>OX344763.1:21295000-22545000 GCA_947034895.1 Rhytidiadelphus loreus
AGACAAATTGCTCAACTAGCTGGCCCAATCACTGGTACACAGCCAGACAAATTGTTAATAATCACACTTCAGTTATTGTTCTACACAGTAAGATAACATGCACACACAATTCACCCAATCGTTGGGTTAGTACACAATTTGCAAAATACAATTTGCTTCACACAGACAAAGGATCCAATCATTGGATCACAATGCTACACCACACAGAAAATACACATAAAAACAAACACAAGTATCCACAGACAGTTTGTATATTTTTAATTAAGTTGTAATAAGTTCATTTACAAAAGTACACGACAACTTGACAAGCTCAGACTCAGACAACTGGAGAGAGAGAGAACTGAGAGAGAAGCCCCTAGCTATATGCAAACGCCGAAAAGAAACTAGAACTCAAACGGCACTAAGTCAAATTGTCTCTTTTACTATCCCGACTATTTGCCTCTTTTAATATCTATTCATAATGACAAATCGCCTCTAATATGCATCCAATGTGAACTTAATCTTGCAACCTATCTCTATTCACACTGTAAAGGCAAATTGTCAAAAACTTGAAAAAATACGAAGCTCACAAAGAGTGAACTCAAGATGCATCAAAACACAACAATTAAGAAACAAGAGTGAACTCAAGATGCAACAAAACACAACAACTAAGAAACAAAAGTGAACTCAAAATGCAACAAAATACAATTAAGAAGCAAGAATAAAGATACAACAAAACACAACAACTAACAAGCGAGAGTGAAGATGCAACAAAAATAACAACTAAGAAGCAAGAATAAAGATGTAACAAAAAACAACTTAGAAGTATAAAAGAAGAAGCAACAATAGGTAAGAACTAAGAGACAACAAAAGGTAAGGAAGAAGAATCAAAAGAAGTAGTGGCTAGGGTTTCAAAACCCTAAAAAAATGACGTCTAGGATTTCAAAACCCTAAAAAGTGGTGGCTAGGGTTTCAAAACCCTTAAAAGGTGGTGATTAGGTTTCAAAATTTTAAACAATGGCTTGTCTATATTTTTTTTGATTGCCCATGTTTTTCTTAGGTTGTCCAAAAACAAAAAAATGTCCAAAAACAAAAAAATGTTACTACCATGAAAATATGACTAATAATATAACTCAATGTTCTCAAATGAGTTCTCTACCGTTTCCTATGAAGTACTTTGGTGTTCCCAACGAACGTATAATATACACCCGTGAAGTATAGGGCCCAAAAACGACTGGCAGTCATATTTTGCAGTCATATTTCTCTTCAAGGTATTGACCTCCAAGAGTATGACTACGAGTAGTCGCCAGTCATCCTTAGTCATATTTTTGCAGTCATAAAACACTGCCGTTGTTGTAGTGGCAGAAAATCAACCGCGTCGAACTTGTACAAACATTCATTTGACTTCCTAAAAAAGTACTCTTTGTGGAAAGACCAAAGGCATGAAGATTCATAGCTAGAGATTTTTGAGAAAAGTAGATATAAATACCTTGTTTAGAGAAGGTGGACAAGTTGCATGAACTTGTGATGGAGCTTCAATACTCCAAGTTGTTGTTATTTGACTTCCGTTGCTATTGTGCAACAATTATAAACATTGTAAGTCCTCAAGTACAAATGCCCTCATCTTTGGGAACTCACTTGCATAGGCAATAAGGAATGTGAAATGAAGATGGAGAGATGGGTCTTGACTCATATGGACCTTGGATTCAAAATGTTGGAGTCTTTGGCATCCCTTGCAAGTGGTTTGAATCTCATGAATGTGAATTGTGATGTCAATAGAATTTCTAGAATTTTCAAACTTGCATTTAAGTCTCGTGTCCTTATTTTGTTGTTAAGTCAAAGGAATGGACTTAGACTCTGCATTATTTAATAGACATGTATTTGCATCAAGTTGGATTGGTATCTTTTCCATTATTTTGACTTTCTTTACAATTCATTTTCCTTAGATTTGGCAAGGTGACTTGTTAATTTTCAAAAATCATTCAGTTTTGAAATTTTTATTTATTTTTTGTTGAAGGTGACCTCTAGCTATAGTAGTCTTATATAAATTCTTAAAGATTCTCTAATATTGTGTTTATTTTAAGTGTATAGAAGAATCTATGTTCAATATATCTATGTATGATCTTTTGTTCTTGCTAAAGTTCCTTGCTAATGCAATTACTAATCAAAGTAATTATAAATTGCTAGCATGCGTAAAATTTAAGAACAAGATGATGACATATTTTTTTTATTTTTGCTTTGATGCATTTGTATACCATACCCAAGTAGAAACTAGGGTGGAAAGTTATTCTATAAAAGATGTCAAGATTTTTGAAAGAATATTTTTCAAACTTGAATAATTTTAAGGGCACTTATTATAAAATGTCCTCCCCTAAAAATCTTTTGAATCTTGTATATTGGAAAAATATGAATATTTGGCACAAAAATATCAAAGTTGCTACCGGAGTTGCTACTCAAGTATGGTAATAGTTGTATTGTCAATGTTTGGTTTCTTTCCAAGTTATTATCAACAAATAATAGTTGCAACATTATTGACTCATTCAAGAAAAGATTTGCTTTTCCTAGTTCCTTATTAACCATCATTGAAGCTTTCAAATCCAAAACTACTTAAAAATGCTCATCATTAGAGGAGTTTTCGGACCCTTGAAGGGCCGTTTCAAGCAGCTGCGGGGGAACTGTCCCCCTACAGTTTTCGGGGAATGGTTGTTCCCGATAAAAAAATTTCAAAAAAAAGAAAAAAGAAAAAAAAAGTTTTACTCTTGAAATGCAAAAAAAACAGAAAAACAAATTTCATTTTTTTTTTTGAAAAAAAAAATTATTTTTTTCCGACATGGAAGTCGCCATTCCACGTTTGCAAGCTGCTGCGGCCCCCTGCAAACCAGTTCCCGCAGTCTGGGAACTCACAGCCCTCCAGGGGGCTGAAATCTCCTCTAATGTCTCGAGGCAAAACTAGAATCTATTCTTGTGTTTTAATAAGTTCAACTATTAGAACTTTCAATCAAATTTCTTGAAGTATGTCTTCTACAAGTAAAGGCTTGAAAATCCTTATTGGTTGTAAGAACATTTTTCCTACACTTAAAAAGTAAGTGTTTTTTGTCCTTCTTAAAAGTGTGGTATTGTCTCCAAACTATCAATGAAATGATGTGTATGTCACACAATTTGATAATTTTGATAATATGTTACTATACAAGATAAGAATTCAAGAAAAGAAAAGAAAAATTTAAGAAATTTACATTCATGTTATAAAATCACTGCATTCGTCTATTTTAATAGTATTGTAATACTAATATGACAAATTTACACTATTTTGAATTAGATTGAAATGTTCTTATATTGTATTGGTGTCTAAAATGATTTTTCTTGGCAACACTAGTTATCTAGTTGATGCAAATTTCACCCCTTTACTATTAAGATCAAACAATGTAGCAAAAAACTAATAGAAATTGTGAAAAGTGTCTTCAATCGCTAACTTTTGATGCCAAAATGAAAAATGGCAATTAAATTCGGAGAGTTCTATGGTGACCAACATGTATTCTAGAATTTGATTTTTTAATGAAAATATTAACCTCTAAATGCATTTGATGTTTTTAGGCTCAAAATTGCTTCAAGGTACTCAAATCCAAAGCAAGGCTAAAATCTTCATCTAAATTTAAACATTAACAAATCCAACCATTGGGTCCTTTAGTTAATTTTTTAGAATACACCTTCCTAAAATTTTAGAATAAGAAACCTTACCAATTGCAAGATCGAGTCACTTGGATTTCAAAAAAAGTAATTTTAACTCTTCCCAAATGGTTAGGTTTCATCTTTCAATCTTTATATACAAAAATAGGTAGATCCTACAACTTGTTATTCTCCATAATATGTTGAAGAAATATGTTGGAAATACATATAGAAACATTTCAACAAAAAATATTTCATATTCATGCTTGAAGAAAATAGTGAATAGAAACAAATAGAGTATGATTTAAAATACTAAATTGTTGAGAATTTAATTTTGGAATTGAAAAATGCCAATCCCAATGGTTGTAATGCTGTAATAAACAATCTACATCCAATGATTATTCTTTAACAAATATTGAAAGTTGAGTTAAATAAAAGACTTCAAAGTTTATTTCAGAATAGAAAATCCTTAACTATTGGCAAACTAAAACTCCTCATAACTTTCATCTCATCAATCAAAATAGAATGATTCAAAACTTTTCATATATGTATAAATCTAGAAAACCAATTTTAAACTTTTATTTTGAAAAAAAGTGATTTTTTCAAAGCAACCTAGTATCCCACTGGGCAATATAAATTATATATCATACAATAACTTTTTAACTATGTAGTCAAAAATTATGAAAATTGTTGTGCCTTAAAGTTACTCCTTAAGCACATGTTGTGTGGAAATTTCAAGAAAAAAAATAAAAATTCCATTTGCTGTTAGCTGCCCAAAATCACTATATTGCCAAAAAACATTATTTGGAGGTTAAGAATGAAATTCAAATGGAACTTTATGTATCATTGAACAATGAAGTCATCCCTTGGACAATTTGAATCCTTGGTATCCTGTAAGGGTTAAACAAATTCTAAATATAAGAGGAGGAAGAAGGGATACTACTTTAAGAATTTGGCTAGGAATAATGAAATATTGTTAGGTCAATTCTTTTGTCAAAATCTTACCTATCTAAAAAAAATTCATTTAAATTTTTTCTCTTGTATTTTCATCCATGTATGCATCCATGATATCCTCTAAAATGAACTAATCTCATTAAAATCTTACATATAATGTAAAGTTTGAATGGGCTTATTTAATTTTAGAATATACTATGGGTAAAAGTACATAAGTGATGGATGGATGAAAAGTTTATGATTTTTTAGACTTGCTTATGTTTTAGGGTGCATGTTGTACAAATGGGGTACTATAATCTTACAACCGTCCTATTTGAGCCATTCACATTTTTTAGTACAATGTACAATACAATTGGTATATTTTGGTAAGCACAATTATCATTGCATCCTTATGCAATTCCAATCAAGCATACCAATTTTCAATTTCAAAAAACCCAAACTCCATTTCTAGTGAATTTTTTAAGTTCATTTTCATAGTTTTACACAATATTTTATTGAGAACAATTGGTGATGAATTTTTAAAATTTAATTTCATAGATATATAAGAAACATCCATATGCACCTCTTCCCTTCTACAATTACTTTGCCAAAATCAAGTTAAAATATAGAGATATTCATTTCTTCAAAGTTTGGTCATACAACACTTTTCATTGATCATCTTTTTGTTACTTAAGGGGGTGGTTTTGAATATGAAAGATGTGCATATGGATGTTCTCTACATATCCATGCAATCTAATTAAAAAAAAAATTCATCACCAATTGTATTTAATAAAATATTATGTAAAATCACAAAAATTCACTATAAAAATTCACTATAAATAGAATTTTGCTTTTTTGAAATTGAAATTTGGTATGCTTGATTGGAATTGGGTAAGAATTGAGTGATAATTATGCAAGACAAAAAAAAAAAAATTTTAGTCTATATTATGTACAAATCTTTGAATGGGTCTAAAAAACAATTTGTAAGCTTTCGTTACCCGATCGTACTACCACCAAGAAATCCAAAATGACTCATTGGAATTTTTGTCATTTCTATTGCAAAGAATAAAACGTTTGAATTGCCATTTCTATTGTAGAGACTTCCAAGGTTTAAATTTTTTTCATATTTAAGTATAGGATTTTGAAATAGACTATTATAAAAAGGTGCCAAAGAGATTTCAAAAATTGTGACTGTGTATGCTACAAAATATTGGCATTTCAAGTGAAGAAAATAAAATTTATAGGACTTTGCTTGACTATATTTTTTTCTTTTGAATGTTCTTAACTTAGAATTTTTACATTATGATTTTCTACTTCTTAAAACTTGAGCATTGAATTCAAAGTTGGAGGAAAAAATCCCAAGAAATAACCGTGATTTTCATTCTTTAAAAATTTGTTAAATAGGAGTAAATATGAGATAGAATGAAAAAACTAAATTGTTAATAGTTCTACAACAAAATTGAAACTCAACAATACCAATAGTGAGATTGTTCTACCAAATAAACTTAACTGTGTCTAACATTGATTTCTAAGAAATTGTAAAAATTGCATTACAAAATGAATTCTTAAAGTTCTTTTTTCAACAAGATGCTCAAATTGCCCAACTATTAAGATTGTGCATAACTTTCTCATTACTAGTCCTAATAGAATGAATGAAAGTTGCACATATAGGTAAAAATGTAATCTTTGAGAAAAAAAGTTTAAAAATTTAAAATATTCAATTTTTATGTAACATCAATTGAAATAAAATTCACTTTGCATATTATCCTTGGTATTATAAAAAATCTAATGTGATTTCCTATCTTCTAAAAAAGGTTAAAAAAATAATGTCAAAAATTGAGGTCCCATAAGCATACTTGAAATCTCCAGAGTCCTCTACAAGGGCTTAAAAACTTTAGGGATTAATCTTCGAAGTTGCAAGGCCTTTGTTCCATCAAAACCGACTAAAAATACCACATATATTGCAAAGAGCTAAAAAGATTTAAAAATCGTCTTTTGCATATTTGACCATAGAATCTAGAATCACTATATTGTAAAAATCCACAAAAGAAAATTAGAAAATTTTCTTCCTTTGATTGCAAAATATTTGCATTTAAAGTGAGGAAAAATAGTTAAGGGGGACCTTGCTTGACTAGATTTTTGGACCTTCAATTTTTCCACTATTGATTTTGAATTTTTTTTTTTTTATGTTGAAGAATTCAGTTCAAAATCTAGAAATAATAAGCACATACTTAATTCTCATTCATTAAAAAATTGTTAAATAGATATAGGTTCAAAATAGAAGGAAAAACTACACTTTTAGAATTCTACCATAGAATTGAAACACATAAATCCTGACGATGAGATTATTCTAGCAAGACATCTAAACCTTGTGATTTTTTTTCAATTGCAAAGACTAAAATAAAAAATGAATTCTACTAGTTCCCTTTTGAAGAAAATATTTTGATTGCCTTCTAAAAGTAGATTGTCCACAACTTTCACATCACTAATCCAAATGGAATGAACCAAAAGATTGCTATAAAATAACAATCTATAAAGCATAATATTTATAAAAATGTTAAGTTTTTTAGGGGAGGTTCTTCTACCCACCAAACTAAAATTCTAGCTTATTGTGCCATAGTTTTTTCTCTCTAGTAATCTACATGTCACAAATAGCATCTAGGGCACCTTGTAATATGTCAAGAGGACATTGTTGATTTACAAGAAGATGACCTAATTTTGCTAATTTTGCTTTGTCCATGTGAGGGAGCTTGTAGTTGTTGCCACTATTAACTTTCATTACACTGATGAGATAGTTTTGAAGAAAAAGAAAGACGTCATTTAATTTTTCACTCTCCATTTCATTGAATGAGGTGACTATTGAAGTGACCAACTGGTCAATCACATTAGGGGCCTTCTGATGTTGTAGTGATAGGATGGCCCAAAAAAATTCAAGATCCAATACATTTGTATCTAGATTGTTTGGTGGTTCGCAAAACTAAACGAATCTTGAATCCATCTTTATCACCTTCTTCAATTAGAATTGGATCATCTAGACATGGATGTGGTTTCACATTATCCTATTGAACAAAGACTTCAATTGGTCTTGATTCTGAGTTTTGTGGCCAAACCGATCTGATGTCTGGAAGCACCTTATTTATCAAAATCTGTTTTGTGACCTCTTTCGTGATTGCAGCAATTGGCTTTGTCTCCATTGTACCAACCAGTCAATTCTTGCTAGATCATTTGGCAAGTTCTTGAAATATGAGAAGATATATTCTAATTTTGCCATTGAAAAATTTATTCTCCAAGTAATCAAAATGAGGGCAAGCAACAACACTAAGGAACATCACCTTGAGAATAAAACGCTTACTTTTACCAGTACAACGGGGTTCTTCTTCATTGGGTACTAGATAGAAACTACTACTTTCTTCAGTGAGGTAGAATCATTTCTCATCAATATGAACACCATCAAATGAGCCCTTAAATGTTGGTGATTTCGTGTTTAGCAATGATGGTTCAATCATTGATAGCACATATTGAAGTCAACATTTCTTATTTGCTTAAGTGAGAAATGGTTTCAATGCACTTGAATGGCGGTAGAGCTTTCCTTCTTTTATACGTTGATGCAGCGTTGACTTGGAGACATTCATGGCTAATGCCAAAGATCCAATGTTTTTACGTTGCCTCAATGGAATATCTTTGACAATGGCTACTTCAATCTCTTTTCGTCCTCAATTTCCTTGAATACAAAAGGAAACATTAGCAAAGTCATTGCCTTTGATATGGATGCTTAACCCCATGCCCAGACACTACTGATTGTTTGAGTGTTGAATCTAAATCAATGTGCCGCAATTGTAATCAATCCTTTCTTCAAAGCTCCATTGATACTTCAAGCTAGTAAAAATTCATAACATGACCGATGTTGTGATTTAGTCATATTTGTTTTTTGGACTTGCAAAGTAAGTCTAGGTTGTTGTTTGCCTTCAATTCATGCATGAGAATAAAATAAGCTTTAAAATGAAGCCTACCTTTTAGGTTCAACATATGAATCACACAAGGGCATTGAAAACATAGGCAAATGTGGTAAAAAAAACAAAGCATTTCCCTTGAAGTTATTTATGCTTTAGCAATGAATAAAAGATCATATCACTGTCTCCTATTTGGTGTTCTAATATGGCTACAAAATTGAAATATGATTATATCGATTAAAAAAACTTGTATGTTGCATTGTTTGTGTATGGGATAGAGTAAAAAATTTTAAACCATGCCATTCTAGTAGCAATTACACCATCTCGAAAATCTTGAAAATCAATATTGAAGGAATGATTTTAGAACATCCACTAGAAGAAACTTTGATCATTCCTAAGTTTTGCAAACGATACCCAAATATCTTCAAAATCAATATGGAACAAATGATTTTAGAACATCTACCAAAGAAACTTTGATCCTTCCTAACTTTTGCATACGTTATCTAAATGTCTCCAAAATCAACTATATAGAAAGCATGATTTTAAAACATCTACCAAAAGAAACTTTGACCCTTCCTAACTTTTGCATGTCACTAAAATTTCTCCAAAATCAATATGAAAGGAACGATTTTAGAGCATCAACCAAAATAAACTTTGACCCTTCCCAACTTTTGTATACAATACCTAAAAGTCTCTAAAATCAAGAATTGAAGAAACAATTTCAAAACATCTACCAAATAAATTAGACCCTTCTTAAATTTTGCATATAGTACCAAAATTTCACATTCTTTCGTGCATTGGAACCTCCTTTCACTTACCAAGAATTAAAAGTTTAGGAAGTTGACAAAGAATTGTTACAAAGAATTAAAAATTAAGGGGGTCGACAAACTGAAAGTACAATTATATTGGTTGAACCTCTTAATGTTGATTACTGAAGCTCTAAATTGATGTCTCTTCTACACCTGTAGTGTCCTCAATGACAGAACCGAATGCAACATGCATTGCAGGCTAATTCACTCAAGGAGTCTGGAAGTTTGAATACAAGTTTTTGAAATTACAATTTTCGAACACTACTCAAACTGCAAGTAACTTATTGCCCAAATTTAAAAAGGTGAAGAAAAAATGGCACTGAATCTTGAAGTTCGATGGAAACTCTAGACCCAGTCATTGATTGAATGTTATAATATTTTTTACCGAGCATAGAAATCAATGTATAAATTGTTATTTCTAAATCGAAGTATGAGTACTCCAAAATACATTGCCACCTTCTTAGTGCTCACCTGGCAAACTTGATTGATTTGTTGGAGTTCTACCCATCTTGGCTATCTGCTTGTCTGTCAATGGAAGCTAAACTGTTTCTGAAGGGGGCATCGACACCATTGTTGATGAAAGTGGTGATTTGGGGTTGCACAACTAGGGAGAGAGAGAATGCACGCATATACTTGTCAATCCACCTAAAAAAAGGTGGATTTATGAAGACTGTGACCTGCATACATCGACAGTAACTTTGACTTTTTACACCACTACTAGAACTGGATTGTAAAACATTGAACATTAGCTCTAATATGTTGTGAGTTTTTTTAAATTGTGTTTGTTTCTGTATTAATTCAACCTTGATGGCAATGATCGGAGCTAACTTGTATGCGGTGCAGAGACCACATGTCTTTCTGCAATTTCAAAATGCGGGCCCGACAATGAAATGCTCAACGTAGTGCAAAAGGCGAAGTAGTGCAGAAGGTGAAGTAAAAATTCCTCCTGACCTTGTCTTTTGATCACACTTGCCTCTATTGAAAGACAAAGTGCTTATATTTTTGGAATAGTTGTTTCGGAGCAAGTGCGAAGTGACACTTACTATATCAACCACCGGAAATTCTTACTGGGGTATTTTTAGCCATGCTTTGACAACGATGAGAGTATGCTATGAAGCACGGAAACTCCAACTCACATCACAAGAAGATAAAAAATTTCAACATACAACATGGGAATTGTAGAATTGATTTTACCTTAATCTGGAACATTTTGTCAAACATGAAGATCATTTTGGAACAAAGGGAGAATCATTTATTCCAAAGGTCAAGAATGAGACTTGTCTTAGCTTTGAATTCATTTCATTTATGGGAATAGCATTTTTTGAAGCTTCTAATATGAAATGAAATTAATCTTTCTTATCTCTAGTTGTTAATTTCTCCAACCATATAAAACTGATGCAATAATATTGAATATTACTAGATACTATATTACTTAAGATGTTAAAATATTATATGACATTAGCAATTTCGGAATATATTAAGCAAAACTTTTGGTGTACAACCTAATAATCAAGAACTTTCCTAAATTTTTTTATACAAACTATCAAAATTCCTTACAAAATCAGTAAAACTATCCAAATGGATACAAGCCCTAACTTAACAATCTAGGGATTTAATTTGGATTAAGTTTTGATTAATTCAAATGTACAAGGTAATACACAAATAAATTACTCTTTAACATCAAAACAATATGCTCTAAAAATATTTACCATGTCAATATTTTCTATATTGAAATTGATTTAGTATTCATTTCCAAGATTAAAAATGCTTCAATGAACCTTTTATTGCAAACTAGAAACTATACAAAGACTTGAAACCTGCAAAGGTCATTTACTTCGTAACAAGCACATCAAAAATGCATGTAAAAGACCAAAGTGAATATTATACACCTAACACAATCTATTATGATTAAAGTTAGACATCAACAATGTAATATTAATAATAGTGGCAAGTACTTACTATAAAGTGCTTTAATAAGCCACACCAAGCTATAACAAAGTAGAGTCAATGATGGACAATTCAATCAAATGAAAATTACTCAAAAGCTTGTAGTTCATCAAAAATTGCAATGATGAAATTAAATTGTATTTAGAAATTCCTTGTATACAAGTGAAATAATAATAGACCATATCATCCAATTAAACAAGATAACATTTGATTAAGAAAATATAATTAGTATCAAAATAAGGCAATACAATTAGCGAGGATATTTTCCTCGATCAAAGTATACACAGATCATGTTATATGATCCAAACAAAAGTAAACTAAGTTCCTTAAAAAACTTAGCACAAGGCCCTTCACCTTTCAAGGTGAACCTATCCCATCTTCCACTATCACTTGGTACCCTATCACTTGGAAACCATGAACCTCTGAAATATTCAACTTCACTTTCAACTTCAATCACAAGTTCCTCCAAAGATTGAAAACAATCAAAATCTAATATCCTCTCAAAATACTTTGGAGACACATCAAAAAGTATCAACACCTTCACAAATGGACAATCTACTCCTTCCAGATTTCTCAATCCTTGGAGACTATCCAAAGCAATGAAATGCAAGGAGGTGCATGGTCTCAAATCAGGCATGTCAACTAAAGAGACCAAACTCATAAATCGCACATGTTGCAAAGTATCATAGATGCCTGTGTATTCATCCTTGCTTGAATTCCCTAATAATGTAATAGTCTTCAATTTTGGAAGGTGGCAAAGTTCTAAGTCACGAAGGCAATGAAGCCCCTCCAAATTCAACGTTGTCAAATCTTCACAATTAGAAAGGTGCAATACCACAAGATTGCTCAACTCTTGCAATTTCTTGCTTGCAACAAGTCGTGCATTGGCATGGGTCATAGGAGAAATGCAAAGCCTAATAAGATTTGACCAACTTTTAATTGTTGTCAAAGAATCACTTTTCAAATTCATTCCTCCAAGTTGAAATACACCCCAAGCTGTCTTCAATCCATTTACATTATGGTCTGATGCATACCACTCAGCA
Source organism: Rhytidiadelphus loreus (assembly GCA_947034895.1). Taxonomy (NCBI): domain Eukaryota; kingdom Viridiplantae; phylum Streptophyta; class Bryopsida; order Hypnales; family Hylocomiaceae; genus Rhytidiadelphus; species Rhytidiadelphus loreus. The sequence goes on from OX344763.1 coordinate 21,307,325, forward strand.
AACTTCTGATACAAAGGAGACACTTCGATGTGATTCCAATCATAAATATCCTCGCTCTTGAAAAGCTCGGAATCGATCATTCCGGACTTTCTTAAATCCGTCAACTGCGTCAAATTATAAACATACATTCTCATGTTAGATATTGCTAATCAAAATCTTCATACTAAAACTTGTCATGTACACCAAACACAACATAAAGGCCTTAGCAAATGCACAAGCTATACCTACATAATCCAATAAACCAAAAGAAAGTGCAATAAAAAACATCCCTATCCTAAAATCTCACAAAAATTAAAAACATCTCGAAGCCTTAATAAAATACAAACAAGATGAGAGATACTCACTTTTATTCTCATACTTGTTTGGGATTCATCATGAAGTCGACAAAGCCAATCTAAATCATTAGGCAAATCTCCATTCCAAGGGTTACGATTCTCCCACCAATAAGTACAATCTCCTAAATAGAGTGCGAGATCCAAAAATAACAATTTTTCACTAAAGTCAAAAGTGCTAAATTGCAAACCCAAAATACCAAAAAGATCTTTCGATGATTTCAATACATCCTTCACCAAGTCCTTTTCCTTTTCAAGATGATCCTTCCAAACCAAAAACTGATTTCCTTTTGTTCTACCCAATCGAGAAAAGAAATCCGCCAATGCTGTCAATGCCACAGGGTGATAGAATCCATCCTTTTCACCTTCTTGAGAATCAAACCAACATTTTTGAATGCAAAATCCAAGAATGTTTTGTTCTTCACTTGTCAATTCACAAAGAGCCTTCATAGGTGCAGCACCTTTCAAAAAAAGCTCTCTAGCTTCTTCAACCATCAAGGTTGGCATTGGAGTGAAAAATTCCATGTTGGGTAACAAATCTTCCAAAATTGCTTTGCTACTAGAAGTGATCAAGATTCTACTCTTTGGGTGGAATTCCATCTTCAAATAGGCTTTGACTTCTTGCAACAACTTCCTATCACACGTGATATTGTCCAGAATCAAAAACACCGGATCTTGCTTCAAGAATGTACTCATTTGCTTCAATCCCTAACATGTACACATCAATATGATACAGGTCTTAGTTAACCATGAAAAGACAAGCATAGGACCATTTTTCCAAACTACAAAATCACTCTATATATATTCTCCTATTTTGAAACTATATATGAATGAAGTCTTAGGGATTTATTCTTTAGAAATGTATTTACTTGTCTCCTATATGACCTAAGAATATCAAATGTTCTTATAAAAATTTGAAACTACCATGAAGTTATGTATAAAAAGTGAAAAAAAATCATATTAAGTACAAAATATGCTTAAAAGATCTAACTTCTCTACAAGTTTACAAAAAGATGGGCAAATCCAAACCATGACTTTTTGCTATTGTATATCATAATTATTATTAGACTGGCCAAAATTCTATAGTTTCTTGTTCACCATAACATCCATATATTGTGTGCAGAATTTAAGAAGGATCAAAGTGTTTAATGAAAGAGGTTCTAAAATCATTTCTTTCATATACGTGCAAATTGGTTTTAGAAACACGCTCAAATTGATGATAACAATTCTAGAAATGGCACACTTTAGGAGGTACCCAATTCACACTACACAACATCATGGTGAATATCAATTTACATTGTCATTAAAAAATTATAAATTCAACATTCTATTGTTATAATAAGATATTGATTTAAGCAAATGAAAGAAACAAATTCAAATGGGAAGTAGAAACTACACTTGATAAGCTTCCTTTCATTTGTTGAAGTCAAACATAGACATGGTCATTACCACAAATCAAATTCACATCAAGGACAAGGACCTACATGGCATCTCATTAGAAAAATCAAAAACACAACAACGAAGCAATATTCAACACCATTTTCAAAAAACGTAATCAAGCACCTCACATTAATAGAATAAGTCACGATTGGGCATTGTTCCATCCATTCAACCACAAAAAGTCATCCATTGGCCAGTTATGTCATGAAACATGATAACCAATGAATACACCATTTCCTTCAAAACCAAGCTCATATGCTCCACTAAACTCCCCATGAAACTATATCACATTGCCAACATCTCTAATAGCTCACATCCCAAACTATGACAAATCAAAACTAGCATTACTTTAGAACTCATGTCTCACATTCATTTGAAGTGAGATTCATTATCAATTGTCATTTCATGGTACATTGAAAAAAATTGATTTAAAAATGGAATTTAAAAACCAACTTTGATCTAGAAATCATCAAACTCAAAAAGAAATAATAACATACCTTTTCAACATCAACACCAATGCAGGCCACCACATCCTTCTCAAAGCCACATAGCATCTTCAACATTCGCTTTTGACGTCGAGCTCTCGACCCATGACGCATGTCAACATAGCATACTTTACCCAAGAAATCCCCATAGAAGTAATCATGCAAAGTTTTTGCCAACATGCTTTTGCCAAGCCCAGCCATTCCATATATTCCCAACACTCTTGCTCCAATAGTGGTGTCTTCCACAAATTGAGTTGACACAACCTATGCATCAATTAAACTTGTCAAAACAATCCAAATTCAATTCTTCACATGAATCACCAAAATGATTAAAACTTGAATGATCTACAAAGTACTTGAATGTAGGTCACTTTCAACTTCAAAACTACCACAAATGAGTAGCAACTATTGATGATAAAAAAATTACAAATTTAACACGCTTAGTCATACATAAATATCCATACCTAAAGGCCTACATCAAATGTCAATGATACCAAGAATTATGTTCTAAGTTTTACTAACATACACGTCCTCTTCAAAAGCTAAACTAAGAAACAAAGTGAACATACAAGTCCAAGAAACACTTACAAATCCACAAATTAAAGCACACATTGTGAATAACACTATAATGCATAATTAAAAAACCAACAAGAGGTACAAGGTAAAGAGGTCTCAAGTACCTCACGCATACGACTAAAACCAACCATGCTTTCACAGCTACCAAAGAGTAAGTCTGGAGGAGACAACTTGAAAATGCTCTCAACAACACACTTCCTATAAGCCACCTCCTTCATTGCAACCTTTCCAAATTCCAAGCCATTTGACTTGCACAAGGCTTTCACAACCGCACTCCATGTAGGCAAGTGAATCCGGTCATCATCTCTAGCATATTCTTCCCATTTAGGCATCCAACGACCCTCATCCTTGACCTCTTCAATAGATAACTTGAAGAACAAGGGGAGAAATTTCAACTTGCCACCACCACCTCTTGCACCTTGTTGAGCTTTATAAAACTCAGCCAACTCAATCATTGGCCACTTGGAACACAAAAACTCTTCAGACAACACAATCACCGCAACATGACACAATTGAGCTGCTTGAATGATAAGAGGTGCAAAGTCCTCGCCTTTGGGCAAACTATGGTGCCTTTGATCAAAGAATGGGAACAAATATCCCTTGCGTTCAAGATCCACACACAATTGCTCCACAAAATCTTTTTGAGCTCCTGCGTGACTAAGAAATATCTTATGTTTGGTTCCATCCAACTCAAATGAGCTGCAAAATAGTGCAAGAGTTGACCAATGATCAAAAAACTTTGAGCAATCATGCAAATCCAATGAATCTAAATTTAAACACATACTCAAGCCCAATGGTCACCACAAGGCTCATCATGTTGGGTTTGGATGAAATGTCAAGAAATCATTCTTCACAAGTACACATCTTCTCAAACTGTCCCATCTTCTAGGTAGATTTCTTATTTAATTACCCCAAAAACCCAACCCACCCTACCCCACATTGGGCTTGGTAAATTCACCCCACAACCACATTGCATAGATTGTAGTGTGTTCTTGTGGTGTGTCATTATGTGAAGAAGTTGTTTGTGGAGTTCAATGTATGATCAGTTATCATTGGTTGAAAGTAGGAAGTTTTGAAAAAGTGAAGTGGGTTGAGATGTATTATTCATATTGAAATCCTGTAACATTGATGAATCATGGTTAGGTGAAAACACCAAAGCCTTCAAAAAAGCAATCCAGCATAGTTGAAATTGACCTGGCCAGAAAAAACATTTATTAATGAAAATTGACAATTTCCCTGAAAGTTGGAAAAAAATACTGTACCTCATGGGCTGCACACCATGGACGCTCCCAGAAGGACCAAGCACCATGTCCCTTGTTGCTCCCAAGGGTTGGCATGAGAATAAGAGGGACTCTGGTCCCTGTTAATTGATCAAAAACAGGATACCGTCATGACATTTTATATTGCATGGTAACAAGGTTGAAAACTGATCACAAATTACAACCTATCAGATAACCTTCGATGCAGTTCACTTAAAATTCAATGATTCCATAACCAAGGGAGCAAGATTGAGAAAATCATTTTCCTGTCCATCTAGAACCAAACCAACCAAAAACTCTAGGAGGATGTTCTCTTCCATAACGTAAGAAGCGACAATTACAAATCAAAGGCAGTTTTCCAAATCCAAATGAATTCCGACATAGTCGAAAAGAAACGATCACAGAATTTATTTACGATCATTAAATGAACTCCATAATGGGCAGGTTCAAGGATGTGAAACGCACAGCACTTGCAAGCTGGAATTGACCATCATCGTTCAGTACAGCAGTATCTGGAATAACAACATTGCCTACATCCTTCAAACGCTTCGCATCCCCGCCATCCTCTGCAAAATGGTTCACCACGGCGTCAGGAGATTTAATCAACAAACAACATACTCCATGAGTGACAACAAATCAAACATCAAAACGCAAGATGAATGCTTTACAAGATAAGCCTCCGGAAATTCAAATCCAAAAACGATGTCAAAGAGATGGACATTTCTGCTAATTATCAACTCCAAAATGGCATCAAGCAAACAAAATATCCAAGCATCCAAAAGACTTGGAACACCCAATTCATTCCTTAGTACCGGGTAGAGCAGAACGCAATCGCTGCCTCGGCGGACACGCTGCCTCATTGGGTGGGATATAAGCCTGTACTCCAGATGACCCTCTTGCACAATCCCTGCGCAGAGAAGCACAGGGATAAGAGATTCATAAATGCAAGGAAGGTTGATGGAGGAGGGGCATGCGGGTCTCTTGCGTACAAAGTCATGAAGAAATAGAGGGGATACCTCGTCTCCTTAGCGAGCACCGAGGCAGTCGACGGTGTGCGTGGCTCAGAGAGCGGGGGTGAAGCGCTAGGGACGAAAGCCTTGGAAGGCGAGGCATCCATGATATCAGAACACAGGCATCTTCACGCCACCGTGCAAATCCGGCACGCAAATCAGCGGAAACGGTCGGTAATGCTCACAAGGGCTCTCGGAAAGACCCGAACTTGAACTCTTCGACCTTGATCAGTGGCTCTAGTAAATCAGACTAAACCGTAAAACCGCATAACACAACCCACACACTCGACCACCACTTGCTGACGGTGCCAACGCCCGTCTGACGCAAGTCCTACATCATATTCAACGAAAAAACGGGTAATGCCAAAACTTCTAACATGGTTGTGTGTGCAACTGAGTAAGAAGGTTGTCATAGCAAGTACAACAAAATTGAAGACACCTGATCCACACAGACCACTTCGGACTGTTGGCATAGATACACTTCATACTTACAGACCGAATGCCAGAGTCCAACTAAAAAATCACTAAGAAATAATCTGCACTACATACAATCGCTTGCACGTTCCTATCCGTTGTGATCTTAAGACAAGAAACAGTGGACAAGTTTAGTCAAGATAAAACAGGAAAGTCTGACCTGCAAAACCTGTCACCAGATCAAGTTTCGATGCCGCTGCGACAACGACAAAAATAAATTGAAACACGGCCTGCGAAATCCACCACTCAAAACCACCAAGCACACTGAGGGTTTGAGACGAGTGATCATCAAGAAGAATCACATTCAAAAGAAAATCTGAGTTTCCTGACTATAGTAGGGGACAGTGGTATCGAACTATATTAGCAAACACACCTAAGAGAAAAATTAACACCAACGATATGCATACCAATCTCTGCCTGTCATTTCTTTTCCTCTCTAAACACGACTCAATGCAAGTGCCATACAAGAAACTATTCAATCCGCTCCTCCTCAACAAAACTATTCGAAACTTTTTGGGAACTTGGAGTTTTCTCACGAAGGACGTTAGCAAGCAAAAAAGGTAAGCAGATACATCGTTAACCAATGCAATAGGCCAGGATTGGCTATAACATGGAAAAACTTTAAAAACAGCAGACAAGCCGACGACCAAGCCGCCTGGACAAGGTATCACACTGCTCTACTTTCGCTACTTCATACTAAAGTTAAGTTCACGCGGATAAGCCATGTTCGACAGCGGAAATGCTAGATATAGAAAAACGCCTAATCCCATCACACAATGTGAAGCATTATGTACACTGGACTTCTCAAATCTGGAACATGAGAATGAAAACTTCAGTTTCTACAAACTACAAAGAGAACGAGAGCTCACCTACCAGACCCAAGCAGAACCACCATAGCGAGAAGAGAAAAGGCAAACTCCACCGAAAATGAAACATTGCCCCTTCTCCTTCTAACAATTCAGTTCCACTAAACAGATACTCCGCAACCTGCACTATGCATCCCTTTCCAACCGTATCTCGCCAAGCAGTTCCTTGTTCGCACCCTCGCCATCATGCTACTCCGAAGAGGGTTTCATTCTGGACACACCAGCACCGACGCAATTTCTAACCGCTGGATTGTTCCGTTCTAGTGTTTCACGACTCTCGTACGCCAGAGGGAACATGGTCTGATCCAATTCCTCAGGAACGGAAATCGAAGGAAGAGAACCATCACAACTCACAGAAGCAGAAAACTCCCAAACTCGGCTGTAACCACAAATTTAATAACAGAATAATTCCAGGCGCTGCACTACGAATGCTATTCCAAACTTGTCTCGCCGTTGCTCTTGTGTCAGGTCGGGCGCTGGTAACTTACCTTGCAATGGTATACTGATCACACAAGGGCTTCCTCCGATTAGGATGGAAACGGTCAAGGGGCGTAGAATGCGCACACAAGCTGCCTCCAACGCTATCGACAGTCGAAAAAGTTCGAAATACACTCTGCTCAAGACAAACTGGAGTTGGCCACTTGCACCATAAGGAGGCCGCCTTCTTCACCAAACCCTCTCTCGCACAAGCCGGAGAAAAGCTTCGACATCGAAACAAAGGTTAACTTATGGGAGAAATATTTGGAGCAGCGCAAGTGGAGGCAGCTCCGCAACTACAGTCACTTACCATTTGTCTGCAACTACTGTTCCTCGGTGCGCGAAACTGTTGAACGAGCCAATTATTTTTGTTTTTTTGGTGGTAGAACTAAGGTAGGAGGCTCTGAAATGGCTCATATAAGGGCTGATCCGCCTTTTTCATGTATTTTCTTAAATGGAAATATTTTTAGCTCATTTCTCAGACAAAGAAAAATAGAAGAGGAATCTACCTCAAGTGGTTTCATATTTTTTGAAGTATTTTTGAATTACTTATGGATTTTCAAAGGAGTTGTGTCATAGGTCCCTATTTATGTCCCTAAGTCTTCCATAAACCATTCACTTGCAACTTCTAAAGAAATATGGGAAAGCAAAGAGAATGATTGGCTCTTGCAATTAAGAATGTTTTTTTCCTTGATTCATTCAATGACTATGGAGGTCAATTTATGAACTACCGTTTGTCCATTTCACAACCATATATAGGGTCCATTCTTAATGTCTGCTTCATTTTAGAGCCTCCTAACTTAGAGTGACTTGCACCTAGAGCTTATCAGTGTATGAAAAAATGGATAGAATCACCCACATATCTACATTCATCAACAATATTATTTATTGTTAGTTTGAAACTAGTGTCATTGCCACAACCAAAATAAAAGTAAAAGTAATTTTCTAATTGTTTAATTCATAAAAACCTTGAAATTAATTCATTTTTATACCATAGATTTAAACTTCCACGAAACAAAGCCCATACATTCCTCCTTGCTGAAGACTTTCCAACACTACAAAGGATGCAATTGGAGGACACGTGATCCCGGAAAACTCATCGTCACAAACAAAACAAACCAACTAACTAACTTAACCCTTAAAGGACTGTCACTCTACTTTCACCAAAAACGCTCCAAAACTGCCATTTCTAGTACAAGTACCAAAATTTTGAAAAAAAAAAAAATTGACATATCTAACTGTAGGATCTTGTATTATATAGTATCAAAAACATGTGATAAAAATTTCAGACATTTCCACCGAGTGGATTGCAAGATATAAGCATTCAAATTAACTAAAATCATTTTTTTAACCCTGCGAAAAGCAGGGCAGCTGCACTTCACAAGCTCACATTTCTATGAAAAAATGACTTAAATGGTGGTGCTTCTTTGGATTTGTTTTCCTAGACAAGTTGGCCACATGCTTGAAAAAATTCAGATCATTTGGAATAGTACAACATATAGGAAAAAAATAGTAAGTAGGTAGTAGTAGAGAATGATTAAAAATATTAAATTATTTACAATTTAAATATGGAAATGAAAATTTTCAATTCCAATGGTCAAAATGTTGTAATAATGTATCTACATCCTACGATTTTATTTTTGTCCAAAAATATTGAAAATTGGGTAAGATATAGGATTTCAAAGTTTATTTTAGAGTAGGAAATCCAAAACTGCCCGCAAACAAAAAATCCTCATAACTTTTGACTCATTGATCAAAATGGAATGATTCAAAGCTTTTCGTGTATATAAAACTCTAGAAAATCAATTCCAAATTTTTGTTTCTGGAAAAAGTGATTTATTCTGATCTGCCCGAACTGCCCAGGTACGAAAAAAAATAACATATTAGGCTATAACTTTTGACTCGTATTTCCAAATGTCATGAAATTTCGTGCATATGAAAGATCTTCCTTGCCCCCACATTCTATTAAAATTTCAGCCCCAAAAATGAAAATCTCCGCTCGTAGGTACCTACCCAAAATTTCTATACAGCCAAAAAACACACTCCGGTCCTTTAGGGGTTAAGGTATGGATATTGGCAAACCTAATAAATTTTTAGAAGGATTTTAGCAATTCCATTCATTTTTTCAATGTTTTTTTTTCTAAATGTTATTTCTAGAAAACGGAGCCAAAATCATGTAAGATTTGGGAAAAAATTTGCAATTAGAAAATTAGCAAAGTTGAATTTAAATTTTTTTGATTGGGTTGAACCATGTAGGTGGTTCTTGCCCAATGCCCTTGAATTTTAGTTTAATTTTGAGTGAGCTATTGTAGATCCCAAGCCTTTGTCCATGTTAGATGATTCATACTTTTCTAGAAGTGGTGGATGTCATTGGTGGTAACAAAGAATTGTATGATTTATGAATTTTGCCTGCAAGTTTTTATACACCTAAGCAGATTTGCCTGAGGTTGAAATATTTAAAACCATTTATTGAAGTCAATGTGAATAAATAGAGTGAGAATTACAATTGTAGGTTATATTTTACTTGTAGTCAAATAAATTCATAGATTTCTAAATTTAAAAATTAATTAATTTTTTATAATAAATATATATATATATGATTCTCTTTACATTTTTGTCAATTTATAAAGCCAAGGCTAGAAGAAACCTTAAATTATTTTGTAGGTGCATGTTTGTAGCAACTTTAGAGATCCCAAATCACTCATTAAAGATTACCATTTGGGACTAACATTACAAACCAAGACACCATTTAGATCAAGTGCTATACTGAAAAAATGAAAATTCTATAAACTTTGGGAACATAAATTGAAAATTCTTTTTGTACTAACTAAATAATGAATATTTGTAATCTTCTTGAGATTTTATTTTTAATTTAAAATGTTGAGTTCTTATTATGCTGTTTTCTTAGATTTTTATTTTACCTTTTTATTCAATTCATTTTGAATGGTCATTTTTTGAACCAAAAAGAATTTGTTTTTAAGTTTAAACATGCTTATAACCTTTAAAATTTAGAAGATTTGCAAAAGGATCAAATTGTGGAATTCACTTCCCCAAATATTTTATTCAAAATGTCAAAATTCCTTACAATGTCATTAGTGCCATCCAAATTTACAAAGTCCCATTAAATTTTTTGTGTAATACTTTAGAGTTTAAACTTTGAGGAATTCATCCATGTAGTAATATATAAATAAAAAACTTAATATGCAAGTCAAAGTAAGAGTTTATTCATGTATACATACATTTTCAAGCTTTGAAAAATATCATTTATAAAGGTACAAGTTTTTAACATCAAAATAAAATATTTTAAAGAAAATATATAATAAGTATGTTTTTTATATTTAGTTTTTTTTCCTTCAAATATATTCATGAAAGATTTTTAGTATCAACTTCCAAAATTAGAAATGTTTCAATGATGTTTTATTGCAATCTTGAGAATCTAAAATAATTAAAAAATCTCTAAAGATCATTTATGCAATATAAACATATAGAGAATGCATTTTTGAGTCAAAGTGTGTATACACTTAATACAAGGTATTGGTTTTAAATTTGATAGCAATTATTTGATATTGATAGTAAGAAGTGCTTGCTAGAAACTAATTCACCTATTAAACATTGGAGAGTGTGGGTTGAATGGATTGACCCTAAAAGAGTTTATTTCGAAAATTCTCCATCCCCATTCACTAAGAAAATTAATGAAAGGAATACAAAAATGTTAGAAAGACAAATTAGGCAAAGAAAACTCATTTTGAAATAAATTACAATGCTTGGCTTTGGAAATGGGGTTCCACCAATCCTTGGGCAATTGAGAAATAAATATATTTGCATGCCATGTGTGGCCACAATAATCACTATTGCTTACATCAATTTTACAATACACTCAATAGACTCATAGGATTGCCTAATCTATCATCTACATACATGATGAAAGAATAGATTTCAACTTGGATACATAATAGAAACTCAAAAACATCTTCTTCATTGGTTTAGTAATTACATAAATTAGCATGAAATATCAAGAAACTAATAATATTGGACAACCTACTAAAAGTATTTGGTGTAGTAGAACTACAAAAGTTTGACAAACTTATAGAAACTTTTGGAAAATAATTTTGAACATTTGATTGAAATAAAATTCTTTTCAAATATAGTTCCCTTATCAAAATGATCTTCTTTAAGTATGAAAATGATCTTTTTATCAAAATCAATAAAACCTTGCTCAAATGTATGAAATTTTATTCAAGTGGATGAATCATTTTTTAATTGATTATAAAATTATTTATTTTGTTAATTAAATATTAAAATCAATAGCAAGGTAGCCCATAGGTGGATGCATTGACAAACAAGTCATTTCTCAATTACCCTATACTTTTGTTGGTTTTGATCCAAGGTTATCATTATCGATTTTTAGAAAATTATGTGAGTCAAAAGCTAGGGTCCGTTTAATTCAAAGGGGGGAAATTTTATATAATATATAGGACTACTATAGGATCCATGAAATGCTACATACTTTAAATATATATATATATATATATATATATATATATATATATATATATATATATATATATATAAATCAGGCTATGTTAAAGCATCCCAATTCGGGAAGCAAAAAGCAAAACATAAAAGCAGTGCATGAAACACAAAAAGTTGAAGGAAAACAAGGAACATTGCTGGTGCATGCCTTGGAAGGCACTCCACCAAAAAAACAGAAAAAGATGAACAAAAACAAGGAACATTGCTGGTGCATGCCTTGGAAGGCACTCCACCAAAAAAACAGAAAAAGATGAACAAAAACAAGGACAATACTAAAGATCGGTCAACTCTGGGTCTAGCCCAAAACTCCTCTACTCATACCAAGCTGAAGTGTTTGAGCAAAAATATGTTGTACTTAGTGCCTTAGAAAGAGTGCCTAGAGCCATGGTGGGAGGTGATTGGGCTCCTAGGTCCAACCTATGGCGTCCCAGCCATGTTGCTTGAGTCATGGTGGCGATACTCTTATTATCAGCTTACATGTGAGCCGGGTGGGCAAAGAAAGCAACTAAAAGACAAGAACACTGCCACCGATGATCAACAAGCATGGAAGTAGGAGAGAGAGTTCTACTGATCTCAGTATATTCCACACAGTAGAAGCAGCATAAAAGTGCTTTCTATGTTTCAACCCTGTTGACTCCTCCCACCCACCAATACATGTAAGGGCCCAATCTTAGACCTGGCTGGGCTGCATGATCAGCAAAATATGCTGCAACCAGCAAACACGAGGGCCCAAAATCAGAATCCAAGTGTAGATCTACAATTCTCTATTGAAATATCCAAAACAACCAGAGAACCAATTCCAGAGGGGAGACGTTAAGTACCCCCCTTCGAGTAAATAGGGGGGTACGTGAGGGCCCCTCAGGCTGGCCCCACTAGCTCTCGCCCTGCTGGGGTGCCCTCCGAGTGGCCCAGATTGCCTTCGTCCCCTTCACCGGGCCGTCCTGTGCCTTAGTCAGATCACCCTTCGCAGTTCTCAGTGTGCTAGAGAGTATTGGAAACATCGAAAATGAGACACTTTGCAATACCGTAGGGGAAACACACGGTCGGCACTTCAACATTTAAATTGTGGAAGTCAGACATTATATTGCAGTATATCCAAAAAGTGTACCACACAAATCCAACAATCACTTGTTTGACTAAATTTGAAGGTGAGGAAGACAAGATCCTTATACAAATTGGATGGTAGGAGGTAAAGTAATCCATGTGGGATATATTGAGGGTTAGGAGTAGTAGGAGCTCAATCTTCAAACTATCCCGCATCCTTTGAGGAACGGTTCATAAGGAACAATGCATTTCATTATAAAAATCATCTCTCCACTAAGTGTTCATGAATTTTTTTCTAATTCAATATTATACCAAGTAATAGAAAATAATATTTAGAAAAATATGAATGATTATTTGGAGATTGTATAGATTGATACCTACTCAAAAATATTTGAACCATTCAAGTTCCAAATAATGATTTAATAGTTAGGAGGAGTTTGTTAAAAAACAAATATTAATTTAGATTTTGACCTTGCTTTTAGGATGAGTAGTATTAAACTAGTTTAATTGCTTTTGCTTTTCATGTTCCACAAGAATTAAATGAGCAAGTTGCTATAAAGAAAGTAAATCTTCAATTCAAATCAAAAGGTCCAAAGACAATGCACGATTGAGTAAATTTTGGATAACATACTAAAGAAAATTTTCAATGAACGCTTTGTGAGAATGGAGGGTGGAGAGATGATTTTTATAATGAAATGCATTGTTCCTTATGAACCGTTCCTCAAAGGATGCGGGATAGTTTGAAGATTGAGCTCCTACTACTCCTAACCCTCAATATATCCCACATGGATTACTTTACCTCCTACCATCCAATTTGTATAAGGATCTTGTCTTCCTCACCTTCAAATTTAGTCAAACAAGTGATTGTTGGATTTGTGTGGTACACTTTTTGGATATACTGCAATATAATGTCTGACTTCCACAATTTAAATGTTGAAGTGCCGACCGTGTGTTTCCCCTACGGTATTGCAAAGTGTCTCATTTTCGATGTTTCCAATACTCTCTAGCACACTGAGAACTGCGAAGGGCGATCTGACTAAGGCACAGGACGGCCCGGTGAAGGGGACGAAGGCAATCTGGGCCACTCGGAGGGCACCCCGGCAGGGCGAGAGCCAGTGGGGCCAGCCTGCCAGCCTGAGGGCCCTCACGTACCCCCCTATTTACTCGAGGGGGGTACTTAACGTCTCCCATTCCAGAGTGCAAAAAGATGCCCCTAAATTAGTGCTGCTGGGACTGACAAGCTCTTAAGTTACTTTGGGCAGGTCGGGATTCTCTTCATCGTCGAAGGCTGTGCGCATAACTTAGTCCACTTCTCCATTCATTTGGCTCCCTTCTTTCAAGTTCACGTGCACCACCAATTCCAGAGTGCAAAAAGATGCCCCTAAATTATTGTCCTGCTGAGAAGAAGCTCTTACTTTGGGCAGGTAAGGTAAGGATTCTCTTCATCGTCCAAGGCTTTGCGCATAATCCACTTCTCCATTGGCTCCCTTCTTTCAAGTTCACGTGCACCACCAATCCTAAAAAAAACATGAGCTTTCAGTGCAGATGCTACAGGAGCATCTCAAGATTGCAAAGTATGAAGAGAGATTATTTGATGTGAACAGGAAATAATAGTACTGTAGGCTTTAGGGTTTAAGGCTAGTTGCCCTCAGATCTTGGAACTTGGAACGCATTAAGGTAGACAAGCCTATTAGCTCCCTGATTTGCAATGTGAATATCTTGGGGCCAACTCCAACAGGGGCACATATATTTTCAGAGGTGTTTTCTTGTTTCACGAATCAAATTCAAGTGGAAATATAATTTTCTAATTAAATTTTGAATTTCAGTAAATTTCTGATGTGGTGTGCCCTAAAAGTACGTAAAGACCCGGCAGCGACTTTGGTGAAGGAGCGAATGGCGCCTTACCTGGCGTGTCAAACCGCCTTACGCTCCAAAAGATTTCTTTTGCTTTTATCATTTCATTTCTTTCCGCATTGAGTAGCGTAGTGGAAACTGGAAAAAGAAATGGTCGCTACTGCGTCTTTACGCCGGGCAACGACCTCGTAGAGAGGTCTTACTCAAATGAGGGACCCACCCTCGGCCTACCGGCCTCGGTGAGTCCCTCATTTGAGTAAGACCTCCCCACTCGGTCGTTACCCTTCACAAAATCACCCATAGAGTGGAGTTGTAAACCTCCCATAAACAAACCATAATTGCCTTTTCATGTATCTATTGGCACTTAGATACTCACCAATCAAGGATTGACACATTACTCCCTGTTGGCATCAATGCACTTACTTTGTCATAAAATAAACAGATTTGGATGAGTTTGCTAGCAGAAATGGGAACAAAAGTAGGGTGGTAGAAATAGGTAGTTGGCGGTTATGGATTGGTCTACCTTAATGGAGTATGGGCAGTTAGAGCTAAACTACGGGTGCAAAATTATGAATCAAGTTTCTTTTTTGTTTTTGGAGAACTGCGGAAGTGACAATATACATGAAAATGATGTAGCCAAATATTTTAGTATTCATCTATATTTTGGACAAAACTATCTTTTCATCCACATACTTTGATGAATTTCATTTAAAATTGGCAATTTCATCCTAATTATGTTTAAAAATTGAACAACTTGGCATCATCATCCAATTTTTCTTCAAATTTTTCCTTAAGGCTTGATGCTCCCCAATTATTTTTGGTGTTTTCAGACATTTAAATGCTTAAAGAAACCCTGTTAGGAATGCACCATTTTCTCAGCAGGATCAATTGACATGGCAAGGCTAACAAAGTCCCTTCCCAAAATGGCACGTGGGCTTCCAGACCCCAGGCCAATGCTGACTTGTTGGCTCTCAAGAAATGCAGAGCCTTAGACTGCATAATTATGCAACACGAAAACCCTCAGTCAAAAACGTTGGAATAGGTTAACCCCTAAAGTCCCATTGTCCCCTCGGGGGACAATTTGGAATTCGGGCAGGTTTCTATGGGCTGAAATTTTACCCTAATTTTTTGAAACTTTTTTTGAAGATAGAAAAGCTGATAAGCTTTGTGGGAATATAATTTCTATTTCAATTGGTGCCCAGAAGCAAAAGTTATACCACAAAAAGCCTCGAACTGAACTTGGCGAGCAACACAAAAAATATTGCAAAAATTCAAAATGAATTAAATTTTTTTTTCTCAAAGGTTATGTTTTTGTTTACATCTGAAGCTTTGATTCATTCCATTTTGATTAGTGATGTGAAAGTTATGAACAATCTTATTTTTCGGGCAATCTAAGCATTTTTTTGAAAAAATAACTTATAGGATTCATTTTAGAATGCAATTTTCAGTTTTTTTTTTTGAAAAGGCTAAGTTTGCTTGATAGAACAATCTCACTGTTGGGATGATTGTATTTCAATCCCATCTAAGAGCTATTAACAATTTAGTTTTTCTTTCAATCTTGGACCTACTTCTACTTGACAATTTTTTGAAGTATGAAAATCAAGTTTTTATTTATTGAATTTTTTTTCCTAGACTCCCAACTCAATTCTTCAACACAATAAATTTTAAATTCAAATTCTATAGTGCACATTTTTTCCACAAATAGCGATCAAAGTCATCTGAAATTGCACTCCAGTGTTCAGAAAAACTTGTTTTTTCAACTTTGAATGCTCGTATCTCTCAATCTGTACGGTCAAACTTCATGAAAATTTTGACACATAATCTCAAACAAGTAAAGTTCAAGATCCTATGGTTCAATTCCCCAAAAGTATTGTTTTAGTTTTTTTGGACAAACGCAGTAGAAATGGCAGTTTTGAGTGGTTTTTGACAGAAAAATGGCCTTGGGACTTTGGGGGTTAAACACATAGAAAATTACAAAAAAGATGTTGAGATGTCACAAGCAAAGAAATTGATGAAAAAAACAGACCTTCCTACAAGTCTTCAATCTTTTTGAAGCTCTTACTTGTTGGGAGCTTTGTGGATGTAAAGATAACCCCCAAATGTCTCGTCTGAGCCTTCACCAGACAGAACCATCTTCACACCAAGAGCTTTGATTTTTCAATGAATTTTGGAGACATCAGGAACATGGGTGTGCTTACTCTAATTGTAGGAACATTGTAAGTTTCAACGTGACATTTTACATCAGAATTAGCATCCCTGACCAATTGAAGAATTATGTCAACAACCTTTGTATAACATGATAATTTACTTCTGATAGCAAAACTAAATATTCAAGCATGCAACTAGTCTTTTGACAAACAATTAAAAGATTCACACAAAACAAGAGATCTAACACATAATAAAGAGACATAGTTAACACATCAGCAGTCTGTCTTCTGAGTGGATGGTGAGGAACAAGTTCCAGATCAAATTATTTTTTAAAACCCCTCATTTTATTTTGGGGGTGGGTGGGAAAAATAATTTGATTGGAAAATTTCAAAATCCCAGTACCCTTCAGTCTTGTATTTTTGAAAACGAAGTCGTTTGACATCGATATGGGATAATCTGTATCCGTTTCTTATATCTGTTTTCCATATACATATACATGCGGTATCATAATATTTGTATCAGGATCAACGGCAGGGAAGGGGGTGTTTTTATTTTTTTTCAAAAATGATCAATGGCTACTAATTCTTTTTTTTTGGGGGGGGGTAATTAATTGAGCAGGAAGTGCTCCTCTCTTTTCAGGGAATAGTAAACCTGAACGGTGAAATGGAACTCTTTAAATGCACTGCACCTATGCATATGCAGGCAGCAGCTTCCGTTGCGGCCTTCAAATGAGGAGATCCCTACACACAAAAACACTCCAAGATGAATGACACAAGTGTAGTATCCTAATTCAAATAATAATACTCAGTAAGCACAGTGGCCTGCAACCAAAAGTTGCAAGGCCATTCATCCCATACTAATTTTACGGACAAGAGTACTAGAGCTTTTGTAAAACAATTAGTGGTCAAATGAGGTGAATGGATTGCCATTGAGACAACTCTGGCTTTTTGCAAAGACCAACAAAATGACTGCAATAACTTACCTCCAGTCCAACACAGAAGGAACGAGGTTTGTTTGCCCACTGCTTGGCTGTGTTACTGCCCACATCCAGCAACTGCAAGTACCAATGAGGAATCAAGGCCACCCCACAGAAGCACTCCAATTGGTACATCCATCATTAAGTGTTTGATCATACCAAAATTAAAATTCCTCAAAAGATCCTTCTGGATCACAAAAAAAACTCTGTATCAGAATGCTTCTCTAATATAAGGTAACTTTGCCTATGACAGGCAAAATGGGAGGGAGCCCATCATAGGCAAAATTATTCTAGTGGTGTACATTTCAGAACTGGAATGTACACCACCTGTAATGGGCTCCCTCCCATTTTGCCTATCATAGGCAGAGTTACCTTCCATACAACCTGAAGAGGAAAAAAAATTGTTGGAAATGCCCTCAGTCAGCTTACTTTCTCAAAGGCGTGTTGTAGTGAGAGTGGATCATAAGGCTCAGCTGGAATGCTTTTGTTGAACCAGACTGGGTTGTAATATCTTTGCAGACCACCTGTATTAAACCCCAAACCATACATGAGAAACAAGCTACCAGATGGCCTTCAATATCTGTCCGTAGCATCCTTGATTAGCAACTCTAAATAAGAGAGCACCTTGCTTGCTCGAACAAATGTATCCTGGTGGAAGCACTCACAATCATCTTTCAATGCCTTCATCTCAGATGCATACCACACAGACCCTGTCCACACAAATTCAACAATGGAGTAGCAGATCCTGATCTAAGTTACTTGATTGGAAAAGCAGGAAAAATCCCCTCCCAGAAAACCAAACCACTTTCAACCCTGACAATAGTAATAGGATTTAAGACTTTCGAACATAAAACCCTGAATCATTGTCACACACTAATGTTGCATCCTAAAACACCTTGTTGCGGTGCATCTCCAGTGTCAATTGAATATCCTTCCCTTTTGAAAGCAATAGGCTGTGGATGATCAACATACTGCACATCATTGTGAGTACACTCATTCTTCACTTGGTTTGTATTGAGCAAAAGCTTCGATCTGAAATTGCTGAACAAATTTTGGATGTTGGTTTTGTCATGCTTTCCAATGTCCTCACCGATCTCCTTACGACATTCAATGCAGAATATCTTCACTACTCCATTCCCATTGAAATCTAAAATCCTCGGCACCCAATGATTGTCTTCTTGCGATAAGCACTTCAAATACCTCCAAACATCGTTGGAAATAAGTGTGGAATTGAGCTAGTGGTCTAGAGAATCAATATCCAACAATGACCTCATAACTCTAGAACTTCCTAAAAGATCCACAACTTGCACTTCACCTCATTCATCTACGAGGGAGAATTCATCATTGAGGTGTCTCAAAACATTGTCTCCCACTTGTGGTGGACTTCGTACAACATCATCGTGCAATTGATGCCATTTGGAAGCTTCTTCATCCTCACATCACAAAGGCAAACGTTAACATGAGGAACATCATCATTCAAGCCTTCCATCTTCTGCTTTATTCTGCAATGCTCCTCATTGTCCCAGAACTCAAATGGCCACTTCAATGCTAGTTTATCTTCCAAACGAATCTTAAGTGAAGCATATATTTCATCTAGCAATCCCTTCAACTTGCTGTAGAATTTGGGAATAGCAAAATCACCATCCATCATTCATATCTTCACTTAAATTGCCATGAGTTTCTAAACCCTAAACCACTCTCCATACCACCTGAAAGTCATAAGTAAATGCAATTACAAAATATCAATTCAAATGAAGTTGTTCAAAACATGTAATGGAATAAGGAAAAGAGGTTATTTGTCCCCCCAAAGCCTTGAAGTAGCTTGATGATGTTTCACTTATGTTGTAATTTTCCAATCTCAACAGGGATAGATTTGCCAAAATCTAATACCAAATTGTCTCACCCACAAATAAAGCCTAGAATTGAAAACCAAATCACTTCACCTAAGAACACATACTAAACTTCCAAAGCATAAAATCCTAAACCTAAAACCACCTCAAGAAGGCCAAATTGCTTTCAATATGCAAACACATCCAAAATCTAAAGAAGAAGGAAAAACAACACTCAACGATACTTAGCAAAATGAATAAGTTTAGAAAAATCAAAATCCTAATTCCTACTTCGAGCGATGGAGATTTCATCCATTGAAACCCAAGGATTGGACCGTATTTCATCCAACCCAAATTTGACTCAGCTATCTCAAACATGTTATACAAAATACTAGGCATAGGATCCAAATCTTTAGCCTTGTAAATTAAATGTACAAATTTTTAACGACCCAGATTTGTAGGCTATGTACATTACTTATAATGGATTTGTCTACTTTGAATGTTCTCTAATTTATTTTTAAATCTTTTATAAATTTTATTTTAAATGAATAACATCCTACCTATATTATGCCACACATAGTTTTTTAAATGCAATAAGTGCACCGCCCAAGGCTTGAAGATGTACATCCATATGAGCCAAATCTTGAAAAGGAAATCAATGAAAAATATTTTCTTTTCAAACAATTTAACCACTTCAACCTGTTCAAAATGTCCTAAATAATTAAGAAAAATCTCTCATGTACTTGGATCAAAGCTCCAAAGCCTCTAAATCATTTAGAAGCGGAATCGGAATCCACAAATATGTAAGTGGGGCCAATAACTTTTAATTTTATTACCTTTTGCTATTATAATATTTTGAATATTTTAGGCTTGATATAGATGACTAAAAACATTTACATTATTTTTCTCTAGAATTTATCTCTATTTGTCTAATTTCCAAGATTTTTTATTTTTTTTATTTTTGACTATATAAATTGATTTTTATTAAAGCCAACCTATACAACTCAAAAACGTCATAAACTACTGTCTTTGTACTAGTTCTAGGTACATAATGCTACAAATGCTAGTTTGTTTTCTCTAACTCATATTTTTAAGCAAATTTTTTCTTAGGATTACTTGGGTTTGATGGTAAAAAGAACATCTTTTAATTGAAGAGGAATTTTAGAAATTGATGGCATTGTTGGATTCTAGAGGGAATTAGTCTAAAACAACTCCTATTGACTATTGGCTACCCATTTGTAACTTTACTTAAGTTTTGATTCAACTAGACTAAATTCTATCTTCTATCTTAGATTAATTTTGGAGTACATCTAATTTTGTAGCACTACAATAAATTTACTTTGAATCCTTGTATTCAACAAAATAAGATATTCGAAGATCTTAGGGTCTACAACTATAATTGGTGAAATCCTTTTACTTTCTAACTGATTTATTATTTATAGATTTTTGCATACAAAATCTACAAAATCTTTGCTATAGACAAAAGAAATAAGATTCTAACTCCAAAGTAAGAACTTCGGCACTCATAGCTATATTTTGTAAAATTTACTTCAAATTTGTCATTTCTAATGTAAAAAGAAAGAAATTCAAAAAATTACTTTTGATGCATATCAAACTAGTGGATCTAACACTAGACAAGTGTGAAAATATATAGAAGAAGTTTCAAAACCTTTGGCATGAAAAGATTATAAGGTATTTGAGTGTAAAGTAAAGAAAACAATTATTTTAGTCTTTTCTATACTCCTTCCAATGGTCTTACAATTTCTAAGGTTTATTATACTGAAATTTTAGGAGAAAATACTCTAACAAGTTAACTAAAGGATCCTTTAGTTGAGTTTGCTAAAAATAAATAAAGATGAAGATTTTAGCCTTGCTTTGGAGACTAATATTTTCACTGTTAAAGAAATCAATGTCCATTTCAACATAGATTTAGCCATTAGGAAAAATTTCAGGCCAAAACAAAGCTACGAGTTTTGGAGGCAACGGTGCAATCACAGAAAAAATAAATTATTTTTCATATTTTTTATTTGGATGCTGATGTGGCACTATTACTACCACGTTAGCGACATGTCATATTGACGATTTTTTTAATATTTTTTTTTCAAATTTCTTTTAATTTTAATTTTTTTGTATTTGCACTACAGAGGTGCCAAAAATCAAAAGTTAACGGCCCTTTGTAGGCCTCATAATTCTTGTAATGATAGTTTTGTTAATAAACAAGGTTGGTTAGGACGTCTTAATTTGGACACTTTTTAGTCTCGTTATGTTGATTATGCCACAAAGGATGAATGTCCTCATGAATGTGCCACATCAATTAAGATCAATTGCCACATAATCACAATGTATTATTTACAGATTGCCAAGCAAGCAGGGTTGCTACATCAACAAACCCTACACATAGGACACAATGAGCACATTGTTGCAAAATAATTAATTAAGGTTTCCAAAGTAGATTTTGCACTTCGAAATTTAAGGTAAAAAATTGCACTATTTAAAGCATTTCAATATGTTTAGCAATTGAACTTTGAATGCTACTATCCTTGATAAGTAAAATGATGAGAAGACAAGCTCTTTATACAAGTGGGATGGTATGAGGTAGAACAACCGATGTGGGATATGTAATTTAGAATTAGTAGAAGCTCAACCACTACACTAGTGTTTTAGTCATAGCTTTAGTTTAACCAACTTCTTTTGTGTTTATTTATTTATTTATTTATTTTATATTTTTTTGGTTTCCAATTTGATTCTAGTTTCATTTTCTACTTGTAGTGTTTTGTTTTCATTTTGGTTTTTCATTTTTGGTTTCATTTTGTTAGGATTTTATTGTTAGCCTAATTTGGTTACTCTACCAAATCTTGCTTAACATCTTTTTATTTCTAAATCCCTCATTTTTCCTTTAAATTTCCCCTAATTTTTTCCTAATTGCATTTTCTAGCTTCTCACCTTGGCCCTAACCTCCTAAAGCTTCCATTGTTATCTAGTAGAAAACTCCTTAGAGTACTAACATTTCCAAACTTGTAAATTCATGCAAATTGTTTACATTTTCCACAATCTAAAAAGTGAATCAATATGGTGGTTCATAATGAAGGATAATTTTCCTTACATTCTAGTTATTTTTGTTTCAACTGACTATGAGCATTTTTCAACCCAATGACATTATTCGTCAACAACCTTTTAAACATGCATTTCGGCAAGAATTTTACAAGTGGACGATGGGGACAATTTCAAGACAACTAGATGCTAAAGAAGAGATCACAGTTGATTTCAAAATGTCCATTATAAAAAGCCTCTCATCTGTTCTTGGCACTATACAGTGTGGCAACACATTTCTAACAAGTCTATGATTGAAAAAGGTTGGGAGCAATGTAGAATTCTATAGGCATTCAATCATTCAATTCGTTTCAAGTGGGAGAAATGAAGGACAACATTCAAAATCCATTGTTCACATATGAGACAACCATCAAAACTAACTTAGAATAAGAAGATGAAGACACATATTCACAGTAAACTTTTTCTTCTATAATGGTAGAATTGCTTACAAAAGTATACAAGTGACAAATCCATCAACAAATAGAAAAGTCAATAGCATTTGACCTCTTGCTCAAAAGAATTAGGTACAATCCTACACAAATCAAAAATATTGATTTTTGTTAGTTTATAATCTAAGTTCAAATTTTTTCTAAGTTCTAAACACTTCAGATTTGCTTGATGTGAGAAATTTCAAAGTTGCTCTAAGTGAGAAATTTCATATTTGCTCTAAATTTTGCTTGAAGATGACTTCTAGCTATAGCAAAAGCCAATAAAATAAATTTGTTGTACATACCTTTGCTAGCTATTGCATGTTGAATTCCTTGTGTTGTTGTACCATTCAAATCCTTGATTTGTTGAGATCTCAATTCTTAGTTACTGTTTTACACTTGCATTGAAAATACTGTTCAAAACTAACATCAATGGGCAACATTTTAAAAGCAAACCTCCCTAGAATAAAATGTAATCCAAAAGTATAAATTGGCAAGCTAACAACTGTTGTACAAATGTTTGAAAATGACCCCGATTTGCAAATCTTAGAGCAACAAGACTTACAAAGTAGGTACTTACTCTACAAACATTCATTTGACTCCTTGAAAAAGTACTCCTTATGGAAAGACCAAAGGCAAGAAGATTCATGGCTAGAAATTTTGGGAAAAATAGAGAGAGAAACCTTGTTTAGAGAAAGTGGACGAATTGCATGTGCTTGTGATGGAGCCTCAATACTCTGAGTTGTTATTATTTGACCGCTACTATTGTGCAACAATTTTAAACACTATAAGTCCTCAAAGTACAAATGCCCTCATCTTTGGGAACTCATTTGCATAGGCAATAAAGAAAGTGAAATGAAAATTGGAAGATGGAGTTCAACTCATATGGACCTTGGATTCAAAACGTTGGGGGTCTTTGACATCCCTTGCAAGTGGCTTGAATCTCATGAATGTGAATTGTGATGTCAATAGAATTTCCGTAAATTCCAAACTTGCATTTAAGTCTGATGTCCCTACTTTGTTGTTAAGTCAAAGGAATGAACTTAGAATTCTGTATTATTTAGTTGATACATACTTGCATCAAGTTGGATTGGTATGTTAAATTGCTAGCATGCATGAAATTGAAGAATAAGATGATGACATATTTCTTTATTTTTACTTTCATGCTTTTGTATACCATACCCACATAGAAGCTAGGGTTGAAAATATTTCTACAAAAATGTGCCAAGATTTTTGAAAGAATATTTATTAAATTTGAATAATTTTCAAGGCACTAATTATAAAATATCCTTCTCTAAAAATCTTTTGAACCTTGTATATTGGGAAAATATGAATATTTAGCACAAAAATATCAAAGTTGCTACTTAAGTATGGTAATAGTTGTATTGTCAATGTTTGGTTTCTTTCCAAGTTATTATTAACAAATAATAGTTGCAACATTATTAATTCATTTGAGAAAAGATTTGCTTTTCCTAATTCCTTATTACCTATCATTGAAGCTTTCAAATCCAAAACTACTTGAAAATGCTCTTTCTCGAGGCAAAACTAGATATTTTCTTGTATTTAATTAAGTCCAACTATTAGAACTTTCAATCAGATTTCTTGAAGTATGTCTTCTACAAGTAAAGGCTTGCAAATCCTTATTGGTTGTAAGAACATTTTTCCTCAATTTAAAAATTAAGTGTTTTTTGCCCTTTTGAAAGGTGTTTTATTGTCTCCAAACTATCTATAAAATAATGTATATGTTACAAAACTTGATAATTTTGATAATATGTTACTATACAAGGTAAGAATTCAAGAAAAGAGAAGAAAAAATAATAAATTTACATTTATATTATAAAATCACGACATTCATCTATCTTAATAGTATTACAACACTAATATACCAAATTTATAGTATTTTGAACTAGATTGAAATATTCTTATATTGTATTTGTATCTAGAATTATTTTTCATTGCAAAACTAGTTATCTAGGTGACAAAAATTTCACCCCTTTAGTATTAAGACAAAACAATGTAACCAAAAACTAGTAGAAATTGTGAGAAATGTCTTGAATCGCTAACTTTTGATGCGGAAATGAAAAATGGCAATTCAATTGGGAGAGTTCTATAGTGAGCAACATGTATTTTGTACTTTGATTTTTGATGGAAATATTACCACCTAAATGCATTTGATGTTTTTAGGCTCAAAATTGATTCAAGGTACTGAAACCAAAAGCAAGGCTAAAATCTTCATCTATATTTATTCATTAACAAATCCAATCAAAGGGTCCTTTAGTTAACTTCTTAGAGAACACCCTCCTAAAATTCTAGAAGAAGAAACCTTATCAATTGCAGAATCAAGTCACATGGATTTAAAAAAAAAGTAATTTCAACTCTTTTCAAATGGTTAGGTTTAACTTTCAAACTTTATACACAAAAATGGGTTGATCCTACAACTTGCTACTCTCCATAATATATTGGAGAAACATATTGGAAATACATATAAAAAATTTCAACAAAAAATATTTCATATTCAAACTTGAAAAAATAGTGAGTAGAGACAAATAGAGTGTGATTTAAAAGACAAAATTGTTGAGAATTTCATTTTAGAATTGAAAAGTGCCAATCCCAATGGTTGTAATGTTATAATAAACAATCTACATCCATTGATTTTATTTTATTTAAAAAATATTGAAAGTTGAGTTAAATAAAAGACTTCAAAGTTTATTTTAGAATAGAGAATCCTTCACTACCGGCAAACTAAAACTCCTCATAACTTTCATCTCATAAATCAAAATGGAATGATTCAAAACTTTCCACATATGTATAAATCTAAAAAACTAATTTCAAATTTTTATTTTTGGAAAAAGTGATTTTTTCTAAGCTATCCAGAATTCCACCGGGCAATATAAACTACATATCATACAATAACTTTTTAACCATGTAGTAAAAAATTATGTAAATTGTTGCGCCTTACAATTACTCTTTAACCACGTGTTGTGTGGAAAGTTTAAAGAAAGAAAAAATAAATAATGTTCACCGTTAGTTGCCCCAAATCGCTATGTTGCCAAAAAACATTGTTTGGAGGTTAAGAATGAATTTCAAATGGAACTTTATGTATCATTTATCCCAAAGGTCAAGAATGAGACTTGTCATAGCTTTGAATTCATTTATATACATATATATAACTCTTTCACATCAAAACAATATGCTCCTAAAATATTTACCATGTCAATACTTTCTATATTGACATTCATTTCATTCAATATATGCTATCAAAGACATTGATTTAGTATTAATTTCCTAAATTAAAAATGCTTCAATAAACCTTTTATTGCAAACTAGAAACTACAGAAAGACTTGAAACCTCCAAAGGTCATTTACTTCATAACAAGCACACAAAAAATGCATGTTAAAGACCAAAGTGAATATTATACACCTAACACAATCTATTATGATTAAAGTTAGACATCAACTATGTGATATTAATAATAGTGGCGAGTTCTTGCTATAAAGTATTTCAATAAGCTACACCAAAATATAAAAAGTGGGGTCAATGATGGACAATTAAACCAAATGGAAATTACTTAGAAGCTTATAGTTCATCAAAAACTACAATGATGAAATGAAGTTGTATTTAGAAATTCTTTATGTACAAGTGATATTTAACAATAGACCATATCATCCAATCTAACAATATAGCATTTGATTAACAAAATATAATTAGTATCAAAATGAGATGACTACAAGTACAAAGGATTTGGTTCTCAATCAAAGTCTGTATAGGTTATGTTATATGATCTACAAAAAAGTAGACAAAGTTCCTTAAAAAACTTAGGATAAGGCCCTTCACCTTTCAAAGCAACCTCCCTCTATCTTCCATTGTCCCCTGGTTCCCATGTAGCTTTGAAATATTCAGCTTAACTTTTAGCCTCAAGCACAAGTTCCTTCAAAGATTGAAAACAATCAAAATCTAATATTATCTCAAAATACTTTGGAGGCACATCAAAAAGTATCAAAAACTTCATAAATGGACAATCTACTCCTTCCAAATTTCTTAGTTCTTAGAAACTATCCAAAGCAATGAAATGCAAGGAGGTGCATGGTCTCACGTCAAGTATGTCAATTAAAGATACCAAATTCATCAATTGCACATGCTGAAAGTATCATAGATGCCTATGTATTCATCCTTGCTTCAGTTCCCTAATAATATAATAGTCTTCAATTTTAGAAGGAGGCAAAGTTCTAAGTCATGAAGGCAATGAAGCCCCTCCAAATTCGTGTTGTTAAATCTTGGCAATAAGAAAGTTACAATACCATAAGATTGCTCAACTCTTGCAATCTCTTGCTTGCAACAAGTCGTGCATTGGCAGGGGGTCATAGGGGAAATGCGAAGCCTAATAAGATTTGACCAACTTTTAATTGTTATCAAAAACTCACTTATCAAATTCATTCGTCCAAGTTGAAATACACCCCAAGCAGTCTTCAATCCATTCACATCATGGTCCGTTGCATACGACATAGCAAACTCCTTATACAAAGGAGACACTTTGATTTCATACCAATTTCTAGAGAACCATTGCTCTTGGAAAGGTTGGAATCAATTTTGTCGGACTTTCCTAAATCCAACAACTCTATCAAATGATAAACATACATTCTCATATTAGATATTGCAAATCAAAATCTCTATGATACTAGAACTTGTCATGTATACCAGATACAACATAAAGGCCTTAGCAAGTGCATATGCTATATTTACATAATCCAATAAACCAAAAGAAATCCCAATCAAAAACATCTCTATCCTAAAAACTAACAAAGATTAAAAACAACAAGAAGCCTTAATAAAACCCAAACAAGATGAGAGATACTCAATTTTCTTCTTATAATTGTTAGAGATTCATCATGAAGTCAACAAATTCAATCTATGTCATTAGGCAAACATCTAGAACAGAGGTTATGGTTCATCCACTAATACATGCAATCTCCTAAATAGAGTGCAAGATCCAAAAATAACAACTTTTCACTAAAGTCAAAAGTGTTAAATTGCAAGCTCAAAATACCAAAAAGATCTTTTGACGACTTCAATTCTTCTAACACATCTACATATTTGTTCATGCATTATGCTCTTCACTTCTCCACGAGTCCTCAAAGTGAAAGCATTGTTAGGCTCTAGTTCATTAGCCTTGTTCAAGTTCTCGAAGGCATCTACATATTTACCCATCCTTTTGTAAAGTACCCCACATTCCCTCAAAGTGAGAAAAACATTAGGCTCAAATTCATTAGCCTTGTTCAAGTCTTCCAATGCATCTCCATATTTGCCCATCTTTTTGTAAACTACCCTACATTCCCTCAAAGTGAAAAAAACATTAGGCTCAAATTCATTAGCCTTATTCAAGTCCTCCAATGCATCTCCATATTTGCCCATCTTTTTGTAAACTTCCCCTCGTTCACTCAAAGTGAAAGCATTGATTAGGCTTAAGTTCATTAGCTTTGTTCAAGTCCTCTAATGCATCTTTATATTTGCCATCATCCTATAAACTACCCCACGATTACTCAAAGTGAGAGTAACATTAGGTTCAATTTCATTAGCCTTGTTCAAACCCTCCAAGGCATCTTCATGTTTGCCCATCCTACTGTAAGCTACCCCATGATTCCTCAAAGTGAAAGCATCATTGAGCTCAAATTCAATAGCTTTGTTGAAGTCCTCCAAGGCATCTTCATATGTGCCCATCATTCTCTTGTTTTCCGCACAATCATTCAAATAGGTATTATTATTGGAGAAGTAAATATCAGTCTTGTGACCATCTTCAAAATTTTCATCTTTATCTTTCAATGCATGATTGGGAGCATTTTCTATTTGTCCCTTTTCAAAAGTGTCTTGAATCTACAATTTTTGTACAAAAGACAATCATTATTTTTAATATAGAGGTCTCAACCTAGTTATATTTCTATAATTTCTTAACATGAATATGTATCCAAATCTACAAAGCATTTGGGTCATAAAAAACATTCAAGCAAATTATGGAATACTATCAAATAAATTTGAACATACATAAACTATATTCAAAATAATTATGAAATTTTAAATAGCGTGTTGCAAACAACCCTTTTTTGGAGGGCGAAATGGAGCCAGAAAGCACCATTTCATAGTGGAAAAAAAAATTTCGCCAGAAAAGTTTCAATCCAATTTAAAATATGGATGAAATTGTCAAATTTGGATGAAAAAGTATATGAATTTGATTGAAAAGTGTTTTATAGTACAAAAGATGGATGTACGAAGAAATAAAATGCTTCACCAAATTTTAAGTGATCGCCATCCTGGCACTTTTTCAAAAAAAAAAAAAAAAGGGCTAGTTGCAAGCATACCTTGGATGTAGAAGCCAAACCTGCAATTTCCAAAGTATTGAAGTTACTTTCAAAATCTTGCAATGACTAATAATTGCAAATTTGTCAAAAGTAATTGAAATCACAATCATTTGGTTTGAACAAGTGTACTATTCAATATCTTAATTTACTTGTCCTTGGGCAACAAATACAAATAGTGTGCACTAAGATACACTATATGTGAATAATGAATATAAAGTTTCTAAGAACATTTGATGTAAATATCATGCATTCATGTCAACAACACTTTGAAACTATGACCATATATCCACATACCATACACTTCTTCTAAAAACAAAGGAATTTAAAAATAATGCAATTAAAACCTTTAAGAATGTAAAGCCTCATAAGTCCAGATATGAACCTGTCATTAGTAAATACTTCACAAACTTCAACTCTCTACAAATGTCATCAAAAGTTGGACGACTTTCCAGTTCACGATTCCAACACTTTTCAATTAAATCTCGTAGCTCATAAGGATAATGAATGGGAAGCTCTGGACAACCACCTTTCGATCTCATTTCCTTCATTTCTTTGGCCATTTCATCAAAATAGCCTGAAAATGGCACTTCCCCTGTCAAGATTTCATAGCACACCATTGCAAAGCTATAAATATCACATTTCTTAGAATACTTTAGTACAATTGGATTGCTCTCCTTGACATTCATCTAATGGCCCATACTTGGAAGTTGCATCAACTGTGGTGCCATCCATATGTTAATTCCAACATTCATTGTTTGCACTTAGTGTGTGGTGCTACCTTTCTTGATTTTGGACACATTGAAGTTTGCCACCTTGGCTTGTATAAGTTCAAAATCCAAAAATGGAGTCCTTGTGCCTTTGACAACAATGTTTTGTGACTTCAAGTCCCTATGCACAACTCCTTGCTCATGAAGGTACTTTCCCCCCTCTACTATTTGGTGCATTATGTCAATGGCTTCCCAAATGCTAAATGGAGGAGATATAGGGTTCTTTTTGAGCCTTTGTTCCATTAGTGTAAAGAGATCTCCATCCATTAACTCCATGACAATAGAACACTTTTGCCTCTCTTTTGTGCAACAAAACATAGATGTAATGTT
The DNA here is from genome assembly GCA_947034895.1 of Rhytidiadelphus loreus. NCBI lineage: Eukaryota > Viridiplantae > Streptophyta > Bryopsida > Hypnales > Hylocomiaceae > Rhytidiadelphus > Rhytidiadelphus loreus. The sequence continues at coordinate 21,337,594 of OX344763.1, forward strand.
GGGATGGCACAATCGAGCAAGAACATCATCTTCTTTTTGGAACTCTAGATTATTTTCTCTATAGAAAACCTTCACTGCAACTTCCATTGCCAACCACTTAGCTTTGTATATAGTTGTTGAAGACCCTTTTCCAATAGATCCCCCTTGCTTTATTTTTTCAAAGATACTTCTCAACAAAGTCGAATAGCAAGAAGAAACCTCTTTTGATTTTGGTGTCACATTTAAAACTCTTTGAAGCAAATAACTTGCCAAATCCTTCTTGTCTCCATCCAATGAAGGCAAATTCAATGAAATCTTCTCCAATAGGTTGTCTTTGTCCATAGAGGACTTGATTTTGACAATTTCATTGACATCTTTGTTCATGTTGGCCACTTGGTCCAAGTTCAAACCTCCATGTGCTTTACATTCCTTAGAGAAGGCAACGCAACACAACTCCAAATGAAATCCCATGGATGAAACAAACTTTGACACGTTTGTTAGTGTCATCGCAAATAGTACCCATGCATCTTGGCTACACCCTCCAATGAATCTCAATTTCTATGGCCAACACAAAGAGGAGTTTGACGCTCAAATGAAAATTTTCCACTTTTGTAGGTGCATATGATTCAATGAGTGAATCATGTGATGGCTCTAAAACCTTGCTCAAACTTCCAATGACCTCTTTAAGAATATCAACAAGATATTGACATTGCTCCTTGTTGAATGCATCATTTGAATACAATTGTTACAAGCAACCATAAGTTTGGAGTATGTATCCAACTCTCTCTCAAGACTCATAACACCTTTTGCACACATGCATAATTGACCTCGGATAATAATCACATAATTCTTGAGAAACACCTCAAAGTGAATATACACAACAATATCTTCATGAAAGTGAAAATGGTTGTGCAATGGAAAGATGCCCTCTAATGGTAGAAAAATTACCTTCAAAAAGTCTCATTGTTGCTAAAGGAGGTTGGACATCCTTACATTTCAGTTCCTTAATTTTTGGAGCATAATTTAAAATGCTCCAAAAATGTAGTCTTGTCACAAGTTGTTCTCAATCTCCTACATTCACCTTCTATTAGTGCTTAAAAGAAAATAACCAATTTTCCCAACATGTGTTCAACCTTCTAAATTCAAATACTCATGAAATTTGCAAAAAGAGGAAATTGGTCTAATTAGAATGTATTCTAAAGAATAAAAGAAATGGCCCATATCCAATCCAAAATTCAAAAACTCTCCATATATTACAAGCAAATTAGTAGAAATTGTCAATAACAAAACAATTAGAAGTACATACAACACATCCACCTCATCATTGCTCACCAAATCAGATATCATATTTAATAATCATTCATAATTCATTATATACTTCAATGGAATAATGATATCATTATTTTACATCTCATTAATCAAGACATTAGATTATTGAATCATAAAGTGTGTAATGCTCAATTCCTTTGCTTACACCATATTGTCCCAAGCCCATGTTAAGATTCTTGCCAACAATGGATACCAAGGGTGTGATTACAAAGAGTTCTAGCAGTAAATCACTTGCTTGTATTTAATCACAAACTGAATACTCTATTGCACTCAAATATATTGACAATGAATCCTTAAAAACCCCAACGCAAATAGACAAGTTGCAAAAATAGAAATAAAAATAGATTGAATGCATATAGAACTTACTGGAATTAATTTTAGGTTGAGTCCTCAAATTCCCCATAACACTACAACTATTGCAACCAAGACCTCAAGTTGAAGATTAGTACCATATACTTCTTTATTCATATAGTTGTACGAAAGCCCATGACCACAAATAAAAACTAAAGATCGAGCATACTCCTTGCATGGCATTGTCAATCTACAATTCCTTAAACAAATGCTTTGGGTGGACAAAAAGAGAGTGTAAGTCTAGAACATCAATGCACCTTCCCTAAGAGAGTCCCCTAGGTAGAGCAAAGTCAGACTATGTTGTTACAAAGAGATAATAACTAACTACAATATAAAGTTGCACATATGTCATTCTACACATTTCATAAGTACTTGGAAAAAAGAAACCACCAAGTTGAATGTCTCATTAGACAAACACATTAGATGGTGCCATTCACAAACTAGTTCGTGTCCTTTGTAATGAAAAGTTCATATTTGAAAATCCACTCCCTTATTCAAATGGGTTTTCTACTCAAAGCAAAGCTAATCTAGAAGCTAAGAAAATCATAAAATTAATACTCAATAACTCTTCTATGATTGAACTTCTATATTTAAGAGATAGAAAAGTTGTTGTTTGCAGAGGATTAAAACTAAACCACTTGGCCAAGGCAAGGTAATCCATAATCACAAATTGTTAAGTATCAAAGTGTAGAGTTTGCTAAATGATGTACATGGAAAACTCTACTAATGAAGGCAACTAAAATCACCAAGTTGCAAAAGATAGAGGAACATGACACGCAATATGAACTTGCTTGAACCAATTTCAAGTACACTCATCTCAAGAACAACCAAGACAAGAATTTCACTCCAAAAAATACCAATATAGATGCAAATGCTACATTGGTACTTGCATTTGAGCCTTAACTCGATGCAAGGCTTTATTCTCTTGATGGCTTCAAGGATCTACAAGACAAAACATTGTCACACAAGAATACTACAGTTAAGTTGAGCATGAATACTTCCACAATTAAAAACTAAAAATTGAACTTAGAAAACCCATACTACCAAAACCTAAAGCCACAAGCTCCATAACAACAATTGAAGAGATAGGGAAAATCAACCTTTGACACAACGGGCATTTAGGGAATGACCCAATAGAGCCTTATGTCCATCCATGACAAAAAAATTCTAATGATTGAGATTCTAACTATATTAAATAAGTTGGTTAGTGACCAAAATCAATGCCTTTGGTGATGGTGATGGAGTTATTAGTGACTACTTTATGAACTTCTACCTTTTCAATGTAAATTTCAGACAAGAAGCGATTTTTTTATTCCTTCAAGTTGTAACCATATTAGGAAATGATGTGACCACTTCAAGTAGTAGGATGACCATTACATATTACATTTTCCCTTGGTTTGGGGATAATTTGGAGACTCTTTTGGGCCAAGTGGACAACACACTTCAAAACTTTAGAACAAATTTATAATTTATAAATAAAATAAAATATCAATTACTCTCTTCATTTCTCACATTTGTCTTTCTTTGTATGGAAAGAAACCTGAATTTTTTTTGCAACAAGGCAAACCACTATCGTACACTAGTTTACCTAATGCACAAACACCACAAATCCAACTCACAAAACAAGGTGCTCACATGCCTCAAAATATCGACTTGTAACGATGCAATGCTGCAACGGGTACCTCCAGTTGAGGATTCACACATTACACCATTTTATTCGCTCGCTGTGTTCATGGAACTGCACAATAGAACATGGTCACAGACAAATGGTAAATATTGAGCACAACACTCCTACAAGTGCACCACACTGGTATTAGGCACCATCTGCAGTTCCTAAAACAAATGCTTGGACAGAGTAAAGAGGATGGAAGTCAATGACATGCAGGCACCTTACCTAAGAGAGTCTAGTAGCCAGCAACAATGCCAAGGTAGGTATGTCCCAACAAAGAGGTACCAACTGCCTGCAAAATCAAAACGGCACATGTGTTTTTGGTGCTTCCTTTCTTGCCCAGGTTGCTTGCAGCTGGGCCTTGTATTTCATATTTTTTTGCAGTAAAGGGTTCCCTTTATTTGTGTCAAAAATAAATAAAAATGGCACATGTGCCATTTTCAACTCCGCAAGTACTTGCGAGAGAGAAAACACGGAATTAAAGGCCCTTACTGACAAATTTAATACATGGTGCGTTTCACAAAACACTTGTGTCATCTATGTTGGTGTTATTTAACCCCTAAAGGACCAAGGCCATTCTTCTGTCAAAAACTACTCAAAACTGTCATTTCTGTTGCATTCATCCAAAAAACAAAATAAAACACTTTTTTTAGAATCTAACCATAGGATCTTGTACTTTACTAGTCGAGGATCATGTGGTAAAAATTTCATGGAGTTTGACCGTACAGATTGGAAGATATCAGTTGAAAAAAGAATTTTTTTTTAACACTGGTCTGCAATTTCAGATGACTTTGAATGCCATTTGTGAAAAAAAATTGCACCATAGATCTTGAATTTAAAATTTTGTGTGTTGAAGAATTGAGTTGAAAGTCTAGAATTTTTATTTTTTTTAAAAACGCTATTGATTTTCATTCTTTAAAAACTTATTAAATAGAAGTAAGTCAAAGATTGAAAGAAAAACTAAATTGTTAATAGCTCTAAAATGGGATTGAAACACAATAATCTTAACGGTGAGATTGTTCTAAATAGAAAACTTAACCTTATCAAACAATTTTTTTTGAAAAATTGTGAAAATTGCATTCAAAATTGAATCCTATAAGTTATTTTTTTTAAAAGATGCTCAAATTGCCCGAAAAACAAGATTGTTCATAACTTTCACATTACTAATCCAAATGGAATGAATTAAAGCTTTACATGTAGACAAAAATATGATCTTTAAGAAGAAAAAAATTAAAAAATTAATTTCAAATTTTTGTAGATTTCTTTTTCTGCTTGGTGACGTAAAAATTATGTTTAAGATGCCATAACTTTTGCTCTTGGGCACCAATTGAAATAAAAATTATATTCCCATGAAGCTAATAAATTTTCCTATCTTATAAGAAAGTTTCAAAATGTTTCAATAAAAATTGAGATCATAGGAACCTACCCGAAATCCATTTTGTCCCCCGAGGGGACAATGGTCTTTTAGGGGTTAACTAAAGTACCATGTCCCTGTTCTTTTTCTTTTCTTTTTGACACAAATGAAACAAAATTTCATTGCATAGAAAAATAAAGTACAAGCCTACCAGCCACAGGAGGCCTGGAGGGAAACAGAGAAAGCCCCTGTTCAAATGGAGTCTTGGCTCAAACAAAGTTGGTCAGAAGCTGAGCAAGTGATAAGGTAGGTGGCTCAAAAAGCGACACTTTATGGTCTGCTAAGACTTTTTAATGTGTTTCAAATGCACAAAATTATTTTCCCTTATTTTTCACTTGAAGAAGAATTGATGTGGAATCTAACACAAGTAGTTTCATATTTTTCTGAGTATTTATGAATTACTTATGAATTTCCAAAGATTTATGCCATAGGCACCTATTTGTGATCCTAGGCCTTGCAAAACCCTCACACGTGCGGTCTGAAAAAAGATATGGCGTGACCAAAAACAAGCAGTGAAGCATTGAAAAAGTAATACTTCCTAAATGTGACCTTTACTAAACTGAAGCCCTAAACTCCCCAAGGAACCAATATTGTCTTCACATACTTTCAAGTCCAATTCAAAGTGCTTTAACTTTTGCATCTGATTTCCAAATTCAATAAAACTTGTTGGAAAATTTTCACTCTCTTTCCTAGTTTGTCTCATAAAATTTTCAGATCAATTCGAGTTATACCGATTTTTTGAGAGCCAATCTAAGTTCACTAGTTCAATTTGAGTTCACCAAACTGCATTTTTTGGCTGCAGCTTTGGGGGCTTCTATCTCCTCCATTCTAAGTTTTTTTCAGTAAAATTTGTTGGATTATGTTCCCCTTGAAGTCTAGTTATTGTGGTAAAATTTTCATGTCAATTCAAGTTATTTTGAATGTTTGGGAGCAATTCAAAGTTCTAAATCCTGACATTCTTCGATCACAATGAACTTCGGCGGCTTATAACTTCTTCATACAAGGTCTTTTTTCAATATTTTTTTGTTGGAAAAGTTGCGCCTACTAGTCTAGTTTGTGTGTCTAAAATTTCATATCAATCCAAGAATTAATGAGTGACTGCAAATCATTTTAGTAAAAGGATGTTCAGCCGTAAATGTGTTTCTTGCAAAAATGAAGTGGACACCTTTCTTGTATCCACTCTTAGTTCAAAATCAACCCACCTTGGCTCTTATTACACCATATGTAAAGTATAAACCAACATCTAACAAACCTTATTAAGCTCTCACATTATCAAAAGTCCATTTTAGAATTGCTTAGTGTCCATTTCAGAGCCTCTTGTAGGGCCAGTTCCAAGAAGCGGGTCGCAATTTGAGCCACCTACCTTAGACAAGATGCTTTGTAACTGTGCCATATATGAAAAAAGAAAGCAATTGTAACCCTTCCATAACCCCAACCCATTGTTTGTGGCAAATTACAACTACAACAATCAGGGCAATCTTTAATCACAAACATACTAAAGGTATGTGCACACTTGGCCTTATGGTGGCGACGTTAAGGCATTAAATCATTTGTAAATCGTAGTGCGTCCCGACTTGAGTGCTTAAATATCAACCGAATCTACATGGCAACCGAAGTGGCATGGACTTGAAAGCACTACTACACCATTAATCACTTCTTTATTGTTGGCCCACCACTACGAAAGTAGTCTGTAACAACTTGGTAATCTTCTAAAAATAAAGATTTCAACACTTGATGACCACTCTTATCAAATAGAGCTCTCAACAAACCATTAACGTAAGAGCATTGGGTGCCCAAGGCAGAAATTATAAGGACCCCACTTGGAAAAACAAAAAATATTATAATTTTTCAACAACCACCTCGCATGTATTTGGAACCTTTTACCGTTGTGCGATCATTAGAATAAATAGGCAATACTTTTATACAAGTGGGGTGATGGGAGGTAATACAACCCATATGGGATATGTAAATTAGGATTAGTAGAAGTTCAATCACTCATACCTAATTGAACTTCTAAAGCAAGATTTGTGTTCAATGTAGAACTTCAGAAAATCTCATTTTTTCATAGCAGAATAATTTTTTTTAAAGAAATTTTGGACTAAGAAAAATTGTTAAATCAAGCTAACTTTCATCACCAAAATTCCATTAGAGATTTCAAGCCTCCAATCGAAAGTTAGGGACAAAATTCAAAGAGGGGTTTAAAGGGACATTTTCTTTGACATTTTCAAACATCTTCTTTGAATTTTGTCCCTAACTTTCGATTGGAGGCTTGAAATCTCTAATGGAATTTTGGTGATAAAAGTTAGCTTGATTCACCAATTTTTCTTAGTACAAAATTTCTTAAAAGAAATTATTCTACTATGAAAAAATGAGATCTAAAGTTCTACATTAAACATGGTTCTTGTGTTTTGACAATGAGTGGTCAAGCTCTCATTTTCAAATTGTCCCATATCCTTTGAGGACTCATAATGAAAAATGGATACCATTATAAAAAAAATCTCTCCACTCAATATTTGGAGAAGGTAACTAATTGAGTTGACATCATTTTGAGGATTTAGAATTTCCTTACGATTAATCTTCCTTGGATTTAGCAAAATGATTTGTTAATTTTGAAAATCATTCAGATTTTGAAATTTTAATTATTTTTTGCAGAGGATGACCTTTGGCTCTAGTGCGCGGTTGAAGAAGTATGAGTCATGTGTGAACTGCAGGTAACTAAAAAAACTCTAACAGTAGTTCCGAACATGAGTTCCGTAAAAAAAGATTATTTCTTTTTTATACAAAAGTTTTATCTTTTAACGCATGGTGTTTGCAAACGCCAAATGTGCACATACCTTAAGTCATACCGCACAGGATTTGCTTAACCCATAAACACTACGGAGGATGTTTTTCAGCCGATGAATGACAAAGAATCTTTCCATGTGGGAGAGAAGTGCAACTATTCATCCTCCAAAATTTGTGTGGAAAGGGAATGTCTTCCACAATAGTTTGTCTTCCAATGAGGACTTTTTCATTTTTTTAAGCCAACAATTCACACAGTGACAAAACAGATGATTTCCCCGGTGACTGGCCTGGCTTTCAAGGGTTAAAGATGGACATAGAAACCCCTGATAAGAAAGACAACTAGAATCGACCAGCCGCAAAGATAGCTCAGACACATAACAAGCGATCAGAACTTGCTTGAAGCAATGTCAGGCCCCAACAACACCACAACAATCATGACCTGGGGCAGCACGGATTTGTTTAGGGCAATCATGGAGGCGGAGGCAGAGGGAATTCTGGAAAAAAAAAGGGTTGACAAGAAAGGCAAAGCCCCACAAGGAAATGCCTAGGTTTCTTCACAATTCCCTACAACTAGGAGATAACATTTAGTAGCAATGGGCTGCCTTTCTTTTGATGGAATTTTTCACATCATTTCATCCAAGAGATGAAATGGTGTGAAATATTCCACATCCAACATTAGCTAAATTACAGGCATAGATATTTGTGAGAGAATTGAAGTACATCCACTGGGTCCCAAATATATAGTGTACATTGAAGTAAGTTCCAATACATTAAAAATGTATGGACAATCAACACTCTTTAGTCATTGGAAACAATGAAATTAAGAAGTAACTTGCATAGATAAAGAAGCCAATTTGAATTTGAATTTCAGAGAGAGAAAAGAAGCTATATAGAGAGATTTTGGGTGGTAGGAGGTGGTACAATTCATGTGGGATATATAAATGAGAATGAGTAGAAGTTCAACCACTCATAATTCAGCCAAAAGGAAGAATTGTGTTTGAAGTAAAATTTCACACCTCATTTAGGTACAATAGGATAACTTTTCTCAAAAAAACTTTGAGCTAAACAAAGTGGGGAAATTAAGTAATGTTTCATCTCCAAAAATGCGTTTGAGATTTCAAGCCTTCCATCAAAAGTTATGGACAATTTTTAGAGAGAGGTTGGAAGGGACATCTTTTTTTACATATTGAAACATCCCCTCTAAATTTTGTCCATAACTTTTGATGGGAGGCTTGAAATATCAAACGGATTTCTGGAGATGAAATTTAGATTTATTTATCAACTTTTTTTAGTTCAAAGTGTTTTGAAAAAAGTTATTCTATGACTAAATGAGGTATGAAATTCTACATCAAACATAATTTTGACATTTTGACAATCAGTGGTCAAGCTCTCATTTTCAAATTAGCCCATACCCTTTGAGGATTCATTGTGAACAATTAATTTCAATATAAAAATGACATCTCCAACCTTCATTCCCAAAAACATCATTGAAGTAATTCCTTTAGTGGGCCATCAAATTTGTTTGGCTGGCTGGCTAATTTAGCAAAAATAATAGTATACACTTACACCATAATTCAGACCCTCTTCTTCAAATTGTCCCATAGGTGTCTTCAAAAGCAATAGTCAATGGATGTGAATTGGAATGCTCATAGTGTCAAAGCATTAATGAGATTTGTTCATACTTCTTTAATGGATGGAATAAGAGCCAGAGAGGATTCATTTCAAAGCCAAGGTGTGTCCACTTAATTTTTCTAAATGGGAATTGATTGCCCAATTGCCTTCTTACACTATTAAAAGAATGTAGGGTTGGTTTAAATTTAGGAAGGGTCACATTTAGGAACCTTGTGTATTACTTTTTGAATGCCTCACTACTTGTTTTGGGTCTAGCCGTATCTTTTTTCAAACTCCGTGTGTGTGGGTTTTGCAAGGCCTAGGATCACAAATAGGTGTCTATTGCATAATTCTTTGAAAATTCATAAGTAATTCATAAATGCTCCGAAAAATATGAAACCACTTGTGTTAGATTTCACATCAATTTTTCTTCAAGTGAATAATACGTGAAAATATTTTAAGGCATCTGAAAACCATCAAAAAGGCCCAACAACCCTTAAAGTGATGGTGTATGAATACACTACCTTAATCTATTGTCACGATCTTAGTACTCGGTGCTGAAGCTTAGTTTAATTCCCTATGTGGATATTTTTTGTGGATGAGGCCTCCAGGGAAGGAAAGGTAACCTCTTTGAAGGCTATTGAATGTTATGGAGATTGTCCAACGTAAATGCCTGTCCAAAATGGATGAAATATGTGATAAATGGATGAAAAATCCTTTAACCCCTAAAGGACCAGACTGTGTTTTTTGGCTGTATAAAAATTTTGGGCAGGTACCTACGAGCGGAGATTTTCATATTTGGGGCTGAAATTTTAATAGAATGTGGGGGCGAGAAAGATCTTTCATATGCACCAAATTTCATGACATTTGGAAATACGAGTCAAAAGCTATAGCCTAATATGATACTTTTTTCCCCAACCAAGCAGTTCGGGCAGATCAGAATAAATCACTTTTTTCAGAAAAATAAAATTGGAATTGATTTTCTAGAGTTTTATATACACGCAAAGCTTTGAATCATTCCATTTTGATCAATGAGTCAAAAGTTATGAGGATTTTTTGTTTGCAGGCAGTTTTGGATTTCCTACTCTAAAATAAACTTTGAAATCCTTTATCTTATCCAATTTTCAATATTTTTGGACAAAAATAAAATCGTAGGATGTAGATACATTATTACAACATTTCAACCATTGGGATTGAAAATTTTCAATTCCATATTTAAATTGTAAATAATTTAGTATTTTTAATCATTCTCTACTACTACCTATTTACTATTTTTTTCCTATATGTTGTACTATTCCAAATGATCTAAAAATTTTCAAGCATGTGGACAACTTGTCTAGGAAAACAAATCCAAAGATGCACCACCATTTAGGTCATTTTTTCATAGAAATGTGAGCTTGTGAAGTGCAGCTGCCCTGCTTTTCGCAAGGTAAAAAAATGATTTTAGTTAATTTGAATGCTTATATCTTGCAATCCACTCGGTGGAAATGTCTGAAATTTTTATCACATGTTTTTGATACTATATAATACAAGATCCTACGGTTAGATATGTCATAAAAAGTTTTTTTTCAAAATTTTGGTACTTGTACTAGAAATGGCAGTTTTGGAGCGTTTTAGGTGAATGTATAGTGACAGTCCTTTAAGGGTTAATTACCAATTACATGGATTTTGTGCATCAAGAGGAGATTATGGGCAATTGGATCTACTTGCCTTTTAAACAAGACATTTCTTGGTAGGATTTTACGATATCAGTAAGGTAGTATGCTCTAAAAGCACTCATCTTCTTCAAACCACCCCTATTTTTAGGTGGAGAATGGAGATGGGGTGATCTTTAAATGGACCACTTTAGTAGTTGAATGCATCGAGGAAAAATTGTTTTTCTATTGCAAGAACCAATCATTGTCTTTGATTTCCACACGTCTCTTTAGAAGTTGCAAATGGATGGATTTTGGGAGACTTTATGGTCACAAATAGGTGTCTATGCCGTGAATCTTTGAAAATTTATGAATAATTCAAAAATTCTTGGAAAAATACAAAACCACTTGTGTTAGGTTCCACATCTATTTTTCTTTCTCTGAAAAATGATCTAAAAATAATTTTGTCCATGAAAGCCTATGAAAAAGGCAGACCAACGTTCAAATGGTTGCTTTTAGAGCATACTACTTTAGGTATGGTTAGGCAATGCAAAATGAAGGCAATCCATAGGGCGTGCGCAAACCAAGACTGACATCATGAGTCTTTTAGTCCTGTAGCATCTTGTAAAAAGAGAAAGTAGCAAGCTTTGCTTAATTCACCAAAAGGCAAATCCTTTTACATTTTCCTCATTATACTATATGTGAAATGGTAATATTAGTTCACTATGTGGTAAAGTGTGAAGTGAACATACATTCACATACTTCATCACAATGCAAAATCTCTTATTGTTGTTACATACTATCTCCTATGATGATGCATCCAAGTTTAGATTACAATTAACGCCCCCCCCCTCTTTGTAAAAATTGAGAGATGTTGATCTTGAAAAATAAAATAATATGGATACAAATATTGTGGAATATCTATACTTTAGGATATATATTGAGAAGGTAGAAATGGAAACGTTTTTAGACATTAACCCATATCCATTGCTTAGCAGATTCAATTTGGAAAATACAAGAATGGGGGGATCAACTAGGCCCAAGGGGGGTGGAATAAACTAAGCCCTATGAAAATATAAGAATGAGGGTAGTAAAAACTAATTGAAAACTATCCATGTCTCACTATCCACTCAAAAGACAAGACATTAGCTTATCCTTCCTACATACTATTATATTGGCAATGATAATATGATTTCACCATGTAGTAGAATTTGGAATTAATCAATACACATTTCACCTAGTGACAAAGCTTCTTACTTTTTCTATATGGTAATACATGGTAAGTACACAATGGCTTTTAAAATGTTAAACTCCAACTCCTACAAAACTCTTCTCAATAGTCTTCACCTCTTCATAGTTTATTCATATGGTGTCCCAAATATGCATAAGAACTTAATCTAGAATACTCTTTTGATTTTCAACAAGAGTACTTGTAATATGACTGCAAAATTGGTTATTAATTTACAACCCAATGTTTTTGAATTTGTGTTTGTAAGTTTAGATTTCAGTATGTGCTCAATTGTGAGGAAGATGCCAATTGAAGAGCAAGTTCTAGAGCCAGGGGATTGTTGGATCTTTAATTACAAATTAATACATAAATTACTTCGGGTATGATTCTGCTCTTGTTAATGTTTCCATTGCATTTGTGAAATATTGCTCTGATGCATATGAATTTTAAGGAGGTTGTATCTAATTGCGAAGGATTGGGCCAAGATGTGGAGTTCATGCTGTGTTTGCTAAGGTGGGTGTGGTTAAAATAATTTATTGCCTTTCATCCAACACTTGCATGGTAGTCAGATTGTATGGAATTCATTGTTTTAGAATTGAGACAGTTCTTCAATGTTGTAGTGCTTCAAACTATTTTGGGCTATTGTAGAAATGTGCAAGCTGCGTACTATTCTAGAACATTGTAGTATCTATCTATTCTCTAAGAGCATCCCCACCAGTGGCTTCCCTATCCCTATCTCCAAATGTACTTGTCATCCAGACGGGGAGGGATAGGGAAGCTCTGCCCCACCCATCCGTCCCTAAACCCAGAAAATGGAGCCACAATTACCATGATGGGAGTCACAGTTACCATGACGAGATGATTGTTATACTCCATTACTGATTGTTACCCATTATCAAAGTATTGTTACTGGTTTGTGAATTATGGGTGCAGTTCAGTGTTAATTGTAAAGGTGGTTGGTTGTTAATTAAGGATTTAGTGGATTGTTAATTAAATTCCGAGATTGTCAATTAAATTATGAGATTGTTAATTAAATTCAGAGAATTCTACCTTTTGAATTGGAAGATATTAGCATAAATTTGATTCACAGAAATCAAATTTTTGTCTTTGAAAAAAGTAATTTTTTTTCTTGGCTCGAAATGCCCAATTACAAAAAAAAATAACATTTAAGGCTATAACTTTTGACAATTGTATTTGAATGTCATGAAATTTTATTGACACAATAAATAAACATTGAAGTTATTTGAGTGCATAAATTTTTGCATGTAAAGAAATAGGGTTTAGAAAGATTCCATATTTTTTTCAGAATTTTATTTCTGAAAACATAATTACTATTTGTTGAAGATTTTGTTAGACATATTCTTGTCATATAAGTCTTCCTATTTTCTAAACCATGGATTGGTTGCAAAATCAACTAAGGCTTCGGCTAGTCAATCGTAATGCACCCTCCATTGCATTGGAAATTGTACCATACTTAATCACAGATTTACTCATGCTTTTCCCAACAAATTGAAAAGAAAGTAGGTCCTTGGTTGGAAATGGGTTGGCTACCATATGTCCATAAATTAGCATTCCTTTGTTATCCATCAACACTCAAGTAAATAATACCAACAAGTTTAATTATGAAATAATTCCCCCATCAATTTATTTCTCATTCATTATAATCAAGAAATTTGGAATTGTACAACATATAAGAAAGAAGTAGTAAGTAGATAGTAGTAGAGAATGATTAAAACAACTAGATTGTTAAGAATTTAATTACAGAATTGAAAAATGTAATTCCAATTATTAAATTACTCTCCCATCAATTTATTTTTAATTCATTATAATTATATTTCATCAATAACTTAACTTAAAAAATCATAATTTAAATTCAATAATCAATACCTGAATTAGCAACCAAACAAAATCTTAATTAACACCCAAACAGTACCTTAATTAACAATCAACAAACTTTATAATTCACAATCAACTGAACCCTTAATTAACAATAATAATAATTAGTAATTTTATTAACCTTATTATGAAATCAATAAAGTTTGTTAACTTCATAAAATGAACAACACAACAACAACAGACCAGTTATGAAATCAGTAACTTAAAATGAACAACATAACTTAATTGAGCCTGACTGATGGGAGACCTCAAGCCGCGGTAATTAAAGGAGCCAGGTGAGCACATGTTACCTCAAAGTCATTTATGCAGGTACTTTATGCTAAATCAGGGATACAAGTTACCGAATGCCAGTTCCCTAAACGAGCCTCCATTTACAGGATTGGGAACCCCCCTCCCCCCAAATTTAGAGATGGAGTACGCTGGTGGGGGGGTTCTTCCCTATCCGGATGAAATTCATCCGGATAGGGATATGGAGGACCTCCAGTGGGGATGCTCTAAGGGTGCTTTCGCACTTGCTGCTAAGTGGGTCTTTAATAAGCGGAAATACGGTAAGAGCATCCCCACCAATCTGTTTTGTATCCCTAAAAATTTAGGGAGAGGACTTCAGATGGGGATGGGGATACAGAAGCTTGCGCGCACCGGTCTTGAAACAAGATCTCTACCCCAAATTTATAGAGAACTCGGTAAAAGTTGGGCCCAATTCCCTATATTGGAGCTCATATAGAGAACTCGCGAGGTCTCATCTCTATAAAGTCAAGGTTGACTAGTTTGAGGTCCCAAGTTTGGGGATAGAGAACACGTTGGTGGGGATGCTCTAAGTATGGAGGTGTGTCCACACCTTGCAGCAGCAAGGAACGCCGAACCTAGGTGGGGCTGGTTCGGGGATATGGAAAGAGTGTCCCTCCCGTCTTCCTTTCCCTGCCTCCCACTCCAACCATCTCGCACTTTCTGTCTCCAGTTTGTCATCGCCAAACCCTAAGCACCTGATCGATCGCTTGCTCCAGATCGCTCGAAGAACTACGACAGGTATAAATTTGATCGGAATTGCAGGCAACTGATAAAAAAAAATATACCCATTTCTTGAAATTTTGCCATGTTACAGAATGGGTGGATCAACTTTTGAATTTGAATTCTTGTGTTGCTGATTTATCACTCTGAGAGTCTGGACTTATCAATTATTGTTGTCACATCCAATTCTGACTTGGGACTACACAATCATTCACTGATCGACTTTGCATTATCTGTACACTTGTTTATGAAATTGAAAAAAATTAATGCACTCCCCGCACAGATTTGTAACTTGACAATGAATTCTTAACCAGTCAATTGGATACTTCTTAATGCAAGAAATGGACTTCCATCATAAAATGTTGACTTTGTTTATTAGTCCAATTGATCCAGGATCTGGAATTCGCTCAGGGATTTGATCTAGATTGTCTAATCTTACAGAGAGTAGCTCGTGAGTTGGGAAAGCTGATAAGCCAGTCCTTGAATTGAACTTTGGTGGTTTCAAAGATCAACCTCATATTGCAATTGGACGAGTGTGTTTTCTTCCAAAATACGTATGGACACACCAATTGCAGAAATTTGCATCACACGGCAGATCGATGACAATGGCTGTGCAAGCTAGGCGCACTCTAAGCGCATGCCACGCAGCAGGAACCCCGAAGCCATGACCGATGCCAACACCGAAGCAACCACTAACACTGAAGCTCAGGTCCACGTACTTTGACTCCGATATTATTCTACCACTGATGTTGCAAGCAGCAAGTGCGAAAGCACCCTAAGAAATTGTTTCATATTCATTTTAGCTTGAGGTTTAGTTTGGCTCAAGATCCATTACTAGAAGCTTCAAGAATTCAATTTGCCACAATCAAGAAATTAGGGCTCTGAACCATTAGGATTTTGAAACTTTGATTGCAAAGCCTAGGTTGACCTTCCATATCCAAATAGGCAATAAATTCAAGTAAGAAAAGTATAAGAAATTATAGCTAGTAGATTGAATTTGTGTGCTTACCAAGATATCAAGTTTTCTTGCAACTTTGAAAATTTAGACATGGACGGAGAACATAATGAATACATAGCAAGCAAGTGCGATGTTGTTATGTCCTTGGTTTGAATAACATATAGCAGATTTAACTTGTAAGAGTTTTAATTTGTAGTAGGAATATCAAGTTGGAATTGCTATTTTTTTTCCAAAAATTCAATCATTTCTTATCTTCATTTTTTGAATTGCTTACCAAATGGTTTATTGTATTAATCTTCCCTTTTGGTTTCTTTCATTGGGCTTCCCTCAATGTTTCTTTTACTGTACTTTCTACATGGTTTTTAATATTAAATTTTTCATGTTTTTTGGGGGGATATATTGTGTTCTCTTTTATGCTTACCACATGGTACTTTCCCATATTATTTTCATCTCTTTCCTACATAGTGTTTTGTCCCTTTTTTTACCCATTACCATGACGTATTGGTCCAATTTTTACTTGCATGTAGTTATATTGTTTACTAGGGAGAGATATTTTATTAAATCCCCAAAGGGATTAGGCTCTACCTTCTTTGTGGTATGTGCTTCTTGGAAAGGATTCTCACTTCTCATGCTCATTTTAGATGGCCAAGGAGGATTGCCCCATGTATTACCCCATATTTTACCCCTGCAGAAAAACACTAGAATTCTTTATCTGCCACATGATAAAAATTTCAAATTCTGAATTCATATTTGCAATTAGAGGCCCCCGATTAGCTAAGAGACATGAAAAAATACAAAATTTAAGCAGCACAAAATAGGGGGCAATTTTTACAAGTACCAAGTCCTATTATTTTCTCTATTTTTTACTCAAAATAGAAATTTTATAAAATTTTTCACTGGATTTTTGCTGATATTTTCAAATTGAAACTGGATTTTTTCCCAATTCCATGGGCTAACTAACTTTCCTTGAACATAGTCCATGAGGGACATGCATGCTGGTCAATGTATGATTAGATGAGCTCTCCTTTGAAGATCTTCAGTGAAAATGACAGAGGTGGGGGGGCTTATTGCTTCCCTAATCAATAACTTCCTTGGTGTTGTTTCACTCTCCACAGAGCATGCATGGTTAAGGCCACCCAGGCCCCCATGGGAGGTATGGAGGTCCCCATGGTGTTTGAAGGTAAAGTATGGGAGGTCCATAAAGCACCCATTGAAGAGCTGAAAATGAATTTTGGAGAGGTGAAACTTCTTGAAATATTTTTCAGTAAATTTTCCTTTAAAGACAAGTGGAATTGGCATCTAACCCAAGTCGTTTCTTATTTTTTGGAGGTTTTTGGAATTACTTATGAAATTTTGAAGTTGAATTGGTATAGGGCTCTAAAATCGCCCACCTCCTCAAATGTACATTGTTTGTACATTGTTGAAGGCTAGGAAAAAGCAACATGTACAAATAGTGTTCATTTGAGGAGGTGGACAATTTTAGAGCCTGTGCACTTTTAGAATCTCCTACCTTTTTGATCTTGGTATATGACTTCATGTAGAGATGGAGGCCCTAGAGTAGCAACTCAAAATAATATGGAGGCACGTGTGTTCTTAACTTTTTTAATCCATAAGAAGGGAACCCATTGTTTATTATACATGTAGGTTATAATATCAAAGAAGAAATGAAGACATTGTGAAGAATCAAATGGTATAATTTTTACATCAATCATAATAGTTTGGAGCACTCAAAAGTCATTTTTAAATACTTATAGAAAATAATCTTTTGAAATAGGGAGGAGAAATCACCCCCCCCCTAGTTGTTGTTTTTAATTATTAGATTTTTCTAATTTTTGAATTATCTCTTAAGAAGATCCCTCTTATCATGTTAGTTATCAAACTTGATTATTGCATTCATTGCATTTAACTATTTGTGCCTTAGTATTCATGACCATTCGCCACCTAACTACTTTAACCCTTAAAGGACTGTCACTATACTTTCACCAAAAGCGCTCCAAAACTGCCATTTCTAATACAAGTACCAAAATTTTGAAAAAAATTAAATTTTGACATATCTAACTGTAGGATCTTGTATTGATAGTATCAAAAACATGTGATAAAAATTTCAGACATTTCCACCGAGTGGATTGCAAGATATAAGCATTCAAATTAACTAAAATCATTTTTTTACCTTGCGAAAAGCAGGGCAGCTGCACTTCACAAGCTCACATTTCTATGAAAAAATGACCTAAATGGTGGTTCTTCTTTGGATTTGTTTTCCTAGACAAGTTGGCCAGATGCTTGAAAAATTTCAGATCATTTGGAATAGTACAACATATAGGAAAAAAATAGTAAGTAGGTAGTAGTAGAGAATGATTAAAAATACTAAATTATTTACAATTCAAATATGGAATTGAAAATTTCCTAATGGTTGAAATGTTGTAATAATGTATCTACATCCTACGATTTTATTTTTGTCCAAAAATATTGAAAATTGGATAAGATAAAGGATTTCAAAGTTTATTTTAGAATAGGAAATCCAAAACTGCCCGCAAACAAAAAATCCTCATAACTTTTGACTCATTGATCAAAATGGAATGATTCAAAGATTTTTGTGTATATAAAACTCTAGAAAATCAATTCCAAATTTTTTTTTCTGAAAAAAGTGATTTTTTCTGATTTGCCCAAACTGCCCGGTTGGAAAAAAAAAAGTAACATATTAGGCTATAACTTTTGACTTGTATTTCCAAATGTCATGAAATTTGGTGCATATGAAAGATCTTCCTTGCCCCCACATTCTATTAAAATTTCAGCCCCAAATATGTAAATCTCTGCTTGTAGGTACCTGCCCAAAATTTCTATACAGTCAAAAAACATAGTCCGGTCCTTTAGGGGTTAATGGAGCATTCAATCAATTGACATTTGAGTTGTCTAAGTTTGTGTTGCAAGAATTGAACTCATTGATTACCCTCACAAAGTTGAAATTAGACAATAATAGTATCATGAACATAAACATGGACATTGCAAAACTTGTTGAGCATCAAAATTGTCTAAAACTCTATCATGAAAAGCACGTGATAGAATAAGATTTTAATAGAAAATATCACTTTTAAGATTTTTATGTTTTTTATGTAATATAGAGTAGAACACACACTACTAGAATTGGACTTCTTTGGACAAGGTATTGGAATTTATTAGAAATCTTAGCCTTAGCTCCTCTCATAAAAGCTTTATTAGAACATTATGATAAGTTATCAAATTTGAAGCAACTATGTAGCTTATTTTGCTCTTCTTAAATCATAGGCCCGTATGTATTTTACATGAGGTGCCACCCTACGGGAAGGCAACATTTTGCAAAATTCTTTGGTTCTTGTGAGTCATGATTTTCCATGAAAATGACGATCTCAAGGACTGTTGAGTTGAATGGGTGATAGTTTGCATTGTCATTCCAACGCATCCCAACCAGGTTGCCATTATAAGGCAAGAATTGTAGAATAGAACAGTCAAAATATTGCACTTGATGAATTCAGTGGCAACTCCACTAAATGAATTATTTGAGAAATATCTATCAATACCTTTCTATGTATACAAACATATTGTTGCATCTAAAACAACTACAAAGGGAAAGCCATTGGCACAACTTAAAATACCCCTTGGCTATCAAAGTAGTCAAAGCTTGGCATCACTCTTAGTGCTTTCTCCATATCTTGGCACTCAAGGCTAAGGTATATCAATAGACATCAAGGATTTGGGGGGGGGGGGAATAGTGCCAGATTGCACCAGAAAAAATAATTTGGCTAAAAAATGACAACAAATCGTGAAGTTTTTGTGTAGAAAACATCAAATTAAAAAAGAAATTGGATGAAATAACTAGACTGTAGATCCCAACAAAATTTTGGATATAGGATATGTACTAATGTGATATTTTCTATCCAATACGTAGATCAATGTTGAAATTTGGAGCACTACTATAACATTTTATCCCACAACTTTAACACTTCACAAAAAAAATGAAAAAAAGTCTTGATAGACATATCCTTTATCGTCCCTTTTCCAATTGCATTCCCTATCTACACATTTCCAACATTTTAGCCCACAAATCTTGGACAAGTGTATATAGGAGAGGCTATTTGGAAAAAGATGACAAATAGAAGGTGGCAACATTGGGTGCTCCTACCTTAACCCCTAAACGTCCAAACAACATTTTTTGGCAACATAGTGATTTGGAGTAGCTCACTATAGACGGAGTTTTTATTTTTTTTCTTTGAAAATTTCACACAACGTGTGCCCAAGGAGTGGCTCTAAGGCCCAACAATTTTCATAACTTTTGACTACATGGTTCAAAAGTTATTGCATGATATGTAATTTTCAGTGTTCATCGGGCAACTTGGGCAGAAAATAAAACTTCTTTGAAAATCACTTTTAAAAAGAAATAAAATTTGAAATTGATTCTCTAGATTTTTATATGTGTGGTAAGCTTTGAATCATTCCATTTTGATTAACGAGATGAAAGTTATGAAGAATTCTAGTTTGGGTTAGTTTGTGGGTAGTTATGGAATCTGTACTCTAAAATAAACTTGGAAGTCCTTTATTTAACTCAATTTTAAATATTTTTGGAAAAAACTAAAAACATTAGGTGTATATTGTTTATTACAACATTACAAACACTGGGATTGGTATTTTTCAATTCTATAAATAAATTGTTAACAATTTAGTATTTTTAATCATTCTCTACTTCTTTCTACTTACTATTTTTTTCCTATATGTTGTACAATTCCAAATGATCTAAAATTTTTAAGTATGTAGCCAACTTGACTTGAGGAATGAATCCAAAGAATAACCACCATTTTGGATATTTTTTCATACAAATGTAACCTTGTAAAGTGCAGCTGCTCGTATTTTCACAGGGCCAAAAAAAGGATTTTTGTTACTTCAAACGTTAATATCTTGCAATCTACACAATGGAAAATTCTGAAATTTTTTCCACATTTTTCTAACTATTTTACTACAAGATCCTAAGGCTACATTTGTCTAGAAATGTTTTTCATCTAAAATTTGGTGCTTGTAAATGCAAGGACAGTTTTGGAGCAGTTTTGGTGAAAACATAGTCTCTGGCGTTTAGAGGTTAAGTTGAGGTGCATATATAGAATCTAAATGAAAAGTAGGGATTGTTTTATTTGTAGAGAAATTAAAATGATTGAATTTCAAATAAAATTGTTTTTTTTCCCAAAATAGTTGTATTTTCTTTGAATTCCAAAGTCAAGGCTTGAAGAAAATTTGAAATAGTTCTATTGATGCACATTTCAAGCAACATCATAAAGACTTAAAACCATTCACTGAACATTGAAGGGGCTATTATCTTGAGACTATGTAGCACCATGTATAAAGTGGTAGACATTCCACAAAGAAGGTTCAAAACCTAATTTGATATTGCTTGAAAGAACACCTTATTTCATGGAATATATATAATCAATACAAGAAAAATAATGCTCTATGAGAATCAATGCTATAGATAGTTTCAAGGAATTTCAATTATTTATCATAAAATCCCAAAAATAATTGTACTATCATTAGGTTGAGCACTGATAGATTAATTCATGCTAAACTCAAAAAGAGATTGATTTAAAGATAATTGTCAATCCTAAATCCTAAAAAATTCTTGCCTAAAATGTACAATCTCTATTTATAAGAGCATATGAGGGATTTTAGATACATCTCTTTTTAACCTTTTGAAAATTCATAGTTTATTCATATGATGTCCCAAACATGCATAAGAACTTAATCTAGAATACT
Source organism: Rhytidiadelphus loreus (assembly GCA_947034895.1). Classification (NCBI taxonomy): domain Eukaryota; kingdom Viridiplantae; phylum Streptophyta; class Bryopsida; order Hypnales; family Hylocomiaceae; genus Rhytidiadelphus; species Rhytidiadelphus loreus. The sequence continues at coordinate 21,359,227 of OX344763.1, forward strand.
CTTTTGATTTTCAAGAAGAGTAATTGTAATGTGACTACATGATAAATGGCTTGTCTTGCCGTGACCTTATCAATTTACAATCGGATGCTTTGAATTTAAGTTTTGAATTTCAGATTTGAATGTTTGCTAAGTTGTGAGGGGGAGATGTTTGAATAGAGGAGTGCATTTTAGAGCTCAAGATTGTTGGATCTTTACAAATTAAAGCATAGATTGCTTTAAGGTAGTTTGCTCTTAAAGCGACCATTTAAGAGTTGATTGCCTCTTGACGGAAGCTAAATTCCTTGAAATAAGTTTTAGTAAATTTTCATGGGAAGAAAAAAGGAATTGACATCTAAACCAAGTCGTTTCATATTTTTTGGACCTTCGAGGAATTAGTTACAAATTTTTGAAGTTGAAACACAATGCTCACTAAAAGCGACCACCTCGTGAAATGTACATTGTTGATACACTAAAGAAAGAAAAATATACCTGTGTATCATGATCGCTTTTAGAGCATGGGCGCTTTTAGAGCATACTACATTAGGTATGATCTCAGGGGGTGCACTCAATGTATTCTTTGGATCACATGTAAACAAAATCTACAAACCCTCTTATATGATAAAAAAAATTATTTAAATAGTTTGAAAAAACTATAGTATGTTATATTATGTTGGAAGTTCATATTGTGAATTTTTTTTTAAATTCTTTATTTTAAATAATTACTTACAAATTTTGTAAGAAAATAAATATATTGTATAGTTGGAAAAAAATTTGACCCCCTATTTTATATGGTAAATAATATTTTGAAAATAATTTTTAAATTTCCAATAAATGAAGACTTGGTTAAAGTTTATGCATACCAAAGTTGGATACAATTGTCATTCAAATGCAATCTTGATAAATATTTGAAGTGAAAATACAACCATTTTAGTGCAATCTTCAATTGTGCATTTGGATATCTTGTTGAATTCAATTGAATCCAAATAAAAGATATATTGATTATGTAACAACACCCAAAAATTTGGAGCTAAATCAAAATTTATTAAAAAGTAAATAGGGATAGAAAATTTACTTGTTCGCACGTGATGTCCAAAGAATACATTGAGTGCATCCCCCAGGGGTATGATTTTGCTCTTGTCATTTTTTCTATTGCATTTTTGAAATATTGCTCTAATGAATGACTTTGAGGATATTTGTGTCTTTTGCGTACAATTTGGAGGTGATTGTCATGACCCTTGTTACAACCTTTGATGGATGAAAGAATTCATGATGAGTGTGTCATGACGTTTGTTTATGACCTTTGATGGATTCATGATGAATTGTGTACTAGTAGACAAGTAGAGATTGTCTGGAGATAGATATCTCTAGACGGTAGATTTGTGCATTGGAGTTAAACAATTCCACTTGAATGACTAGTGCATTGGAGTTAGACAACTCCCATATAAAGACAAGTGTGTTGGAACTGTCTTAGAGTTTGATAACTCCAAGTAGAAGATCAAGATTTGAATTAGAGATGATTTAGATAATATATGATTTGGAGAAGTATAACTAGGACTTTTATTTTAGTAGATGGTTTTAGATAGAACCAAAGATAGAAAGCTAAAGGTAGAAAAAAAATCCTAGTCTATCTTAAAGACTAATAGTCTTTATTGATAGTGTCTATTATATAAGATGGAGCTTATGATTGAGGAGACTCTCTTTGGAGATTGATCTCTCTCTATGGTCAAGTGGTTGAGCTCTTTGTGAAAGTGTTCTTGTTAATAAGCATATTTTGTGATCTTAATTGGAATCCATTGTAGGAGGTATGTAATAGTCATGTTGTGTTTGCTAAGGCGGATGTGGTTAGAATTGTTTATTGCCTTTCATCTAACTTTTATATGGGAGTGATTGTATAGAATTGATTGTTCCAAAATTGAGCTAGTTCTATTATTTCTCCAAATTATTTTGTTCTTTAGAAATGTACAAGTTGCATACTGCTCTAGGATATTAGAGTGTCTGACTACCTATTCTCTCTAAGAAATTGTATTCAATGATGGAACTGATTGCTATTTTTTTCCACATTATTTGCTATCATAGTGAATTCCTCTCGTCAACTTGAGATTTAGTGAAACTCAAGATCCTTTTATGAAAGCTACGGGAATTTGTTTTGCCACAGTCAAGAAATTAGGGTTTTGAACCATGTAGAATTTTCAAGGTTTGATTGTGAAGCCTAGGTGGATCTTCCATATCCAAATAGACAACAAAATCAAGTCATAATAGTATGAGAAATTTTAACCAATGAATTGAATTTTGTGTGGTTAGCAAGGTGTCAAGTTTTGTTGCATCTTTGGAAATTTGGACTACTACTCATAGACAAAGAACAAAATGAACACGACGTAGGCAAGTGCGATGTTATTGTACCCTTGGTTCAAAGGTTGACGAATATTTGCGCATCCGCTTCAATAGAGCAAGACTCCCTTGCCATGGATATGAGGAATCAAATCTAAAAAAAGAGGAGTAAAATTTGGGATTTTTGCATGTCAACTCAAGTCAATTGCAACATTGTAGAGTTGAATAATGACCCAAGGTTTGAGAGTGAGCGTTAGATTTTGAGGCTCTTGTTGGAGACACAATCTACCATAGGGTTGGTAGAATAAATTGTAAATGAGTCTCCACTGAATGACATGTTGAGGTTGGGCCACAATTGTTAGCTATGACAATGGGTAGATCCCATCCATTATGTATTCAAAGAGGTGATTGAAGGACATTTGTTGCTGAAGACTTCAACGCGGTACAAGTTGGACAAGGATTGGACAAGGATACTTATGTTTGGAAATGATGAAGTAGAAGATGAAGTAGAGAGAGGACCATATAAAACACTAAGCAGTTTTGTCATGGCTTTTCCTTATGAAATTCAAAAAAAGATCATTTTGGATTGGATGGCATATGAAGGGGATCCACTCACAGATGAGAACAACCAACATTTTGTGAAGATTCATGCAAAATGTTTTGTAAGTTTGTTGGTGAAGATCAATTTACTTGAACTATAATGTCAATCTCATATGGACATGCAAGTCCTAAATGTAAGTCTTTTGCAATTTGTCCAAGTTCATCTTCTAAGTTTGAAAGCATCAAACGATTTTCTAACTAAAATTTTTCTACTATATGTACATCTTAGAATGCAAAGTAAGAGGTACCAGACCCCTTAATTTTGCTTTTTCAATTCCCTAATTTGTTACCAACTTGGATATAACATGATTTTTTTTCCAAAGTACAATCCTTTCATATGCTTTTGTAATTGGTCTTTTTTCTGTAAACCAAGTGTAACACTCTTTTATATTTAAGCTTTAGTTTTGATTTTAGTCTCTCTAAATCATAAGTAGTACGCTTGTCAGATATAAGAGTCACAATTGTGGCATGAATTTGTGGTGGACAATTGCTCTTTGTATTTAGAAGTGCTCTTAGACACATCAAAAATTTTATCAATAGTTTTTATATACACATGATAGTTTGATTTTGTGTCGGCCACTAGTACATATAAAATTTGTTTATTTTGTTTTTTTGTTATGGTGAGATCTCCAAAACCATGCGTCACCCGATTGCTTTTTTGGTACCATTGGAATGTTCTCTACCAAGAGGGTTGGGTTTTGTTTTATAGCATTTGGGCCTTTGGTGTGAAAGTTATTGAATTACAAAGTTTTTATGAATAAAAAAAAATTAAAAAAAAATTTGACCATCATTTTGGATGTAGCAACAGCAAAGGGCACATTGGTAGTAGTTAAAAGTGTTCTCATTCATAAAACAAGGAAATAAATGTAAAATAAAAAATAAATAGAAAATAATGCTACCAACACATAAAAGTTAAGTTTTCTCATGTACAAGACATAACAATAAGATTTCAAATGAAAAGAATGAAATCTAAAATTTCCTATACCTATGGTCATAGGTACCTTACTTTTTTTTATCAAAGAAACATTTTCGCTCATAGGCTCACTTAATAGCAACCTTGAGATGAATGATGGGGATTTTATCTCTCATTCAAAGTTAGGATTTACGTCAACTGCCACCTTTTAAGTGTAGCCACTGCCTCCTTTCTATAGTAGTTTGTAGTCTTCTTCTTCCTTTTCACTACTCAACCTCTTCTCATTTTTTTCTCTTCTTTTTGCTTTAAGATTTCTAAAAGGATTTATGTTAGTTGCCACCTCCTTCTTAGAATAGTTTGTAGTCTTCTTTTTTCTTCTTGTTGATCAACCTCCTCTCATTTTCCCCCTCTTGTCTTTGCCTCAAGATTTTTGAATGAGGGTTTAGGTAAATCACCACCTCCTTCCTACAATAGTTAACAATCTTCTTCTTGCTTCTTGTTGATCAACCTCTTCTCTTCTTCTTTTTTCCTCAAGAGTTTGAGGTGAGGGTTTCTTTTAGCTACTTCTTCAATATAGTTGCCACCTCCTAAGTGTAGTACCTTATTCTTTTTGTTCTGAATTTTTGCTTATCTCACTTGCTTTTGTCATTGTTCTTTATTTTAGTAGTAACAATTAGTTCTTGTTTGGAATCCTACAATTGTATTGATGAAAATTGGTAAATTTCTTGGTCTAACTTGAAAATAGCACCCTCTTCTTGTTATTCTAACTTTGGTTTTGTAAATGTACAAAATCCCTTAGTGATAGTATTGAAAATAATACATATTTAATAGAAGACAACAAGTGTAAGTAGTGAGTTTTGTATTAGGTGTGTACTATAGTTCCTTGATAATTATTGCATTATTTAATTTTGTGATGTACATGATTCATATATGCATGCCATTGTTGTAGTCATTTTCTAGTAATAAACCCAGTAATAAACATAAAAATGACTCAAAAACAATAGTGCCCAAATCCTCTTACTTCATGTTTTTGTGTTTGCAACTATAAAATAACTAATCAATGATTGCAGTAGCCATATGTACAATTACTATGTAACCAATATATGACTAATAAAATAAACAAAATTTAATTGAAAATAAATGATTGGGAAGAAGTATATTTGAATGGAAATGCATTTTAAAATCATGTGACGACAATTAATCATCTCCTGCCATATTAATAAAAGTGGATCCCATTAGGACTCTAAATTGCATGAATGACTAAACAATGACTATTGGCTTCTAAGCGATGTCAAACAACATAAGACACTTTAGTCTTGACTTCTTTGCGGAACTTTTCACATTAGCAACCACATCATCAAAGCCCGTGATTGGTTCAATCCATGTCACCTACCACGTACAATAGACCATGCCATGTCAACTATGTTCCATCATAGGTTAGTTTCCATGTCTAAAACTTAGTCAACAATTCATTTAATGAACTTCCACGTCAACAAACAAATGAGAGAATCTCTTTGTCTTAATGATTCAATTGTCCAAAATAACTGGTCCACAATGGCTCTAACTCTAAAGTGAAGTTGTAGTTGTTTTCTAGTCATATGTATCCCAAATGATTGGTTTTTGAGTCATTTAGCCTAGTTATTTATAGCCCTTCAGTTTCTACTAGTAGAAGCACTAGAAGAAACCCTTGTTTTAAGTGATGTTTTGTATTTTTTTTTAAATAGATTTTAGGTGACATCCATTGCAACAAGCCCATGTTTTTATGTCAACATTGATGTTATGTTGAACATATTGTTGACATAAAACATGGGTTTGTTGCAATGGACGTCACCTAAAATCTATTTAAAAAAATTACAAAACGTCACCTAAAACATGGGGTTCTTATAGTGAGGGTAAAATGACAATAAAAAAATATTCTAAAAATTAGAGGTAAATGATGAGAATGTCACAAATATGTATGCAATTGGTCACTTGAAAAAAACCATGAGAAGAAATAAGTGAAAACCACTCAAAATAAAATAAAAAATAGGGTGCACTAGTACTCTAGCATAGACCATAAGCTTAGAGAGAAAATTAAAAATGTATTATGCTTTTTAACATTTTCAAAATTCTATAGTAACAATATGTTAAATAGAACCATAAGACTAATCCACTAAAAATTATTAGAGCAAAAATTATCGTTTTCTACAAGTGTTATAATTTTCTTTTTTACAATGTTGGATAAGGTAGTGCACTAGGACAAAATGAAGGATGATTGTACATGCTTTCACCTTCAAGAAAATGTCATTGTACATGAAGAACCAAACATGATCAGTTGTGCAAGTAAAATAGTAAAATATTAATATATCCCTTTTTTGGGACATATTCTCAGACATAGAAATATGTATAGTAAAGGTGTTACTTGAGTTTTTAATTTATAATAAATCAACCATAGTGAAATAAAAAAACTAAAAATTGGCAATTTCTAAAGACTTGATGGTGATAAGACTTCACCAAAAGACTGAGGTCAAAACCATCTCCACTATTTAAAAGTACACAACTCGAGAGCCTTATTTGCATGAATGTTGAAGACATGAAATAATGTATTTTTAGATACCCTTTGGTAGGAACATGCCAACCTACCCTTAAAAATAGACTACAAAAATTTCAGCTTTGGATCATTAATTTAAAGTACTCAATAGTGCTCAAAACCCTTAAGTTCAAAAGTGTGGTAAATTAGCAAAATTGATTTTTAAATATAAAATGATGTTTTAAATTTTTGAACTTGATCATTGGCCACTTGGAACACAAAAACTCTTCAAACAACACAATCACCACAACATGACACAATCGAGTTGCTTTAATGATAAGAGGGGCAAAGTTCTTGCCTTTGGGCAAACTATAGTGCCTTTCATCAAAGAATGGGAAGAAATATCCCTTGTGTTCAAGATCCACACACAATTGCTCCACAAAATCTTTTTGAGCTTCTGCGTGACTAAGAAATATCTTATGTTTGGCTCCATCCAATTCAAATGACCTGCAAAATAGTGCACAAGTTGGCCAATGATAAAAAAGCTTTGAGCAATCATACAAATCCAGTGAATCTAATTTTAAACACATACTCAAGCCCAATGGTCACCACAAGGCTGATCGTGTTGGGTTTGGATGAAATTTCAGGAAATCATTCTTCTCAAGTAGACATCTTCTCAAAGTGTCCCATCTTTTGGATACATAGTGAGACAATTAGTTTAAGATTATTTCTTCTTTAATTACCACACCATACCACACCACATTGGACTTGGTTAATTCACCCCACACCTACATTGGGCTAGGTTAATTCCAATTATGTTGAATTGCTTAATTTGAAGGTTTTGGATGTTTTCACCTAACCATGATTCATCAATGTTACACTATTTTAACATAAATAATGCATCTCAACTTATTTCACTAGAAGAAAAAAGGGGGTTTTGCGATTGCAAGTTTTGAGTCACTGTGGACACAAATTACAGTAGTTGCAGTGTAGTTGTTTTCTAGTTGCATCGTAGTTGTTTTCACTAGAAAACAACTACGATGCAACTAGAAAACAACTACACTGCAACTACTGTAATTTGTGTCCACAGTGACTCAAAACTTGCAGTCGCAAAACCCCTTTTTTTCTTCTAGTGTTTTCTTGCTTCAAAACTTCATACTTTCAAACAATGGTAACTGATCATACATTGAACACCATAAACAACTTCTTAATATAATGACACACCACAAGAACACACTCCAATCTATGAGAAGAAAGAAAAATTTGACAATTTCCCTGAAAGTTGGAAAAGAAAGTGTACCTCATAGGTTGCACACCATGTACGCTTCTAGAAGGACTAGGCACAATGTCACTTGTTGCTCCCGAGGGCGGGAATGAGAATAAGACAGACTCTGGTCCCTATTCATTGGTCAAAAACAAGATACTGTTATGACATTTTATATTGTATGGTAACAAGGTTGATAACTAATCTCAAACTACAACCTAGAAATAACATTTGATGCAATTCACTCATAATTCAAAGGTTCCATAACCCAGGGGCACAATTAAGAAAAGCACTTTCTAATCTATCTAGAATCAAACCAACCCTTGGAAAACTCTAGGACAATGTTCTCTTCCATAACTTAAGAAGTGACAATTACAAATCAAAGGCAATTTTCCAAATCCAAAGGAATTCCGACTTAGTTGGAAAGAAACAATTAGAGTTTATTTTCGATCATTAAATGAACTTCATAATGGGCAAGTCCAAGAATGTGAAACACATAGTATTTGCAAGCTGGAATTGACCATCATCGTTCAGTACTATATAGCAGTATTAGAAACAACATTGCTTACTTCCTTGAAACACTTCACATCCCTGCCATCCTCTGCGAAATGGTTCATCACAGCATTAGGAGACTCAATCAACTAACATACTCCATGAGTGACAATAAATCAAACACCAACTCACAAGATGAATGCTTCACAAGACAAAGCTCAGGAAATTCAAACCCAAAAACAATGTCAAGGAGTTGGATACATCTGCTAATCATCAACTCCACAATGGCATCGAGCAAACAAAATATCCAAGCATCCAAAAGACATAAAACACTCAATTCATTCCTCAATACCGGGTAGAGCAGAATGCAATCGCTTCCTAAGCAGACACACTGCCTCATTGGTTAGGATATAAATTTGTACTCCAAATGACCCTCTTGCACCATCCCTGCGGAGAGAAGCACAAGGATAAGAGATTCCTAAATGCAAGGAAGGTTGATGGAGGAGGGGTATGTGGGTCTTTTGCATAGAGTCATGAAGAATAGAAGGGATACCTTGTCTCTTTAGTGAGCACTGAGGCAAGTGACAATGAGCGTGGTTCAAAGAGTGGAGGTGAAGAGCGAGAGACAAAAGGCTTGGAAGGCGAGGCATCCATGATATTAGAACACATGCATCTTCACGCCACTGTGCAAATCCAACATGCAAATCAGCGGAAACGGTCAATGTAGAGTGATGCTCACAAATGCCCTCGGAAAGACCCAAACTTGAACTCTTTGACCTTAATTAGTGGCTCTAGTAGATCAGACTAAACCTTTAAACTGCATAACACAACCCACACACTAGACTACCACTTGCTGAGGGTGCCAGCACTCGTCTGACGCAAGTCCTACATCATATTCAACAAAAAATTGGTGATTTCCAACGTTCTTAACTAATTCAATGTGCTATTGGGCAAAAAGATTGTCACAACAAGTACAACAAAATTCAAGACACCTAATCATTACAAACCACTTCTAACTATTGGCATAGACTCTACTACACGCTTATAGATCGAATGCTAGAGTCTACACTAAGAAGTAATCTACACCTCTTGTATGTTATTCTCTTTTGTAAACTTGAAACAAAAAAAAGCAATAGAATTGAATAAAGGAAAACATGAAAGTCTAACCTACAAAACCTGTCACGTTATCAAGTTTCAATGCCGCTGCGACAACGACAAAAATAAATTGAAATACGGCCTGCAAAATCCACCACTCAAAACCTTCGACTCAAACCACCAAGTACACTAAGGACTGAGACTAGCGATCATCACGATGTAGGAAATCCAAAAGAAAATCTTATATTCCTAAGTATAGATGGGGATAAAGGTATCAAAGTATATTAGCCAATAGAGATAATTTGGACTCTCGAAACGGATGTGACCATCACTCAGCTACGCAAATACAATTTTTTTTTTAAATTTAAAATTTTAAGTAGCAATGTGATGTAGCACTTGAGATAATCACTTGATTCATAATTTTTTAGTATTTTAAAATATCTTAAAATATACATATACTTTTATATTTTTACTTTTTGGTGTATTTGCACATCTTAGGTTCAAGGACCCTCTAGAGATCGCAGATTTTTTCTAATGCACACACACCTAACAACGAATACATGCATACCACTCTCTCCCTCCGTGTCATTTTTTTCCTTTCTAGACACGACTCAATGCAAGTGGTGGACAATAAGTTATTCAATCTACTACTCCTCAACAAAATCCAAAACATTTTGGAAACTTGTGATTTTCTCAGGAAGCACATTAGCAAGTTAACACTTCAAGGACCATTGTTTCTTCGGGGGACAAATGGGATTTGGTGCAGGTACCTACAGGCTGAAATTTTGCCCTGATTTTTTGAAACTTTTTTTGAAGATAGAAAAGCTTATAAGCTTCATGGGAATATTAATTTTTTTTTCAATTGGTGCTCAGGAACAAAAGTTAAAATAAGCTCAAAACAAGGGACAAGGGGCAAGAAAAAAAATCAAAATTAAAATAAAATATTTTGAATTTTTTTCCCTTGCAAATTATATTTTTGTCTACATGGAAAGCTTTGATTCATTCCATTTGGATTTGCTATGAGAAAGTTACAGACAATCTTGTTTTGGGGGCAATTAGAGCATCTTCTTGAAAAATAACTTGTAGGATTCATTTCTGAATGCAATTTTTGCAATTTAAAAAAGAAAAGTTTTGCATAGTTTAGTTTTCTTGCAAGAAAAATTTTACCATTGGAATTATTTCATTTAAATTCCATCTACAAGATATTAATATTTTAGATTTTCCTTCTATCTCATACCTACTTCTACTTATCAATTTTTTTAAGAATGAAAATTTATTTTTTTTCAGATTTTTTTCTTCTTCCTAAACTCTCCACTCAATTCTTCACTATAAAGATTTAAAGCTCAAAACTCTATACTACAAAAAATTTAAGTTAAAAATGTTCAAAGTCGGAAAATCTAGTCCCCTAATGTGTTGAAAAACTTGTTTTTTTCATTTTAAACACATATATCTTGCAATCTATGCAATTAAAAATTCTGAAATTTTTTCCACACATCCTCATACTAGTTAGGTGTAAGATCCTATAGTTAGATGTGATAAAAAAAAATTAATCAATTTTTTTTGCTCTTTGCTTTTTGCTATAGAAATGACAGTTTTGAGTGTTTTTTGGTAGGAAAAAGGCCTTGGTCCTTTAGGGATTAAAAAGGTACATAGATATATCTATAACCCATAATCAACACTGCAGCTCTTTATTGGTTGATGAATGACAAAGAATCCTTCTATGTGGGATAGACAAGCAAATATTCATCCTCCAAATTTTGTGTAAAGGGAAGTCTTCTACAATAGTTTGACTTCCAATAAATATTTTTGGATTTTTTAAAACCAATGATTCACACAATACCAACATGGATGATTTCCTAGGTCACCAATCCGTCATTTCACAGTTAAAGCAAAAGGCTAGATTATTTGTCTTTCATCCAACTATAACATAGATAAAACAAGAACAGCAGACAAGCCAACAACCAAGCCACCTACTCTACTTTCGGTACTTCATACTAAATTTTAAGTTCACTCAGATAAGTCATGTTCGACACCAGAAATGCTAGATATTGAAAAACCTCTAATCAATCCCATCACACAATGTACCCTAAAGAGTAAACCTAAGGTATTAGTTGCCTCCCCCTCCTCTCAAAAAATCTAAAGGCCATCGATTGTGTTTTCTTTAAAATGCTTACCTTCGAAATCACTGTCGATTTCTCAAAAAAAACTAAGCCATTGATCTTTGAGATTTAATCTGAGCCATCTATCCGAATACGAATCCGAATACAATATATGAATACGAATAAAAGTATGGTTATGAATATTGTATGAATACTGTACCAAAATACAGATACAAATATTGGATATTGGATATGGTAGAATATAAATATGAACACAATTGCAAATATGAATACAATATACAGATACGAGATTTGGGATTTTCATTGTCCCATATTGTTTGTCATATTAACCTTGTTCAAAAAATTACAAGTAGGGAGAGGGGGATGAAGAATTAAGAAATTAACTTTAATTAATAAAAAAATTTAACCTGGGGTGGGGGTTCTAGGGAGAATTTAAATTTTCTTTAATTAATTAATTTTTTTTGAGCTAACTACATTACATTAGTATATTAAAAACGCATATCACACAATGTGAATCATTATGAACATTGGACTTCTCACATCTGGAACACGAGAATGAAAACTTCAGTTCCTTCAAACTACAAAGAGAACGAGAGCTCACCCACCAGACCCAAGAAGAACCACCATAGCCAGAAGAGAAAAGGCAAACTCCACCGAAAATGAAACATTGACCCTTCTCTTTCTAACAATTGAGTTCCACTAAACAGATACACCACAACCTGCACTATGGATCCCTTTCCAACCGTATCTTGCCATGCAGTTCCTTGTTCGCACTCTCGCCATTATGCTACTCCGAAGAGGGTTTCATTCTGGACTCACCAGCACCGACGCAATTTCTGACCGCTGGGTTGTTCCGTCCTAGTGTTTCACGGCTCTCATACGCCAGAGGAAACATGGTCTGATCCAACTCCTCAGGAACGGAAAACGAAGGAAGAAAACCATCACAACTCACAGAAGTAGAAAACTCCCAAACTCGGCTGTAACCACAAATTTAATAACAGAATAATTCCAGGCGCTGCACTACGAATGCTATTCCAAACTTGTCTCGCCGTTGCTCTTGCGTCAGGAGGAGGAAATCGGGCGCTCGTCACTTACCTTGCAATGGTATACTGATCACACAGTGGCTTCCTACTACTACGGTGGAAACGGTCAGACCGGGTCGTAGAATGCGCACACAAGCTGCCTCCAACGCAACCGACAGCCCGAGATGTTCGAGACACACTTTGCCCAAGACAAACTGGAGTTGGCCACTTGCACCATAAGGAGGCCGCCTTCTTCGCCAAACCCTCTCCCGCACAAGCCGGAGAAAAGCTTCGACGCCGAAACAAAGCTTAAGTTTATGTGAGAAATATTTGGAGCAGAGCAAGTGGTCGTCATCAAAGCCAGCTCCGCAATTACAGTAACTTACTATTTGTCTGCAACCACTCCTCGATGCGCGATACTGGGTTGAACCATCAATTATTTATTTTTTTATTTTTTTGACACACACAAGTTGCAAAGCAACCTGCGGCAGTTTTTCAGTCAAGTGTATGGGGATTTCATAGCCGGGGATCAAACCGCCAACCTCTTTGTTTCTTTTTTGGTGGTAGAACTAAGGGCCAGCTTACATGCTCACCCGGTGGGCAAACTTTCCTCTAATTCAAGCAAGAAGACGAAAGAGGCTCCACCGATGGTCTTGCCGGGGTGGGCAAGCGGGAAAGGAGGAGTTGAAGTTTCACCAATATCGGTGAACAACCTCATTGGTGGAGACTAGGGAATCTAATACGTGGGAATTTTTTATTGTCTCCATCCCCACCCACCAGGTCCACATGAAAGTGCAATGTCTATTTTTCATTGTATCACCTGCTGTGAAAGTTCCCGGATGACCGATACATGTAAGGAGGCCCTAAGGTAGGAGGCTCTGAAATGGTTCATCTAAGGGCTCCGCCTTTTTCGTGTATTTTCTTAAATGGAAATATTTTTAGCTCATTTCTCAAACAAAGAAAAAGAGAAGAGGAATCTAACTCAAGTGGTTTCATATTTTTTGAAGCATTTTTGAATTACTTATGGATTTTCAAAGGAGTTGTATCATAGGTCCCTAGTTATGTCCCTAGGTCTTCCATAAACCATTCACTTGCAACTTCTAAGGAAAAATGGGAAAGCAAAGAGAATGATTGGCTCTTGCAATTAATAATGTTTTTTTCCTTGATTCATTCAATGGCTATGGAGGTCAATTTATGAACTGCCATTTGTCCTTTTCACAACCATTTTTAGGGTACATTTTTAACAACCGTTCCATTTTAGAATCTCCTACCTTAAAGTGACTTGCACCTGGAACGTATTAGTCCAAGGAAAAATGGATAGAATCATCCACATATCTACATTCATCAACAATATTATTTATTGTTAGTTTGAAACTACAGTAGTGTCATTGCCACAACGAAAATAAAAGTAAAAGTAATTTTCTAATTGTTTAATTCATAAAAACTTTGAAATTCATTCATTGTTACACCATAGATTTAAACTTCCACGTAACAACGATACCAAGGATGCAATTGGAGGATACATGATTTCGGAGATCTCAACGTAACAAACAAAACAAACAAACAACGTAACTTAAGGTGTGGATATTGGCAAATCTAATAATTTTTTAGAAGGATTTTGGCAATTCCATTCGTTTTTTCAAAGCTTTTTTCTAAATGTTGTTTCTCAGATATGGTGCCAAAATCATGTAAGATTTGGGAGAAAATTGGCAGTTAGAAAATTGGTGGAATAAAAATTTTAAAAATTTGATTGAGTTGAATCATATGAGTGGTTCTTGCCCAATGCCCTTAAATTTTTCCGTAGGTGCATGTTTGTAGCAACTTTAGAAGGTCCCAAATCACTCATTAGCCCCTAAATGCCCAAGGCTTGTTTTGAGTTTCTTGGAATTTGCTCTAAATTGAATAAAATGCCAACATTTTGATCAGTTGTATATTTTTTCTTTGAATTATAATTGTACAAATTCAAACTAGACATGTTAGAGATCTCATAGGAAAAGAAAACACAGCAATATCACTTATGGAGTGAAAGATTATAATGATTGACCATGCAGGTGTTAAAACTACAAAAGTGATGTGAAGTCTTTCAATCTTCTTTTCACAAGCCAAATCTGAAAAGTTGGTGACTAAAAAAATATGAGGTTAAAGGGCCTAACATGTTTAAGCCCAATCGATTTATGGCTTCTCAAAATCTACTCTATAATTTTTTTAAATGAATTTTGAATGTGATTTTTTCTCCAAAATCTAGTGTATTTGAGGCTCATTTCCAAGAGCTCTCAACACTATGGGAAGTCAAGATTGCAATGGATACCCTTGCACAAAATCTTGAATAGAGAAAACAATATCATTTGTTTTCAAGATTGAATTTTTGATGCTAAAACTAGACTTCAAGAAGAAGTTTTCACAAATATAAACTACTAAAAATAGCAACGTGGTTAGATTTTATTTAACTTCAAAGTTTTGCGAACACCAAATTTTGGTGCCTTGGGCATTTAGGGGTTAAAAATTACCATTTGGAGCTAACATTACAAACCAAGACACCATTTAGATCAAGTGTTATACTAAAAAAATGGAAATTCTATAAACTTTGGAACCAAAAATTAAAAATTCTTTCTAGAGCTCTTGCTAGAACTAACTAAATATTGAATATTTGTGATCTTCTTAAGATTTAAAAAAATTAATTAATGTTAAATTCTAATTATATTGTTTTATTAGATTTTTATTTTACCTTTTTATTCAATTATGCCACACTTAACTACTTTGGAACTTTGGAAAGTCCAAAATTAGTAATGGTCATAAGGAGAAAAAAAATTGGTCATCACAAAATAATACAAAACATTAGGAGATCTAGGCAAAACATCTAGGGATCCCCCGAAGTTATTATTTGGAGATCTTTGGATATTTTGTCCAAAATTCATTGAATAGTCCAAAAGTAGTTAAATGTGGCATAATTCATTTTAAATGGTCATTTTTTGAACCGAAAAGAATTTGTTTTTGAGTTTAAACATGCTTATAACCTTTAAAATTTAAAAGATTTGCAAAGGGGTCAAGTTGTAGAATTCACTTCCCCAAATATTTTTTTCAAAATGTCACAATTCCTTCCTTACAAAGTCATTAGTGCCATCCAAATTTACAACATCCCAATAAAACATTTGTGTAATTCCTTAGAGTTTAAACTTTGAGGAATTCATCCATGTAGTAATAGATAAATTTAAAAAATTGATATAAGTGAAACTAAGAGTTTATTCATGTATACATACATTTTTGAGCTTTTGAAAAATATCATTTATAAAGGTACAAGTTTTTAACATCAAAATAAAATATTTTAAAGAAAATATATAATAAATATGTTTTTTGTATTTAGTTTTTCTTCTTCAAATATCTTCATGAAAGACTTTTAGTATCAACTTCCAAAATTAGAAATGGTTCAATGATCATTTTATTGCAATCTTGAGAATCTAAAATAATTAAAAATCTTTAAAGATCATTTTTGCAATATAAGCATATAGAGAATGCATTTTTGAGTCAAAGTGTGTATACTATTAATACAAGGTATTGGTTTTAAATTTGATAGCAACTATTTGATATTGATAGTAAGAAGTGCTTGCTAGAAACTAATTCACCTATTAATCCCTAAGCATCTAGGCTCATCTTTGAAATTGACAATTTCGGAAAAATCATCATAAAGTACTATTTGGAAGAATATTTTGGAATTAAGATGCAAATAAAAGTTGTAGAGTTTTAGATTCTATCCATATGGTTAGATTCACCAATGCTATCACCAATATTTTTCTATAAATTTTGAAAGGAAAAATTCAAAATTCCTTCTAAATTCAATTACAAGCAAAATATTATCATTTTTGTGGTAAATTTTGTTGTAAAGGATTTGAAATGAGGTTCTCTTGACATGGAATATTTTTGGAATTTTTTTGATCTTTGAGTCTATGACCTCATTTTTGCAATTCCAAATTTGAACTAGAGTCAACGCAAGTCAACCACTTCATATACTTCCTCATTTGTAATTTTAGAAAAATATAAATGTGCTCAAGTAACACCAAATCCAATCCTTGGATAGGGCCACAACTTCATAAAGTATCTCTAAAAATTAGGATGACTTTCATCCACATTGTAATGAGAAAGAACTCTAATTTTGAATTTGTACATTGTCCAGAAATTGGACGTCGGAGCGCTCCAAGGTTAAACATTGGAGAGTGTAGGTTGAATGGATTGATCCTAAAAGAGTTTATTAGGCCAAGAAAACTCATTTTGAAATAAATTACAATGCTTGGCTTTGGAAATGGGGTTCCACCAATCTTTGGGCAATTGAGAAATAAACATATTTGCATGCCATGTGTGGCCACAATAATCACTTTTGCTTACATCAATTGTACAATACACTCAACAAACTCATTGGATTGCTTAATCTATCATCTATATATATGATGAAAGAATAGATTTCAATTTGGACACATAATAGAAAGTCAAAAACATCTTCTTCTTTGGTTTAGTAATTACATAAATTAGCATGAAATATCAAGAAGCTAATAATATTGGACAACCTACTAAAGTATTTGGTGTAGTGGAACTACAAAAGTTTGGGAAACTTATAGTAACTTTTGTGGTACTTGAACCTTTTGGAAAATCAATTTGAACGTTGGATTGAAATAAAATTCTTTTCAAATATAGTCCCCCTATCAAAATGATCTTCTTTAAACATGAAAATGATATTTTTTAATCAAAATTGATAAAACCTTGCTCAAATATACGAAATTTTATTCAAGTGGATGAATTGTTTTTTAATTGATTATAGAATTATTATTATTATTATTAATTAATATTAAAACCAATAGCAAGGTTAAGCCTTATTGGTGGATACATTGACAAACAAGTCATTTTTCAATTACCGTATGCTTTTGTTGGTTTTGACCCCGGGGTTATCATTGTCGGTTTTTAAAAAACTATGTGAATCAAAAGGTAGGGTCCATTCAATTTAAAGGGAATTTTTTATATATAATATATAGGGCTACTAAAGGGTCCATTTAATTTAAAGGATTTTTTTTTATATAATATATAGGGCTACTAAAGGGTCCATGACATGGTATAGATAGACAGACAGATAGATAGATAGAGAGATAGAGAGATAGAAGTCTATGTTAAAACATCCCAATTTGGGAAGCAAAAAGCAAAACATTCATTAGATGTGATTTCCCTACTAGGAAGGGCCGTGAGTTCCCTAGTGGGGAACCCCTCGAAACTGGTCGTTCGCGAGCTCTGCTGACTTGGCTGAGAGACTGCCACGTTGTTTTTTAAATTAAAAAATATATAAAAATATAACTTTGTTTTTCATTTTAAGAACTTTAAATTTTATTTTATTTTATTTTAAAATAAATAAATTTGGCATCCGCGTTCAATGGGGCCCGAGGGAACGAAGCTGGGAACAACCTCAAACGGCCCTCCAGCCCCCCCCCCCACATCCCATCTAAGGTAGTGGGTCCTTATTCCGACCCTCTTCTTCAGATCGACCCTACAACAGGCTCAGTAATGGACAGTCATCTATTTAGAAAATGATACGTGGTGGTCGTTCAATGGACATTGCACTAAGTGACGGTGGTTTTCAATTCTTTAGATATCGGTTCATTATTGTGTAGTGGATGAAAGAAGATGTAATATGGGTCTATTCTCAAAGAATTGGACACCTGTCAAATTTATATTTTCAAATGAGAAATTGTCAGGAAACAAGCTTTTAAAGCATGTACAGAAATCTGTACTCATTATTGAATACTGCAAGAGACGGTCAAAAGTTAATGAAGGGCGCTTTCATGAATGACTGCAAGCGTATATTACAAATAAATAGTACCAAATTTTACAACTGCAGGAGCCGACTTTGAAATTAAAGTATCTTCATGAAACTTGGGGAATTTGTTAGAGAACAGTCGTTTTGGAAGGATATGGAAATGCGATTATTTTTGCTAAGAGACAACTGCTAGAATTGGGCAATGGATTTTTGAATGTTCAATGCTTCTACACTTTCTGAATTTCATTAGCTAAATTCACATTGGTAGAGCAAAAGAAGGAACTCTGCATAAGGAGAAGAAGTGCATTATTTTCAAGGTCCACATTCTGACTTCGTATTGCTGCCAATTGAAATAGTTCCATTCAAAATCTAACAATACGCATACATACTAGCTTTGTCTTGTAAGAACATTGAACTTGATTACTAATTTTTTGTCTCTGTGTTGCAGGTGTGGTGTGATGGAAAATTCAGACTTCGAACTTGAGGAAGCATCGATTGAAACGGAAAACAGTCAATGTAGCGAGTGGAAGCGCCCTCGAAGTTGGGGATCCAGCCAACCCGACTACAACGTAGAGAGCAGTATGGAAGAGGACAATGATTATGTGAAAATGGAGAGTGAATCTGAAGACATGCCCGATGGATTCGATTGGAATTCGCTAGAGATAGGAGGTGCAATGAACAAGCATATGGATAGTATAAACTTGCCGAATGAAACTACAGAGAAAGTGGAGGGTTACTGCAATGACAGCTCTTACCTCCTGGATAGAACCCGCAGGGTTGTTGGTAGATCATCACCTTCGACTTCTAAGCCACTGATGTGCAAGCCCAAGGCCATGAAATTAACGCACTCTGGAAAGTGGATTAGCCCCATCAACAGGCAATCGGACATGGAGCGACAAGCCCAGTTCAACAGTTTGCATGACCATGGTGAGGGAGCGGCAAAGGAGGAGAACGACAAAGTGCCTCACCTGAATACTGAGCTCTGTGGACTAACATCTGCAAGGTCTCAAGGGCGAGCTCCCATGCCTAAAGAAAGACAAGATCAGTTGGAAGATGCAACTGCCACTTCGGCTAGCAGATCAGTAGCAGATGCAACGGCTTCAACAAGCAGATCGGTAGTGCAAGTGGCAGCTTCAGCAGGCATATCGGCAAGCAATTGGGAACAACTGCGACGACTTCAGCAAGCAGATCGGTAGTACAAGCGGCGGCTTTAGCAGACAGATCTGCAAGGAGATCGGTAGTACATGCGATGTTTGCAGCAGGCAGATCGGCAAGCAAACTGGGAGCAGCTGCGGTGACTTCACCAGGCAGATCAAGAACAGCTGCGATGACTTTCGCAGGTACATCAGAAGCAGCTGCAACAGAACTAGAACATGGTCCGCCATCAACCAAAAAATTCATGGTAGGAGGGAGATCGGCATTACTAACTACCGATCAGATTGGCAACGACCACATCATCAGATCGATGTTAGAAGGGACATCAGGATCACAAAGCATATTGGCAGCAGCAGCTACAGTAATGGCAGCAGACCAAACCGAAGTAGCAAGGACATCGATGGAAATAGCAAGTAGATTGGCAACAGGACAAACTTCTACGGGCGGAGGTACATCGACATCGAACAACGATAGAGAATTACCTACTGATGAGAGGACATCAGAACCTGTTGGCGTGGAATTCTTCAACAGCGACGATGACAACCTGTGGAACTCAGACTTTGTTGCTGAGAAGGTGTCCCCGATAAGAAGAAGTCCCTGGGACACCGAATTTCAGCCCACAGAGGTAAACAACCTCTGTAACTCGTCGATTTTGAAGCCAGTTCCTAGAAAAATTAGGAAAAATGGAAACTGGAGTCATGAACAATTACTGGAGGCACTGAAAGATGTGGATGACGGAATCCCTTTGAAAACCGCTGCTAGGGAGTATAGAATTCCTATAACTTCGTTTAGGGGACATGTTTATGGTACAACAATGTCTAGGAGGAGAGGAAAGAAGGGAGTTTTAAATGATGTAGAAGAAACCAGAATCGTCAAATACCTTCTAGAAATGCAAGAACGAGGTTATCCTCTTCACATGGGCCAACTTTGAGCAAAGGTTCACAAATTTACCCAAACCAGAGTTACGCCCTTTGTAGATGGTATACTAGGGAGGGGATGGGTCAGATCTTTCCTAAGTAGACACCCGGAACTTTCTCTTAGAAGGGCACAACCGTTAGAGCAGAATCGAGCAAAGGCCTTGTGCCCAGAGAATATAAAGAGTTTCTATGAAAACCTAACAATTTTATATGAGAAAAATTCATATGGACCCCATCAGATTTGGAACTGTGATGAGTCTGGAGCACAAGCTGGAAAGGATGGAGGGGGATATGTCTTAGCCAAAAAATGTGCTAGAAACGTGCATATGGTAGTTCCCAACCAGCGAGAATGGCTGTCCATTCTTGCATGTATCAATGCCAATGGGGAAAAACTGCCAAACTTTTTTATCTTCAAAGGGAAAAAAAAAAATTCAACTACCTTACTAAAACAGGCGAAACAGATGCCACAATGACCATGCAGCCAAAGGCCTGGATGACACATTTCTTATTCAAAGAATGGATAACACACTTTATTAATAATGTTAGAAAACAATACGATCTTTCACCTACATGTAGACATCTTCTAATTTTGGATGGCCATACCTCCCACGTGACTTTGGAGGTTGTCAAGATTGCTATGCTTAGTGGGGTCGATCTCCTAACTTTTCCTAGCCATACATCGCATGCTCTTCAACCCTTGGACGTCACTTGTTTTAAGCCTTTCAAAGTTGCTTTTCGAGCCTACAGGGACAAATGGACTGTAGAACACCTCAGACAATCTCCAGGGAAAGATGACCTTGCTGCATGGGTAGCTTTTGCTCTGCAGAAAGCTCTTACAAAAGAAAACATTACCAAAGGATTTCAAACCACAGGCATTTATCCCCTAAATGTTAGAGCTATGGACAGCAAAGTAGGACCAAGTTTAGTCTTTGAAAGGGAGGGGGGAGAGACATCTTTCAATGTTGATGACGTCCCACAATCAGATGACATCCATGGTGGAGAATATGCAGGCCTGCAACAATGGCAAATCCAAGAAATCTATGAGGAAGACTTGACAATACTTCCTGAATGTCAACACTACTACGTAGATCTTGAGAGTGATATTGAGGTAAATGAAGGCAATGGAGAAGAGACTGAAGAGCAAGTAGAGGACAACCACAACCCTGTCCAAAAGAACTTCTTTGAATTGCCACACATACTCTTGCCTAAAGTATAAAAAAATAGGGACAGCAGCTGAGCCTTACATTGACTACTCGAAATCGATCTGGATGACCCAAGATGAGTATCTGAAATCATTAGAGCAAATAGCAAACCGCAAAGAAGAGGCTGCACAAGAGAAGGAAAAGAGAAGGTTAGAGGGGGAATTGAACAAGAGGAAGAAAGTGGCTGAAAACAAAGAGAAGGAGCAGACAAGGAGGGAGAAGAATTGTTTGCTGAAGTCAAGAAAGGTACACAAGCAAGCATGGTCTGCTAAAGCAGTTTCAGCATATGGACAAAGGTTGCACGATCTTATAAAAGCTAACACATCTGTGTCAAGCTGGAAGTCACCATACTGCGGTTTCCCTCCACCCATATGTAAAGAAAACCAACGACGAGCTATAGCTAGGAGAGAAGCTAGGAAGAAGGGACAAAGCACAAGTCACTTACCTCCACTTCTAGAAGTATCTAAGCCTTGGCTAGGAGTGCACAGTAGTTCACCAAGCTTCATTCAAAGTTTCCAACAGTGTGGTAGATATTATCCAACATCATATGGAGGGGGAATAGTCCCTACAGTGAACTCTGCACTCAACAACTCTCGGTTCCACCCCTGAGATCTGCAAAAAGGTAAGTATTATCAGTTTTTCATGTATGTAGAGTATGTCTACAATGCATATATGAATAACAGAGGAAGGGGAAAGAACTTTACCTGAAGCGTTTGGATGTCGCAGTGCAGGGTTGTTGTCGACCGAAACTATGAAGGTCTAGCAGCAGTGTCGAGGTCGACCAGGAGCGATGTTGAGTGGCAGCATCATCACGAGGGAGCGCAGTCAGGGAGCAGTAGCGTCGGGTAGCGTCACGGTTGGAGAGCGGCAGCATCGGGGAGCATCAGCATCGGGGAATGGCAACATCGGGGAGCAGCAGCATTGGGGAGCGGCAGTGTTGTCGGCGAGCAGCAACGCTAAAAAAGAGCGGCAACGTCGAGGGCAGCGTTGTCGGGGAGCAGCAGCGCTAAAAAAGAGCGGCAACGTCGGGGAGCAACAACGTTGAAGAGGAGCGGAAACGTTGCAGATCAGTAGTCAGTCACTGCAGATCAACAATCACACAGGGATGAAGCACGTCCGATCATGGATGCGCACCTCTGCCAAAAGCCTGCAGAAGTGCCAACATACGTCGTCAATATAATTTTCGAGATGCACAGTATCTAGAAGAGGAAGGAAAGCGTTCAAGTTTGTAAGCGGAACAACAACTTCAGAGCGTGGATTAGAGATGATGACGAAGATCTGTAGAGGCGACTGGAGAATGCAACACCTACATATAGTAGACATGAGAAGGAAGTATTGATGATAGAAACAAGAAGGTAACAAGCCAGTTCGAAGATCAATAGGCAATGTCGATTATCCCCTGCAATGCCCACACATGATCGACATTAGAAAAGGAAGTAAAAGTAACAACTGCATCAGATCAATATGTAGTTGCTAATATCGAAGAGCAAGAATCGAACGTTGTAGTCATAGTCGACCACGGCAGAGGATACAAGTCGACCTACAT
This sequence comes from Rhytidiadelphus loreus, assembly GCA_947034895.1. NCBI lineage: Eukaryota > Viridiplantae > Streptophyta > Bryopsida > Hypnales > Hylocomiaceae > Rhytidiadelphus > Rhytidiadelphus loreus. The sequence goes on from OX344763.1 coordinate 21,382,160, forward strand.
TCACAAAGTTGTTGTACTGGCGCTCCTTTGCAGCATGGAATGCACTCATGGAGGCCGACAAAGAAATGCAGATCGCTGGCCGGGAGCACCGATGGAGCCTCTGAATGGAATGCAGCAATGGAGCCTCATGAAAATGGAATGTACAATTCTACAACCCAGAGAGTGCATTGCCGAAGATGGTCGATCACAGGGAGCACCTTGGGTCTTAAGTGCATCGAGGAAGAAACGGTCGGGGATGAACGTGCGTCGAAGCAGTGTGTACATCCATCCAACAAATCAAAGATCCTGCAATTTCGCATGCTGCCATCTTTACAGCCTTCTGGGGTCTTCACTCGGCGCTTGGGGGTCTATTCAAAGCACATCCAGCTGCCAACATTCAAGCCAAGCACGTTCTTTTCTTCCATTCCGCATTGCTTGAATCACGGCTCAATGGGCGCCCAATAAGGCTAGTTTTATTTTGCCAGTTTGTCAACGCGTACCAGCTTCAATCACTGCACAAGGTTTTTCTTCATTTTACTGTGGTCGCATTTTGAACCCGTGTAGAGAACTTCACACATGTGTCACTATTTCTTTTCAGTCGCAATATATCTATTTACAGATTGCAGGTCATCGGATTCCTCAGAGCCTACGATCACGAATAGGTGCCTACGACAGTTTGGTTTGGAAATTCATTACTCACGCACAAAGTATCAGAAAAATATGCCGCTTGTTGGCTCTGACTCCGCTTCAGTCTGCCGTTCTATGAAAATTTCCTGAAAATTCATTTCGCATTGTTCAGGCCATCAAATTGGCCGATAACCTGGTAAACTGACGGTTTATGACCCTCTACCTTAATGAAAGCATTGCCTGAAATACTAGAAGCTGAAGGAAAACAAGGAACATTGCTTGTGTGTGCCTTGGAAGGCACTCCACCCAAAAAAGAAAAAGATGAACAAAAACAAGGATAATACTGAAGATCGATCAACTCTGGGTCTAGCCCCAAACTGGTTTGCTCACGAAGCTGTGGCACTTGAGCAAAAATATGTTGTGCCCGGTGCCTCGGAAAGAGTGTCTAGAACCATGGTGGGAAGTGATTGAGCTCCTAGGTCCAATGTAGGAGTCATGGTGGCAATGCCCTTAGACATGGCCAGGCTGCATGATCAGCAAGATATGCTGCAACTAGCAAACAGGAGGACACGAAATCAGCATGGAAGTGTAGATCTACAATTCTCTATTGAAATATCCAAAACGATCAGAGAACCAATTCCAGAGTGCAAGCTGTTGGAACAAGCTCTTACTTTGGGCAGGTAAGTTAGGGATTCTCTTCATCATCCAAGGCTTTGCGCATAATCCACTTCTCCATTGGCTCTCTTCTTTCAAGTTCATGTGCACCACCAATCCTGACATTTATTTAGCTCTAAAAGAAACATGTGCTTTCAATGCAGATGCTACAGGAGCATCTCAAGATTGCAAAGTATGAAGAGAGATTTTTTGATGTAGAAAGTAAACAATAGTACTGTAGGCTTTAGGGTTCAACCCTATAAAGGTCAGAGACTATGTTTTCGCCAAAAATGTTCCAAAACTGCCATTTCTGATACAAGCACTAAATTTTAGATGAAAATCATTTTTGGACACATGTAATAGTATGATTTTGTAGTAAAATAGTTTGAAAAGATGTGGAAAATTTTTCAGAATTTTCAACTGTGTAGATTGCAAGATATTAATGTTTGAAGTGACAAAAATCATTTATTTGGCCTTGTGAAAATACGGGCAGTTGAACTTCACAAGGTCACATTTGTATGAAAAAATGTCTAAAATGGTGGTTATTGTTTGGATTCATTCCTCAAATGAAGTTGGCTACATGCTTGAAAATTTTTAGATCATGCGAAATTGCATATAGGAAAAATAATAGTAAGTAGAAAGAAGTACAAAGTGATTCAAAACACTAGGTTGTTAAGAATTTAATTATAAAATTGGGGGGTACACTCAATGTATTCTTTGGACATCATGTGCGAACAAGTAAATTTTCTATCCCTATTTACTTTCTAATAAATTTTGATATAGCCCCAAATTGAGGAGGAGCGGATTGAATAGTTTCTTGTATGGCACCTGCATTGAGTCGTGTTTAGAGAGGAAAAGAAATGACAGGCAGAGATTGGTATGCACATAGTTGGTCTCAATTTTGCTCTTAGGTGTGTTTGCTAATATACTTCGATCCCACTGTCCCCTATTATAGTCAGGAAACTCAGATCTTCTGTTGAATCTGATTCTTCTTGATGATCACTCGTCTCAGCCCTCAGTGTGCTTGGTGGTTTGAGTCTAAGGTTTTGAGTGGTGGATTTTGCAGGTCGTGTTTCAATTCCATTTTTGTCGTTGTAGCAGTGGCATGGAAACTTGATAACCTGACAGGTTTTGCAGGTCAGACTTTCCTGTTCTTTCTTGACTGAATCCTGTCCATTGTTTCTTGTCTCAAGATCACAATGGATAGGAACGTGCAAGCGATTGTATGCAGTGCAGATTATTTCTTAGTGATTTTTTAGTTGGACTCTGGCATTCGGTCAGTCAGCAATTCAATATGTAGTTTATCTATGCCAACAGTCAGAAGTGGTCTGTGTGGATCAGGTGTCTTCAATTTTGTTGTACTTGCTGTGACAACCTTCTTGCTCAGTTGCATACACAACCATGTTAGAACTTTTGGAATCACCCGTTTTTTCTTTGAATATGATGTAAGGTAGAACCACCCATTCCCGACCAGGGATGAGTCTCCAACATGTAGAGGTAATCTAATTCCAACCAAGTAAATTGCTTTTGTGGACTACCAGATTTAATCACGAGCACAATATACAAGGCTGCAAGGAACAATTATTACATACCATGTGTTTATTTTGAAATTTATACACATGAACATGAAGTAATCTTGTCTATAATTGGAATTGCAGAACTCTAAATGTTGGGTATGGGTTGGGAACACTTTATGCCTTCTAAAATTCACAGAAATTTCAGTTTTGCAAATAAAATTCAGAAAAAATTGCAATCACGATATTTTCTATGTTCCTTCACAGGAAAAATTTCCAGTCCACTCAACTATTCCCCATCTGTCCCTCAGATGCTTATTTGATCGGTTATGGGCAGCCTTATCTTAGGACTTGCGTCAGACAGGCGTTGACACCCTCAGCAAGTGGTGGTCCAGTGTGTGGGCTATGTTATGCGGTTATACTGATTTACTAGAGCCACTGATCAAGGTCGAAGAGTTCAAGTTCGGGTCTTTCCGAGAGCCCTTGTGAGCATCACCGACCGTTTCCGCTGATTTGCATGCCGGATTTGCACGGTGGCATGAAGATGCCTGTGTTCTGATATCATGGATGCCTGGCCTTCCAAGCCTTTTGTCTCTCACTCTTCACCCCCGCTCTCTGAGCCACGCTCACTGTCGACTGCCTCGGTGCTCGCCAAGGAGACGAGGTATCCCCTCTATTCTTCATGACTTTGTATGCAGGAGACCCGCATCTGGAGTACAGGCTTATATCCCACCCAATGAGGCAGCGTGTCCCAATAGGGGTCAAAGATTTTGATCGCATGTGATCCAAAGAATACATTGAGTGAAACCTCCGGGGTTTTCTTGGCAAAACTAGTTATTTAGGGGATGCAAATTTCACCCCTTCACTATTAAGACAAAACAATGTAGCCAAAAACTAATAGAAATTGTGAGAAATGTCTTGAATCACTAACCTTTGATGAAGAAATGAAAAATGGCAATTCAATTGGGAGAGTTCTATAGTGAGCAACATGTATTCTAGAATTTGATTTTTATAATGGAAATATTAATCCCTAAATTCATTTGATGTTTTTCGGCTCAAAATTGCTTCAAGATACTCAAACCTGATGCAAGGCTAAAATCTTCATCTAAATTTATTGATTAACAAATCCAAGCATAGGGTCTTTTAGTTAACTTCTTAAATTACACCTTCCTAAAATTTAGAATAAGAAACTTTACCAATTGCAAGATCAAGTCACAGGATTTAAAAAAGAAGTAATTACAACTCTTCCCAAATGGTTAGGTTTCATCTTTCAAACTTTATACACAAAAAAGGGTAGATCCTACAACTTTCTATTCTCCATAATATTTTGAAGAAATATGTTGGGAATACATATAAAGAATTTCGATAAAAAATATTTCATATTTATGCTTCAAAAAAATAGTAAGTAGAAACAAATAGAATGTGATTTAAAATACTAAATTGTTGAAAATTTAATTTTGGAATTGAAAAACACCAATTCCAATGGTTGTAATATTGTAATGAACAATCTACATTTGATGATCTTGTTTTTTTTCAAAAATATTGAAAGTTGAGTTAAATAAAAGACTTCAAAGTTTATTTTAGAATAGAGAATCTTTAACTACCGGCAAACTAAAACTCCTCATAACTTTCATCTCATCAATCAAAATGGAATGATTCAAAACTTTCCACATGTAAGTATAAATCTAGAAAACCAATTTCAAACTTTTATTTTCAAAAACAATGATTTTTTCTATTTGTTTCTACTTACTATTTTTCATTACAATATTACAAGCTTCTTGGGATCCCATTGGGCAATATAAAGTATATATTATACCAAGGTTGACAGGGCGTCCAGACGTCCAGACTCTCGTCTAGACGTCCCGCGTCCACGTCCGCACCTCTAGAACGTCTTGTGACATTTATAGTCCCAAAATACAGTATATTATATGCATCTCCAACGTCCGCCCGGCCTAGTACGTTCGCCTGTTCGCAGCGTCCGATCAGATAGGGTGTCCGATTCCGACGGCCCGTTCGATCCAATGGCCTAACAATCGCGCCTGTTTGTAGTGTCGGATCCAAAAGGTCCGTCTGCACTGTCATCCATTGTCGTCTGACACCCCATCGACTTTTCTATGCCTCATAATATATCATTGGATAGATATTCTTGAGAGCTTTCCAACGGTATATAATGCATCCGATTCAGACAAAAACTCCAACTATGGAACTTCTCCAAAGATTGAAGTCCACCTAGTCATTTGATCGGACGCCCCATCCGATTGGACAGGCTGTCGGAATAGGATGCCATGTCTGATCATTTTGTGTGCCTTATAATATATCATTGGAAAGGTATTGTTGAGAGCTTTTCAATGGTATATTATACGTCTAATTTGAACAAAGACTCCAAGTGTGGGACTTCTCCAAAAGATTAAATGCTACATATTACTTTAACTTTTCATTGTAATTTTCAACACTCTTAGATCTTTTATCTTCACACAAAAGATCAAGTTGGTCATTATTCAATTCACTACTAAACATTAGAGACTATATTTTCACCAAAACTGCTTCAAAAGTGCCCTAGCATTTACAAGCACCAAATTTTAGATGAAAAACATTTTCAGACACATAAAACCGTAGGACCTTGTAGTAAAATAGTTTGAAAAGTTGTGAATTTTTTTTAGAATTTTCCATCATGTAGATTGCAAGATATTAACATTTGAAGTGACAAAACCCTTTTTTTGGCCCTGTAAAACATATGGATAGCTGCACTTCACAAGGTTACATTTGTATAAAAAATATCCAAAATGGTGGTTACTCTATGGATTCATTCCACAAGTCAAGTTGGCTACATGCTTGAAATTTTTTAGATCATTTGGAATTGTACAATATATAGGAAAAGAATAATATGATTCAAAGCTTACTACATATATAAAAATCTAGAGAACCAATTTCAATTTTTTATTTCTTTTAAAATGATCTTCATTCTTCAAAGAATTTTTTTTTTGCTTGCGTTGCCCGCCAAACACTGAAAATTACATATCATGCGATAACTTTAAAACCATGTAGTCAAAAGTTATGAAAATTGTTGGGCCTTAAAGCTACTCCTTGGCCACACATTGTGTGAAATTTCCAAAGAGAAAAAATAAAAATTTCATCTATAATGAGCTGCCTAAAATTGTAATGTTGCCAAAAAATATTGTTTGGATGTTTAGGAGTTAAACGTGAGATTTGCTTGCAATTGTATTGTTAGAACCTTAATACACTTGATTGGTTTTATATTACTAAGAATATGACCAATTGACCATAGACACTTCGGATGGCAAACTTCGGATGGCCTACTTCGGACGGCCCACTTCGGACGCCTAGTTTTTTTCATATTTTCAAACACCCTACAGAAACTTGTCCATAATTTTTTAGTGGAAGGTTCAAACTTGAAATGGATTGTTGGAGATGAAACCTTGCTTGGTTTCCAAACTTTTTCTAATTCAAAGTTTTTCAAAAAAAAGGTATTCTACTATGCGAAAATGAGGTCTGAACATTGGCTTTTCCTACATTATATTTCGGACGGCTAGTCCGAATTTGGAAGGGGGGAAGGCTCGTTGCCTGGTTCTATTTGGACACTTCTGACGGTCCACTTCCAACAGCCACTTCCAACGGCCCACTTCTGACGGCCTACTTCTGACGCCTAGATTTTTTCACATTTCCTAGCACCCCCTCAGAAACTTGTCCATAACTTCTTGGTGGAAGGTCCAAACTTGAAACGGATTGTTGGAGATGAAACCTTTCTTGAATTCCAAACTTTTTCAAGTTCAAAGTTTTTCAAAACAAGGTATTCTACTATGTGAAAATGAGGTCTGAACATTGACTTTTTTTACATTATATTTCGGATGGCTAGTCCGAATTTGGAAGCGGGGAAGGCTCGTTGCCTGGTTCTACTTGGACACTTCTGACGGCTCACTTCTGATGGCCCACTTCCGACAACCGCTTCCGACGGCTTACTTCGGACGCCTAGATTTTTTCACATTTCCTAACACCCTCTCAGAAACTTGTCCATAACTTCTTGGTGGAAGGTCCAAACTTGAAACGGATTGTTAGAGATGAAACCTTGCTTGATTTTCAAACTTTTTGTAGTTCAAAGTTTTTCAAAATAAGGTATTCTACTATGCAAAAATGAGGTATGAACATTGACTTTTTTTACATTTTATTTCGGACGGCTAGCCCGAATTTGGAAGGGGGGAAGGCTGGTTGCTTAGTTCTACTTAGACACTTCTGACAGCCACTTCCAATGGTCACTTCCGACAGCCCACTTCCGACAGCCACTTCCGACGCCTAGATTTTTTCACATTTCCTAGCACCCCCTCAGAAACTTGTCCATAACTTTTTGGTGGAAGGTCCAAATTTGAAACGGATTGTTGGAGATGAAACCTTGCTTGATTTCAAAACTTTTTTTAGTTCAAAGTTTTTCAAAAAAAGGTATTCTAATGTGCGGAAATGAGGTCTGAACATTGGCTTTTCTTACATTTTATTTCGGATGGCTAGTTTGAATTTGGACAGCTGGTCTCAGTTGGGTACTTCGGACGGCCCACTTTGGATGGCCTTGTTCAGATGGCAAATTTAGACAGCAAATTTCGGACGCCCATTTTTTTCTTATTTTTAAACAGTTGTCCGCCCTATGTAATTGTTGACTGCTCGTCGAATTGTTTGACAGTTGATTGTTGGCTTGTTTGACAGCTGACTCCTGACTTGTTTGCACATCTGTCCACTTGTACAGAAATAGTGTATTCTAAGAAGTGCAGATTTGCTTTCTAAGATTGCTATTTAATGCTATAAGCATCCTATGTAGTAAGAATATATTTAAAGAAAAGGTAATTCAAGTTATTCTTTCTCACATTTAAATATGCATTCTAAATGCTAAACCCTAAACTCTAAACTTTCAATTTTACATTAGTTACCAAAAACATTGGTGTAATGTGTGGAATATTTTGTTGTTTGTATTAGAGGATGTTACAAAAAATGCTTTAAGCAATTTAATGTAGTTTAATTTAGTTCTAGATTAAATATTGCATTTATACAAGAAAATTTTAATTGAAGTTATTTTGATATTTTCCTACACCCTTATACTTATATTTACATCTTAAAATGTAAATTGTCAACAATATAGCCCATACAAAAAATATTGGTGCTTATGTAGTGAAAAATATGATTGACTTTCAAATATGATGACCCCTCATGTATCACAATTATGGTCTCATGGACCTTATTTATGTACATTTGTAACATATTTCTACATCAAAAATGATATTTTCAATTCATCTTGTTGTAAATGTGAAACATGCAATATTGCAACTGTGATTTAATAACTTGTATTATTTGTATATTGTTTGAGACATCTATAAAATATTTGGATTCATTTTTATATATTTTGTGTTCTTCATCACACTAGGTTGAACCTATTATTTTTAAAATTGCTAAAAATACAAATTTAAAAAAAATTCTTCGAACACAATTTATTTGTATAAAGTAAAGACTAGGATTGTTTAAGAAAATGTTTTTTTTTCTATTTCTACTATTTCTTTCATTGGAAAAACATTGTATTTGCTCCTTTTTTCTAGTAGACCACATTTTCTAAATAATTTTTGTAAATATTTCTCACATTCAAATTTTCAAAATCAAATAATGCAACAAGTATGTAAAATTTCAATTCTACAGATCCTAGTTTGTAAAATATTGAGATTTGTTTCACCCTATCAAGAATTTTCCATTGAATATTTGAAGAGGACTCATTGTGTCCGCTTTGTACTTGAGGGATTAATGATTACAAGTAGGTTTCATCTCCAAAAATAATTTTTTTAAAACTTCCCAAACAAATTTCAATACTACTATCAATATCAATTAATAAGTCCCCCAAAATTAGTTTAAATAGAATTATAAATGTATGCTACAAACTTATAGCCACAAAATTGTAGTAACAATAAGAAATAATGCATGTACAAATGATTTTATAGCAAATTACGTAATCTAAACAATTACGATATCGATTGAATTTAAATCTAGAGATTACAATGTCGACTGAATTGAAAGAAAAAGAAACCCTTCTAAATGGGACCAGCCTTCCGAATTCAGACGAATTGTTCGAAATATAATGTAAGAAAAGAAGATGTTTAGACTTCATTTCAACATAGTAGAATACCCTTTTTGAAATACTTTGAACTAGAAAAAGTTTGGAAATCAAGCAAGGTTTCATTTCCAGAAATCCAATTGAAGTTTGGACCTTCCACCTAAAAGTCATGATTTCCACATAGTACAATACCTTTTTTTGAAAACCTTTGAACAAGATTTTTTTTAGAAATCAAGCAAGGTTTAATCTCCAAAAATCCATTTCAAGTTTGGACCTTCCACCTAAGAGTTATGGACAAATTTGTGAGGGGGTGTTTGGAATTTTGAAAAAACTAGGCGTTCAAAGTAGGCCGTCGGAAGTGGGCTGTCGAAAGTAGCCGTCAAAAGTTTGCCGTCAAAAGTGTCCAAGTGGAACCAGGCAACCAGCCATCCCTTCTTCCAAATTTGGAATAGCCAACCGAAATATAATGTAAGAAAAGCCAATGCTCAGACCTCATTTCCTCATAGTAGAATACATTTTTTTGAGAAACTTTGAACTAGAAAAAGTTTGTAAATCAAGCAAGGTTTCATCTCCAACAATCCGTTTCAAGTTTGGACCTTCCACCAAGAAGTTATGGACAAGTATCTGAGGGGATGTTAGGAAATGTGAAAAAATTTAGGCGTCCAAAGTAGACCGTCGGAAGTGGCCGTCAGAAGTTTGGCGTCAGAAGTGTCCAAGTAGAACCAAGCAACCAGCCATCCCCTCTTCCAAATTCGGACTAGCCATCTGAAATATAATGTAAGAAAAGTAGATGTTCAGACCTCATTTCCGCATAGTAGAATACATTTTTTTGAAAAACTTTGAACTACAAAAAGTTTGTAAATCAAGCAAGGTTTCATTTCCAACAATCCGTTTCAAATTTGAACCTTCCACCAAGAAGTTATGGACAAGTTTCTGAGGGGGTGTTAGGAAATGTGAAAAAAACTAGGAGTCTGAATTTGGAGTCTGCTTTTGGACGCACTGTCTGAAATCCAACGCTGCTTTCCGACGAACCGTCCAAATTTGGACGCTGCTTTCCTACAGGCCGTTCGAATTCGGATGCCGCTTTGCGACGGGCCGTCTAAAATCCTTGTACCGGGGCTCGGTATAATTTTTCAACGCCGTCGTTTGATGCAGATGTAGAGTCCGCTGAGTCTGAACATACTCACGTCCAGACGTCCGCATTTTGGACGCGATTTTGGGCTGGACGTTGCAATTCATCAACCTTGTATTATATAATAACTTTTTAACCATGTAGTGAAAAATTATGAAAATTGTTGCGCCTTACAATTACTCCTTAACGACATGTTGTGTGAAAAGTTCAAAGAAAAATAAAATTTGGTTTTCCATCAATTGCCCTAAATTACTATGTCACCAATAAACATTATGTGGAGGTTAAGAATGAAATTCAAATAGAATTTTATATACTCCCTTCGCCCCAAAATGATTGTCTTCTTGGCCATCAAAATTTGTCCCAAAATTATCTTCCTCCTATAATGTGGAGGAAGAGCCCGCCAAATGAAACACATGAACAAGGATGCTGTGTTTTTTTAATTAGAAATAGTCATCGTGGGACTAGTCACTGTACACTTTCCATACACTGCAGTCATAACAATTAGGGAGTAAGACACAACGGGTAATACTTGGGCTTGAACAGTGCATGCATGTTAACTAAGTTACTGTACACGATTTTTGTACACCATCCACAGTTTCTGAAGGCCATCTAACTTACTTCTTTTGTTCTTTCGTAACAAATGAAATGAAATTTGGTTGCCAAAAAATAAAGCATGCAAACCAACCCAAGGTGGTCTGGTTGATTTTCCAGTTCTTTGGAATTTTTTCATGTGCCACATTCAAATAAGTTAGAGCCACTGTCAATGGGAGGAAGAAAGCCTCTTTAGCAATGTGATGACCCAAGATATATGGCAAAACCACCCATAGTCAACCACTTAAACAATTTCCCACATGTTCTGGAGTAGTAGAAGGCAATGTAAATTTACTACCCTATAGAAAGATAGAAATGACAGGTATTGTCAATTTTCATGATTTTTTTCCATACATTCAAATTACTATAAATTTTGGAAGCCAAAAAGTTTGGTCTCAATCCATTCCCAATATATATAGTCTTCCTATTATGATCATTCCAAAACTACTTTCCCACTTACTACTTCTTATTTTCTTGCTCACTACATTAGGACATGTGTTATAACTTTATGGTCCCAACCTTGCAAAGGAGAAAAAATCACATTCCAAACTTGGGTGGGAAACCTGTTCCAACCTTGGTTGGAAATAGTTGCACTCTACAGGTTGGGCATGGATCCCTAGTTGGTAATAGGTGGTTCTACCATAAGGCCAAAAAAATGGTGGATGAAAATTTCAAAAGAATGTTGGTTTTTAAGTAAACTTTTTCTTAAAAGACCATCTTTTTCTGGAAATTTTTACTTAAAAACTGCATTAAAAGACATTACTTAAAAGACATGATGCCTAGACACTACTTAAAAGACCCCATTCTCTTGTAGTGAAAAAACTCCCAAGTCATCTATTGGACACTTTGAATCCACAATGTTGTTCCTTGGTTAACTTGTGAAGGACATGCCCTTTGATGATCAAGGTAATAAACAAAATGTTCTAATTATTGAACCATTAGGTGCATTCTTTGCTTCTACGTTGAACAATAAAGTCATCCTTTGGACAATTTGAATCCTTGGTCTCCTTTAAGGGTTAAACAAATTTGAAATGTAAGAAGAGGAAGAAAGGATACTACTTTAAGAATTTGGCTAGGAATATGAAATATTGTTAGGTCAATTCTTTTCTCAAAATCTTACCTATTTAAAAAAAATTCATCTAAATTTTTTCTCTTGTATTTTCATCCATTTATGCATCCATGATATCCTTTAAAATAAACTAGTCTCATTAAAATCTTACATATAATATAAACTTTTAATGAGCTTAGTTAATTTAGAATATACTATGGGTGAAAGTACCTAAATGATGGATGGATGAAAAATTTATGATTTTTTAGACTTGCTTGTGTTTTAGGGTGCATGTTGTACAATCGGGTACTATAATCTTACAACCGTCCTATTTGAGCCATTCACATTTTTTAGTACAATGTACAATACAATTGGTATATTTTGGTAAGCATAATTATCATTGCATCCTTATGCAATTCCAATCAAGCATACCAATTTTCAATTTCAAAAACCCAAACTCCATTTCTAGTGAATTTTTGAAGTTCATTTTTATAGTTTTACACAATATTTTATTGAGAACAATTGGTGATGAATTTTTTAAATTTGATTTCATAGATATGTAGGAAACATCCATATGCACCTCTTCCCTTCCACAATTACTTTGCCAAAATCAAGTTAAAATATAGAGATATCCATTTCTTCAAAGTTTGGTCATACAACGCTTTTCAAGTTTTCATTGAACTTTTCATTAATCATCTTTTTGTTACTTAAGGGGGTGGTTTTTAAAATGAAAGATGTGCATATGGATATTCCCTACATATCCATGCAATCGAATTAAAAAAAATTCATCACCAATTGTATTTAATAAAATATTATGTAAAATCACAAAAATTGACTATAAAAATTCACCATAAATGGAACTGAAATTTGGTCTGCTTCATTGGAATTGGGTAAGAATTGAGTGATAATTATGCAAGACAAAAAAAAAAAATCAATTTCAATCTATATTATGTACAAATCTTTGAATGGGTTCAAAAAGCGATTTGTATGCTTTCGTTAACCGATTGTACTATCACCAAGAAAACCAAAATGACTCATTGCAATTTTTGTCATTTCTATTACAAGGAGTTAAATGTTTTTATATTTAAGTATAAGATTTTGCAATAGACTATTATAAAAAGGTGCCAAAGAAATTTCAAAAACAGTGACTATATATGCTACAAAATATTGGCATTTTAGTGAAGAAAATAAAATTTATAGGACTTTGCGTGACTACATTTTTTTCTTCTAAATGTTCTTAACTTAGAATGTTACATTATGATTTTGTACATTTTAAAACTTGAGCATTAACTTCAAAGTTGGAGGAAAAAATCCCAAGAAATAACCATGATTTTCATTCTTTAAAAATTTGTTAAATAGAAGTAAATATGAGATAGAATGAAAAAACTAAATTGTTAATAGCTCTACAACAAAATTGAAACTCAACAATCCCAATAGTGAGATTGTTCTACCAAACAAACTTAACTGTGTCTAAAATTGATTTCTAAGAAATTGTGAAAATTGCATTACAAAATGAATTCCTAAAGTTCTTTTTTCAAGAAGATGCTCAAATTGCCCAATTATTAAGATTGTGCATAACTTTCTCATTACTAGTCCTAATAGAATGAATGAAAGTGGCACATATAGGTAAAAATGTAATCTTTGAGAAAAAAAGTTTAAAAATTTAAAATATTCAATGTTTATGTAACATCAATTGAAATTAAATTCACTCTGCATATTATCCTTGGTATTATAAAAAATCTAATGTGATTTCTTATCTTCTAAAAAAGTTAAAAAAAACAATGTCAAAAATTGAGGTCCCATAAGCATACTTGAAATCTCTAGAGTCCTCTACAAGGGCTTAAAAACTTTAGGGATAATCTTTGAAGTTGCAAGGCCTTTGTTCCATCAAAACCGACTAAAAATACCACATATATTGCAAAGAGCTAAAAAGATTTAAAAATTGTCTTTTTTGCATATTTGACCATAGAATCTAGAATCACTATATTGTAAAAATCCACATAAGAAAATTAAACAATTTTCTTCCTTTGATTGCACAATATTTGCATTTAAAGCAAGGAAAAATAGTTCTAGGAGCTTGCTTGACTAGATTTTTAGACCTTCAATTTTTTGACTATTGATTTTGAATTTCTATTTTTTTATGTTGAAGAATTCAGTTCAAAATCTAGAAATAATAAACACATACTTAATTCTCAATCATTAAAAAATTGTTAAATAGATGTAGGTTTAAAATAAAAGGAAAAACTACATTGTTAGTAATTCTACCATAGAATTGAAACACATAAATCCTGCCGATGAGATTATTCTAGCAAGACATCTAAACCTCGTGATTTGTTTTTAATTGCAAAGACTAAAATCAAAAATGAATTCTACTAGTTTTTTTTTTATTGTGCTATAGTTTTTTCTCTCTAGTGATCTACATGTCACAAATAGCATCTAGGGCGCCTTGTAATATATCGGGAGGACATTGTAGATTTACAGGAAGACAGCCTAATCTTGCTAATCTTGCTTTGCCCATGTGAGGGAGCTTGTAGTTGTTGCCACTATTAACATTCATTACACTGATGAGATAGTTTCACTAGAAGAAACCCATGTTTTTTGTGACAAGCCTATAACATGGTACTTATGTTCTTTTAGACATCAGCCGTGTCCACTTGGATATCAAAAAAAATGCGTCAAGATTGACAAGCCCAAGAACATGCAAAATTACAGAAAACATGATAAGATTTGAAGAAGATTTAGAAGGATGTCTTAGAAAACATGGTCTTTTAAAATGTTAATAAGTTGCCATGTGGCTGCCACATGTGCGCTACCTCAACGATGACAGGGCAGTGAATGCCACATAAGCTACTTTTTCATCCATTCTTTGGATGACGTTAGCCATGACATCACTACCACATGTCAACTTTGTAGTAGTTCAGAATTTTGACATGTTCATTGTATTGTGTCCAATCTGAAGTCCAAAAAGACATCTTCTGGGACATGCACATGTTTCCTTTGATGTTTACAATTAAATCACTTACATTAACCCTTATGCTATGGCATGTCCTTTGCAAAATGGATGTCCACCAAGACATCCACATGTTTTTTGGAACATCAACTACAACATCCACATGTTTTCTAAGACATCAATTGAGATAACCAACTACATTCATACACAATACACCATATTTCTTGCACAATACAAAATACATTAAAAATATAACATACATTATACAACATACATTATTTACAAAACATACATTATACAACAAGTACAATACACCATTCAAGATACACTATATTTGGGAATTTATTGTGGATATATTGAAATGAAAACACAAGCTTATATAGAAGTGGGGTGGTAGGAAGTATGGTAAACCATATGGGATAATTATGTAGAACGTGTAGTTTGTATTAAAAGTAAAATTTCAAAGATGAACATGAGATAAACACGGCAATGCCTCATTTGATGTCTATGAAAACATTTGGATGTCTCAATAGACATTGCAAAAATGTCTCTACAGACATTTGATTTGATGTCCCTAGAAAACAACTCAAAAAACATGTAGACATCTTAGTCAATGTCTCAAAAAATAGAATAAAAATTCTCAAATGTTGTAGAAGTATATATAAACTTTTTCATAAATTCTGAAATGTTGTAGATTTTTAATTACAACATTACAACCATTGGATTTTTATTTTTCAATTCCATAAATAAATTGTTAACAATTTAGTATTTTGAATCATTCCCTACATCTTTCTACTTACTATTTTTTTCCTATATGTTTTACAATTCCAAGAAATCTGAATTTTTTAAAGTATGTAGCCAACTTAACTTGAAGAATGATTCCACAGAGTTGCAACCATTTTGGACATTTTTTCATAATGATCTGACCTTGTGAAGTGCATCTGCCCAGATTTTTGCAAGGGCAAAAAAAAGAATTTCGTCACTTCAAACTCTAATATCTTACAATCTACAAGGTAGAAATTTTTGAAATTTTTTGCACATCTTCTCAAACTAGCATACTACAAGAATTGTATGGTTACATGTGTCAAAATTTATTTTTTTTCAGAAATTTGGTACTTATATAAAAAATGGCAGTTTTTGAGCATTTTTGGTGATAACATAGTCAAGGAACTTTAGAGGTTAAGTTATTTCAACCTAACTTTGAATTAAAGATGAATTTTATTAAATTTTGATGAAATATTAAGTTTTCATCATAGTTATTGAATTTCATTGGAATTTAAATCACATTCAATATCAAATTATACCTATTAAAAATTTCAATTGATTAAAATTCAAACTTTGAATTTATACTGTATAGAAAACTCCAAATGATTTTGATAGATTTTGGAAGATTTTAAAATATTCTAATACAATTTGAATTGTGAAATCCCTAAATTAGAACTATTTTCAAATGTCCTGTTTTTAGTATTCTTAAAAATTGTTTTTCCTACTTTTTACAAATTAAAATGTCAAAGTACCTATCTTCATGAGATTCTGCACTTTTCCATTTTTTCCACTCACAATATTTTTTTATGCTATTCCTTCCTAGGGTATCTTTTTTGTAAAGGTGTATACATTGGACATATTTCTCATGTTTCTTTGAAATTTTTTTTCTAATAAAGAAGTATTTCAGGAAAAAATTATGAGGACTGTGCAAATGCTACAAAAATAAGTTTTTTTTTCTTGCAATGACCCCAAAGTCTGTCTACACCTTTGTTTGTAGTATGTATCAAACTCCATCTATGTGTACAAAGCAAATGAGAGAAAATGTATTTCTTTTAAGAGATTTTGTATACTTTGAAATTTTTTAAAAGATAGCAAGAGCACATGAAATGGAAGTCATCAATGTCAATTGATATTTGATAGTGCAAGTATTATACAAAAGTAATTGAACCTAAAATGTACTGAAATTGTGACATTTAATGTATGAAAAAACTTCTAATTTGTCTTACAGAAGAATGTAAAGTTCTAGAGATGCAACTCTTGTATGATATGCAAGGGTCAATGGCATTAAAACGGATTACAAGACAACTTCTATAGAAAAGTATATGAAATTAGATTGATCAAGAAGGTACATGAGGACCAATTAGAAAAAGATGAAATGTAGAAAAAATTGACTTATATATTAAAAATAAAAATAAATAAAAAATAAAAATAAAAATATATATATGAAGAATAAAAAGATGTATGTGGAGTTTTTAAAAATCCATAGAAGGAGTTCCCTCCAATTGAAATTAACATTTGTTTGTACATAATGTTCTATTTCTTTTTTAAATCACCGAGAACACCAAATAGTTGGGTAGATTTTGGTATGATACATGCATTAAAAAAAATCATGTAATAAGTTTTTTAATACTACTATTGTCTTTGAAGAATATACCTGTCATGTATACGAATACAATTTTGGATTTTTTGTTGGAAGGGCTACAAGCAATTTTTACATTATAGCAAATTACATTCATTGAGATTGAAGAAAAAATAAGTATAATGAATTATAATGAATGGTATATAATATGAGAGTTGCTTATCTAGGTGTGAAATGGATTGTATAGTCCCCTTGTGATATGAAATGGATACTGATTATGCTCAAACACACTTAATATTTGACTTGATTTGTGGATAGTTTTTCTAAAGAAAAAATGACATAGTCGCTTTTTCAAAACAAAGTTCTTTATTCAATCAATGACCAACACTAGAAGTGACGACAATGGAAGCCCTTCTTATAGATGCAGTGCAATAAAATCCCCCCATTGAATAGAAATAAAAACAAATGTTAGGAATTATTTTTTTGCACTTTCTAATTAAAAATATAGTGGAATCTTTCATCTTTGTAAATGGATGTCTTTTGTGAAAGCTGGCACTTGGAACTCTGAACTTATTTTTCGCGATTTTTAGTTAATTTTTAAATGAAAAATAGGAAAAAACATATAAAAATACAATTATTGTGGGTTTTGGTAGAAGTCCCTACCAAAGAGGTATGTAATGGCCTTAAATGCGTGAAACACGTAAGACGTTACATTTTCACTAATTTTAGGTCTTATTAGTATAAATAAGTAGTTAAGTTAGTAATTCCGAGCGATGTGAGAATTTGAGAGTTAACCAGTCCTAGTGTCTTGTTCATGTAATACAACAGCTATAAGTATACATGTAACAAACTAGTTAAAAGTTAGAATCTAGTCAGAGTCAGTCCAAATCAAACTCGAAAGAGTTAGATTTATTGTTTGCAGGTAATTTTGAGAAATACAGTCATTTACAAACCAAGATGGAGGAAATGATGATTGAAACATACAGAGAGGTGCTTTTCTAGGTCAAAGCATGCCAAGAGGTCAAATAGAAGCCCAATCATCCAAGATTCCCCCGGTATCAAGAATAATTTCCCCCCGGGTGGAAATTATTAAAGAATTGCTAAAAATATCATTCTTATTGGAGATTTGATTTTTCCCTTAGTTGATGGAAATCTTGTAGAAGATTGCCCAAAAGTTTCGGGATTTTACAAAACTCCACGATGACTCCATGGGAAGTCAACCGCTTAAAACTGCATTCGTAAATTCCTAGAAATTACCAATGTTGCGGTAAAATCTCACTAAAAATTAGAATAGTGTTTTGTGTGCCAATAAAGAGCCCTATCAAGTTTGAAGACATTCCGACATTCCCAAGTACCAGAATTAGGACCGACAGCGAATTTTACAAGAATTTACAACTTGGCAGCGGGTTGACCGGCGAACCAGGAGCTAGCGGTGTCCGAACGGAGCGTTTCAAGGGTCAATTCTTACTCCCACGAATATTCTAAACCACCCAAGACCAACAATTTCATCAAAGGACGCAAACTCCCAAAGTTAGCTTTTTAACTTTTGTTCTGAGTTACCGTGACTCAAATTTGCGCTTTAAAACGGTTGGAGAGGTAGGGGTAAGGGATCCCTTAGGCTAATTGGGGTCTTCTGAACGCGATGGCGCAGTTTGTTTTCAGTTTCAAGTTGTCCCTCAAAAGATAGAGAGGGTCAGCCCTTAGTTTGACTTTTAAAAGGTAATATTTGATTAATCTGGGTTGATTTTGCAAATATCTCTTGTAAAATCGAATATTGGATTTGCCCAAGATACTTGTCTTGCGTAAGAAGCCATCTTTTGGACTAAAGAAAGCCAATTTAGATCTAACCCTAGATTAAAACACAAAATATCTTGGTTAATTAGGTAGGTTTTCAAAATATCTTTGGGAAAATCAAATATTTGATTTGGGAAAAGATTCTAAAGCCATTTAGGGCCTAGAAGGAACTCGCTTGAAAACCTTCCTTCCCATTAAACAAAGATTATTTAGAAAATACGTTTAGGTAGTTTAGCAAAATATCTAGATTGAAAGTAAAAGATATTTTACGAACAACTTACCGGGGGGAGGCCGGGAGCGAGTATATAAGGCCCTTCCTCGAGGTTGTTCGTGGCCCTCATTCTTTGTTTCATTCTTGTTGTTGCTCTTGTCGTGCTACCGACACTTGTCAGAGTACTTTTTAAAGCCAAATTTTGGCTATTTTCTTCTATTTTCTTGTTTTCTCTTGTACTTTGAAGGTCCGGAGGGCCCCTTCAAAGCTTTGTTTTCTTTTCTTGTTTGAATTTGGAGGCTTCAAGCCCCAAAACTTTGTTTTCCAAGAGTTTAGGTGGAGGAAATCCCCTAACTCTAGTGTTGTTTGTATTAACTAACTTATTTCTTGAATTTGGAGGCTTCAAGCCCCAAAACTTTGATATTTTGGGAGTTGTGGGAGTAGTGCCCAAACTCTACTTTGATTTTATTGTTCTTTTGAATACTAACCAACCATTTGTGCGAATTGATACTAGTTCGTGAACTTAAAACTTTAAAGCGGCAAGGCTGGACTTTGCCAAAAGGTTTTGAGCATCACCACGTGCCAAAACTCGTTGTATAACGGGTGTTTGGTTTGAATAGTTGCTAATGTTCGGTTAAACACTGTCATGTGTACCTCCTTTAGTGATTAAACTTAAAACTTTGTTTTGAATTTTGGAAATTAGTTTTTAATGTTCGGTTAAACACTGTCATGTGTACCTCCTTTAAGAATTAAGTTTCAAAATACTAGTTTGGATCTTTGGATACTAGTTATTCCTGGGGTTGCTCCCACACGGCGGAGCTTTGACTTTGAAACCTGAAAACGGGTACTTAAATTTTAAAGTTGTCAGTTATTTCTTGGGGTTGCTCCCGCACGGCGGAGCTTTGACTTTGAAACCTGGAAACGGGTACTTGAAACTTTGATTTGACCATTAATTCCTGGGGTTGCTCCCACACGGCGGAGCTTTGACCTCCTAGGGTTAAAATTTACCTTGATGATTTGCACGTTGGAAGTTTGATTGGAAATTAACAAAAATAAGATTCTTTGGAAACTTATTTAAGTGCCAATCTTTGATAATTGTTTCTCTTTTCGTGTGGTAACCGCGGTGGAGGTATTTGGCTTTCAAACTTGCCATTTGTTGCTTTGTTAGAATCATTGTGGTACTTATTTCGTCAAGATTGGTTGTCTTTGTTTTGTCTTTATTTCCAAAAGTAAAAAATTACTTTTCTTTTGATTTTCATTTGTGGGTGCTTAATTTTTATAACTAAAAGTTGGCAGCCCAACGAAGTATTAAAATTTCAGTAGAAAATTAACCATAAGTTTTAGTTTCAGTGTTTACATTTAGCCAGGCAGTCGGAAGAAAGAAGGGAACGCCCAAGCAGTTGGAAAAGAGGAGCGGGAACGAGCGTTGGGAACGTGGGAACAAGCTTCGGGGCCCTGGGAACGGACTAACGGAGGACTACTGCCGAACAGGGGCTAGATCGACGATTGACGGGGCTGAAGGACGGAAATGGGCGGGCGTTGACCAATCACGCCTCGCCACGTGGTAGCTGGACGACGACTGGCAGAACAACGACGGGCGCGACGACGACTGGGCTGGTCGGGGACGAGCAATGAAGCCAGCCAGGGGCACTTGCTGAAGGAAGAATACGGGCGGGCGTCGACCAATCACGCCTCGCCACGTGGCGGGCCGATTAACGGGGCTGCGGACCAAACTGACGGGGTCTTGGGCGACAGAGGAGCTGCAGACAGAAGGGGTACTCGCTTGGCTGGTTGAATACCAACCTGGTTTCTAACTGAACGGTACAGAACCTATACTCTCATTCGGTACTGAAATTTGGTAACAACACTCGAATACATACAAACAAAATTATAATCAAGCTTAGGCGGTTGTTGCCACGCTCAACATTTTGGTTTTTTGGGGAAAATTGAACACTAAGAGTGTTGAACTAACCATTCATCTCGTCTCTTGAATCTCTAAAATTCTCTCAAATGCCATAGCCAAGAATTCAACAACAACTACAATAAACCAACAATTGGAAGAAAAAGAAGAATAAGAAGGAAGAATTCGACATGTGAAGGAATTCAACAATTAAACAACTATTAAGGTGAGAATCTAAGTATTCATTGGGCTAATTGTTTTGGTTTGTTTATTCCATTTATTCTTTCTACTATTCATCGATAGATTTGTTTTTGATTGTTTTTGATTATTTTATTAGAATACTATTCATTCATTTGGTTTTAGTTATTAATTAGGATTCCAAATCCAAATTAGTTGTTTGTTTGTAGTTTGGGGAATTTGTTTTATTAGGCCTAATAAGCCAAAACAATAAAAACAAACAACAACTAATATCTTGGAATATTTAATAAAATAACTATTAAAAAATTGGCAATTGAATAAAACTACTATTCATTGAAAACTTAGGAAATATGAATTAAATTTATCATTTAATTTAAATTCCTAAAATCAAAGGATTAGTTTAAAATTGCCAAAACTAACAAATTTGGACTTTTTAAGATAGGTTTAAAAACAAGAATACTAAGATTTCTTCCAAATTCATGAAAGACAATGGAGAATTTCGAGGAGACGATTATGATGGTGTTTTGCGATGATGGGACGATCGACATTCTCGACACCAAGGTATGATTTCAAATTTATCTTTTGTCTTTTCTTTTGCTTTCATTCTTTTAAAAATTAGATTAGAAAATTAGAACTAACAAAATTAACCAATTAAGAATCCAATAGCTATTAGAATTTAAGTTGTTAGAAAACCTTTGAAAATTTATCGTAAAAAGTAATAATTAGATTAAATTTGAATTAATTTGGAAAACGAAATAGTAATCTCATCCAAAAGAATCTCAAAAGGAATCTAATTTAATTTAGGAACTTAAGGAATATTAGAATAATTAGGGAAAGTCAAAACCTAATTTATCCACTTATTCTCTTGAAAATTATTAAAGGAAGGAATTCCATCCAACCAAGGGGAATTTTCATCCATTTAAAAGTTTTCACCGAAAAGTTCTAAATTCTTACTTTTTATCTTAACAAGAAGTTAATTAATCACTTTACTTATAAAAACCCTAAAACCCTAAAAATTCACTAAAATTAGAATAATAACTTAGAATTAGAATTAATCAAAGAACAATTAGGAATATTCTCAAGGCACAACTAGGGAATCTTTTGAAACCATAATCTTTTAGAGAATCTTTTGAAGATCCCAAATCCACCTTTTACTTTTAAAATTACTTTAATTTGAAGGATAAAAGAATGGATGAAGATTTGACCTAATTTTGGATGAAAAATCTTAAAATAGGTCAAAATTAGGTTTTCTCTAAAAATTCCATTAGTTAATTTAATCAACCTTTCAACCCTGAAATTTGGATTTATTTTACATTATTTTGCTATTTTTAGTTGATGGATGAAGTTTTTAGGATAGAATTAGGTACGAATTTCATCCACACATAACTTTCATTAGGAATATCAGAATCCAACTTGCTTTACCATTTTGGAAAGGGCAATGTGTATTCTTTGATTTAGTTTAGGTAGAATTTTAGTTTAACTAGAAGCTTAAATCACAATTAACTAACCCTCAACAACCTGTATTTCTTAACTATTAGAGTATTTTGAAGTACTTAAATTAGATAAAAATCAACATAACAAAGTGTCCATTGCTTAGAAGGCCAAAGAACACTGAGTTTACCATTCACCCAATTAAACCATTAACTTATGCCGCTAGAACCTGTGTGCAATTTTCTGACTTAGGAGTGGAGTTAGAAACACTTACAAAGGTGGGGGTTGACTTTTTGTTTGGATGAGCATCACATTTTCTTACAAAAATTACTTCTATGATACATTTATGAACTATCAATATTGTAGTATTGTATTCGGGATAGAGGAATTATTGTAAACAATTTGAATACAATGAAAATAAGAGTTCATTTATTCCTATAAGTTGTTGATGTATATGAACATAATTTAAAAAGTCCGCAATGCTTTGAAGCTTCCAGTACAACATATACATATGAATCGTAAGATTGGAAGTGAAGCGTAGTACATCGTACTTGGCATATGAAATTCTAAAGGATTTAGACATATTTCCAATAATTATGTTTATGTACACACATGCTTATAGAAGAGATGCCAACATGAAATTTTGTACTTCATGAAATCCTAAATAAAAAATAGTGAATAATAGCTTCATCATCCATTCATGAAAGGGTTTTTTGGAAGACTCCCAAGCAGCAACCCTTCTGCTATGATTTTCAGATTGGGTTAACATTTTACATGGATGTCCAATAACTCCTGGAAATTTACTTGTAGTAAAATTGATTGACATTGCCAACATGGCATTGTCATATTGTTTTGCATATCACAAAAAATATGACAACAATTTTTTTGGATGTCTTGCAAAACATACTTATTTTTTGTGTAATGCCCATGTTTTTTCATGGACATATACACGTTTTTTGCAATGTCCATCGGAATTTGCCACCCATTGGTTCAAACTTTGTGACGCTGTCTTGTCTGCAAAAACATGCCGTGTTTTTTGTTGCCATCACAAAAAATGCGGGTTTCTTCTAGTGTTTTGAAGAGAAAGAAAGACGTCATTCAATTTTTCCTTCTCCATTTCATTGAAGGAGGTGACTACTAAAGTGACCAACTCGTCAATCACATTAGAGGCCTTTTGATGCTGTAGTGATAGGATGGCATAAGAAAATCTAAGATCCAACACATTTGTATCTGGATTGTTTGGTGGTTGGCAAACTAAACGAATCTTGAATCCATCTTTATCACCCTCTTCAATTAGAATTGGGTCATCTGGACTTGGATGTGGTTTCGCATTATTCTGTTGAACAAAGACTTGAATTGGTCTTGATTCTGAGTTTCAAGGCCAAACCGATTTGATGTCTAGAAACACCTTATTTATCAAAATTTGTTTTGTGACATCCTTCGTGATTGCAACAATTGGCTTTGTCTCCATTATACCAACCAGTCGATTCTTGCTAGATCATTTGGCAGGTTCTTGAAATACGAGAGGATATATTCCAATTTGCCATTGAAAAAATTATTCTCCAAGTAATCAAAGCGAGGGCAAGCAACAATAGTAAGGAACATCACCTTAAGAATAAAATGCTTACTTTTATGAGTATGCTGGGGCTCTTCTTCATTGGGCACTAGATAGAATCTATTGCTTTCTTTAGTGAGGTAGAATCATTTCTAATCAATATGAATACAATCAAATGAGCCCTTAAATGTTGGTGATTTCGTGTTTAGCAATGATGGTTCAATCATTGATAGCACATATTGAAATCAACATTTCTTGTTCGTTTCAGTGAGAAATGGTTTCAGTACATTTGAATGGTGGTAGAGCTTTCCTTCTTTTATGCATCAATGTAGCATTGACTTAGAGACATCGAAGGTTCTTACGTTGCCTCAATGCAATATCTCAATGGCTACATCAATCTCCTTTCATCCCCAATTTCCTTGAATACGAAAGGATACATTAGCAAAGTCATTGCTGTTTGATATGGATGCTTAACCCCATGCCTAGACATTGTTGATTGTTTGAGTGTTGAATCTAAATCAATGTGCCGCAATTGTAATTGATCCTTTTTTCAAAGCTCCATTTTTACTTTGAGCTAGTAAAAATTCATAACATGACCGATGTTGTGATTCAGTCATATTTGCTTTTTGGACTTGTAAAGTAAGTCTAGGTTGTTGTTTGCCTTCCATTCCTGTAGGAAAATAAAATAAGCTTTAAAATGAAGCCTAGCTTTTAGGTTCAACATATGAATCACCCAAGAACACTGAAAACATAGGCAAATGTAAGAGCATTTCCCTTGAAGTTATTTATGCTTTAGCAATGAATAAAAGATCATATCAGTGTCTCCTGTTTGTTGTTCTAATATGGCTACAAAACTGAAATATGATTATATAGATTCAAAAAAACTTGTATGCTGCATTGTTTGTGAATGGAATAGACTTAAAAATTGTAAACCATGCCATTCCAGTAGCAATTACACCATCTTGAAAACCAATATGGAAGGAATGATTTTAGAACATCCACTAGAAAAAACTTTGATCTTTTCTAAGTTTTGCAAACGATACCCAAATATCTTCAAAATCAATATGGAACAAATGATTTTAGAACATCTACCAAAGAAACTTTCATCCTTCCTAACTTTTGCACATGGTATCTAAATTTCTCCAAAATCAATTGTATGGAACAGACAATTTTAAGCCATAAACCAAAAGAAATTTTGACCCCTCCTAACTTTTACATACGTCACTGAAATTTCTCCAAAGTCAATATGAACGGAACAATTTTAGAACATCAACCAAAAGAAACTTTGACCCTTCCTAACTTTTGTATACAATACCTAAAAGTCTCTGAAATCAGCATTGAAGAAACAATTTCAAAACATCTACCAAAAAAATTAGACCCTTCTTAACTTTTGCATATAATACTAAAGTTTCACGTTCTTTCGTGCATTGGAACCTCCTTTTAGTTAACAAGAATTAAAAATTTAGAAAGTTGACAAAGAATTGTTACAAAGATTCAAAAACTGAGGGGGGTGACAAACTAAAAGTATAATTTTATTAGTTGAACCTCTTAATGTTGGTTACTAAAGTTCTAAATTGATGTCTCTCCTGTCAATGGAAGCTAAATGTCTGTCAATGGAAGCTAAATTGTTTTTGAGGGGGTGTTGACAGCATTGATGATGAAAGTGGTGATTCGGGGTTGCTCCAACTAGGGAGAGACAGGGATTGAGTTTGCACGCACATACTTGTCAATCCACCGAAGAAAAGGTGGATCTATGAAGACTGTGACTTGCATACATCTATAGTAACTTAGACTTCTTGCACCACCACTAGAACTGGATTGTAAAACATTGAACGTTAGCTTTGACATGTTGTGAGTTTTAGTTGCCTGTAAATTGTGTTTTTTTCCGTATTAATTCTATATTAATTCAATCTTGATGGCAATGATTGGAGTTAACTTGTACGCGGTGCGGACACCACACGTCTTTTTGCAATTTTAGAACGCGGGATCGAAAACGAAATGCTCAACATATAGCAAAAGGCGAAGTATTGCAAAAGGTGGAGTACAAATTCCTCCTGACCTTGTCTTTTGATCACACTTGCCTCTATTGAAAGACAAAGTGCTTCTATTTTTGGAATAGTTGTTTTGGAGCAGGTGCGAAATTACACTTACTGTATCAACCAACGGTAATTCTTATTGGGATATTTTCAGCCATGTTGTAACAACTATGACAGTATGTCGTGAAGCGCGGAAATTCCAACTCACACCGCAAGAAGATAAACAATCACTACAACAAAAACAATGTTTTATGACTGCAAAATATGACTACAATCAGTCGTAAAATCAAAAAATATGACTCACGTAGAAAACACTATAGATGACTCGGAATATGATTGAATCCAATGTTTACCGACGAGTTGCTTTGGACATCAGTCATATTGGCAGTCATATGGATTTGGGGGTATAATTAGCCATAATTAGCCATGTTTTGCCAACATGGCATATATGTTGACTAGCCTTGGAGGTTTGACTTTTCTTGAGCTATCCGTGCAAGGGAAAAGAAATCCTACGTGGCATATGACTCTTTGTAGTCATATTTTTGGTTGATGTAGAATATGACTGCAGTGAGTCATATTTTGGCTAACGTGGAATATAACTGGAGTGAGTCATATTTTGGTTGATGTGGAATACAAGTTTGTGCAATCATATTTTTTACTAATGTAGGAATGACTCTCACAAGTCATATTTTTTAATGATGTGGAATATGACTCTTATGAGTCATATTTTTTTGTTGATGTAAAATATGACTCTTGTGAGTCATATTTTTTACTAATGTGGGAAATGATTTTTACGAGTCATATTTTATTGATGTGAAATATGACTCTTGTGAGTCATATTTTTGGTTGATGTGATAAATTGTAGTCATAATTTAAGAAGTATAAAGTCATATTTTGAAGTGCATAACTATGAGCATTGTATGACTAGAGCTAGTTATATTTTGGTCAATATATATTATGAAATGTAACTCAAGCAAGTGATATTCTGGATGATTGAGAATCACATTTTTAAAATTTGTGTGCGTGGTTTGTGATTGGAGTGATTGAGGTCCAAAAGCTTCAATTGTAAATTACAATCACATTTTATATGCATTTTAAATGGACATGATACATTGAAATCATACATCAAGATGATTTAATAATTTAATTAAAGACTTCATGTAGTTAAAAATGAATACATATAATTTTAGAGAGATATATATAAGAGATAATCATATTGGAGAGGGAGAATGCAAGAAGAAATGCAACTCTTTTCATTGCCATTTATTAGTCACTAATACAAAACATATAAATCATAATGAATCATTCATACAATCCAATAAGGTCTATATTCCTTACAATAATGTGAAGATGGCTCTTTTGGATTGCAAGTAGCCTCCAATGACTTTGTTTCAACTTTTGATGCCTGCATATACAATTAAAGAAATGGGAGGTTAATTTTTAGTGTAAGAACAACAGAGCACAATCTTCAAAGGGTTACAACAACACAAAATATGTAGCTCAAGTTTAAAGTAGGTAGAATAAGAATGGTAATAGAGGAAACAAGAAGAAAAAATGGGTAAGTACTAAGAGATAACAATAAGAAAGAGTTAAAATGTAACAAAAAGCAAAAAGAAATAAGAAGCAACAATTAAGACACAACAAGAAACAAGGATTAAGGTGCAACAAGAAGAAATAAGAAACAAGAAGAAAAAAACAAGAACTAAGAAGAAGAAAGAGTTAAAATGCAAGATAAACACAAAATTTAGATGCAACAACAAGAAAAAAGAAGTATGAACTAAAAAGCAACAAAAAGCAAGAGTTAAGATGCAACAAAAATCAACAAGTAAGAGCTAAGAGACAACAAAAGGCAAGAAAAAAGAGCCAAGAGACAACAAGTAAGAGCTAAGAGACAACAAAAGGCAAGAAAAAAGAGCCAAGAGACAACAAGTAAGAGCTAAGAGACAATAAATAAGAGCTAAGAGACAACAAAAAGCAAAGAAGAAGAGCCAAAAGAAGTGGTGGCTAGGGTTTCAAAACCGTAAAAAATGGCGGCTAGGATTTCAAAATCCTAAAAAAGTAGTGACTAGGTTTCAAAATCATAAACAATGGCTTGTCCATATTTTGGGGGGATTGCCCTAATTTTTTGGGCTATCCAAAACAAAAAAGTTTTACTACTATGAAAATATGACGAAAAATATGATTGACAATATGACTCAGCGTTCCCCAAACATGTTCCCTACGTTCCCTATGAAATTTTCTGGTATTTTCAATGGCCATATAATATACGCCCGTAAAGTACAAGGCCCAAAAATGACGAGCAGTTATATTTTGTAGTCATATTTCTCCCCAAGGACTTGGCCTTCAAGAATATGACTTCAACTAGTCGCCAATCATCCTCTGTTATATTTTTGCAATCATAAAACACTACTTTGTGGTAGTAAATTTCAACACACAATGTGGAAATTGTAGAATTGATTTGACCTTAATCCGAAACATTTTGTCAAACATGAAGATAAATTTGGAATAAAGGGAGTATCATTTATTCCAAAGGTCAAGAATGAGACTTGTCATAGCTTTGAATTCATTTCATTTATGGGAATAGAATTTTTGAAGCTTCCAATATGAAATGAAATGAATCTTTCTTATCTCTAGTTGTTAATTTCTCCAACCATATAAAATTAATGCAATAATATTGAATATTACTAGATACTATATTGCCTAAGACATTAAATTATTATATGACATTAGTAATTTCGGAATATATTAAACAAAACTTTCAGTGTACAACCTAATCATCAAGAACTTTCCTAAAATTTTTATACAAACTATAAAAATTCCTTACAAAATCACTAAAACTATCCAAATGGATACAAACAATATCTTAACATTCTAGGGATTTAATTGGGGTTAAGTTTTGATTAATTCAAATGTACAAGGTAATATACAAATAAATTACTCTTTAACATCAAAAAAATATGCTCTGAAAAATATTTACAACATCAATTTTTTCTATATTGAAATTGGTTTAGTATTAATTTCCAAAATAAAAAATGCCTCAATGAACCTTTTATTGCAAACTAGAAACTATAGAAAGACTTGAAACTTGCAAAGGTCATTGACTTCATAACAAGCACATCAAAAATGCATGTAAAAGACCAAAGTGAATATTATACACCTAACACAATCTATTATGATTAAAGTTAGACATCAACTATATGATATTAATAATAGTGGCAAGTACTTACTATAAAGTGCTTTAATAAGCCACACCAAGGTATAACAAAGTAGGATCAATGAAGGACAATTCAATCAAATGAAAATTACTCAAAAGCTTGTAGTTCATAAAAAATTGCAATAATGAAATTAAATTGTATTTAGAAATTCCTTGTATACAAGTGAAATAATAATAGACCATATCATCCAATCAAACAAGATAACATTTGATTAAGAAAATATAATTAGTATCAAAATAAGGGAATTTAATTAGCGAGGAAATTTTTCTCGAAAAAGGTCCTTACAGATCATGTTATATGATCCAAACAAAAGTAGACTAAGTTCCTTAAGAAACTTAGCACAAGGCCCTTCACCTTTCAAGGTGAACCTATCCCATCTTCCACTATCACTTGGTACCCATATACCTCTGAAATATTCAACTTCACTTTCAACTTCAATCACAAGTTCTTCCAAAGATTGAAAACAATCAAAATCTAATATCCTCTCAAAATGATTTGGAGAAACATCAAAAAGTATCAACACCTTCACAAATGGACAATCTACTCCTTCCAAATTTCTCAATTCTTGGAGACTATCCAAACTAATGAAATGCAAGGAAGTGCATGGTCTCAAGTCAGGCATGTCAACTAAAGATACCAAACTCATAAATCGCACATGTTGCAAAGTATCATAGATGCCTGTGTATTTATCCTTGCTTGAGTTCCCTAATAATGTAATAGTCTTCAATTTTGGAAGGTGGCAAAGTTCTAAGTCACAAAGGCAATGAAGCCCCTCCAAATTCAACGTTGTCAAATCTTCACAATAAGAAAGGTGCAATACCACAAGATTGCTCAACTCTTGCAATTTCTTGCTTGCAACAAGTCGGGCATGGGCACAAGTCATAGGAGAAATGCGAAGCCTAATAAGATTTGACCAACTTTTAATTGTTGTCAAAGAATCACTTTTCAAATTCATTCCTCCAGGTTGAAATACACCCCAAGCTGTCTTCAATCCATTTACATTATGGTCTGATGCATACCACTCAGCAAACTCTTGATACAAAGAAGACACTTGGATGAAATGCCAATCTCTAATATCATCGCTCTTGAAAAGCTTGGAATCGATTATCCCGGACTTTCTTAAATCCATCAACTGCGTCAAATGATAAACATACATTCTCATGTTAGATAATGCAAATCAAAATCTCTATACTAGAACTTGTCATGTACACCAAATACAACATAAAGGCCTTAGCAAATGCACAAGCTATACCTACATAATCCAATAAACCAAAAGAAAGCGCAATAAAAAACATCCCTATCCTAAAATCTCACAAAAATTAAAAACAACTAGAAGCCTCAATAAAACCCCAACGGGATGAGAGATACTCACTTTTATTCTCATACTTGTTTGGGATTCATCATGAAGTCGACAAAGCCAATCTACATTATCAGGAAAACATCTATACCAGATGTAACGATTCACCCTCCAATAATTACAATCTCCTAAATAGAGTGCGAGATCCAAAAATACCAACTTTTCACTAAAGTCAAAAGTGCTAAATTGCAAATCCAAAATATCAAAAAGATCAGTCGATGACTTCAATACATCCTTCACCAAGTCCTTTTCCTTTTCAAGATGATCCTTCCAAACCAAAAATTGATTCCCTTTTGCTCTACCCAATCGAGAAAAGAAATCCGCCAATGCTGTCAATGCCACAGGGTGATAGAATCCATTATCTTGAGAGTCAAACCAACATTTTTGAATGCATATTCCAAGAATGTTGTGTTCTTCACTTGTCAATTCACAAAGAGCCTTCATAGGTGTGGCACCTTTCAAAAAAAGCTCTCTAGCTTCTCCAACCATCAAGGTTGGCATTGGAGTGAAAAATTCCATGTTGGGTAACAAATCTTCCAAAATTGCTTTGCTACTAGAAGTGATCAAGATTCTACTCTTTGGGTGGAATCCCATCTTCAAATAGGCTTTGACTTCTTGCAACAACTTCCTATCACAGGTGATATTGTCGAGAATCAAAAACACTGGATCCAACTTCAAGAATGTACTCATTTGCTTCAATCCCTAACATGTACACATCAATATGATAGAGTTCTCAGTTAACCATAAAAGGAAAAACATAGGACCATTTTTCCAAATTACAAAGTCACTCTATATATACTCCTACTTTGAAACTATGTATGAATGAAGTCTAAGAGTTTTATTCTTTAGAAATGTATTCACTTGTCTCCTATATGACCTAAGAATTTCATATAAATTTGAAACTACCATGAAATTATGTATAAAAAGTGAAAAATAATCATATCAAGTATAAAATATGCTTAAAAGATCTAAGAACTTCTCTACAAATTCACAAAAAGATGGGCAACCCCAAACCATGACTTTTTCCTATGGTATATTATTACTATTATTAGATTGGCCAAAATTCTATAGTTTCTTGTTGACCATAACATCCATATATTGTGTGCAAAAGTTACAAAGGATCAAAGTGTTTAATGGTAGAGGTTCTAAAATCATTTCTTTCATATAGGTGCAAATTGATTTTCGAAACATGCTCAAATTGATGATAATAATTCTAGAAATGGCACACTTTAGGAGGTACACAATTCACACTATACAACATCATGGTGAATATCAATTTACATTGTCAATAGAAAATTAGAAATTCAAAATTCTATTGTTATAATAAGATATTGATTTGTGCAAATGAAAGAAACAAATTCAAATGGGAAGTAGAAACTACACTTCTTAAGCTTCCCTTCATTTGTTGAACTCAAACTTAGAAATGGTCATTACCACAATTCGAATTCACATCAAGGGCACGGACCTACATGGCATCTCATTACAAAAGTCAAAAACACAACAATGAACCAATATTCAATACCATTTTCAAAAAATGTGATCAAGCACCTCTCACAAATAGAATAAGTCACAACTAGGCATCGTTCCATCCTTAAAGCCACAAAAAGTTATCCAATGGCCAATTACGTCATGAAGCACAATAAACCAATTAAAACACCATTTCCTTCAAAACCAAGCTAATATGCTCCACTTCACTCCCCATGAAACTATATCACATTGCCAACATCTCTAATAGCTCACATCCCAAATGATGACAAATCAAAACTAGCATTACTTTAGAACTCATGTCTCACATTCATTTCAAGTCAAATTCATTATCAATTGTCATTTCATAGTACAGTCAAAAAAATAGATTTAAAAATGGAATTTAAAAACCAACTTTGATCCAGAAATCATCAAACTCAAAAAGAAGAAACAATAACATACCTTTTCAACATCAGCACCAATGCAGGCCACCACATCCTTCTCAAAGCCACATAGCATCTTCAACATCTGCTTTTGACGTTGAGCTCTAGACCCATGACGCATGTCTACATAGCATACTTTACCCAAGAAATCCCCATAGAAGTAATCATGCAAAGTTTTTGCCAACATGCTTTTGCCAAGCCCGGCCATTCCATATATTCCCAACACTCTTGCTCCAATAGTGGTGTCTTCCACAAATTGAGTTGACACAACCTGTGCATCAATTGAACTTGTCAAAACAATCCAATTTCAATTCTTCACATGAATCACCAAAACGATTAAAACTTAAATGATCTACAAAGTACTTGAATGTATGTCAC
Source organism: Rhytidiadelphus loreus (assembly GCA_947034895.1). Classification (NCBI taxonomy): domain Eukaryota; kingdom Viridiplantae; phylum Streptophyta; class Bryopsida; order Hypnales; family Hylocomiaceae; genus Rhytidiadelphus; species Rhytidiadelphus loreus. The sequence continues at coordinate 21,415,078 of OX344763.1, forward strand.
TTTCAACTTCAAAACTACCACAAATGAGTAGCAACTATTGATGATAAAAAAAACTACAAATTTAACGCGCTTAGTCATACATAAATATCCATATCTAAAAGCCTATATTCAATGTCAATGGCACCAAGAATTATGCTCTAAGTTTTACTAACATAAACGTCCTCTTCAAAAGGTAAACTAAGAAACAAAGTGAACATACAAGTCCAAGAAACACTTACAAATCCACAAATTAAAGCACACATTGTGAATAAAATTAAAATGCATAAGAGGTACAAGATAAAGAAGTCTCAAGTACCTCACACATTCGACCAAAACCAACCATGCTTTCACAACTACCAAAGAGCAAGTCTGGAGGAGATAACTTGAAAATGCTCTCAACAACACACTTCCTGTAAGCCACCTCCTTTGTTGCAACCTTTCCAAATTCCAAGCCATTTGACTTGCACAAGGCTTTCACAGCCGCACTCCATGTAGGCAAGTGAATCCGGTCATCATCTATAGCATATTCTTTCCATTTAGGCATCCAACGACCCTCATCCTTAACTTCTTCAATAGATAACTTGAAGAACAAGGGGAGAAATTTCAACTTGCCACCACCACCTCTTGCACCTTGTTGAGTTTTATAAAACTCAGCCAACTCAATCATTGGCCACTTGGAACACAAAAACTCTTTAGACAACACAATCACCGCAACATGACACAATCGAGCTGCTTCAATGATAAGAGGTGCAAAGTCCTCCCCTTTGGGCAAACTATGGTGCCTTTGATCAAAGAATGGGAACAAATATCCCATGTGTTCAAGATCCACACATAATTGCTCCACAAAATCTTTTTGAGCTCCTACGTGACTAAGAAATATCTTATGTTTGGTTCCATCCAACTCAAATGAGCTGCAAAATAGTGCAAGAGTTGGCCAATGATCAAAAAGCTTTGAGCAATCATGCAAATCCAATGAATGTAATTCTAAACACATACTCAAGCCCAATGGTCACCACAAGGATCATCATGCTAGGTTTGGATAAAATGTCAAGAAATCATTCTTCACAAGGAGACATCTTCTCAAACTGTCCCATCTTCTAGGTACATAGTTGTAGGTACATAGTGATACAATTAGTTTCAGATGATTTCTTATTTAATTATCCCCCAAAACCCACACCACACCACACCACATTGGGCCAGGTCAATTCCAACTATGCTGAATTGCTTCATTTGAAGGCTTTGGGTGTTTTCACCTAACCATGATTCATCAATGCTACACTATTTCAATATGAATAATACATCTCAACGCACTTCCCTTCTTCAAAACCTCCTACTTTCAACCAATGATAACTGATCATACATTGAACTCCACAAACAACTTCTTCACATAATGACACACCACATGAACACACTACAATCTATGAGAAAAAACATTTAGTAATGAAAATTGACAATTTCCCTGAAAGTTGGAAAAAAATAGTGTACCTCATGGGCTGCACACCATGGACGCTCCCAGAAGGACCAAGCACCATGTCCCTTGTTGCTCCCATGGGTTGGCATGAGAATAAGAGGGACTCTGGTCCCTGTTCATTCGTCAACTGGATACCGTCACGACATTTTATATTGTACGATAACAAGGTTGAAAACTGATCTCAAACTAGAAATAACCTTCGATGAAGTTCACTTCTAATTCAAAGATTCCATAACCAAGGGGGCAAGATTGAGAAAATCATTTTCCTGTCCATCTAGAATCAAACCAACCAAAAACTCTAGGACGATGTTCGCTTCCATAACGTAAGAAGCGACAATTACAAATCAAACGCAGTTTTCCAAATCCAAATGAATTCCGACATAGTCGAAAAGAAACGATCACAGAATTCATTTACAATCATTAAATGAGCTCCATAATGGGCAGGTTCAAGGATGTGAAACGCACAGCACTTGCAAGCTGGAATTGACTATCATCGTTCAGTGCCGCAGAATCCGGAACAACAACATTGCCTGCATCCTTCGAACGCTTCGCATCCCCGCCATCCTCTGCAAAATGGTTCACCACGAATTTAGGCGACTCAATCAACTAACAACATACTCCATGGGTGACAATAAAGCAAACATCAAAACGCGAGATGAATGCTTTACAAGACAAAGCTCACGAAATTCAAATCCGAAAACGATGTCAAAGAGATGGACACGTCTGCTAATTATCAACTCCAAAATGGCATCAAGCAAACAAAATATCCAAGCATCCAAAAGACTTGGAACACCCAATTCATTCCTCAGTACCGGGTAGAGCAGAACGCAATCGCTGCCTCGGCGGACACGCTGCCTCATTGGGTGGGATATAAGCCTGTACTCCAGCCAACGCCCTTGCACAATCCCTGCGGAGAGAAGCACAAGGACAAGAGATTCATCAATGCAAGGAAGGTTGATGGAGGAGGAGCATGCGGGTCTCTTGCATACAAAGTCATGAAGAATAGAGGGGATACCTCGTCTCCTTGGCGAGCACCGAGGCAGTCGACGGTGTGCGTGGCTCAGAGAGCGGGGGTGAAGCGCTAGGGACAAAAGGCTTGGAAGGCGAGGCATCCATGATATCAGAACACAGGCATCTTCACGCCACCGTGCAAATCCGGCATGCAAATCAGCGGAAACGGTCGGTGATGCTCAAAAGGGCTCTCGGAAAGACCCGAACTTGAACTCTTCGACCTTGATCAGTGGCTCTAGTAAATCAGACTAAACCGTAAAACCGCATAACATAGCCCACACACTGGACCACCACTTGCTGAGGGTGCCAACGCCCGTCTGACGCAAGTCCTACATCATATTCAACGAAAAAACGGGTGATACCAAAAGTTCTAACATGGTTGTGCGTGCAAGTGAGTAAGAAGGTTGTCATAGCAAGTACAACAAAATTGAAGACAACTGATCCACACAGACCACTTCGGACTGTTGGCATAGATATACTACATACTGACCGACCGAATGCCAGAGTCCAACTAAAAAATCACTAAGAAATCATCTGCACTGCATACAATCGCTTGCACGTTCCTATCTATTGTGATCTTGAGACAAGAAACAATGGACAGGATTCAGTCAAGATAAAACTCTGACCTGCAAAATCTGTCACCAGATCAAGTTTCGATGCCGCTGCGATAACGACAAAAATAAATTGAAACACGGCCTGCAAAATCCGCCACTCAAAACCACCAAGCACACTGAGGGTTTCAGACGAGTGATCATCAAGAAGAATCAGATTCAACAGAAAATCTCAGTTTCCTGACTATAGTAGGGGACAGTGGTATCGAACTACATTAGCAAACACACCGAAGAGCAAAATTAACACCAACGATATGCATACCAATCTCTGCCTGTCATTTCTTTTCCTCTCTAAACACGACTCAATGCAAGTGCCTCACATGAAACTATTCAATCCGCTCCTCCTCAACAAAACTATTCGAAACTTTTTGGGAACTTGGAGTTTTCTCACGAAGGACGTCAGCAAGTAAAAAAGGTAAGCAGATACATCGTTAACAAATGCAATAGGACAGGATTGGCTATAACATGGAAAACTTTAAAAACAGAAGACAAGCCGACGACCAAGCCGCCTGGACAAGGTATCACACTGCTCTACTTTCGGTGCTTCATACTAAAGTTAAGTTCACGCGGATAAGCCATGTTCGACAGCAGAAATGCTAGATACAGGAAAACGCCTAATGAATCCCACCACACAATGTGAAGCATTATGTACACTGGACTTCTCATATCTGGAACACGAGAATGAAAACTTCAGTTCCTTCAAACTACAAAGAGAACGAGAGCTCACCTACCAGACCCAAGCAGGAGCACCATAGCGAAAAGAGAAAAGGCAAACTCCACCGAAAATGAAACATTGCCCCTTCTCCTTCTAACAATTAAGTTCCACTAAACAGATACTCCACAACCTGCACTATGCATCCCTTTCCAACCGTATCTCGCCATGCAGTTCCTTGTTCGCACTCTCGCCATTATGCTACTCCGACGAGGGTTTCATTCTGGACACACCAGCACCGACGCAATTTCTAACCGCTGGATTGTCCCGTCCTAGTGTTTCACTGCTCTCGCACGCCAGAGGGAGCATGGTCTGATCCAACTCCTCAGGAACGGAAATCGAAAGAAGAAAACCATCACAACACGCAGAAGTAGAAAACTCCCAAACTCGGCTGTAACCACAAATTTAATAACAGAATAATTCCAGGCGCTGCACTACGAATGCTATTCCAAACTTGTCTCGCCGTTGCTCTTGCGTCAGGAGGAGGAAATCGGGCGCTCGTCACTTACCTTGCAATGGTATACTGATCACACAATGGCTTCCTCCGACTACGGTGGAAACGGTCAGACCGGGTCGTAGAATGCGCACACAAGCTGCCTCCAACGCTACCGACAGCCCGAGATGTTGGAGACACACTCTGCTCAAGACAAACTGGAGTTGGCCACTTGCACCATAAGGAGGCCGCCTTCTTCGCCAAACCCTCTCTCGCACAAGCCGGAGAAAAGCTTCGACTCCGAAACAAAGGATATGTGAGAAATATTTGGAGCAGAGCAAGTGGTCGTCTTCAAAGCCAGCTCCGCAAGTTTAGTAACTTACTACTCCGTATTTGTCTGCAGCTCAGGTAAATCAGCCCATTGTGGACAGAATTTGGAGTGTGCCCTCATGCCATTACTGAAATTTTCCAAATTTTTTCCTAAAGTAGTCACAACAATTTCTAATGTAGAATGCCATGAAAAGTAACTTTTGACAATGATTTAGAGCATCCCCACGGCAAGGCACTAAAGGCAACCAACACGGGGAGTTGGCTTCCTACCGTGGGGCAAACTTGTAGTTTATATATTATCAATTAAAATTGAGTTTTAGATGAGAGGAAGAGTTCATTATATATACATGAGGTAGTAGGATGTAGAACAATCCATGTGGGATAATGTAAATTAGAATTAGTAGGGACTCAACCACTCATAGTTAAGTCAAATGTAGGTTTTGTTTCTTAATAGATTTTCAAACCTCATTTAGGCATAGTAGAAAAAAAAAATCAACACACTTTGAACTAAGAGAAGTTTGTTAATGAAGAAAAATTTCATTTCCAAAAATCCGTTTAAGATTTAGAATCTCTGATCAAAAGTTATAGACAAATTTGAGAGGGTTGGAAGGGAAATATTTTTTACAATTTCAAACCTCCTTTTTCAAATCTGTCCATATATTTTAATTGGATGTTCTAAATCTCAAACGGATTTTTGGAAATGAAATTTTATCTTCATTTACCAACTTTTCTTAGTTCAAAGTGTTTTGAAAAAAAAAAATTTACCATGCCTAAATGAGGTTTGAAATTCTATTGAAATACAAAACCTACTTTTGACTTAACTATGAGTGGTTGAGCTCTTGCTAATTCTAATTTACATTATCCCACATGCGTTGTTCTATATCCTACCACTTCATATGTATATAAAGAGTTTCTCTACTCAATTTTAATCTCAAGGTAAGATGGAGACATTCTTCAACAAATGTGGGATGGTTGGTGGATTTAATTCTCTTATTTAATTGAAAGCAATTTTTTGTGATTTGGTGTGCCTGTTTGGCGAGTTTGCCGTGGGAATGCTCTTACATTGGAAAAGTTAGGTGTTCCTAATGCGGTCACTAATCACTCCATGAGCATCAGGTTATATATTGATTGTAACCGTTATAGGGCCATGAGGTGTCCACTATGGGCGATTTGACCGTAATGGGCTGTTTTACCTTATAGTCACTTACCATTTGTCTGCAACCTACTGGGTTGAACCAGCCAATTATTTTTGTTTCTTTTTTGGTGGTAGAACTAAGGTAGGAGGCTTTGAAATTGCTCATCTAAGGGCTGATCCGCCTTTTTCATGTATTTTCTTAAATGGAAATACTTTTAGCTCATTTCTCAGACAAAGAAAAATAGAAGAGGAATCTAACTCAAGTGGTTTCATATCTTTTGAAGCATTTATTAATTACTTATGGATTTTCAAAGGAGTTGTGTTGTAGGTCCTTATTTATGTTCCTAGGTCTTCCATAAACAATTCACTTGCAACTTTTGAAGAAAAATGGGAAAGCAAAGAGAATGATTGGCTCTTGCAATTAATAATGCCTTTTTCCTTGATTCATTCAATGACTATGGAGGTCAATTTATGAACTATTGTTTGTCCATTTCACAGCCATTTATAGGGTCCATTCTTAATGCACACTCCATTTCAAAGCCTCCAAAGGTATCAAATTTCTAGATGAATAGGGCCATTTCTTCATTTTTATAGTTTCGTTGAAAACCATTCATAAGACACTTTTAGTTCTCTACATCCTAATTGAATTAAACTAAAAAAATTTAAATTGAAAGTGAACCACCATAATAGTAGTTTTATTCTTCCACTTTTTCATTTGTTGCAGGTTGTTGTCAAGGTGGATGTTTTCAGAGCCCAAGCGCCTTATGGACTTCTACCTGAGTCATTTTTAGGGCACCAGAGTGCAGCCTACAGTTACACTTGGGATGGAAGGCAAGTAATTGTGCAATTCACTGAAACCAGACAAACTGAGACTGACTGCGGTGACTGTGCTTGCAGTATTAACAAATTATGTATATCAACGGACAGGAAACTAAGGTGGATACCTGATTTTTAATCTTGTGGCATATCACATGTTATGCAGAAAATTACAGTGACTCTGCAATTAGCTTCATTGATACCACAGCCTGGTCACAGCTAATGTTCAACCAAAACTTACTATGGAAACTGCTTTCCAACATTGGTTTCGGTGGAAGCTTCACGAGCAAGGACCTAATTACAGTATGCACATTCAATCATTCTGCACAGTGTTGAGCAGTCCGTCACCATCTAGCTAAATGGGGTCTCACGTTGCAAAATACTTTCATTTGATGAGGATCGGACCAAGGCCAGTGTAAACTTGACTACACATTCCCGTGCAATTACTGCGGACGTACCATGACAAATGCAAAAAAATTGTGGTCAAAATGTTCATGCTGCGAAGATATCTTCGTTCTTTGAAGACATTTCAGCCCACAGGATCGATAACTGGATAGCCTGGATTCAAATTCTCCCCACAGTAATTGCACGAAAAAGTGTAGTTAGATTGGCCATTGAAGCAGCAATCCGATCCATCGCAGGTTTAGCAGCAGGGGATACTAGGATTTGCTGCAGCTGGGGTGTCTGCGTAGTCATTTGTGTCGTGGTCTTCTTGAAGTCGAACCCACCGGCTGTTGAATTTGGCAGCGTAACTGACCGCCGATAATGGAGATGAACTTGTCGGCACCTGTAACCCAGTTCGCATGCATTAACAAAATTTAGCCTTGGCAAATTTTTAATTATTCCATAACCTTTTTGGAGTCTAGCTATGGAACCTAAATCAATCAAACTATTTGATCATATTCTTTGAGAAATAAGGAGCTAAGGAGGTAAAATCAGTTCTTAACTCCAACTACGAAACGACGGAAAAGCAAATTAGCTTTCCAATTTCCTTCGTTTCGTTAGATTTGGAGTTGTATACCAAAAGATATGACTAGTTTGTGGCAGGTCGTTTTGGAATTCGTTGATCGATTTCCTATAATTTCACAGAACATGACAAAATTGGCACATTTGGAAAAAGTCTCTCCACTAATTAAGAGACTGGGAGGCATGAGATACTCAATGAGAACTCAAATCTATACTCAGATCCTAGACTTAAAACTCCAGAGTTTGACTTCTGAGGTACTGTAAAACCCTAAAATGCATCAAGCTAGAATATCAGCTCCAGATCCAGACCCAGAAGGGCGTTATTCTCCTCATCAATGAAAACTTAGATCTAGCTATACCTGTAAAAGATATCAGAGCTCTAAGGTTTCAGGGTTCCGACTGAAATGGCCATCTGACCGCACTGATATTCCTCAAGAGGGCTAGTACAAGTAAAAGGTTTTGTGTTGTTCAGAACAAGATATCTATTCTTTCGGTAGCAAATTGTGACCAGATGTAAACTACAAGCTAAAATTACAAGAATCAGGCATAAGCAAAATTGATGCGAAATACATATGGACTATATATTGAAGGCAATTGTTGTATGGAAAAGGGCATGCCAAGATCGACTCACCGCATCATCACCAGATTCTTGATCACTCCAATTTGACGATCGCTTCTCGAATTCCTGTCTCTCTTCGGATAAGCTCCAAGTTTCTACAACGTCGAAGGGCACACAAATTGCAACATATTAGCGCGGTAGCATGCATTTACAGTTAGATATTACAAATCAGAACCTCATTAAGTATTTGTTAGTCATGGAACCCATTCATCTCAAACCATGTTGTTAATATGAAACAGAATTCATATATATTCGTTATCATGGTGCAACTTAATTCAGTGTCCCAGATGAAACCTGTCTCAGATCCATACAAGTCTTAGTTTATAATATAGAGTTCTGAGCACTTCGACGTCCTGAATTTCAGAGCGTTAGTTTGGGGCTTTGGGCACTTGAAAGTCACAGTTTTGGCGAACTGAAACACGTACACCATTCTAACGAATGTATGCACCATTCGAACTGTTTAATTGTCGATGAACAAGATGCTGCAAAAGTGCAATTAGTAGGAGTTCCGAAGCTTCTAGATTCCACAACGGAGAGGCTTTAACTCTAAATTTTGGAAATTGCGTTAGAATGGCGGTATTCCATACGCCATTTTTCCATTCATTTCCTTCTTTAAAAGTATATGACTGGTATAGATTTCATGGTATAGATTTCAGACCGCACGGTCTACCGCCATTTTAACGAAATTTTGGTTGAAGCTAGTACCCAAACCCCAGAATTAAAAAAAAACAGAATTTACGATCTCAATATCCCTCGTAAGGACAGTGTGTCTTGAATGTCACAACCCTGTGTCCCTGTCGAGAGTTCGGAGTTGAACTTCGCCAAAATTTCGAACGCTTGGACTAATTCCTTGGCAGCACTGTGTCTTGTAAGTCACAACTCGGCCTGTCGCCAGGTCGGAGCTGAATTTTGCCAAAATTTCAAGCACTTACTTAGCCTAATTTCTCAGGTTAATTGATTACCAACTAAGCCGGCTGCTCAAATTTTGCAAGCACGATGAAAAGTTTTATCACCAGCTGGTATGACAAGCAGACGTACTAGCTATAAGTATCTAACGAAAGTCGGTGCCTCAATTCTATTACATCAAACCTCGCTCACATACCTCCAAAACGCAGATTAATTTTCAGTGATTTAAGCACAGTTTCGTCCGCCTACTCGCACCGCACATCTACACTAATTCCTAGTTTTCAAAGCTTTGAGCAACTGAACCTCACAACCTCGGCACTCTGAAACACGCCGTTTGAATCAACATGACAATACGTACCAGAATTCGTTCGAGCCTCACCTGACGGACTCCGGTTTCTCAATTCTCGAGCAGCATTACAGCAAGTCGGTGACACCAGCAACACAAAAACGAACGCCAACCCCAACTTCATCGTCGTTTTCGATCTTTCAGCCATTTTCGATCTTTCAGGAGCGAGCAATAGCTAGCACCTTGACACAGAAAGCAATTTATCCGTCCAGCACTGTTATCGATCTACCACTCAAGCTAGCTGGAGGTACCATACGTCGTGCTAGCTAGCTTGCGAACGAATGTCAAACCCCCGAAAGCTGGTCCTTCCAGGCGGAGGAAGTCGTGGCAGGAAGCTACAAAGCTACAGACTCCGAAGTCGTCCACGAATGTCAAAGGCGGGCAAGCAAATCTTCCAGGCACAAAATTGTAGAGAATCGTCGATCAGAAGGTAAGTATATACAGTATATATATACTGGCATGGGACCAGTCGGACTGGGCCCGGGGCCATCCTGATCCTGAGGGACCGCATCTAGCTAGTTGCAAATGGATCGGACGACTGGAATGCAGTTGCAAACTTGCACGGGACCCCAAAGTCAACTGAAACAACTAAGTTAATGATGGTGCAAAAGTTTTAGATCCGGCCATGAAGCAGCTACCAGAGTACCAGACAGTTGAGGTCTACCCGGGCAGTCGCGCGGCGACTACTGAGTACGTACTGATGAGAAGCTGGCCAGGGACACTATCCTTGCTTTACTGACGCCCGGGAAGAAATATCAGAAGGTTCAGGGTTTGGTTTTTCCGTGAGAAGGGATCATGGAAAAGCGGCAAACATACAGGAAACATCACACCGTAAATCACGTACATTGTAAATCGGGAATAGTATTTCGTGTGGGATCGAATCTGAGATTATATACATTCGATCTTGAGAGTGTTTCAGTTTGCATTGCATTGGCATTCGTTGCTGTCAATTGGTGATGAATAACTCAATTACATTCCTCGGATTGCTCTTGTCGAGATCCACTGGCATCAACTGGGATCGACTGTGTGTGCTTTCCCAGCGATCGGGGCCCTGGTCCGGGGGATACTAGCTGGTAGTTGCAAGGGCCAGCCAGCTGTGGGGTATTCTACTGTAGAGAAGTTGCAGGGCAGCTGAAATGGAAACACGGCCAGCTACCCAGTTGCCAATTATATATCCAATTTTCTAAGGCACTGGTAAGGTAGGGACAACCTAAAAGGTTCAACTTTTCTATTGTGCACAGTTTCTATTATTAGACTGATCTAGGAAAAAAAACTATTCCGCAAATAAAAAGAGATTTCTATGCACCAATGTATGCATCATTTGGATATTGTATAGAAAGGTTATGAGGAATACAAGATTTTTTGGTAAGGTAACTGCGGATCATTGGTTCCCGGACTTCCGGAGGGTTTGCCATGTTGGGGGACTGCTAGTTGAATGTGTGTATTTAGAAGTGGTCCAATCTACTTCCTTTTCAAGTATTGCTTGCACATACACCATTTGACAACAAATAGAGCAACCTCGTTGTGGGCAATGGTGTCTAACATGTAGATGTGCGGTCACACATATGTGCATTTTCAAACAAACTTCTTATATGTGTAGTACACTAAGTTTGCTTTATCTGCTTGGCATTGTACGTTAATGAAGACATAAAGGGAAAAAGAGGTCAATGTGGCACCATTCAATGTACTTGTCACACATCCTCGAGGACCATAGTTAGTTGTTTCTTTGTCTTCCAACTCCTAAATGCCTTTAGCTAAGGGCTCATTAAGATCTATAAACACTTCTTAGTAGGGGCCTCTTTTTTCTTTGTGCCTTTTTTGTGTAGGGACTTCTTCTTTTGTGTGAAGAGGTAGCTTCCTCCTCTTCATGTTGGGGTGTTTGTTGATTCTTCAAAGTGTACTCCAATGTAGGCTTGGGGGATGCACTTAGTTCTACTATAACAAATCACATGCGAACATGTGGTTTCTAACAAACTCTATAATTTCAACCTAAAATTCTGAGCATTGTTTAATAATGACTATAGGTTTCTATTGCCAAAATTTCCAACTCAAAAAAAATATGAAATGATTTCTAGAAGAGGTTGAAAATGAACAAAAATGGCATGTTTTTCAACTCAAATAATTATAGAGGACACATTTAGATGACCATGGAATCAATATTCAACTCAAAATGAGCTTTCAACTCAAAATATTCAACTCAAATAGAGAATTATTTTTAGGATTTTTTTGTTCATTTTTTAGACAAATTTTTCTTATATAATATAGGGATGTGAAAGTTATTTTTCAATTCTACAATGTATCTTTTTACTTCAAAAATTTGTAACTAATTATTATTGACAAATAAAAATATCAATAATTCAAAACGTAAACTTTCAAAGTAGAAAAATCTATTCATATTTTTTTTATTTTTTTTAATTCAAAATTCAAAAAGTATATAGGGGTCCAAAGTCTTGTTCGCACATGGTTTCTAATGGGCACTCGAAGTGAACCCTCCGAGAATGTAGGTTATGTAACCAATCTAAACTCGTCTAAAAACTATCCAACAACTAGTACAATTTTTATATGATACCCCAAATCTACTAGTCAATACTATCACTAATTTAATATTTACAAAATAATCAATGATTGTGCTTTCTCAAGAAATTAATTTTGGACTCAAATATTATGAATACTATATCACAATAACACAGACAAGACAATTAAATGATAGGTGATCAGGTTCATTGCAAGAATAGTAGAACATTTATCATTTTTGTGTCAAAACAACCTATTTTAGTGAGTACTGTGACTTTTGGAAATAAAAAATTTAACCCTTAAAGGACCATTGTCTCCAGTTGGGGATAAAATGGATTTTGGGTAGATTCCGATGACCTCAATTTTTTATGAAACTTTTTGAAACTTTTTCATAAGATAGAAAAACTTTTTTAGCTTCATGGAAATATAATTTTTATTTCAATCAGTACTTGGGAGAAAAAATTATGCCATCCTAAATATAATTTTCACGTCGTCGCCTCATTGGGTAAAAAAAGAAATCTACAAAATCTTGAAATGAAATTAATTTTTTTTTCTCTTAGAGATCATATTTTTGTCTACATGTGAAGCTTTTATTCATTCAATTTGAATTAGTGATGTGAAAGTTATGAACAATCTTATTTTTTGGGCAATCTAAGCATCTTCTTGAAAAAATAACTTATAAAATTCATTTTGAATGCAATTATCACAATTTTCCAAAAAAAAATTGTTTGACAAGGTTAAGTTTGCTTACTAGAACAATCTCACATAATTGGAATTATAGTGTTTCAATCCAATCTTAGAGATATTAATGATTTAATTTTCTTTTCAATCTTGGACGGATTTCTACTTAACAACTTTTTCAAGAATGAAAATCAAGCATTTCTGTTTTGAATTTTTTTTTCCTAGACTTTCAACTCAATTTTTCAACACAATTTTTTTAAATTCAAAGTCTATAGTGCAAAAATTTCTTACAAATGGTGGTCAAAGCCAACTGAAATTGCAAATTAGTGTTGAAAAAAAAAAATTCTCCAACTTTGAATGCTAATATCTTCCAATCCGTACGGTCAATCTTCATGAAAGTTTTACCACATGATTTTAGACAAGTAAAGTAGAAGAGCCTTCAATTAAATTCTTAAAAAAAATTGTTACCTTCAATAAACGCATCAAAAATGGTAGTTTTGAGTGGTTTTTGACAAAAGATGGCCTTGGTCCCTTAACCCCTAAAGGACCAAGGCCTTTTTTCTGCCAGAAAACACTCAAAACTGCCATATCTATAGCAAGGAGTAAAAAAATTGAAAATTGTTTTTATTTTCATATTTAACCGTAGGATCTTACACCTAACTAGTATGAGAGTGTGAATTAAAAAATTCAGAATTTTTGACCGCTCAGATTGAAAGATATCTGCGTTTAAAGTGGAAAAAACAAGTTTTTCAACACATTGCGGGACTAGATTTTTTGACTTTCAACATTTTTAACTTAAAATTTTTGCACTACAGAGTTCTGAGCTTTAAATCTTTATAGTGTAGAATTGAGTTGAGAGTCTAGGTAAGAAAAAAAAATTCAAAAAAAAATTAATTATCATTCTTAAAAAAATTGTTAAGTAGAAGTAGGTATGAGATAGAAGGAAAATCTAAAATACTCATATATTTTAGATGGAATTAAAATGCACTAATCCCAATGGTGAGATTGTTCTAGCAAGCAAATCAGACCATGTGAAAAAAAAATTTGAAAAATTTGAAAAATTGCATTCAGAAATGAATCCTACAAGTTATTTTTTTCAAGAAGATGCTCTAATTGCCCGAACAACAAGAATGCCCATAACTTTCTCATAATATATCCAAATGAAATTAATCAAAGCTTTCCAGATAGACAAAAATATAATCTATGAGAAAAAATAAAATAAAAAATAAAATTCAAATTTTTGTCCATTTTTTTTGGGCTGCCCGAGCTGCCCGCCGTCCCCTCGTTTGAGCTTATTTGGTCATAACTATTGTTCCCGGGCACCAATTTGAAAAGATATTATATTCCTACGAAGATAATCAACTTTTCTACCTCTGAAAAAAATTTCAAAATATTAGGAGAAAATTTCAGCTTGTAGGTACCTGCCCAAAAACGCATTTGTCCCCCAAAGGAACAATGGTCCTTTAGGAGTTAAGGGTTAAATGAAATAAAAGATAGATAATTTGTAAATCATTCTAGATAGTATGTATGTGAAATTTAGGCCTAGAATCATTTATCTCTAAAAGTTTTTTACAAGAAAAGAGTGACAAAAAATGCCATGAAAATAGATATTTTGATATTTGATTTTTAAAAAATAGTAAATTTTTAAAAAATAATCTAAAAAAATTCATTTTTTTCTAACTTGAAGATGCTCCTTCTCAACCATTTTCATTTTTGGGAAAAAAACTGTACTCTTTTGCATTTTGGGGAAAAAAAACTGTACTCTTTTGCATTTTTTTAAGCTGATAATCCACACAATATCCAAAGGGATGATTTCCACAGTCACTGATCCATCCTTTTAAGGGTTAAGTTTGTCAAAGTTAGCTTTCTAAGTTCATTATTATCCAAATGAGCAATACTAGCAAATGAAATTCAAAATTCCGAGCGCTAAACCTAAATATTCAAACCACATGATCCCCCAAATGTATGCAATTTATGTGAAAGGAAAGTAAGAGAACCAATTTTGACAAGGAAGAGGATAACAAGAATTTGATATACTACTAGTGTTGTTGAAGCAACTCACGATTGTAGCAACTCCAAATTGATTTCCTAGCTAATAAACAAGGGCAAGCATTTGCTAAGTCTTACTCTCATTCAATCGTTTTCTTGGGGAGACGTCTTCCCAAGGAAATGAGCCCATATCTCCCCAAGGAATAATCCTAACCCTTAATATATTCCATATGGATTACTTTATCTCCTACCATCCAATTTGTATAAATATCTTGTCTTCTTCTACTTCACACACCCACAAGCAAGTGAGTGTTGGGTTTGTGTAACCCACTTTTTGGATTAATTTAGTGTGATGTTGAATTACCAAAATTATAATTTTAAAGTGCGGACCGTGCTTCTCACCTACGGTTTTACAATGTGACTGACTTTCGATGGTTTGAAGACACTAGCAAACTCACTCAGACTTGTGATCATGATTTGTCTAAGGCAAAAGACGGACGGAAGGGGGCCTGGGCAGGGAGTTTTGGAGGGCCACCCTGGTAGGGAGAAAGCCAGTGGGCCAGCCCACAAGTCCGGACAATAGGGCCCGCGACATACCCTCCTATTAACTCCAGAGGGGTACTAAACATCTCCCATTTCCTTCAAAGAGAATTCCAAAATATTAAAAACAAATACATGTGACTTCCAATTTTGCCTTGCAGTAGGGTCATTCCACTATCACACGACATGATATTTGAATGAGAAAAATCTCAAATGATGCCTAATCTTTATCACTTTGTCATGAACAAATGATCTTTCATCACAAGAGGTTGAGGTGTGAAAAGGGTTGTAGATAGGAACTAGATTATTGAACCAATCTCAAAATTGAAAAGTTGATGAGTAGTCTTTGTATAAGGTGGGTGCACCCAAAATTGCACCTTACTTAAAACTGTCATCATCATTATGTGTGTACAATTCTAAAATCAATATGTTTGTATGTTGAAGAAACAATTTTAAAACATCTACCAAAAAAAATTTGAACCTTCATAACTTTTGTATATGGTATCCAAATGTTGCGTTTTTTCGTGTGTTGAAACCTCCTTTCCCTTGGCAACAAAAAAATATGAAAATTTGACCTTAATATAATAATAGTAACTAGACACAATAGCAAAAAGTGACAGTTTTGGGTTGTTGGCCCGAGACCTTCCCTTGATGGGATGACCAAGGCTAGAGGCTGAAGGAACAGGTTGTCCCATCACGAGGAGGCTGATGGACAATAAAGGTGTTCAATACGAATGCCACATTTTTTTTCAGAAATTGCCCATGCCACTCGTTCCGATTTATCCTTCTGAAAGCAATTGCCATTTCTGGTTTCAATTCAACGTGCTCCTGAAACACAGCGAGCGATTTCCTAGTTCGATAGGATTCCAACTAAGGGCCGATTTCCATTTGGGAGCTGGATGTCTGATTCAGAGGTCCAACTAACCCTCCAGCCAGTCTCTAAGGTAGAAGCCCCCATAGTCGACTGAATAAGCAATTGGAGACATGATCTAGGATAGTACAAGGCAAAACAAATATTTTCAGAGGTGTAGGGATAGAAATGAGTAGAATTGCAAAAGTTTGGTAATTTTATCACTTGAATTGAAATTATTATGAATTTTGAAAGGCAAAAAGTGCTTCGGACTCATTGCCGATCTATAGACTTTCCTAATTTTGATCACTCAAAAACTACCTTCTAATTTATAGCTTTCTACTTTCCAACTCACTAATTTGGGACATATGTCAATAACTTATAAGTCCCAATTTTGAAATGGAGAAAAAAAAACATTTTTGCTATGGTTGGAAATAAATCAGTCTATAGGTTGGTTATTGGACCCCGGTTGGGAATGAGTGGCTCTACCTTATTGGGGATGGCTCCAGAATCGGAGGTCTAGCCACCCCTCCGGCCTCTGGTCCATACAAAACAAAAATGCGGGCCTAGAGGGAGGACTGGACCTCCCTTTTTTAACTACACATCAAAACAAAGTTGTGTCGCAACAGAGATGCGACCATTAGAATGTTGCCCCATGTCCTTCTTGCTTCCGACTTCCGGCCATCCAAGGTGCAATGGAAAGCTCCCAATTCGAAGGTCCAACTCCAATCGGAGGTCCAGGCCCCATCCAACTGTTGGAGGTTCAGGAGCCCAATGGAGTCTGGCTCTAACTTACCACCTGGCCTACCCGAATCCATTCAGAAGACTTTCTGATGCTTTCACAGGCCTCCAAGCTTGTCTGTTATAGGGTACTGTCACGGTTATAGGGTACATCAACCTGAAAATAACGTGGTGACCTGCTTGTCTTTCCAAGGTAAAACAATTATGGTTGGAGCAAGACATATGGCGGTGGAATAGGTATCATGTTTGAGATGATGAAGGGCCTTTTGTAGTTATATTAGACTTTGGAGAAGCTCAATTTTATTTTCCTTGGATGGATGAGTTTTAGTCCTTTGGAAGTCCATTTTTTGACGTAATATGGTGTCTTTTTTGTGTATTTGACATAGAAGGTGCATGAACAAAGGTATACAATATTGACAAAAGTTTGTGTTCATATTGAACTAAATCTAATGACACACAACACTTCCAATTTGGATCACTATTACACCTCTTACATGTGCCCAAAGCTATAAAATGGTCACATATTCTATGGTGTTGTATTTGGGCATGAGAAGGTTTAGATATTGAAAGTTGCTATTTGCTGAATTATCAAATCAATAGTGTATGTCTTACCATATTTTAGTGCATGATTCTCTTTCTAAAAGTTAAATACATATGATATTGATTGTATGTACATTTCCCCTTGTTTGTAGAGCCACAATCTTTGAAAAGGGGAAGTCTTCTACAATTGTTTGACTTCCAATGAGTGCTTGTGCTATTTCTTAAACCAATGATTCACACAAAAATGAAAAGGGATGATTTTCAAGGTCACATGTTCTTCCTTTAAGGGTTAAATGATGAAATTGACTTGTAAACATGTGGCTCTAAAGCTTCAGAAATGCCAAATCAGCCAAGTAAAGAAGTTGTTATTCATCCATTGTAGACGAGAAGACAAAGAAAATGGCAAAAATCCTAAACCTCAAAGTGTGATAAATTAGCAAAATTGATATTTAAATATAAAATAAATTTTTATAAATCCTAAGAAATATGGAATTTGATAACTATCAAAACATCCATCTTTCAATAAAAAAAATTCAATTTCATTGACTTCATGCTCTAAAAGTTATAGCAAAAAACAAATCCGTCACACTCATGTGATGCCACAATTGACCACAAATTCTTGCAATGACCCTCTACTTTACAAATTTTATGACATAAATATATTGCTTCAAAAGCTAGTTGGAAGATAAAGATTATAGAGAAGTTGGCAAATCATGTTTATCTAACGACATTGCACTCTAAATCTTAGAGTACAATGTACTTTGGTAACCATTACTTGCCAACTCTTCTATAATTTTTGGCGCTACCAAGATAGAGCCCCAAAATAATACAATAATAATACAATTTAGTGTTATGGCAACAATTACTATTCATGTTAGATATTTTTTAGTGCATGGTGAAAAACCAATTAATTAAAATCTTATCAAATTATTATAATTTTTAATATATTTTTTAGTTTATCATCTTTTTAAATACATTTAAAGCATCAAATTTTTTATTTAGAAAAAAAAATTTACTATTTTTTTTATTGAAGATTTTTTATTGAAGTGTGTCTACTAAAAATCTTGAATTTATTATATAACAAGTTCTTGGAAATGAGCCTCAAATACACTAGATCTTGGGGAAGAAAGGACATTGAAAATTCATTTTAAACATTGTAGAGTATATTTTAACAAGTCATAAATCAATAATAGTTATGTATATTTTATGTCCTTTAACCTCATGTTTTTTTTAATACCTTAAGATGGAGTATTCTAACATTAGCATCCGAATGACATTAGATGAGATCCGAGGGGGCTGGGGGGCCGTTTCAGGCCTGTTCCCCCTAGTCTCATTGAACGCCGGTGTCAGATTTATTTATTTTAAAAATTAAAATTAAAATTAAATTTACTTTATATGAAAAACAAAGTAAAATTTATTTATTTTAAAAGAAAAATGATTTGGCAGTCTTTCGGCCAAGTCAGCACAACTTGGGAACAATGGGTTTCGGCAGGTTTCCAAATGGGACTCACAGCCCTCCAGAGTAACAAAAAAACATATAATGACTAAGTGCCAAGGTGGAATCATTCCTACGAGTAGCCTCATACGTGGTGGTATTGTTCATTTTTTCCCACATATTACACAATGCCCGGACAAAAAGATTTGCCACCTCCATTTGTCTCCCATACAAATGCTCCATTTTCAACTACAATATTATTGACAATCTCAATCATGCATACCAAATTTCAATTTATTAAAAATAGAATCAATTTTTTGTGATTTCTAAAATCAAATTTCATGATATTACATGATAATTGATTGAAAGTTGTTAATGATGAATTTTAAAAATTCATTAGTGCACACACGATGGAAACATCCATCAACATGTCTTTCTATTTGGGAAAGCACATCATTCTTTCTAGATAAAATTGCTAAGAAGTTTTCAAAAGTCATATTTATTTATAGAAAATTCAATGCAAAGATGTCACATGCCCAAATTTTAGAGGTAAATATTTATGTATGGGTGGGAGCAACCATACTCTTGGTCACAACTTATAATTTGTCAATCCACTCACATTTTCATGAACTAAACTTCACATTCTATTGCGTTCTTTCTTGTAGAAGATAATATAGCTACCTTGTTGAACAAAAAGAAAAATATAGAAAAAACAGTGATTTCAAAACTCATCCTTTTGGACCCTTCTTGCTCTTCCTTGATGAATTAGAGCATTAATTTGCCTTAGAAGACTATAAGGCTACCAAGTGGCTTTTGCAACAGTATTTTTTATACCTTTATCCTTTATGGGTTAAGGAGAGTATTGCAAGCTTGACAACTTTTAAATATAGTACAAGAGTAGTAAAATGTACACTAGGAAATTCATAAATTATGCAATTATTTGTCACCACCCATGACTCCCCAAATTATGAAAACAAAATCCATAGTCACTAGGCAAGAGCCTCCCATCTACACACAAGATGTTGACTCGGGGGGGTCATTTAGAGTGTCCATTAGAAACCATGTGCGAACAAAACTTTGGACCCCCTATATACTTTTTGAATTTTAAATAAAACAAAATTAAAAAAATATGAATAGATTTCCTACTTTGAAAGTTTATGTTTTGAATTATTGATATTTTATTTGTTAATAATAATTAGTTACAAATTTTTGAAGTAAAAAGATACACTGTAGAACTGAAAAATAATTTTCACACCCCTATATTATATAAGAAAAAATTGTCTAAAAAATAAACAAAAAATTCCTAAAAATAACTCATTATTGAAAGCTCATTTTGAGTTGAATATTGACTTAATGGTCATCTAAATGTGTCTTCTATAATTATTTGAGTTGAAAAACATGCCATTTTAGTTTATTTTCAACCTCTTCTAGAAACATTAGGGGAGATTGTTTCAGGGCTATTCTCATTGCTGGGAACCAATCCTGTACAGTCAAAATATAATAATAATAAATAAAAATTAAAAAATTAAAAAATTAAAAAAAATAATTT
The DNA here is from genome assembly GCA_947034895.1 of Rhytidiadelphus loreus. NCBI lineage: Eukaryota > Viridiplantae > Streptophyta > Bryopsida > Hypnales > Hylocomiaceae > Rhytidiadelphus > Rhytidiadelphus loreus. The sequence goes on from OX344763.1 coordinate 21,435,252, forward strand.
TTTTAAAATATAAAATATATTATTAAAAAATAATATCTTACGTGGATGTCTCTTGGCCACGTCAGATCAGCGTTCTCACAACGTTCCCGCAGTTCCCACAGTCCGAGAACTCATAGTCTCTTAAAATGCAGGAATCTCCCCTAATGTCATTTCATATTTTATTTGAATTGGAAATTTTGGCAATAGAAAGCTATAGTCATTATTAAACAATATTCAAAATTTTAGGTTGAAATTATAGTTTATTAGAAACCACTTGTTCGCACGTGGTTTGTTATAGTAGAACTAAGTGCACCCCCCAAGATGTTGACTTTCTAAATAAAATGTTTTCTTCATAATTAGAGGTGAGATCACATTGCATTATGCTAATCAAGGAACTATACACTGAGTTGTTCTAATAGTGCATGTGAAGCTAACTTAACAAAGTCATAGTATTTTGAATTAGTGCAGGATGAAATATGTTTTTAGTGTACTACTTTCCACAAAAACAAGAATGATGAAGCTGTGAGGCTTTGTTCCAAGAGTTATTCTAATACGTGTAGTAATAAAATACAAAATTTATTTAGTGAATAGAAGTGCAATTAAAATACTAATGAAACCATAACAATTATATTGAAATTATATATGCAATTAATTGATGAAAAACTCATTCAATTGCCTATTGAAAGACAATTCTCTTCCCCAATATATTTTGTTATAATTAACACATTAATTTGAATAGTTTTAGATGAATGTGATCAAATTAGTACAAACTTTTGAACGAAATTCAAGAGAAAGTTTGATAAATGTAGATGAAATTGATGAAAGGTAGATGAATGTAGGGTGAAAAGAATCTTCATTATTGAAACTAAAAAAATGGTGGAATCACATTGTATTAAAGTTATTGTTGAGAGCTTTTTTATTTGTATTTACCACTTGAAGGTGGAAAGCCCATCCTTGAGTAACCAACGATGCTAACATGTGAGCCTAGAAATGCAAGCCTATGAGCCTTGAGCCTAGGTGTAAGTAGGTACTCTACAACTATTGAAGGTGTTTATAACATACATACTTATAATGTAAGTATTCTATACCATAGAAGGTGCTTATAACATAATCACCTATAATATATATATTCTATAACCATGGAAGGTGTCTATAACACAAGTACTTATAATATAAACATCCTATAACCATGGAAGGTGTTTATAACATAGGTACCTACAACATAGACACCTATAATATAGGCACTTATAATATGAATATCCTATAACTTAATATGGAAGGTGTTTGTAATATAGGTACCTATAATGTAGGAGCCTAGGCTCTTAGACTCAAGTTCCTAAGCTCACATGCTAACAACCGTGCTTGAGCAATTATAGAATTTTCTAAAAAAGATGTTAAATCCACGATTCACAAAAGAGGCCTTTCAAGTCTATTTGGCAATTTCTACCTCCTTGTTCTTGATGTAAATTTTAAACCCTAAAATGATCTTGTTTGAATTTGAGTCCAATTAACAAAATAAAGTTTATTAAGTCTAGTTTCAACTCTAAGTGAAAATTTGGGAAATTTAGGGCCTACAACTACGAACTACTAAGTGTTTAATAATAAAATGATACAAAGATTTGGTTTACATCATGATGTTTTAAACTACAATATGTTTCCATAGTGAAATTCTTAGATTTTAAAGCTTATTTGTATTTTATATGATTTTTTTTTTAAATATTGATAAATTTGTGACAATTTCAAATGTTCACAAAAAACATGAAATTTTGACAACTTGTAGAAGATGTGTGACTTCATCTCTAACAAGAAAAATTCCATTAATTTTCAATGGTAAAATGAAGCATATAAAGCGGAGGATCTTGAAGTTTCGCCACATGGTTATAAGCTCTAGCCAAATAATACAAATAGTGCATAGTAAAAAAAGAATAGTATTTTGAAAGCTTAACTTTTAAAGGAGGTACACATGACAATGTTTAACCGAACATTAAAAAAAAAGGGACCTACACAACAAATAAGCAATGTCAACGTAGTAAATATATTGAAGACTACGTTATAACTTATAAGGAGAATAAGCAACATTGCTCAAAGTAATGAATTAAGTTTGAATTTCTATTTCTTCTCCAATGAAGTGAATTAGTACCTATTGTACAGTGGAATTCAATACTCTTATAAATTGCCTATTGTGCCATTCAATTTTTTTTGCATAGTATACAAAAGAATTGGAATCTTTTGTCTTGCACAATTAAAATTCAATTATTATGCAATCACAATCAAGCATACCAAATTTCAGTTCGAGAAAGCAAAATTCTATTTTTGGTGAATTTTAAAGTCAATTTTTATGGTTTCACATAATATTTTATTAAAAACAATTGGTGATGAATTTTTTAATTTGATTGCATAGATATGTAGGAAACATCCACATGCACATCTTTCCATCAACAAGCATCTCCAAAAAGGTTCACAATTCCCTCTAGGAAGAGTTCAATGCGAGGTGTCATATGACCAAACTTTGTGAAATAGATATCTTTATATTTTAATTGCATTTTTCTATTTGACCCATACACTATAACTAATTTTGTACATTTGAACATGATGGTACAGTTACCTTGCCAAAATCTAATTACAAAAAAGATATATCTATTTTTCAAAATTAAGACATTGTCACCCAATATTGAAATCTCTTTAGAGGGAATTGTGAAACATTTTTGGAGATGCTTGTTGAATGAAAGATGTGCAAATGGATGTTTTCTACACATCTTTGCAATTAAATTAAAAAAAATTCATTATCAATTTTCAATTTTTCAATTGAATTATCATGTAAACCCATGAAAATTAAATGAGAGAATTCACCAAAAATGGAGGGTTTTTTTTAAACTGAAATTTAATAGAGTTATTTGATTGTGATTGCTTAAGAAACAAATGTTAATAATACAAGATGAAAAATGTCAATACTATTCTAAGTCATGCAAAATTCTTTGAATGGCACAATAGATAGTTTGCAAGAGTTTATCATTATCCAAGTGAGGGCTACTATTCAAAATTAAGAGGGCTAAACCCTAAGTATTTGCACCACATGATGCCCAAAACGTACGTAGTTTGAGGGAAAAGAAAGAGAACCAATTTTGAAAAGCAAGAGGATAACAAGAAATTTGTTGTACGTAACATTGTTGAAGCAGTTTGCGATCCAAGCCACTCAAGATTTGATTTCCCAGCTAATAAACAAGGACAAATATTTGCTACTCTCTTTCAATCTCTTTGAATTATTTCCTTCAAAGAGAATTCCGAAATATTGAAAACAAGGAGGTATTGTACTTGTGACTTCCAATCTTGCATGCCCTAAACTGAAAATATCACAACGACGAACTTCGGAGCTAAGTGATGAAGATATCATGATGAATAGCTATAATGGGGATAAAATATTGAAGTAACATCTTGAAAAACTCACCAGCCAGTAAGGTAAACCAGCCTATGACAAGCAGAATGATTGGTTTGCCATGATTTCGTTTTTGAAAAAAATTAATTTTTTTACCAGTAAAAGATAAGCATGTGGATTGCAGAGAGCAATTGAAATTTTATTTTTTGGACAAAAAATGAATTTTTTATGAATTTTTGAAGCGTGCAGCCCAATTGGCCTAAAACAGCCTGTAGACTACCCCAAGATCCCCATAGCATGTATCCATAATGGCCATCTGACCACCTATGACAGTCTCAAAATTCCCTAACATGGTCACAGTTTTCCCTAACATGGCCATAACATAAAGGAATGTAAAACTTAGTTCTTGTAATGATTTTACACTAGAAAAGTAGGTGGTCTTAAAACAGTCACTAATAACTCTATCTCCATCACCCAAGGCATTGATTTCGGCCACTAACCAACCTAATAAACTCTTCATCTCATTTATTAATAAAAATTTGTCATAGATTGATGTAAGACTGTCATGAGCGGTTTTCTAGATGTCTGCATTAGGCGATTTGCCTGTCATAGGCTAGTTTACCTTATTACCAGGTCAAGATTGAATTAAAATGCAGTTGATTCAAATTCATGCGAACACAACTACAATAAAACTAGCATTCCAAACTACTATAGCTACAATTTCTGGCAACAACAAGATCATGCTCTTTTCTACATCATCTTGTCACCAAACAAAAAAACCTAAGTATGTGGGTAACTGCACTCACAATGGATCAAAGGAATGTTAGCAACCCAAGTTAGCAACCCAAACATACAATTCTCAAGATAATGAAGATTTCTTCAAATATTCTAACCTAAGTAGTATCCAATCAAAAAAACACAATGTAACATGCCTTGATTTTAGAGACTCCTAACTCATATGGAGACCTCATAGGGAGACTAGGGAGATTGGTAGGGCATCACTCCCAGGGTATTATATTTCAACATGCATCTTTACCCTTGTAAAATTTCTTAAAATAAATTTTTTTGGAATAAAGATGCATGTTGAAATACAATACCCCAAGGGTGATGCCCTATTGGTCTTCTTGTATATATTGTTGGTAGTTGTCCTACAACACCCCAGAAGCTCTCAAGTTTGGGTGTCTAACATTCTAGTTCCACAGCCATTGTGTTCCGGAATCTTGTTGTGGAAACAAACTTGATATTATTTTGGCCACAAGCTTGAATGTATGCTAGAAAGACCTATTTGGTTGATAGGATCACACAATTACATTCCAAACGACTTCAAAGACAAAGTACATGAATTTTACAATCACTCACAATCCTTAGCAAGCCAGATAATGTTTGACGTTGTACAACGTTGCTATCCAAAGTTTGTTGGTCTTAACAAACCACTTATCTCATTTAGGTTAGCCAAACTATGTGTCGATGAAAAAATCTTTATCAATTTGTCATGAATGAATGATCTTTCACAATCTTTGTATCGAGAGGGTCAGCTGGCATCCCAAGTCACAAAACATCCATTCAATTCTTATTGCAATGAATTGGGTGACTAAGGTAGTGTGCTCATAAACCGCCCCTCTTCTTCAGATCATCTTGTAGGCAGTTGTAGAATGGATGCAAGGTGATCTTTGAATGGACCTCTTTACTCTGTCAATGAATTTTAGAAGAATTGTTTTTATTTATTGTAAGAGCCAATCATTGGCTGAGATTTTTGCACATTTCTTTATAAGTCACAAGGGGACGGATTTTGGGACACCTATGGTCACAAATAGGTGCCTATGACTTGGATCTTTGAAAATTTATAAGTAATTCAAAAATGCTTGGAAAAATATGAAACTACTTGTGTTGGGTTCCGCATCTAATTTTCTTTCTCTGAAAAATGATCTAAAAATCATTTTGTCCCTAGAAACCTGTGAAAAAGGCGAATCAGCCCTTAAAGTGACGGTTTATGAGCACACTACCTTAGAATGATTGCTGCTTAATTCTTCTGCAGCTCATTTGAAACGGATTTCAATGCCACAGGTCAAAAACCAGTGACGCAGAGTGACGCCCTGCGACGGGGTCATTCCACTGTCACACGGCACGATAACTGAACGAGAAAATCTCAAGTGACGCTTAACGTCCTTGGGACAACATTTTATGTCACTAAGAATTTTCTAGGTGACGCTAACGTCCGTCCCCCCAATTTCTAGGACAAACCAGTGAGGTTGCAGACTAATGATAAGTTACTAATAAAATTGCAGACAATGCACAGCCACTCATGATGGTTGCGTGTCGCACTTGCTCTACAGTACTCCGGATATTCGCTGTGCTGTTTTATAATAGTTTCCGTGTCGAAGCTTTTCCCCGACTTGTGTGTGAGAGGGTTTGGTGAAGAAGGCGGCCTGTTGTCTTAATTAGGTGCAGGTGGCCAACTGAGTGTGGCTTGAGCAGAGTGTTTCTCGAACATCACGGGCTGTCGGTGACGTGGGAGGCAAACTTGTGTGTGCACATTCCACACCGCTGATTGATTTCATCCTGATCGGAGGAAGCCATTTCAAGGTACGAAAATCACGAGCTTGGTCCTCCTGACACAAGAGCAATGGCTCGAGAATTTTGGAATAGCGTTCGTAGTACATGCAGCGCCTGGGATAATTGTGTTTTGAATTTCTTGCTGCCGCCGAGCTAGTTTTAGAGCTTCATTCTTTGCTTCTGCGTGTTGCAATTGTTTCTTCTCTTCGATTTCCGTTCTTTGGGAGTTGGATCAGATCATGTTTCGTGTAGCGTATGAGAGTTGTCAAACAGTAGTAAGGAACCATCAAGCAGTTAGAAATTGAGTCGGTGCTGGTGTGGCCAGAAACCCTCTTTAGGGTAGCATGATTGCAAGAGTGCAAACAATGAATTCCATGGCGAGAGACGGTTGGAAAGGGTTCCATATTACAGCTTGTGGAATCTCTCTTTTATTAGTAGAACTTAGTTGTTAGAAGGAGAAGGGCAACGTTTAATTGTAGGTGGAGATTGCCTATTCTCTGCTGCCTACGGTTCTCCTACTTGGGTCAAGCGGATTGAGTCGTGTCTAGAAAGGAAAAGAAATGACAGGGAGAGTGATTGGTATGCCTATCGTTGGTCTCAATTTTGGTCTTGGGTGTGGTTGCTAACATAATTCGAAACCAAATCCCCTACTATACCCAGGAAATAGAGATTTTCTTTTGAATCTGATGCTTCGTGATGATCACTCGTCTCAGCCCGTAGTGTGCTTGGTGGCTTGATTCGAAGGTTTTGGGTGGTGGATTTTGCAGGCCGTGTTTCAATTTATCTTTGTCGTTGTCGCAGAGGCATCGAAACATGATAAGGTGAAGGTTTTGCAGGTCAGACTTTCCTGTTTTTCTTGACTGAATTCTGTCGATTGTTTCTTGTCGCAAGTTCACAATGGATCGTAATCTACAAGCGTGTGTATGGAGTGCAGATTACTTCTTAGTGAGTTTTTAATTGGACTCTGGCATTCGCTCTGGAAGTATGTAGTAGAGTCTGTGCCAACAGTCAGAAGTGCCCTGTGTGGATCAGGTGTCTTCAATTTTGTTGTGCTTGCTGTTGCAACCTTCTTGTTCAGTAGCACCCTCAACCATTTTAAAACATTGGGAATCACCCTTTTTTTTGTAATTATGATGTAGGACTTGCGTCAGACGGGCGTTGGCACCCTCAGCAAGTGGTGGTCTAGTTTGTGGGTTGTGTTATGTGGTTTCAAGGTTTAGTCTAATCTACTAGAACCATTGATTAAGGTCGAAGAGTTCAAGTTCGGGTCTTTCCCAAAGCCCTTGTGAGCATCACTCTTCACCGACCGTCTTCGCTGATTGCATGCCGGACTTGCACGGTCGAGTGAAGATGCCTGTGTGTTGATATCATGGGTGCCTCGCGTTCCAAGCCTTCTGTCTCTCGCTCTTCACCCCCGCTCTCTGAGCAACGCTCACCGCCGACTGCCTCAGTGCTCCCGAAGGAGACGAGGTGTCCCCTCTATTCTTCATGACTCTGGATGCAAGACACCCGCATGCCCCTCCTCCATCAATGTTCCTTGAACTTATGAATTTCTTATCCTTGTGCTTCTCTCCGCAGGGATGGTGCAAGGGGGTCGGCTGGAGTACTGGCTTGTATCCCACCCAGTGAGGCAGCGTGTCCGCTTAGGAAGCGATTGCGTTCTGCTCTACCCGGTACTGAGGAATGAATTGGGTGTTTTATGTCTTTTGGATGCTTGGATCTTTTGTTTGCTTGATGCCATTCTGGAATTGATGATTAGCAGACGTGTCCAACTCCTTGACATCGTTTTTGGAGTCGAATTTCCGGAGCTTTATCTTGGAAAGCATCCATCTTGCGTTTTGATGTTTGATTTCTTCTCCCTCATGGAGTATGTTGTTTGTTGATTGAGTCTCCTGATGCCGTGGTCAACCATTTTGCAGAGGATGGCGGCGGGGGTGCGAAGCGTATCAAGGATGCAGGCAATGGTGTTGTTCCTGATACTGCGTTACTCAACGATGATGGTCAATTCCAGCTTGCAAGTGCAGTGCGTTTCAAATCCTTGGACCTGCACATTATGGAGCCCATTTAATGATCGGAAGTGATCTCTGTGATCGTTTCTTTCCAACTAAGTCGGAATTTCTTTGGATTTGGGAAACTGCCTTTGATTTGTCGTTGATGCTTCTTAAGTTATGGAAGAGAACATCGTCCTAGAGTTTTCGGTTGGTTTGAATCTAGATGGACAGGAAAGTGATTTTCTCAATCCTGCACCCTTGGGTTAGGAATCTTTGCATTATAAGTGAACTGCATCGAAGGTTATTTCTAGGTTGCAGTTTGAGAGCAGTTTTCAACCTTGTTACCATACAACATGAAATGTCATGACAATATCCAGTTTTTGACCAATGAACAGGGACCAGAGTCCCAATTATTCTCATGCCCACCCTCGGGAGCAGCAAGGGACATCGTGCTTGGTCCTTCTCGGAGCACACATGGTATGCAGCCCATGAGGTATGCTATTGTTTCAAACCTTCAGGGAAATTGTCAATTTTCATTACGAAATCATTTTTTCTCATAGATTGTAGTGTGTCCTTGTGCTGCTTCATCGTGTAAAGAAGTTGTTTGTGGAGTTTAATGTATGATCAGTTATCATTGCATAAAAGTATGAAATTTTGAAGAAAGGAAGTATATTGAGATGTATTATTCATATTGAAATAGTCCCACATTGATAAATCATGGTCAAGTGAAAACACCCAAAGCCGTCAAATTAAGCAATTCAACATGGTTGGAGGCACCTTTTTCAAGAAAAAAGATTGTTGTAGTATTAGCAATTGAAAATCATGAATTTTCAAAAAATAAGAATTTTGAGATGAGACATGTAATTATTAAGAATTTTTCAAGTGAAAGCTCCCTAGATCACTAAATCTGTCACACTGGCTAGTCATAAAACCAAAATCTAAAATACCAGCAGTCAACTAATCACAATGAAGTATACACTAAATGGTTTCATTGCACTTGTGGGGACACTCTCAATAGAAATCTACTTGTCAAGAATGGTTTTGCAGATGGTTTTGGATGTTTTTACCTTAGTTGAACTATAGAAAGGTCAATGGAGTTTTGACTATTTCTCCAATTTCATTCGAACCTTACGTGATGAGTCCTATTGTGACCATTAGTCTTGGGTATGAGTTGCATGATTGTTCAAAGCTTTTTGATCATTTGCCAACTCTTGCACTATTTTGCAGCTCATTTGAGTTGGATGGAGCCAAACATAAGATATTTCTTAGTCATGCAGGCGCTCAAAAAGATTTTGTCGAGCAATTGTGTGTAGATCTTGAATGGATGGGATATTTGTTCCCATTCTTTGATCAAAGACACCATAGTTTGCCCAAAGGCAAGGACTTTGCACCTCTTATCATTGAAGCAGCTCAATTGTGTCATGTTGCGGTGATCGTGTTATCGGAAGAGTTTTTGTGTTCCAAGTGGCCAATGATTGAGTTGGCTGAGTTTTATGTTGCTCAACAAGGTGTAAAAAGCAATGGTGGTACATTGAACTTGCTCCCTTTGTTCTTCAAGTTATTCCTTGAAGAGGTCAAGGATGAGGGTCGTTGGATGCCAAAATGGAAAGAACATGCTGCATGTGATGACCGGATTGACTTATGTAAATGGAGTGAAGCTATAAGAGCCTTGTGCAAGTCAAATGGCTTGGAATTTGGAAAGGTTGCAACAAAGGAGGTGGCTTATACGAAGTGTGTTGTTGAGAGCATTTTCAAGTTGTCTCCTCCAGACTTGCTCTTTGGCAGCTATGAAAGCATGGTTGGTTGTAGTCGAATGTGTAAGGTACTTACAACTTCTTTGTCTTGTAGTTTTTGCTAAATTTTTTATTATGTATTGCAATGCCTTTCACAATATGTGTGCATTAATTTTTGGATCTATAAGTATTTCTTGGACTTGTACGTTCACTTTGTTTCTTAGTTTACTTTTGGCTGAGAACATGTTTGTATAGAATTTATAACATAATAGTTGATTTCATTGACATTTAAGATAGGCTTCTTGAAATAGATATTTGTTTATGAATAGGCATTTTAGATTTGTAAGTTTTTTTTATCATCAATAAAGTGAAGTGATCCATAATCAATCAAACACACAATCAAATAAGCAATTGTAAACATGATCTAGAGTAGTGCAAGGCAAAGCAAATATTTTCAATGGTGTAAAGATAGAAATGATTAGGATTGCCAAAAATTTGGTAATTTTATCACTTGAACTAAAATTACCATGAATTTTGAAAGGTAAAAGTTGGTTTGGACCTCTGTCCAACATCTAAAGTCATCCAATTTTGATCATTTAAGAACTACTTTCCCACTCATTACTTCTTACTTTCTTGCTTACTACTTTAGAACATGTGTCATGACCTTACTTGTCCAAACCTTGAAGAAGAGGAAAAAACACATTTCAAGCTTTAGTTGGAAATTTGTTTTAATCTTGATTGCAAATAACTACACCCTATAGGTTGGGTATGGGTCTCTATTCAAGAATGGGTGGTCCTACTTTGGTTGCTACTCACTTGTGGTATTTTTGAAGTTGAAAGTAATGTCTTTGAATTACTTTTATTAATACATTCAAGGACTTTGAAGATCATTTAAGTTTTAGTTGTTTTGGTGATTCATGTGAAGAATTGAAATTGGATTCTTTTGATAAGTTCAATTGATGTTTAGGCCATGTCAAGACAATTTGTGGAGGACAATATCATTGGAGCAAAAGTGTTGGGAATATATGGAATGCCTGGGCTTGGCAAAACTATATTGGCGAAATCTTTGCATGATTACTTCTATGGAGAATTTTTGGGTAAAGTATGTTATGTCGACATGGGTTATGGATCAAGAGCTTGGTGTCAAAACTCGATATTGAAGATGCTTTGTGGTTTTGAGAAGGATGTGGTGGATTGCATTGGTATTGATGTTGAAAAGGTACGATATTGCTTCTTGTTTCAAATTTGATGACTTGTAGTGCTTGAAACTTAAGTAGATTTTTAAATTCCAATTTTGAATCACTTTGTTGCAATTTTCTATGAAAGGACAATTGATAATGAATGTGAGACATGAGTTGTTCTAAAGTAATGGTAGTTTTGATTTCTTGAAATCTAAGATGTGAGTTTTTAGAGATATTTGTAAAGTGATAGAGTTTCATGGAGAGTTTGGTGGAGCATATTAGCTTTGTTTTAGAAGAAATGGTGCATTAATTGGTTTGTCATGCTTAATTACATAATTGGTCAAAGGATGACTTTGTGCAATCTAATGTATCGAAAATGCAATTTTTGAACCTATTCTTTTTGGAGTGGTGCTTGAATACATGTTTTTGAGAATGGTGTTGAATATTGCTTCATTGTTGTGTTTTTGACTTTTATAATTAGAAAGAGCTTGAACTAGAGATGTCATCTAGGTCCTTGCTATTTGATTTGAATTTGAGTTTTGACAATGATCAATTTTCAACAACAAATGACATAAAGCTTACCAAGTGTAATTCCTACTCTATTTTTGAAAAATTTATAGAACTCAATATCATATTATAATTTGATCTTTGGGCCTATAACCATGGAGTGTTGATTTTCTAATGTTAGAATGACACTAGAAATTGATTTGCACCATAATGTTTTACATTGTAAAGTAGGCTTTTCCAAAACCACTCCATGTCAAAGACCCCATCATCATTATGTGTACATTTCCAAAATAATATGTACCTATGTGAAAGAATCAACTTTTAAACATCTATCATAAAAAGCTTTGTTCCTTTATGACTAGGTGTGTGCACGGTTGAGTGGACCAAATGTGGCAGAAGTTCATATCCATATAACTCACTACAAGACTAATAAAAAAAACTTTGCATAAAGAAAGTGAATACAATAATCCAAAGAAAGACACATGGCGGTATAGGATAAGCATTGGAGAGGATCCTTTTAGAACCCTACAATGTGTCCCACTGAGAATGCCTAGTGACATCATCCACTCATTCTTGTACCCTAAATCTTGAAAATGCCAATGGTACATAATTAATCCAATCTTTAATGTTGATTTGAAACCCATTTGCAATTTTTAGTAACATTTAGAATTCCAATTTTCTTTTAGGAAAATACATCGTTTTGATTCTTTTATGGACTTTTGAAAATATGATTTAAATTTAGTCCTTTTAAAAGTCCATAACTACTATTTTAAGATCAATATCAAGTAAAGCAATATAATTTCTAGGTGCCTCAATTTGCACTACAACACATAATGAGTCACTAATACAATAACAAGAATGTTCTCTTCATAAAAAAGACTCTTATAAAATGCTATATTGAGTTTTATGAATCCGATTTGCAACTTTAAGAGTTCATAGCTCTTTATTTAAAGAAAAAACCTTCTAAATAATTACGTATTTACCTTTGCATTTAAGCTCAGAATGCATGTTCAAATTTATAGCTACAATGGTGTAGTGAATTATCTACAATGTGGCTTGCAATGCAAAGGTCTTGCTGAAAAATACACTATGACATGAAAATTGATCCACTCAATTGTGCACACGCCCTACTTTTACATACAATTTTCAAATGTCATAGTCTTTGGTGTGTATAGAACTTCCTTTCACTTGCCAACAAGAAATTATGAAATTTTGATGATTTTAATAATAGTGACTATGTACAATAGCAAAAAGTGGTGGTTTTGGAGGTGCCCACTTTAATTTTTACCTATAGAGAATTATATGATCTTTTAAGTATGTTTTGTACTTGATATGATTTTTTTCCACTTTTTATACAAAATTTCAAGGTAGTTTCAAATTTTTACAAACACTTATGAAATTCTTAGGTCATATAGGAGACAAGTAAAGACATTTATAAATAATGAAAACCTAAGACTTCAATCATATATAGTTCCAAAATAGGAGCATATATATAGAGGAACTTTGCAATTTGAAAAATGGCCATATGCTTGTCTTTTCATGGTTAATGGATATTTCTAGTATGTTGATGTGCATGTGTCAGGGATTGATGCAATTGAAAACATTCGTGAAGCGGAATCGAGTGTTTTTGGTTCTTGACAATATCACCTATGACGTGCATTTGTTGCAAGAAGTCCAAGATTATTTAAGGGTGGGATTCCACCCTAAGAGTAGAATCCTAATCACTTCAAGTAGCAAAGCAATTCTTGAAGATTTGTTACCCAACATGGAATTGTACACACCAATGCCAACCTTAATGGTTGAAGAAGCTAGAGCACTATTTTTGGAACATGCTGCTCCTATGAAGGCTCTTTGTGAATTGACAAGTGAAGAACAAAACATTCTTGGAATTTGCATACAAAAATGTTGGTTTGATTCTCAAGAGGGTGAAAAGGGTGGATTCTATCACCCTATGGCATTGAGAGCATTGGCGGATTTCTTTTCTCGATTGGGTAGAGCCAAAGAAAATCAACTTTTGGTTTGGAAGGATCATCTTGAAAAGGAAATGGACTTGGTGAAGGATGTATTGAAGTCATCAAAAGATCTCTTTGGTATATTGGGTTTACAATTTAGCACTTTTGACTTTAGTGAAAAGTTGTTATTTTTGGATCTTGCTCTCTATAGAAGGTACTTGAACTATAAGTGGTGCTATTCCATTGATGTTGACATTGGTTGGCTTTGTCGCCTTCACAATGAATCTTTGACAATTATTAGAAAAAAAGTGAGTACCCATCATCCTATTTGGGTTTTAAAGAAACTTCTAGTTTTCAATTTGTAGGAGTTTTTAGGATAATGATGTTTTTGATTGGGTTTTCTATTGATTTATTGTATTATGTAGGATATAGTATGTGAACCTACTAAGACTTTTATGTTGTTTGGTGTATTAATCATGATGGACTTTCTTATAGTACATGACAAGTCTAGGGTATGGAGATTTTTAATTTTTAATATCTAATACAAGAATGTGTATTTATTACTTGATGCAGTTGGGTAGATGCATACTACGCTGGACCAATATGGACTGTCACAGTCCTTAATTCAGTAGGATGTTTTGGAATTCCTATAATTTCAAATAGAGACAAGTCGTGCAATATTGAAAAGGACACTTTTTCATGTTGTATACTTGATTATCTATGCATTGCAAAAGAAATCTTGTCCAAATAGTTTATATTCTATTTGTAAAGGACTTTCATATGGACTTTTTATGTACTATCACACTCCAGAGCATTCACCATAAAGACTCATTGATCAATAAAGAATTCAAATATTTTACAAAAGAAGGAATTATATTTAAGTAGGATTATATATGATAAAATTCTTAGGTTTAAAATATGTAGAATTGGACACCTAAATTGGTAGATATGGACTATTACATGGCCAGAATTGGCACCAAATTTTGGGGGTAAATTTAACACACTTAAAGTTGGAATTTTGATATGTTGTCTTCACTTATTGTTTACACTAAGAGGTCATCTAAGATGGTATTTCTTTAAATTTTCTATTTTTGTCTTTTTCTATCCTAATTTCCCACCCATTCGTTCCATTCACTTCGAAAATGGACTAAATATGCGCCACTTTTGGTCCACCGTAGTATGCATCTACCCAGTTGTTAGATTTAAGGAAGTCTGGCATGATCGATTTTGACTTGAAAAGAATGGATTATGACGCGGAGTACATCAGAGTGCCTTCTTTGTATAAGGAGTTTGCTCAATGGTATGCAATGGACCACAATATACCTAGTTTGAAGAATGCTTTGGGTGTGTTTCAACTTGGAGGAATGAATTTGAGAGGTGATTCTTTGACACCATTTAAATATTGGTCAAATCTTATCAGGCTTCGTATATTTCGTATGACCCTTGCCAATGCACGACTTATTGCAAGTAAGAGAATTCAAGAGTTGAGCAACCTTGTGGTACTACAACTTTTTAATTGTCACGATTTGACGATGTTGAATTTGGAAGGGCTTGATTGCCTCCGTGAATTAGAACTATTTAGCCTTCCAAAATTGGTGACAATTACAATATCCAAGAATTCAAGCAAAGACGAGTATGCAGGCATTTACGATTCTTTACAACATGTGCGATTGAAGAGTTTGGAATCATTAAGTCACATGCCTAACTTTAAACCATGCACCTCCTTGCATTCAGTTTTCATAAACGATTGCCAAAAAGTGATAAATTTAGAAGGAGTAGATTGTCATTGTGTAAAGGAATTGATACTTCGTCCTGTGTATCCAAACCATTTTGAGAGGTTACTAGATTTTGATTGTTTACAATCTTTAGAGGAACTTTGTATTGATGCTATTAGTGATGTTGATTATTTTGACGCTCAATGGGACCAAAGGGTGGATGAGAGTGATGTTGGTATATCAATTGCCATGAAAGGTGAAGGGCCTTGTGCTAAGCTTCTCCAAGAACTTTGTCTGCTTTTGGATGGATCAAATAACATGATCTGTAATGCCTTTGGAACATCAGGAGATTCTGATGATGATCCATCTGTATAATCAATAAATGATATTTTATTATAGCTAAATTTCAAATTGATTATACAACTTATTATCAAATTGTACTCACTTTATTCAAATATATATTGCTTTTTGTTAATCAAATGTTATATATGTTGTTTGATTGGATAATATAGTAAACAACCATTTCAATTATGCAAAGAGAAACTCTAACTACATCATAATTTTATCATTGCAATTTTTGATTAATTACAAGCTTCCAAATAATTTTTATTCTATTGAATTGTCCATCTTTGATTCCACTTTGTTATATCTTGCTGCAACTTTGGAAACAATATGTAGAAAACACTTGTTACTATTATTAATATCACGTAGTTGATGTCAAACTTTAATCACAATATAGATTGTGTTAAGTGTAAAAATATTCACTTTGGGCTTTGAAAATGCATTTTTAATGTGCATATTTTGAAGTAAATGACCTTTGGAGGTTTCAATTTTTTTTTAATCTCTACTTTGTAATAAAAGGTTTATTGAAACATTTTTAATTTTGGAAATAAATTAATAATTAATAATTAATTAATAGTGTTTGTGGGATGAAATGAATTTAAGTATTGTAAATATCATCATAGTAAATACTTTTAGGAGAATTTTTTTTAATGCTAAAGAGTCTGGTATTTATATATTATCTTCTCATGTACCTTCTACATTTGAATTAACCAAAATTTAATTGTTAAAGTATTAAGGAATTTACTTAGGGTTTTATGTTCATTTGGATAGCTCAAGAGCTCTAGTGATTTATAAGGAATTTTTATATTTTGTACATTAGGAAAGCACCTAATTATAGGACTATGCATGTAAAGTTTCATTTTATGTATTTTAGAATTGCGAAATTTGTAAGATATTTTAACTTCACTATCAATATTGTATCTATTAATATTCAATATTATTGCCATTTATTGTATTTGATAGGAGAGATTGACATCTACATTGGGAAGTTTCAAAAATTATATTCTCATAAGTGAAATGATTTCAAAACTATAGCAAGCATCATTCTTGACCTTTGAGATAAATTGATGTACAAAGTTTTATTCAAATTTTATTTTTAATATTTTCTTTAAAAAATCAAACTATTAGATATGTGTATCTTACTATAGTACTTTCCCTATTGAGATTTCTATTTTTCATTTCCACATCAAAAAATTTAGCAACTGAAGACATTTTTCATCATGTCCATCTTTACATCTTTACACTATACTGTTTTGTTTTAATAGTGAAGGGATGAATTAGTGTCACCACAAAAAAATTGGGGAAATCAATATAATATAAGAATATTTCAATCCACACTAGTTTAAAATAGTATAAATTTGGTAAATTAATGTTATGACACTAATAAGATAAATTAGTGTAGTGGTTTTATACAATGAATGTGAATTTCTTAGGTTATTTTTTTCTTTTTGAATTCTTACCCTATATAGTACTACTCCGTTTGACACAAAATGATCTTTTTGTTATACATAATGTTTTGGATTAATCTTGAAAATAATAAATTTTTAAATCTGTTTTGAGCTATAAGTAGAGTTCAATGCTCTCCTATCGTCCTAAAACTTTCAGTTCTAAATTGGTTTTCAAATTTTAGTTGTAGAGCATAAAAGAGTGAGATTTTATACCCACTTCCAAGGAGCACTATTAACCACTCATTTCTTGAGTTCTTGTAGTGTCCTTCTGTCTTCCCGCAGTGGCTCAATGACAACTCACCTCCCGAATCAACTACACTAAATAGTGAAATTAGGTTGCCCCATACTAATTTCTCATATCTAACACTTTCAAACATGGTCAACTATAGTCTGGGGCAACCTAATTTCACTATTTAGTGTAGTTCCAAAAATACAATCAAGTTCAAGTGTGCGAGAATCAAGAGATTGAACTTCACAGATTCCACAGGGTACAATAAGTTAAATTACAGTCATTGTTTAAGTTCAGAAGATTGTGGCATGACATCATCTTCTAGGGACATGTCTATCAAAAATAGAAGTGTAGATAGACAATTTGGCAGTCTTTTGAGAATTTTTGATGTATATTTTGATGTCCTATTTTAGTGTTTTGCAGGTTATTTCAAAGTTTAAGTTCTAATTAAGTAGTTTTCTAGATATTTTACAAAGTTGGGATATGGTTTTTGGATTTAGTTTTGATGTGATATTAAAGTAATATTGCAAATTGGAGTCGTGTTGACAAATTGTGGTTCCCAAATCGGGTTTTAATGATCAAAAGATCATCTGAGGGGTATCAATCCTCGTTGGCACCTAACTGGGATTCAAGCTAAGTTGGTTGTTGTTGGGTGTCTTTATGATTCAAGTTGCATGTGTGTTTAATTGAATTAAATTGAGAATATGCTTGAGTGAATATGTGAACTAAATTGAAAGTGTGCTTGTATGGCGACAATTATTAAGTGTCTATGTTATGGCGTGGTAAGCAAGTGAAGCAATCCTATTGGGAAGAAGAGATTAATTTTGAGTGAACATTGTTGAAGTTAAGAGTTAATTCCAAGTTAGTGACTTAGTGAGTGACATGTGCTAGTGTCTGTAAGTATCAATGCCTAATCGGTATATTGAAATTAATTTGGCATGGTCTAAGGTGTTATTTAGTCCAAGTGAAAGCATTACCAAGTCGGTGTTTAAGGATGAAAGTGTGAATGTACACTAGTAGAAAATTATGTCCATATCAACAGAAACTCATCAAAAACTTGTTGATTTGAGTATTGCATTGACCGTTTTTACATTTTTTTGTTGATTTGAGCTCAAGCTAACACAATGGTTAACAAATTTTTGTTGATTTGAGCACAAGTTAACAAAATGGTTTAACAAATTTTTGTTCATGTGAATAGTGCAACAACCAAATCAACATGTTTTTGTTCAATGTTTTAGGGTTGTTTGGGGGTTGTTTGGAGGTTGTTTGGGGGGTTGTTTGGGGGTTGTTTGGAAGTTGTTTGGGGGGTTGTTTGGAGGTTGTTTGGGGAGGTTGGGGGGGGGGAGGATTTGGGTTTTAAGGGAGAGGGTTTGGATTGTTTTTGGATTATTTTTGGATTATTTTTGGATTGTTTCTAGAATGTTTTTGAAATCTTTAAGAATTTTTCAAAAATTATGAATTTAGAGTTCAAATTGTATTTTATTTTCAATTATATTTTGAATTTGATTATTGAAGTTCTAATTAAATTCATAATGTAATTCAACTTTGATTGTATCAAAGTTTTCAACATATGAAAGGCCTATAATTGCTTCTAAATATTAGTCTTCAAAGCAAGGCTGAAATCTTCATTTATGTTTATTTTTTCAATAGATTTAACTAGATGATCTAACTTGTACTTATTTTGACCTATTTTTCCCTCTTGAAATTGTAAAATAAAAAACTTCACCAATTGCAACATCATGATGCTTGGATTTTTAAAAAATAATGTTTCATTCATACCAAATGATTATATTTCATTTTTCCAAAATTTTATCTGAAAAATTTAGATACATATCAATTCTACAATTTGTAATTTTCCATCATATGCTGAAAAAATATGTTAGAAAATCTATATTAAAAATTGCAACAAAAAATATTTTATATTCATGCTTGGAGAAAATAATAAGTGGATATAAATTGAGATTGATTTACAACATTCAATGAAAAGAATTTTAGGAATGAAACTGAAGATTTCCAAACCTAATGGTTGTAATGTACTAATGTACATGTTGTAGTCAACAATTTGCATCCTATTTTTGAAATTCTTAGAAAAAATATTTGAAATTGCATTCAATAAAGAAATTCAAAATTTACTTTAGAGTATAAATTCTGCTTTAAATTAGAAATTGAAATTCTTCATGAGTTTCACCTCCCTAATCTATATAGAACAATCCAAAAATTCTCACAAGATTAACATTTTAGAAAACCAATTTGAAATTCCTATTTTTTTGAAAAATACATTCAAATCTACTTGGCTAACATGCATACATATCTAGAAAATCTATACATCATACAATAACTTTCTCATAATGTAATCAAAAGTTATAAAAATTGTAGGTCCTTCAAACTATCCCTTCACCACATGTTGTGTAAAAATTTTAAAGGAAAAAAAAGGGAATTCAATTTCTAAATACATGAACAAAAACATTAGCAATATTGTCAAAAAATTCTACTTTGTTCTTTAGAGGTCTAAATTTTAATTTTAATTTTTCTGACCCCTAAAGGACCATTGTCCCCTCGGTGGACAAAATGGATTTCGGGCAAGTTTGTATGATCTAAATTTTTAGTTAAACTTTTTGAAACTTTCTCATAAGATAGAAAAACTTATTAGCTTCGTGGTAATATAAATTTTATTTCAATTGGTGCTCGGGAGCAAAAGTTATGGCATCTTAACCATAACTTTCAAGTCATTGGGCCAAAAAAGAAATCTACAAAAATTTGAAATTAATTTTTTAATTTTTTCCTTCTTGAAAATCAAATTTTTGCCTACATGTGAAGCTTTGATTCATTCCATTTGATTAGTACTGTGAAAGTTACAAACCATCTTGTTTTTCAGGCAATTTGAGCATCTTCTTGAAAAAATAACTTATTGGATGCAATTTTGGATGCAATTCTCACAATTTTTCAAAAAAAAATGTTTAACAACTTTAAGTTTCCTATTTAGAACAATCTCACCGTTGACATTATTGTATTTCAATTCCATTTTAGAGCTATTAACGCTTTAGTTTTTCTTTTAATCTTGAACCTACTTGTATTTAATAATTTTAAAAAAAATGAAAATCAAGCGTTTTTTTTATTTATTTTTATTTTAAATTCTAAACTTTCAACACAATTCTTGAACACAATTTTTTTTAAATATTTAAATTCTAGATGAGCAATTTTCAAATTCTAATTTAGAGCTATTCAAATTGTATGTTCTACATTACAAAAAACTTGAATATGAATTGTGTCCAAATCACCTCCTAGTAAAATATTTGCCAAATATTTAAAATATCTTTAATTGAATTGAAGTTCTTATCACTAAAATTTCATGTGGAAAAATTTTAAACCACCAAGTTTGACATTCTATAAGCAATAGGAATATTTTCTATTAACTAAGTAATTCACAATTCAGTCTTTTTTCAATTCAGCAGACTTTGGAGGATTCTTTTGCATAGTATAATCCCTTTTTTCAAAAAACTATAAACTAGTAAAAGTTGGAGAATCAAGTTAACTTTCATCTCCAAAAATCCTTTTGTGATTTTAAGTCTCTAATTAAAAGTTATGAACAAAATTCAGAGAGGGTTTGGAATGAAATTTCTTTTTGATATTTACAAACACTCTCTCTGAATTTTGCCCATAACGTTTTATTGAAGACTCAAAATCACAAACGGATTTTTGGAGATGAAATTTAACTTGATCTTCCAAGTTTTACTAGTTTGAAGTGTTTTGAAAAAAGGTACTATACTATGAGAAATCAGCCTCCAAAGTCTGCTGAATTGAACCAAGAATGACAAAATTGAAAACCGAAATAAATAACTATTTCTTCTCTCTAAAGTCATGGACTCTCACACATGGTTCAATGGATAGGACCTTGCACCCCTAGCCAAGGGTTCAAGGTTCAAATCCCATTGCACCCCGCCCGCATGGGGTGCCACCTAGGCGTTGCCCGTGTGGCAGTGCCATGTAGGCAGTTTGAAAAAAAATTATTTAAAAAAAAAAAAATTTAATTTTAAAAAAATCAACAAATTTTTGTTGAAATATTTGTCAAAATCAACAAGTTTTAGTTGGAATTTTGTCCAAATCAACAAAAACTGGTTGATTTTTGTCCAAATCAATACATCCAAATCAACACAAACTATTTTATCCGAATCAACACTTTTTTGTGAATTTGGACGCTTAATTTTCTACTAGTGGTAGTCTTTGTGTCAAGTCTAGTTTGCTCTTGATTAAGAAAGTTTGTTGTCTTTGTCGAGTTGGAGAATATTTCTAGTGTGTATGAGATGCCAACATAATATTTAAACAATAAAAAATGCTAATATTAAGAGCGGTAATTTCAAGTTGGCTTGTAAGAAGTGTCACTTTTATTGTAATCAAAGTTATGAGAAGCAATGCTGTGAAATAAAGAATATGAAAATCAAGTTGGTAGATTAAGTGTTGGTAATTTCTAGACAAGGAGACAAAGCTTAAGGGCTGCTTTACACTATGGTGGAGAAGTGCACTGCTCAAGAGTTTTAGGGAAATGGGGCAATATGATTGGAGGAAATTTTGTCCTTCACCGGATTGGATTAACACCAAGGCCAAGATTTGTCCGGTGGAGAACTTCAAGTATAGATGAAAAAATGACATGGTTGTCTATATGGCAGCACTTTTTGAAAGGAGAGTTCTCCGAAGGTCAAGTTTTTTGGGCGGCCTCACCTCCCTGGACAAGAAACTTGGCCTCTGTAGAACTCCAACTTCATTGATTGTCTTTTCATCATGACATCTCATCTGTGCGATTGGGGACTTCTTTTATCTCAAATAGCATTATTTCTTTGCCTCTTTCTCTTTCACTTGGTAGTGCTTTTGGTAGTGCGGGTGTGCCAACTATGATTTCCTTTCACTTTCAAGTGTTTTGTAGAGCAGGCACATCGATTCTTCATTTTTTGTTTTTCATTGAGCAGATACATCAATAAAAACTTTCATTTTTTCTTTTTGAAGGTGTTTTCTTTCTTGTATAATTTTTATTTTAGGGTTTCAAATTTATTTTGAGATCTTAACTTGAGTGTAGAACAACGAACATGGGATTTCTACTCTTCATTCTTACAAGACTGACTATCTTTTTCCAAAAAATACTCGGAACATGATTTGGATTGAAATGAAATATGTATTGTATTGATTTTCAAAAATCAATATATATTTGATTGATTTGAATTTTTTTATCATACAAATTAGATTAATAGACGCATTTTTTTGAACAAATTTTATTGAATTTATTAGGCACTGGATGCAAAAGTTATGGCTTCTCAAAACTCACTACAATCAAAAAATATACAAAACATGTGGGAGTTCCACTAGGGGTTATGATTTCTATTATTGTGTGTTGTCAAAATTTTTCTCTAGGTGAAGTTGTCCATTAGACTTCAGTTTGTGAAGTTGTCTACAAGACTTTTCGACTTGGTGTTTAGACTACAACCAGTCAAGACTTCTTCTTTTAATAGTTTCTTTTCTTTTTGTCTTCTTTAGCATCCCACCAGGTGCTTAAAATAACCATGTCTTGGCCAAAACCTCTTGATCAACCGGAGCACTTCTCCACCATAGTGTAAAACGTCCCTAAGTTGACAAGTCTCAACCAAAATTAGGAAGTTTAAGAGGTAGCCAAGTTGTACTTGGGATTGCATTCCAAATTGAAGAAAGACTGGAGAATCCAAGTTGATAAAAATTAAAAGAAGAATTAATTTTGGGAGCCATCTATTTCCTTTTGGCCATTAACCCCTAAAGTCCCATTGTCCCCTCAAGGGACAATTTGGAATTTGGGCTAGTTTCTATGGGCTGAAAATTTACCCTGATTTTTTGAAACTTTTTTTGAAGATAGAAAATTTGATAAGCTTTGTGGGAATATAATTATTATTTCAATCAGTGCCCAAAAGCAAAAGTTATACCACAAAAAGCCTAAAACTGAACTTGGCGGGCAGCACAAAAAATATTGCAAAAATTCAAAATAATTAAATCCTTTTTTTTTTCTCAAAGATTATGTTTTTGTCTACATCTGAAGCTTTGATTCATTCCATTCTGATTAGTGATGTGAAAGTTATCAACAATCTTATTTTTTGGCCAACCTAAGCATCTTTTTGAAAAATAACTTATAGGATTCATTTCAGAATGCAATTTTCAAATTTTTTCAATTTTTTTTTTTTTCAAATTTTAAGTTTGTTTGCTAGAACAATCTCGTCATTGGGATTATTGTATTTCAATCCCATCTAAGAGCTATTAACAATTTAGTTTTTCTTTCAATCTTGGACCTACTTCTACTTGACAATTTTTTGAAGTATGAAAATCAAGTTTTTATTTTTTGAAATTTTTTCCTAGACTACCAACTCAATTCTTCAGTACAATAAAATTTAAATTCAAATTCTATAGTGCACATTTTTTCCACAAATAGCAATCAAAGTCATCTAAAATTGCAGTCTAGTGTTCAAAAAAACTTGTTTTTTCAACTTTGAATGCTCCTATCTCTCAATCTGTACGGTCAAACTTCATGAAATTCTTACTACATAATTTCAAACAAGTAAAGTTCAAGATCCTAAGATTCAGTTTCAAAAAAAGTATTTTTTTTGGTTTTTTTGGACAAACGCAGTAGAAATAGCAGTTTTGAGTGGTTTTTGACCAAAAAAATGGCCTTGGGACTGTAGGGGTTAAGAGGGGAGTGAAAATTTTGCAATTAGATTTACCTTGTGAGGAAAAATAAGTTGTACATGCAGTTAAGGAAAAAAATTGTTTTCTTAGTCTTTGGTTGCAACCCGAGGGTTGCAATGGCAAATTGGTGAAATTAGAGCAAATCCTTTTTAAATTGCCTCCCTTGGAACGAACTATACTATTAGCTTAGTTTTTACTGAATAGGATCTAAGCTTATCTACAAGAAGCTAGCTACCCTATTGTGGCATAATGGACACACCAAAAGGACACGGAATCGACTATTCTTCAATTTTAAATAAAAACATACACACTCATCGTTAGGACTAAATTTCTTTATAGCCACTATGTTTCATTTCCTAGACTTTTCCTCCACGTCACAAGAGGAAGATCCTCAGGGAGTTCACTTAGAGCGTTCATTAGAAACCACATGCAAATAGAACTTTGGACCTCCTATATGCTTTTTGAATTTTAAATAAAACAAAATTAAAAAAATATGAATATATTTTCCTACTTTGAAAGTTTATGTTTTGAATTACTAATATTTTTATTTGTTAATAATAATTAGTTACAAATTTTTGAAGTAAGAAGATACACTATAGAACTTAAAAATAACTTTCACACCTCTATATTATATAAGGAAAATTTGCCTAAAAAATGAATAAAAAATTCCTAAAAGTAACTCTCTATTGAAAGCTATTTTTGAGTTGAATACTGATTCAATGGTCATCTAAATGTGTTCTCTATAATTATTTGAATTGAAAAACATGCCATTTTAGTTCATTTTCAACCTCTTCTAGAAATCATTTCATATTTTATTTGAGTTGGAAATTTTGGCAATAGAAATCTATAGTCATTATTAAACAATGGTCAAATTTTAGATTGAAATTATAGTTTATTAGAAACCACTTGTTCGCATGTGGTTTGTTGTAGTAGAACTAAGGGCCACTTCACACTACGGCCGAAGATCAAGAGGCCGTGGGTTTTCACCAATCAAATTTCAAGAAACCCAAACTTCGGCCTCTCAACCCTTCACACTAGAAGGCACAAGTCTAAAGGCCATCACCCTCCAACTACCTACATGGCAATAAATTGTCTACATGGCAAGGGACTCTCAAAGGAAGTTTGGGTCGGTTAAAAATGAATGCCCAAACTATGGCCAAGAGGCCATCAACTTATGATAAGATCTCAACCATTAGATAGGTAGGTGGGAGTTCATTACTAAGAGTTTGGCCTTTGGGCTTGGCCTTTGGAGGCTTTACACTATAACCAGCCAAATTAAGAGATCGTGGGAGTTCATTGCCAAGGATTTGGACTTTGGGCTTGGCCTTTGAAGGTTTCACACTATGGCTAGCCAAAGGCTCCAATTCCTATTATTTATTGCTCGTTTCTTTGGACTCTCAACAAAGTTTGGCCACTCAATGCCACGGCCTCTTGACTTGAATGGCCATAGTGTGAAGTGGCCCTAAGTGCACCCCCTGAGGGAAGATCATTTTGGGAAAATTTTGAAGGCCAACAAGAAGATTATTTTGGGATAGAGGGAGTAGTATATTACCAAAGTCCTCAAGTTCTAAGATATACACATCATTTTCTAGATAGTTTGGAGACAATACTATATCTTTAAATTGGGCCCCAAATACCTTTTTTTAAGTTTAAGAAAATATTCTTATAACCAATAGGGATTTTCAAGCCTTTACTTATAGAGGATATACTTCAAGAAATTTTATTGAAAGATCCTATAGTTGAACTTATCAAAATAAAAGGAAAGTACCTAGTCTTGCATTCATGAAGAAATTTTCAAATAGATTTGGATTTGAAAGCTTCATTGATAGGTAATATAGAATTAAAAAAAACAATAAGTTCGAGGATGAATAAATAATAACTTGGAAAGAAACCAAACATTGATGATACAATTATTACCATAATTGAATAACAACTTTGATATTTTTTTTGCCAACTATTCATTTTTTTCAATATATAAAGTTCAAAAGATTCTTAGGAAAAATATTTTTCAAGATTATCTTAGTGCCCTTAAAATTTTCAATTTTGAAATTAAACTTTAGCAAGATCAAAAGATTATATGTAGATGTAGTGAACATAGATTCCTCTGTGCACTTAAAATAAACACAATAATGGTCAATTTCGTTAAAATGGCAGTATTCCACACACCATTTTAATGGAATATCTTCTACAAAAGAGAATAAATGTGTTGCTATAGGGTCATACATGTGCCAATTTTATGCTTTGCATATTCAAATCACTCCTAGTTCACACATTTCCACTCCCCTCGGACAATCTTTCAATTGTTTTCATTCTTTCAATGGTTTCATTTTGTGCCATTTTAACGAAATTGACCATAATAGTAGAGAATCTTTGAGAATGTATATAAGATTTTTATTACTCACTTTATAGAATAACTCCTTATATATGATTCTAATGGAGAAGAATTACCATGATAAAAAGACTATATTAGTATTCATAAAAAATTTGTACCATAAAAATTTATCTTCTAGCTTATGCCAAAAGAAAATAATTTGCGTGTTTCAAAATTATAATACTGGTGTTTGTATGGAAGTTCCTAAACTACATTTCCATTACAAAATTTTATAATGGAAGTGTAGCAACAAGTTGAATACATATTTGCCCTAAACCAAAATCTAGCCTCGTAAAATAGTAAAATGTCAATTTAGTTGTGATTGTACATATTATTGGATTTAGGATTCTGCTTGAAGAATGTATGATGTAAAGTGTGTTAATTTAGAAAATTTCAAATAAAAAATTATAGTTTGAAGTGCAACTTCTATAAGGATTTAAAGGATTATCACTTGTAGAAAAACATGTCTTTAATGATTGTAAAGGAATCATTGCCGGCAATTTTGTAATCATTATAGACATTGATTTTTTACTAGTGAGTATTCAAGTATTTGGTGGCATATAAGAAAATAAAGACTCAAATTCTTAATATCTTTGCTTTTGAGTCTCTACAAGCTTCATTGTATTATCAATTGAATATGTCAATGCATGCTTGTAATCATTTTCTTCAAATTTGCTCAAGTAGGATTAAATCTAAATCAAATATGCACCAATTTAGGAGATATTAGGACAAGTCATTGTCATCTTTGAACAAAATGTGGGTATGACACATAGACAAGTCTATTTATCTCAAATCAACCAATAAGAGTTGTGATAATTCGAAGTTGTTTTAAAATGTATAGCCTTTATAGCTAATGTGAGAGTGTATTAATACTTTTGCTATACATTTTTGGGAATACATTGATGACATAGAAATTTTAGAGAAAAAACTTGACTTTTAATTGCTTTTAAATTGACCTCTACACTAATACAAAACTATTGTCACCAGCTCTAACCACTTTAAAGAGTCATATCTTTTATCTCACAATTGCAATTCTTACATTTATTAAACTAACGAACATATACTCTCATCATCATACTCACAATATCCTGATGGAATTACATGCCTTGTAGTGATGGTTGTGACAATATTACCATGACATTTTTTTAGTATGGTAAGAAGGTTGAAAACTACTCTCAAAATTAAAAAAAGAAAAGTTAAACCCCTAATCTAATTCACCTCCAATTCAAAGATTGTATACTCAAGGACATCAAATAGAGAATATCACTCCTTTTCATTAGAATTGAAGCACAATAAAGCTCTAAGATTGTGATCTCTTGCATAACTCAAGAATGATCTCTTGCATAATTTAGGAATCAAGCGTATTTTACAAATAGAAGGCAACTACCTAAATCTAGTGAAATTCGGACTTGATTGAAAATAAAACAATGTAGATTGATTGTAGAGCTCAAATTCGATTGTTGAGATTGAAAGCATATTATAAAGTCCATGAAAACACTACTTTTATAGAAGGTGAAAAAACGAATGATCTCCATAAGGACATGAATTACCGGTATACGGCATTTGCAAGCTGCATTTGGCCATCCTCGCCTCGATCCTCGCTCAATACTCCAGAATCAAAAACAACATCATTGCCTCTTTCCTTGATACGCTTTCCATCTTAGCCATCCTCTGCAAAATGGTTGACCCTGGCATTAGGAGACTCAATCAAGAAACAATGCAACAATCACTCATCAAAACGCATAGTGCATGCTTTCTATGGCAAAGCTCGTGAAAGCCAACTCTAGAGATAATTTTAAGTAGTGTACATTTGTTACTGACCACGAATTAACTCAAGAAAACAATGCCATACACAACATACAAAAATTCACGCTTTCCAAAGACTTGGACACCCAATTCATTCCTCACACAAGAAACCATGTTTACTGGGTGAAGCAGAATGCAATCGCTTCGTTGGACCTCGCTCAGTGGGATACAAGCAAGTGCTCATTGCAAAGAGCTTAACAATCAGAAATTACGAATACACGAAAGCTGGATGTTCGAGGGACATGACAGCGTTTTGCTTACAGAGCCCTGGGAAATAGCTAGAGTGCATACCTTGACTTTTTAGCAGGAACTGAGGTAGACGGCGGTGACCATGGCTCAGGGCAAGAGCCAGAAAACTTGGTAGGCGAGGCATCCATATATACATAATCTCAGCAGACAGCCATCTTCACTCTACCGTTCAAGTCGGGCAGGCAAATCAACAGGCACTGTCGTTACAGATTTCTGCTGGCAGCGGCTCTGCGAATACCCCAAACACGAATGCTTCGACCAAGAGCAGTCGTTCAAGCAGAGTAGCCTAAACCCTAAACCTCCATAACAACCCCCACAGACTAGACCTCCACTTGCTTAGGATTCCAGAGCTCGTCTTCTGCAATTCCTGCATCACATCCACCGAAAAGAGGTGATTCATTCACTGCCTATAAAAATTCCAAAAAAGAGAGGCAATTCCACGAGTATCAGCTTTCGTACTTACGTACATGCGTAGAACTCAAGAGAATGAAAGCATCCCCCAACCAAGCGGCCATCTAAGTGCAGACAGACAAATCCAATCACCCCAAGCATGAGGCGCACGCCAAAGGTTTTGTACCTTGAAATCACACAATTGCCTCCTCCGGCTAGAGCAGGGGTGGAGAATGGGTGCACAAGCTGCCTCCATAGCCCAAGAAACAATCTTCTCAAGGCAGTGATGCACACTGAGTTTGGTTACCTGCACAGTAACTAAGGCAGCCTTCTTTGCAGAAACCTCTCACGTACAGGCAAGTCGGAGAAAAGCTTCAATATGAAACCTATTGCAGCACTAGTGAGAAATCTGTGAAGCAATGAAATTAGCAACCGGGGGAGCAGAACAGAGCAGAACTTACCATTAATTTAATTAGTCGGCAGAAACTGCAGCCCAGCCCGCTAACTGCGCCGAGAATTGAAGAGCATTGCTAGGCAGTATAAGGCCCGGTTCACACCACTGGCCGGACAAACGGAGGAGAAATCTGATTGGATGAAATGACGGTCTCGTCCAGTGGAGATTTCAGACTGGGAGTTTGTCCGCTATTTGAAGTTGCCAAGTCACGAGTCGAGTTAGCCACCTCAGCGGACGAAAAGGAGGAGTTTTGGATCTTCCTCGTGAGGAAGCTTCAAACTTCTCCAGCGGAGAAGCACTCCTCTTTCATCGCAACATTCACCTTTTTTCTTGCAACAATCTCCTCTTGAAGCCATTTGTTGCATTAGATGGGATTCAGCCATCGGGGAGGGTTGTGAGTTCCCCAGCCGAAACCCAGTCGAAATCTGCCGAAACCCGCCTGTGCTGACCTAGCCAAGCGACTGCCACATCAGATTTTTTGAAAAAATAAAAATAAAAAATTTAACCTTGTTTTTCATTTTAAGAACCTTAAAATTTTATTTTATTTTATTTTATTTTTTTGAAAAAAAATAAATTCTAACACCAACGTTCGATGGGGGCCAGGGGAACGAAGCTAGGAACGGGCCTGAAACGGCCCTCCAACCCCCCCGAATCCCATCTAATGCTAAATCAATTTACTTTCAAGGCTTAGGACCAGTCAGTGATTTGAAAACCACATCCTCCGAACTGGCCAACACCAGCGATAGGATCCGATGTGGAAGGAAAGAACTGGATGAATTGTTGGCCCTGAAGTTCCTCACCTCTATTTGTCTGGCCCGTAGTGTGAACCGGGCCTAAGAGCCAGAATCGGGGCAATTTCGTTCAAATGGCAATATTCCATGTGCCATTTTCAGACCACCTGGTTTGAATTGTAAAAGTGTCATCTAGGATAGATATAGATTTTAGAATATTTGATTTTTATAAATTTAAGAAATCTAGGACATGTATAGATATCAAACTGCACAATCTAAACCATAAAAATGACATCTGAGACAACTGTAGATTTCAGACATCTAAGATAGTTGTACATTTCAAACCACTCGGTCTAAACCATCAACATTGCCAAAATAGAGGAATGGTGCCATTTTATCGAAATTGCCCATCGGACTCCATTAGCCGATTGAACCTCCAAGAATCGGAGGTAATTGTATCACACAAACCACCTAAAAAAGTGATACAATTGTTTTTTCTTCTTCAAATATTAAGCGGATCCATGCATTTGTCAAGGCCCTCCAACTCTATAGAGTCGATTTGCAAGGACTAGAGGTTGGAGGTCCAATCGGAGGAGAGATTGGAGTTGTATCTTTGACAAAATTTAAGGTCATTGTTTAACCTTTAAAGGATGAGTTGGTCACCATGGAAGTCATCTATTTTGGTATTGTGTGAATTGTTGGCTTAAAAAAAAATGCAAACGCACTCATTGGAAGTCAAACTACAATAGAAGACCTTCCCTTTTTACACAAAATTTGGAGGATGAATAGTTGCATTTCTATCCTACATGGAGAGATTCATTGTCATTCATAGCTAGAAAATGTCCTCCAATCAATCATAATAATTCTAGTGTTCCAAAGCAAAAATAATCTCTATCATTGCTAATCTAATGAACTATTGGTAGAAAAAAAAGTACTTTTGGCAAAGTTGTTAGCCCCAACAAAATGGCATGCAATTTGCATTGTGTTGAAGAGAATATTTTAGTAGAGTCAACCATTTACTACACACTTTTTATCTACCAAGGTTGGCTTATATGGTGTATTGGTGGAGCTCATCAAACACATATTCATAGGAACACTCATTCTCTTTTCTCCTTTCAAAAGCATCTTCAACAATATAGGATGAAAAACTAACCCTAATCTACAACCAATATGTGTAATTTTTTTTTAACTTAGTTATTTATTAATATTGTAGTGCCTCACTATGCACTCAAAAGAGGCAATCACCCCTTTTTTCTTCCCCAAGCCCACCTCAATTGTTGATTCTCTCCCGGTCACACTAGCTGTTGATTGTTTTTGGAAAAAAAACCCAGGGCCCTCTCTTTGCCATTGATGAAGGTCGTTGTGAAAAATTGTCCCCCATCGATATCGGATACAAATATTCTATACTATATATGGATATTGTATATCGTATACATGTACAAGATACATGATACGGATCAATCATGATACAATCAATATGTCCCATATTGATTGTATGAAACCCCCACCCTCTCAAAATTATAAGAAGGATGGTGTGTGTTTGAAAAACCAAGCTTAATAAAATTTTAATATTAAAATTTTAACAAAAAAAAATTTAATTTTAGAAACCTGGAGGAAGGGAGTTTTTTTTAGAGGGATGAATTATTACCCTTCGGGGTTGTGCGCACATAGTGTCACTATGCACTCAAAAGAGGAGTAACTGCCTACTTATAGTAATTGCCTACTCACATTAGGTACATCGTTAATATATTAATATCGTCCAATTAAATTAGTAGTTATGTCCCTTTCACACTTGGTGTTAGATAGCAATTGATAGGAGTGGAAAAAAAGAAGTCTTTCACACATGCAATGCTATAGAATAGGGTATCCCAAATGACATGGACTCTAATGTAGCACCTCCTAACACTAACCTTTGACATCAGGTATTAATTTTAAAAACCAATTTACAAATATTAAAGATTCTATAAACTTTGGAAAAGGGAGTATAGAGGAAAGGGGTTAAGATAATATTGAAGAAATGCATCCTTGATTGGTAGGCTAGTCATCATGTTGAACGTGGTTATGAAGCATTAGTAAATTTATCCCCGTCATTTCTGTCAATGCACCTGTGAAAGTATTTACTTTACCTTGCACTACCCCAGATCATATCCAAAATTGCTTATTTGATTAGTTATGGGTGCTTTCACCTTATGTGTAATAAGAAACTCAAATTCATTTTCATCTTTCAGGATAAGAACAATTGCAAAATAGTTGATCATGGGTACAAGCTACTATTCAAGAAGTTGGAGGTTTCTACTATAGAACCCAACCACTATGGACCTCCTATCAAAAATGGAAGCAAAAGCTTTTGCTTTCATTTTTTTCGCATTTGGTGTTAAAGAGTGTTGTTGTTGAGGGTCGTAGGAACGAATTTAGACTTGTTTCTGGACCAGATTCACATTGCAAACATCACCCCTAACACCAAATGTGAACATACGTTTTCGCTCACTCAAATTTCTTTAGTAGACCTTCTGTCGATGCAAAGCCTCCTCACAAATTCCATTCCTACAACCAACCATTGGTAGAGTCTCTCTCTTCCTTCTCACGCACCTCCCTCTTCTTCTCTCTTGGATGTCTTCTAGAAATCCCATCGCCCGAAATGCATTTGCTGTTCTAATTTGAGCTTCATTTCGTTACGCAAATCGAAGCTCATGGCGGAAGTAGGTTAGAGAGACAATTAGAACAGACTCCAATTCAAACTCCTTCAACAACAATTATGGAGAAGCCCTGGCGCTGGGCGCTGGGCATGCTGTACGTCGTCACCGTGGCCCTCATCTGGATCCTCGCGAGCTTCGTGGTGCAGTCGGTCGTCGGCGCTGGTGTCTCCCCTTTCCTCCTCTCCTACATCTGCAACTCCTTGTTCGTCGTGTACCTCCCCATCGTGGAAGTCGGAAAATTGGTGCAGAAATGGCTGCTTCGAAGAGGGGCAGAGAAGAGACGGGTTGTTAGGTCGGAGGAGGGAGAGAAGCTGCTGGAGGAGAGCAGAGAGATAAATCCTAACCCTAATTCGGGCATTGTGGAGCAGGAAGAGGAGAGGGTGGGAGAGACGTTGAGGGAGTGGAGTAGACGTGAGGTGGCGCAAGTCAGCTTGCTGATTTGTCCGTTTTGGTTCCTGGCGCAGTTCACGTTCAACTTGTCGCTCAAGTACACTTCTGTTACGGTGAGAAGCGTTTTCTACGGGGAATGTTTGATTGTGGTGATACTTGGAGTGGTTTTTTAGGGTTCGATCGTCAAGGAGAGGGTTTAGAGGTTGTTGAGGTGGTAGGGTTATGGCTTAAGATACAGATACGGAGTTCTTTGCAATAGAGTGTGTGTGTGGGAAACAGGTCATCGATCGCACTCCCAAGTTTTTGAAGGACTATGCAACTTTCAACAATTGATGGCTGGGTCTTTAGACTTCCACTAGAAAATAATTTTTCAAAAATCATGTGATTTATGATGCAGTTATTGATGAATGTCCAAAATTTCGTGATTCCCATCATTGCACATAGTTATTTTCAGGGTAAAAGTTGGTCATACAAAATAAAATTTGCAATTTTACAATTGTGGTTGAAGTGCACGACAAGGGACCGAACTTTCATAAAATATGAACAAACATTTCATACAACCATTCCGTGCGGTTGTTGCGTGGAGAAGGGGAAGTGTGTGTTCAATGCCATGTCTTGCCTATATTAGAGACAAGGAAGCTCATTATAGGATTCTTATTAAGAGGTATCTCAGTTCATGCTTGTAGGCTCCCTACTCTTTTTTTTGTTCCCAAATCCGGCCCTGCATGATTATGAACCCTAGGAAGTACTGAGGCTTTCATAGAAACTTGAAATAGCATTGCCCCAATCTATTCCTTCTTTGGAGCACAAGTCTCGCACTCTTGACTCTCTTAGTCTGTGTTACATCTGACCATGCTTGTAGTCTTGTGTTGCAGTCGAACACGATCTTGAGCAGCGCATCCAGCCTCTTCACCTTCTTGCTATCCTTGGCACTGCTGAATGAGAAGTTCAAGTGGACGAAGCTAGTGAGCGTGCTGCTATGCATGGTGGGAACCATTACAGTGACCCTGGCAGATTCCACCGAGAGTGGGGGATCATTTAATAGAGCAGGGTGGGGCGATGTTCTCTGTTTGTTTTCTGCTTTGGTGTACGCTCTTTATAGCACTCTGATAAGGAAGCGCTTACCTGATGAAGAGGCCGGGGAAGGGAAAGCCAGCACAGCCCTGTTTTTTGGCTATCTGGGTCTTTTTAATGCCCTTCTACTCGGACCTGTGGCATTGATCCTCCACTTCACGGGTTTGGAGACTTTCCATCGGCTCACCTTATCCCAATTTGGCCTCATCATTGGAAAAGGTCAGTCAAATTTGCGTTATTATCTTTTCTTGGTTTCTTAGCATTTCATGGCATTTTTTGGTTGGTTTCATGGGAGGCTCTCTGTTGCACCGACGAATTCAAATCTATCTTTCTGATCCTATCAAGTATTTAACTTAATTTTGTATGCTGGCTTGCTATTGTACCGTAGCAAAGAGCTGATAGGAACTGTATGGGAATACAAGAATGCTTAATAAAATTCAAGCTTAGAAAGTCTGTCAATCTTGGACGAGTCTTGATGTTGATTGTGTTTCCCAAAGAAGAAGTTGCAAGATTACAAGGGCTAAAGATTGTCGTAGTTGTCATCATTACATCCAAGAATCTCAATCCATCATTCTGATTCTATCATATGTTGGCTTGCTATCTTACCATAATTAACATAGAAAAAAGGCAATAGGAGCTATATGGGAGCAGAAGAATGCTTAACCTTTGATTGTTACAGTTTTTGATAGTACACTGAATAGTTGGCCCACGGGGCTAGCTAGCTGTGATGTTTCAGGGTCAACAAATTTCAAGTTTAGAAAGCCAGTGAATCTTGGGTCAGTCATGTCAAAATGCAACGATGGTTCCGATTATAGAAGTACCAGGGCTAAAGAATGTGATGGTGGCTGTCACTGTGGAATTTCATTTCTGGCCTGCATTCAGAGATTTGGGACTAAGAGGGGAAGGTGTTTGCAGGGCTACTGGACAATGTGTTGAGCGACTACCTGTGGGCCAAAGCTGTCCTGCTGACGACGCCAACAGCAGCAACCGCTGGCCTCAACATTCAAATCCCTATCGCAGCTGCGGTGGATTCTTTTCGTGGAAAAATCCCATCTCCACTGAGTGTTGTAGGTGCAGTTGCGGTTCTGGTAGGATTTTTCGGGATCAACCAGCCTGCCACAGGGTGTTGTGGTTCCTCGGGCGAGGAGGATGTGGATGATTTTGACAATGTGAAGCAGAGCACAAACGTTGTTACTGCTTAGCATTACAACTGCAGATTAGGAGGTGCCAGCGCTAGCCTGCCGGAGATGGAGGTTTCTGAATTGCACCCTAAAACTCGACAATGGGGTGATACTGGAGAAAGAAGAATCGTCTTGTGCTCAATTTGGCTACAAACTTGCAAATTGGGATACAGGGATCACCAGGTCTGACACCCCGATTGTCTAGTTTCTTCTTGTTTCATAGTGTTGTATTGGTAGGTCCCTATTCTCTCATTCTCAATCTGTTAAACCACCCACAGAATTGAGTGTACATCTATTACATTTCTGAGAGCATTCTTATGTAATTCTTCCCTCACATTTTGAGGCTAATTTTTTTAAGAGAATTTGCCCTGATTTATTATGGGCTCAGTGGTCAAACATTTTGCAGAAAAGCTTAAATGTTTTGCGGCTACGTAGTTGCTCTATGCTTGATTTACGAAATTGTATGACCCCATTCCTTTGTGACACAACAGTTGGATGTCCTGGGGATTGAAATCATCCTTGATTGTACCATCAAGTTATTGCCGTTGCTGAGTGAAAACGTTTGCCACTTAGTCACCTCAAACAGATGGACCTCAACTGGATTGAAACTGCAGATTGGAGCTACATGCATTGAGTGCTGCCAAGTCTTTACTTCCCTTGATTGTCAATGTAAATCCCATCGCAGCTTAAGGAACTTGTATTGGAAATGCGGAAGTGGTGAATAAAGCATCGATTGACTTGAGCAGCATGCTCGGAAACGTCGTTGACAAGATTATGAAATGAGGATACTTTGTGTCATTCCATCACCAACTAAATTATGTTGACACAAGGTTCAAACTTTCACAATGGAGATGGTTGGAAGCTTTGAGAACTTTGATTGTGCTAAACAAGTTGTATCATTGTATCATGCTAAAACATTTGATGTAGGCAATCAGGCCCAAAAGATTATTTTAGCCTTTATTTTAGCCAATATCATATCAATATAGTGAGAGCCAGCCCAATTTGCATTCCAATGTGCCTTCTAGGTGACATGGTTGGGTATGTTGCCCACACATGACAATTTGTTTGGTGCCATATTTTTTGGCCCAATAAAAAACAGGGTCATCATAATCATTGGCCCAATACCAAAACTTGTGCATCATTTGAGATGGTCTAATTGATTGTATATTGAACCAACTCCAAATTGTAGTTGGGCTCAAGCATTATTGTCACCTTCACTAAACTAAGCATTTTAGAATTGTGATCAAATTTTAGGATGCTACCATGACATTGTTGACATGAAATTTTCACAAGTAAGACAAGAAGTCCACAAAGTGCTCAAGCTCCAAAAGCATCCTCTAATTTTTCTTTCTAATTGCACCAACATTGTATAAATAGTTTACAATACAACAAGGTGTAATTTTTGTGTTAACGTTTAGCCTAGGTTTTCAAGTAGGAACTTAAGTCTTTGGGAGTATAGATTTGCATAGAAACCTATGATGCATCAAAAGTGAACATGATTTCTTTCAAATAAGAGAAGCTTTTTAAACTTACTTACCAATTTTAGATTGGAACAACTTGCATGATGTTTTATCACATTGTGCTTAATCTTCAAGTTTTCAAGTCTTTTATTCTCTCTAGGTTGTACATGAGTGCTTTGATGTCAAACATGAAGCTCCTATATCCAAAACGTTGGATTAAAACTATTACAGCCACTGATATTTCCTTGTCATGGTACAATATACGACATTCATTATTAGACATATTGTAGTGTATACACATTGTAGTACGGTACTTAGAAGACAACAACACAAATGTATGAGGCAGTATTGTAATTAAAAACTATCAAAGAACAGTTATGGAGTGGTCATGTAATGTGAATGTAGAGTCGCATTGTCAAACATAACAAGTGGAGCAAAAGAAGTGTCCACAAATGTTTGTCCATAAAAAAGTGCTACATTCAAATAGTTGAATATAACTTCTAGTAACCCAATGGTCAAGATCTTCCAACATTACACATATCATGCATTAGTAGTTTTAGCTTCCAACACTAGTTTCAAGTTCTCCATTTTTCCATGACTCCCATCCCCTAAGGTCGAAACACCCATTAATGTTTTGTAGCCCAATTCCATCAATAGACCAACCAATTCCGTTACCAACTTTGGCCCCAATTCCGCCTAAAATCCCCCCCAATGCCCTTCCTTTTATGACAAAATCAGAGAATTCTATGACAAAATCAAGGATTTTATGACAACAAGGGTTACGTGTCACTCCATTAATAGAGAATATCTAGTACTTGATTAGGTGGTAATGGGTTGTTTGGGGGACAATTTTGACCTCACTCTATAAGTGGTTTTGTAGTTTCAAGGTTGACCACTTCAAAAATTCACAGAAATTACAATTTTAATCAAAAAATTATAATTCCACTTGGGTTTGATTTGTGAAACAAAAACACACCTCTAAAAAATATGTGCCCTTTTTGAAATTAACCCCAAGATAGTCAAATTGCAAATCAAGGGTGGTAATGGGTGTTTCTAACTTAACTCCTTCAAAACATCAGGCATGTAACTTCATGACATAGGGTGGAACTTCCACTAATGTCCAAGTACTTGGTGGCAACACTACTCACTACCAATGCTAATTGCCTTTAAACAATACCCAACTTTCCACTAGGTCCAAACAACTTCACTTCGCGGCTCACCTTGGAACTCACTAGTTGAGATTCAATGTCACAACCTAATGTGGAGCTATCCAACCAGTGTCCAAAAGTTTGAGTCTTATGGGAGGTGTAGTTCTCGAAGTCTCTACCTTCTTTGTCTACCTATAATTTCTATTTTATAGCTAAGTTCTTTTAGGACTTAATATTATAGAATTCTTATTATTATATCTTTTAAAGGATTTATTGCATGCCCTATTTTGACAAGGTATTCCTCTCAGATTCCCATTCTACATCCCACACCTTGAGTTTGCAACCAAAACACTTTCAACTTTGAGGAGCCATATCTTTTTATTCACAACTAGGATCCTTGTGTTCATTGCACCTAAATGCAAATGCTTTTACTAGTTTTCCAAGCATGTGCAACATACCATTAGATTTGTCCCAACTAGAGTACTACAACACCATGTCTACTTAGGATTCTTCATTTCTACTCACCTAATCTCTTACATGGCTTGACCAAGGTCTCCCTTGTTCACAAAGGTGCCATGGGTATACTTTATAGTGAAGGGCATGACCAATAAATTGTTTATTTACAACTCTTTATTACCTCAAGGCTATTATTTTGGGGCTAGATATTACCAAATTTTAACAAGCTTTTGGATCCTACAAGAATTTTAATGAAAAAAATTGTTTATTTGGCCACGCTTTAACAAAAATATTTTATGATTCTCTAGAAATCATAATTTTGCTACCAACATAACAAAATAAAAGCTACACTAGCTAAAGTTGAAAAGCAACTACATTACATCTACATAGAATCTCGCATAGAATAATCAACAATTTTCAAAATATAAAGGTCACAACTCCCCACATTTCCTCATTTTCTTGTTTTCCATTGCTAAAAATAATTTGAAAAATGATTCAATTCAATAATTTTAGCACTCATTTTAGACTATTTTTTTCTAACAAACAATGTTGGTTTTCAATAGATATTGCATCCTACCCTTTAAGATTCTTACCTGAAGTATATACTTTTGAATATGTGAGTTTAGAGTCAACTCAAAAAACAGCTAGGATCACTAATTTGAAAAATGAAAAGTTATTCATAAAGTGTCCAACAATAGTAAGCACCCATAGACTTTTACATTTTGATTGTATACATCTTGTGTAATTAATATCTTAAAAAAAGTGGTATATTTTGATCCCAACATAGGTGTCGCAATTGGGGCAATGTTTTATATCAATGAACCTACCTTAGACACTTTATGTGAAGTCAACCAAATTTTGAACATTAAGGACTTTCAAGGTTTAATAACACAAACCATTATCACAAGCTTATTTAAACACTTTTAGTTGTGGATACCTTTCGGGTAACATGTGGGACAATTCTTTACAAGGCTTTCCATACCCCCTCTTTTGCAACACTCTTCCAAACAAACCCTCCCAAAGAGTATCTTGCTAGAGGAGCCTTTGCATTCCCTTTGAAAGTTTGAATTAGTTTGAGTAGCCTGTCATAGTGTAGCTTCTAATCTTTCCAATGTTTTTTCATATATTAAGTTTATAAGTTTACTTGGCATCAAGGCCTTTTTTAAGGGAAAAAGTACCAAATTGCACTAGAAAAAAATAATTTGGCTGAAAAAAAGCAACTAACCAAGAATTATGGACATGTGATACATGTTAATATGACATTTTCTATCCAATATGTGGATGAATGTTGAATTTGAAGTACCACAATAACATTTTATATTGCCACTTTGACACCTCATAAAAAATGAAAAAAACCCAAAAAACACTGCTGGGAATCCTTCAATCCTGTAAGTGCAATAATTGAGAGTTACACAAGTTACAATTCCCCTTTGATTCTTTGAAGCATCACCTTCTCAACTATATCGAAAATTAAGGATATATAATTTATCAGTTTCAGTCTACAGTCAATCTTGGAGCACGTGCAACTCCATCCATGTTGCACCACCGAAGTCCGTGCAAGGATCAATCAATACAAATATACTCCAAAACGCTGTTGAGCCTGAGTCAATGCCTGTTGACGCACGTTCTGTCATCTTTACTGCAAGCAGCAGAATCATGCTGTTTATTAACTTCGTGCGGCGCTTCCTTGCACGCCACAAATCCTCCATCAATGATAATGTATTTTCTCACTACGTCAGTCATCTGAAAAAGAATCAATCCAAACACAGAAACCAACACTACTGTAGGAAGCTTATTCAAACTATTGTGCCACGAATTCGTCAATCCGAACAGTGTACACAGATCTAGGGGTTTAGGGTTTAAGGTTTAGATTCTAAAAGTTCACCCGGTTAAAGATCTACCTTCGCCTCACATTTTTACACAGGTCCTGCTCGATTAATCCAACAGCAACCACTCACGGGCTCCCTCGCTAACTAGTCGTTACTTGCAGTGATCAAAACTTGCACCTGGCACTGGCATTTCGAAGGAAATCAGAGGCTCCTTGCAAAGGGACCAGCAGCATTGTCTTTGACTGCTGGGGAATTGGCCATGTTGTAGTGTCCAAATGAAATCCCATATGAAGAATGAAAATCTGAAGAATGAAAGAGTAGAGTGAACGAACTCCATGAATCAAGCCAATTTGACCCAGCTTGCGTAACTGGGGACCCAGTTCACAACCACAAAGAGCATGTAGTACCCCGGAGGCGCCATGCTTGCGTTAGCCGGAGTCTCGGATGCCAAGGTCCACTGGCCTCCTCCTACACTCACTGGAGTGCCCACAACGCCCAGCTTTAACAATCGTTGTCCCTGCACCATCACAAAGCATACAAACTTTAAAAAATTGTACACGAAAAAGGAAACCCTGTCCTGTCACTTTCAATTTTCTCATGGTGCACTTGCACAGAGGAGAGTTTAGAGTCATAGCCCCACTTTCCTCGCACTCTTTGAGAAGAGAGCTGCAGATTTCCAAGATATGAAGCTCTGGAGCTAGGATGGAGGATGGTACGTGGACCTCCCAGCAATTGTTCAATTATGTAGCACATAATCTTGACGAGGCTTAATGATCAGAAAACAGTCATTCGAGAAGAAGAGCTGGATCATAAGCCATAACCACTCCCCTTCCTGGTGTCACTCATTTTCTTAAAATCTAACTTTCTGAACATCGAATCGTCCATGATTGGAATGCTCTCTTTGAGATTTCAAATTAACTCCAATCTGGAGTCCAGTTGTGGAAAAAATACATCGCTTCCCGCTTGTACCTTTTCGGTATTCAAAACTCCCACAACAAAGATCCACATTTGAGGCTCCACGTTTGAGGAATCCAGTACGTGGTGACTTCTCATGGCAAAAATACGTCACAATGTTCACCACCAAATCAAGAGTCAAGTTCCGGAAAAAGCACATGCTTTACCACTTTCTCACCTCAACAACGCCCTAATCTCCACCACAATCTCCAAATTCGCAACACTTCTCATTGCAAAAACAACCAAAAACACCCAGACTCCAATTCCCCAAAACACAGTCTCCTACCTGCGCAAACGAGTGCGTAACAAACGGCGCGCTCGCCATGTTCACCTGCCACTTCGCATAAACCTCCCCTCCGCCGTAGCTCACATTCCCTACAAACTCTTCCCCATACCCCAAGCTCCCCTTCACCGCAAACCCCGGCCTCACACCATCAAGATACGGCGGAGAGAATGCCTCAATCCTAAGCTCCGTCGGAAACTCCCCCGAGAATGTATAAAACTGGTGCGTATTACTCCCTGCAACCAACACCCTCCCATCGGGTAACAAATTCGCCGTAGAATGATACAACCTCGGTATATCCGTCGCCGTGAGGTTATGAAACCTTGTCCCAATTGCATCCATGGGAATGTACAACAAGGGTGTAAACACGGGATCTGATGCGTATCCCCAGCCTTGGGAGCCTCTCGCTGCGCCGTTGATGATGATCACATCGCCCAAAGGAGTGAGCACCATGTCGCCCATAGTGCGACGGGTGGGCATCGTCTCCATGGACCAAGAAGGAGAGTCTGAGAAAGGGTTGAGGCGGCCGCAGGTGTTGCTTGCGGGAGCAAAGCGACCAGGGTTGCTGAAAGCATTGGGAGCTGCGCCACCGCAGATGAGAATTTCGCAGTGTTGGAAGGAGGTGGTGGAGAGGAGGGGGAGGAGGACGGAGCTTCCGGCAGAAGGATAGTTGCGAGGCTCGTCGCCGGGGATGGAGGGGTATTTGGTGATGACGATGTTTTTTTGGTAGTTGTACAGGATGGAGTCTTTGTTGGCGAAGATGAAGAGGTTGTTGTCCGGGAGGAGGTGGACGTAGGGGTAGAGGTTATCGTTTTGGGCGTCGTTCGTCTGCAGGCAAAGCAAAAGATCTAGAGTGAGCGCACAGCATCGGAAAAGTTCTGGAGTGGCGGATTGAAATGAAATTGGGGGAAGTTGCAGTTGCAGTTGCCCGACTGAAACCCAAATCTGTAACACACCCGGTTAGCAAAGCTCGGGACACTTGGATGACACGATTTTCAAGCTTAGAATCACGCCATTGTGACGAATATGACCATTCAGTGAAATTTGCGCACAATATGGTCACATTATTTTATCATAATTGTGGAAGAGATGGACCATGGCATAACGACTGGACCAAAGCTCTGCGCACTTGAATGTCACGATTTGAAATTGGCGCAGGTGGAGTTGCGGGACTGAATCCCTAATCTGTATCAGTCCCGGTCATCAAAGCTCGGGACACTTGAACGTCACGACTTTGAAGCTTAGAAAAACGCCATTTTAACGAATACGACCATTCGTTGTAATTTGCGCACAATGTGACTCACCATTTGCTCTCGATTGTGGAAGAGATGGATGGATCATGGCTTACGTCTTTGAGGAGCTGCAGATCGACCTGGACACGGCCGTTCGCGGGGATGTACTCGATTGTGAAGGCATTTCGGCCTCCAACGACGGCTTGCGTGCCGTCTGGGAGCTGCTGGTTCGATGCGTACCATCTCCCAATCTGCAACTTCTCTGTCGTCTGCTCCACCCAGTCGCAATCGCCATCGTCGCTGCAGGGCCACAACGTCCGAACCTGCAAAACCCAGCACTCCACAGCTCAGAATAGTTGGCACGAGCATTTAGGTTGTAGCATTGATCATATTGTTGTAAAGGCTTCGACATTCTACAGCGATTGTTAGCAATGTTACCTTAGTGACTCCGTCCGCGTCGCCTCCCGTTTGAACGAGCTGGCCGGAAGCGTCGAATTGCCCGGACGAGCACCACGTATCTGTGAAGATGAACAGAGGTCGGATTTTGTTGGAACCGGGCGAGAAGACTGCGGAGTGCGCAGTGCAGTCGTGTGTATTCGCCTGTTGCAGAGAAGCGCAACTCTATCAGTCCACGACCATGACCCGAATCCCCTGCAAATTTTGACCTAATTCGCAGGCTGCGTTTCAGAGTACTTCAGGAAGCAAGTGGTGTTCAGCATTGAGTGCTTCCGACGTTGCAATGGAAGAATCACTAAGAAGAGCCTCAGAGGTGATGGAACCTATAAAAACCTTGTCTTCTCTCAATTCTCTAATTTGAGGCAGATAAGTCTCCAGCATTGACAGCATGAAGAGCACTTTTTTTCCAACGCTGAGAACTCTAAACCACCGTCTTAGGTGGGTAACAATTTTCAACATTGAAAGGAGTTGTAGAAGAGTGCAAGTGCACCACATGGCAAGCTCTGTAAA
Source organism: Rhytidiadelphus loreus (assembly GCA_947034895.1). Taxonomy (NCBI): domain Eukaryota; kingdom Viridiplantae; phylum Streptophyta; class Bryopsida; order Hypnales; family Hylocomiaceae; genus Rhytidiadelphus; species Rhytidiadelphus loreus. The sequence goes on from OX344763.1 coordinate 21,478,618, forward strand.
CAATGAGAACCTTAAACAATGAAAGTGACTACTCTGAAGCCCTGCCACTACTGATCAGCAGTTCGATTTAACCTTTTAGTAATCGAATGTGGGTTACAAACGGCGCGGGTTTCGACACATCTGAGGTTTCGTTTTTTCAAAAAAATTCAAGACCATGTGTTGAAAGCCACGCCCCATGAGTACTAGCACTTACACACCAGCTCCATTGCAAAATTTCTGGCAAATGAGAACCTCCGACAATGGAAGTGCTACTCTAACACACGCTATTGACCGGCAGCTGCTCGCCTTCGTCCCTTCGAGATTGAATCGTGCGGTACAAATGGGGCGTCTTTCGACATTTTCTAGGTTTCGGTTCTCGACACTTCACACGTCAAGACGAAGTATTGAAAAACAAACTTATCAGTAATGTTACCTACTCTCTAGCTTCATTGCAAAATTTCTGGCAAATGAGAACCTCCAACAACAGAAGTGCTACTCTAACACACGCTATGTATCGGAAGCGCTAGTACTAGCTCGGCAGTTCGTCTTATTCTCTTAGAGACTGAAATTTACGGTAAAAACGGGGGACTCTTTCGACATTTTCAAGCTTCGGTTTACGACACATCAAATTGTCAAAAAGAAGTCTTTGAAAAACACGCTCTCTAGTATTATTGCTTGCTTTCCATCCCATTGCAAAAACCGTAACACAAATGTGTAGTTCTAAACGAGAGGAGAGTCAATGCCACCAAACTTACTCGATCGGCCGGGTTGTCTCGGCACACGCCATTCGGCAACGGTAGCTCCGAGTCGCCAATATTGGTGCGGTCGAGCAGCACGACGTTCCCCATGTGCGTCACCGCCGCGTGCATGGTGGAGATTCCCGCATTCTCCACCACAGTCTCCCACCATCCTCCCCCACTGCACTCCACTCCATTCAGCTTCCAGACTTCACTCCACAACAACAAAGCAGCTGCCAGCACTTGAACCACCGCAACCGCACGCCCCGAGTTTCTCGACTCCATGGCCAGGGGGAGCAGATATAACCAGAAAATGAAAGCACATTCACAGGACAGGTAAGCTTACTCTTCAACCTGTGAGAGTCTGGAATGCACACTTTGTTTGAGAAATCACTCAGTTCAGTCTCAACCAAATTCGACCAGAAAGAGCACTGGATTAGCGTCAGAAACTGGGAGTATCATTACTAGTCAGTCTGCAGACAGTTAGATCAACTGGTTTGAATTGGACGGGTAAGAGTTCTACTAGTTACGCTTGCGGTTAAGTAGCCGCTTGCAAGCTTCAGAAACTGAGTATATCACTACCAGCAGTCTGCAAACAGTATGATCGATCAACAGGTTTGAATTGGACGGGGGAGACTGGTTACGGTTACGGTTAAGTAGCCCCTTGGAACGAGAGACTGACAACGGGAACAAATGTGGGTTCTGAAAGGTTACGACTAGCTAGTATGCGTGGAAGCTGCATTGACTGCTTGGTTTCGGGGATCGATCACAATCACGTACTATTGTATAGATCGAGACTAGCTTCGATTCAGTCCTCGATTGGTGGGGCTCCTCTTACTCTTGCGTCCGTTGCATGCATTACGAAGCTTTTCGAAGTCACCAACCTAAACTGGAGGATTGCATACGTACGCACCCACCTCCCAATGTCACCAAATATGATTCTGGAGGAGGGGGAGGAGTCGCCGTTGCGCAATAATTGCAGCATGTCTCGGACCATTCTCCGCGGACAGCTTCGCCAGTTCGCCAGTTCACCTGCTCAGTCACCTGGCTGCTGCTGCCTACCCCAGATGCCATCTTCATTCCTTCCAGCTCATCGATCAGCTCCAGAAAGGAGCTCGAGAAACTGCGTCTAGCCAGCATTGCACTGCTTGCGGTTAATTTTTCTATTCTCTTTTTTTTTTCTCTTTTCGTGACACAAATGAACTGAAATGGACAGAGTAACCCCCAAACCATGATGACCACACGTCCACACCGATAATTACTTATTTACCAGAAAGATAATCAATGCATGCAATGAGACATGACAGCGATTGAAAGGACCCGTGAAGTTCCATTCGTGAAAGCTCCATTGAGGTCGGCTTACTAACACAACACCTGAAGTGATGACACCACCATCAATGCACTGATTTCGGAGCTGAGTGTCGACAATTGTCCTACGCATCAATAAGATGCGGTGGATGGAGCCATGGAGCTAGCTCGATCATGCTGAACGGTCGGGCACTCAGTGACGGAGGTAGCCGTTCGTAGTTGCGTCGATTGTGCCTGGATTTGTGGAAACCCAAAGATTTTAACTTCGTAAAATATGTTGCTAGCTGTTGCTGTTGCTGCTGCCTGACGGACAGTTTGACGAACTGGGTTTTTTTCCTTCTTACCAAGCAGCTGCTTTTGCTTTTGTTTTGTTATTACCGTAAGTTAGTCAGTAGGCCAGAGAATGTGGTTACCCCTGGTGACGGACGTTCTGGGGGGACGTGACGTGCCTGTGTGAGTTGCCAGGCAGGGGGTGGGTGGTGTCAGTCGACTGACGGAACAGAGCAGGTGAAACCATCGATCATGGCACGGCGAAACAAGGTTTTCAACCGGTTTGCATTTCTTTTGTTTCGTTTCTTCTGGACATTTTTCTTCGGGGCAATCCAAGATTGCAGGAGGGGATCTACATTGAAGTCATGGGCGGGATGCATGAGTGGGTGATAATTTGTTCATTCATCCAAATGTGCACACATCCAACTGAACTGGCTACTGACTGTAGTAAACATTGACACAATTTAGAGATTTCATCCGCTGTAAAAGGGTTTAATAATCACTCAAATTTTAAGTTTTTTAATCGATTTAGAGTGATGATTGAGTCTACTGTAATGTAAGGCGTGTGCTATGAGGGACTAGGAGCCAGAGTTCGAGAAAAACACCAAGACAAATTGAAAGCATCCAAACTAGGGTGTGATGGAGTTTGGTGTTGTATTTTTTTGTACCAAAGTGCACAAGCTCTAAAATCGTTCACCTCCTCAAATGTACACTATTTGTACATGTTGCTTTTTCATAGCCTTCAGCAATGTACGAACAATGTACATTTGATGAGAGGTGAGCAATTTTAGAGCCCTATGCCATTTCAACTTCAAAAATTCATAACTAATTCAACAAAGCTCCAAAAAATACGAAACAACGTGGATTAGATGCCAATGCAAGGAAAATTTACTGAATTTTTTTTTTCAAGAAGCTTCACCTCCCTCAAAAGTTTAGTTTTATCTCTGAATGGGCAATTTATGAACCTCCTACCTTATTCTTAGTTAGCCATTAAACAATGAGCTGGTCACCGTGGAAATCAATTGTTTTGGACCTGTGTGAATTGTTAACTTTAAAAAATGCAAAAGCACTCATTGGAAGTCAAACTACTATAGCAAACGTTCCCTTTTCACACAAAATTTTGGAGGATGAATAGTTGCTTTTCTATCCCACATGGAGAGATTCTTTGTCATTCATGGAAAACGTCCTCAGCATTGTTGTTTATGGGTTAAGCCTTCCTCTCACACCCCTTGTCCTGTACAAACTGGGGTTCACTTTACGATTAACTCTAAGTTAATGAGGCGCTCAGCTCCTCGAAGAACATGACCATTAGCTCCCAAAGGCTGCAAGCGAACTGTGCTGCTTTGAACCCACCTTGAAGTTTCTGCTCACGAGCGCCGGCCCTTTCAGTCGCCAGGGGCGTGGGTCAGGGTCCCCATTCCCCAAAGCAGTGTGGCTAAATTTATAAATGTTTTTAACCTCAACTATTTATAGCTACCAGAATAATGGGACTGAGTAGACAGTACCACGGTGCAGGGTTTTTAATTTTTTTTTATTTCATTTATTTTTAGGCAGTGCAGAAAGCAATAAGGGTAAAACAGCCCATCACGGTTTGTCCTCATGCCATTGCTGATTCTTTTTTTAAATTCCCCACATAAAGGCAACTGAAGTGTGATAAATAGAAAGAGGAGTTGAAATTATTATTTTTTTGACAAAGTATGAATTAGCTAGAAAATTTTGAAGGTTCAGCCCCCAGAAAAGAGTCTCTAGACTACTCCATAACCAACAAAAATTGTATCCATAATGCTCACCTTACTCACCTAAAGCGGTCACAATATTTCTAACGTGGAAAGCCTTCAAAAAAATCACTTTCTACAATGATTTATAGTGAAAAAGTTGGGTGTTCCTGATGAGGTTACTAATCACTCCATTAGTGTTGGGTAAGACATTAGAGGTAGTCACACCTTCTTCACTTGGCACTTGGAGAATGGAGAATGGAAACATGGTGGCTTGGGGTTGGCTTCATGTTGGTAGAATATACTTAGTTGGATATATCTTCCGCACTCCTAGTCTTCACCTCCGGAGGTGAAGATTGGGAGTGCGGAAGATATATCCAACTAAATATATTCCTTTGTGCCCTACACTTTTATCTTTCTATGCCACTTTTACCTTTATTGTTGCCAATTTCCCTCCAACCTTACATCTAATCTTGGGTTTAAGTAAATGAATTCTCCACTCTCAACACATATTTTAGGGGTGTCACACCTTCTTCATCCACCGTGGCTTCCCATTGGCTCCTCCAAACCCTCACCAACTTCTCATTCTCCATTCTCCAAGTGCCAAGTGAAGAAGGTGTGACTACCCCTATTGATTGTGGCCTAAAATCTCACAAATTGAAAAAATATCCGTCATAGGGTCATTCCCTAGGTGTCTATCATGGGTCATTTGACCATGAATGATGGGCTATTTTACATTAATCAATAGAAGGATGAAGCTATTTACATCCATGGAAGTGGATGAAACTTGCAATTTATGGATGAAATTTCATGTGTTCATCCAAAAGAATGTAAGTTCATCCAAAGTTTAGCAATCATGTCCTAGATTACCTAATCCAAAAATGAAAGAATACCACAAATAAAAATGTGGTGATTTCAATTGGTGATTTCATCCAATAAAAATGAAAGAATATTTTGCCCAAGATTCCCTATCCAAAAAAAATCGTTGCTTCTCAACGAAAAATCCCTCAAATAGAAAACCTTGTCAAGGTAGAGTTTTTCATTTATTTTAGACAATGCAAAAATGAATCATCATTGTTAGTGGAGCGATGAAGCTATTTACACCTACAAAGTAGAATGAAAACTGCAAAATATGTGGATGAAAACTTGTTTATTCATCCCAAATAGAGTGATACCATCTCCAAGATTTTGGTAGCATTTTGAGATTTCTTCCATTGAAAAAAAGGAAATATTCCATTCTTTTTTTTCTTGCCGGAAGGGCCATTTCAGATTGGTTCCCGCTGTTGGAAACCAGCTTGCGCTGTTTGGAAAAAATATATATTTAAAAAAATCTAAAATTTAAAAAATGATTAAAATATTAAAATATTAAAAATTGAATATTAAAAAAAATTATAATTTTTTTTAATGCCTATTGATGTGGCAGTCTCTTGACCACGTCAACAAGTTATGTGGTAGAGATCAGAATGCAAAGAGGCCTCACAACCCTTTACAAGGGTTGAATCTCATCTAATGATGTCTTGCCAAATATTCCCTAAAAAAAATTTGCATTGCTTATTTGTAAAAATTCACTCAAAAAAACTCTAGTGAATATAGTACTACAAGTAAGTGTGAACTCTTAGCCCTAGAACGCTAGATTGGTTACCAACTATAGAAATCATCCTTTTTGGCACTATATAAATCATTAATTTGCTCAAAAAATAACAAAAAGATTCATTGGAGGTCAAACTATTGTGCAAGACTCTCCTTTCCACATAAAATTCCAAGGATGAACTTGTGCGCTTTTGTGTTACTCAAAAAGATTCTCAATCATTCATAAGACAATTTGTATCTCCAACGACATTACAAGGTTAATGCACTTTATGAATGAAAATGGTTTATTGTGTTTTTGCTACAAATATTGTACATGCAATTTGTGATGTTCTTCTATAAGATTTTATTCAAAATAGAAAGTTCTTCTAATGCATCTATTCTTTTATTCATTCAATTCTAATAAATGGTATAAAACTAATGAAGAATTTTGTTTTAAATATAGTCATAATGTCTTTTAGAAAAGTATCACATAAGGTTCTTTTTTATCTCAATTTTTTCAATTTTTTCCAATTAAACCCTAAAGGTTTTTTACTATATTTTCACTAAAAACACTCCCAAACTGCCATTTCTAATACAAGTACCAAATTTTAGAAAAAACATTTTTAGACATATGTAACCATAGTATCTTGTATTACTGAGGATTGAGAAGATGAAGAATTTTTTTTATTATAGACTTGAAACATGCCAATGCCAATGGTGGAAATATTGTAGTAAACTTATTACCAATTCTATAATACAAAACTAATCAAGTACAAAATATGAAAATTAATGGTCTATGTTTTCATTCTTGAACTCAAGATGTGTGAAAAGATGTTTGCAACAAATGAATATATTAGAGAAGTAAAGCATCTTATACCCCTTGATTCTTTTTTGAATTAGCATGTCTTTTTTAAGTATATGATGTAGATTCAACATTAAAGCACATTATTTTATGAAGTATTGTACGGAATACCAATGTTTTCATTCTCAAACTCAAGATGTGAGAATATGTGACCCAAAAGAGTTCAGAGAAGTTGAGCATCTCTAGTACCCTAATTCTTCAATTGAATCCAAGGTGTTTGCAACTTCTTTTGGGAATGTTATAAAGATTCAAAGGCAGAGGTGGAACCAATAAAAAAGAAAAAGAAAATGTTCAAAATCTTATTGACCTCTAAAGGACTAAGTGTCCATTCAATGTATGCAATAAATCCTAAGTAGATTCCTACAAAGTCAATTTGGGTTGGATGTTCATGAAATTTTGATACAAGGTGTGAACATGTACTCCCTTAGTGGGAGTATTTTTTTTTTTCTAATCGGGTGTTTAGATCAAAAGTTATTTTACCTTGAACTTTGGGGGAACCTGAGAGTGTTTTGGATGGCATGTGCAAAACTCCTACAATTTTGAAATTTGGTAAGTATGTAAGTTATATGGGAGAAGTTGCAAATTTGCATGAACATTGGCAATATTACCATGTATAGAGTAAAGAACGCACTCTAGGAGGAATTAAAGTACACTAGCCCTATTAAGGAAGATTGGAAAAAAAAATTCTTCTAACTTCAAACATTATAATCTTTCATTTTGTACAATCAAAGTTGCTAAATTTTCTCTACATATTCTCACATTAGTCTAGTACAAATTTGTTTGGTTGAATTTTGAAGGATTTTTTTTTTTTTTTTTTTTTCATTTTTTTCTCTTTATCCTAAAAGATAATAATTTTTGACAATTTTTGCCTGAATGTGCCTTGATTTTTTAGGAGTTAATTCAAATTATCGTTAATACTTTTGGAGCAAAGTCAACTAAATCTCATAGATGGTATTGTCATTGAAAGATGCGTTGATAAAACATGCTATGCTTGACATTGTTTCTTGATTGAATTCACTACTAGCTAATCAACAAATTCTCATCTCATGATCCTCACAACACTAATAATGAAATTTAGTATTATTATGAAACCTATAGTGTTATTTAGCTTATAATGTAACTTCGCATTTATCAATTTAAGACTTGGGTTTTGAATCACAATTTGAACTTGTAGTTTTTGCATTAGAAAGTTTGATAAAAAAATTTGAATAGAAGCTTAGAGGTTGTCCATATCTTTGAGGAAGATGGAAGATCATCATCAATTTGTGATTATTTGAATAAGCTACATGATGCCCATTTAAGAAGAATTATGTGGAAATCCAAGTTTGGGCAGCCCTCCTAGTACCTCAAATGTCCTTCAAGATTTAACAAAGGGTTTTTTGATAAATACACGAAACCACGTGTAACGAGATGATTGGGTGAACGGATTATTCTTCTGACTAGGATGGAGTTCGGAAGCTGAGGTGGACAATAGGCGGGCTGAGATCGAGACATTCGAATGCCCAAGTGCCCAACCGCCGCTCAAGGTTCGTCCGGCTTCACGTGAACTTTGTAGGGTGGCAAAGTAGCAGCTGCTGGAAGCTCTGTTTTGTGAGGAATTGCAGAGAAAATCTTTGCACTTCATCTTGGTGGAGACATGGTCGCCTTTCTGTGGCTTCGTTTCGGTTATTTTGTGAGTCGAAGGGTCGATTATGGCGAGCTTGAGTGGCATGTACAGAAGCTGTAATCTAGAAGCAAGAATGTGGAGATGGAGATCGAGATCGAGATTACAATTGTGAGAACATCTTGGAGAACAGGAAATTGGAAACAGGGTGTATTGAGATACCTCGGGGTGAGCATATATGCTGTGACAAATGTGTCATTCACGCAACCATGTTGAGGGGCATGAGCAATTCTCTCAGTGCAATTTCACGTTGAGGCATGTGCGCGATGTGTCACGATTTAACTCCCTTTGCAAAGGTCGATTCCACCAATTGTTCATGATTTGTTGAAATGGATCCGCAAACCCTAAGTCAGAATTCGATGCGCAGTTTCAAATCTTTCCAACCAAGACTATGGATCGTCACATGTGTGATTCCATCAGCATGCAAGATTGGAATTACATATCGTTTCCAGGAAGAACGATAGCATTCTCGGCTTAGATTACAATGTGGATCGGCATGGACAAAGGCTAGGCAGCAGCAGAAACAACCCGTACACAAGATCCAGCACAAATTAGGGTTCTGCAGGGTTGAAGTCACATTCCATTGTCGGCGTTCTCTCATCTTTCATGACCTAATTCCAAGGGAGATTCCACCTGGAGGAGCTCGAGCAGCGCTTATTCTGCAGAGCACAGAGACTACGAGTAACAACCACGGTTTAAAATGTGGCACATTCTTGGTGATTCAAAATTCTAGGTTGAGGGAAAGTGGCATAAATCCGATTCCGAGGGAGATTCAATCTTGAGGACGCTAATTAAGCAAGGTAGCAGCCACTCATCAATTGTAGTAACCACAGTTCAAAGTTCAAGAAGTGTTTCATTCTTTCTCATTCAAATTTCTTGGTTGAGGGTTGAGTGGCATCCTAAACCCAAATGGCGAGCACCGACAGCCACAGCAGCTTGCCCCCATCGCTATCTCGGATTCAATCACCCTTGAGCCGGTCGCCCACTGGCAGTGAGGGTGAATCCCCATTTCAGATGTCCTTCCCAGAAATCAACCAACACATAGACGTGGAGCACGAGATCACCCAGTTTGTGAAGGATTTGGACGCCAATGAAGGCAGGGAAGAGTTCGTCTTCCTCCCCAAATTGCCCCCAAACCAAGTTGAAGCCTCCAAGTCTTTATTGTCGGCTTCGGAGACGAGGGACTGGGGTGAGGAGGTTGCCACTCCCACCTCCACCACCGGCACCATCGACCAGTTGTCCTCACTCAAGATGACATACTACGCTTTCAAAGAGACGTCTGGCCAGAAGACTGGCATTCCTGTTACACTAGTACTCCCATTTACCATAGCTCATTGCAATTGCATCTGAAATAGCTCATAAAATCTGAATTGCAATTGCATCTCCCGTAGCTCATAACTTCTGAAAGTAATTGCTTGATATTCAGTAGCACTAGATCTCTATTGTACCATCAGCATGTTACTGAAATGTCTCTTGCAGTGATCACAAGTTTCTGATGCAATGGGCTCTGCTGGTGCAGCTAGCAGCGCACCTTGAGAGAAAGGAATCTCGCTACCCTTCGTTCCTTGGTTCTCGGTGTGTAAGCATTTGACTATGATTCTCTTTCATTTCCTTAACCCCTACATGCCTGCTTCCATATCCATAGGAGTTGGAAACAAATCATTTAGGAATCTTCAAGGAATGTACTTATAGAAAGAAGAAATCATAACCTACATTTATAGAGATGTGTTTTGAAAGTTTCTGTAGTTGAGTATTTGCTTTCAAACTGGGATCCCTACTTTTAGCTTGGTCACTTAGGGTTTAACAGGGTTCGTTTCGAAATTTTGCAATAAATTATCATTGTCTGTATGCTTATATGAACGTACGATTTTTGGAGGAATAACAGGCAGGCTGGATTTGATCACAATGGGGTGCAGGAGTAGCGTGAGCATGACGGGTTCCACGTCGGCTGGGTCGTTCCGGACGTTGCAACGAAGTCCCAGCCGGAGGACTTCTATGGAGATTACTTATCCTGCCCTTTCTCCCCAGGTATTTCAATTATTCGAGTTATCGTGACCATCGAATCAGTTGGACTGAATCAAAATGATCTCTATTTGGAAATATCAGTATCTTGACATTATTACTGCACATAGAGAATTGAGATGCGTGGGCGTTATATTGGTTGTGAAGGTAATGGAGGTGATCAATTCTCTGGAGACTCACAGAAAGAAAGCTGAAAATGAAGGCAATTACATGGAGGCTCGAGCGGCTGCCCAACGCCTCAACGGGGTCAAGGTAAACTTATAATACCACATTGGAAGACAGATGATACCAAGATCTCTAGGGACCTGGTCCCGTGTCCCATACTGACCTCTGCAGTTCATCTATTCTCACCTGATTGAACTTATTAGCAAGTGGGATTAGCATGACTCGCTAAATGTGTATGACCACTGATCTTTGAATGGCATGAAGTCACTTTTTAGTGGTCTATAATCTCTCACTGTGAATGATTGCAGCAGAAATCATCGCACATAGTTGATCTCAAGAGAGTTTGGCTCTTGTACCCATAGTGATCTCTCTACTGCTTTAGACATCTCCCCAAAAGCACTTTCCCACTTATTGGTTCAATTGCTTTAAGTGAAGCTAATAGTATCTTCTGCCTTCTTGTTATGTGACATATTACAATTGGCAATGCGCCACATCTTCAGGAACTAAGTTTATTCAACAATTATATCCATTTGTAGGTCTTGGAAGATAACAAGAGGAAAGTAGCTATGCTCAAAAGACATAGCCTTGAAAGAGACGACGCTGAAAGCGCGTTCAAAGAAGAAAGTTCTGAAAGAAATCGGGTTAGTTGTTATATCTCGTTTATCTGAAGAGTTAGACTATCTAAATGTTCATTTTACAGTTGTTATGGATTGGATTACCAGTAGAAGTTTTCTTATGGCATTCATGAATATATGACGCTTGTATTCTGAGCAGCTCTGGGAAGAGAAATTGCATGAGTTCCACAAAGCAGTTGTAGAACATGCAGCAAAGCTGAAACGTCAGCAGATTGGCGTTTTACAAGCCTTTAGAAAACGGATGGCGGAGAAAACACCGACCAAACCTCAGTGGTCTCGTGAGCTTCTCAAACATAGAAAAGTGCAGGTATCCCATTTGACTTGGAATGACCTTGAATTGATTTGAATTCTTTAAATCTTTCCCTGTCAATAGATTTTGATAAATGTGTTGTATGATTCATTATGCTAAGTAAAAGCATAACCACCAATTGATGATAAATGGTTGTGTACTGGTAGACCTTTCTTGCAAAACAAGGAAAATATTTAGAGGCAGATGAAGTGAAACGAATTGCAGATAGGATGGAGCACATAGAGTTACAAGCAACACTGGCTGCATTTGCAGCCGAGGTAGCTATCAAAGAACAAGCTCTCCGGGCGAAGCAACAAAACGAAATGGAGGTATTGTTGCAACGTGCTGCTCAAGGGCGTGATGAACTTCGAAAGACGAGGAAACTGGATCTTGAAAGATGCGCACAAGTATGGCACGCTACATTTTGTAATCTAAATTTAAAAAAATTCTGATCTAAATTTTGAAATGTAAGATTGAGATAGAGTAGCAACATCCAATTATGACCTCATAAATAACCCGAACTAAATCTTGGTGACAATAGAGATACCCTTAGGCTCGTCCTCCTTTTCACCGACCCAAAGTTCAGCAGACTCTTTTCGCCCTACTTAATAAATCCCTCTAATGAAGATATCGATTACGAAAACTCTGTGAACAACTAAGCTTAAAGTAGCAACTATGTTCAGTTGCTTCAACATTCTCTTTTAGGTGTCGTTATGTTAAATAATTAATGTTCCACTACTTCTGACCAACTGTATTGATGTGTTATTATCAGAGACACAAGAACGTTGTAAGGGAAATGCGGACCTTACAAAAACATGAGCACGTAAGATTTGAGCAAATTATAGAGAAACGTGTTAATGAATTTAAAAAGAGCGGGGGAAGTCTTCAGTTACTTTCAGAAACATTGAGTGGTATGGAATCTTTGATGCTCCCGAGCATTCCTGACTGTCCTGTAGGAGACGAAGCTGCACCACAGGACAGTGATTCACATGCGTCAGGTTGATTTTTAAAATTTTCATTGCTTTCATTTAGATATTGATTCTGGCTTGGGAGTGACTGTGCCACCTCTTAGCATTCCATATTTTGTGCATTGGAGTGAATTGATGTACCATACACATGACATTGAAGGTGATGTCAATTGTGCTAGATTAGGTCTTGGTTACACATTAGTTACATATACATTATAAGTCTCGACATCCAAAGTCTCTTGCGTATTGTAATTGTAAAAAGAATACGACTGATGTCTTTTTTGTGGATTTGGAATATGAAGATTCCAATTTTGTATATTAGTATACATGTATTCGGTAATGAAGAAGTCATCAATGGCGTGTGAATGTGATCGATGCTGCAACAACAAACAGTAGTTTTTCTACAACTTTCTATGAACTTAAAGAGTGGAAAATTTTCATCCGCATTATGTGGCTGCAGTATAGTTGTTCACCCATACTTCTTTAATATCACATCCTTTGCTCTCTCACCAAATTCAAACCTAAAAAACAAGCAAAGCTTTGTGCTAAGAAGAGGCTTTGTTGTTGTAGCATTTGCTTGTTTTTTGAGTGAGATCTTATTCAAACTTCTTCACAATTTCTAGCTTAACCTTGTAAAATTAGTCCTATGGAACTATAAATTGGTTTCCAAAATGAGAATAATAGAATTTACTCATAATCTAAGAGGAATTGGAATTGAGTTAGGAAATGAAAGTCACTAATTTATTTGATAGAGAATGCATTGGGGCAATCGGATTTGGAAAATACAATTGCATGCAATAGTTATTTGCAGTTATACATAGGTATGTTTGCTAATCTCCCTATAAGATGATAACTGGAAATACATGGAAGAATTGCAAAAGACGCTTCCTTTTTGAGTCTTGAACAACATTGTGAGTATTTTTTGGGGGGGAAACAAATACAAAAATGCCACATTTTGATAGGCAGTTTCAAGACAAAAGGTTGTTGAGAAATTTTTCATATGATAACCATATTCTCAATACAAATTGCTAGCTAGAATCATTCCCCCTACCATATTCCCAATACATTTTTCAACAAAGGGACTCCAATTTGCAAGGATTAGCAATAACATCATTGTAATGATTTCCTTAATTTTACTTTTACATGCAACATGTAGTTACAAAACTTCATATTTCATTAACCTTCAAACTCCAAGTGGGTCTCCATGGAAATCATCCCTTTTGGTGCTATGTAAATCATTTGCTTAAAAAAAACCAAGAACACTCATTAGAGGTCAATCTACTATGCAAGACCTCCTTTTTTTTACTCAAAATTCCAAGGATGAACATCCGCACTTCTGTCTTACATAAAAGAATAGTCTCTATCATCCAATGGACACATTTAGGCAGTTGAGTTGTTACACGGTTTAGCATCAATTTAACATCAATTTTGTTAAATTGGTGCAATTCTAGTGCCAAAAATTGTGACATCCATCTACACAAAGCTCTAAAAACTACAAAACTAAGAGAATTTACGTTTGCATTTTAAAGCTATGTGACACTAAAAAAGTTCCGGATGTAATTTTTTTGAATGACAACTGCCCTGCTCGCAATTGCAAAGTTCCTCAAGAACAATTGACACGCTTAATATGACTCACTCAAGTGTCCACCATCATTCCGTCTCACTTGAATGTAAAAACATGATAAGTATGGATCCATGGATCCAATTGGAAACCCAAAGGTACCTGAGGCCTTATCTCTTGTACCAGTTGCAGTTGTGAGTTGGTGGAGCTTGAGACCCATTGATCAGAGTCACTCAGTCTGTTGCAAGGACCAAGTGCTGCACTCCTTGTATTGCTTGCTTGCTTGCTTGTAGTTCTGAACTCATCTTCTTCTCCTTCTAGTCTTCTTCATCTGTTTCCAAGCTCACATTGCAGCACTTCTCTTTCCGGAGATTAGATGTTTTTGGTTAGATGTTCTTTTTTGTCTTCTTCATCTGTCTCCAAGCTCACACATTGCAGCACTTCTCTTTCCGGAGATTAGATGTTTTTGGTTAGATGTTTTTTTGTCTTCTTCATCTGTTTCCAAGCTCACATTGCAGCACTTCTCTTTCTGGAGATTAGATGTTTTTGGTTAGATGTTTTTTTGTTGGCTTAGAGAGAGGAGGCTTTGCATAACAAAAGCTGCATCTACAGAGAACGTGAGGAAGTTTGCGTACCAAGCTCGTACACAAATAGTGAGGAAGGGCTACACGGACGGACAGACAGAGCCTCTCGTGCCATAGTTTCTTGTTTGTTGTGTGCAAATGTCTTCTAGCTTCAAGTTACCATTACAAGGCCCTGCAGGTGTAATTGCGGAGAGTGTTTGGCGCATGTCTTATGAGCAAAGCTTTGTAACATTCTTTTAGCTAACGCTGTGAAACTATAAATGAGAGCCAGCCAGGGGTGATTTGTTTGTGATGAGAGCATGTTTAGAGAGAATCAAAATAAGAGCAAAGCTAACTTGGATTCTTGAGTGATAAGTTTGAGAGAATCAGAGTAGGATCAAAATCCACCCAACTTTCAAGGGTGGGGGTTGGATGGGTTATAGAATGTTACGGTTTCATCAAAAAATTCTCTTTTGTTTTGTTTTGGGTGGTGCTTTGAGTCATTAGTTGCCTCCTCAGTTTGAGCGCATGATCTGAGGAGGTTTGGGAAGGATTCATCCTCTTTTTCTGACTCACCTACATTATTGATGTACAATCTCACCAACTTATGTTGTGTGATCACAGCATGAAAACAAGTGGATCCGCCAAAAGAGTAACGTTAAATAACATTCACTGCCCAGCTGGACCAGCTAAAGTACAGACGTGATGCGTTGTTAGTCATCTTCTTTCTAAATCCAGCACTAAGATATACCTCTTTACTGTCAACGTAGATGTTAACTACCTCGAGAGCAGATCGTCTGCGAAAATGGGCACCAACGGGAAAATAGTTGACAGAGCCTCGCCATGCAATTTCTTGTCATCAGGTGTGATGGAAGTCGAGGTAAAACTTCATTAGTAATACAGTCACTGAGAGGTAACGATTTAGTATTTACACTATTCTACACAAGCAGCCAAATGATACTAATAATCAACTACCCTGTCTGTGCCTGTCGGGAATGGGATGCAGCTAGCAACGCCGCCCCGATTCCTGACCCATCATTTTGTAGTCTCAAAAACACCTCGTAGGGTCCATTGGAGCCCACCAATTCTTGTAGAGCTTCCTCCATGTATTTCCGGTAAGGATGGTGATGTTCGTAAAGACCTCCGTCCATTGCCACCACAGTCTTTTTCTTCTTGCGAGACATGGCGTATCCGTTTGTACCAGATCCAGCTCTACCGATTTTTTTCAGTATCCCATAGACACCTGCGGCTGCCAGTCTTCCTCCCCGCTGACCAACCAGATCGCAAAGGTCACGCACTATCCTCCGCTGTTCAAGGGTGGTGCTTTGGATCTGAAACAAGTTCCGTTGGTTAGGAGGTTAGAGCAGAATTACAACCAAGAGCCCAATCTAAAAATTAAATCTCCACTTTGGAAGTTGATATTGGATCAAGGTAGGAGGTCCATAAAGTGCCATAAAGTGCCCATTTAGGAGAGGGAAATTAATATGGGGAGGTTAGACTTCTTGAAAAAAAATTCAGTACATTTTTCTTGAAACATAAATGGAATTGGCATCTAACCCAAGTAGTTTCATTTGGGGGGGGAGCTTTGTGGAATCAGTTATGAATTTTTGAAGTTGAAACACAGTGGTCACTAAAAGTGTTCAACTACTGAAATGTACACTATTTGTACATTGCTGGCGCAATGAGAAAGCAAATTGTACAAATAGTGTACAATTTTGAGGAGGTGGACGCTTTTAGAGCCTGAGCGCTTCGTGGACTTCCTACCTTATAGAAAATTTTATAACATATTTGTAATGTTCAAAGATGTAGGTTATAATTTCTTCATTCGATTGGAACATTCATTCTTCCTTGAATGATATCTTTCTTTAGATATGGAAACGGCCACTTTGGTCTATTAAAGAACTTCGGAGATAGTGGCCTATATTTATGTTTCCAGCGGGAAAAAAACATATAAACAGGAGCTGGTGCGGGTGGAAACAAGGATGTTACATACCCCAAGAGCTTGGTGCAGAACAGTGGCTACAGCTTGCAGGTTAGGTGAAGTGTCGGCATGAATTTCAGAAACGTGCCGGGTTCTGCAGATGCAATACAATGTTTAGTGATTCAGTGCAGATGGGAGCAGATTCGGCAGCAGAGCTAAGGGAGGAGGCAGTTAGCAGATAAACGTGACAGCAAATTATTAGTATCCAGGGTTGTGAAGAATTACTCAAGAGAGAGTCGCTCTCTCAATTTCCCTGGGACAGTGTCTCCAAACAATGCTCCATCTTGAGCAAGTTTAAGCAGCATGTGTCGAACAATTTCGCCCAGGTACATACCCGATACCATCTTTTCAAACCACTGCAGATCCCACAGATGTTATTAAGTGTTCAGGAGAGGTAATTGCAACATCTTGATTACAGGCTTTGTGTTTTATACATAGTAGTACTTACTTGGGATCCAGGATTCACACTTTCCTTGTCCACCTCCTCATCAGCAAATGTCCGTGGCAGCCAAGCTGTTCGAAAGTTGCCCCACTCTAAGTTGATAACCTGCAGGTCATGTTGATGTTCACAATAATTTTTATATAGAACTCCACTTCTCATTTTTCAATACCCTTCTGCATCATGGATATAAACAAATGCTCTCATCCCAAATAAGCAGGAATCTGTGTATCATTTTAAAGCAATCCATAATCTGAGAAGATACAAGTTGATTCATTAGTGAGATAGACAGCCTTGTCTGAGACCTTAGCTCTCCAGAGACTCTGAAGAAAAATTGCAACAATGGCGGCAGAATAGGCAAGAAACTTACCATCTCCCCTGATTTGGGAAGTGATTCTTTCCATTTCTTTACAGCGTCGGCTCGTTCCACGTAACAAGCATTTGTCCCTGTTCCAAGGATGCAACCAATCATTGTCTCTTCCTGAAAATTATACCTGCCTCCGGCCAAGGTGCCCACAGTATCGTTCACCTGCACCGTGTGCACAGATTAGCATCACTGCAAGTGAACGGGTTTCCTCGTAAAAAATATTCGTGACTAAGAGCACTCTAGAAAAAGACGATGATAGCGACCATGTTGCTAACCAACTGATCATCGTACCAGCGCTGAAATCTCAACGTTATGACCACTGCGACCAATCGCATCCTGGAACTGCTTCACGATGTCTTTGCCAACCTGCCAGCACGAAGCCCCAATAAAAACAGAAACCACAAGTTGAGGTTGGGGGAACAACGAATACAAACATCCTCTTAAATGCGTACTGCTGATTCGCATTATATGCAAGTAGGCAAAATTGACACCATTGACCGTAAAAGTGCAGCTTGCAAGACGAAGACCTACATACCGCATCGTCGATTTTAAAGCCTTTGGTCCAGTGTATAACAATCCCTGACTTGACGGATGTTTGGCGAACAGGGAAAGAAAATGCAAAACCAGCCTCCCTGACTTTGTCCGGATTTGGCTCAAGTTGCGTATCTTCCGTGTCGACGAATGAAGCAAGCGTACTCGCAATGAAGTCGAAAAGAGCCTGCAGTAACATGTGAACACATTCAGAACCCGTCAATCCATGCAAATGTAAAAAACCTAACCACCTTGTGGTGAACATTACCCTTCCAACCGAAATTGATGGATATAAAGAAAGTGACAATCACCTTTCCGGTACCGGTCATAAGCTCAAGAGGGATGGCGACCTCCTTGTACTCTTGACTCAACACATGCCCTTTCTTTCCACCCAAACGAACTCGCAAAACCCGAAAATTTGTGCCACCAAGGTCCACAGCATAAAACAGACCTTTCTCCTTTCTGTAAGCCGAATTTCCACCAGGAGTAAGTCCCGTGCACACAAACACAATAAGGAACGAAACCTGAATTATCCCCTCCAAGGCCTGCCTTGAAAACCGAATTTACTTGTTCCGGGTGCAAACATTCTAGAGCAGCAAGAAGGCTGCACCCTCTCCAATGTTTACAATACATGTTCTTTTTATGTTCAAAGTACCACTCTTCACAATAGCAGAGCCCGACAACCACTGTACACTGCATGCGTGAATGGAGTAAAAATTATGGATATTGGCCAAACTCTCAACATTAATTAACTTAAGATCATGTTCATAAAGAATCTAGATTCTTTGTGCAGCTGATTAAAAATGTTATACTTTATCTTGTTCTTGAAGTTTACAAGATCAAAGAATTAACACTAGGGTTTCAAATTCAGCAAATGGTCTGCAAGCCCTAATCTCTAACCATAGGTAGGCCAGTCCGACGGAAAGCCAACGGAGCACAGCAACAATATCTACTCGTCACATATCCCAACGTACTTGACGTCATTAAATAACGGCCCTCGATCTTGCGCCAGCAAAACACTACGAGACTTTAAATTCCCATGCCAAAGATTCTCCAAATATTCAAAACTAAAAAATCAAGAAATGTTCTCCCTACCAACTGCAGACTGCTCG
Organism: Rhytidiadelphus loreus; assembly: GCA_947034895.1. Taxonomy (NCBI): domain Eukaryota; kingdom Viridiplantae; phylum Streptophyta; class Bryopsida; order Hypnales; family Hylocomiaceae; genus Rhytidiadelphus; species Rhytidiadelphus loreus. The sequence goes on from OX344763.1 coordinate 21,497,354, forward strand.
AAAATACAGAACACACCATAAATCGGATAGAAAAGAAATATGAAACAGAAATTTTCAAATTCCACGCACCCGGACGGCAAATTCTCCACATACGAAGGCAACATCTTGAGCTGCTCGCTTCCTCCCTCCCGCGCCAACCCGGCACTCATCTCCTCAACCAACGCATCCGCCACTTGCCGCAAGAGCGGCAACGGAGTGGCCGACGCCACTCGCAGCTCATGCACCAACCGATCCGCCCCGCGGTGCACTTGCACGCGCTGCAAGTTTTGCACGGGTGGATTTTCCAAGGACATGCTCCTCACGGAGGGCAATCGATATCTCCTCCGCACGTGCATGCATTGCAGCTTCACATGATTCTCCAAGCCAAGCAGGCCACTGCAAGCTTGAAGCGATATGCACTCCATCGCCATACTTCACCAAATTGCACCAAATTTGGCTATTAAAAGAATTGGAATTTTTTTTGAAGAATTGGAGAAAAGAGAACTGTGAAAGTGTTGTGATCGAATGAGGCGGTTGATCGGGCAGCGATTGCGGAAGCTTTGACGATGGCTGTCATCAATCTGTCGTGACTGCGCCTCCGTCGCTTGGTGGAAACAATGCAAACTGGATGTTCCAGAGCATGTTTGACGAAGCATGAAAATGGAGGGAACGAATCTTTAAGGGATCGTAGATTTCGGGTAATCTAAGCAGAGCGTGGATATGATTCTGTGTTTGGATGATATGTTCGAAAACGTCTGATCTTTGAAGGTTTAGAGCCACTTTATATCAGGGTCCAATTGTTGGTCCCATTTCAAAACCACCAAAATCAAGTAATAGGAGTCAAGATCCTTAACCCATAAACAATGCTGAGGATGTTTTCGAGACAATGAATGACAAAGAATCTCTCCATATGGGACATGAATGACAAAGAATCTCTCCATATGGGACAGAAGTACAACTATTCATCAGCCAAATTTTGTATGAAAAGGAAATGTCTTCTATAGTAGTTTGACTTCCAATGAGTGCTTTTGCATTTTTTGTAAAAGCCAACAATTCACACGGTTCCAAAACAACTAATTTCCACGGTGACTAGCTTGTCAATTAAGGATTAAAAGACAAGTTGGTGACCATAGGAATCATCCCTTTGGACATTGTGTGAATAGTTGATTTAAAAAAATCCAAAAGCATTCATTGGAAGTCAAACTACTACAGAAGACCTCCCCTTTTCATGCAAAATTTCAAAGATGAATAGTTGTAGTTTTGTCTTACACAAAAGGATTATCTATCATTCATTGACCAAAAAATGGCGACAACGTTGTTTATGGGTTATTTTCAACCATCAATCGAATCCAAAGTCTTTATATTGAAAGTCAATCCAGTTTTCTTTAATATCACATTATTGCTTATTATCACATTGTGGGGGGATGGCAATTACTGCCTCTTTGGATGCATAGTGACACTCTATGCACCCAAAAGCCCCCCTATTCCCCTCATTTTAAAATTTTGTTTTTCCTAAATTTTAATTCATTCCATTACCCCCACCCCTCTCTCCCATTTTAAAATCTTCTTTTTATTAAATTTTAATTTGTTCCATTACCTACCTCTCCGGACCAAACAAAGTATTTGTCCAATTCCCACCCCCTATTTGTACATTTGAAGTGGCATTGGCTGTGACATTGAATATGGGATATATCCCGTACACCAATTTATATCCATATGTCAATCTGTATCCGTATTCAATATAATACCCCGAGTTTGTATTCTATATTCCATATTTCGTATCAATGCAGTATCCATATCCATATCCCAACTTTTTGAACCCCTTAAGGACCAAAGTCCCCTCGAGGGACTTTTGGGATTTTGGGCAGGCTCATTCAAGTTGGTTTTGCGGCCTGATTTTCTGAAACTTTTTGAGTGCGTGCAGTTAGTCACGAGCTTTGCATACATAAAAATTTCATAGAAATCGGAGTTGTTTTGTAGAAGTTATGGCCATTTTTCTGCCAAAAGTTGTTCATTGGGCAGTTGGGGCAGGGGAATATGTGTTTGACTGTGCAGGGGCAGCACAAGTGGGCAAGAGGACAAGAGAGGGGAGGGCAGCTGGTTTGAAGTGGAAACCCGGGTCTTGGAAAGTTGGGCTTTGATGTTGGAGTTTGGGCCGTTGGAGACATCTTGGGTCCCTTTCTACAAGTGTTGCCCAGTCTGTGAACTTCTTTGCAGGCAGCTGCAAACTTTGGAAGGTCATAGAAATCTCAGATTTTCATATTTTTCAATTTTTTTTTCCTACTTGTCAAATATAAGTATGTCTTTCTATCCACCGTTCGGATTTTCAATATCTCAAAGTATGTGGTGGGAAAACCGATTTGAAGATGACCTAGTGCATTCTCAATCTCTGGGACATTGTGGCATTGCAAGATTTTTTTGGAGGTGTTAGGTGTGTTGGATTGCTTTGAAAATTGGTATGCACATGCCTAACTTCAATACCTATAAGAATTTTTTTTAACTTTATGTTGTGTAGTGCAAAAAAATTGAGCATGAGGCGGTCAAAGGCATTTGAACTTCTGGGGCACACTGAAAAAAAAAAAAAAAATGACTTCAAATGCAAATATCTCTAGTATCCGTATGGTGAAACCTCACAAAATTTTTACCACACCCTCTCATACAAGTTCACTTTAAGATCTTACGGTTACATTTTCAAAAAAATTATTTTCAAAACTTCGTGAATAATCGCAGCAGAAATGGCAGTTTTCAGTGATTTCGGACCCAGAAAATGGCTCAATCCTTTAGGGGTTAAGATCAACGGTGTCGGACGGAGGGCACGTTTTTAAAAAAAAATCAACCCCTCTCAATTTTTGGAAGGGGAGGGGGGATAATTGCAAACCAGGACTGGTACACCTCTTTTGGGTGCATAGTTGTTTGTATGGTAGTGTCTTGGCACCAAAATATTGAGCCTAAATGTTAAAAATTGGATGGCCAAGTATCATGGATTCAATTTTTCTACTTAGGCTCAATTTGAGTTGGCCCCATGTTTGTAAAATTGGAAATTGGGTCAACTTAGAGTTGAGCCACAACCCTAATATAAAGTCGCCCTTGAAGGTGAAACTTTCATGTACAAAAATTGGTTTAAATGTGTAGAAAAGACAAAAGATTTTTCTATAATTCTACATGGAAGTCGATGGTGTTTGCAAGAAGAGAATCAAATTGATTGTTGGTTGATACAATCGCAGAGAGAAGCCCATAAAAAGAAGAAGAGACAACTTTCTAAAAAACTAATTGTAACAATAGATTTAGAATTGTTGGCTACTTAAGATTGACAAAAAGACAACTCCTAAATTGCAATTTCTCCATATTCACACAAAAGTATAAACATCATGAAACACAACAAAAGCAATTCCAATTATTAAAAACTTGAAAATTATTTTATGATTTTGACTCTACATCTAAGTATACTCTTAGTCTTATCAATTAGAACTTTGTTGATTTTTCATGCTATCGTAAATATCTCAAGTGGAACATCCAAAGATATCCACACCTAAAAGTGTTTGTATAAGATTATAAATATGGTTTGTGTTGTTAAGCCCTAACGGACCACTTCCATTGCCACATGGTCAAACTTTGTTTCTTATTCCAATTTAGCCTTTCTAATCACATTTGAGTTTCTATAAAATATTATTGTTCTACAAAAATATATGTCACTCATCAATGTAATGACTTCTTTTAGTTTTGTAGTAAATTTAAATTGTGATGAATTTTTTTAACTAAAAACTGAAAATAAATTAGTAAATCTCGATTATTTAAAATTTCTCTAAAGAATAACTGAGTAGACACAATATAAATTTTGAATTTTTTTCAAGTAAATTTTTTTTGTACACCTACAATATTTTTGGTGATGACCATCATTCTAATCACTACTATCAAGATAAATTTAGCTTTCATAAAATTTATTGATAAATTTTTGGTAGTTTTGATTTAAAATATTTTTTTCAGTAGATGTTGAGTTTTTAAGAATTTATATGAAAAATATAAAATAATTATTTTTTAAAATTATAAGATGTGTATTAAATTATATCAATTAAAATATGTATTATAATACTTCAAGTTTTAGAGAAGAATATACAAATGAAATATATATACAGTATTGTGTTATTTCATTTTGAACACGAGGATCTTTCAATTGCAATAATCCACTGAATTTTCAAATTTCCTTAAAGTTTCAAAATAGAATATACATATAAATTCCTAGGCTTCATTTTCTAAATTAAATCAAATGAAAAATGGATACCTCAAAAGAGACAATCAAGATTGACCAAGGCACATTCAATTTTTGGATGTGGGAATCTTTAGATGTTAACCCTCAAACTTCCTTGATAAAAATTTAGTTGATGTCATCCCAAGTGTTTAGTACATTTGTCTAACTTTATCATTGCAGATTTTCATCAATCATGTAAATAGTGTTAAAATTTCCACAACTTTCTTAACAAGATAGTTGGAGTAGGGCAAGCCTTTAGATCTTAGTTGAAATGTTTAAAACTCTTTACAAAGTTGTGCTCAAAGGTATAAATTTTTGGTTGGAAATTAATAAGAGATTTTAGATTTGTTTAACTTGGAGTTTTTGAACAACTAATGAATAATTACTATTTTTTCAAATTATTAACCCTGATCTTATTTTAAAGTGACCCTAAACTTTCATGTTCAAAAGTGTACTGAATCTATAGGGGTGTATTTTTCAACAAAGATGCAATTATTGTCAATATCCAACATTGTTTGTAAAAAATAAAATATAACCCTTAATCTTCCAAAGCATTTTTTTCATCAAGAAACACTCAAAACTACCATTTTTATTGCAAATTGCAAAATACTTTAGAAATTAATTTTTTGCATATCTAAAATTAGGATCTTGCACTATAGTATTGAAATGTGTAGAAGAAATTATAAAAACTTTGACTATGTAGATTGCAAGATATGTACATTTGAAGTGAATAATTATGATTTTTGTGCACATTGCTTGCCTAGATTTTAAGGGTTTGAAGCTTCTTAGCTTAAAGTTTTTGCACTATACATTTTGAATTTCTAATTTTTTATATTGAAAAATCAAGTTGAGAATCTAGGAAACTAAATTCAAAAAATGCACACTTGATTTTCATTCTTTTAAAATTTGCTAAATAGAAGTATTAATATGTAGGAGATTGAAAAAATAACAAAATTGTTAATAGCTCTAAGGTGGAATTGAAAACCACTAATCTCAATGGTAAGATTGTTCTATCAAGCTAGCTCCAAATAGAATAAATCAAATCTTTCTATGTAGAAAAAAATATATTGTATGAAAAACAAAATTTTGAAAACTTTATTTTGACTTTCTGTGATTATTTTTGGTGTTGCACAAGAAATTATTTTTGAGCTTAGGGTGGAATAACTATTGCTCTTGGGCACCAATTAAAATAAAATTTATATTCTCAAAAAGCTAATGTATTTTTCTATTTTCAAAAAAGAATTCAAAAAATCACATTAAAAATTGAGAACATAGAATCCTACCCAAAATTCATTTTATTCCCCGAGGTGACAATGAGAATTAAGGGGTAAATTGTGCAAGAATTGTTGAAAAATTATTTTGTTAAATTCTTATTGACAAAGAAAACAAGAAAAGTTGAAAATAATGCCTTTTTATGTTGAAAAATTTAAATTATTCATTGTGGATGTGCTATGTTGCCATAGATGGTGTGGATTATGATTTATTTATTTTGGTATCTCCAATGTGAATTCTCAAGATTTAGAAAGTTTTATTTGTTACAATGTGACTAAATGAGTAGTCCTTTTGACTTCCAAATTTGCAACTCCAAAAGATCCAAAAAAAGATCAAATTTTTTGTCAAGATTTGGAAATATTTTGACCTAAAATAATCAACATGCAAAAATTGCAAACAAATATTTCACTAGAATTAAGCATCATCTCAATCCCACAAAAAGGCATGTTACAAAAAACAAATGTGACATCAATCAGGCCCATTTCTACATAGATGACAACAATTACTCATTGGATAAGACAATGTACATATGCTCTTTTTATACCGTGGGGATACTTCAGTAATAATGTCCTTTGTTTTGACCCTTTATAATGTTTGTATTAAACCTTCAAAGCCAAGGACCTTATAGGGTTTAAGAAAATCATTGCTTTTGAAGTGTTATAGTCCAAAATGTCACTAAGGTATAGAAATCTCAACCATACAATTTTGTAGTGTATATGTTGTAGATGACATGAATCAAATTCTGGAATCATTTGGTCACGTAATTTCCAAGATTATAATAATTTAGTGTAGAAAAAGGATGCTGAAATTTTCCTAGCAACACATTTCAAGGTGAAATTTGATTTCTAAACCTACTCAAATGAAAAAAAATTAAACTATAAAGTGTTTCAATCAGCAATTTGATTGAGACTCAATCTACACTCAAATTATTCAAACAAAGCTCAATCTTCAAACCACCAATCTATACTTGACAACAAATTTGCTCAAAGTAAATGTAAAGAAAATTGTGTACCTTGGAGGCATTGTTGAGCTCAATTGAATACTTTAACACCACAACTTCATAAAGTTCTTGCCTCACAAACAATGGTGACCAAAATTGTAAAATTGAAATGAAAAATTTGCAAATTTCAAAGACTTTGTGAATACATCTTGGAGTACATGAATTGTTGTGGAATCCAAAATTGCTTCAATTTAACAAATTTTGCTAATCATTTGGTAGTAGCAATAGAGCATTGAAGTTATGAAAGTTCAAAGCTCACAAAATCATGAAATTGTGGAAATGCAATGTTGTTTGAAGCCAAAAGAAGCAATCAAAATGCCACCTCTCTAATATCATTCTATCTATCCTCTCTAATATCACCTCTCTTCAATGGCCATCATATTTATGTAATATCATATAATTAAGAGATGTGATATTACAAAGGTCATTGTGATTTTAGTAGTATGAATGATGATGAGATGAAAATGTGTGGAAAAAATTTCAATCCATTTGACTTCATAGATTGTGAGATGTAAATATTCAAAGTAAATGAAAAAAAATCATAGTAGGTCCAACTACTTGCCTTCTCCAAAGCACGTTGTCCAAAGTTCCATGTAGACATTTGAGCTCTATAACTTTCAAATAAACTATGATTTTGTGTATGTAGAACATTTTTTATTCAAAATTGTACAGTCATGGCTCTTCAAGGGTGTAAGGCAGTACTGAAATTTATTCATATGGAAAATAAATCATGCCTCACATCATTGAACTATAAACATATGTTTTGAAATACTATAATTGAAGTATTGTCATTATTATAGTATAGTTTTTTTTTCTCATTGAGTATTTAGGATGCTATATGTCACTTTTATTTATGGCTCTTTTAAATGTTTAAATATGTAAAGATGCAACAACCAAAAAGTGTTTGATGAATGACTTTCCAAATTACAATATAAATAAAGAATGCATGTGTTGGGTCAAAAATTAGATCAATTTGAGTGACTACCTTGGTCATAGGCTAGTGTCCTTCCAAGGTTAAACCTTGATGGACTAGAATTTAGAACAATGGATGAATGCAAACATGGCCAAAGGACACAAAGTCTTGGCTTTTTCATCCATCTAAATGTTTGTGGACTCTTGCGTTAATTTTCTTACATTTGTACAATATAGATAGTATGAACTTTTCTTTACAGATATTCTATAATATTTAAATTATAGATATATTTGATTTCAATAGTTATCTTTTGCAATTCAGAAAAAGATCCATCAAGAATGACTTGAATAGATATGTAAAATAAAAATCTTTAAAGAATTTCTATAAATAGAACTTAACAATTTGAACCTAAAGATAAAAAAAAAATTGTGGAAATTATACATACCCAATCTATTATTAATTTTAAAAGGAATTTTTAATTTTTGGTTTCAAATTTTATTGAAAATTATTGTATAGTGTAGTAGTCTGTAGATCCAACCATTTGAATATGACCTATGTATCATATTTCAAAATTTATGCTCTAAAAGTCATCATTAAATTATTATTCTAAGTTGTATTTTATAATAAATCTTTACAATTTGAGATTTGGACTAGTACCTCTTCTTCAAGGGGTTAAATGTTTCAAAATTGCCTATTCTAGTGGATATGTTTAGGCTAAGACTAGTGGTTTATTCTTGGCTTATTATTGCTAAATTTTTTAATCTATTTTGATGGTTCATTGACAAGTCAAGAAAAAATACATTTCTTCTTTCTTCTTTTAAAATAAACTGTTATAAATTATTGAAAATCAAATTGTGACTACCAAAAGGCTATAGTATTATACAAAATTTGCTGAAATTGGTAGCATCAATCAATTTTTTTTCAATCTTTCAATCTAATTATAGAAATAACAAAACAAAACACAATAACAACATGACATCAAAGAGTTCATTTGGGAGTAAGGTAGGTGGCTCAAAAAGCAACCTTCTTCTTTAAATAGCCCCATAGGAAGCTCTTAAATGGACACTCAGTGGTTCTAAAATGAATTGCCAATAATGTAAGAGCATAATTGAGACTTGTCATATATTGTTTTATACTTTACCAATGGTTGGAATACAAGCCAAGGAAGGTCCATTTCAAAGCTAGGGTGTGTCCACTTAATTTTTCTAAATGAGAATTGATTGTCCAATTGCCTTCTTACAATTGTTACCCCCTGAGTGCTCATCCCATGTTCACAAAAATCCAAACCTTTCTATACTCATTCCAATTAAACTATCACCTACAAAAAGATCTACACTAATTGACTGTACGGATTGATAGTAGAGACATGTCCAAAGATACATGGAGAGGGATGCGTCCTTTGACTGTACCATTGAAAAGATTATAAGAGTCAAACAAGGACATCTTTCAAAAATGGAGAGGCCATATTTTGGCCCCTTGGGCGCTCAGGGGTTAATCCCTAAATGCCCAAGCCTTTTCAAGTGTGTTTTGACTATAAAAAAAGAGTATGGGCTTATAGTTATCCCCATTGAAGAAAATTGTTCTTTTTTCAAAATCTAACGGTATGGATGTTTAAAGAGCTTGCTTATTAGTAAGCATACCAATTTTAAATGCAAAATTGTATAAGAGTTGTGAGATTATAAAAAGAGAAATGTATATTTTATATTTTTAATATGTTGTCCCTCCCCCACAATGTTTAAGATATTTGCACATAAAAGTTTTTTGGGATTGGAGGTGACATGATCAACTACAAATTTTGTTAGCACACTAAAATGTCCTTTCAAAAAACTTAATATCACTTGAAAAGCTATTAAACTCATTACACAATCCACCTTGCAGTTGTTGAGATGCAATTTTCTTTTATAAGTATAAATCACAAATAACTCCAAATCAACACTTTCTTGTTTAAATTTTCAATGGTGAAAATCATGAAAACACTTTACTCTTTCCATTGGGACCATTTTCAAAGCAAATGGATAAGTACAAGTTTTTAGATCTCAAATCAAGTGAAATTGCTCAAAGTTGGAAAATGAAGTAAAATTAGCAAGCCTTACTCTTCCACTAATGGACATATATGTGGCTTTGGAGACCTCTCAATAATCAAATATGTACCTTTTTCAGTGAAAAATGAAAGTTTTGAATACTTAACTCTGAAAATTGCCCGATTTTTTTATTAAAACGGTCAAACAAATTTAACAGCCCACCGCAAAATGAGCCTGAAATTTTAGATTGGCCATATTTGGTCACCCATGCATTTAGGGGTTAAAAAAATGTAGGGTCCGTTTAACCCCTAAAGGACCATTGTCCCTTTGGGGGACAAATGCGTTTTCGGGCTGAAATTTTCTCCTAATGCGTTTTTCAAATGCGTTTTACGGGCTGAAATTTTCTCCTAATTTTTTGAATTTTTTTTTTGGAGGTAGAAAAGTTGATTAGCTTCATGGGAATATTATTTTTTTTTCACAATCGGTGCCTGGGAACAATAGTTATGACCAAATAAGCTCAAACGAGGGGACGGTGGGCAACTCGGGCAGCCAAGAAAAGATGAATAAAAATTTGAATTTTCTTTTTAGTATTATTTTTTCTCATAGATTATATTTTTGGCAATCTGGAAAGCTTTGATTCATTTCATTTGGATATGTTATGAGAAAGTTATGGACATTATTGTTTTTCGGGCAATTAGAGCATTTTCTTGAAAAAGATAACTTGTAGGATTCATTTCTGAATGCAATTCTTCAAATTTTTCAATTTTTTTTTGCCATGGTCTGATTAACTTGCTAGAACAATCTCACCATTGGAATTAGTGCATTTTAATTCCATCTAAAATATATGAATATTTTAGATTTTCCTTCTATCTCATATCTACTTCTACTTAACAATTTTTTGAAGAATGATAATTAATTTTTTTTTGAATTTTTTTTTACCTAGACTCTCAACTCAATTCTCCACTATAAAGATTTAAAGCTCAAAACTCTGTAGTGCAAAAATTTTAAGTTAAAAATGTTCAAAGTCAAAAAATCTAGTCCCGCAATGTGCTGAATAACTTGTTTTTTCCACTTTAAATGCAGATATCTTGCAATCTGAGCAGTCAAAAATTCTGAAATTTTTTCCACACACTCTCATACTAGTTAGGTGTAAGACCCTACGGTTAGATATGAAAAAAAACAATGTTTCAATTTTTTTTACTCCTTGCTATAGGTATGGCAATTTTGAGTGTTTTCTGGCAGAAAAAAAGACTTGGTCCTTTAGGGGTTAAGTTTAGTAAAGGTAGCATTTTGGAACCTTGTGTAATACTTTTTAAATGTGGCAATGCTTGTTTTTGGTCAAGCCATATCTTTTTTTCAGATTGCGCATGAGCGGGTTTTGCAAGGCCTAGGATCAAGAATAGGTGCCTACCACAAAATTCTTTGGAAATTCATAAGTAATTGAGAAATGCTCCAAAAAATATGAAACCACTTGTGTTAGATTCCGCATCAATTTTTCTTCAAAAGAAATATAAGGGAAAAATATTTTCAGGAATCTGAAATCCATGTGAAAAAGGCCCAATAGTCCTTAAAGTGTCGCTTTTTGAGCCACCTACCTTAGTCATTGCATCTAATTGTAACCCCATTCTAAAACCTACCCATGCAAATTCTTGCACAAAATATATTCAAACTCTATTCATGAGAATGTAGGATCGTTTGTAGGTTTACCTATTTTTAGCACTGTAAAAATTCATAATTTATGCATATGTCGATAAAAAAATTCATAAGAAGAGAATCTAAAATCCTCTTTTGACTTCCGAAAGAGACGCATTCAGGTGTAGTCCCTCTTTCCATGGATGAAAGTTGCGATGTCCGGGCGATGAATGACCCATTCTTCCCAACCTGTCTGTCCGCACGCAATGACATGAGCGCGGGTGCGTGGGAAGCCGCAGGGCCGGCCAATTTCAATTCCATCTTCGTCGTTACGATTCCGCCTGTTCTCGGACGATTACTGGAACCCTTGCGCAATACAGTTTCTCCTTCTCTTTCTCGGTTTTCTTAGCTTTCTGTCGACGCCATTTTCCTGGAATTTCACCTTGGTTTGGCTTTGCAAGGGTCGATTGTAGGGTATCCCTGGTTTAGGAGTTGGAACTCGTGAAATTGCTGGATTGCTTTCGGAAGCTGTGCACGATTGATTGTTCGATTGCCAATTGAATTGCAAACATTTTGCGCTCCGGGGGTGCGGCCTTGGTCTAGTCCAGAGCCCGGCCGAAGTGGCGGCCATGGCGCAGCGGAACAACAAGTACGATCGTCAGCTCAGGTATTTTAACTCCTACGCTGTTGCTGTTTTGAATGCGATTTTTAGGTTGCAATCTGATTGGAGACAACATTTTGAAGAAGCGACGTGATTGAAGATGAGTTTGAAGCCTAGGTTAAGAAATGGTTTAATTTCGTAGCTACAGTGTTATCGAATTGATTTCTCCCGATTAGCGTAGTCGTTATTGTCGTTTTTAATTGTTTATTAGTGCTATTTGAATTATTGTATGAGATCTTATACTAGACAAATTTTGAATAGAATTTGAAGGTTTTTTGGTTGCTGATGTGTGTGTGCAGAATATGGGGCGAGCATGGACAGTCTGCGCTCGAACGAGCACGCGTTTGTGTCCTCAATTGTGGTCCGACCGGCTCGGAGGCTTTGAAGAATTTAGTCTTAGGAGGCATTGGATCGTTCACCATTGTGGATGCTTCCAAAGTCTCTCCATCAGATTTGGGCAATAATTATCTAGGTGAGCTTCGTTTGATGTGCTTGCTCTCGCTTGGGAGGATTTGACATCGATCAGATGTGTTTTCCATGATTGGAGATGAGCATGAACTTCAGGAATATCAATAGTAGGGTTTTGTCTCTCTGTATTCGATGGCTCGGACTGGTTAACGGAGCTTTGGCGATGGTGTGCTTCAACCTTGGGGATGTGTGTTGATGGATGTTTTGCAGTGGACTGGGAAAGTATGGGGCAATCCAAAGCCAAGAGTGTCTGTGCATTGCTACAGGAGCTGAATGAGTCAGTTGGTGCAAAGTTTGTGGAAGAGTCTCCAGAAGCTCTGTTGGAGTCTAACCCGGGATTCTTTGCACAATTCACTCTTGTTATTGCAACTCAGGTAACTATTCATTTATGGTATTGGTACGTTGACTTACTCTGCGTTTTGAGAACTTGAGTATGGGTTTAATCGTTGGCATGGTTCGCCTTGCTATTTACCAAACCGCTGTGATTCAAGCGCATTGAGTAGCTTTCATTTGCCTTGCGCAGATATAGGCTGCTGAGGCATTTTTGGACCCCGTTAACCCCTATGTGCTCAAACCAAAAATAGAAAGTTCACTTTGGAAGCTAATAGTTGTTTGTAATGGCTTTCAATACATATAACTATCTTACTAAAATGTAGGGTATGATTTCTAAGTTTTATGGTCTTCCTTGGACCTTTCCTAAATTATTTTTTGATTTCCTGTTGATATGGAAGGGGCCACTTTGGGCCATCTGGACAGTTAGGGGTTAAGGTGGTGTAATTTGTTCTCAGATTTATCCAGACTTGCTCCTCATCTGATTTAAGAATTTTTTTCCCGTACTTTCAATGTAGGATTATTTAACCATCTCATGAGAGTTACTGTATTGGGCCTTGCCAGATGACTGAGGCACCTTTGCTGAAACTGGAGGAGATTTGTAGACAGCAACAGGTTATGCTCGTGATTGCTCGCTCCTATGGCTTGGCGGGGCTTGTTCGAATAAGTGTCAGGGTACGTAGACCTGGCGGTGACTCTTTCGGTTCACATACATAGTCTTTTGACACTTTCTGCTGCGTTACTAGAATTATTGGCATTAAGTTGAATGGCAAAAGGTCAAGGCGAACTTTGGTTGTGTCAGAATGTGCGTATATCCCGAGTGGAAACGTTTTGTAGAAATTAAGTCTGATTTTGTTTTGCTCTGTCTTACAGGAGCACGATATAATTGAGTCAAAGCCGGATAACAAAGTGGAGGATCTTCGACTGCATAAGCCTTGGCCTGAACTTCAAAGGTCCGACATTGGCAGAATTTATCTGGATTCGTTTCACTCAAAAGAGTAGCGTACTTTAATTTTGCAAGTGAAGTGGATATGTAATGCTTGTATAGAACCTATACTGGTCTTATATGCTCTGAACATCTTTGAGGCCATTTTCTTAGGCCATGTGGGTTTATTCTTCAAGAGTTTCTGGAGTTGAAAGGGGGTTTGTGTGTCTAGGCTTTGTTCACGAGTTGAAATCATCAGATGGAATAGGGTGCTTGTTTCCCTCTTTCTTTGCTAATTTAGTTTGAAAGGAGGGTTTCCTAGGAGTTAATTATTCCTCCACCAATATTTTCTTGCTTGATTATGTGTATACCTGAATTCCTATGACGCTGACACCACCTCATTACTTTGTGTTGTGCAGCTATGTTGACGAGTTTGACATTGATACTCAAGACAATAATATTCACAAACACATTCCATTTGCAGTGCTGTTGATCAAAATTGCAGAAGACTGGAAAAAAGCACACGGTGGCAAGCTGCCAGCAAACGTGAGATTGTTCAAGGTAATCATTAAAACAAAGAAACAGTATATTACATCCGACAGCTGTTTCAAACATTTCGAGACTTACTTAGAACTATATAGCCCCATTGTGACCGATCTTACGGTGTAAATTCTGTTGAGTTCAGCCTCCTTGTTTCTTAAGGGTTGCTCAAATTTTTGGGTCTAAATTACAGGAAGCAATTACCGAGAGGAGGCGGGTCGAAGAGGACGAGGATAATTATACGGAAGCTTTGAAAAGTGCATACATTATGTTGTTTCCTCCCGGGATTAGTAAGTTTCATAACTTTAGTTTTTTATACCTATAATGACAAACCCTATTTTTCTTGTTACCGTCGCTTTTCGGGTTCCATATTAGGCTCTGACGGGTCCGATGGCATTCTAATAACAAAGTTCTTAACCTGTCCGCTAGGGAAATTTGAATCTTGAGGTTCAGTCGCTATGTCTCAGTTCATTTTATTAAATTCTTTAAGGTTGACTATTTTCAACTTTTTCATTTCCTGGTATGTGACAGGTTCTCAATTGCGAGGCGTTTTGGAGGACAAGGCGGCAGATGTCGATGCATCGTCTTCTGACTTCTGGATCATGGTTTCTGCTCTCAAGGTTTGTCCAGACTTGCTCCTCTACTGAATCGATTATCTAATATTAGAGAATCCGTTACTTTTCAGTCCATTCAGGTCTCTTTTTTCGAAGCTTAGACGTGGTACTTGCACCAGTTTATGTATCTAGAGTTTATACTTTTTAATATTTCTTTGTGCACGTCTATTTCTCTCATATTCGTATTGACGTGCTTTGCAGCAATTTATGGCTAATGAGGGTCAAGGAGAGCCTCCTTTGGATGGTGCAATTCCAGACATGCATTCATTTACAGAGTGAGACTTTATAGTCTTAATTTTAGTCTTTCATTATTGTCACTCATTCTCAAACAGGTGATGAATATTTTGAAACTGAGAAGTGCACCTTGTAATGTCCAATCTGCAAAGGTATTAAAAGTCTTCAGCACGGTATACACATTCTTTATCTGAATGCAATGTTTTGATTTGTATTCCAGCTATTATATCAAGTTACAAAAAATTTATCAAGCACGAGCAGAGGCTGATGTAACAGCTGTGGAAGGATATGTAACCCGCATGTTGAAGCAAATCGGCCGGGAATCTTCTCCAATCCCTAGGAGTACCTTAAAACTGTTTTGCAAGAATGCTCGGAATTTGAGGGTATTTACATTGATGCTAGCATGTGTCATTGGCTTAGGTAATGGGTGTGGGAGTTATTTTTTACTTAAAAGTTGTTTCCAGTGGATTGCATCTTCAAGGTCATTGAGGCTGTTCTTAAACCTCGTGCAGGTATTGAGATGTAAGATGTTGAGCGATGAGTTTAGTTCCCGATCAGGATCTGAGCTTCAGAGACTTCTTGCAGTTGAAGAAAGCAGGTAAGATAGTTGTTTGTCTTTCTTGTACTCTCATTTCTTATTCTAACTGGGCAGTGTTTGGAAGATAATTTGACCTTTTAAACATTGCCTCCAAGCTACATCTGGAAATGACTACTGTGCATTTCAACATCATTTTTAGGTTAGTAGACTGTTCCGTGATTCGCGGATAATTAGCTATTCTATGTCATGACCGTATTTTCCCCCAAAAGAGTATGGTAATCCATTTTCATCAGGATTTAATGCCGATGGCAGATTGCAGATTCTGCATGAAATCAATAGAAACGGTGTTGACGGGCTTCTTTTTTACTTGTGTATGCATATACTTGTGTATGTAGACAAGCATCTTCATGACTATGATGCTAGTCGCTAAATCTTCCAGAAGGTTTGACTTGCGACACTTGTGCAGTCATCCAGCTTTGTACGTGCTGCTTCGTGCAGTGGACCACTTTGCTGCAACCTACAACAGATTTCCAGGTGTCTTTGACGGGTATGTTCTAGGACTGTTTTTAAGTCACTGTTGCCCGTTTTGTGGAGTGGAACTTTCCTGAAACATTTAGGGCATGGCTCAATATTTGAGAGTATGTTATTGCGCATCTCAAATGGATTTTCTACTTGAAGATAGGATGAGTTGCTCTGTTGTTTGCGATAGTATGTCCGAACTGGTGCTTCTTTCTTGTCGTTCTCCGATCTGCCACGACCATCCTGAATTAGAAATTATATTTTCTATCTATCATGTGAATTATCACTGTATCTGTCTATGCAGGGAGATGGAGGAGGATGTATCAAGGTTGAAGTCGTTAGCAGTAGGTTTATTGAATGACATGGGGGGAGGCGGAGCAAGTCTTCCTGAAGACGTGATAAGTGAAATCTGCCGGTTTGGAGCAGGCGAAATTCACTGTGTGGCCTCCATTGTGGGCGGAATTGCTTCTCAAGAATGCATCAAGGTATCTATCTCTTCTTCCTTGTTCATAAATTTATGCTTATCTTCATGATGGACATATTTCCCTGTGTTTCATTTCAGTTTCATGCTCAGTCCAGCATCATTTTAATGCAAATTTTTCTGTCTCTGCAGTTATTGACAAGGCAATTCACACCAATACAAGGAACATTCATCTACAATGCCATGAGTGCCACCTCCTTAGTGTTGATCGTTTAGCTGCGTTAAGTTTCTCCTATTGTGGCTGCTGACAGCTCTGTAGGATACCAGGGGAAAAAACTGCCATTCCTGCAGTCCCTTTCATTTTTGCTCTGCAATCAGCTATGTCGTGTAAACACTGAAGGTTAGCTCTAGCAATCATGAATAGTAGATGTATGGGATGCACAAGTAATACTGAACTCATTCCTCCATTGTACTGGTGATTTGAAGTGTAGGCAGGACCTAGGTCTCTCATTTTTGACTTGCAGGGGTCGGCTATCTGTTGCTAGAGCTAACCTTTGTAAGTGCCATGTTTCATCTGATGGGGAGAATGTTACCCCCTATTAATGACGTGCACATTGGAAGGATTTTATTGTGGCTCAGTGACTGATGGCTTGTCTGGTTGTGAGAATTTTACGCTTTTGAGGAATTTGCAAGGACTGGCCTATTTTTTCATTCAAGACGTTTGCAAACATGCCTGAAATTCGGAACACTATTCATATCATTTTCGAGTACCACAATAAATAAGTCAAGAAGGAAGACTGAACCGGCACTGACTGTACGTCCGAGTATATTAGGTTATCCTGTTAGGTTTGGTATGGGGAATGTAATGAGCTTCGATTGCTATTTTATGGCCGCCATTCAGGACTTAGGGTTTGGGAAGTCGAGAAGGACGTCGGGCGCGAGGTGAGCGCTTCATGCAGATTTTTTCGAGCATGGTTCATTTAGGTTCTGCATTGTCAGGTTCGATTTTGCGGAATGGAATGAGGATGCAGCGCCATTTTGTCGAAAGAAAGCTCGCATTAGGGTTTGCGGTCACCATTTAGGGTTTACAGTTTCGGAGGAAGGAACGCGAGGTCAACGCTTCATGCATATATTCCGAGCTTTTGAGGATATGCTTGGTCAGGTTCGGCTTTGCGGAAATGGAATGAACGTACCTGCGCGCAGGATCGCCAATTTGTTGAATGAATACTCGCATTAGGGTTTAGGGTTTAGGGTTTTTAGAGGACGGGAAGGATGCAGGGCGTTAGGCGAGCGATCAGGTTCTTGCGCATTCCATTCTCACGCGATTTTCATTTTCAAACGCATAATCCTTTTGTGGAAAGATCGCAATTCGTATACGGTGTGTGTGTGCGGCCTGCGTGGCGTGTTTCAGAGTTTTCAGTGTTTGGCTCAATTTCGCCGGGGGGTTGTAATGGATTGCATCACGGTTCCATGTCGCTGGTCAAGAGTCTTTGCACATTGCAGGTCGAAGTCCCTAAGCAAACGGTCGAAGTCCCTGCGCAGCCGAAAAAGGATCCTCAACAGTTGTACAACGACATTGTGGCGTCCCTGGAGAAGAAGATCCTGCCGTTTTCCAGCTCTCTACACGAACTCATTCGCTCCTCCTCCACTTCTTCCGAGGTAGCCCTCGCCATGCGCGCTGCGGAGCTTGTGCGCATCTTTCGTACCGTGGAGAAAGGCGAATCGGTAAACCACACGAAGGAGGTGACGAACATGATGGTCGCGGCCTACCTTCGATTCGGCGACTCTAACAACGCTCTCAAACTCCTCCAGAGGCCGAGTCATTCGGGATTCACCTGCAGCATTGGCTCCGTGAATCTCCTCCTCAAGCACTCCAAGTTGCACAAAAACGTGAGCCTCATGCGCAGAGTCTTGCGCGTTATGGAAACGAACGACATCCAGGCCACGCAAGCCACGGCCGACATCCTTCTCCGCCAGTGCAAGCAGGCCGGGGAGACGGAGCTCATGTTCTCGCTCGCCAAGGGATACATCAAGCAGGGACTCACGTTGCACCAATCTCTCTTGGATGTGCTGATCTCGAGCGCTGCGAATGCTGGAGACGTGAAACTTGTTTATGAGATTCAAAATTGGAGAGACAAGCAGGGCTTGGTGCATTCCACCGCTAGTGCTGTGTCCATGGCCAAAGCGTTGCTGCTGGAGAGCAAGCCTAAAGAGGCGGCACTCGTGATCAAAGACCACTGTCCTGAGGGAGAGAAGCGAGAACGGTACGTGAGCATTTTGGTAAAGGTTTGGCCTTTGCAGCTTGTCTCAGCAGGCAATGTCGAAAGCAAGGAAGAATATTTGCAGAAGCTCAAAGAAAATGTAGTTTCCATGTTTGATAATCTCAAGGAATCAGGGTTGGAATTCTCGATTGATGTTGGTAAAGAGTTTTCTCAAGGCAAGGGGAGTGATAGTAAGGCTCAGAAGGAGGTGAAGAGTCGGAGTAGCGAACAGACCTGGGATACAGAAGATGAGACAAGTTTGTGAGTTTGGAATATAGATTAAGGTACGGTCTCCGCAGCTCATCGCATCTCGTGATGTCGAAAGCAAGGAAGAGTATTTGCAGAAGCTCAAGGAAAATGTAGGTTCCATGGTAGATAGTCTCAGGGAATTAGGGTTGTACTTTTCTGTTGATGTTGGTAAGGAGTTTGCGCAAGGGAAGGGAAGTGATAGTAAGGCTCAGAAGGAGATGAAGAGTCGGAGTAACGAACAGATCTGGGAGACAGAAGGTAGACAAGTTTGTGAGTTTGGTATATAGATTAAGGGGGTTCGTGTTTGTGACCAATTCATACTTGAAATTCATTTTGCAGAGGACGTTCATTTGTTCTTCTAGCTTGAGTTCACTTATCAAGTTCCTTATATCCGTTGCAATTGCGAGTGTGTAATCCTGGTTGATTCAGTGAACTCCAAGTTGAAATTGTGAACAGAGTGCCTGTTTTGTTGCATCACTTAACTTAGGGTAGAGTTAGCATTTTCTATAGATGTTGAAGATTTTGGAGAAGGCCAGGGTAGTGGAGTATGAGTAGCTTGTATATTGGTTTTAAAATAGACCCAGGACGTGTGAATTGGCTTACACAAGGGGAGATACGGTTTTAGAAGATGGAGTTTGTGGAGATGGATTGGGTGAGGTTGTGTTTAACACGGAGTGTGTGGTATCCTGTTGGATTGACGAGGCGCAAAGATTGTGATCAGAGTAATGGTGTTGGTGTTAATTTGAAACGCAGGGATATAGGTGGAAATTAGAGCTTGATTCTGCAATGTAGTGACTAAGTATGGTATATGGTTTTTGATTAGAATACCAAGTAAGAAAGAGGGAAAAGAGTAAGAAATTGTGTGGTTGGTGTCGGGGAGGTTGTGATTGTGCAGGTTTTCAGCTTACCTATTACTAACGAAATATGTCTTTAGGAACTTAAAATGGTTTCAGTCATGCTCAAAGATCCTGCATTTTTATTGCTAATCCTTTACAGTAGTGGAAGCTTTCTTACAGTTGTGATAACACTTGATATTGGAGAGCATTTGGAAGCATCTTTAGAAGGTTCTTGACACTTTCATTTGTACTGTGGATTCATTTGTCATTCTTGAATTGAGACTCTACACTACAATAGCCTAACAAAATCAAATTTGATTAGCAACAAGGCATTTTTGTACCTTCCAGTGGAACCATTTTACGGTTTTAGTTTGGTACACAAAGATTTTTAATTTTTTTGATTCACAAGTTCTTGATTCTCTCCATTTGATCATTTGACCATCTTCTTCAGTAGTCTTTCTATTCTACTTATGGCTTCATGTAAGTCTATACATTATTTATTTCTTACAAAAATGGCCTTCTAACTTATAAATTACATGCTCTTGCAGAATATGCAAGTTAATGCAAAATGTCAAAAAAAAAACCCATAAACAATCATAGAGAGAAAAATAGTAAGATTTTTTCTTAAAACACCTATGGATTTTAAATATTAGATTTAGACCAAGAATAATTCTAGAGAAGATCTTTAGACAAGTTTTTATCATTTCTTCTCAAAGAAACCTCATAGAAATGACCTTCTAACTTATAATTTACATGCTCTTACATTTTCACCAATGAAAAAGACTTTTATGAATATATTCTTTTCAACAAATATGCAACAAGAATGCTTGCAAAATTTAAGTGCAAGTACCTTTTCTACAAAAGTGAACAATTATAAAGACAAAATAGCAAGTGTTTTCTAAAAATGCCTTTGCAATTTTAAATATTACATTTAAATTAAGAAAATTTCTTTTACAAAATGAAATCAATTTTTTGATGTTCCTACATTGGTGAATATAGGATCCACTTTGTGATGATGGGGACCACTTAAAACTACAATAAAAATAATATAAATTTGAACTCACATGACTAAAATTGAAGGAAAATTAATGGAAATCTTTGGGGTTCAATTAATTCCAAAATAAAGGCTTAATCTTTCAGTTTGACTTTATGACTTCAAAAATTTATAAAAAATTAATATAACAAAAATAATTAAAATATAAACTAATTTATATCCAAAGAGACTTAAAAGAAAGTGTCAAACTATTATGAAATTCCTAATTGGACTTAAACTCTTTATGGTCTTTATAGACCTAAAACCTTTATTTAGAAACAAAATAATTTAAAAAATATTTATTAAAATTAATTATTGAAAAAAGTTTAAAAAATTAGGAAAATATTTTATTGAAAAAGATAAAAACTATTGTAGTGTAATTTTCAAAATTCATAGTTGCCAAAGTCTTTAAGAGTTTGAAAGAGGCTCCTAAATCTTTATTTAAAAATAAAATAATTAAAAAAATATTTATTGAAAAGGGTTAAAAAATTAGAAAAATGTTTATTAAGAAAGATTAAAGCTATCATGATAGTATAATGATTGAAGATCCATTTTTAGTTTATATAGCATCTCCAAAACATCTCCAAAATTCATGTTGTTTTAAAAGATTATTCCAAAATTCATCTTCTTTTAAAAGATTATCCAAAATTCGTCTTCTTTTAAAAGATTATTCCAAATCAAGTTTTATCTCTATAACCAATCTTTTAACCAATCTTTCAAAATTGGCCCCTATAGATCATTGTTGAGAATATACACGAGTACCTAGGTTTATAACATACACCTAGGCCTTGCACTCATGTTTAGATGTATATTCCAAATGTTTGTCTCTAACTTTTTACCATTTGGATATTAACTAAAAAAGTTCCTCATTGCTCAAGAAATGACTAATGTATTGCCAATTCATTTAACCAATTCATGTATTGCCAATTTATACCATGAGGGCTCGAAATCTTGAAACTTTCAATCCACCCAGTCAAATGGGCTTAAAATTTTCCTACATATTGAATTAATTTTTTAATACAATTTTGTACGGTTGGAATTCAAAAGAAAAATTAATTTCTAATTAGACAATGCATCCTTCCAATCTTTACGTGTACCTTGTGGGTCTTAGAGCCCCATAGCATTTTTGGAGCCCCAAAGACTTTTGCCAAAATCTTAGATACTATTTATAATAATATAAAATTCTATATTATCTAGCCTTAGAGAAAGTTTCCATTTTTTCTAGTGAGAAATTTTGATAATGTCCAATTGGTAGTTTTGAGGTATAAATTTTGGGTTTTAGCCATTTGGATGTAAAGTGGGGTAGTCTAATTTTGTTATTGGGTTGGTAGGTTACCAATTTGGGATATCACGAGAACTATGATGGTAAGGGTTGCAAAAAAAATTTGTTATTGGATTAGTAGGTTACCAATTCGGGATATCACGAGAACTATGATGGTAAGGGTTGCAAATTTTTGTGTGTTTAGGTTGGCTATTTAGCCTTCTTCCAATTTAGATTTTCTTCACCCATTGTGAGAGAAGCTAAGGGTTGCAAATTTTTATGTGTTTAGGTTGACTATTTAGCCTTCTTCCAATTTGGATTTTCTTCACCCAATTTAGATTTTCTTCACCCATTGTGAGAGAAGCTAGTGCGAGTTCAACTAAGTTGGCTATTTTTTCTGTGATTTTTGTTCTTATAATTAATATAATTAATGCAAAGTTACCTACTTGGATGTGTGTTGTGTATGTGTGTACTTAATTGAATTTGTGATGTTGTATTTTGTATGTTGATTGCCATCTAGATGTTTGTAACATTTTTTAACGTTTTTTATTCAAAGATGAAATCTATTTATATTGTTTGATTGTACATCCAATTGGATGTACTGAGTGAGTTGCACATGTTGGCGGTTGTTGTAGAGGTTGTTGTAGATTTGTTGTGTGTGTGTGTCGTTGTAGTCTTATTGGTTGATTAAAATTGTGGCCAAGTTGGAGATTTTTATGTGTTAATTGAGGTTGAGAGATTTTGTAGCTTTGGTCTGAATTGTTAATTTTTATGTGTTAATCAAGGTTGAGAGATTTTGTAGCTTTGGTCTGAATTGTTAATTATCTTGTGAATGTGTATGATTATCAATCCTTTTGCATCTGATGTGCAAAGTTAAGTCATGTATGAGACTATGAGGAAATGTTTGTATGAAGTCAAATAGGAGTGATTGTGCTTATTAAAGTTATTATGTTTGTGTAATCTCTGTGGTACATGTTGGAAATATATTTATGTTGTTGTGGGAGTCTAGTTGAGTGATTGATTCAAATCCAAGTTGGAAATATATTTGGATATATATTTGGAAATATATTTGTGTAGTCAAGTTAGGAAATATATTTGTGTAGTGAGTGCAAGATGTTATGAAATTTGTGTGTCCAAATGGGAGTATTAAAGTGAGTGAGAATGAATTTGAAAAGGATTGTCTAAGTTGGGTTTCATAACTAAATTGAAACTAATTCTAAGAAACCAATTTGCTGAGTTGTAAAATTGAGAATGTGTAGTCTATTAAATGCTAAGATTTATAGTGTTGTATGGAGAATGAGTGTGTGAAGTCAACATTTGAAGTACAATACTAAGTTGAGTAAAAAGAGTCAAGTTGGAAGATAATGTCACCTCACCTTTGTGGCCTTTAAGAGTAGAGCCTAGATTGTAATTAGGTCTAGTTGATGTCAACATTTGAAGTACAATACTAAGTTGGTAGTAATAAAAGAGAGTAAAAAGAGTCAAGTTGGAAGATAATGTCACCTCACTTTTATGGCCTTTAAGAGTAGAGCCTAGATTGTAATTAGGCCTAGTTGATGAGGAATCCCATTAGAAATCTTAAAGTTGTGCTTGTTTGGTTGAATTAGGAATTGATTAGTTCATCAAAAATCCTATTTGAGAACAAATTAATTATTCTATAGGTTATTTTCCAAATTGGTAATAAACCTTAATCTACAATGGACTTTTGATAAGAATTTTTGTTGACTTGGTTTTTTTAGGTGGTCTTGTATTATTTTGATTATAATGAAGAATATATAATTATTTTTAAAGGGCAATACAAGGAATGAAGTGTCAAATTTTTAGGAAGTATACACTTGGTAGCAAGGTTTTTGCATTCCACTTTTTAAGAGAGTAATGGGTGGAGAAAACCATAAAAGTGATAAAACATATATTTTAGTGTGCAAATAAGGCCTTCCGTGGGTGGATGATAAATGCATTACATGGATGAAATTCATTCACACATCATCTCTGTGGTAGAACCTTTTTTGTTGCAAGAGAGGCTAAGTATCATTCATGGTCCTCCCTTCAAAATTTGATAGCTAAATTAACTACCATAAATTATTATTTTTTAACAATAATTGACTTTTAAAAATTCTACTTTTCATGATTTTTATTTCAAATTTTTAGATATTACTTTTTTTAGGTCTGACATTACTATTTATGACTTTAATTATGTCTATTTTTAGTAAAAAAAGTTTTAATGAATGCTCAAGTCTAATGCTCATTGCTAGTTGCTCCCTACTCACACTCTAGTGTTGTTGGCTTTAGCAATGCATAAAAAATCTTTGTGTCTCCCTCTAATGCCACAATGCAATGTGATGGTTCAAGTCTAATGCTCATTGCTAGTTGCTCCCTGCTCACACTCTAGTGTTGTTGGCTTTAGCAATGCATAAATTTTTTTTGTGTCTCCCTCTAATGCCACAATGCCACAATGCAATGTGATGGTTGTATGCTTGGGTTTGTTCCTTTGTATAAGGTAAATCAACCCATTATGGTCAAATGACCCAAATGACCCATAGTGATCACCTACCAAAGACCCAATTATGATTTTTTCAGTTTTTTTAGATTTTGGCTCCAATACATCTCTTACATGACATAAAAGACTTTGATTGCTTTAGGTGAGCCAAATGAGCATGATGGATTCAAATTTTATTGGTTTGAAGGTAGTCTACAAACTCTTACAGGCAAAAATGCATTGAACACTTCAAAAATTCATAACAAATTCATACTTTGTCAAAAAAACATAATTTCAATTGCTCTCATTGTTTTTCACACTAGTACTACTATGGGAACAAATTGAAAATACTATGGGAACAAATTGAAAATTTTCAGTAACTACATGATGTCAAACTCCTTATTCTAACCATAATGGACTGGTTTACTTTAGTGGAATTTCAAATGATGTCACCCTTCTTATTCTGACTACAATGGGCTGATTTACTTGAGATGCCACATTGTGACAATTAAATTAATAATAAGGTAGTATGCTGTTAAATGACACTTGACCATAAAGTACCATCTAGAAGGTTTGTACATTGCTGTTAAATGGCACTTGACTATAAAGTGCCATTTAGAAGGTTTGTACATTGCTGTTAAATGGCACTTGACCATAAAGTGCCATCTAGAAGGTTTGTACATTTCGAATTTCAGTTATGTACCTATTTGGATGGAGCGTTTTCAGAAACGAACTTTGACCCTTAATAACTTTTGTATATAATATCCAAATGTGGCGTTCTTTGGTGCGTTGGAACCTCCTTTCACTTGCCAACATGAATATGTGAAAATTTGACCAGTTTCATAATAGCAACTAGGCTCAGTAGTAAAAAGTGACGGTTTTGGGTGTACCCACCTTATACCCAACCAAAACAACATCTACATGAACAACCTCCCCGTGCATGCAGATTTTTCAACCGTTTTGAAGAAATGAGTAAATTCTATATGATTGTACAATTAAGTATTCATAAATTAATTGATTTGACTTACGCACAACAAAATTGTAGCCATAATAATTTTTTTAGATGTTACTAATCCCTTAGCTAATAAGGTAGGCGACCTTGTTTGCACCACTTCATAGGCACTATGTATCAGTAGAGTACATCTAAAAGTTTAAAATGTACACTTTTGATACATAGTTCCCCACGAAGGGTCTCCTACTAAAGGACAACATCTTCCCTTTTTGGTCGGGAGCCAATAAAATCCCTGCACGTATGGTCAAACTCGACTTTAAAATAACCCTATTCCCACAGCACCCTCCCCTCCGAAGCTCCGAACCAGAAGAACCGCAGCCTCGCACAGCAGAGGCAGTAACTTACTGTAGAGCTTTGCTTCTCCAGGATCGAAGCTTTAATGGCGAAGCCATAACCCGCTTTCACCGAAGCATTCAATTTCCAAATCTCGCGATTGCAAACATCCCCAAACATGACGAAACCGTTTCCAACAGACTAACATTCGCTTGAGAATTCGCAAAGTCGAGATTGGGAGACACACCGAGAGCGAGAGAGCACAATGAACGGGAATGAGTTCCGGTTCTTTCTCTCGTGCGACATCAACTTGCCCGTCACCTTCCGCGTCGAAGCTTTGGATGGTGACCCGCCAACCGCGCCCAAGGCTCCAGGTAGTAAGGCTTGATTTTGCTGCTACTCTCGGAAATTCTTAATTTTTTATGGTCTCATGTGTTTGTGGCTTGAATTTGCACCTTTTTTTGTTGCGAGAAGGATTTGGATGTTAGGTATACCTGAGTAGTATTCACCAGAGTGCGGATATTGTGTTGATAAATGTTGCGGAGATTTTATTGGATAGGTGAGTCTCTTGAAATTGGTGATTTGATGAGGTTTGGAGGTTAGGGTTTAGGGTGTGGTGAGAATTTTGGTTTGCGCCTGTTTTGTTCCGAGCAGGATTTGCATGAAGGCGAGACCTAATTATTCACCAGAGTGCGAATTTTGTGTTGTTGGATTGTGTGGAGAAGTTTGTGGATAGGCGAGGGGCTTGAATTGTTGATTTGATAAGGTTTTGAGAGGTTAGGGTTTAGTGTGTGGTAACTACTTTGGTGTTTGGCAATATGAGGATTTGGTGTTGCGAGAGGGATCTGGAAAGAGTTGACGGCAATTCCTAAGGGTGCGAGATTTTTGCTGTTTAATTCTATGGAGTAATTTTCAGGATGTGGCAGTGTTGCTTTGAGTTTTTGTTTTAATTCGTTATTGAGATTAGGGTATAGGGTGTAGTTGATTAATGGTTTTCTTCCTTTACAATTTGAGGATTTGTTGTTGTGATCGAGATCTGAAAGAGGCTGAAGGTGAAAGTCTGGAATTCATGAGGGTGCGCAAATTCTATGGAGTAATTTTCAAAATATGGCAGTTATGAATTGAGTTTGTTTTTTCGAACGGTTTTGAGTTTAGGGTTTAGGTTGTGGTGGTTACTGTTGTTTTCATTTGCAAGTTGAGCCTTCGGTATAGCTAGTGGATCCGGGAAGAGGTTGAAGGTGAAATTCAAAGATTCATCAGGGCGCGGATTTTTGTTTTTGAATTTTATGAAGAAATTCTCAGTGGCGAATTGACCTGTTTATTTGATAAGCTTTTGAGTTTAGGGTTTAGGGCGGAAACAGGTTGAAGGTGAAAATAAAATGTTCGTCAGGGTGCACCATTTTTTTTGTGCAGAGTTTTGTGACGAAGTTTAGGATATGTCGGTGAGAAATTGTCCTGTTTGTTTGGCAGACTTTTGGGGTTAGGGTTTAGGGTGTCGTGATTGCTGATTTTATTTGTTTCGCAATTGGGATCCTGGAGCTGATCTCAAGATTGATGAACAATTTCTTGACTTTTTAGATGGCTTAATTGATGCGGCGGCCTCAACTCCGGAGCTATTCGTGGAATGCGCTCTCTACATTGACGGCGTTCTCTTTGGCCTTCCAACACGAACCAGGCATGGCAAATTCTTGAGGCTGAGAGTCTGGATAAATACGGAGTTTTCACTGGATGATTTATATTTTGCTCCAGCATAGTTTATTTATTTTTTCCCTCAGAGTTTTGTCGTGGGGTTATGTTAGGTCAGATACTTATCGTTTATTTACTTCTCATCTCTGTGACGTGAAAGGGATTGTTAAACATCTAATCACGAGAATCTAGTTGGTGCTTGATTTTTGCAGACTAGCGTCTATTGAAAAGCCTTGGCGTTGGAATGAGCTCGTGACGCTGAGTGCCAAATATCGTGACTTAGCTGCCAACACTCAGCTTGCACTTACTGTGAGTCATCCTTATTGTTCGGTAATTATGCAGGAGAGAACTTAAGATTAGGGGTTAAGAAAGCTTATGTTTGCTCACATTTTAATGTGAATTATCCTGACACTTGTTTACCATAGCATATTTAAAGTCCTCAACGTAGCTAAATATTGTTTGTAAGGTATGAAGTTGAGTTGTCGTGTGGTGTCTTATGAGAGACATGGCTTTGTATGAACAGGTTTGGGATGTTTCGACACCAAGGCAAGAAGTGGTTGTGGGTGGCGCAACCCTGGCTCTGTTTAGCAGCTCGAAACAGTTGAAAACAGGCAAGCAGAAGTTGCGGTTGTGGCATGCAAGGCAAGCAGATGGCTCTGTACCGACCAATACTCCTGGCAAGGTATTCTTCAGGACCAATTACAGTCTGGTTATAGTGGCTCAGACATGGTTTGTAATAACTGATTATGAGTAAATCTTCAGGTGCCCAAGCATGAACGAGGTGAAGTGGAGCGCCTCGAAAAGCTGATGAATAAGTTCGAGAGAGGCCTTGTGGCCCACATTGACTGGTTGGATCGTCTCACGTTTAAAGCAATCGAAGACATCAAGGAAGGAGAGAGCAAACGCAATGGCAGTACTCAACTTCATTTAGCTGTGGATCTACGCACGTTTGAGCATCCTGTTGCATTTCAGGTCTTGTTAATCGATAAGTTTATTTGCGGTCGATTTTGTTATCATGAAAATTTTACTATTGTCTCTTTTCGAAAAGTTAGCTGACACTCGACTTCTCATTATAGCAACTTTGTTCATGCAGGAGCTAGGTGCGAATCTTTTGCAGTCGCCTATTTCTACTTCCAACGAGCTTGTAACAATTTGGGATCCTGAAGTAGGCAAACAGAATCCTTCTGAAAACAAGCAACTAAAACTCGCCCGCAGTGTGACAAGAGGTTTGATTGATCGTGAGTTGAAGCCAAGCTCTAATGAAAAAAAGTTCGTTGCCTTCTCTCTTTCCTGATTGTCCTTTATTTGAATGGTTGCCCTGCTAATCTGTTTCTGTCAGGAACGGCAAATAATTTTCCAAACATTGAATCCACTTGTAATCTGAGAGTGAGTAGGATATCCTCTTTTTCGTCTGCTTATTGATACGATCCACTGTCACGCAGGGAGATAGATCTTATTCTGAAATACCCTCCAACACGAAGTTTGAGTGGGGAGGAAAGGCAGCTTCTATGGAAATTCAGGTTTTACTTAATGTCAGAAAAGCGAGCTCTCACCAAGTTCTTACGGTGTGTCGACTGGAGTGATGCCCAGGTCAGAGCCGGACTATTATTGGGAAAGTGAAGTTTACTCATATGAGGGTGCTATTCGATGATGAATAAGGGACTTGTTGAACTCTTCAAAGATGCATCTCTAGATTTATTGAAGTAGTCCATTTCGCATCATTAGATATACTTTTCTGAGATTGTGAACTCTTTGTTTGTAACAGGAAGCAAAACAAGCTGTGGATTTGATGAGACGATGGGCTCCCATAGATATTGCTGATGCTTTGGAGCTTCTTTCTCCTGTTTTTGAGAGCGAAGAGGTACTTTGGTCTTCGGATTCCTTCTGTAAGCTTTGTGTACCAAGTTGTACTCTCCCTGTTTCATTGCTACAAAAAAATTGTGGAATGTGAGACCATCCTATCAGCGCTCTCATTATTAAAAAATTTTGTGTAGGTTCGAGGACATGCCGTGACGGTGCTTGAAGGAGCTGAGGATGAAGAGTTGCAGTGCTATTTACTTCAGCTTGTCCAAGCCCTTCGCTTTGAACGTTCTGACAAATCTCGCCTTTCATATTTTCTTGTCAAAAGAGGTAATGATAATTATCTTGCTCCCAACATTGTTGCCGCTGGCAGTTATCTAAAACTAGTTTGGAAGTGGGATCTGCGTAGAGTTTTGCAGGTATATAATACTGTATGATATTGGATTCTCCTTCATAATTAGTGTGTGATGAACATGCTTTTAACTCACGAATTTTTTGTTTGTCTGAGCAGCAACTCAGAAATTCGAACTTGCAAGTTTTCTTCGATGGTATGTAATGATGGAGCTTCATGACCCTGCATACGCAAAAAGATTTTATTCAATATACGAAATCTTGGAAGATTCTATGATGAAGGTTTATTGGCTCATCCACTTCTATTGAGTTCTAATATTCTTTATGAAATCCTGATTCTAGGTAGCATTTGTGGGACCACGTCTCATCGCTTGAACATGTGGCGACAACCTATTGGGCCGCATTCTTTTGCAAGTATAGTATTCTACTTTGTAAACCATCTCTTTCAGGTCCATGATGTTATCAGTGATTGTGTTTGCCATTCTTCAGTCAAGGGCTGACATTAAGAAGGATGGCGAAAGTGGGGAGAAAATGTGGCAAGGCTTGGTCCGTGAACAAGAACTGACGGCCCAGATTTGCACCATCATGCGAGATGTCAAGAATGTTCGAGGTTCGACTCAAAAGAAAATTGAGAAACTTCGGCTGTTACTATCAGGTCTTCTCAGTGAACTGACCTATTTTGATGAGGTATGTATGGTCTCACTCAAAGTAATGTCGGGTGATGTTTGATTTTGTGCTTAATGCCTCATGGTGTGCAAAAGTTACGCTCTAACAGAGCGATTCTCCATTGTGGCAGCCCATTCCTTTACCCCTTGAGCCTCGCTTGATGATTACTGGTATTATTCCAATGGAATCCTCGATCTTCAAGAGTGCGTTACATCCATTGCGACTCACTTTTAAAACAAGAGAAGGTGGAAGATGCAAGTTAATTTTCAAAAAGGGGGATGATCTTAGGCAAGATCAGTTGGTACGAGGACCCTACTGTTTTCCTTGCGCTTTTTCCCTTGCGTTTTCCCAGTACTAACTGTAATGGAATCTGATCACCTAGCAGGAGCGATCATTTGCTCTTATTCTCCAGATGGTTTGCAGGAGATTATTTATGCAGCAGATTAAGTATTTATAGATTAATTATTTTGTGTTTTTTTACGTGTTCTCATCTTTCAACAAAATTTATTCTTTAGTAGACTGGACCCTATTGATTGTTGTCCCGTGGCAGGTAATTCAAATGTTGTCTTTGATGGATAGACTTTTGAAGTTGGAAAATCTGGATTTACAACTTACTGCATATGGCGTGCTGGCCACTGGACCGGATGAAGGAATGGTGGAGTTTGTCCCCTCCATATCTCTTGCTCAAGTAAGAGTTGCTGTAATATTTTGTGCGCAGAATCTAATGTAGATTGACTGTCTTCTTTCACTTTTTGCTACGCATATGCATCATTTGTGCGCAAGGCTTTTCTGTTAGAAGTGTTGTCCTGAAGAAGATCTCTTCGGAACTTAAATAGTGTTACCCCAACTGATAATTGGTTAATAGAGTGAACAGTAAAAATTCCTGCCGATAACTTAGTTTCTTTTAACGGAGTCTTGCGACCTTGTGATGATAGATTGCAATCTCTTTTCTCAACAGGTTTTGTCAGAGCACAAATCCATCGTCAGTTACTTTCAACAATTCCATGCGGATGCTGAGGGACCTTTTGGCATCACGGCTGCGTGCTTGGAGACTTTCGTGAAAAGTTGTGCAGGTTATTGTGTTATCATGTACATACTGGGCGTTGGTGACAGGTACAAATGTCGATTCGAGAATCTTCCCTGAAAGAGTCTATTTGTATCATATTCTGCTCACACAGCTTTGCCTCTCAAGTATTCTTGCTAATTGATTGTGAACTCAAATGACATTAAAGATGTGCTGTAGTTGTTGAAGGTTTTGAACTATTTTGTCACTGTCATGCAGACATTTGGACAATCTACTTCTCTGTGAGGATGGGCGGCTCTTCCACATCGATTTTGGTTTCATATTAGGTCGCGATCCCAAGCCCTTTCCACCTCCTATGAAACTCTGCAAGGAAATGGTGGAAGCCATGGGTGGTGCCGAAAGGTGAGCATCTGAATGACAGTTGAATGACTTGACTGACTTCATATCTTTTCCTTAAGTAGCTGCATTGACTTCTTTGTTACAAAACGTAAGTTCATGTCGAATTTTCCTGTTTTACTTCGTTTGTGTCGCCCTGCACTGTCCCATCCGCCTTGTATTGGATTCACTGTACCGTTGTTGCATAAACCGTTTGTTTCCAAACTCGAACTTGTGGCACTTTTGCTTTTACTATCACTCAATGTTTGAGCTATCGTGATTGCACGACGAGAAGTAAATCCTCACCTTTGATGCTGTGTGATGGGCCAGTCCCCACTACAGTCGGTTCAAATCATATTGCTGTGAGGCGTACAATATTCTCCGGAAATCCAGCAATCTTATATTGAATCTGTTTTACCTCATGGCTGGAGCCAACATCCCCGACATTGCCTCTGACCCTGAGAAAGGCATCCTCAAGGTGCGTAGAATGAATCCCTGCTTCTGGAAGCCTGTTAAAGGTTTCATAAAGATCTGTTATATTTTCGGGTTTTTGTTTGCATAGAGAAACATGAGCTGACATTGGAGAGGGGCCCTGAACTTGTGCAGTTGCAAGAGAAGTTCCGGCTGGACTTGGACGATGAAGAAGCTGTGCAATTCTTCCAGTCCTTGATCAATGACAGTGTTAGTGCACTTTTTCCCCAAATGGTGGAGACAATCCACCGCTGGGCTCAGTATTGGCGCTAAAGAGGTGACCATTTGAGCCACGACGATTCTTTTGACAGCCTACTACTGTAAGATATTGCCCCAGCTTATGACAGACAAGAAGTTGGCAATGTTGCTTGGAAGTGATGCTTCTCTCAGTCATGGAAGCTTAGTTTAGGAACTTGCTCACCTAAATGTACTTCCATGTCTGCATCATTTAGGTTGACAACTCTCTCCTTTTGAACTTCATTGAGGTTGAGTAGGCTGTAAAAATAGGAACTTTCTTTTCTGCATTGTGCTAGGACACTCCTCAAGTATGGAGATTATGTCTTTTGGAGCTTGTACAGATCATGGTCAAAGTACCCGTTAGGTTTGAGATCAATGGCAATAATATTGGTTGGTGGGCTGTGTAGAGGGTCCTGTTGTATGGCAGACTTGTAATCAAGCACAATCGTGCAAGCATGAAAATACTCATGAATTTATTGGTTCTTAGATCCATTGTGTATTTTATGTCTGCCTGACCCAAACCTCGCTATGAGCTTATGACAAATTGACTGCTTTGTAAATGCTTGTAGAGTTAAAACTTGTAGAGTTTCTGAATAGTGCCGTCTTTGGATATCGGAGCGTGCTGAAAACCATTGCTTACGTTTACAAATCCGTGTGGCTCATTGCCGAAGGAGGTTGATCAAACGGGTCAGCCTGTGCCTATCAGTTGATTATAGCTTAATAAACATGAGCCTCCTGTTGCTGATAGAGGAGAGCTTTGCAGATTCTAGAACTAGACGCATGTGGGCCTTGCCACTCCTTCGCAGCAGTAGGGTTTTTAAACTGGCTCTAGACCTAAGAAGAGGAAGGACCTAAGAAGAGGAAGGCGGCACACCAAAATGCGTTTTCTCATCCATTATTTTATTTTATTTTTATTTTTAAGATTCTTGTGTTAGATCTTTAACATTTGTATGGTGTAGTTTTTGAAGACTATTCTATTATTTAAAGGGTATTGGTAGTTCTAGCCCCCAAAGAAACTTTTTCAAATAAAAAAATGACCCTTCATAAATGAATTGAATAAAAAAGTAAAAGTAAAATCTTCAAAAGTCTTAAAGTTGTGGAATTCCACCAATTGTTTTATTTTAGTTGTTTGGACCCATGTCCCAAACTTGCCATGTCTTTTGTTTTTTCCTACTCCGCTTCTCTAGTCTCTCATATTCAATTCTTTTGGCCATGTATTCATGTTACATTTTCACTACATTCTCAAAAGTATTTTCCATCAAACCTTACATTTAAATTGAATTGAATTTTAAAAATATAGAACATAATCATCTAAAATTTTTTTGGGAACATTTAGGCTCAATTTATACTTGGGGTTGGATTGAAGGCCAGCTCAAACTCTCCAACTTTGAACCAATAGGATCCTTTGGGTCTTGCAAATCTAGCCCAAGGGCTAGAACTACAACTCATCCTCTATGGCATCTTAGATGGTATAGTTTTTGCGCCCAAGCTTGGAGCCCCAAGTAATTGGAAAAAAATTCTAGGTAGACAGAAGTCCAATGCAGAGTCCAATCAAACTCTTCCATTGGATCATATAGTAAATCTCTATTGTTGATGAAGAAAATTTTATTTTTCTATTTTTTACAAGCTCCTTCATTTCTCTTCTTGTCTATCTGTGCCACTTCATCTTTCTAGTTTCTACTTCTTGTCTATTTGTGCCACTTCTTATCTATTTGTGGTGCTTCCTATGAGTTGTACTTCTTTTCTGTGTGGTGTTTCTTTTTTTGTGTTTTCTATTGCTTTCAACTGCTTCATCTCTATTGTTTGTTGCTTGTTGTAGTGCGTTGGGGGAAGATGGAGAATTTGTATGATTTTGGTTCTTTCGAGAACCCCAACTTCAAGTTTAAGATCATTAATATCTTTTGCTTGAACACAAAATATTCTTTTGCACTTGTTGTAGCCTTGGATAGAACTATGTAGGGTTGCACTTTGTGCTTCATTGTGATTAGGTGAAAGAAGATTGTAGGTCAAGGTGAATTCACAAGGTAGGAGGGTTTAGGTGAAGTCACATGTATTTCAAGGAAGATTTACCAAAAAATATTTTAAAAAGTTTAACCTCCTCAATTTATATTTTTAGCTCTTAAATGTGTGCTTTATGAACCTCTTATCTTAACCTCAATGGAATCCATTAGCTTACTTTTGCATATGGGGCAATCAAAGATATGGGACAATATTGGATACAAAGAGAATAATCCACATATCGCATAGTCTTGTCTTTTTGTATTAATTAAGGTGTCCTTTTTAGACCTTTGCTTCAACATTACTTAATATAATCCAATTGTTGAGGTTATGTCCAATAGAAGATTAAAGTAGAGCCTTGCTATGGAATTAATACCCCTTGCCACTTGGAATGTTACTTTTGATAACAAGTCTCTACCTTCATATTATGTAGTTCACAGGGAGGAGATTATATGAGAAGTCACTTGAAGGTGAAGTAAAACACTCAACAAAGTTGTTGGATTTTTTTTGTAGGAATCCCTCATTAAAATTAGGGATTTGACCTCCTCAAAGGTTTACGACCTTTCATTTCAATTCCTTGAGATCAAATTCATCAAGAGATCAAACAATGAAATTTTGTAAGATAAAATATGTATAGAGAATGCTCTAGAGCTTGCCACCTCACCCCATGTCTTATACCAAAAGAATAGGGACAAAGTGCAAGAGAATAAGTTTGAGAATTCAACAAATTTGCTCAATATTTCAAGGCTTCCTCTATGACTCCTTATCATTACAAGCTTGTACGTTGGTGAGTTAGTGTAGAACAAAAGCAATTATTTGTGATTTGAATAACATCTTCAAAATCTTTGAACTTTTATTGCAATACTCCTCAACAAGTCAATTAAAATGATTTGCTTACTATAATTGCTTACTAAATTATTAGAGTAATAAGTCTCTACAAGGTGCATATGATCAGAGTTCTAGGCAAAGCAATCTATTAAATTAGCACAACTTTCGGCTCCAAAGTGACTTTCATCGTGACTTTCATCTGCAAAAAGGCGGTCTAAAAACTAGGACTAATCAATAGATTTGTGCCTATTCAACTAGAAAAATACCAAAGTTATGGAAATCCACCAATTTAACAAAATTGATGTTTGTTGATGCAATATGATTGACATTTGGAATAGAATCATAATCTCTAAAGCCCACTCTTGTATTAATGAAAGTCACTCACTAGATAAGAAGTATGTTAATTTCCATCACATATACTATGGCACACTACAACATTTTCCATTCTAGAGATTTAGACCTTTGTTGCTTCTCACTGAATATGATCCAATGTTAATAGCCTAATTGGTCCTACATTTTGTCCTTGGTGACTTTTCTCACTTGCCCAAATTTTGTCACTATTTGAAGAAATGAAAAGTGTCGGGGTTTGTAGTAATGATGGGACTACTTTAGGGCTATTGTATCTTTTTTGGACACTTGATTGAGCATGATTTCACAAGATTCAGCCATTGAGGTTATATATGTAGGATGCAAACAAAAACCTCATTCCTCAAAAAAAACATCACTTGCTTTTTTTTTACTTACCTACAAAGTAGCACAATTTTTAGACATAGTTATCTTACGCTTGTAGTATTTGAGTATTTGGCCAAGATGTCCTTGTTAAGGAATACTTACTGCTTGCAAACACCTCGAATCTCCGCTATAGATATGCCACTAACTTTTAAACCCCTTTCTTATGAAAATAGTCAAAAAGCAAACAATCCAAAATCAAAGTTTTTGTACTTGGGTTTCTACAAGTACCATGTCAATTGTGGATTTCAAACCTTTCAGAATGAGATGCATTCCACAAAGAAAGCTTTCAATCCAAATTGTGGATGCCCGTGTAGTAGTATTGGTGTAGATTCACACTAAATTGTTTATTTTTCAACTTCTTTCAGTTTGGATGATAACACCACATTCAATTGATATATGTCAACAATAGGGTTTGCTAAAGAAAAAGAACTTTGGTCCCTATCTGGGCCAATTTGAATTTTGTTCAAAACCCTAAATTGTTGAAGACCCCAATACTACTATTCCAAAGACAATGAGAGAGTAGAATTGAATTCTATAGCAACTTGTCATATTTGGTAAATTATTGTCTATATTTTTATAATTTGCTATAAATATAGTAGCAAATTGTTGCAAAATTGTTCCCATATAGTCCTTTAATAAAATTAGTCCAAAAATATCTATCTCATCCATTTGGTTAAAATTTTATCCTAAAAAAATTCTTTGATCAAGTTCAATCTATTTACTATAGTTTGTTGTGCTCTACTATGGAATATGGATCTAGTACTTATATGAAGTAGAGGGCCATTTTTGGAAGGGAGAGGTTTTCTTTTTTCACCTCATGAATACCAATCTAAACTTCTTTTTTTCTATTATGGAGTGGTTAATTTTTTATTTTATAATGTCTTCAAACTATCTCAAGGACTTGAGTTCAATTTTCATTTCATTTCATTATTTATGATAACCTAAATATTTTTCCTTGAAGAAATCCTCCCCTATAGCCAACAATTGAATATATCATATAAATTTTTTGACACATAGACCTAATTCAAATTGGAGATTTTCTTAATACATTAATATTAGTGTCCTTGGGAATTCAAGAAAAACAATGTCCAATGAAAAAAACAATAGTGTTACCCAAGATAAGTTTCATTTTACAAAATTTTCCATTCTTATTTTATAGGTGTGACTTAAGAGACTTGTAGTAATTGACGATCTAATAAGAATTACATTTCTTTCCACAATATTTGATGATGACAAACATTGTAACTTCATTGATAATTATTTACTATTAGTGTATTTGATGCTAATTTATAGAACCCACACTATATAAAGCATAATTAAATTGGTAGAGGTCAAAATATTATTACATTGTGCCAAATTCAAAAAAATAAAATTTTGTAGTGACACTAATTTACTATAAGTCTCATTAATTTCCCCCTAACAAACAGGACAAATGACAGCATAATCTAGAACCACATGATACCCCGAAATAGATGATATTGAAACCTAGCCACAACACCTCGACACCATAAAACGTCGGCAAGCCTTGGAACAAAAGCAAACCAAAGGAAGACAACGGACGTGTTAGTCGCACAAGGCTCCTCGAACACACTACGACAAGTATCATAATCAATTTAGCAACCATTGCCAATCCATCTCATAGCTCTTTGATTCGGGATCGCTTCAAGATTCATTGGAGACCAATTTCATTATTGCCGAGTTGTAGATTTCTGCAAATTTGTTGGTAACTTACACGAACCCTTTTGGATTGTTAGTCATGTTGCATTTGTTTCCGCCTCATCCTTTTCTTGCTTCATTATATCACCCACAATTTTTAATTTAGCTGAGACGGTGGGTGGATTGTTTTTTGTGGCGAATTTAGTTGTGGATGAGTTTTGGATTTTAGGATTTCCGTGGAAGTATACATGGGGGTTGGGGTAGGGCGATGGATCATGAAGTGGGGCAATTTAGGGTCAGTTGTGTGATGGAGATTGCTTGCCTATTATGGATTTTGTGAATCCGTCGGTGTCTTGTTTGATTATTTCTAGTATTTGCAAGTTTGGGCTAGTGATTGGTGACAGATTCTATTACCGACATTTTATGGTGTCGAGGTGTTGCGGCTAGGTTTCAACATCATCCGGTTTGAAGTATCCAGTGGTTTTGAGTTACTACTACAAGAAAAAGGGGTGTTTTAAGTAGTGTCCTAGACATCATGTCTTTTAAGTAAAGTCTTTTTAGTAAGTTTTTAAGTAAAATTTTACTAAAAAGATTGTCTTTTTAGTAAGTTTTTAAGTAAAATTTTACTAAAAAGATTGTCTTTTTAGTAAAGTTTTACTTAAAAACTTACTTAAAAGACGTGATGCCTAGGACACTACTTAAATCACCCCTTTCTCTTGTAGTGTATGGCTGTATGCTTCCATTTGTCATGTTTCTTAGGGGAAAATTAATGAAACTTATAGTAAATTAATGTCACTACAAAATTTTATTTTTGAAAATTTGGCACAATGCAATAATATTTTGACCTCCACCAATTTAATTATGTTATAAATAGTGTGGCTTCAACAAATTAGCATCAAATAGACTAATAGGACATATCAATGAAGTTCCAATGTTTGTTGTCATCAAATGTTGTGGGAAGAAATATAATTCTTCACAGATTGTCAATTACTAAAAGTCTCATAAGTCACACCTATAAAGTAACAATGGTGAATTTTCTAAAATAAAACTTGTTTTGGGACTTAGATTTTTTTAATACATTAATGTCCGTCGAGAAAAACAATGTTCGTTGAGAAAAACAATGTCCATCAAGAAAAACAATGTCTGTTGAGAGAAACAATGTCCATCAAGAAAAACAATGTTTCTTGAAAAAAACAAAGTCCGTCGAGAAAATGATGATATTTAGGTCTATGTATCAAAATTTGATATGATATATCGAATTACCAGCTATAGGGGAGGATTCCCTCAAGGAAATACATATTAATTATCATAAATAATAAAATAAAATAAAAATTGAACTCAAGCCCTTGAGATAGTTTGTAGCATCAACAAACCCAACATCAACCCTAGCATGTAGAGGTTATGGAATCCTGACGAAAGTGGAAGAACAACAGCCTTCTTATTCATATTCTTTGTGTAATGGACGAAAACCCAAGAACAAAGAGTCCTTCACACGAAGATTGCCAAGGAGAGTAATCGCACTCAGGTTTTCGCGCATCTAAATCTCTATATCAATAGCCCCAATTCCCTTGGCCAATCATTTGTTTGCAAAATCTAGTAAATTGAATCCCTCCCTCGTAGTCGAATTTATAAGGATATAAGAAAAATAAAAGTGTGTTTAGGTGCATTTAAGATGGACCTCAAACACACCTCAATACACTTTTACTTTTGACTTGATTGAATTTCAATAAAGAAAATTCAAAACGTGAGAATTTAGTTGGAATTGAGGTGACCTCACTCAATTTTGATTACATGTTCTTCATGCTGCAATACCTTCATAACTAGATTGTATAATGGTGTACATTGATCATAATCCAACTCATTGGTTTTGAATCCTTGAATATCAAAGCCAAACTAGTCTCTATAAAAGGAAGGTTAGTCAAATTTATAAGGATATAGAAAAAGTAAAAGTGTGTTTAGGTGTATTTAAATTGGACCTCAAACACACCTCAATACACTTTTACTTTTGACTTGATTGAATTTCAATAAAGAAAATTCAAATTGTGAGGATTTAGTTGGGAGTGAGCTGACTTCACCCTATTTTAATTACATGTTCTTCACACCATAATACTTTCATAACAGATTGTATGATGGTGTACATTGATCATAAACCAACTCCTTGGTTTTGAATCTTTGAAAATCAAAGTCAAACTAGTCCCTATGGAAGGGAGGTTAGTCGAACTTAGAAGGATATATAAAAAGTAAAAGTGTATTTAGGTGTATTTTAGATGTGCTCTCCCCCTTTTTCTGTAAACCCCCATGTATACTTCCACGGAAACCCTAAAACCCAAAACCCATCCACAACCAAATTCGCCACAAAAAACAATCCACCCACCGTCTCACCTAAATTAAAAGTTGTGGGTGATATAGCGAAGCAAGAAAAGGATCAGGTAGAAATAAATGTGATATGAATGACAATCCAAGAGGATTCGCATGAGTTACTAGCAAATTTGCAAAAAACTACGGCTTGGCAATAATAGAATTGGTCTTTGGTGAATCTTGAAGCAATCCTAAATCAAAGAGCTACAAAATGGATTGGCGATGATTGCTAAATTGACTATAATGCCTATTGTAGTGCGCTCGAGGAGCCTTGTGTGACTAACACGTCCGTTGTCTTCCTTTGATTTGCTTTCGTCTCGAGGCCATCAAATTACTAGTTATAGGGGAGGATTCCCTCAAGGGAATACATATTAATTTAAATCTCTCCCCTAATAGAATCCGTCACCAATCACTAGTCCAAATCTGCAAATACCAGATACCATCAAACAAGACACCAACCAATTCACGAAATCCGTGATAGGCAAGCAATCTCCATCATGCAATTGACCCTAAACTGCCCCACTTCATGATCCATCACTCCACCCAATATTATATGAAATTTTGATACATAGACCTACTTAGATTTTTTTAATACATTAATGTCCGTTGATAGAAAGAATGTATGTTGAGAGAAACAATGTCCATCAACAAAAACAATGTCAGTCGAGATAAAGAATGTCTGTTGAGAAAAACAATGTCCGTCGAGAAAAACAATGTCCATTGAGAAAAATGATGATATTTTTCAAAATAAGTTCTATTTTAGAAAATTCACCATTGTTACTTTATAGGTGTGACTTACAAGACTTGTAGTAATTGATAATTTGTGAAAAATTATATTTCTTCCCACAACATTGATGACAACAAACATTGGAACTTCATTGATATGTCCTATTAGTCTATTTGATGTTAATTTGTTGAAGCCGCACTATTTATAACATAATTAAATTGGTAGAGGTCAAAATATTATTGCATTGTGCCAAATTTAAAAAATAAAATTTTGTAGTGATGCTAATTTACTACAAGGTAACTCAATCTATGACAAGTCAAATTTGGAGCAACTTAATGCATGCTAAAAAGTTCTTGTGAAGTAGATTTAATAAGATTTATGTACATCTAAAGAAATTCTAGGCCCTAAGTTTCATTAATTTCTCCCTAACAAACAAGAGAGATAGTAGCATAATCCATAATTGCATAATATCCCAAACTGGATGATATTGAGACCCGACTGTAGCAACTTAATTGGCACCAAGCCTTGGAACAAAAGTAGGCCTTGAGACCAAAAAAATTGAAGGAAGATAACAAATGCGTCAATCACGCAAGGCTCCTCAAGAGCACCAAGGTAGGCATTTGTAATCAATTCAACAATCAATTCCATTGCTGCAAAGCCACGGATTTCCACAAATTTGTTGGTAATGGATATGAGCTCTTTTGGATTGTGATTCCTATCGCGTTTGTTTATGCCTTGTCCTTTTACAATTTTGCTATATCACCCAAATTTTTTAATTTAAGTAAGAACCTTTGATGGATGAATGCATTAATAGTCGAAAGATTTTATGATGATTGTGTCATGACTTTTATGTCAAGACCTTTTATGGATGAACTAATCCATGATGAATTGTGCACTAGTGGATAAACAAAGATTGCTTGGAAATAAATATCTCCTGATGGTGGATTTAGGCATTAGAGTTACTTAGATAACTTCTCTTGGATGATTAGTACATTGAACTCAACACATCTGTGTTGGAATTGAGAGTTAGATAACTCTACGTAGAAGATCAAATTTGGATACAAGATGAATTAAATAAGATATGATTAGAGAAGTATAAATATAACTTTTACTTTAGTGGATAGTTTTAGAGAACTAAAATTAGAAAAGAAGTCCTAATCTATCTTAAAGACTATCGATGGTATATTGCTCTTCCTGGCGCATTTGGGTGAAGGTGGGTTTTAGGGTTTCCGTGGAAGTGTGCGTGGGGTTGGGTGGGGCGATCGATCGTGAATTGACTGATTGAGATTGCTTGCCTATCACGTATTTCGTGAATTACTTATTTCGTGAATTGGTCGGTGTCTGGTTTCCGGTGTTTGCAGGTTATCACGGATTCTGTTCGGGGAAGGGATTCTAATTGATCGATTTTGCGTTGTAAGAAAGTTGTTCGTGTTCGTGTTCGTGATCGAGATCGTGAATTGTGAAAGCGGAGGGCGGGATTCGTGGTCTCTGGTGAAGATTCAGGGAATCAGGGGTAGGGGAGGAGCGATGCAGCAGGCGGGGAGTTACGGCGGAGGGTATGCGACCCCCGCGCCTCAGAACTACGCATCCGCAGCTCCGCCCTCACACGCGATGGCCGAATTCAACTCCTACGGGGCTCCATCGGGCCAGGGCTATGGGCGGCAGCCTCAGGAGCCTGCGTACATGTCTCAACAGTCTGGCTATCCGGCCCAGGAGCCTTCTTCTTCTAACAACCCTAATTCTTCCTACGCGCCTTCGCAACCAGGTTACGCGCCATCCTATGCACCTGCGGTGGTGGCCTCGTACAGCCCAACAGCTCCGTCTTCCGACTACTACGCAAATTCAACCCCGCCTTCTTCGACTCCCCCGACGCAGGCTCCGTCGTACTTGACCTCGTCGTACTCTTACAACAACAACGACGGAGGAGGGTACGCAGGGCTGCAGAGCTACGGGAGCGGAGGAGGGTCGCAAGCCGGGGCGGCTGCAGGGGTACCGACGCCGACTCAGGGGTACCAGCAGCAAGCGGGTTACGATCAAAGCGGGTACAGAAGAGTGGAGTACGAGCGAGAAGGATATGGATCGCAGGCTGGTGTTGGCGAAGGTCGGGGATACGAGCACGACGGAGGCGCTGTTTACAGCAATGCCAGCAACGCTTCCTACGACGATGGTGGGTATGGGGAGGTTTATGCGTACGAGGGAGGGCAGGCCGGGGAACCCTACGGCGCCCGCGGGACAGGCGGGAGTGCTTGGAATTCTGGCAGCGTTGCCGAGTCTGGAGGGAGCTTCGGAGGTTCGGGGGCAGCCAAAGTGGCGAGAGCTGTTCCGAAGGCGGACAGCGATAGCACGGGCGGTGGAATTCAGAAGTACCGCGTGAAGATGCTTCCGGATGCGAGTTCGTCCAGTTCGAAGGATGTCATCTGTCAGGTGTGGATCGCAGCACAAGAGATGCAGCTTTATTTTTCAGTCTGCAGAATTATACTTCTGATTGATTTTCAATCATCACTGATGAATTGCGTCAACACACGAGTGAAGCTTGCCGACGAGAGTCTAGCTTGAGGACAATAAGTTTTAAGGCGAATAGCATGTTTTCTAATTTCTCTGGTTAGAGTGTGTCTGGTGTTTTCACTTGTGAGAATCTTCGTGGACGCTCTAAGTGTTTATCTTCATTCTTGAGTCATCGTACACTAGATTAGTTTTCATTTTTTCGATGTTCCATACAGTGTCAAGGAATTCGAGTCTAGGTGGCGAGAGGATGTGCCTAAGTGATTCTATGTGTGCGCATGGAGATGTGTGCAGATAGGGCTTGATGGAGTCCGCATGTTGGATCCGAGCACGAGTAAAACATTACGCATATACCCATTGGAGACGATAACACGTTGGGAGGTAACTCGTTTTCTAATATCCCAGCTCAATCTAATTTGTGTTTGTAATGTCACAAGGGCTGCACAATGTCATCACTCTCTTGAAGGTATCGTGAGTGTACTATTGTATTGCCGATTGTCTGATGCCCTGTGACGTGGGAAACAGGTGTATGAGCCTGCGATCTTTACGTTTTGGGCGAAGAGTGCGGTGGATGTGGAGCAGCGTTGCATTCGACTGCAGTCCAGCTCATACACGGCGGGTGCCATTCTGGACACGATCACTGCCGCGTGTGTTCAGGTTCGTGGTCTGTGGATTCCGCGTTGTTGCGGTTGCCTATCTGGGGAGATTGTTGAATCTTTGTCGTCACCATGCTTTTCAGTTTATTTATCGTAACAAGGGTACTGTCGATGCTAAGTTTGGGTTCAAGAATTGCCAATGATCTTTGGGTGAAGTTTGACAGTGATGGGGCATGGTGTGGTTGAGCAGCTGTGTGAGATGGTTGGCAAAGATGGACCGGAAAAGTCCTCTGCTGGAAGCAGCACAACTTCAGATACAAGCGCCGCGCGAAAGAGTTCCATAGCAGACTGGGTTTCGCTTCGTCCTCGAGTGCCGAGTGAGGAGGAGAAGCACCACTGGGTAAGTTACCTCGTCCCTTGACATGCACGTGCCTCAAGTTCTGGTACATTTTGTAGTCGTTCAGAACTCTGTCTCTTTTCAGCAACGAATGAATAGAGAATTCACCCGGGGTTGGGTTACGTGCCCTCTTATTCTTGTTGTCGTATTGCAGGTACCAGATGAAGTAGCTACGAAGTGCAGCAACTGTGATTCGGATTTTTCTGTTATCGTCCGGAGGGTATGTGTTTGCATTTATTTTCTGCGATACGTGGTGACGGTTAGAGTCTTAATATGACAGTTTGTGCT
Organism: Rhytidiadelphus loreus; assembly: GCA_947034895.1. Taxonomy (NCBI): domain Eukaryota; kingdom Viridiplantae; phylum Streptophyta; class Bryopsida; order Hypnales; family Hylocomiaceae; genus Rhytidiadelphus; species Rhytidiadelphus loreus. Next base: position 21,541,760 of record OX344763.1, read on the forward strand.
TCTTTGAGGCTCTGAATGTCTTTTGTGGAGCACAATGTTGAAGTGAACTTGAGAATTTAGCGTTGGGTAACGGAATAGCTTATTGTTGGAAGTCAGGGCTTTCAGATCTGTGACTTTCGTTATTTTGAGGATGATGCGTGGCCTTGAATTTTACGTTACTAGTTGAGTGAACTGTATATTTTGCGGACATTGTTGGTTTTTTATCCTGATTTATGGTGTGGTTGGAACAGCATCATTGTAGGAATTGTGGAGACGTATTCTGCGACTGGTGCACAAAAGGGAGGACTCCATTGACGGCAGACGAAGGTGCTCAGACTGTGCGGGTGTGCGATCGGTGTTTGGTAAGTTCTTCGAGACCTTGGTAGTGTGCATGTTCTTTGAGGGGCAAGAACGATGGAGAGGATACGTATATAAGTTAAGTTGTCTGCTACTCGAGTTCTGTTGTTGTGAAGGTGTGGATTGGAGGACGACTTCATTGAATGTGAGCCGGTATGTTCGCTGTCATGGATGTGAACGTTAAGTGGGCTTCCGGTGGATGGTATTCGCAGGCTGAGGTGACACAGAGATTGTCGAACGCCAAGGATGTCAGCAAAGTGGCCCCTGTGCGTACCCACCAAGACTTGGCGAAGAAGTTGCAGGTAATTGGGCACTACCGGTATTCACGTCGATGTGCAATTGCAGCCGTTTCTTTTGACAGCGTGATATCATGAGGGAAATGGCACATGTAGTTCTTTGACAGCAGAGTGAGAGATCATTCCAATTGCCAACTGTTGGATTGTCCGAAATGTACAGGAAGAGATGGAGAGGAACGCGGGAAGAAGAGAGAGCGGCGGCAGCAAAGTAGCGAGCGGTAGTGAAAACAAGGGGTCCAGGACATCCGTGCTGAACTGCAGCAAGTGTGGGAACATATCACTGGTGCCAGGCGGGAACTCACGCTGTCCAGCTTGCGGTACCGAATCTCCCTCGAATCAAGATCAAGGGAGAAGCTATGGTTCTGGTGCAACGCAGGGCTCTGGTCCGAGAATGCGGGAAGTGGCTTGCCCGACCTGCACCGTTCACCTTCAGGTCTTTCTCTCTCTTATTACTAACCAAGTGAACCATTTTCGATGCACCATGTTGATATGATGGCTGAGTGCTTCTTTGAAGTCAGGATGTCTGATTCTATTTCTGTGTGATGGACAGGTTCAAGTGCCAAGCTCCGGGACAGAAACTGTTGAATGCGGAGTGTGTCAGCATCCATTCCTTGTGAGCGCTTGATTAGAACTTCGGATGGTAGGTGTTGTCTTCAAAAGTGATCTCAATTCTTTTGAGAAGGAGTGCTCATGGTGGACAATTTGTACAGAATTAGGACTCACAATTTCATTATATTCCCTTCATGGGCATCCTTTTTGGATCAGAGTCCGAGTTTCTGGCCGCTCTTGCTCTTTCCTTTCCTAAAACGATCGCATCTTAGTACAGACAAAGTATGTGACGCTCACCACCATGAGGAGTTTGGCATCCTTTCTAGATCAGGTAATTGATGGGAGGACCTTTTCCCTACTTCACCGTTGGTTGAGTTACAGCTGTGCTGTAACAGGATTTTGGTGTTCAAATCCTTCCCCTTGTGCTGAATACTGACTGGAGAATTAGTTGACCGCATGGCTGGGTACTCGGAACATCAAGGATGTGCGGAATGCAGCGGCCAGTTGATGTGGTCGCAGAGATTGTCCGACCCAGGCTTAAGGTTCTTTTTCACAATTTGTTCGCATTAGACCATCGCAGCTGTGCCACGGATGAAAAATGTAGCGTATTGATGTAATAAAATCAGTTTGGAGAGGAGTTCAATGTTTTGTGATTTTGTGATCCCAGTCGGTCTCTCAGAGGCCTCATTTCTCCCCTAATGCTCCAAGTCGTTTCATATTTTTTGGACCTTCATGGAATTAGTTACAAATTTTTGAAGTTGAAACACAATGGTTTCTAAAAGCACCCCTCTCTTGAAATGTACATTTTGGTACATTGAAGAATGTAAAATGTACCTCTGTGTTAAAAGTTGCTTCTAGAGCCATGTTGCTTTTAGAGCCACCTACCTTAACCCAAAACTGTCATCATCACTTGGTGTACTTCTCCCAAATCAATATGTGACTTAATTATGTGAAAGAAACGATTTAAGAATTCGAACCTCTACCAAAAAAAACTTTGACCCTTCATAACTTTTGCATATAGTATCCAAATGTGACGTTCTTTGGTGTGTTGGAACCTCCTTTCACTTGCTAATAAGAAAATATGAAAATTTGATCACTACAATAATAGTAACTAGGCACAATAGCAAAAAGTGGTCACCTTATTGACTTATCCCATCAGTAGTGGTGTGTCCACATGACCTCCTTGTATTCAAACGATGGCCTAAGATTGAAGTCATAGAACAAGGAAACAATTCGATAGCAAGAAAGTTTGGCTGTTGTGGAAAGGAAAGTATTGAGTTACCTTCATTTTCTCATAGCCAGTTCAGGAAGTTTTACCAAAATAATAACTTTTCACAGTATGTTGGTCATATTAATTGAGGGAGGAAGTTGAAATTAACCCTTAAGCGCTCCGACGTCCATATTCTGGATGATGAACAGCGGGCTTGCAGGGCATTGTTTCATCCAACTACCTTCTCATTCATCCAATGTGACACTTGAATCTTCCTTCTTTTATGCCCAATTTCATGAAATTTTGGTAAATGGTATTACTATATAAAGATATAAGCAAAATTTGAAAAAGGATTGAGGCGTTAAGGGGTTAAAGTACAATCAGTTTCATATTTAGTGCTTTATTGTTTGTCGAAGCCTTGAAGGGTTAATCCATGCAAAGATTATGGGCCTTGTTTTCAAATACAAGTGTGTGAAGTTTGGAAACATGAAACTAGAAAGTTCAGAACAAGTGTTCAGTTGAAATAGCAAAGTTTAGAACAATTAGTCTAACCTTAAATCTATACTTGTATTGTCTCGAATTTAGTTGAATTGGTGTAATTCTAGGCATTGAAACTGTGGCATTCATTTTCATAAAGCTCTAAAAACTAAGACTTGTATAGATTTAATTTACATTTCAAGCCATGTACCATCAAAGGAAGAATTGAAAATTTTCAATTTAAATTCTATTCATTTGCTTTATTCCTTATGAATATCAAATGCAATCTTCTTCGTGTGTATGCTCATTGTGTAAATAGGCTATCCACTTGAAATAGTAATTCTCCACATCCAAAAAATAGGGGCAAGTCTACACTTTTGAGCCTATGCATTCATAGAAATTAAGTACATGCATACTTGTATAGGAACTATACTCATTGTAGATTCTGTTTTTGTAGTTGTCCAAAACAAATATCTACCATTAGAAGAATTTTCAGGCCATTGGGAGACCTCAAGTTCTCCAACGTTCCCAGATTATGGGAACGTTGTAGAACTAGCAGTTTGACCTGGCACAAAGACTTCCAAGTCGGACTGCATTAATGAATTAATTTAAAAACATTATTTTAAACATTTTTATAAGAAAAATATTACTTTTTAAATAATATTTTTAAATAAAAATAAATTTTTAAATTTTTTTAATAATTAATTAATCAGATTGTCCGGCCATAGTTCGCAGCATGGGGAATTGTGGCCTGAAGGTCTCTCACAGGCCTCAATTCTTATCTAATGCTTCCCCACACAATTGTATCATATCCTATCTACACAAAATAGTGAAATTAGGTTGCCTTACTTCAAGAAAGTTACTCTATAAGCCATCAAAGTCAACAAATGTTTCTAAAGATACTTCCATTTGTAAATATGGAGGTTCATGAGTTCCAATTACAACAATAACTAGTTCAAAAGTAGTGCATTCTTGTACATTAATAGTAAATATTTATTTAGTGTAGATTGCCAAGAAATTAGTGTGGAGCAACCTAATTTCACTCTTTTGTGTAGCTGACTTGAGTCTACACGTTAATTGAATGTTTTACCCCAATGTAATTTCTAATGACACTTTTGAGACCACATTCAAAAAATTAGGCCATGAAATGAAATGGAAATGCAAGGAAAGTTATAGATCATTTACTTTTCAAACTCAACCATGACTTATAGAAAATTCAACACAATTGTGCCTATTTACTCAAAAGTTGAATTTTTTGAATTCAAACAAAATTCCCAATTCAAATGTCAAGACAAAGAGGGAAAACATGTTATAACAGTACCTCAAAAGCAATTAGTTGACACCTCACACAAGCTTTGCCAACCAAGGTAAAAGCATAAAACACTTGCATCACATGTTGTGTGCCCAACACAAAAATTGAATATAACTTCTAAAAATTTGCTCGTTATACTTGAAATTCCCATCAAAGGTAAATAATATTTATCCAATATTTTTGTGTAATTTAGAAATTTAGAAATTTCATAGTGTACCATTGGAAAGGCATTTTTGAGACTTTTTCAATCCAACAATACATCATGTACCAAATTCAAAATCCATTCCCTTTCAACTTGTAAAGAGATATAGGGAAACCAAGGAGAATGATTAACTCTTGCAATAAATAATACTTTATCCTTGATCCACTCAATGGCTAAAAAGGTCAATTTAAGAACCACCTCATATCCATTCCAAAGCTAATTATAGGGATGATCTAGTAAAGAATAAAATTGAATGAAATAAGACAACAAAACTGTCATACAACACTAGGCAACACCACTGGACGCAAGTTCATACCGAACCTCCTCCATGTATTCATGGATTGCTGTTCTTGCTTCTTGCAAGGTCTGTGTGGCTTCTTTGTAAGCGGCATCAAACTCAGCATCTGCTTCAGCAAGTTCCAAAGCACTGCTCTCTTCCTCGTGACTGTGAGAACACTGGTGATGGACTTTCTCATCTGCATGTGCCTGGGCACGGTCGGAGGGTTTGCCAGCCTTCCGCAAAACTTGCAGAGTCGCAGTCTGAGAAGACAATGGTCAACGTCAGATTTAAATGTTTTTACACAAAGATGCAAGATTCGAAGTTGTAAAGTGCCAACAAAACTCATCAAGCCTGAAAACGAGGAATATTTTTATCTCATGTATAAAACCTACTGGGTATTCAGTCGACCCTATAGTACACTCAACCCTGTCTCATTGCACACTCTGTAATTGCACATACCCTAAGAATCTCTCGTTGAATACAAATATGATTGGACGATTTCCGCATTTCAAGTTGTGAACAAATGTCCAGATGCACTTAAAGTCCGTTGTCCAGTGCAATTAGAGAGGGTTGCGAATACACAAATTGCTCTGCAACACTTACCATTTTTAAATTCTGCTTTTCTTGAGTCTGCACGTCTTTGAGTATATCTGCGAGATCTTGCCTACCAATGTCTGGTTCTCGTAAAGCTGTTTGAATATCAATCACCTGAGTTTTATGACAGCAGGGTGACCACTACCAGTTAGCAAGGCCCTAAAATTGCTTTCTTGGGATGTGTCTGAAGATGATATGATTCTGACAGGCTAACCCCTACTCAGAAAGATCACAAAAATTATCCAAAGTGCTCCGAGCAAGTTTCTGTCACTAACAATTTGCGCTTCTATTCTCATCGAATTAAAGAATCATTGCATCGGAAATTAATCAATTTGGAACATACCTGTCTTGAGCAGTCGTTAAAAGCAGTGGTGATCCGGCCACAGAGCTGCTGAAAGGCAACCTCTGACCCCGTCTTTAGATAATCCGTAAATCCACTACAAACTTGCAACGCACACCCTTAGAAACTGAACTAAGGAACATGCAAGGAAGCAATACGAAAAGAAAGCCAAGCTGAGATACCTTTGACATTCAACATCTTACAAGAATAATTCTCTGGCTCTCATTATTGTAACTTGATGATACGACATTGCAAATGATACTGGCACCAAATTCAAGATGCAATGGAAGCCTATATAGGAGGTAATTCAGTTTTCTTTATTCTCGGAGTAAATAAGGTAGAGAATACTGAAACCGATAGGAACCTATTTCTATTTTTTACTTAGTACGTATTGAGAATCATAATGTACACAATTTGTAGATAACAGAAAAAGGTGATTTAAGGCTTTAAAACTTTGACAATTCATAAAATATTCTAAGAATATCCATAAATGCGTTCTATAAAATTTCAGCCCACAAAACTTCTAGTCCATCACCCTCATATTCTCTTCGAAGTAAATCAAACATGCACGTATGAGCAACTGCTTAAAGGAACGGGATAGTACCCATTACATTGTATTCCAAATGCTAAGAATCTAATCTAGACCAAACACAACATAACATGTAGTTGCTACTCTAAGTAAGAGAAAACTACCTCTGAAGCATTGCGTAGAGCCCAGCCCTTTGCTCTTGCACTTTCAAAAACTCGCTCAACAGCTGCATCAAGAAATGACATTCACCACATGAAACTCAAACACAAAAAATTTCAATGCGTTTTTATCAGAGAGGACGCACACTTCCCAAACATCAACCCTAATTTACGGACAGGATCTTGCCTCTACTCCCTGCTATGAAACCTCTACGTGCTCAGCTGAACGGGGTTACAATTGTTGGATATAGAGTAAAACCCTAAACCTGGTGACTAAATTGAAAAGGAAAATTCTAAGGGATTTCAAATGCTCTACTGTTTTCCAGTCTTTGAAAATCCTTAAAGAACGAAGCGTGATGCGCGTCAGTACTTACAGAACTGTCTTTCTATTTCCGAAATCTCAGAATTAAAACGTTTCACGGGTGGAATTAAGACGGATAGAACCGCCTACAGCTACTGATTTCATCACATCGTCACCGTTGGAGAAAAGAAGAATTGCGATAGAATTCCAAGTGACATTACAATTCACGCACTTACTCTTTGCTGCGATTCTCCATTCTTTTGCGCGCCCACCGCATTGTTCTCCATCGTTTGCTGCAATATGCTCAGCACTCCAGTCTTTTGAATCAACAGAGAATAAAGCTGCGATTGATCAAATACTCCTACTGTGAGAAGAAACGCAAATTGCTTCAGTGAGTTTGCTAAAATCATGAAAAAATCTGTGCAGCAAACGCAGTCTCTCGAGGTTGTGGAAGAGAGAGACAAAGTGCGCGGTTTCAATCGCAGTTCTACGCGTCATGTTACGCCCTGCATCCCCCAGACCTCTTTAATGTCACATCCCTGAGGTGCGCGTGTTAATAGGGAGTTCAGCGTCGTGATAATCAATATGTGTATGTAAAAGGTACCGGTATTTAAGAAGTATTACCCAAGTTAATTCAATTAGTGGGAAGAGGTTGAAGAGTGCAAAACCCTACACAAAAATTTAATGAATTTTGGATGAATGTGTTCTAATGTGCAAATGAAAATTGGAAGAAAGCAATTGGATGATGAAGGTAGATGAAAGTTGAATCACAATCATACTATTTGAGAGATTATAAAAATAGTGCAGGCTACAAAACTTAAAACGAGTAGATTCATTTCTCAAGTATGTGTCCATGTTGCATTAGCTTGCTTTTTATTCCTTAGCATATAACTTTAATCAATGCAAGCTTTCCTTCCTTTGATTTAAAGTCAATAATTTGTAATCGGAGAATAAAAAGTAAACCATTTTAAAGTTGATTAAGCTTAACCACCCTATGGTAGGTAGAATGATTAGTTTGCTTTTATGGCATTGTTGCTTTTTTTTAAAATTCTACATAAAGACAAATGTAAGGAATGGGAAGAACAACTGAATTATTTTTTAAACAAAGTATGAATTTGTTATGAATTTTTGAAGTGTGTTGTCCAATTTGCCCAAAAGTGTCTTTAGACTACCCCCAAACCAACAAAAAATGCACCTATGATGGTCATTTTACTCATCTAAAGTAGTCACAATATTTTCTAACATAAACACGAGTTACACGACATGAAGGCCTAAAAAAATGCCCCTTTGGAAGATGGGTTATACACTAAGAAGGTGAAAATTGCTAGTAGTCATGATTCACTCCATCACCATCATCCAAGACATTGATTGTGGCCACTAACTCAACCTAACAAAGCCCAAATTTCATTCATTGAAAATAAGTTTGTCATAAGTTGATGCAAGACTTTAATCTTGTAATAATGCTACAGCCTAAGAGTATCCAATGAATGACAAAGCGAATCCTTCTATTTAAGACAAAAGTATAGATGTTCATCTTTGAAATTTTGTATAAAAAGGAGGTTTTGCATAGTAATTTGACCTCCAATCAGAGTTTTTTTTTTTTTTTTTTCTTAAGCAACAGATGATTCGTAAGATACCAAAAAAGATAATCTCTATGGTAACTAGCTTGGCATTCCAAAATTAATGGGTCATTTCTTAGGTGTTTGTGATGGGTTGGTTTACCTTACTTTATAAGGGATTAGTGATATGAAATATTAGAAAAGGTGATGTTAAGGTAAAACTACCTATTACCATACAAATTGGCTATCTAGGTACTTTGGAGAAGCTATTCGATAGCTCCCATATTTTTCAGAAATTGAAAAGTTTGAAATAAGACATTTTGACAAGAAGTGATTTTTCTGTGATTTTTCAAAGGTGAAATGTGAAAGCATGAATAAACCCTTGTTAAAGCATGGTTGACATGTTTACTTTGTAAGTACATTGCCATTATAATAAAAGATTGATAAGATTGTGATAATAAGTGAGGACTGTTTAGGTGGTAGAATTGGGTGGATGGCGGTAATCAGGCTTTTTTTTATTTATTTAAAAAGTGCTAGGATGGCAATCACTTAAAATTTGGTGAAGCATTTTATTTCTTCATACATCCATCTTTTGTACCAAAAAACACTTTTCAATCAAATTCATACACTTTTTCATCCAAATTTGAAAATTTCATCCATATTTGAAATTGGATTGAAACTTTTTTGACAAAAAAAGATTACTTTTTTCTAGCAAAAAAAAAGATTTTCACTATGAAATGGTGCTTTCTGGTTCCATTTCGCCCAAAATAAAAGGCTGCCGGTAATGGGCAGAGGTCAGGTTGACATCGTTGAACCACGCGCAGTTTCCTCCCTTTCTTTATCTTTTTCTTTTTCACGTTCCTCTTCCTTTTCTTTCTCCCTACCTCGAGCCCTCTGTTTCCACTAAACGTGAGCGAATTGCAGCAGTAGCAATTGCCCTGGCGAACTCGGAGGCAGTGGCGATGGCGCCTTCTCACGACACCCGATCTCGTCTCGTTTCATCTGCGTGTGCTTTGATTCTCTTCGATGCGCTCATCACGGCTGTCATCGTCGCTCGCGTTCCTTGTAATTCCACCCCATTCAACCTCCGTCCATTTTCCTCTTTGTATAGCCAATTCCGCGTTCTGTTTCGAATTGCGAGCTCTTCCTGAATCTTTTTCATTTTTATTATCTGCATGGATCTTCGACGCGACTGGAGGGTACTAAGAGTCTGTAGTTTAGCTCACGAATAGCGCCAAGTCGATTGCAAACAATTAAACCCTAAGAAACAGAGGATCCGTGGTATTAAAATGATCAATTTGATTGATCTTAATATGGTATGTATATTTCAGATAGAGTCAATATAGTATATCAGCGGACTCAGTGAAGAAGGTTGCATGTATTGGTCCAAAAAGAAACAAAAGTGGAGAAAGAAATTCCCATCTGAAACTTTTAGAAAATCATGGGGCATAATTTTGAACCTCTTGGTTCTTTAGGGCTCTCGATCTTTGTGAAGAGAATTTAGTTTTGTGAATCAGCGGTGTCGGTAAAAAAAATTGTGTAAGTAATTGCGAAGTTTTGTCTCGTCAATTTCGTTTTCTATTTTATTTCGTTGGTGAAATGATTTTTCCCATTGCTCTTGATCGAAGTGAAGCTCTACACTCCCTTGTACCCTAATTTGCCAATTGTCTTTGCAGATTCACTTGGTTTGAATGTGTATACAAGGTGTTTGATTTGGAGCTGACCTTGTGTGATTCGTTTTTTGTGTGTTCTTCTTCTGGGATCTTTAGACACGAAGATCGATTGGGATGCCTACATGTCGCAGGTGTGCTTGCATCGAGAAACCCTGTCTCAAGCCTCTTAAACCCATAACTTGAGACGATTTGTGAATTCTTGCCTTGCTTGAAATCGTAGTCTATTGGGAAGCTCAAAGTCAGTCATCATCGCGGAGAGATTTTGAGTCTTGTCTGTTGCAAAATAAAAGTTAGTTCGTCAGTTTCATCTCAATAGGTGCCCCCTTAGATTCGCAAAGTTATTAATGGCAAGGTAATGTTAATCTAATAGTACATTAGATACAAAAAATAATGTCAAAGTTAATGTGGCTTGCAATCTTCTAATTGTTAAGGTAATAGTTGGAATGTGATATCAATGTTAATGCCAATGCCACTCAAATTACATTTGCATTAAGCTAACACCATTTGCACTATAATAACATGAAGTTAACATTAACTCAACAAGTGGACTATATGAATCCATTGCCTATTAACTTAATACTAAGAACTTTGTCAATCTAATGGGGTTCTTTTGTGATGTACTACTCAAGGTCTATACGCAGTTTTCTATATTGATCTGATATCGCTGGCTCAGGTAACAGGGTTCCTGGCTGGTGAGAGAAATTATGCTGAGCTTCATGGCGACACAGGGCCGTTAGTGTACCCCGCCGGTTTCTTGTATGTATATTCAGGCATCAAGTATATTACCGGTGGTGCTGTCTTTCCAGCGCAGGTCAGCAAATTGTTCTATTCCGCTGCATTTGAATGGAGCGTTTGCAGCTAGGAAACAATGGTTTCTGTAAAATTAGACTGTTTCAGGAATCTTTAGATAGCATCGTAAAGAGAATTTTCTCAATGATTCGTGGGAAGGTCGACGTATAGTCATGGTGATCACACAGAGGTCTCCCCATGATGTCGAGGATGCCAAAGTGCGTTGGTCAGAGTGATCATACGGAGACCTCTCCATCGTGTCGAGGATGTTAGAGCGTGTTAGTCGTGGTCATCTTACGGAGACCTCCTTATTGATGTTCAGGATGCTAAAGAGTGCTGGATCCATCCAATTTTTGGTCAATGTCTGCTTGTAGGTTGTTTGATAGGGATGTGTGATACATGGATCATCTTGATACTTCGCTGAAGTATTTCCTTGTCTGTTCCATGCTCAGATCGTTTTTGGGGTGTTGTATGTGATAAACCTCGCTCTCGTCCTCTTAATCTACATAAGAGCGCAAGTGGTACACATTCTGCCCTTTCTAGTGAATATACCAAGGCGGTGAAATTCTGTTAATGCTGATGCTGAATCGTTGAATAATTGTGTAGACCTGGGAAACTCATATCCATTTGCTGTGTGTGCAATTGCCCTTGTAGAACAGGTACCATGGTGGGCACTATCCTTGATCTGTCTCTCAAAAAGAGTTCATTCGATTTTTGTTCTCCGCCTCTTCAACGATTGTGTTGCCACCACTCTAACGCATGCATCCATAGCTTTCATGCAACAGCAGCAATGGTACCTTGCTCTCGTGGTTTTCAGGTACAGAACTCAGTTCACATTCAAAGAATGCTTTTGAACATTTCGAACATTTTGATGTAGAGTATTACTACCCTTCCCCTTTTCCCATACAAGGGGGGAGCGGTCTTTTTGTGAGGGCACTGTACAGGTTATTAAATACTTTCAGTCCTTGCTACTTAGGACCTCACCTGTCTGCACTTTGTAGTGAGTTTTGTAACGTAATACTGGTTGTCTGTGTAATTGACATCGCCATGTAATCCAGTGCTGCGGTTTCCGTAAAGATGAACGTGTTGCTGCTTGCTCCTCCTTTATTGCTCCTTCTAATGAAAGTAAGCACCTCGTGACCACTTCTAATTTATTCATTGTAGTATGTAGTTTATGGCAAAGTTGGCTTGTTAAATGAAATCACTCTTATGTTTATGACGATGTTGACTTCCTCACTCTAATTTGTATTGACACCTCGATGACAAAAAATTAACGTGGAACTGTGTCTCCAGGGCCTCAAAATCTGGGGTGTGCTGGCATCACTTGCATGTGCCGCTATTATTCAGGTCTGTTAGTTCCACCCTCATTTTCTGTTCTGGCCGAAACCATGTACAGTAGAAAGTCTATTATGCACCCTCTAATGGTACATTGGGTGCTTGACTAGGTCCACAAATTCCTGACATATTCTACAGTTAATTGGAGAAGTATAAGGAACTCTTGAACCAGGATACAGATGTGCAGCCACTTGTCGCTTTGTATATTTGAATATCTGGTTTATTCAATTCAATGATGGCCCCTCTGCTTACTGATTTGTAGAGTTCGCTTTGCAGCTTTTGGTGGGCATGCCTTTCCTGCTGACATACCCCGTTGAGTACCTGTCTAGAGCTTTCAATCTCGGACGAGTCTTCATCCATTTCTGGTACGTCATTTTCGTGTCCCTCATTTAGGTTGTTCTGCAGAGATAATGAAACTTAAAGGCCAACTCTAATGCATTGCCGTAATTTTGAGATCTAATTACAGATTGAGAGACGTCCTTTTATTGGTCTTCTATTGAAGTTGACCCCCAAGCGTCTAAGCTAAAATAGGAAATCCACTTTAAAAGCTAATAGTCGATTTTTAGTAACGTACAATGCGTATTTCTATCAATTAAAAATGTAGGGTTCAATTTCTTCTTTCAATTGATTCATTTTGTTACCTGTCTTGAAGCTTCCATAGTGCTAAATGATTCATTTCATTTCTTTAGGTATGGAAGCAGACACTTTTAGCCATATCTACCTTCTGATTGTTGTCTTTGATGGCTTCCAGGTCGGTGAACTTCAAGTTTGTTCCAGAGAATATTTTTGTTTCCAAACCATTCGCTCTCTCGCTGTTGATACTTCATCTGGGTCTTCTGTTCCTGTTCGCCCAATGCAAGTGGTGCAGGTAAAAATATCTCATTATCTTCTCTTGTCCATGTTTTGACTCCTGTGTGCATCATATACGTCATTTAATTGTTGATCTCTCAGTCACTAACCTTTCAATTTGTTGCAGGCATGAGGGAGGTATTTTACAAGCATGTCGACCTAGGGAATCGAAGACCCAGGAGGGGAAGTCAGATCTCACTGTTCTGGAGAAGATTTTTGGAACTCAGCGGTCACTCTCAGCCAACCGTATCCACTCTATGAATTTCTTTAAGTAATGTGATTCTGGAATAGATATTGATATGCCGTACAGAAGTGCCTTATTATATGCATCATATTCTTTGACAATCTGCTCTAAGACATCCTTACTGTTCTCTTCACTGGGAACTTCATTGGCATTGTTCTCGCTCGCTCACTGCACTATCAATTCTATTCATGGTGAGCAACGTCTGGAAGACTTTTTTTCCACAGGATCAGCTAAGCTGGTTGTGTCATATTGCTCAACCCTGAAGTGCCCAAGTTCTGAATAGAAACTCCACTTTTGAAGCTAATAATAAATTATTGTAACTTTCAAAAACATATTTCTATGAAAGAAAATGTAGGGAATGATTTATTCTTTCTATTGGTACATTTTGTTCCCTGCCTTAAAAAAATTTCCTACATGGTTAATTTCAACTCCGGTAGATATATGAAAGTGGCCAGTTTTGGTCATTTGGGAACTCAGGTTAATATTCTTCATTGCTAATCTGAAAACTTGTTTAAGCAGGTACTTTTACAGCGTACCATTTCTGCTGTGGAAAACAACATTTGCAACCCCGTTCCGGTAAAGTTTTCTTCATGTTGCAATTTGCTAGTAACATCCTCAATTTATTTTTAGGTAGCACTGGATTCAAAGTGCATTTATTCTAAAGTACATTTTCAGGCTTTCAATTCATTTCGTGCAAGGTTTTGTTTCGGAGGGTAATGTTTGTGTTTCTGGGAAGTGCAGATTAGCGATATTTCTTGGGGTGGAGCTTTGCTGGAATGTGTATCCATCTACACCGGCGTCCTCCATAGTGCTGTTAATATGCCACGTTTCCCTTCTCGTAGGCCTTTGGTTCTCTCCATCTGAATATCCTTATGAAGATAGCAATAAAGAAATTAAAAAAATTGACTGACCATTCATGGTACGTGCAGACCCTTGTCAACTGCTCAATTGTTGTAGCTCAATTGTTGTATGAATCATGCAATGCCTGTGTAATTATCTACTGAAGTAGCAAGGAATGGACACAGCTCATCATTGGAAGATGAATCACTGGAAAAGTTGTACTCCGTATTTTGTTTCCGTATTTTACGAAGAGTTTAGTTCTTGTGCTGTATAGACCGAATTGTTCGTTATTGCTGGCCTTGTATTTGAGAAGCTACTGTATTGATGAATCAACCAGTCTTGATGATTACAAAAGGTCTTGAAGATGCATTGATATTAAATAGTCAGTGATCACTCGATAATTTTCTCCATGGTCATGAATCCTGTTTTTTTAAAGTTTTCATGACTAATGTACATCCCCTTAATCATGTGCAAAGAAGCAACTTTTTAAAATTGATTACTTTGTAAAAGGTGTGCACACCTAGAATTGTCACATGAAATTAATGTTTGAACTTTTGAGATGGTCATATTGGATGCACACACCCAGTATTTTGTATCCAAAACAACACAATCTTTGGTGCAATGCAATCCTCTTTCATTACCAATAGCATAAATATTGATCAATTTTTGGTATCCATACATCTATGCTTTATAAAGTATCATCACTCAAAATTTGAACATGTTCCCAAAAGCAATTTCTAAAAAATCAAGAGAACAAGTAGATGCTCATTGCATGGAACTCAACTCATATGGACATTGAAAATAGGGACACAATTTCAAAATTCTACCAATTTGATTTTGACTACGTATAATTGTTGTATATTATAATCAAATGTCATTCTTGGACTTTGCCCAAAATTAGTTATAATTTAGAACTTTACATACTAAAAACAAAAACAAAAACACTCTCCATTATACAATACTCCAAGTTAATGAAAGTTGTTCATTTCACTATGATCCCACATTAAACCCTAAAAATCCCATTCTACTTGTAAACTTTCTACATAGGCCCCTTGATCAAATAGTGTAGAGATTGCCCTCCTATTTGATGGTTAAGTAGGTGCTCTTTTCCAAAAGAGAATCACTATAGCCGCAAGTCTAGTCAAACATACAAAATACAAGAGATGATAAACCCTAAACTCTAAAACCTTAAACCTTAAAACCAGTGGCGTCGTCATCGTCGTCTTCATGATTTTCACTTCTCCCAGATCACCTTCTTGCTTTTCCAGACCTCCACCATCCCCACGGGCAAGCTCCCCGGCGGTACCACCTCCAGCCCACCCCACGTCTTCACCACCTCCTCCCCAAAGCAGGCCACCACCCACTTCCAATACTCACTCACATTCTCCGCGCTTCCCAATTTCCAACTGCCGCTTGAACCCATCTTCTCAATCTCCGCTTTCATCCTCTCCGTGAGCTTCACCTCACGCGGCTCCTCTACCTCACACGGCTGCTCACACGGCTGGTCCTCCGGCGCAGACAACAACTCCTCATAACACTCCTTCCAATGCAGGAATCTCACCTCGCCGTGTCGAACATACTCTTCGTAAGAAAGAAACGGCTCATCTTGCAACTTCATGTTGAACGCCCTGGTGGTAGTCCCGTTCTCCCACTCCTCTTTCAGGTTTTGGTACCGCTCCTTCTCGCTCTCCAGAAGCTTGGTGAGTTTCTCCTTAGGATTTCTGTTGATCTTGTCAAGGATGGCGAATTGTGGAATGAACGGGGATTTGAGTTCCATCCCGCCCATGGCGATCGGCCAGAAGTACCACCCCGTGGGGATGTCGGAAACCCTATATCGGGTTTTGAGAATCTCCCCGAGGTGTGCTGTGACGGAGCCGCTGTGTTCGGGGAAGAGTGCGAGGTGGATTCGTTGGAGAGTGGTTGTGACGTTGGTGATGTGGTCTTTGCCGAAGCAGTGCGCGGGTGGGGAAGCGCAGTTGTTGATGATTGAGGTCATGTATTTGTTGTAGGCTTGGACCCATGCGAAGATGGAATGCTCGCAGGCTTTGAACTGGTACTTGAGCTCTTCGATGTGGACGTCGACTTTCGAGTGGTTGATCTCGAATTTCCCGGTTGGGGAGAAGGTGAGTAAGCCCCAGTTGATGGCGCCGGGAGGAAGGTCGGGGTGCCGGGGTTGGTTTAGGGTTACGGAGCCTGTCTTTTCGGCGTTGAACTCGAGGCCGACGAGCCGGGCGAATGTGTTCATTTCTTGCCAGGCCTTGACGCATGGATTCGGGTTGGGACTCCACCACCACAAGTCGTCGTGGATGCGGTAGAGGAACAGCCCGTCGGCTCTTTGGTTGACAGTGTAGTCCATGCAGAAGAGGACAACTTCCCCAAAGAGGTCGCTCAAGCTGTGGCTCACGGGAACGCCGCATTTGCGTATCTGCGTCGGAGCAGAAGGTCCGTCCTCAACAAACTTGAGCGGCGCAGCGAGGAATTTCTTAAAGAAGGTGAGCCAGGGTTGGGAAACGGCGAAGAATTTGAGCACGGCGAGAATGGAGGTGTGTGACAAGCTTGGGCCGAACCATTCGAAGTCGGAACGGACCGCCGTGAACTCATTGTGCAATGCAGTGTTGAAGAGACACTCAGTTGCTAGAATGTGGAGCAGCGATTGCTGAACCTCCACTGCGTTCTTCTCATTCGGTTTCTCTGGGTCGTACTTCTCGTCGTCGTTGCCATCAGAGTTATATGCAACTCCACGCTCCTCAAGGCTGTCCGGGAGCTGGCTCATAAAGAAAGCCTCCACTTGCTTCCGTCGTCGTTCATAGTCAATCGTTAGGTCTCGACAATAACCGTACTCTTGATATGAGCTCGGGATTTCCTGCAAGAAATAATCACGCCTCTCGTTCTCCTCCTTCGTGAGTGGCTGTGTCGACGGCTTCCACGCCGTGCTCGCGAAGAACACTTGAAAGTGACGCTTGAACTCCACCGACCACTTAAGCCCGATCCAATGCAAAAAAATCGCTTGCAAAATCTCCTCGTCCATGAAAATCCTGTACTTGCCATTAATTTGCCTCCGCATCTCCATGGGAATCGCTTCGCCTTCGGCTGCCCAGGACCAAGAAGAAAGCGCCGCGAGGTTCATGTTGAGCACATCGGCTACCTCGGTGAGCACCGTTTGGTTCCGAGTGAACTCCTTGAGCGTCTCCCGTTTCTCGTTCGACAACAGATCCGCCGTCAAGAGCGCCTGAATGACCAACTCCAAATCTTTAACACTGAACGTCGTGTTGTTGAGAAACTCTTTGCTGAACTTACCGATCTCCTCACGCATGCTTTTAAGACATTTCTTCGCAGCATTTGATGAGAAAAGCTCTTCGAGGTACGCGGTGATGGCAACCACGTCGGTTTCCTTTGCAGTGAAGACGTGCGAGTCGAACATCTCCCGTTGCTCGTGCATCTCCTTCCTTCCAACGATCTCCACGTCTGCTGCAGTGCGATCGGAGTTTGCAATCCACTCACTCAAAAGCTTCCCGAAAAGCTCAGCGTATTCGAATTTGAGCTTCTCCGTGTGGAATGCTTTCGTGAGATTGGTCTCCCATTCATTCACGATTGCTCCCCCTATGGTGGGATCCAGCTTCGCCTGGATGAGGAAACTCTTGACATTCTCGAGGTAGGGTCCCGAGAACGACGATGCGGTGGAGTTTTTGCACCACGACTCGAGGCCGTCCACCAGGAGCTGCACTCTTCGCAGGGAGGTTCCAGCGTCCTTGAGTGACGAGAGGATCTTCTCGCTGTGGGAGTTGAAGTCCGCGTGTTGCTTGGAGAGCACCTGGAGCTTGGTAGCAGTGATGGAGTTGAGCGTTTGCGTTAACGAGGACGACGACATGGTCACTGCTGGCTAGCGCGGAAGATGAGCACCCAAACAAGCAAATGAATTCAGATGTTGACTAAAACTTCTGCAGGCAACAGGGAAAGAGATAAGATTACTGAGTCGGTGCAGGTACCATATTCTAAGCAAACTCGAAAAGTGCTCGCAATGCAGTACCGAGAAGCCGCAGCTAAGAGCGAGGATTCTACAACTTGCTGACAATAGAGCGTGCTGCTTCGGTAAGCACAGCACAAACTGCAAGTTGGGTCTCACTCATCAATCTTCACCAAAGGATAACATAAGATCTGGAATCAAATACTGTAACTTACTTGCTATTGCTAGTTTCCTAGGCACCTTAAGTCGCATCGAGAGAGCTCTCACCTGGAAATATGCTTCCCAGTGAGTCGGTGACGTCTGCCTTCCACCAGCAAGTTGATCTTCTAGCAGCATTCCGGGTGTGCGCACCCCTGTAGAAAAATATTCTCGACTTAAAATCTTCACCATGAGAATGAAAAGACACTACTTGTGAAGGTGTCCCTGCTCATGTAACTTATATCCGTTACAAACTCGTGCCTCACACTCAAGCGATTCAGTTTCTCTTTGGACGGAGTCGTGGCGCCAACGTAAGTGCAACTTTGACTGCAACGATTTTGTTTTTTCAATCGTTGATGTTATCAGATTACCATTGATCTCGGCATTGCTTTGGTGGTAAGCTTATAAAATGACTTTTGAATTGAACATTGAGTTCAGTTGGTGGTATAAAATGACTTCTGAACTGAGCACTGAGTACAGTTGGTGGTATAAAGTAACTTTTGATCCCGGCATTGCTTTGGTGGTACGAAATAACTTCTGGACTAATTTGGTTATTTGAGTTTAACAATTGCCTATCAGTATTTGGCGAATCCACGAGTCTGGCTGGAATTGGCTAAATGCTGGCGCAATCATAACATTGTTTACCAATGAGCAGAGTTCCCTTTTGCAACCCCTACAGTGAACCAAATTGACCTATATGGCTCACGCACCCTACAGTGAACAAAATTGACTTATATGGTATACGGCTCGGGCATCTAGGGGAGGACCGTTGCCTGGTGATACAAAGTTACAATGCTGCTCCAAAACCCCAAAAAATCCTAAACCCAAGTCGCTGATCTGTCGGATTTTCCAATAACCGGACAAAAATAATTACGCTGGAGGGGACACGATGCACTGCGATACTGGAACCAACGGGCACATGGCAAAGCCGTTCCAGACGGAGCACGGGCACCATGTGAGCTGTGATATTTAGTTCACCTTTATAAATATAGCAAGTTACTTCACCTCCAAGGTTCCAAGAGAACTTAGTAAAATTGAGAACTTTGAAGGAACGTCACGCACAGCAGGAAATGTCACATGTCCGAGGAGGGACCTTCAGAATGGTGAGGAACTCACAACAACAATGGACAAATAAACAATTACATTCAGGAATTCACCTCCAGCTACATCAGTCCCAAGAAAGGATCAAGAAATTAGCTAACAATGTAAAAAAGTTCACAGATATCAATACCTGAATGACTTCTGGTCATCAGCCTTTCAAGAGCTACCTACAACTCAGTAACTGCCTACTTCAAAGACGCTCTCAAATTCACTCCAAAACTCAGATCGCATGAGTGCAATCTCCATTCAATCACCGTGAATTGTATAGCGCTCCCATCTTTTGGTGGGATCGTAAATCTGAAAAAAACCCAGAAATATTAGTTTTACAGCTCTTGAATGCCAGTTTCGTGATTACGCAAGGGAGTTTGACAGTGTTGAAACGCCGTGCCAAACCACCTCATCAGCAAATAATTTTGTACAATTTATGATAGCGTAGTGGCCTTCATTGAACATAGATTAACAAACAGGGATTTGAATACACAACAGAGTTATTGAGTCTGTTTATTCCAAACTCACCTCCCATCTTGAAGCTGGAAATATATGCTTATTTTTCTCGTACCAGTGGCGCTCCACAACTTTCCCAGCGTGCGACTGCCAAAATACAGCAGCGGTTACTAATGTGGCGACCAATTTGTTACTCGAAACAAATCTCGGTCACAAAAATAAATACACTGCTTATACACAATGAATCTGAACATATGACAGAAAAAGCACGGGCTGATAATATATAAATCAATAAGTAGCTCCACTCAAACACTTCCAACAGATTCAAGATCTTACCTCATCCTTTTCAATGGTGGCGTCTGCTATTGTTCGAACATCCTCGTGCACATCAAAATGAAAGAGCTGCACAAGAGAAATCACTTGAAAGTAAATACTGGAATCTGAGAGCGAAAACTCCACTGATTTCTCAGCTTGCACTAGCAAGCAAAGGAAACGAAAAAGATATTTATCAAACCTCCAGCGCACCAAATTCGGAAGAAAATAAAGACCCTGGTCAATGAAGAAATGTCTCCGCGAAACTGAATCATATAAACAAGCAGAGAAAGAGGACTACACGTACCGGTCCACTTTTGCCCCTCGCCTTGTTAATGATGAGTTCATAAAAGCTATGTTGCTGCAGAACAAAAAATGCCACACGTCTCAGAAGAATTAAATTGTGTACTGAAAAGGAGTGATCTCAGGTCAAAAATTAACTCAAGCCCATAGAAATAAGCCACGTATGTTGACCACATAAAATCCCTTTCTCCTTGCCATGGTAAGATATTAGAAACACACGCATATATCACTTTATAACAATTATATTGACATAAGAAGCGCAATAATTTTGTTTTCACTGGTCCCAGAGGCATATTGAAACATCAATACTTACATGGGGGATAATGAGATCCTCCTTCACATAGAGAAGATTCTCAACAGATGCAGTACGTATTTCTCGAAACTCTGAAGCTAATTGCTGTTGGACTGCTCGCAAGAACTCAGCTATTGTGTCGCCTTTCCGAACCTGCCATCAATATAAGAGCAGAACAAATTGTTAGCAAAAATGTAAATAAACATAGAAATGGAAAGAGAAATCCATTATAGACCGCCAAAATACCTATAATGAAGACAAAAATGCATACTTAGTGTTGAGAAAGTCAATCGCCAAGGGTATTAACTTCAGCACAGCATTAACTTCAGCAGCTCCTAGCAGTGCTTGGAGGTCAGAAAACAGACATCAGCTCCAAACAATAGACAAATTGCACACACCTCTCAGCCCTTACAAACTTGATACGGAGTACGAAATAGCACAAACATATTGCGATTCTCACTCGCAGCTAGCACGCGCTAAACACAATGCAAGGGAATAGCTGTGACTGAGATTACCTGTATGACTCGACGATGACCAGCTCCATCCCAGTAACTGTATGTTATCTCCAAAGGCTCGTCTGCAAGCATAGGTCCAAGGAGCATGTTAAACCAAAGCCATCTGATACAAGCATTGTAGAAATATACCTTAACAAGTAGATACGCTTTGACACACTACTAAACGAGATAGGAAAGAGATATGGCAGGTAGTAGTACTTTTGATACGAGATTGTTGTTGCTTCCACTCATTTCGCAGTCGCTCTCTCTCAGCTTGTTCCTCCGCCTCACGCTCTCTGCAGTTCCACCCTCCACACTCTTCATAGCATAGTAAGATTATGGCAGGAAAGTAAAAGGGAAAGAGAATCAAATCTTCAATATGCCAGCTTCAGCATGCTATCATATATTGCAAAGCACACAAAGCTTCCTGAAGCCGCTCAACTTTAAGGTGAAGGAATATAGTTCATGGAACTGAAATTAGTCAATCGCAGAGAAATAAGGAGCTAAGGTTGGTGCCTAAAAGCGCCATTTGAACAGATGTTCCCATTAACTAAATCATATAAACCTATTGTTGAAGAAACGATTTTGGAACATCTACCAAAAAAAGCTTTAATCCCTCATACTTTTGTTTACGGTATCCAATGATGCATTCTTTCGTGCCAATCCTCATCCACCAGTAGCACGTGATGAATGTGAGCAGGTGGGAGAAGTACAAAAAATCATACCTATCAGGTAAGAAGCTCGTCTCAACGCCTGGATCTTTCCCAAACTTGCCTAGTTTTTGCGGTAGCTTCGGCTCTTCCTTTTGTTTCTCTGCAATATAAAGAGTGAAAATCAGCATCCAGAGGGAAAATGGGCAATCGATCCACTAACAAGACCAAAGACATAAAACTGTACTACAGCAACATATTGCGACTGTAATTCGAGAAACAGAACAGAAAAGAAAACATCAGTACTCAGTATTATGGTGGTAATTTGCGTCGATGGTACAGAATAACCACTAAAGAAGAATCACAGACAATAATTACCTAATATCCATTGTTTATAAAAGGAAAATAAAATAAAGACGGTATATTATGACTATTAAATAGTTCATTGCCAATGGTTAACTGGAAAAAGCTTAGTACATACCAGCTGCTTCATTCTCTTCATCTGAGCCCCCATCGATATCATCGGCAAAAGACAGTCGTGTAGGACCTTTGACCCTGCGTTTCTTTCGCTTCTGCAAATGTCGGAGCTCCTCCCTACAGAACCGGGGGTACAATGAGCTAATAGCGAGCTTAAGGGCACAACTCGGTTATTCATTCAAGCAATACCTAGACAGAGAGTCTTCGCATGCAAAAATAACACGCTCTCGTCAACTAGCATAGGTGCAGCTTAATACTCTAAAGCGAGTTTTGCCAGCTTCTCCTTCTCCTCCTCTTCAAGTTTCGTTCGCAAATTGACTCTCTGAAAAGCGAGCACACATGTAACAGCACGAGTTATCGAGGTGTAAATCTCGGCAAATCCAACCCAATATATTAATGCACAAAGAAACAAGGAAACTGTAAAGCCAGAATACGATAAAAGTGCACATGACTTTTTTAAAGTGCAAATTTAGTGCAAATTTTTATCAAAAGGTTGTTTCAAAACGATAATCTAGGATATTGGAACAATCCTCTAGCTATAAATATATGACACCTGCCTGGCTAAGATTTGATTAGCTAAACAAGTTCAAACTCTCCCAGTGGACAAGAAAGCGTGGACAAGACTTACCTTCTCCACAAACTGTTCCCGAGTCACAAGTCCAACAGTTTCTTTCTTGAATGCACTCTCCAACAACTGCACACACACACAAGGAAACCAACGCATTCTTCCGGTAAGAGACGAACAATGACGAAGCTAAAAATTCACTGAGCCTAAAAGAGAGAGGTAGGCATAATGAAATCACACACAGCGAGAAAACAGATAAAATCCATTAAATTGATGGTTTCGAGCGGGACAAAGAGATGACTTTCGAATCGCTGAGAACACTGGCTTCAACAGAAAACAAAGACGGGTAAACCTCAAGTTAACGAACCCAGTGAATTTTCACTCCCATTGTCCATAGTCTTTGGGTGTCTTAACCCAAAGTTCAATGAATCCAACCCGGAACCATCACTATTTCAAAACCCTAAAACGACACGTGCTGCATGTCAAAGCTCAAAATTCAAAATAAAGCAGGATATCCAGGTCGGAAAAATACGAACATTACATCCTGGATACGAATTCAGCTTGTAGTCTCCACCAAATAACGTAATCAAAAAGTTTTACCAAATAGTTTTAAAATCACGATACAAACTCTCCAAAGTTTGGCCACTTCCTGTTCCTTACTCTTGATATGAATCTTAGCAATGATCTGTTCATCAAGCTTAGTTTAGCTCCTGTTTGGAATTTCCTTGAAAAATTCATGGAATTCAATATTTTGTTGCAATTTGAAGTTTAGGCATATAACCATGGTTTATTGATTTTCTAATTTTAGAATGACATGATACCCATGGTTTACACCACCATGATGTTCTGCACTATATTACAAACCTATGGTAAAAGATTTCAGATTTCCCAAGTGTATTTTGTGTTCGATATGAATTTTTTCCTCATTCACGTCACACAAGGTTTTTGAGAGCTCCCGATCCACAAAAGCACAAGAACTTCCACTCTCCCAACTTCCCTGAATGAAACGAGCTCCCAAACCCTAATTACGAACCAGCAAAGATGATGCACCGCAGAGACGAATGCGCGAGGGCCCTACCTCGGACGTGCCGGAGCCAAACTGAAGAAGCCCGGATTGTCCCTCCGCGGATTTCTTCTTCAGGTCCTGAATCCGCTGGCGCTCCGCTTCACGCTGCTTCTCCAGGCGCCGAATCCTCGCCGCGTCTTGGGCCGTGCCCACGTAGCCATCGCCCATTCCCGACATGGCTGGGAAAAACCTCCGTCCGCGGCTGGGAGGCAAAGGGAAGGAAGATATTCGCAAACGTACTCGCGCTTGCTTCAGCTCCGCAGCAGCTCAATCACTTGCGAACAACAGCAACACACAGAACCCTAAAACATAACATAGAAGTCTCACGAAGGTTTGGATGGAATATTCGGAGAGACGAATGGGATGAAACTTGTGGATGAAGTATTGGACAATACATCACTGATGATATTAGGAAAAGGGGTTTTTTGTGCTATGAATTCTAGTCTTGAACATTCTTCTTCATATTTTAAATCATTTGGTTTTCAAACTTGGTAAGTTATGTTGACTTGTAGATTATAGTGAAAGTTCATAGCTTTATTGTAGTGATTGTAAACTTGTGATATTTTTATCAAAATTAGAAGAGCATTATTTTGAAAACTAACACATATGTAAACCCACTAGTCCAAAGATGATTTTGTGGCATCATCCAAGGCACCATTTAGGGAGGGCAATAAGGCTTAGAAAGCATGCATGTAAAGGAAGAAAGAGCATTGTATAGAAATGGGTGGTCCCAAACATTTTGTACATTATTTATGGAGAAAGAGAAATCAAGCATACATTAGTGGAAATTTTAATTTTTTGACTTAGAGTGAATAAAATATGATTTTTTAGAATGTAAAGTATCTAGGGTTCTATAAATGCTCATAGGCTACAACTTTGATGAAGCAAAGCATGTCTTCCAATGGAGCCAACAAGTGCAAAAAGTGATGAATAGCTTGTTGAGCTTATGTTCATGAAAGTTCCAAAATGAGTGAAGACAAGGTCTTAAATGGAACAACAATAAAATGTACCATGCTTATTGCAAAGCTAGGGGAGGACACTCTTACTACATTTGGGGTACCCACGTGTAGTGGAGTGATTGTTTGACCCCCTATTTACTTTTGAATAAACTATAATTTCATCCTAAAATTTTGAGTTTTATTTAACAATGACTTAAGGTTTCTATTGACAAAAATTTCAATTCCAAATAACATAAGATATATTGTCTAGAAAGGGTTGAAAAATGAACTAAAATGGCATGTTCTCCAACTAAAATATTTATAGAGCTCACATGAAGATGACTATTGCATCAATATTCGACCAAAATAAACTTTCAATAGAAAGCTATTCTATAGAATTTTTTTTTTCATTTTTCAAATTTTTTTTTCTTATATAATATAGAGGTGTGAAAGTTATTTTCAGCTTTACAATGTATCTTTTTTCTTAAAAAATTTATAACTAATTACTATTAGCATAAAAAAATACCAATAATTCAAAACATAAACTTTTAAAGTTAAAAAATCTATCCATAATTTATTTTTTCAAAAAAAAATTAAATTTACCGATGTATTACATGTATTACTTTTTTCGCCGCACATAGGTTGCTAAAATGTGGGTTGCAAAGCTTGAGAATTTCTTGGTTACAATTGAAGTATGCATTCATGATTGATAAACGACATAGAATAGGAGGCCTAAAGTAATGCTTATGGTCCTAAAATCACGCACTTGTTGTTATAGTTTCCTACCTCAAAAAATGTGGTCCATTTCATCAACTACCTACATTGTTTATGGACCTTTTTTAGGGTCCATTCTTAATGCCCACTTGATTTAAGGATTGCCTCCTATACCAAGTCTTTAAGGCACCAAAGTTATTTTCTAGCTAACAAAGGATCTATTATTAGACATTCTTGAAACCCCCTTATCAAATAGATGGTTAAACAGCCTCAAATCACTTTTCTTTTACCAAAAACTTGAAGAGGTTATTGATTGTGTTTTGATTTTGGGTAGAAATTCACTATATTCTTACTTGGCATTACCCCTAACAATTAATATAGAAAAAAGTTATTTTTATAACTTTTTTCTTCCAAACTTGTAGCTTTATTGTAGTTGTGACCATCTAAAAGGGATGGGTTTTTTTACACTTTTTTCTTACACTTTTTTTTATGCTAACATGTCAAAAAATGAAGTGTCATGAAATTTAGACCATTTTGACACTTTTTTCAATACTAAAGTGTTGAAATTGGTGTCAAATTCTTTTTCAATAATGGTTAACTAAACTTTTGGATGGATGAAAAATTTAACATTCTAAATTTAAATGAAAAACGTGTTCTTAAACTTACTAATTATTCAATCTTCTATTAGTTTTAGCGGGAATTTTCAATTTGTGATTTCAAATTTTATTGGATACTAGTAAGGTGGATCCAATGATAAAAGATTAGGAGAGGTTGTTTGAATTTCCAAAATTGTAAAAATGAAAATGAAAATGAAATCTAGAATAATAATTTAATGATGACTATTAAAAGAACTATAAAATACGATTTTTAGATCATATCTATATGATCCATAATTAATTATAAAATAGAATCATCCTAAACTAAGCATGTTGCTAGAAGTAAGCCACAATACATTTTGAAAATAATCTAATATTTTATTATCTCTATCCATGAAGAGAGACATACCAATGGTGCACAATGGTTCAAAAGTTATATAGGCAAATGAAAGTAAAACATGTGTTCAAAATAATAGTGACCAACATGCTGGTGGCCATCACTATAGAAATTTTTTTCTTATGCCTAGTAGAATTGTGGCATGTGGATATTTAGGAATAATAACATTCTAAAATTGTTAAAGAGGGATTTTTATATAATAATCAATTAGAGGATTGTACAAAAGATCATATGAAAAGAGATGTATAAGAGGATCACACATTCATTTGGATACAAATACTTCCAATTTGTCACATGAATAAGTTATGAAAGGAAGTATTTTTAAAAATAAATATTTATATTACGTACAAAATATACATATTTTAATAAGTCAAAAAATAGAAATGAGTTATACTAAAGCAATTCACTATATAACAATTATCACATAATCCTATAAAGATAGAACCTATCACTGAGATACATTGTCAAAAATGATCTAATTTGTGGACCAATAGAGGCATTCTTCCTCAGATGTCAAGAATGAATTCTTGATTTACACACATAGATTGTGACAATGTACAAACTATCTCATGCTACATTGATTTGTCTAATTAGTGATAGAGGGGAAATTCACGTCACCTAGAAAATAAGTGTCACCACAAAGTTAATTTTAGTACAAAATGCTACAATATAGTGATATTTCAACTTGCACAAAATTGGAAATATTGTGACTTTGGTTGAATAGCATCACACTCACTTTTATGCCAAATCAGTGTACATGGCCAAATCAGTGTACATGCCAAATCAGTGTACATGCCAAATCAGTGTACATGCCAAATCAGTGTACATGCCAAATCAGTGTACAAATCAGTGTAGTGAAAGACAATGATCCAAAACAGAGTGACAAGGAAAGACGATCAGAAAGCTGCAGCATGAACTTTCAAAACGCGAAAATTTCATTAAATCAAAGTCTGTACAAAGGTCTGGCACGTGCGTGATGGAGTATGGAACCTCATCATCCTGCCTCATAGCTGGCTATAGTACAAGGAAGCCCATGGTCATTGCAGGCACAGAAAGAGGACGTTGTTTGGCATTTGACCAAAGGTAGAATAAGGTAATGAGATAGGGCTTTCACTGCATCCACCTTAACCTAGACAGAAAAAAAAAAGGATTCCTACGTGTTGCCTACGAAGGTCAAATGCAAAGAGGAGTCAAGAATACCAGGACTGTACAGTGCAGCTGATACCACAGTTCAAAGGCTGGAGGAAATGAAGGTGGAAACATCCAAGGTTGTCCCAGGGACCGAAAAAAAGCGCCAGTTGATCCGATGTTCAGCTGAACCAATCCCTTCAATCAAAATGTACCTGTAGTCAGAGTCAGTTTTTAGAAACTTCAACTTTAGCACACTGCTGAAATTGTAATAAAATGTTGAATTTCAAGAAAATTTCAAAATTTCAAAAATGGAGTAGAAACTACCCCACGTGAGCTTTATTTCATTAGTTGAACTCTAATTCAAAATTTCATGCCTAGAATTCAGATTACGAGCAATGGGGTAGGAGTTGCCAAAATACACAAGAAGAACATCTTCTGTGATCTGATTTTTTTAGCATCTTCTATAGAAAAATCAATAATATCTTAGTGAGGGAATTTCCCCCACCATACACTACAAACACACCCAAAGAACTCTCTCCAAAAAATTGGATAAGAAATTGCAGTTTCACATCCTCTACTGGGTATTCGAATCATCCAGAGGACACTTTGAGGTACCGTGGTCCTTTAAGGGTTAAATTGTCTTCTACCACAGGTACATATTGCAGTTTCCAACATACCCACAGTGAACAATTCAAGGTGAGGGCGATTTGAGAGCCTTCTCCAATTCCAACTACAGAACTTCATTAACAAATTCAATAAGAGTCCAAAAAATATGAATCACAGTGAGTTAGATGCGACTTCTTGTCTACAGAGAACTGGCGGAACTTCTGAGTTGTGCAACCCCTCCAAAATCCGGGACAGCGCTTAGGTTACTTTGGGAAAAACCCGCACAGTGAACATTTCAGGGTGAGGATGGTTTCTGAGCACTCCCCAATTCCAACTTCAAAAATTCATAACTACTTCAGTAAGAAACCCAAAACTCCGAATCCGAATCAAAGAGTGTTACGCGACATCTTCTTTGTCTTTCAAAGAAAATTGACGGAAAATGTTATGAGGTCTGCAACTCTTCCCAAAATCCGTGACTTAGAGGGATACCGAATGAACACCCCACCTATGCGCAACAGTAAAAATTGGTGTGCTTACCTTAAGGGGTGTCGGGAATGGGCTCCCAAACCGTGATGGCATGAGAGATGCGTTCCTTCCAGCCCAGCAGAAACCAGTTGCCGTCTTCCCCAATGCCGAAGTCCCGGTGATACGAATGCATGGCCACCCTGATTTTGCTCATGACGTCCCTGGAAATCGGCATCTGCTGGAAGCCCGCACGCATGGTCCTTGCCTGCCATTGCCGGTAAGTTTCAGCGCGCTCCACTCTCTCCAGTCCCTCACACGCGACCACGTTCAAAATCTCTCGCCCTATAATCTCGTGGTCGATGGTTTGTCTCACGGGGTTCTCCGGAGGGAAAGAGGTCTCCATCATGTCGAAAACGGTTGAGAAATATGCCAAGGCCTCCCGGAAACGAGTCATGAAGAAAGGAGCGTTGTAGCCCGCGTTCAGCACTCCTTCCACAAATATCTTGAAAAACCAACAACCAGGTTTACTCCATAAGAAAATGATTCATTTACGGGTAACGTGGGAGATTAGAACAAGCGCGCTGGAAGTATGATCCACTTATACCCCTAAAGGACCAAGAGGCCGTATAAAGACCTTCTATTGTTTATTTCTTTACCAAAACATGCAATGGTCTTCACTGATCCTGAAACATAAAATTGACCCTGAAACAATTATAATTTTCACGATATGATAAATTAAACTGCACATTTCAAACTTTTGGTGCTTTAGGGGTAAGAGTCGCAGGAGGACTGAAGTAAAACAGTGGAAGTACAGTACTGCCTTGATGACCATGGCTTGTAATTTTATATATCACTGTTATACAATAAGGGATAGAGGAAGTACCTTGGGATTCAGGCTTTTTATTCTGCTCAGCAACAGATTACGTGGGCTTGCTGCTGTCACAGACTCATCCAAAAGGTGGCGAAGTCGGAACACGGAATTCACTGCAACGACTTCATCCTCTTTCAACAGGAGATGGGCAGGAGTGATTGCCTCCCATTTCTCAGCGATAGCATGAAACTCAAACGGCACCCCCATCTCATTTGCAAGCCTGGCTAAGCGCCGTCCTGTATCCTGTATCCTTGCTGAGGGCCTGAATCCGGGTTGAGGCCGATCAATACCTGCATCATCACAGTAATAAGCACATCGACCCATCCGATATGAATTGCAAGTATTAAGAGACTCAAGAATAAGAAAATGTGAGCTGTAATATATAAAAAAAAAACTGTTGCATTGGCTAAATTACAGACAAGATAACATGAAATAAAGGCATACCTGTAATCCGAAGGTGAGGTGGTCCCCCTTCTCGTTGTGAGAGCTGATGAAGAAGGCATGGCCATTGTACTCCATACAAAATGCCGTAATCAATGATATGAACCCGTGGAGCACCCTTGAAGGCTTGCATAATTGCGTAGTTGGCAAAGGTATGTGGCACTTGAGTGAAAGGACAATACTCACAAAACAGCATTTGCGCCTTCAGCATTTCAGCTTCAGAAGGGCGGTTGTTAGATAGAGCTGAGTAAAGCTGTCCACCAGTTCCAGACATTCTGGCAACCTGGACAAATTACATGAATCACCCTTAAAAAGTGCACCCTACATCGTCCATCTGTAAACAATAACACATACTTCTGAACAAGTGGTAATACTTCCATATCATTTATGTGCGCAAAAGTACAGCATCACTTCAAATATCTCGGAGGCACATAAAATAAAACTCTGAAACGCATTCAACTTCAAAGGTGCCATTCAAAGTATCCGAGAAAACAAACCAGAGCTTCCACGAAGTAATGAGCCACGCGTTCAGACGCATTCCCATATGGTGAAACGTGCTGACGCAATTCGTGAACTAATTCATTTGCATGCCCATAGTCAGATTGCTCCACTGCTTGCGCACATCTGGTAACAATAGGTTGCAGCAATGAGTGATACAAGATCCAGGAATGTAAAATAGCTACGCAAATTGGCAACCATGAATAAACTTAGCCATCATATCTGATTCAGCGAATGAGAATCAAATATTGAATTCTCGATTAAGTAGAAAACAATGCATGGTAGAGTCACCAAATCGCAGACCTGAGAAGGAGGTTGGTAAGATCCACAGTCGGTTTGTGAACACTGTTGCCATTCGAGGCCGGCACGACAACCTTCGATTCAACGTCTAGGCCGGATCCACTTCCATTTTCATGAGCAAGTGAGGACTTCTCCGAGTCCACAGGAGAATAAGGATTTGCAAATGCATTCTGACAATCCACAACCTCAGAATCTGTATCCTTTCCGTCCGTCCAATTAACGGTGCAGCCTGACCCTGAATCTGTATGAGAACAGGCCTCTTCAGGACTCTGTACAGGTTTGTGAGCTTTCGCATCTGGGGTATCTCTTAGTTCTGTAGGCAGAGGACCGCTAAGAATCTCGTCGATCCAGCTGTCAAGGCCCCCTTTGTCGTCTTCAAATTGGAAATCAGGATTTTCCTGGAATTCCGAGTTTGCCTGGAATTCCGAACTTGAATGCAACTCCGAGTTTGAATGCAACTCCGAGTATGGCTGGAACTCCGAGTTTGAAAATTCAACAACTGGCGTCGGAGGTACGTCGAAAGAAATGAGATCTCCGAGCTCTTTCGCCATAGCCTGATAGGCAGACATCTCCTGAAACATACACTTCTTCTCCTCCAAGTTTTCATCCATAAGAATTTCCGATAAAAATTCAAAAAGGGGTGTTTTCTCCTGGTCTACCTCCACTGCAGTATCATACTCGGAAATATCCGGCGCATTTCGGTGACTAGATTCTGAGAAACTATGGGAGGTAGAAAACGTCCCACTGTCGGAAAAGTCCATACTCGAATCTCCTGATGGCTGAATCACACTGGTGGAATATGACCGTTCCGGAGGTGCCTGAGCCAGTTTAGACTTCATATTCTTGAAATCAACACCCTCCTCACCAAACATAAACCCTAAACACTGGTTCGTTTTCTTCTGCCGCGTCTCTTGAGCATGCGGAACTGTGTGTGCGCCATCTTCAAACACGGAAGATATCATGGCCTTCTTCTCCTCCTGAACATTGGCTAACTCGGGAAACAGAGACGACAACGCCGAGAGAGCTGATGGTGTCGACGGTGCAGACGATTCCACCCCTAAACCTGAAGGCGCCATCCGTGAGGGTTGATTCTGCGAGTTGCCAACCGATGTGAAGTTCCGTTTCTGCGCTTTCGGCATCTGCGTATGAAGCCATGCTTGCTGCAGCTGGGCTGCAAGTGGCGAGACATCCCCTGATCCTCCCCCTGAACTGCCCCCTGAAGTCCCCCCTGATCTCCCATGCTTACTCCCTGCCATGGCTCTACTCACTACGTCTTCGCAAGCTTCAATGTTTTCCAAACAAAACCCCAGTGTAGCAACGATCTTTCGGTCCTTTCACGTCATGTTTCGCTCAATACTCTGCTCCCATTGTGGTTCTCTACATTGCGACTACCCATGCTCATAGAATACTCTCTCCTCCAGTAGATTCTCCTTATTTCAAAGTTAATATTTCCGAACAATTATCCTGAATTTCTTCAAAAAAACGTCCTGTGATCATGAACGACGAAGACAAATCAGAAGACATGAGAAAGTAGCTGCAAAAGATTCTAGGAATCTTACCAGATATCTTTAAAAGGTGCAACAACCAGGATTCTCGAGATTTTATCGAGCGCGTACATGTCCAGAACTAAAGAGAGAGGATAGTCATAATCACTCAAATAGAGAAATTTCAAGAAATTGACCCTTTCCAGTCCACCGTTGAGAACCTCAGATCAACACCAGTCCTAGTTATGGGCACTTGAGTGTCAAATTTTTGACGCCATTTTAACGAATAATGAAATGAAGAAACAGTTCCCCATCAAATCAACAACGATCAGTTCCAAGCTATAACATCAATCCCACAACAACAATATTCTAGAAATAAGACTTTTTCAACCCCAGCAAGTCAACCAACTAAAAGATCTCAAACGAAGAAAAAGATTAACCTAGCGACCAAATGGCTAAGTACGACTTAACCGTTTAACACGCATAGCCTTCCTAGAATTAATTCATGTCTTTGCATGAATATTCCTAAAAAAATATAACTTTCGTCAATATCAGCAAATTGGTCGTAAGGGAAGGTTGCTTTTTGAATTCAAGTACTCCGTATTCCTTGAGATAAATAAGACCTTGCGAAGACAAAACATGACCCCAAGCACTCTGTTCATTATCTAGACTATGGAAATTAGAGGGAATAAAAAAATCTTCACTTCAGCTAAAACGTGTATCTTCCCAAATAAGTAGTAATCTGTCCTTTGGAAAAAGAACCCGAGGAGATGGAACCCAAATTCAATCCTAGGTCTGAATCACCCAGCATCTAGCCCTTTCTAGAACAAGAAAAACGAAAGCTAGGCTGTAACAGTTGCGCACAAGTATAGGTATCAAAAGATTACCCCGGCGACAAACTTCCACAAATCCGTTTCGAAAGCAATCAGCTACAACATTGAGAGGTAAGCTCCCAAATGAAAACAAAATGAAAAGAAGTTGGAGACCAAAATCGACCCTAGGTCTGCATCCCCCGCATCCCTAGGTTTGGGTCTCGCTTCAGAATCCTCATTCTAGCACATGAAAACCACAATCTACACTACTGTTCTGCAACAGAGTACATACCAAAGCGAACACTTCCAAGACTCGAACCACAACAGAAGACTTCGTAGGAAGGACAAGCCTAACCAAGTGACAAAATGGCACAATCCGACTCAAAACACAAATTTCTTTGTCAGCTGCAACATTGATACTCTCCACGTCAAAGAGAATCTTCCAATTGAAAAAAATGGGAGACCGGGAAGATGGAAACTAAATTCGACCCAAGGTTTGAATCTCCCCGCATACCTAGATCTGGTTCTCACTTCGAAATTCCCTTTCTAGTTCACGAAAACCAAAAGCTAGGCTACAGTGCTGCAAAAGTGTACATATCAAGGCGAACACTTCTAAGACTCGAACCACGACTAAAGACTTCACGTTAAAGACACCACTAACCTAGCG
Source organism: Rhytidiadelphus loreus (assembly GCA_947034895.1). Classification (NCBI taxonomy): domain Eukaryota; kingdom Viridiplantae; phylum Streptophyta; class Bryopsida; order Hypnales; family Hylocomiaceae; genus Rhytidiadelphus; species Rhytidiadelphus loreus. The sequence goes on from OX344763.1 coordinate 21,575,419, forward strand.
ACAAAATGGAAAAATCCGACTCGAATACGCAATTTTCTTTTTCAGCTGCAATATTGATGCTCTCCAAGTAGAAGAAAATCTTCCAATTAAAAAAACACGAGAGACCGAGAAGATGGAAACTAAATGAGATTCTAGGTCTGAATCTCCACGGACTCTCCCTTCTTCGCGCTTCAAATCCCTTTCCAAGCTAACAAGAAGCACTCTCAAGCTAGGCTACAGTTCTGCAACAGAGTACATGCCAAAACGTACACTTCTAAGACTCGACCCACAATGAAACGACTCGTGTGAAGAAACAGACAAACCTAGCGACAAAATGGCTAAATCCAACTCCAAACGCAAATTCATTTTTCAGCTGCACCATTGATGCTCTACACGTCGAAGAGAATCTTCCAATTGCAAAAAAAATGAGAGACCGGGAAGATGAAACCCAAAATTCGACCCTAGGTTTGAATCTCCCGCATCCTTCTTTCTTCGCGCTTCGAATCTCTTTCCAAGCCAGAAACACTCTCAAGCTGTGCAAAATTGTATCCCAGCTACGGTATCCAACCCCAATCTCATTCCAACGTCAAAGAGAAAATTCAAACCCCACCTTGAGCGAGTCACCCAAGAATTCGCAGCAACCGCCTTGGCGACACGCTTTCCCGGTCTGACGAGGATGAGCTCTGCTCGTGCTGCTCCATCAGAGCATCTTCCGCACTAGAGCTCCGCCTTGCTTCGGCAACGCCACGGAAGGAACGGAACAAGAAAGGGACGCGAAAGAAGTCTGGCAGATGCAGAACTTGGACGAGAAGGAACACTGACGACGATGGTCATAGGCTCCGAACTTTCGGTAAGGAAAGTGGCACCCTAAACCGGGGTATCTGTTCACACTACAGTGTTGTGACTTAGTCCGCACGGCAACCAAAACTCTATTCACACGAGCGCCAAGTTACTGAGAATTCTCCGAAGAATGTTGTCTTGTTTGTTTTGTGGACTGCTAGAGATTAATTTCGATGATGGAAAAGCTTCATGGATTTCCGAATTTCTCTGTCAAGTTTTTACATAGCGTCTGCTTGTAGAAAGTCCTTGTTCAGTTGCGCTCTTTTTTAGCCTAATGACCACTGAATTGCATTAGAATGCAATTTTGGAATGCAGTAATGGCGTCCACTGTGGCTCCGCCGCTGCAATGCTCGCCATTGTCTTGGGCGTCGTCGTTTCAAGGTAAGTTTGGTAAACTTGAAGGTCTCGTATTTCTGCATGTCTTGTTTTGATGTCGTTTCCTGGTTACGAATAATTTAGGTGAATTGCAGGTATTAGGATATAAATTTTTTTTTGCTTAAAGTTTAGGTTGTTTTGTGACGAGGATTCCAGGGTTGGATTTTTCCGGTTTGGGTTTCATCAAATTGCGATACGAGGGTGTTCTTTTTATTGGAAATTGGTTGTCAGTAGTTTGGAAAGCAGCTTTGTAGTGATTTGCTTTGTTGGATGGTGATATCAATGGTGAAGTAAATTCCGCAATTGCTCATGCGGGGGTTTCATTGAGGAATTTAGGTTTTAGTTTAAGAACGTAGGGTTTTCGTGACTAACAAGTGCAACACCCGGGGGATCAAACTGCTTGTCAGCAGTTTGGAAAGTAGATTTTGTAGAGATTTGCATTGTTGGATGGTGCTCAGTGAGCTTAATCGATGGACTTGGCGAAGCAGGTTCTGCAATTGCTCATGAGAGGGTTTCATTGAGGAGCACGCGTTGGTGTAGCTGGCCAGCACACGGGACGGGCTGCCGGGCTGTAATCTCAGCTGAGAACAGGTGCCTTGTTTCGACCTTCTTGTGCAGTAAACCCTAATTCCTCAGGGTTTTGCTAATTGGGCCAATGTGTTGTACAGGAGTTGTGAGTAGGGTATGATGGTGATTTCGCTTTCGCTTGTCAGTGTCTTCGATTGCATTAGACACCGCAAATGAATGCAACTCCGTATGAATCTGTCTTTTGCATTAACCTCTAATCCCTCAGGGTTTTGCTGTTGTTACCTTGTCTTTGTGAATGGTGCATGATGGTAATTTCGATGGTCAGTGTCTTAGGTGTGCCGAACTACTAGACAGGAACGTCTCGCTTGCATTCCACACTGCCAATTGAATGCAGCTCCGTGTGAATCTGTCCTTGCAATAAGTCCTAATTCTTGAAGCTTTTGCTGCTGTTACCACGTTTTTTTTTATTAGCGCATGATGATAATTTCGCTAGTCAGTGTCGTAGGAGTGACGAACCACTGGACAGGATCGTCTCGCTTGCAATGAACACTGCAAATGAATGCAGCTGCGTATGAATCTGTCTTTCATTAACCCCTAATCGTTCATTAGGTTCTCCTGTTGTTATATCGACTTTTGGTTAGGGCATGATGGTAATTTCGGTTGTCAGTGTTTTAGATCTGATGAACTATTTCACATGAACGTCTCACTTGCATTGGACACTGAAAATGAATGCAGCTCCTTGTGAACCTGTTTTTGCATTAAGCCTTTGTGAATCTGTCATTAAGCACTACTCCCTCCGGGTTTTGCTGCTGGTATATCGACTTTGTGATTGGGGCATGATGGTAATTTCGCTTGTCAGTGTCTTAGGAGTGACGAACCCCTCGACAGGACCATCTCTCTTGCACAGTCTGACTTGGACTCTGCGAAGGAAGGAAGTTCCTTGAGACTGCAGAGAACCAACTGGCGAGAGGCATGGAAACTGGCGGACGGAGACTCCCAGAACCACTGGCGTTTGCGGCGAGGAGAGCGGCCTCCCCTGTCCGACGACGGGGCACGTCGAGTGATCAAGGAACGAGAGACTTACGAGCGAGCGCTTCGCAAGACGCGAGTACCGGAGGAGAAGCTCCCGAAGAAATGGATCAACCGAACTCCGGAACAGATGAAGAGTTACGTGGCGGACAACAAGTGGCAATGGCGGTGGAAACGTCGGTACACCCGTCCTGTCGAAGGAGCCATCGCTGCCGTGCGTCAAACTTCGTCTCTGCCACCAGAAGACGTCGACATGCGCCAGGTATGTAGGGTGTAGGGTTTAGGGTTTACTCCTAAACGTCACGTGTTTTTCTCATCCTTCAGAGTCATTGCATCTCGTTTTCTTTTAGTTTTACAGAAGCTCTTTACAGGATTTATAGATTTTTCCAAAATGAAGTGAATGAATTTTACGGTTTTGTCAAGCGAATCGATTATTGCGTGTTTTCTTTGCTTCAAGTTTCAGCTTATTTGTAGTGTTTCTTGATTTTGAATGACAAGAGGAATCGAACATTAGATTGTTTTGAGTAACATGCACAGTAACAATCGATCAACACTCTCAGAATAAAATTACCATCATGAGTGAAGTGAACCTCATGAATTATTGTAGCTCATATCTACCTTGATTTTATTCATTTTTGTGATTGGTCAACTCCAGTAGATGAATGACGAAATTTTGATTGGGGTCCCTTCAATATGAATTGACTGTAATTGTCATTGTGTGGTACTACATTTGATTTTTGTGGCATAGGATGCTCAGTGGTGTGGGTTTCTGGGGTTGTAGGGGTTAGGGTTTAAGGATCCTCATTTTGTCTTAGCTCAAGTTCAAGTGGAAACTCTGAAGTCTTTTAGTTTGATGGATTGTGGGAGATTTCTGTTTGAATGTGTGATGTTTGTGATGAAATCATACATCTAGAAGCGCGTGAACAATTCCAATAGAGGAATGACAAAATTTTGAAAGGGGTACGAAGACTATGGTCTTAATGTGATACTAAATTTGATTTTTGTGACTTGAGAATATCAAGCGACGGGGCATTAGGGGGTTAGAGGTTTAAGGTGCCTCATTGTGTCTTAGCTCAAGTTCGAGTGGAAACTCTTAAGTCTTTTATTTGTCTTATGTATGGTGGGAGTTCTGTTTGAAGTTGTGTAGAATGATTGATCTGGCAGGTGATGAACCCGTACATCAAGGAGCTTGGTTTCCGAGACATGTGCGTCATTCTGAAGGAGCAGCGTGGATGGCGACAGGCTCGCTTGTTCTTCGAATGGATGAAGCTTCAGATTCCGTATAACCCGAGTGTGATCGCGTACACCATCCTACTGGGAATCTACGGGCAGGCAGGTAAACTGACGCTTGCAGAGGAGACACTCTCTGAGATGCTCGATGTGGGCGTGGAGCCTGATGAGGTGGCAGCTGGTTGCATGCTTGAAGCGTATGCGAGATGGGATCGCCTAGACACTGTGCTTGAGTTTTATGAGGCTATGCGACAGCGGGGATTAGTGCCATCACCTCATGTTTACCGGACTATGATTGTGGGATTATATAGAGCTGGAAGATACTCAGATGCTGTGATGTTGTGGGAGGATTTTTTGGTGGAGAAGTTGGAGCCCAATTTCACCATGTATGCCATTATCATCCACGTGCTGAATAAAGAAGGGCGAATGGAGGAGGCCGTGCAGTCGTTTAAGGACATGCGCACTGCTGGACATGTGCCGGATGAATTGTTGTATAATACAGTCATTTGCATACTTGGGAAGCTTGGAAGGTAAATACTCATTACTCTGTTTTGCATGACGAATTGCATTTGTTAAATCTGCACATGACCTTTGAAAGGTTGCATTATGCATATACTCTTATCGAGCGGGTTTGCACGAAAGTGATATCAAAGATATTGGGAAGGGGGTTGGGCAGCCGTCTGCCTTCTCTAGCGTTAATTATCATGCTAGAAGCACAATGGATGCAAGACTGAAAATTGTATAGTTGGAATAGTATAATGCGGCAGAGAATGTGCACATGGCTTTGCCCACTTTTAACAAATTCATTAACGGATTTAATTCTGCAGGGGTTGACGTGATTTGGAGGGTTTTAGTTGGCACTATTCACGAGTACTTTGTAACATCTGTTTTTTTAAGTCGTAGATTATGATGGTCGTTTTACTTAGTCTTCCCGTCTATATGGATTATTTAGTTTTGCATATGTACCTGTTACAGGGAGAAGGACGCGGAAAGCTATTTTCTTGAAATGAAGAAGCAAGGAATCGAGCCCTCTAAATACACGTATACGACTATGATAAACGTATGGTCGAGAGCTGGACGGTTTGCAAGTGCTTCAGAGACGCTTGCAGAAATGCAAAAAATGGGGTGTGTTCCTGACGAGGTGCTCTATTGCTCCATCATCAATATGTACGGTAAGGCTGGTTTGTATGAGGAGGCTGAGAAGGTCTTCAAAGAGACGTCCGAGCTTGGTCTTCTATCTCATGAAAAAACGTATACATCTATGGCGAAGGTCAGAGCTGACGCCGGTCGGTATGAAGAAGCTTTGAAGCTTTTCGATTCGATGGCAGAGCAGGGTCTTCTTACGACGAGAATGGCATGGAATACCCTTCTGCACTGTTTCGTTGGGGCAGGAGACGTCAAACAGGCAACGAAAGTGTACAGTGATATGGTGGAATCGGGGTCTGCCAATGTAGTTACTTATGGCATCATGATCAACCTGTACTCGAAGTTTCAAATGCTGGTGGAAGCTGAGAACTTACAGATCGAAATGCGAGAGTCTGGCGTGAAACCCGATGCATATATCTACGGTTCTTTTGTGAAGTTGTACTGCAAGTCCGATATGATTGACGAGGCAGCCATGGTTGTGCAAGAGATGATGGATGACGGCCCTGTTCCTGATCAGATTATCAAGACAAACTTGATACAGGTAAGCGTAATCAGATCATTCGACCAACTAAGGAACATTTTTTGCCAACTAGAATTAGTTACGAAATGCCCGCTCTGCGCGAGTTGTGCTAGTTAGCAAACTGATGCTAATTCCCGCTACTGAATTGTACAAATTTCAGGCGATTGTAATTCAGCTTATTTTTTGTTGGATGGGCTTTAATTACTAAAATTGCGACAGTCTTTAGGAGAGACTATTATCAGGGTGGTCCATTCTGTCGTTTTCACATCCTGACCTTTGTTTATTAATTCGATTGTGTTTTTTCGGAGAAGTTCATCCAAATATTCCATCTCTATTTTATTCTTTATCTCAACAGCAGGATATTTCATCGGTCTTGTGTCTACAGGCTTATGGGAGTGCTGGACGATACGATGAAGCTGTACAGTTATTCCAGAGCTTGCAAGATCCAGACATAGTGGCTGTGAGCTCTATACTGACTATGCAGGACACTGTGGAAGGAAGAGAAGATCTTTCATTATCTCAATCGCTTCATGATCTCACTGCTCCAATTGATAGACAGCTGCTACTCAATCAGTTACTCATCAGGCGAGCAGAAGCAGGTTTGTTTCACATTGCCATTTTTTCACAAGGAAATGATCAAGGTTACATATCTGTATTGACAGGGACAATGTGGAGCACCTGTTGGTCAATGTCTTGTAGTTTTAGTCACTCCGCTACTTAAAATTTCTTAGAGTATTCGACAGCTTGTATCGATTTCAGTGATAATATGAGTGCTGGACTATTCGAGTGCTGGACTATTCGAATTCTAGTTTTGGTTCTTTGAGGTTTAAAATATTTGGTATATAAAACTGACTTCATCACATTTGGAGGCATCACACCTGGTTCCTTAAGCCTCTTGAAGTGAACCTTGAAGTGAAATAAAACCTCTTCCATATCTATAGGAGGTGAAATAAATCATTTAGGAAGCTTCAAACAAGGTACCAAAATGTAGAAATAGGACAAACAACTCTTGAAAATATTTACATTTTTGAGGTATTGAAATATGTTTAGGAAGTTCCTATAATCAATTATTTACTCCCAAAGTGGGCCTTTTAGTATAGTTTGCGCTGTCAGGGGTTCAGTAACTTGATGTGACACTCCCTTTTAAGTAGCAGTCAAGCATTTTCGGTTAGGGTTTCGGGGACACATGAAAGCTCTTTCAGACTTGCTCTTCACTTCTTAAATGGAGTTGGTAACACTGGAATCGTTTCCTCTTCAGGTGAATTGAGAGAAGCAGAGGTTTTGCACGACAAGTTACTCGAAGTTGGTGCCTGCATGGACGATAGAGCGGCAGCCCTCATGATCGATTTATATGGCCGAAGAGGCTTCTTCCCAAAAGCCAAGAGTTTGTTTGTATCTTTGCAGCAGATGGACAATCCACCTAGTTTATATGTTCACAACGCCATGTTTAAGATCTGCATAGCATGCAAAGAGTTGGACGAAGCCCTTTCTATATTTGACAAAATGGAGGAAACTGGCCCCATGTTTGATGCTGTGACCATAAGCATTCTGGTTTCGGCCTGCACTAAAGCAGGTATGGGATCCTTTTTTAGTGTACGGTACTCTGATTTGTCCCATTAGTCGTGTGACACTAATTTATTAAAGTCACAATGTTTGTAAGATAATTAAATTAGCTTAGGTTGAAATATTACTGTATTGTACCAATTTCCGCAAAAGTAAAATTTTATAGCGACACTAATATTCTGGATGACGCTAATTATCCCTCCCTACTAATAGGACAAATCAGTGTAGTTTGTGAAACTTGATTGTTAAACAGGTCAATTTGTAGGTAATTGGAACTGCTTGAAATGAGCGAAGTAGGGGTTCCATTTACTTATTTTTTACGCCGGTATGGACCTTTGACAGGTAGATACAAGGATGCTGCAGAGTTAATGAAGAGGGCAAGGAAGCCGGGAGTTACAATGGACACTGTCGCTTACAATACTATGATGAAAGCGAATGTGAAATCAGGTCCGTTACAATGGTCCTCAATTGAATTCGCATCATGCTTTTTTATTTTATATTCGGCTTGGACTGTAAACTATCCGTTGAACTTTCTTCTGCGTAGTTTGGTTGAAGTCTCGAAATACTGGTTAGGCCCTAAATCTAGTCTCATGTTGGATGCGAGCAACTCAGGTAACTTGAAAGGTGCATTGGATATTTATACGGAAATGAAAGAAGCGCATGTCAAGCCAGTGGTTCAGACTTATACCATTCTGATCAGGTATGCTATACTTTAAGTGAGAGTTGTCCCGCCTAATTTTGTTAATTAACTACTCAGTGCCTAGTCCTTGATGTCCGGAGTGAACAAAGCCGGCGCAATTTGCTGCACGCCGGGGTTCTGGCTGCTCAAAGCGGCGAACGCCAAAGCGGGACCCTTGCCCACGTTCAGCTGGAAGTGCACCAGGGCCTTGGAGATGACCAAAAGTGTCTGCGTCTATATCTATAGAACATCATTTAGGAAATTTCAAGGAAGATAACAAAATGTAATTTAATTGACAGAGAAGTAGGAGAGGCATATAATACCTGGATTTTAATTTATGCATGTGGCTTCTGTGGTAGTCTTTTCTCGAAGCTTGGTGATTTGGAAAAAGCATCGCAGGCTTTTGAAGTAATTCTTTCATCCGAAGAGGGTGCAGACGAAATCGCATACAGCCAAATGATTCACTGTTTTGGTTCCGCAGGTTGGATTCCTCGTTTCCTTTTTTTCAACTTGTTATCTTACATTCATTTATTGTTCACATTCTTTTGCATTCCTTTGATATGTTGGCTTTCTTTGATATGAGAATTCCTGAATGTGTTATTGCAACTTCTGGAATTGTTCCAGGCAAACCTCAAGATGCTGCAAACGTGTTTCGAGAGATGGAGCTGAGGGGCTACCAGCCTAATGAGGTGATGCCAGCTCCTTATTTCCTTCTGGGTTCAGTTTGCTCACACTGGGCGTATCAATGCAAATTTGCATGCATCTCATTAGAAGAGAAACGTGCTTGAAATTATCCCCCAACAAGCGTTCCTATTTTTTCTTCTAAATGCTGCCACTGTTCCTCCCAACCACTCAGTTTCTCAACAATTTCTCTTTGTATTCAGTAGTGTCATCAGTGTGGAAGTTTTTGAACTTTTTCAACCAAGCTTAGGGTTGACAACCAAGTTGTGAATAGGACCAACTCACGAAACTATTCTGAACCCTCTCTAATGACAAACCTCGGGGGAAGAAATGCATTCTTTGCGAAAGTGTTCAGAACCTTTTATGTGGACAATGTTCTATCCGATTTGTACTCAAGAGGAGAGATTCAGAAACTATATTGGGAATGTGCAATTATAGTGTCATTAGAGAGGGTTGACTGTATTGATGTCACATGAACTTGTTTCGATGAAGGGAACTACTTAGGGTCCAAAATTTCAGATATTTGTAGCCTTTGGTGTTTGCAGGTCATCTACAACAATTTGCTGGACGCATATGCCCGAGCGGGGTGTTTCCAAGAGGCGAGGTTACTTTTAGGTGACATGCGAAGGAGAGGATACCCTCCAACCAGTGTAACATACCTGCTACTGATATCTGCATACGCTGCCAATGGAAAAGCGGCTGACGCAGAGTCGGTGTTTCATCTGATGCAAAACCCCGACTATCGACATTACAACGAAGTGATACGAGCACATGGCAACCTTGGCAACATCAGCGATGCATGTCGTGTATTCTCCGAGATGAAAGCAGCAGGTAGCTACATAGCTCTGTTTTCTCAAATCCTGCATGATTTCTATTGTCTTTCACTGGTCGATTATTTTACATTCTTCATAAACTCGTGACATGTGACATTGTGACATGTTTTTGGCAGCAAACCCTTCTCTTTTGTTTGGCTAATTGTTCACCCAAAGGTCCGTATATCAAGTTAGCCATGAAATTTCCTCTTTGCACATTTGGCTAACATTCGTGCGCTTTGTTTTCCACTGAGCAGGTGTGGAGCCAGAACTGGGATGCTTTAGAACGCTTCTCAAAATCCACCTTGACCATGGGGAATTCGAGCAAGGATTTCTGATCTACAAGGAACTGAGCGCGTCTTTCACATTAGACCAGAACTTGTATGGTATTGTAGTGGATTTGTGCACAGGAGCCGAGAGGCATGCTGAAACTGATCAGCTGAGGGCGGAGTTAGAAGAGAAGGGCTTTGTTTACAGGAGTCAACGTCAAGCTCCTCCTAAGCTTAGAACAGTGCCAAGCATTTGGAGGAGGTCAGATCATGCTTCTGTTGTGACTGACCATGCCAGCCCTGTCCCAGAGTTCTCTCATTCAGCTTGAATGTGAAAGGATAATTTAACAATTTTGCCCAAGCTCAACTCCGTGTGTACTTTCTTAGCAAAATTTCAGCAAACATTGAAGTGGGTTCTATTCCTCTTTTCCTTGCAAATGAACGTGAAAGCACATTTCGGTTGTCCAGTTCCCGAATCCAGATTTTCTTACCTATGTATATTTTATGTTGTTTTTATGTGCTACCACTGATAATCTTTTGAATAAAACTTACAGTTTTACGGAGTTAGAGTGCAGTTGCTCTCATGGTTTTGAACCCATGTATTAATTGTCTCAGTTTTGAGAGAGAAAAAATAAAAAATGAAAAAGTTTGTTGCTGGCTGTGGGGTTTGAACCCACGCATGCCTACGCATAGGCGATCTTAAGTCGCCCCCCTTAGACCACTCGGGCAAGCCAGCTATGGAGAGGGTTAGTTTATGAAGCTCCGGCAGAGAGTTTCGAACCGAAGACCTCTCGCGGCATAGTTCAAGCGCCTGCGAAAGCTTCTGCCGGAGGCTCCAGTAGACTTTCCCTCGCGTCACGGTGAATTTCTTTTTCATTTCTGTATTTATACTAGAAACTGCGCGCACTCGCGGAGTGCGCTTCGGCACCGTCTTACCCGCAGCAGCCCCCGCCGCTGAGGCTTATAGCTCATTGAAAACGTCTTCCACAACGTAGATGGTTGCTGCGAATGTCGCTGGACATTGATAATTGCGTCGCCGTTGGTGCTTCGCGCTTTCTTTCGCAAGGCTCTCGAATTGAAATCGTGAAGCGTAGAAATTTTTCTTTTGATTTTTTCTGATAATTTGTTTGTTTTTCCTGGATTTTTTTCTGTTTTTTTTTTTTCTCCGAAGAGTTTACTCCGGCGTCGTGGGAATGGCAACTCTGCAATCGTGAAAAGAAACTGGCGGAGGTGATTTGGCGATGGCCGGCGAGCAGGAGCGCCCGTTCCTGGAGCACGTCGAGAGTTTTCTGGCGCGCCGCGATGGCGTGGACAAGGCGCTCAAGATCCTGCGCTACTCCACCAAGGTGCTTCTGGCGTCGCCGATCGTAGCCTCCGGGACTTCCTCGGAGCTTCATGGCCGTCTCAAGGCCTTCGAGTCCAGCGTCGGAAGCAGCCGCAAGGCTTTTCGACTCGGCAAGTTCGTCCAGGACGTGAACGCGCTCAAGCGGATCGAGGATGTCCGCTCCCGCGACGGATTGCTGGAGCTCGTCGCCACCGGAGGAGAGGGATGCTACTACTTCGTCGAGCAATTCGTCTGGCTGGTGAGTCGAACGCTTACAAGAAAGCACTTCACATTTCTCTACACAATTCTCTTTCACAATTCTCTATGTAAGCAATCCTCTACACAATTCTTTACATGATTCTCTACAGAATTCGTTACAGAATTCCTTATACAATCATTTGCACAATTCTTTTCATAAATCCGCACCTGATTCTTTACTCAATTCTGAACATAAATCTTTTCATGATTCTTTTCATCAATCTTTAATTGATTCTTTACACAATTCTGTACATAGATCTTTACACAATTCTTTACATAATTCTTTTGATAAATCTTTACATAATTCTTTCATAAGTCTGCCTTTACATTGGATTACTTCCTAATTGTATTTGTCACACCAGTGTTTGTTGTTTCTTTGCAAATCCAAATTTAGGTGTCTCATCCTCCCTCCGAGCAAGAACTTATGGAGTTTTTTAGAGCAATGTTTGTATTGAACTTATTACCGTTTTAAAAATTTGTTTTTGTAGGTTTCTTGTTTTTCCTCTGTTTAAGAGCAATGTATCTTTGCCATGTTTTTTTTGTGCTGCTTTTCTTGATTGATTGATGATAATGTTGAATGGAATCCGAGATAACCGTTTGCTCTAGGTTATGTTTGAAGATTGGCCCCCGTTCTTAACACATAGAGGATTGACAGAGCGCTACGAGACAAGAATAGGAAGTTACTTCTCACAGATGCAAAGAATCTCTCGGATGTAATTGAAATAAGTTGGCAAACATTCAATTCGATGCTGAGCTAGAAAGCTAGAAAGTTCACAAAAGCCATTCTTCGTAACTATGCTAATGGAACCTGACACTTGAAAGTGGGAAAGAATTAAGCAAGATATGACTTAGAAAGTAAGCGCAAGCGATCTACTACAGATTTCGGTAACTACACATGTGGAGCTGACCACCTCGGGGGCCAATCTATGTGTTAACAAGCCTCTATGTGTTAAGAATATTTGCAAACACGCACCTTGAAATTTAGGAACCAACATTCAATCCCTTAAACACTATCTACTCTCCCACTTGTTAGAGGGGCAAAGTCATATAAACCCTAGGAACTCGTTTCTACGTTATGAGCAGCACTTATGTGTTCAAGTGATTCTCCTTTTGATGAGCGCATCTTCAAACTTATCAATGAGACATTTCTAGCCTTTTATAGAACCGATCTGAAGAACACAAACTTTAGCCCAATGTTTTACCTGAGAGCTATTGTGGAGATTGCCTGCCGACAAGCCTTCTTCGTGATCAATTCAGCTGCCTGCCTCATTCCCTGACAGAATGAAATATTTCGTGGACAGGTGAAAGCGGGACTTATTGATAAACGACATGCCAAGCGGCTGACCAAATTGAGTGCGTGGATGGAGTTTATCGGATACTTCGGGAGCGTGGCCCTCAAGTGCATCCAAGTGTCGCTGTACGTGGAGAAAGAAACCAAGCTTCTGCAGGGGATGCGGAAGAAGGCAGAAGGCGGGATCAGCCCGGTCTCGGAGATCAAGGAGCTCCAAGCCCTGCAAGCCAAACGGTTCATGAAGACACTGTCTATCATTCAAGACTTCGCCGACAGTTTATTGGCGCTGACAGACATACGCGAAACCAAAGGAGTCCTGGACAACCCGCTGTTACTGTCCTTTGCTGGCCTGCTGTCAGCTCTGATATCGGCTCAGAAGAACTGGAAAAATTGCTGAAAGCATCTTGGATGTTTGGTAAGAGCTGAAACTTAACATATGGAGTCTACACTTGATCAATTGCGTCAAGTTCAATCGAAGCTGGCTGCTATTCGGTAGAGATAAATACGATTATTCTATTTGAAATGTTAGAAATAGAAACAAACTTTACACCACTGCTTGTTAGATGAGCATTATCTTAACCTTTTTAGAACTTCAGTTCTACTGGTAGTGATTAGGGTTAGTTGTAGTTTAATCTGTGACTCACACAGCTAGTGTAGGGAAGCATGCCTTCTTGATGTACTGAGAAAAATGAAACAAGAAGGACAATCGATCCAAGACAGAAATCCATTGCAGAGCAAAGTAGCATTAGGATTATTAACAGGAAAGTGACTGGAAAAAGATGATCTGCCAGAGGATTCATGCTCCTGGTTTGTGTGATACTTCAGATTTACTACGTGAGCGCTCAACTTGGATCAAGGTACTGTCTGACTCTTGAGGTACAATTTATGGTGCCAGGCATTTCTTCTGCATGGCTCTCCAAGCTCGTCGTAGTGTTCTCAGAAGGCAGAACGTTTTGTTCTCTTTTTACTTTCAAAATGATCGCCTTTACAGTCTCTGGAGTATGCGAAGAGAGGTACTGTCCCAGCAGTGGTTAATAAAGCAAAAGAAAGTTACATGAGACTTTTTATTTTATTTTATTTTACTTTTCCCTCGAATTCGTGGAGTACTTATATATGCTCGGCCCTGCGGGCAAACCCTGGAATTATTTATTTTCCGCACATGAATTTTTTTGCAAATTTTTATTTCATTTTTGCGATCAGAGACCCCAAATTTAGTTTAGTGAGGTCAAGAGTATACCCTAGAACGGCCCAAAATAGGGGATTCTTTTCTTTACATGTACCCTTGGTAAGGTCGAGCGAGGGGGTCAATCCACCCCGATCTTATATAAGGATCTTATATATCAGGCTAAGTATGATCTTTTTTGAGTTTTGGGGACTTTAGGGTTTAATAAGTGGCTTCCATCCTCTGAGCAGGTTTTCTTCAACCGGACCCCTTTGAAGTCAAGTTGATCATTGCACGGATTGCAGCATGTCGACGTTGGATGGAGAAGTGGATATGGCTTCTTCTTACGCAGACCGCTTGAAAGCTTTGCATGCAGACATAAACCTCATGAATCATGTGAAGTTCTTCATTTACGACATTTTTAAATTCGGCACGGGAGTTGGCGACGCGGGTGTCCGACTCCGTATCCAGCAAGATCCCTCCGCCCATTTCTGCATGAATTCCGTCTACTTCACTCCGAAGCAATTACACATCCTGACTTCTTTCCAGGGAAGAGACGGGTGCACGCTTAGAGAAGTTCTTATTCAAGCAACTAGAGACCGCATGTCGGGGCACGCTCGCACTTACTCCACATCGGGGTACCAAGTTCGCAACTTCGATAAAGACTCGAGGTACATCTTATGGAACATCAAGGACTTGGCTCCTGAGATGGAAGACTTGTTTGGTGTGAAGAAACACTTCGAAGTTGAGCATGGTTTCAAGTTGTTGTTTGACAAGTTTGTTAAGAAGCGGTTGGACTAGTGGAACAATCCAACAATGTATTAGGTTTCAAGTTGTTCTTCAACAAGTTTGCTAAGAAGCGGTTGGACTAGTGGAGCAATCTGATGTATTAGGTTCCCATACGAGAGTTGTATGGTGCAATCCCTTTGGGGTAGATGCTTTACAATAGTAGTATTTTAAACAAAAACTTTCAATTTTGAGTAGCCTAGAAAACGAAGAATCGCTTCAAGTGGAAATTGAAATTGTTATTGAGTCAAAGTATCTAGTGAAGTAGCACATACACACTACAGAGATGAGTGTGGTTGTTTTTTCTCCCATTAGAATATGTGGTTTGAAGTCCCCATGCAAAGAATAGTATCTTCTGGACAAGATTTTGGGGTCAATATGAATGTGTCCAAAAGATACTACACCTTACATCACACTTGCAACATAGCACATGAGCTTATGTCTAATCTATGGTAGAAGTACCTATTTCAGATAATTGTAGCCCCTTATGATGTTTAGTTACAAGACCCAATTGTAGGACAATAGTTGGATGCACTATTCATTGAAAAAGAGTATCTATCTATACCTTCTCATCCACTCATCTTTCTTCCACCTCCTCGCTTAGGGAGAAGTGCCAAAGCTAACCATGATAGGTAAGTCTATGAGATTGGAATGGGTCCGAATGGAAAAATCCACCACTTAGATTGAATAAAATATTCATTCTTGGGAAAAAAATTCATTTTTTTTTTTTCCAAATTCTTCCTCATCCTTATGTTTTTGCACACATTGAGCTCAATTTGTCAACAAATTTCCCATATCCTACAGGCTGAAATGCTTAAGTTATCATAAATAGGTACTTCTACCTTAATACTGCAGGCTACAAGAAGGAATCAGATACCCGCTGAATGAGACACAATAAGAAGAACCGCAACCTCTCTTCAGCAACTAAGTTAATTTATACGAGCCTCCTGACCACTGTTTTGCACAAAGCCAGGTCTGCAAACCACCAAAACAAATTGTTCAGAGACTCTCTGCTTGAGTTGCACAGCACTATATTAACCATGATCCATTTGTGTGATGTCACAGAGGACCCAAAGGATGGAAAACCTCTCAGTTATTAGAGGTATGCTTAAGCTATATATTTCAACATTCTCAGGTCCTAGTGATGCTTGTCTCCTAAAACAGGCAGAAAAAGCAATAACAGCAGTAATAGCAGTCTCCTAAATACACTCAAACCTCTTTAATTGCACTACCTCAATGGGACAAATAGACTCCTTATCACATGTTGTAAAGATTCTTAGGACATACAGTACGTGCAATTAGAGAGAGTATAGATACATATTCTCATGGAAAAGGGAATGCGGAGAGTTAGCAAAGAGAATTGCCCTTGGCACTAACCTCAACTGATGCACCTTCTCAACCTCTGCAGCTTCATGAACACCGTTTCAACTTACTTTAGGGTTTAGTATTCAGGTTTTTAGGGTTTAATGAGCAAACCCTGAGCCTCATTTCTAACAGTACGGGTCGCAGCAAATTCGTGTGGTAGCCTTGATGATGGCTTCTTAAGTCCACTCAGACAGGTCCTCCTACGTCCTCTAATCTACCCCTCTACATTTTACAATTATATCTAGAAACAAGTTCTTTTGTCATAACCCGTTTTGTCACTTTCTAGGTAGCCAAATTGGAGAAGGTGACATAACCTAACTCTCAGCTACTTGTTGTGGACCCTCCAATGGAGCCAAAAAGTGAGATCTCAACATCTACAATTGCATACATCTGCCGAAGTGGTTGTCCGATCACTGACTCAAGACTCAGCTTGTTATCTTGTCCAGATTCAGCATTTCAAAAACCAATGACTCGTCGTCGTTGTCACCGGCCCATCCGAGATAAAATCAGGAGCCCCACAGCTGACAAACAGATCCCCCACAACGCGATGGCCAGAACCAGGAACGTTGAGGCTTCGTCTGCCAACTTGAACACCTTCTGAGTCTTCTTCAAGACTTTGTCCATGACAGGGGCCAGAGCGGCAGCAGCAGCTAAACGCAACGGCCTCGTGAAATTGTTCCCTGTCCACATTGATACCATCCCCTGCCATCATTTGAAAAGCACATTTTAAGAAGGAGAAACAAGAGATGAAAGCGTATATTTACAGTGCTGATAGATAGATAGATAGATGGCAAGCAGGTTCATAGCGGTAAGGTAACTAACCCCTACTACAGGAGAAAAAAAGACTTACGCCAAGACAAGCTTTGAGGTTATTAGCAGGGTTCTGTCCTGTCTTCTCAAAAGCCAAAAATGCAATAAAGAAGAAAGCGGTGTACGTGATGCCGTTGAATAGGCCATAAGCAAGCAAACCAGCCCGCCCCAATTTGGCCATTTTTTCCTTCAAATCTCCAACGTTCATCTGCGGAACAATTTGTTTACTGAAAGTCAATAACAATATGATTGGTGAAACAATACAAATTTAAAAAACCACAGCACATTTTTTCTCCAACTTGTTTGTAAGCCTGGGCTTTATAAAAAAATTTGATACACTTCATTGGCAGGTTTCAACCCCAATTTTCACCTTGTGTGCCACTTTGAACTCATAGATGTGGAAAAGTAATAATTCAATGGTGTAAACCCTACCCCCACAAATTCAAACTTTCAGTCAAATCAGTGGTTGAAGGTCCCCACACAATATGAGATATGAAGGCCACAAGATGAAATCAATTCACCCCACTTTCATTTTGCATTTACAGTTGCATCTCTTAAAAACGAGTGAAATTTGATGAGTCAATGGAATACTCTGAGAATGTTCCCCCACAAAATCAACTCTTTGAAGCAAATTTAGCATTGACGTTGCACACCATAATTCACAAAATTTGGAAAGACGGAAGTGAGAGTGCAACTCTAGATGCTACCCAAAATTGAGTTTCAATAGAATCTCGTAATCCTGGACATATACGAGTATGACAATAGCAGCGTTGTTAGCGAATCGTACCTGCCAGTTCTTCCAAAAGGATGTATTCACACTCTTGGTCGAATCCTGGTCAATCATGGCGATGCCAATTTCAGCAACAGTTGCAAACAACAAATTCAATAGAAACTACATTTTATCATACCGACACTGCACACGTCGAAACCCTAAAGTCACAGTTGTAACGTAAGGAGACATAAATCACCGTTTGCCGACATACTGACTGTCTTCACGGTTTCGCTTCGTCGGCACAAATGACTCGCAATTCCGAAAGAATTCTGGCTTACGACCTAGAGCTCTAACGACAAACCCCTTAAACCCTAAAGAAGTGAGGATTCTTGACCTGAAAATGATCAATCCAATTGACTAAATTGTGATAAATGTAATTCAAATAGCACCAGAACCATCAGTTCACTAGAATCAATGAAAAGCATTGCATCAGTTGGTCAAAAAGTATCAAAATTGAACAGAAGATGAGAACGAAAATGATGCACTCAATACAGGGGATGCAATTTAGGCCTCTTGGTCCTTTAGGGTGTAACCTCCCTACAATTCTCTTCGAGCAAATTCTTCAAAACAAACGAACAAGGATTGATTACTGCCACCCAGGGGATGCAATTTAGGCCTCTTGGGCCTTTAGGGTTTAACCTACCTGCAATTCTCTGTTTGCAAATTCTTCAAAAACAAATGAACAAGGATGGAATATTACAACACACACCTCCAGTTCCTCCGAAGGCTCAGCAGAAGAACAATCGCCTGGCGCCGAAGCAGCCAAAGCCCAGAATTGACTCCCTGTTGTTCTCCAATTACCAGAAGAGCTAAATCTCATAACACTTGCTCGCCCTCTCAAACGAACCATCTCCAACCCAGAACAGAGCGACAACGACGGAGGACGGAAGCCACCATCGCAAGCCCCAAATGGCCGAGCCCCAATTGAACTTCCAAGCATAAGCGCCATAGCTGGAGACCACGAAAGCAATAACATAAGGTAGGCTGTCGTAAAACCAACCGCGAACCAATTCGTGTTTAAGACTAACACGAAAATTTCGCACAGACAGAGCTCAATGGTAATATTATACTACAGACAAAAGTAACGTCTCCCCCAAGGGAGCTTTCGCAGTATTCACACATCTTCACGTCACAACCACCTTCAAGCCATCGTATAGCGTGCAATACACATGAACAGGGTCAGTTGCTTTTTTAAGTAGCGTAATAAGTCGAGAATCAGATGAACTTATTCATGCAATTCAGTTCTCGGAGTTTGTTTCGTGGATGAGATCACTGGAGATGAAGTCATCTGATTCGAATCGGCACTTCTGAGATTTCTGCTCCGAACTTTCCTCTGTTCCGTGATTCTTGCGAGCATCTGAAAAGGCTTTAATTGTTATTCGATATCTGGCAGATGGTGGAGCCCCAGATAACGGATGAATGCCAATTGGCAATGTCCAGCACATTACTGTAGCGCCGCCATGAACTAACCGTAACTGAACTCTTGATGCAGAGAGATGGAAGAGAAGCAGAAGCGCTGCGCTTTGGTTCGGTGCTAATGGAGCTCAACTTGACGAAACTTCTAGGACTACTGCCTTTCCCCTTCAGTTTCATTACTTGCGGAGAATTGCACGCAACTGAAGCTCTAGATTGAAGGGCGACATTGAATTTCAACGATACTCTTTTTAGCTTACAGCAATCGTGGACTCTTCGGCAACAGGAAGAGCTTGAAGAATAATTTCTTCCTCGTCGCTTGCGAGGACCGCTGAGATGGCCGCTGCGAGGAGCCCGAACCAGATTATGGCAATGTTCGCTCGAAAGAAGCAGAAATTGTCCTCGCCGCCTACAGGGGAGCCAGCTGGAATTCCTGTCACTACTACTGCATCATCCCAAGCGGAAGACGAAGAAATTCTAGGTCAAGTGGCGGAGTCTCTAGTACAAACGTACTCCATTCACCCGACTTACCCCTTTCCAATTGCAGACCTTCCTTCACCACAACAACGAGCATTATTAGCTCCCACATCGACGCCGAAGGTGATCAAGAAAGGCGACCTCGACCTTCTCTACTTCCAGCCGTTTCTAAAAAATTCCACGGCGAGTGTCTTCTACAAGCATTTGCTGGAGTCTCTGCCGTGGTACAAAGTCATGTACCTCGCGAGAGGGATGACGATCAATACGCCGCGCTACACCACCGTCTTCGGCCTCGACGAAACTGCAATGTGGGATCCGGAGCACCGTGACGACAGTAGGGTTTCAGTTGCAGGGGTAAGGGTTTTGTCCGCCATGTCCAAGCAACCCGTGCCCGCGAATGTCTACCATTCGCCGCCGCGTCCGATTCCTCGTTGCTTGCACAAGCTCAAGAGATGCGTGGAGGACGCGACGGGGGAGAGCTACAACTTCGTGTTGGTGAATTTCTACGCTGACGGCTCGCACTCGATCTCGCCCCACGCGGACGACGAGTCGTTCCTGGGGCAAAACCCTTGCGTCGCGTCGCTCAGCTTGGGCGGCACTCGCGACTTCGTCATGAAGCACAAGACGAAGAAGGAGATGGCCAGTGAGAAGTTTGCGTTGCGGAACGGAGATATGGTCGTGATGCGCGGGACAACGATGGCGAATTGGCTGCACAGCGTGCCCAAGCGCGTCGGGAAGACGCAGGCGACCTCGCCGAGAATCAATGTCACGTTTCGGAAGGTCGTCAATGCCAAGGGGAGCAACAATTACGCGCATTACAATGTGGGAACCGGGCCTGTGCACCGATTTGTGCAGGGGTCCATGGTGCCTATTGCCACCGAAGATTAACACCATCTCGTGTTCCATCTTCGCTTCTGCTATGAGTTCTGCAACCCAACGAGCTTCAGTCTATTGAATCCGGTTGTTGTACAAATATGTTTAGGGTTTAGGGATTCTTCTTGTGACTGCTTTGAAGGGCTTGTTGGCGAGGACATTGCTGCACTTCGGAGAATGTGTCTTTGCGAGTGAAGGTGGTCGTTAAACTCTGCAACCCGGAGGAAGTAGAGCTGATGAGCTCCAGTGCATTTAACCATGCAGCACTCCGGTTGTAGTAAAACGTGTTTCATTTCGGAGGGATGTGTCTTTGAGAATGAAGGTGGTTTTGTGGATCCATTGGAATCCGTTTTTGCTCCTGCTTTGGACACTGCAAGAAGGAAGACGAGGAAGAGGAATTGATGAGCTCCATTTCATAGAATCCAGCGGCAGCATTCCGGGTGTTGTACAGACGCGTTTTGAGTTCAGGGTTTCTTTCTGTGCCTGCTTCCAAGGACATTACTGCATTTCGGAGGATGTATGGCTTTGCGAGTGAGGGTCGCTGTAGAACTCTGCAACCCGGAAGACGAAGAGGAACACTTACTGAGCTCCAGTCCATTAAATCTAGCAAGCAGCAATCCTGTTGCTGTTCAAATGTTGGTGCTTCCTGTGACTATCTGCAAGAGATTATTGCTGAGAACATCGTTGCATTTTGGAGGACGAGTCTTTGAGAATGAAGGTGGTTGTTGAACTCTGCAACCCGGAAGATGAGGAAGAAGAGGAAGAGGAATTGGTGAGCTCCAGTCAATTGAATCCAGAAGCAACATTGCGGTTGTTGTACAAACGGTTGTTGTACAAAAGGTTTAGGCTTTAGGGGGAAGGTAGTCAGTTGTTGAACACTGCAAGCTGGATTTTGGATGAATGAAAAAAAAATTGAATAAAATATTGCCTTGAAGAATTTTGTACATTGTCCAAAATATGAACTTTGAAGCACATGAGGATTATTTAACCCTTAAATGCCAGAGGCACCCAAATCTGGTGTTTGCAAAACTTTGAAGTTAAATAAAACCTAACCAAGTTCCTATTTTTAGTAGTTTATATTTATGGAAAGTTCTTCTTGAAGTCTAGTTTTAGCATCAAAAATCCCATCTTGAAAATAAATGATAATGATTTTTCTATTCAAGATTTTGTGCAAAGGGTACCCATTGCAATCTTGATGTCCCGCAGTGTTGAGAGTTCTTGTGAATGAGCCTCAAATACACTAGATCTTGGTAGAAAAAATCACATTCAAAATCCATAAATTGATTGGGGTTAAACCTCATATATCCATGTAGGACGTTTAACCTCATATTTTTTTGGTCACCAACACTTTAGATTTGACTTGTGAAAAGAGGATTGAAAGACTTCACATTACTTTTGTGATATTGTTGTGTTTTCTTTTCCTATCAGATCTCTAACATGTCTAGTTTGAATTTGTATAATTACAATTCAAAAAAATTGATACAACCTATCAAAATGTTGGCATTTTGTTCAATTTAGAGCAAATTCCAAGAAGCCCAAAATAGGCCTTGGGCATTTAGGGGTTAATTACTTCCCTTGCCATGTTGTGTTTCTACACACTATTTTTATAGCTTGATTCATTAAAGAACTCAAGATACTAAACTTAGTGGTTATAGTTGAGGTAGTGGTCTTGTCTAAGTCACCTTGCACTTAACCCTCTAACATTCGCCCTATCAAATATATAATTTTGATATATACATGTCATAGAAGATGTGTTCATTGAAATTGCCATACAATGACTTGATAGAAAGCTTTGTATATAGGTTACAATTTTGTAGTTAATCTTTTTAATAAGAAACCCTTAATTCAACAACCTTCGTAACTTGAATTTGAAATAAATGTTTTGTGGATGTTAGTGGGTTAATCCTTTAACCTTGGAGCACTCTGACGTCCAATTTCTAGACTCAAAATTAGACTTCTTTCTCATTACAACTTAGATGAAAGTCATTCTAATTTTTAGAGATACTTTATGAAGTTGTGGTCCTATCCACTGGGTTTGATTTGGTGTTATCAGAGCACATATTTTTCTAAAATTACAAATGTGGAAGTATCAATGTGAAGTGGTTGACTTGTGTTGACTCTAGTTCAAACTTGGAATTGCAAAAATGAGGTTATAGACTCAAGAAACAAAAAAATTCCAAAAAAATTTGATATCAAGAGAACCTCATTTCAAATCCTTTCCAACAAAATTTACCTCAAAAATGGTAATATTTTTCTTGTAATTGAATTTAGAAGGAATTTTGAATTTTCCCTTTCAAAATTTATAGAAACACATTGGTAATAGCATTGGTGAATCTAACCTTATGGATAAAATCTAAAACTAAAACTCTACAACTTCTATTTGCGTCTCAATTCAAAAATATTCTTCCAAATAGTACTTTATGATGATTTTTCTGAAATTGTCAATTTTAGAGATGAGTCTAGACACTTAGGGGTTAACTTCCAAAGCTTATTTTAATTTTTTGCATTATATTGCTTCCATCTTTGTACAGAATATATTTCTTACCTCAACTTCATCAATTAACATAACATTATTAAGAAGCTAATTTAACCCACCGCCTTTGGGATCCTAAAAAGATAAGTATCATTTGGTGAATACCAAGGGGGATATAAGGACTTATTAGCACTTGCCACAACTAAGAGGACTACCACTAGGAGGACTATCCCGCAAGTCACATAGTGCAAAGGGGATCCCACAATTATGGTTAAGAATATTATGAATACAATTGAAGGTTGCTTTCTTAAAGATCAAAGTATTATTAATGATAAAATGAGAAGCATCACCTTGAAGGACCCTGTTTGTCATCTAGAATATGGACTTCGAGGAGCTCTCATTTGAACTATACTGACTAATAGTCCAATATGCAGTGTCTGTAATTGCCTCAAGTTAGCCTTAAGTTAGAATTCAATCATCGCCTTGCAAATTAGAATATTGATAGGAAGAATGTAAGGCGATGATTGCAGAAAGCACACATGTTCAAAGAGATGATTCAGCCATAAGTTGCTGGATCCTTCATGAAGTAATCATCAGTAGGATTTTGTTCTGCTCTGGTGATACTAAAGCCTCCAATCTCTCCATTCTTGAGAATCTCCTCCGAGACCTTTGCAAAGGGAATCAAGATTTTTTCTGCAGAGACTCCTGAACTCAATCTAAAAAGTCATGTCAATATTCGCACTTCTTTACTCAATCTAGACATGCACTCTATTGTGGGCTATCAAGCTATCGGTATTGTGAAAAAATGAAAAACTTGGTACTATGAACAACCTCCCCAAATGCTTTAGAATGTTACATATCTGATGCCAGAATGCAAACAGGACCCAATTTTTGGCTGGTAGGAAGGAAAATCTACAAGCTTTTGATATGCATGCATTTGGCTGGTGCCGGAACATCACATTGATCAGTTGAACAATGTCTCTGCCTTCTGTAACATTGGAGGTACTAGCCAGTCGAGCGTCTCCATCTCACCCAATGACTTCGCCACTCCCAGCTTCAATGTTTCTGAATCTGTCGCAATCACAAATAAGCTTGAAATCAGATTCTTTGCATGCTAAAGTCAAAGCCATGCTGCATAATGCCAGATCCGGCGTTCAGTGTCATTGGCTAGTCAGAAGTGAATAATAGCCTGCGATCCTTCTCCTCGTTCTGAGCTCTAATATCAACCCAAAAGCACAAATTTGGACAGTCTCAATTGTGTAGAGCAACTCGACATATGTCCAATAATGCTCTCGAGTCTCAAGGATCTCAAGCATTATTAGTCCAGAATGTGACACACAAAGGTTTCTTGATGTGTACCTTGCAAACTGGCCTTGATTTCCACAAGAGTCTGCATGAGACCTATGCAGGAAGCACGTATGTCTTCGTACGATTCTCGCAGGAGTACCTGAAAAAAGGGGAAAATACACCAATCTCAGAATATAAAACTTGTGATTTTTGGCATGAACGAAACAGTATCTACCGTAATTATGTACTGGAACAACAACCGAGGAAAAAATGCTAGACAATCAGGACTCCAAATTTTCATTCTCCTGAAGGAAAACACATACCAATTCCTCTGGACCACCCATGTTACCGTACAGCGGGTCATCTATGTCTTCCATCTGTCACCAAACAATATATGCCCGAGTTAACAAAGAAATCAAAGATAACGAAGCTTCATATGAAATTGAAAATTGAAAATCTTATTTCATTTTGACTTAACATTCTTGTCATGATACCCTGAAACTGGGATATGTGTGAAACCCGTCCTCCCATTCTTTCACAACCAAAGTCAATGAGAGGAGGGTTGAGGGACGTAACAAAAGAATATGATGTAAGAATAGATGCACATGGTTGCATATGAGAGGCTACGAACAATACTTTCATAATGGAATATCTAAACGACTGCAAATAGATCCAAATCCACAAGTCATTGCAGAAGCTGAAGGATAAGGGTGTCAATAGATAAAGACTTGTGCTTCGAGAATAGAGGCAATTTAAGAAATGCGATTAGAAGTCTCTACTTTGCGATGAGATTCTGGTCTTAGAATAGCACGGGGCTGGAATTGGAATCAAACAACAGAATTGCATGGCTGAAATCATAACCCTATTGTTATGGAGCTATATATTGATTGAGCCTAAATAAACAATGAACAAGGAGAGCTTCTGTTTGTTTATGCAAAGAGGTATCATCTACTCACCTTCTTTGTCCTACAAAATTCAGCAAGTCGTCGAACTTTTTGTGTGTATCGAGCCCCCTTATCAATAGCCTCATAAACTGTAACCTCCTTCAGCACATCCGAAGCGTTGAACTGCAGACACACAAAAAGAGTCCAACGCAGTAATTAAGAATTAACAATTCCAAAAGCTTGTGTTGATGATAAGGAAATCTGTTCATAGACTGAGTAGATATTTGCAATATGGAAAAAAGCAGATTCGCCCAGAGATAAAGCACATCTAACGAGAATGGATAATGGACATGACATTCTTCCCAATTACGTTCATAACGCGGGGTTCATCTTAACAGTACACCCGTAAATACTAGATCATCCTAAGCTAGAGCTCTATTGCACGTGGTCCCTGTCCTGTGGGTTGAAAAGTCACCCATGTACAATGTGAGTGCCATCCAAACACATGACTAGTAAGAAATGAGATTCTTCTAGGTTCTATCAGTCCAAAATGCTTCTATGAGATACATCATATGATGTGGTACTCATGGTTCAAGGGTACACAGATTAGTGAGGGCGTAAAATTAGTGTCAGCTGCAAATTCGGGGTCCGTACAATGAACTTTGTTGTGTGGAAATTAATACAATACGGTTATATATCAGCTTTCACTTCCTTGAAATAGTGTGGCTTTGGTAAATTAGTGTCACGTGCACTATTAGGATAATTCGGAGTGGTCTAAGCTCACGATTGGGACCCTCCTACTTCAAATTTCAAAACTTCAGAGGTTTATCATAGAATATCCAAATAATATAGATTTTGGTGCATTGGGAACAAAATGGGAACAAGGCACACACCCAAAAATCCATTAAAATAATGGAAACCACTCAAAACAGTTGAAAGATACGGAGTACGAGGACTGTTTCGCTACCTTATCCATGACGACGAGAAGATCGAAAACAACAATGTCCGCTTGACACTCGAAGACGCATGCTGCAGCTCCTTCAGGCAATTTGAGCCCAATCTCTTCAGCTACTGCAACAGCTCGTGGATCTGGAGACTCTCCGGCGTTGTAGTCCCTTGAAGCCTGCAGCAGATGGTCGTCCAAGAGAACATTCCCAGGGTCGTTATTGTACAGAATTACTCAGTGATAGAATTCAACACAGAGTTATGCAAGTAGTGCAAACATCTCTAAAAAACGTCCTGAAAACATTAGACGGTCTTTTCAAAAACCTATATACAATCACACAAAGCCAGGCGGGCATAAATGTGTCCTAAGTTTTCACTAATGCAAAAAATAGACTACGGTGACAAACGACAACATTCTACAGTAAGCCCCTTGCATTCTTTCCAATGTAGCACAAAAAAGATCTGGAGCACAATCATATTGAAGAACAGGCCCACTTCTAAAGCAATTTATTCCATTGCCAGACATGCAATCACAGTCGAATAAGCTCAAATACAAACATGCTGACCAAGGACTGTATGAAATGATATAAATGCTACTAAAGTGAGTCAAGATCACAAACACAGCATGAGCTCAAGAGCTCAAGATTGTTCACAAAAGGAATCTGCATTCTTTTTCTTAGCTCACTGTCAATCGATTCCAAGACCTTTCAGACAACTCCTTTAGAATGTCATGCATTATGCAAGTGGTGCAACTTCTCTAAATCTCTTCCTGAAAACAATAGAAAATCTCCAAAATTCTCTACACCGCATGAACTTGTCCTACATTTCAAAAATAGGTCACAGCGACCAAGCATGAACTGATAAGGGAAAATTTTGATTGAGAATCACGAAACCATACCTTAGAAGCACATTCAACAAATTCCTGCATCCCGTGCTCTCCAATCAAGGAGTTAAAAATGGCTTCCGCATACACCGATCGACAAACATTCCCCTCGCTCAGAAACAACACCCGCACCTTCGTATTCTCCAAGTCCTGAAGAGACAATAAACACACCGAAACCGCAGCTGTAAGCACGCTCCTCTCTCATCAGAGAATCACGAGATTCAATTTGAAAAGAATAAAGAAACAAGCACAAAGAATCCTGAAAGAAACAATCACACACAATCCCGATAGAAACAATCACAGACTCCCGCAAGATTACCGAAGTTTTCTGAACAAACGGCGAAACGCGGAACACAGGCGTCACGCAATTGCTGCTAACATCAAACTTAGGCACACTATCCTCTCCTCCACCAGCTGGATTCTCCCTTGCAATTGCTTCGACGTCCTCAAGAGCACTCCGAGGACTTGAAACAGCAATTGAACTTGTGGATCTCGCTAACGGAGCTCCGAAGGTGAGCCTTGCACGCTCCCAGTCGCGCATTTGAGCGCCATATGGAACTGCTTGGAATTTCGGAAATGACTTGGTCAATGCGCGCATGGAGAATAGCGGCAATGGCGCGGTGGTGGCCGAAGTCGAAGTCTCGGACGTCTTCAAAGTGCCGCGGTTACGACGAGAGTCGCCTACTAACCCCACCCCGTGCTTCACTAAAGCTTTACAAATATACATTTCGCTAAACCCTAGGATTCGCAAGCTCTCTCGCACTTCTTTCTCACACTAATTCACCGCTAACTTCGGTTCACGATTCTTCTGCTCGCACCAGAAGCTCTCTCGCACTTCTTTCTCTCACTAATTCACCGCTAACTTTGGTTCACCATTCTCCTGCTCGAACCAGAAGCTTTCTCACACTTCTTTCTCACTCTTCCTAACCGCTAGCTTCGGTTTTACAATTCGCAACAAAAGCTCTCAACACTCAGTCGAGAACAAAAGTCTTATCAGCATGCCAAGAAAAACACTAAAGCAAAACTCAAATTCCTTAGAGAATCCGGACTCAGAAACTGTCGCAACTGAAGAAATTTTCTAAGAAAATGCACCAATGGATTCAAACGGTGCTCGTCACTCTGGACTTTAAGTGTGCTGCTGCAGTGCTCTCTTGTGGATAACAATCCTGTCGACTCTTCTCGAGTTTCGGTCATCTTCTTCCTGACTGACCCTACCACTTGGATAAAGGAATCAACCGATATCTGCGTGGCACGTGGCCAGTGCAGCGGTGCGCTCAGTCCGACCTTCACTTTTTTCTCCGTCATTCTGTACCTCACTGTTTTGTGGAAGAATGCTCGCCATGGATGTGCGCTTTGCCTTTCGCACCATTGTGCGCGGGCTTGGTGTAACAGTGTTTAGGATTTGTGTTGCAGCGTCTCTTTCCTGTGGACACTGACTACAACGAGGAAGTTCATTGTCAATTCCTCTAAAAGGTGCCTGTGTGTGCGTGCAGGGTGAGTGCCGGAGCTTCTTTCTTTAGGGTTGCTACCTGCGGAGCTCGCGCTTTTAATAAGTCGCGGAGTTGTGCGCCATCATGGCTTGTGTCGATCCTGCACTGTGGAGTTTCGCTTCCAGACATGAAATTCAATCGCAATGCATCCCGAGGTTTTCTCTTCCACAGTTGCGACCGACAATTTCCACCCGAACTTGTAGATGCGCGTTCGGTTCCAAGTCATTCCAAGTTCCATTAGCATCGACAGGAGCTTCATGGTCTGCGAGGAAGAGAGAGAAAGGCCCTGTTTTTGGAGTGGATCGTTTAGCTTTGGATTCTCGAGTAGACAGGAAATCTTCGGAGAGGGATGTAAGTGTGACAACTTCTGAGGAAGGAGGTGCATTGGAGCTCGTGGACACAGATGGCATCAGCTTTGAAGAAGGTGATGACATCAATGAGATGCTTCGGCAACCTCGAAGCTATTTCGATGCCGAGAATTGGCAGATGTTTGCAGCGGACGAGGGAGCTAGACCTAGGGATGACGATGAAACGGAATCGGAAAGCGAGATGGAGGATGGAGGAAGTGGAAGGTTGGTGAGGAGAAGGAAGGCTGAGGACGCTTTGTTACCGTTTCCTGACAAGGCTGCTGTGAATTGGACTGCAGCTGATAAGGAGAGGGTTCAAGCTCTACATGCTTTTCTTCACAGGTGAGAAACTTTTACCCTGTTTTGAGTCACATGAATGGATTCACCGCTGGTCTATTCTTTCCTCAGGGAAATTGAATCTTCTAAGCTTTTCATCCTTTCTTTCTTTTTCCGAGAAGATGCGTAGATTGAGGGATTGAAGACAAGAACCAGTTGCAAATTGAGACGAAAACTCAAATTGCTACAAAGTTTCTGTGTGTGATGCACTTACATGTTAGCATTCTGGCAAATGTTTTCAGAGTGGCCTTGTTCTTGAGAAGTGGTTTTCTGGTATCTGAATTTTTGGATATTGTTTTGGAGGGAAATGAATTCCTCTTAGTCCGTAATGTTGACAAGGTAAAATCATCCAGGGACTTGATACCGTCTACTATACACTGACCCCTGTTACCTATAGCAACTCATGTATTTCTCGCACCTGGTTGGACTTGAATTAGGAAGTTAGGTGTAAGCACGATTTGGCCATGGCCACCCCATGAATGGAAATGGGGTTTTCCAGTATCCATTCAATAGTGATTTACAACCTCCCACTTTGTAACTGCATACGAAATTCACTCATAGTGATGAATGTTTTATCTCAATAGATTTGCTCTTGTAACTGAGGATCTCTCCATTTCTCTATACATTTCCTAAAATCACACTCCTCTATGATAAATGCTTAAAGTGACTCAAATATTACCCTCTACCTTATGTAGTTGCACCTGTCTTTGTCAGTCTATTGTGAATTAGGTCGACCTCATACTTATGTTAAAATGCTTACAGTGATTCAAATGGTATCCTCTACCTTATGCAGTTGAATCTTACTTCTGTTTATGTTAGTCTTGTGAATTAGGTCGACCTCAGTTTGGTTAACAGTGAACTTTTCACATTGAGCATCTAAGTTATCTTTTTTAAAGCATTAAAAAGGGTTTTGAAATCTCTGAATGTGCAGGCATGAGAGTGAGATGGGCCGTTTTGCAGTGGAAGCAATGCGACCCAGGCACATGGACGACACTGAGGAGCTTCTAGTAGATTCCTTTGCGGAGCTCATGGGAGGGCTACTCACATACCGTCCTCTCTTAGCCTTCACCGTGAAACAGTACGTCCGAGAGCGGTACGCAACTCTGCCCCATTCCGTGACCCTCGTTGGTCTCTATGCGCCAGTGGAGGGTATTGCAGACAGCGAGGGAGAGTCTCTTGTGGCCGGAACAGTTGAGCTCTCCTTCTCAATAGCCGGGCATCCTGATGTTCCCACTCCAGCTCCTCCTCCTAATTCGCCCTACATCTGCAACATGGCTATCAGAAAAGAGTATCGGAGGTAAACTCTTCAAATTGTCACTGATTTTTTTTAAATGTAGCATTCTATTGCCCATCTTACATGCACCCTTGAAAGTCGGACCAATTTTGATCTGATTCTGATTCTTTCTAGTATTTCCTCAACTCAGAACATATTAATTAATCCAAACTAGTTCTCTTTCAAAGTTTGACGTCTTTAGGTAAAGTATGTTATGAAGCCCAATCATAGCTCACCCAGCCCTGTGGAACCATCTGTCGTGAAGAGTATAGGAGGCTATGTGTGTCGGAAATCTGATATAATTAAACTCTCACAGACCACATTCATTCAGCATACGCAATTGCTCTTCTTTACGGATTAACGTTTCGCTGTTTCATTTTCTGGTCTTGTCGGAGTCTCTGAGTGTCATCAGAAGTAAACTTTGCAAATTTGGTCCTTTGAGTTCCAAATGAGTATGGAATTCTGTATGTGTTCTAATGGCAGCCATTTCGTGGAGGTGGTGCAGACGGGGACTTGGGCGGCAGATGTTGAAGGCAGCAGAGGATCTGGCGTTGAGCTTGGGGTACGAGGACATGTATTTACACGTGCGAATCATGGACACAGCGCCTCTGACCATGTACAAAGAAGCAAGCTATCAGGTGGTGTCCACGGACAGCTTGCTATCTGTGCTCACGTTCCAGCGCCGTCGCCACCTTATGCGCAAACGCTTGTGTCGAGCAAAGCTGGTGCCAGAGTAGTTGTAGCAGTAGGCAGCTCAAGTATGTACAATTACTTTCTTATATTTGTTACAATATATCACAATATTCTTCAAGAAGAGTTGCCTCAACATCCTTGCGAAGTAAGGAGGATTGTCCAATAACAAAGCGAAGCGGTTGCCAAAGTAGTTAACTGAAACTATGTATTGCAGTTACTTTCAAATATTGTTACGATATTTCACAACATTCTCCAAGAGTTGCTTCAACATCCTTGCAAAGTAAGATGGATTGTCCTAAAATTGAGCAAAGTGGGAAAAAAGTAGTTAGGTGAACTATGTACAATTAATTCTTATATTATTAAAGTGTGTCATGGCATTGTTAAAGAGTTGCCTCAACATAATGTGGACCATATCAAAATGGAGCAAAGTGGGTGATGAAGTACCACTATGCACCCAAAAGTGGCTGTAACAGCCACAATAACTATTGGTTGAAGACCCAAACCGTGTGCACACGGGAGCCAGCGCAGTGTGATTGAAAGTCCTCTTTCGTTACCTTCTCGCGCTCTCTTTGTGTGGGTTGGTTTGGGAGACAGGCGCTCATCGTTGGCTTGCTTTGCGTTCCGGAATCCCTAGCACGCCACCATGGTTTTCCGGGTACGCAATCCTCTCTTTTGCCTCTCCTCTCTAACCGCTGTTTCTTAAGTCCCTCAAAGATATTGCTCAATTTTTGTTAGGGTTTATGCGATTGGGTTTTGGTAGTGTCGCCAATGTTGGAATACACTATTATCAGCTTCGATATCTTGATGTGTTTTTCGGATTGGAGAAGCGTTGCGGTTTGCCGACTTTCCTTATTAGGGATCGCGATGCCTGCCGCGGAAAATCTTGTTGAAGGTGACAGTTTAGGGTTAGTGTTCTTGCTTTTGCCGCTCCTGATTATTCCTGTATTTTTTATTGTGACAGTTTCACCAGTACCAGGTTGTGGGGCGGGCCCTTCCGACCCCGGCCAAGGAAACCCCAAAGGCGTACCGGATGAAGTTGTGGTCGACCGACGAAGTGCCCGCCAAGTCGAAGTTCTGGTATTACATCATTTCAAACTTGTGAAATAATTCATTTCTTAGAATTTTTGGGTATACATCGCAATTGCGAGGTGCAGGGGTGAAAGAAAGAGATGACCCCTGAAATTGATACACGGTTAGTCATATGGGCGCTGGTTACGGGCACTGGAACAGCGCTGGTTAGCATCTTTCTCATTATACTCTTTGCGCGCTCCTAGCTTAAACTGCATGATTGTCTTGCTCAGGTACTTCCTCAGGAAGTTGCAGAAGGTCAAGAAGTCCCACGGTGAACTTCTTGCCATCAACGAGGTACTTCACACTACTTACTTCGTCCTTGTTATATAGTAATAGAAGCGTTAGATACAATAGTGCATTTGAGGGGTGCAGAGAAGCGTAGGGAACCCATTCCCGTAGCTTTCTTGGAGTGATTTCCTGGATTAGAATGGAAAGTTTGTTAATTTGGATTCCAACGCAGTATGAATATGTTATTAATTGTTGAAGTTTGAAAATAGTAAGGTCTCAATCATCAGCCTGGGAAGTGTCTCATTTTCTGTCTATTCGTGTGAACCTACACTTCCATTGTAAATGGATTGACTTTTCAACGGACGTGGAATGGACCCCCACGAGAAACGGTTCCCTACCTTAGTTCTTTTCAGATCAACTCGTCGTGGTTTCTTTTTGCAAATCCAGAGAAAGTAATAATTATTTTGTAGAACCTGGGAGCATAGTTATGCAGGTCTCTTGGGCACGGGAGCCCAATGCTAGATCTTTCAGGGCATTCGCATTTACAAGTAGTAGAGTGTCTGGTTCATTAAAGAATGCAAATCATATGAACTAGTCCGAAGAATTCCTGTTGGAGTTATGATCAGAGACAGCATGGTACTAAGCAAGAGCATGTTGTTCTTTCAGATTTTTGAGAAGTACCCCACGACCATCAAGAACTACGGTATCTGGGTGCGTTACCAGAGTCGGACCGGGTACCACAACATGTACAAGGAGTACCGTGACCTCACTCTCAATGGAGCCGTGGAGCAGATGTACGACGAGATGGCGTCTCGTCACCGCGTGCGCTCGCCCTGCATCCAGATCATCAAGACGGCCACCATTCCCGTGTCGCTCTGCAAGCGTGAGAACACCAAGCAGTTCCACGACTACAAGATCAAGTTCCCTCTCACCTACCGCAAGATCCGCCCTCCCACCAAGAGCCTGAAGACCACGTACAAGGCTTCCAGGCCCAACACCTTCGTGTAGACGAAGGTTTGGACCTTGGAAGAGGCTTATTTTTTATGTTTCTTATCGGGATCAGTAAAGATTTGAAGCTTCCTGTCACGTGAAGGATGAATTTGCGTCTGATACGTTCCTTACATGTGTCTTATGGAATACTCCGTACAATTTACCCAACAATTTTCCCGTTTGGCCGTTTGCGATTTGGTTTGGGGAATTTCGGGTGATTAGGGTTTGCAATCGTTGACTTCTAGTTTTCGGGCAGCGTTCAGGCAGCGCTTCCGTGTGGTTGACGCAGGGGTGGGTACTTCTTGCCGTTCCGATCTTCTTCCTTTCTCTGGACGTTCACGTCCGATGCTCACTCAACTTAGATCTCTTTCTCTCAACCAGAATCGAAACCCGAGAACGCAACCTAAAGCTCCCAAATCATGATCCTCAAACGCTATCGAAGCAATGCGTTGCCTCGAAATGTACACTCTCGCTTTTTCTCGTTTTCTTTCTCGTTTTCACAGTGCGGGGTCTCGTGAAAAAACAAAGCACCGATGGATGGACCATCGTGAACAGACAAATTACCACAAAAGCCTCGGAAGACTCATTCTACAGAAAGGTGCGCATTGAATTGCGGGATTCAAATCGTTTTCGTCTCCAGTAAATTTAATCCTTCGAAATCATCATAAATTTTTCACTCTATCATAGAAATAATGAAGATGACTGAACAGAAATTAACGGACAAACAAGTTGTCAACTGGGTCACCATTCTACTCTGCCCAAGTGTTTATACCAATGGATGCAACACATGCAATTGGAATTGGTATAAGGTAAGTACACCTTAAATCATTTGAAATTGCATTGAATGTGATATTTATTGGATTATGATGAGAGCACAGTTGGGAGTCGACATGAGATTCTAAAAATTTTAAGCATGCATATTTTAGATATCATATGAACAATCAATGAAAGGGGTGAGAATAGGTGTACCAAAAATTGATCCAAGGCTGTTATGAATAGAAGTTATACATTTTAGAGAAAGGCAAGAATCTCTAGGGGTTGATATTAGATTTGGTTTATCATACCCTAATGAGGCAACGATTTATTGTAGAGAGCACAAGTGCAATTTTTACAATACGTAGTGCTCTTGAATATGGAGGTTCAAAGGTTTGTCTACGATATTTCTATTACACATTTAAATCATACTACAACATCCTCACATGGTTATGGGTTGATGAAAATTATTGCATTCATGTACAATAATAGTAAATATTTATATAGTGTAAAATGTCCAGAAATTTGGGAGGAGTAACCTAATTTTACTATTTAATATAGTGGATTCTCACTAAGTGCCTAAGGCACTCCATCTTATGGAACCACCAAAGTAAGACTACCAACATGTAATATAGATTCTTCCCTTTGCTTACATAGATGCAGAATGACCTTACATAAGTGAAGCCACTCAATGCATTGCCTTCCCTTACATAGCATTAGATGGGTTTTCCCTACCGGAGAGGGCTATGAGTTCCCAGCCCCGAATTTGGCCGAAACAGGCCGTTCCCAGACACTGCTGACTTGGCAGAACGACTGCCACGTCCTTTTCTTTTTTTTAAATAAAAAAATTTAACTTTGTTTCTCATTTTAAGAACTTTTTTTTTTTTTTTTTTATTTAAAAAAAATTGACACCCGTGTTCGATGGGGGCCGGGGGAACGGAGCTGGGAACGAGCCTGAAATGACCCTCCAACCCCCCCGAATCCCATCTAATGATTATTATTAGATTGAAAAAATAAAGAACAAAAATTACCAAGTATAAGAACAAATAGATTTTGAAAATTAGAAAAAGACCTATTCCCCATTTAGCCATTTGCAATTTGGGGACCTCGGTTTGGGGAATTTTGGGTGTTAGCACCCATCTTTCTACCTTCCAAATAATTGATCGCAAGCATCCTGTTGGTGTAGCGTACGTTTGCATTGGGCAGACAATTTTTTTTAGGGTTTGGGGGTCTGCACAAGGAGAACACACTGGAAAATGAGGCTGCGAACGTGGAGCTTCCGCAAACTCTCGGACTTACATTGGCATCCAATTTCAACTCGCAAATCCAACCTCATACAATTTTTTACTCAAAAGAAATATGATTGATTTCAATTTCTAGTGTAGTTTTTGGCTTGGTAAACATCACTCAAAACACATTGGTGCAATTTTTGGAACTAAAAAAGCAACAATGCAATAATTTAAGCTAACAATACAAAATCTTGTGTCCACAGAAGATAAATGGTAATAATGTTACTTGAATTGAGCCTACTGACATTAAAAGAAACTCGAATATGGTAGGAGCACCAATTAGGAGTTTGAACCTAAATACGTTTAAATGTAAACCTTACACTGATTTAACATATTGAAATCTATCTTGAAATTTCTAAAGAACTTACAAGTCATGAGAGGCGCGTGGGCGTTGATTCCATATTAGGGCGACATTTACGGAGTCAGGGAGGTGTTCAAGGAGGCTTAGAGCGCCCGAGACGCCAACGGGAACTTGGCATCTCATTTGGGGACTTCAAACCCTTTGACCTCGACGTGGAGTTGGTGGAGATTCATGTTTTTCAAGTTGTGATGGAGTGAGAGGTTTTGCCTCGCGGGCTTCATCCAAACATGCGATCATTCTTCAAGAATGGCATTGACTTGATTTTGTAATTTGTTGTGAGGTTTTTCCAGTTTCTTTAGAAGTTTTTCCTCACATTTTATTAGTAAAGGAGTGATTGTGAAACCACTTTCTACACCTGTCTACTGAGTATTATGGGGTTTTATTTCTTTACTATTCTATGGATGTTGCCAATGTTAGTGCTTATGGTGATAGGATGTTTTTCGCATTTCTATCATTGTTTACAAGGTTTTATCATGGTTGTGACTCACATCACAAGTCATGAGGCGTTTTCCCTATGACCACAGTGTTCAACGTTGGTCAAGAGCTATTGAACCTTGGTGTGGTTAGGTTGTTAGCTAATGACAGGGTTCATTGTTAACCCCTAAAGGACCAAGGCCTTTTTTCTGCCAGAAAACACTCAAAACTGCCATACCTATAGCAAGGAGTAAAAAAAATTGAAAAATTGTTTTTTTTTCATATCTAACCATAGGATCTTACACCTAACTAGTGTGAGAGTGTGTGGAAAAAATTTCAGAATTTTTGACCGCTCAAATTGCAAGATATCTACGTTTAAAGTGGAAAAAACAATTTTTTCAGCACATTGTGGGACTAGATTTTTTGACTTTGAACATTTTTTACTTAAAATTTTTGCACTACAGAGTTTTGAGCTTTAAATCTTTATATTGGAGAATTGAGTTGAGAGTCTAGGTAAAAAAAAGAAATTAAAAAAGAAATTAATTATCATTCTTAAAAAAATTGTTAAGTAGAAGTAGGTATGAGATAGAAGGAAAATCTAAAATATTAATATATTTTAGATGGAATTAAAATGCACTAATCCCAATGGTGAGATTGTTCTAGCAAGTAAATCAAACCATGAAAAAAAAAAAAATTGAAAAATTTGAAAAATTGCATTCTGAATGAATCCTACAAGTTATTTTTTTCAAGAAGATGCTCTAACTACCTGAAAAACAAGAATGTCCATAACTTTCTCATAACATATCCAAATGAAATGAATCAAAACTTTCCAGATAGACAAAAATATAATATATGAGAAAAAATAATATTAAAAAGAAAATTCAAATTTTTGTCCATTTTTTTTGGCTGCCCGAGCTGCCCGCCGTCCCCTCGTTTGAGCTTATTTGGTCATAACTATTGTTCCCAGGCACCGATTTTGAAAAAAAATTATATTTCCACAAAGCTAATCAACTTTTCTACCTCCAAAACAAATTTAAGAAAATTAGGAAAAAATTTAAACCCATGGATACCTGCCCGAAAACGCATTTGTCCCCCGAAGGGACAATGGTCCTTTAGGGGGTAACTTATTGCACGCTTTCTCTCATGTTGGCTCGATATGATCTTGGCACAATGTGTTTGTGCACGACAAACTTATGACTTAAGTTTTTTTACAAAATGATCAAAGGATCTTGAACTTAAATTTTTGTTCTAAAATGGATGCAATAAATACTATGCACTCAAAAGAGGCAGTCACCCCCTTTTACTTCCCCAGGCCCACCTCAACCGTTGATTCTCTCTCGGTCACCCCAACCATTGATTGTTTTTGGAAAAAAAAACTAGGGCCCTCTCTTTGCCATTGATGAGGTTCATTGTGAAAAAAAATTCCCCATCGATATTAGATACAAATATTCTATATTGTATACGGATACTATATACCGTATACATGTATAAGATACATGATATGTATGAAACCCCCACCCTCTCAAAATTATAAGAGGGGTGATGTGTGTTTGAAAAATCAAGCTTAATAAAATTTTAATATTAAAATTTTCACAAAGA
This sequence comes from Rhytidiadelphus loreus, assembly GCA_947034895.1. NCBI lineage: Eukaryota > Viridiplantae > Streptophyta > Bryopsida > Hypnales > Hylocomiaceae > Rhytidiadelphus > Rhytidiadelphus loreus. Next base: position 21,612,917 of record OX344763.1, read on the forward strand.
AAATCAAATTTTAAAATTTTAGAAACCTAGGGGGAAGGGAGGGTATTTTTTTGGAGGGGTGAATTACTGCCTCTTTTGGGTTGTGACACATAGTGTCACTATGCACTCAAAAGAGGCAGTAACTGCCTACATACATACTTTCAAAAAAGGCAGTAATTGCCTACACTACGTACAATTGAATTACTTTCTTATATTCTTACAATATAATATAATAATCTAGAGGAGTTTCCTCAATGTCTTTGAATAATAAGTTAGAGTACTAAAACCAAGAAAAATTTGTGCCAAAGTATGAGACATTCACACCCAGTCTTTTGATGTAAGACCATAAAAAGTCTTATTATGAAGAGTGACTTGTTTTTATGCAAGTGGTTGGGATTGGTAGAAGTAGATGAATAAGATATCAAAGACTTTAACCCTATAGCAGTGCTACAAACAGTAAGTGTCCAATGGATGACTTCACTTGGCATTGTAGGATGGAAAAAATGTTTTTTCATCCAATTAATTTATTTGGAGGGTACTTGAGTACATTTTCAGTGAATAGTATTGCAAAGTCCCTCACTGAACTTTTTTAAAGATGAAGATCCTCAATCCATGAATCACCTTTGTAGTGTATTTTGACCATTTCAATTCTTGCTATTTTCTCTTGATGTGAATTTAAGCCATAAAAATGATGTTTTTTGAATTTGAATTCAACTAGTAAAATGAAACTAATCAAGCGCAGTTTCTACTCCAATTGCAAATTTTGAAAAATTCATAAATTTCAATATTTTACAGCAATATGAATTTTAAACCTATAACCATGGTTTGCTATTTTTTTAATTTTAGAGTGGCATAGTAACTTTAGTTTATATGATGATGTTCAATACTACAACATACATCTATGTTGAAAATTTTATATTTTTGAGTATATTTTGTAATTGATATGAATTTTCTTCATTTAAAAAAAAAATTCATAAAAATTTCAAATTTTTCCAAAATAATTTGAAAATTTTATAACTTGTAGTAGACCACCCTAAACCACCCTAGCTAGGCTTGCCTACTATTGGTACTAACCTCGTTCAATGCCACTCATTACTTGTAAAAAGTCAAAAAGGGACATGTTAGAGCCCGTAAACTACGCCAAAATTAATTACAATTTGTCCCCAAATTATTGGAGGTTTATATTGATTTAGTTACCTTGCATGATATTGTAGCAATTTCTTAGTTGTCCCTAATATGGTCTTGCTCTTGAGCAAATCTACTCAACAATCACTTTGACATGCTCTTATTGTGTCCCATGCATGACTTCAAATACCCCCTCATTATACACCAAGCATAAAATGACAATTTCAATGACATTGTATTGTAAAATTAATGTACTTTTAACCCCTAAAGAACCAAGTGTTCCTTTGGGGGACAAATGGATTTCGGGCAAGTACCTACGGGCTGAATTTTTCTCCTGATTTTTTGAAACTTTTTTTGAAGATAGAAAAACTGATTAACTTTGTGGGAATAATTTTTTTTTTCCAATCAGTGCCCGGGATTAAAAGTTATGCCCATATAGCTCAAAACAGGGGAGACCGAGCAGCAAAAAAAATTGCAAAAATTTGAATTTTTTTTCTAAATATTTTTTACTCATAGATTTGAGTGTTTTTTGACAGAAAAAAGGCCTTAGTCCTTTAGGGGTTGATAGGTGTACCAAAAAATATAGTAACGATTTTAGATTTTTTTCACCTTAAAGCTTGGAATTACATTAAGGTGGGTACATCCAAAACCGTCACTTTTTACTACTAAGTCTAGTTTTTATTATGAAACTGGTCAAATTTTCACATATTCATGTTGGCAAGTGAAAGGAGGTTCCAACGCACTAAAGAACGCCACATTTGGATATTGTATGCAAAAGTTATTAAGAGTCAAAGTTCATTCTGAAAGCGCTCCATCCAAATAGGTACATAACTGAAATTTGAAATGTACAAAACTTCTAGATGGTGCTTTAAGGTCAGGTTAGGTGCCAGGTGAGAATTTAAAACCAAATGCATCCTTCAAAAAATTAGCACAATTTGAGTTAGCATGTGAAAATAAATCTGAAAAAACTAACGTAGGAGTGATTGTAAATATGACAATTAATGTACAAAACCAATGATTGTGAGCTATGTTTTTTACAAAAAACTCATTGTACTGCCCAAAACTTGTATGCCATGACATTGATCTGGTTAAATCTATGAAATACATGAAGATTCTTTAAAATATTTTTTCATTCCTTGATTTTGTAACACTATTTTGGCCCCCCCCCAATCAACCATGGACCTTAAAGGGTTAACAACATACTACCTTATACCAATCAACCTATGCATAGCAAATTTCCTACCTTTTTTTGAGAGAGAGTTTTTGTCAAAATCTTGCCTAAAATTGGTACCAGAAAATTATGAACTAAATTTTTTTGGGGAGAACATTGGGTGAAATCATTACAAAAATTTCAAGAGGGTCCTCCCCCTTATCGACTACCTTATATCCGTGCACCGGCATTGGCCAGCGATCGCCTAGGACGAAACGGTATACCGCCCGGCAAGCAGATCGAGCAGTTCAGGGACCGGAAAGCTTTCTTCATCCCCTCAAGCTTTCGAAGCTTTCGAAGCACAAGTCTCCTCTCCCTGTCACTGAAATTGGAATTGCATTACACCCTTCCAGGAAATCTTGCCAATTTTGATGTGTCTGAGGAGCTAGCCATGGCGACAAGTCTCGCTCGCAGGGACTTGAAGCTCTGGCGTCGTCTCTTCTCAATTTCCAATCGCTCTCTCTCTAACCATTTCGATTCCGCTTCCAACCGAACACCTGTTGCTAATTCCGTTCTAGGTTTCCAGCAACTGCGTTCCCCTTTGCCAAATTCGGATCCCGATCGGTGCATCGGACTGTTTCAAATCAGTCTACGGGATCGAATCCACGGAGAGTTCGACACACGAGGAGATTCTCGAATTTCTCACAGAATTTCGTCATTGGGTTGCGATGGTAAGGTGGCGCCATTGAGAGACGAAGAAGAAACCTGTTGGGAACGTTCGAATGCTTCCTCGTCCCAAGTAGGTCCTTCTCCATGGAGCCATGGCTACCTTGACGCGAAACGAGAGGTGTTTCTTTGTAGAGCTTCGCCTCGTGTTGTCGTTTTGAATTCCTTGAGGCGTGAATTTTCGACTGCTAGTAAGGCGGGGGTTGAAGAAGAAGAAGAAGAAAGGGTTAGGGAAGAGAAAAGGGGTGGAAATGGTACTATAGTGAATGTGGGATGGGTGGAAAGATTTGTGCATAAGAAGTTGAGACCGTATGTGTATCTGGCGCGGCTGGATAAACCGATTGGAACGTGGTTGCTGGCGTGGCCTTGCTTCTGGTAATCGCGGTAGCCCTAATCATGGTAATGGTTGCAGAAATGCGCAGTTAATTAAATCTTTGGAAAAAATTAGGTGTCCTTTCAAATAGGGTTACCTGAAATCGAAATGTATCCCGTTTTCGATTGCCTTTGCGTCTAGGGTTTTAGATACTCTGTTCTTAAGCTGTGAAAAGATTGGAAGATGTTGAAAAAACGTTGAAGGAGCTATTACTGAGCTAGAAATTGGAGACCGGAATAGTACGGTTTTATTTTGTTTAGGGTTTTATATTCCCTAATTATTCCAGATTATCGCAAGAATGCAGAGTATTTTGTCCGGAATGCTAGTACGTGCGTCTTTAGCGGATAGTAATGTGGATACTTGAACAATCTGAGGGTGCTTTTTGTTGGAAGTATAGAGGAAATGGTTTGAGAGCTTGTGTCTGGATTCTGGTTGTTTTGTCTGTACAGGTCAATAGCTATAGCAGCTGAGGATGGGGGGTATCCTGATTTGAAATTGCTCACGTTATTTGGCGTAGGCGCGGTGCTGTTGCGAGGTGCTGGCTGCACTGTCAATGACTTGCTGGATCGTGACATTGATGGGAAGGTGAGAAGCCGTTCCTTATAATGTGAAGTAGTAGTTGTGGCTCGACATATATCTTACTAAACAAATTCCACTATGATAATGAATATAACTAAGAAAATAGTGGAACAAAATAAACATCGGGCTTAGCTTGTGCTGCAGAGCAGCCACGATGAATGCCATTCTAGTCGTTGAATTCGTGTGGTCTCTTAAACACATCGTCTTGGCAGTTTTAATACAGGGCTTTGAATTTACATTTGCAGAAGCTCAAGTCTTGTCCGACCTTGGCTTACCTTTAAGAAAGAGTCTCTAGGAGAAGCTGACAAAGTATGCTTTTGTGAGTTTGCAGGTGGAGAGGACGAAACTGCGACCCATTGTATCTGGGGCATTGACCCCTTTTCAAGGCTTGGCGTTCTTGGGATGTCAGCTGTTGTTAGGGCTGGGTATCTTGCTCCAGTTGAATACTTTCAGGTGAAATTTTTTCGTCTAATATGCTGCCAGTTCATCAGATTAAGGTTCATATCAATCTCAATATATTATTTATCTAGGTGTGTTTGACTAATATTACACTTGTTTGACCTCTTTAATCCTACTACTTGGGGTCCTCGAGAAATGACTGACATAGTTTGAATGTTTGTCAAGTTTGCTACTGTCAATGTTAGTGTGACTAGTGTGCATGAAGTCTCTAAATATTATTTTAGAGAAGGGTCATATTAAAGATGTTCCAGTATACTCAAATTAGACTTTGCCTGCGTCATCATGTGATCAACTGAGCAGGTTTGTATCATGCATTGTAGATTAATACTTGTTTATGATCGTGTAGTCAAGTGCTGGGAGCGTCTTCATTACTTCTTGTGGGCACATATCCTCTCATGAAGCGTTGGACATTCTGGGTAAGCCGCTCGTATCAAACCTAGTAAACCTGGAGCTAGACACTTTTCTGGTTATTGCGTAGTTTCTATTCTTGGAAATGTTGATCATGTGCTGTAGTGAACTTAATGATAGCCCCAGGGACGCCTTTATGACTTCCGGTTACACGAATAGTGGTATTCTCAGATTGTCACTGAGTTTTTGGGTCTTTCAATCAGTGAGGATTATGCTGACGACTGTGCTGAAGTTGAGGATTGTATTGGAGATTATACTGAGAATTTCTTGAGGATTGTATTGATGATTATACAGAAAGAGACGTATTAATATTTTACATTTTTATTGGGGTAGAGACTTGCAGGTAGCCGCTTTGTTGTAAATTGAAATAGGCAACACTACAAGATCCTGAATAATAATTTGACATTGAGTGCAGCCACAAGCGTACTTGGGATTGACATTCAACTGGGGCGCGTTGCTTGGGTGGGCAGCAGTCAGAGGAGGTCTTGACCCATCGGTAGTGCTTCCTCTGTATCTCTCGGGTGTGTGTTGGACCCTTGTTTATGACACTATATATGCTCACCAAGATAAGGAGGACGATACCAAGGTTGGCGTCAAGTCCACGGCGTTGCGGTTTGGCAATGATACGCGGTTGTGGCTCACAGGTTTCAGCACTGCCTCTGTCATTGGCATGAGCCTTGCTGGCTACAATGCGGGATTAGGTAACTTGAATTTGATCTTCACATGATGGAATATGTCAAAAATTTAGCTGCAAAGCTTACAAGTTCAATGACCCTGGATTACATTTCTGTTGACTTGTCTGATTTACTACAAGAATTATTGAAATTAATAGTCATTAATTTCTTGTCAACAAACTCTTAACATTTATTGGCCCTGGACTAAAGGGGAAGAGACCTTTCTTTGACAAATGCTTCATCTATAGTAAATGTGAGGAAGTAGATTGTGACTCGAAAAGCAGGCCAGTGCTACAGGGATAGAGCCTCTCGTAGTATGTAGCTGCTGTAGCTGCTTGTTTTTTATGTTTAGTGAGTTGGAGAAGTGCTGTTATTTTTAAATAGAAGTTACTTTTTAATCCATGTAACTATTACATGAGGTGTTCCACAATATGATACGATTTGCAAACAAGGCTTGAAAACTCTTTTTGAGGGCTACTGGTATTGTCCAGAATTTTGGGCTCAAAATGGAAAGAAACAGAAGAATCTCTTAGTTGAAGTCATGCACTCTGGCACCCCTTATGTTGTCCTTGGACGTCCTAATACGTTGTGATTACAGGCTGGCCATTCTATCTCGGTGTGGGAGCTACTGCTGGACATTTGGCATGGCAAGTTTATACTGTGGACACTCATAGTCGAGCTGATTGCAACGATAAGTAAGTTTCTTGTTTCAAAATTGTCACTCTCATTTAGCAGTTTTGAAGTAAGGTGGGGTACCCAATACCATGGCTAACCGCCAGTATATTCTAATGCTGATATTGCATTTTTTTCCTGTCAGGTTTGTTTCAAACAAATGGCTTGGTGCCCTATTATTCAGTGGAATTTGTCTCGGAAAGATTGCCATGTAAGGTAGCGGCACCTAACAATATAAGAGTTTCACTGTCTTCTGTGTGGACACATAGTGAAGATTTTGTTCAGCAAATTGTAGTGAAGGATGTTGCGAGTCTGAATTTTCTGCGACTTGGAGAATATGTTATAAATTTCAAAAGTTCCTAGTTGAAAGCAACACTCTATAGGTACATACAACTCTATAGGTACATACAAGCAGGAAACAACACATTTGGACCCTTGAAGCAGCAGGTAGTGATGCATGAATAGAGGCATCCATGAATAGCCACCTTGATAATCTACTCAAGTTCAAAATAGGAGCTTGGTGGTTTCACATTCACATTTGGTTGATTGTGGTACTAAAAGTAGGTGGTTGTTTTAGGTACTCATATTAGTTTAAGTTGCTACTACCTTTAGCTTACAAAAAATTTCAAGAAATTTTTTAATGGCATTGGAATAGCTTTGGCCAAAGTTTAGGTGCAAGGACTAAACCTTCTTGAAATGTTGTTTTATTATGAGATTATGAGATGATGCTTTAAGTCGTGTAATATTCTTGGAAGACCATCCTTTTGCAAAGAAAATAATTTGTATGCTTAAATGGAGAGAAAGTGGAGAGGATGTTGAAACAATTAATTGGTTGGGAGAGAATGGGAAACCATGCATGAACCAAAAAAAAATTCTAAAAAGATGGAATCTTTGTAGCTACTTAAAGAAAGATTGTTTCTAGCTTTTGCAAGAATTTTATGGTTTACAATGGAAAAAAAAATTTGATCTTTTATGTAGATTGTGTGAAATTTTCATTGGGATTTTGTGATGTTTAATTGCCTAGTTGGAGTGTGAAGTGTAGGATTTTAGCCTGTAGGATGTGAATTCAGGTGTCAATTGGGTGAATTAGGTTGCCAATTTGGGAATTGACTTTGGTAGTTAGGCAGGTAACTAGTTGGTAGGAATTTTCAAGTGAGCTTGGATGGCAAGGGGGGTGAGTTTTGGCTTCCAAGTTGGATTTGGAAAGGTGTCTCTCAAGTTGGGTATTTAGGTGTTGAGCAATTGGGATTTGGGATCCACTATGGAGAATGCCTAGTGCGAGCCCGGCCTCCTATTAGGCTATTTTTTATGTGATTTTGTTGGTGATTAATATGTAATCGGAGTTTATGTTGCCTAATTGTGATTTTAGTGTATGATGGATTGTGAGAATTGTGTGTGTTGTGGAATAATTGTTGTGTGTAATATTGTTGTTGGAGTAATCAAATGTGATAAGATCATGTGTTAAATTGGAATTTATAGAATTATTGGAATTGAGTTGTGAGTGTGTGATTGATGTGTGTGTGTTTAGAAATTGTTGTGTTGTATACATTTGCCAAATTGGAGTGGTTGTTATTGGTTGTCGTTGTAGTTCAAGTGAGAGTATTATGAATATAAAATCAAAATTGAAAAAACATTCTTTGCCGTGGTTGTATTGGTTTGATTGGCTTAGTAGAAGCAACCCTACTTTAAATTGTCTCCCTTGGAACGAACTTATTATACTATTAAGATAATTTCTAAATTGGTCATTATTCTATTTCTACATTTTATTAAATTTAAGAAAAAATCTTTAACACGTTTAAATTAATGCTATCTTTCTCTTTTCTAATAATTTATTTTGACTACTTGATTTTTGACTACTAATTTACAAAAGAAAATAGAAGTTACATTTTATGCCATGATATATTTAAAGTCAATGAATATTGTAAGTACTTCAATCATTAATATTTCATAAAATTTCACCATAAAATTTCTAAAGAGATTTTTATTTCTTGCTCTTTAGAAATTTTGAAAATTTTGTACTTTATGTAGAAAATCATTTTTAACTTTAATTTGATTAAATTATATAAAAAACTGATAACTCAATTTTTATGCACATTGTCCTATTAGTATCACTGCACTTGTTGGAATTTTCAGTTTTGACAATTTCTAACATATATAAAAAATTTAAAAACTTTGAGAGCCACTATAAATATCTTATATTTTATTTGTAATTCACTCCTTCTAAAATATAAGATATTACAATACATGACTTGTATCTAGTAACACATTTCCAAATTTTACAACACATGTATCTAAATTTAGGATTTAGTTTAGGATTTAGGAATTTTTTAAATCCAATCCCTATATTTGCTTCAATAAGGTAATGTGTAGTTGAATTTTTTTTGACCTTGTTCAATATATATAATTTGGAATAATGAGTAAATTTGGTTTTTGATTGAAGATATCAGTTCATTAGCATTATAATTTTGCTCACAATGGACTTGCTTCCATTGGTGTTCACAACAAGGCTAGTTACTTTAGCGCGACGTTAAATCGAGCATACGAAGGTAGGCCCAGCCTACCTAGTACCTGGATCACACCATGGGCCCGGCCAACCCACCTCCATCTATCCACACCCCCGACGGAGTGCCGGTGAAGGAATGACCCTGTCGACGTCCTCATTCTGCACAAACACGGGACCGCAATTCGTAGGACACGATCCTGTAGGACAACAATTTCGGAAAACTTAATTCACGTCCTACGCATGGTGGTGGGTTTAGGATTTAGGGCGGCGGTTTAGGTTTTCAAAGTCTTGAGTTCTCTTAACTATGAACTTATTTACATATCCCATATTCTTTGTGTTACCTCTTACCACCCCGTGTGTATATAATAAGTTGTCTTTTCAACTCATACCACAAATCATGCATGAATGGCTTTTGAAGCAAAGGAAAATAGATGTGGTGGCATGCCACATCAACATGGACCTATTTCAAATGGATGATTTTAAAATGTTTTTTTAGAAAAGGACAAAGTCCAAACAATTTTTTTCAAAGTTTTACAAAAATAACATTCTGTGAAACAATTGGAGCAACATTTTTTGAAGTTCTCGCAGGACTTGTAAAAAAATTGATAACACTTAAAACAAATAAAGATCCTACGGTTTAGTTCCAAAAAAAGTATTTTTTTGTTTTTTTTGGACAAACGCAATAGAAATGGCAATTTTGAGTGGTTTTTGACAGAAAAATGGCCTTGGGCCTTTAGGGGTTAATAGTGAGGGTATGAAAGTAGCATCACCTAGAAAATTAAGGTTCCCATAAGAAAGTGCTACAATACAATTATAGTTGGACCACCCATACTTAATCACTTAAACATCTGTGGAACAGATGGTGAGCCGTTGTGTGCGTTTGAAATTTTTCCCGTGTAGGGAGATAGAAAATATTGGGATTGCAAAATTTTCAGAATTTTATTTGCAAAACTGAAATTTTCAGAATTTTAGAAGGCAAAAAGTCTTCAGATTCAGTACATGACATCTAGAGTTTTGCAATTCCACTCATAGGGGAGACTAGTTACTACTCATGCGTACAAATTTCAAAATAATAAATGCTGTAATACGTGGCATTTAGCAATTGGTCCTTTCAGCCTCGCATAATTTTTGTGCATGTCATTAAAACGAGACTCCCAAACATGATTCACAGAGAAGTTTTACTTGGTCGGAAATAGCGGTATCCTACAAGTCAAGTACCCATCCCTGGTTGGTTAATGGGTGCTCCCACCATACGACAAAAAGAAATCAGTGTAGTCAATAATGTCAGTTTTGAGGCAGCGCCACGGGAGGCCACGTGGACCAAGAACAATTCAAATGACAATGCGCCACGTGGTGCCACGCATTCTTCCCGGCCCCCGTTTTGAACTTCTCATCTCGCCGGCCGCTTTTCTTTCAAATTTGCAATCTCTCCACAGCTCGTCGATTCCGCCAATCCGCAATCGAAACTTCAATCTCGCGTGTGAAGATTCTGTTCGTCAGTTCCCCAATTTGAAGCTCCGATCAAATTTTCCGAAGTCGCAGTTCGCGCTTCGGTACGAGGTCTTCTTTCTAGGACGAGCTTGCTAGAACTCTGAATTATTGAGTACAACGCCATCGCCTGCAAAAATTCATGGTCATCTGCTTTCAAGGGCTGTAGTTGAGAGAGAGAATTGCTTGAGAGTAATGTTTGTTTATTATGTGAAGAAATTCGTTTTAGACAATTACGGTTAAACATCATTTGACGTTCTTGTTTTTGTACTCCGTGCTTGTATAATTCTCTTCACAGCCGTAGATGTTTTTGCTTTAGAGTTTTGAATTTACCTTGTCTGAAAATTAATTGCCGACATTTGAGCTTTGAGTATAGTTATTATAATAAGAATGATTAAAATTTTAAATATATTCTTCTCAGCAAATGAAAGGGGATTCCTACGCAGCAGGGAATGCATTTTTGGATACCAAAGGTGCAAAGGTTATGGAAGGATTCAAAGTTTTGTTGGTAGTTGACCTAAAATCAATCGCTGTGAGTTTTGATGTTGAGGTGGGGAACATTCTCAAAATCAATATGTGCAAGATTTTGAGTGTTGCATTTCTGAATTGCGATTAGGTTTTCTAGATATCTGTATTAGAAATAAGATTATTGAATCACAAGTTCAAATATGAAGAAAAAATGCTTGTTCAATCACAAGTTGAAATTATTTAACAAGAAATCATTATATTCTCTTTGTGGCCATATTTGATTTAGCTGTAGGAGGGGTTTTGATTGTATCTACATATGGTCGCTAGAAGTTGCTGGAAGTTACTGAATTCTTGCTGAGATTTTGAAGAGCTTTGCCATTTTCAGGTGGTATAATTTTCCAATCGCGGTTTGGATATTACCAGGACAGCAATGCTGAGCGAGTGATTGATATGAAACTTTTCGTATTTCAATTGGAGCAGAGGAGTAGCAATGGCGACCATGCTTTACCGTCAGGTACTGAACTTCGGCCTGTTCTTGTTCGTCCATTCTAGTTTTCTGGTATGGATTAGATAACCTTCAAGAGCCAGGAGACTTGAGAAGGTTATAGAAACTAATGTTTAGTTGGACTCTTCAATCAAGAATGTACTTTTGGGGATTCACTAGAGGGCTCACAATGACAGCAATGTTATATAGGGTTTTGGGTTATAACCCTCTCCCTCTCAACCAAATACGAATTGAATAAATCATTACAATCTCCCTCTGGTGTGATGTGTAATATTTTTAGGCCAACACATGCAAACGTAAATATGTGAAATTTGTATTTGCATTGAACACATTTGATGTGATCCAACTTGTTAAGCTAAGTTTGGATTACAGATTTAAAGAAAAGATTTGAGCTTCTCTATGCAACACAATTTCTGTACAAAAATGTAAACTACTACTTGGCTCTGCTATTAGTATAGTATAGTAGACTCACTGTACAGAACATGGCGTTCAAAAGAATACGGAAAATGACAAAAGTCCTATCCTAAGTATATAGGAACCTAGCGTATTTATAATATCCAACGTTCAAGAAGATCAACTCCTAGGGGACCCTTTGCTGTAAATTCTGAGTGGACCCTAAACGGGAGTTCTATCAGACCCTAATATTGCTCCGCTGGGAATGGTTTGTGATTTATGCGGATCTTGAAAGAGTACCCTTGTAGACAGGATCTAGGGTCTTCAATGCAGGGAACAAATTCTAGAGCGTGCTGGGTTTCCTCCTGTGGATTTTCTATAGTGCAACCTAACTGGGTCTTTAAGGATGGTCAAGCGATCTTTGTGTGGAAATATTTTTCACTTGTGACATTCCTTCGTTGAATAATATTCCGCCGCATTGCGGCATTGTTGAGTATGGTATTTTAAGTATCTTTGGTTCTAACGTACAGTGTAGAGCGTGATGTTGCTGTGATTAGGACGGTCATATTAGAAGCGTATTGAACGCCTTGTCAACTTTGTTTGTGGGACAGGAGAGCGAGGTTGCCAATGAGCTGAAACTGGCTTTGGAGGAGGCATGCTTGGAAATTGGAGTTTCACTGTCATCAGCTTTTTCACCCTCTGTTAGTCTCTCCCTCTTATGCTCAAACGATACGTTTTACTCTGTATTTCTTGCCTTCTAACACTATGTTACAGGATTTCCACCTTGGGACTTACTATGGTATCTTTGCAATCGCTAAAGAACCTAGGATTCATGATTTTACAATGAACAATTCGATCGATCAAATTGTGGAGAGTGTAACTCAGATGAGGTCAATTTTAAATCACTAGAATCAACGAAGAAAATTGCATGTGGAGGCCCAAAAATAATATAAAATTGAACAAAAGTGCTGAAAGAGTTCACATATTGCCCTTTCGAAAATACTGAAAAACACTGCTCGATTTGAGCTTCTCGGTCCTTCAGGGTCTACGATTGGAGAGTTCTCTGAGGGTGCGTGTGTTACTACTGGTCATAATTTTATTTTTAAATGGCCAAAAAGGGACTCTTGTCATCACGTGGTTAGTGATGACTTCTTGAAATGTGATATGGAAATTAAGCTTTGACAACGATGGGCAGGCATTGTGGCTGCTGAATGCTTCGCAAGAAGAGCCATCATTGGCAGACTTGGCAGGTTGGCTCTCAATAACTCGGCGTCGCAGTTATCGACCATCTCCATTGAATAAGTATCGCAAATTTTCAATAAACGACGGGGGCAGTTCACAAGTTCAGGAGGGAGTTGAAGAAGATGGGAACGTTGACGTTGTCTCGTTAGGCGATGGGAGTGAAGCCGAAGCACCGCAGGAACTGAGGTTGAAGGAAAGACTCAACAACGCTGTGGAGCTTGATGTGTTGGCTAAAGACTTCGACTGGAGTAATCTCTTGTCTGTGCACAGAACAGAGCATGTGCAATCCGAGGAAGACGAAACTTCCGACACTCGAGACTCTATAGGCTCTATTGAGGTGTGTTATTCTCTTTCGAGTCATTCCTTAAATAATGCGAGTTGTCATAGATAGGAGCATCAAAAGTGTGATATCCTTCTGTGTATGTGGATGCTAGATAATTGGTCTATAATTTTTTTAGTTCAAAATAGTTTATGGTGTACTAAATAAAATGAAGATTGAAATCAGTTAGCTAGTGATTGTTTTAGGACACTTGTATTGAATGTTAAGAATAAGAGTAAAATTAGGTTGTTTCAGAATTTTAGACTACATCATCATCAGGATCTTTACCAAGATTCATGGAGAGGTCCTTCTTTGTGAATCAGACGGAGGCCTCTTCATGATACATAAGGCCTTCACATGATCACTGTTACCATATGGAGACCTCTTCATAAATCATGGATCAGATGTTCTTTATAACGATGGTCGAATTCGTTAAGTGGGTGCGATTCAAAGTCAAGTGCTCAAACCACTGAGAACAGGACTCGTGTAGATCTGAGCGCCTGACAATCTCTTGAATTTTTGCCATTTTAACCAATTTGACGTTAGTGCAGTCCAAAAGTTCCTGAAACAGTCTAATATCATTGAAAACCTTGTTTGAGGATCTTGTCTCTTATATGATGAACCATAATTTGAAAGTGACATGCAATGGTGCTTTTTGCATCTCTTAGAGAGCTGGTTTTGTTTTGTTTAACACATTACTCTTCATGTATTTAGACTTTTTTGCATTTTATTGCAAAACTGCATTATTATCTGAGTGTATGTTTAATGGAGACTTGTCAGATACCCTAGTAGAGGCGCATCTTTGGCAGATTCAAGTGTTTTGTATGTCGTTAGAGAATGTTACATGGTCCTTTATGAAGAATTGATTTGGTGTTTCTCCTTTCCAGGTGACAGTGAATTCTGGAGGAGTGGTCTATTTTGCGATTTTTCGAAACGGTCATGTAGAATCTGAAAATCATGGATCTCTGGAGGGTGAAACCAAGAGTGAATCTGCAGCAGTTTTCAAGTTTGGATCCTCTAGACTGGCCACCCAGTCTGAGCGCTTGGGCATTGAAATAGCCCGTCATTTAGGCGTTGCAACACCACAGGTGCTGAAATTCATCAGATTTTTAGCATAGACAAGCCTATGTAGTGCCAGTTCCTTGTTTATTTGCATTCATTAATGCAGTTCATATTGATCAAATAGGAAGAAAGTGAATGGAAAATATGTGCTTTATTTTCAGAGAAATCTCAGATCGACTTGTCACTAGGATATAACAAATTTCTAAAGAAGTACATAGTAGAAGTATTGGGTTTAATCGAAGACAGGCTAATAGAAATTTTATAATAAAGATTGGTATTTATAGAAAACATAGTTACTAAAAGGTTCTAGTGATTTATTACAGACCCCAATTCTTGATTTTGTCATTTCTCTTAATGAATGATAACAATTCAGATAACAATTTACTGGAGGTAGCATCGTGAAGCTCCATGCCATGTTAGCTGATTTGCATGGGATAGAAATTGCTTAAATCTTTTAAGTGATTATTGAAGATTTGATGGATAACAACAGCATGTGCTACTTAAAGAAGGTGTCGATTCGTTATTGTATTTATTCGAGTAATTGATTCTGCAACTTGTAGTTGTCAATGCTGATGAGTGGATGATTATCATGATCAATGCTCGGGCCTCTTATTATTACTGCGTTCATTCTTCAGGCTAGAGCGATCCACAGCAACTCATCAGAGTGGATACAGATTCGAGATTCCGTGCAGTCTATCCAAGAAACTGCTGAAGCAGAGGATAATGAAATTGGCCTGCAGACTTGTGAGGAGCTGCTCGAAGCTTTGCGCCTCAGTCGCTGCATGATCATCATGGGGTGTGTTCTTTTTCGCTCCTCTTCAGTGCAATGTGCTACGTTTGTTTTTGAAAGTGCCAAATGGGGTCGTTCCACGTGTGGCTAAAATTGATCTTGTGCCTATCTTGAGATGCCGTAAGATGCTTTCAATATATGGCAGTCTAATCTCACTATAGCATGTATTCTATTTAGTTTATGATACACTGTTTCATAGGTTTAATGTTAATTCAAACATCATGTATTAGCATATCTCTTGATGGATAAGCTTGAAACATCACCTAGTAATAGTTCGTTTATTGTGTTGACTGATCGCTTGTTGACTGACAAAATATTCACTCAAAAGCTTATCTTTTATCTCTTTCAATGGTCGATGGTTGTCTTAAGCTTCAAACAAGCACAATATACAACAAAATCAGTTCATTTATTATACGATATGCTGTTTTGTTGACCATTAAATCATCGATGACACATAATTAAATGAACGGCGTAGTTGATAGCAATTAGAGGATACATGCAGACTATCCTGACATGGACGTATGCAGGTTCATTCGTGGCAAACCACTTGCAGAGAGCAAGCAAGCCTTCTCTCCTGAGAAAGTGGCTGTGAAAACCGCTTGTGCGCTTGGCCGGACGCTTGTCCTAGATATGGTTCTCAGGAACGAAGATCGCCTGGTTTGCCATTCTCTAGGTCTGTACTTCAACCGATTCTTTTACATGTCTCTCAAAGATTTACATGTGCTATGATATGTCTTTCTTTTAAATATTGATTTTCTATATTACAGGTTTCAAATTAGAGTTTTTATCTTTTATTTTGTATGTGTTCAAATTCTTTGGCCTTTCATTTGAGACTTTTGGATGTGAAATTTGTTTGTGGTAATTCGCTTCTGCTCCAGGTTGGCGAGGGAATCCTGATAACCTGCTTGTCACTGAAGACGTCCCTCATGGAGTAGACAAACTGGGTCCGCCTTTGAATCTGCCAGTGAGCCTTAGACAGAAGCGAACGCAGTCTTTCACAGCATTGTCCACTTCTGCGGATTCCGAATTGTTGTCTAAGGTGCATCGAGCACCCTCACCCAAGCTCAGCCACGTAGAAACCGCGGATCCCCTTTCCTTACAAGTGAGATTTTCTCTTTCATACGACTTAAATGTAAACCATGCATCATCTCAAAAGACCGTCATCACTGATTATCAGTTGTTTTAGTTTTGCTTCAAAATGATAAAACACCATATTCGTAAATTTGGGACTTTTACATGAATTTGGGACTTGAAAACTTGAAAATCTTACCTTAAAACACCTTTTATAGCCTAAATTTTATCTCAGTGTAACTTATATAGTTTTGATGGGTAAATATTGAAGTGACATCGTTTTATTGCAATTTCAATGTTCTTTTTGTGTCTTTCTAGCATTAAAATTTTTTTGATCGTTTCATAAAAGTGCCATTTCAGTACTAACCCATCAATCAATTGAAGTAGCATTGAAGTGGTTGGTAATGAGCGTGAAGGGAATTTTGTGATGTTATGTTCTATAGTTTCTCTTTACGCTCAACCGTCTCTAATTGCACACTCGATGATTGGACGTTCTTAGTACAACGTGAGAATTGGTAACGGGGATTAGGTCCTCTAACTTAAAGAGACTTTTATGTGTCCAATGTTTATATATTTCAACCAATACATAGGATGTTCATCAGGGATTCTGGTGATATCGACCTCACTTACAAAATGCCGTCCTCGCAGAACCTGTTAATTCAGGAAGACTCTGAGACTCTGTTGAAGAAAGAAGATAGAGTGGAGGAGCACAGTTGCTTGCTTGTAGCCATTGATTCAGGGGTAGCACGTCGCCCCCCAGGAATGAAGGTGGAACATGACCGCCGAATGTATTCCAAGACGATTGAGCTCCTGCTTCATGATGAGGAGACGGCTGCCAATCTTTTGAGAGAGATCAGCTTTGGTTTCATGGGACCACCATTTGAAAATGAACCAGCAGACAAAACTGACATTGACCATCAGAAAGTCACAAGAGCGTTTCAGAGAGGACTGATAGGAGCCATTCGTGACATGCAAATTTTGAGGATGTTTTTGGTCAAACTCTACCGCACTCTGGACCATAATTTACGGGAGTTTATGGGCTATGTGTCCAGCCAATCAGACTCGTCGAAGAAACAAGAATCCAGTCCAGTCAGAGATTCAGACCTCAGAGTTAGCATTTCTGAGGTAAGACTTCCATGATCGTGACTTTCTGCTGCTGAATATTTTTTCGTTTATTAAATTGACAATTTTTTTGTGAATCTTGTCCCGTTTCCAACAGGATTATAATTCACGAAGAAATGTATTATTTGGATACCACATGAATCAGTTTTAAAGTTTTTGCTCCTAGGGTGAGTAAGATTGTGGCTAGGCTTTGTTGACTTCTCATGTGCTTAACATTGTCGTAATCATTAAATGCTATATAAGTATCTGTGAGTTCAAGACTAGCTCAACTTACTAACCAAAAAATTATTTGGATACTTCATGATTGAGTTTTGAAGTTTTGCTCACGGGTTGAGTAAAACCATGGGTAGTTTTTTATTGTTTAGTTCCTATACTTTGTCATAATCATTAGATTTTGTGTATGTACTTGAGAATTTCATTTCCTCACCTTCAAGCCTCTTTTAGACAGTGGGGAACCCATATTAGTAATCTAACTGAGCTTGTGAATTCTTCTGTGGTGGTCAGCCTTGTGCTGTTAAAGACACACAGGAAAATCAAGTAACTGACTTTACTTCGGTTAACTCTGGGACTCTACCAAATGGTTCTGAATCGACCCCAAACCGGGTTAAGTCCCCTCGATTTCCAATATTAAAAGTTAGCCCTGGTTCTCTGCGAAAATCACCTGGCTCGTCTCCAAGGTTGAACTCGCCGAATAAAGTTTCACCATTAAGGGAGAATTGGCATGGCAAGGGAAGCCCTGGGCGCATGACCATCAAACTTAAAGACGTTAATAAAACTGCTAAGGTTTGTCTTTCTTTTCGCTGCCTTTAGGGAATGAATGGCCTTCTAAATTCACTCACATGTGTTCTCAACGTGACATGTGGAAGTTATCCAATCAGATGTGCATACAGCATGATACATTCTTAAGGTTTTTAGGGAATGTGCAATTTCAATGTGTCTGTAGAGGGTTTTGAGTGTACTAGCTTTGAGAAAAATAAAAGAAACTAAAATTGTGTCGCTGTAATGGCAGTGCAAACCTATTTGACTAACTGTATTTATTTAATGCTGTTTTTTGTTATGATTCATTCATTCCTGGTGCAATTTCACTCATTTTCTTCGGTGTTTTTTTTCAGATTGATAGTGAGTTGAGCAAAAAGTTGGAATGGTGGGACGAGAAGCTGCGAAGTGAGGGACAGAAGCTTTGCAAAGAACACAGTTTTACAACAGGCTTCTTGGAAGGGGGTGGGTCTCATAGTCTGGTTGATAGCTACGAGCTCAAGGTGAGTTGTACATGCATTTGGGGTTCTAACCGGATTTCGGTAAGATTAGCTTTCAATTATAGGAAGATATACGATGAGTATACGGCTATAACTAGGTCGATCATGGGAAAACCTCCCTATTTGTTTCATTGAAATCATAGGAAGGTTGTAAACTAATCTTTTCAAAAGGCTTAGAAGGACCTTGTAAGTAGGTACAAGGTCCATGATCACAGGGAAGGGTCTCCATGAACTGAATCGTGCTTATTTAGCCCTCCTCCGATCAATCTCTTCATGATATATAAAATTTCTTGAGACAATCTACTATGACTGAACTTGCTCCGCTAGCAAATGCTAACAAGTGGGTAAGTTCTTTAAATTTTCTTAGCGCTAGAGGCTGAAAGAGCTTTGAGCAGCATTCCTAATGTGTCAGGTTTTAAATCCTTCTCTCTGCTTGGTGTTTTTAATCTATAGAATAAAAGAAGTAACCGTGACTTTTATTACGACATTTTCAGGTGAGGTTGGAGCATATCTTGGAGCGGATGACAATGATTTCAAACGGAGCAGATACAGAGAAGCCATCTTGTGTGATCTCTCCCAACTTGTACATAGGCAGCGCTTTAGCAGCCAGGTCTGACCCTTACCAAAATTTCAAACTTGCATGCATTTGGAAGCTCTATTTGCTCTTCATGACTATCTCGAAAGACCCCTATTAGATTCACAAAGTTATTAATGGTGCACTAATGTTAATTTAATAATTCTTGAATGTTTTAATAGATCAATATTAATAGAATATTAGTAGGTATTACCGCACCAAGTTGTAATGCAGGTCATATATTCTCTGATTTATCAGGTATTAACGCACCAAGTTGACCTTGTTGTTACTTGAAAATACGACATGATTGTTATTTTCTTGCCAGACCTATGAGTTTTACATCCTATTTGGTATGGCTTTGGTTCCTGGTAACTAATTTGCAAGACGAGGTTCAACTATTGAAGCGCATGCAGTTGTGACCAATTTTGCCTTAATATGATATTTAAGAGTACATGATATTGCTGCAGGTCAATACACACGCTCCAACACGTGGGTATTACTCACATCTTGTGTCTTTGCCCCTCTGACCTTCTGGATGCAAATGTCGGTGACTTTCCGGATTTGTTCACCTACAAGAATCTTGCGGTACAATTTACTTTTGCTATTTATTTCCTTTCAAGTTTACGTTGGTTCTCCTTTAGTTCAGTTCTTTTTAATTATAATTTTCTTTTAAATTAATCTAGACAATCTCAAGAGCTTTAGACAACATTATAAAGAGCACGTTCCCCATCATTCACAGAAGGTCCTCCGATGATCACAATGATCATACGGAAGCCCCCCAATGTATTGTGGAGAGTCTTTTGAATCGTTACTTTGACCATGGGGAGACCTTCTCACGAATCATAAATCATTTTGCATTTATAAATTCACAGATCGTAGTCGGAGTGTAGTCGGAGTTTGGACACCCAGGCAAGATTTTGCAAGATTTGACGAATTATTGCTGGGATTGATGATGTACAGGTGAGGGATGTGGAGGATGAAAACATAGCAGCCCATTTTGAGGATGCGTGTTCTTTCATAGAAATGGCTGAGAAAGAGGGGAGGATCATTTTGGTGCACTGTTTTGAAGGCAAGAGCCGAAGTGCCGCTGTCGTGCTTGCCTACCTCATGCTTCGCAAGTAAGGCCCAGTTAGATGGTTGAATTCAGCCAATGGAAAAACGCGTGCTGAATTCTAAAGCTGTCAAAAGTTTCTTTATGTGGTTAGAGGCAGAATTTTTTGCGAGTATTAAACCAGCAAGCTACGCTTAGCTTAGCTATATTATTCACCAAAGCCATGGCAATTGCATTGGTCTGTAATGTTATGGACTTCTAAGATAGTACTAAGACGATATAGAAGAATAATTTTAACATTACTGACTTATTTTGGTGGGATATGAATTTGGTGCATCAAGGAATTTTAGTCTTGCCCAAGCATGGTCATTATTAAAAACAGCTCATCGACGTACCCAGCCAAACGATGGCTTCATGAAGGTATGTCTACCCCGCCACACTGCTACTTTAGATTTTACTTTTCATATTAAACCCTGAAGTGCCCAGTCTTAAAATAGAAAGTCCACTACGGAGCTAATAGTCGATTGTAGTAGCTTTCAAAAAATATTTCTGTAGTTACAAAAGGTCGGGTTCACGATTCCTTCATTTCTTTGGGTGCATTTTGTTAACGTTGTTGAAGCTTTGTAAATGATTTATTTCAACTCCAGCAGTTATGGAAATAAGCTGCTTTTGACTATTTGGGCATTTAGCGGTTAATTGTGCTACCATTAGTACAGTGCAAAAAATTGACGATTTTCTGTGGGTGGCAGACGCTGGTGGAGCTGGATAGAAAGTTACATGGAAAAGCCTCGATGAGTTTTCTAAAGCGCAGACCTGTTGGCCAGAACTGTCCCATATGCCATAAGCTTGCTGGCTTAAGCCTGGTTGCTGTTAACCAGCATATAAGGAGGGTACATCCTGGAATTTCGCTTCCATTGTCCCCTCCACCAAAAATTTAGTCCCTCCTTGCCCAACTATCGATTTCTGTTGAACTGGTCTGTTGAAGGGAGTTGGTACTCTTTGATCTTGGTAACGAGAGAAACTTACTGTTGGAGAAGAGAGATTCTCTGGTGTACATTAAATCAAGCCATGAGAAATGAGAAGTATGCGGCAATGACTTCCAAGGGAGGCCGCTCTTGTAATTATTCAAATCAGGTGATACACTTCTGCACTTTGCAATGATGCAAAGCTTATGATGCCAACGAAAAATTAGCATTCGTTGGTGGATTTAGAACATACCTAGAATATTCCAAATGTGTACAGAATATTCTTTAGATACAATGAGTATCATGTTTTACTTCATACGGTACTCAGAAATACTCGTTTATCTCATGTAGGATCGAAATTGACAAGGGATGACCTTGGATTGAGCCTTCATTGTTATGGCATGAATTTTAAGTTTGAATAAAGGTGACCAGGAATAAGGTGACGACCATTACGACTGCCACTTTGTGCTCTTCCGAGAGTGGAGTGACTCTCTCTACATTACATTTTTGCTTCTGAGTTTTAGGAGTGCTAGCATGGTCAGAACAGATGGCCATTCTCTTGCGCTTCAATGTATTTCGTTTTCCTTCCATGGTCATATTAGAGGTAGTCATACCTTCACTGGAGAATGGGGACGTGTCAGCTCCCCATTGGTTTCACATTGGCCATCCATGGTAGAATATTTTTAGCTCCCGATATCTTGTGCACGCCCATTCTTCTCTTCCAGATCAGGTGAAGATTGGGCTTGCAAAAGATATATCGAGTTAAGAATATTTCTTTGTGCTCTGTAGTTTCACCCTTTCACCTATGACTCATTGGCTTCATGAACCAAGGAAACTTACCTCCATCCTTATGTCTAGGTAAACTGATTCTACATTATTTCGTTCTCTACTGTCAACACATCTTTTGATCAGGGTGGATTGACCCCCTCGCTCGTCCTTACTATGGGTGCATGTAAAAAAAAAGCCCCCTATTTTGGGCCGTTCTAGGGTATATTCTTAGCCTCTCTAAACTAATTAGGGGTCTCTGATCGCAAAAATGAATTAAAAATTTGCAAAAAAATTCATGTGCAAAAAATAAATAATTCCAGGGTTTGCCAGCAAGGGCGAGCAAGGGGGTCAGTTCATTCTGGCCCATCTTTTAGGGGTATCATACCTTCTTCACCCTACCTTAGGTCCACATGGGTTAGCTACACGGATTTGTCCTACGAATGTTTGTGGCCAACATCATGCTTTTTGTTAAATTAGTTTAAATCCAAAAGTCCCAAGAGTCCCCTTTGAAGGTTTAAGTAAGTACCTATGGTCTCAATTTTTGGCAAGATTTTTTAAAACTTTTTTCAATATAGGAAACTTAATTAGCTTTGTAGGAATGTAATTTTATTTCAATTGGTGCCTGAGAGCAAAAGTTATGCCTCAATAAGCCCAAAACAAGTGAGGGTGGGCAATAAAAGACTTCCACAAAAACTTTAAATAATTAAAAAAAAAATCTTATAGATTACATTTTTGTCTATTGGAAAAATTTGGCTCATTCTATTTGAATAAGTGATGTGAAAGTTATGAAGTTTCTTGTTTTGTAGGCAATCTTAGCAAATTCTTAAGAAAATAATGTAGTTGTATCTGTTTGTTAACTCAATTTTAACAATTTTTTGAAAAAAGAAGGTGAAAATGGTTTAGTTTGCCTTCTACAACCATCTCACCTTTGGGATTAGTGTGTTTCAACTTCATCTTAGAGCTAGATCAACAATTTAGTTTCTCCTTCTATCCTATAACTACTTTGATTTTATCAATTTTTCAAAGATGATCATCTTAGAAAGGGAGGTGAATTTTTTTCCCCAAACTCTCATCTCAATTCTTCAAAATAAATTTTAATTCACACTTTGTAGTCCAAAAATTATAATTTAAGAGGATTCAAAGCCTTATAATTGAAACAAGCTAGGAGCAAAAAAAAACTTATTTTATTCACTTCAAACAATTGTGAATGATACAGTCAAAGTTTCTGAAATTTCTCCAATACATTCTCATACTAGTCTAACATAAGATCGTACATTTGGATATGTGAAAAAAACAAATGTATAAATTTTTTGTTGGAAATTGACAATTATGAGTGGTTTTTGATGAAAAAATGGCCTTGGAATTTCAAGAATTAACCCCTAAATGCCCAAGACTTTTTCTAAGCTTCTTAGAGTTTACTTTAAACTCAACAAAAAGTTCAAAATTTGATAAGTTTCATCACTTTTAAGAAAAATGGGCAATTTTGTTAAAATGCATTAGAAAAAATTTGAGGCCATTAGAAGACCTCGAGTTCCCGCAGCAGGGAATAGGTCCAGCAGCGTAGTCCGATGTGGCCCAGAGGCTGCCAGCTAAATTTTCAGAAAATAATAATAATAATAATTTTCTGAACGTTTTTTTATATATGAGGAACTTTAATTTTTTTTTTTTTTTAAATAAATAAATTTTGACAGCCCGTTCGCCTCCCGCGTTCGCTGCTGCCACGGGAATAGGTCCGGAACGGTCTTCTAATGCCCTCAAACTTCTTCTAATGGTGAAATTCTTCAATTTTAGTAGATTTTACAATTCAAACCGAGTGGTCTGAAATGTACAACTATCCTAGATTTCTAAATCTATATCTTTCCTAGATGTCTGAAATCTAGATGTGTCATAGGAGGCACTTTCAAAGTTCAAAGCAAACAATCTAAAATCCATACCATTCCTAAGTGTCACTTTTACATTTCACATCAAGTAGTCTACAAATGGCATTGCTACTTTGATGAAATTTACTATAAAATTGGAATCTTAAACTAGATGTATAATGGATCACTTAGGAAAAGTAAACACAACAATATCAACCTTTGCAACAATATCTTCAATAGAAAAATCGGAAACAATTTTATCCAAATTTAATTTTGATGCTAAAAATAGAATTTAAAGGGTATAATTTTGTAAGAAAAATACTTTGGTGAGATTTTATTTAACCCCTAAAGGACCGGATTGTGTTTTTTGGCCGTATCATTTTTTTGGGCAGGTACCTACAAGCGGAGATTTTTATATTTGGGGCTGAAATTTTAATAGAATGTGGGGGCGAGGAAAATCTTTCATATGCACCAAATTTCATGACATTTGGAAATACGAGTCAAAAGTTATAGCCTAATATGTTACTTTTTTTTCCAACTGGGCAGTTTGGGCAGATCAGAAAAAATCAATTTTTTCAGAAACAAAAATTTGGAATTGATTTTCTAGAGTTTTATATACACAAAAAGCTTTGAATGATTCCATTTTGATCAATGAGTCAAAAGTTATGAGGATTTTTTGTTTGAAGGCAGTTTTGGATTTCCTACTCTAAAATAAACTTTGAAATCCTTTATCTTACCCAATTTTCAATATTTTTGGAAAAAAATAAAATTGTAGGATGTAGATACATTATTACAACATTTTGACCATTGGGATTGGAAATTTTTAATTCCATATTTAAATTGTAAATGATTTAGTATTTTTAATCATTCTCTACTACTACCTACTTACTATTTTTTTCCTATATGTTGTACTATTCCAAATGATCTGAAAATTTTCAAGTATGTGGCCAACTTGTCTACAAAAACAAATCCAAAGAAGCACCACCATTTAGTTCATTTTTTCATAAAAATGTGAGCTTGTGAAGTGCAGCTGCCCTACTTTTCGCAGGGTAAAAAAAATGTTTTTAGTTAATTTGAAAGCTTTTATCTTGCAATCCACCTGGTGGAAATGTCTAAAAATTTTACCACATGTTTTTGATACTATATAATACAAGATCCTACGGTTAGATATGTCAAAAAAAGTTTTTTTCCAAAATTTTGGTACTTATACTAGAAATGGCAGTTTTGGAGCGTTTTTGGTGAAAGTATAGTGACGGTCCTTTAAGGGTTAACTTCAAAGTTAAGTAGGAACCAAAATATAGTGTCTTGAGCAATTAGGTGAATTAAAAGGTGAATTATTATTGTATTGTATCAACTTTCCGAAAAAAACAAAATTTTGTGGTCACACTCATTTTTTAAATGACGCTAAGTCCACACACACATACTAATTATAGGACAAAATTAGTAAAATTATTCCGAATAGCATTAGAGAAAATGTCGGGCCTTTGGAGGGCCACTCCACGAGAGGATAAGGTGGGTCTGACTTGAATTTAATTTTGAAGAGGAAAGGGATATTTTTCCCCTATTTTTGCTCAACTTCCATATGAAAGTGCAGAGCGACGTGATTGGAGAGTTATAATAATAGTTGATTTGGATTGGTTAATGTGGATTTACTTGAAAAGTTGTTAGAAATGGGTGCAATGCACGAGGAGATTTAAATTGTTTTACTGTGAATCCTTCTTTGAATATAGTTGTGCCATTGATGAGCAAATATATACAATCAAATCTAGAGTAAACAATTATGATCACCTTGTACATTGCAATTATTATTTATAACATGTTAGAATCGAATCTAACTGCATTTGACGATATTTACCCAAGCTGACACTACAAATCTGACACTTTTTATAGGCTCCCTAATACTCCTTTAATAGTTGTGTTTGTCACAACGGAGCAACCCTCTGGAAGCCTCAAACTTTCTCTAATGACTTTTTATTCTTACTAGCTAGAGTTCTTTTTCTTTCTCGTATGAAAACATTAAATCAAAACAAACCATTCTTTTGTAGTAGATATCAAAATTGTAGATTCACAAGTGGGACTTAAAAAAAGAAATACCTTTTATACATGTCAAATTTTTGACATAAATAAAGTGATTTTTGTAAAAAAGTGGTCAAATGTCATCTTGTGATTGGTGTGTAATGTACACTTCTAAAACTCTGATGTGAAAATTCAATTTTAACACTTGAGTGTAAAATTTGACCTTCACATATGGTAGTTTATTATTAATATGACCATTTAACCATCCATTATCTAAGAAAAAACTATTCCCTGCGCTAATATTATAAATAATAAAATAAAATTATTAAATGAATTTTATGAGTGATGGTTTTAATAATTTGAACATTTTAATTATTCTATGAAAATATCATTTTGATCAATGTTTGAGATTTTTCAAGTTTTACCAGCTATTTTTCTTTAATTGCCACATTCAACCAAGTATTTAAGTACTCAATCCATTTTTCTCTCTAAATTTTATTTTAAATAGAAATTTTATAGATTTTTTCACCAATTTTTCTTTTACACAGTAGGGAAATCTTCTTTTTGCCCAAATTGTACATTTTAAGTTTTTATACCCAATAGCATAAGAGAAGGAATCTATGCAGGGATTTAGATTTTTCCCCATATTCATTTTTTCTTCATACAAATTTAGATTTTTGCAAAAATAATCTCAAATTAAGATGATTTTTTAGTATTACTGCTCCGCCAAACCTGTCCAGCATGCAATTCACGAATTTCTTATCCACAAGGATCTCAATTTCAATCCCCAGTGTACAAAATGTACACAAAGGGTAGATAATATTACAACAATCCTTGGAGTATCTACCCTGTGTGTACATTTTGCACACTGAGAATTCAATGAGTTTTTCTAATGTCTTTCTAATTATGCTCACCTATTGTATAATTTGTTTCACTCTCTTCATGTTTACACAAATTCTTCCTTCATATCGAAAAAAGCTCAAAATTCTCCGAACAGTACAAAGCAAGATACATATTTATACACATCATATCCAAACACATCTCTTCGCCAAGACTCAAGTACAATTTCATATTGAATGTTCTCAATTTTATTGCAACTCGAAGATAGTCACAAGTATTGTACAGAAGACGGTGACAAAAGCACAATCAAAGATTGTTCAATCGAACAGCACTAACTAGCTCATCCACATCGATCTTCCTCACGATCAGATGCAGATTGATCATATACAATTAAATCCCGAAATGAAATCACACCACACACACACTCGTAAATATCATACACTGACCGAACAATCATCGCAGCTTCAACAACATCAAATAATTGGTCTAGTTCTGAGTTTCCTCCTTGGTTGTGTCCAACACTTCACCCACAGAGGCATTTGCCAGCATGAAGCGCGCCTTGGGAGCCGTACACTCTGCAAAACCAAAGCCCAAATCAATACTCTTCACATCAGAACGATTCATTTGTCACCACAACAATCACATCCACACACAAACTCTGTCTATGGCCTGAAATAAGGAAACAGAGAATGATGGAAAAAGACATTTGGATACATGTACATGTAATGGAACTTTCAATGGTAGAATTTTGCAACGTTTTGAGATACGTCTTCAGCAACTTGGAAAGGTGGAGGAAGCTTACTGGGGCAGTTGTATTCCTCGTCAACATCCTCGAAGGGCTTCTCGTCGTCGTACACGTATCCGCAGTCCTGGCAGATATACGCCATGCGCTCGGCCACGGGCACCTTCGAGCCCTGCTCCAGAGGCGCGCTCTTCGTCACCACGCCAAGAGGAGCCTCCGAGCCGCTCATGCCCGCTGGGGTTGTGGGGGCGCTGGAGGTGTTGCCTCGGCCTGCGG
Organism: Rhytidiadelphus loreus; assembly: GCA_947034895.1. NCBI lineage: Eukaryota > Viridiplantae > Streptophyta > Bryopsida > Hypnales > Hylocomiaceae > Rhytidiadelphus > Rhytidiadelphus loreus. The sequence goes on from OX344763.1 coordinate 21,640,372, forward strand.
GGCCGGGCTCGGTTTTGCCCTCCGCTCGCACTATCATCAGGGACGCCCTCTTGAAAGCCACGGCGCCTGAACAAAAATCACCAATGTACATGCCCCGGCCATTCTGTCAGATCGAAACTCACAACATGTATTCAAGCAACCCTGATCAATCAAAAGCTTTTCGTACGTACAGGGGAACGCGCGCATGATGTTGGAAAATCTGGGCATGGGATAATTAGGGTAAATTTAGCTGAGCTTCACCGTCAACAACATCAGACCAGGAGGAGCTATGCTTCCCTGACAGACATGCAGACAGTACCACCGAACAAGACCCCTAACCTCGTTGTCAAACCAAAAAATTGATTGATGTATATTTTCCACCACTTGGAAGTATACTAAAGGATACTCTACTAACAATAGTTGAACACACATTCAACAGCCAAAAACACCCACAAGAAATTATCGATCCCAGTAGGTCAAAAGAGAAAATGACACATTCGCATGTTAGAAACCCATTTCGTCCATAGAAAATTAGAGATGGAACGGGTCATGTAAGCGCGTGCTTAATAAATTCATGCAACTCCTGCCCCGTTCCTTGGAAGTATTTCACTACAGACCCCCAGCCTGTACGTCACGACTCAAGAACTGCATTCCATGAATGATGTCCTAGCTAACCACCACATGCACTCGTCCCCAACATTTCGCAAACACCGGTCCCGTCGGAACCCCAAGTCCAAATGTCGATTACTTAACATGCCCGACTCACCAACTGTCCCTGATCAGTCCCACGTACCATTGCTGAACCTGACGCTGGTCCCGGAGTTGGCCTGCCTCCAGCTCGGGATGCTCGCAGCCACCGGCGCAGCCACCACATGGGTACGCACATTCATCGCCAACGCCATTGTATAGTAATCGATCGAACTTCCACAAAACTAAGCACTTAAATCGGAGAGAGAGATCGAATTGAGGAGGAGCTGCAGCTAGCTAGGTTGAGAAGTGTTCAAGGATGTTTGGGATAGAAGACAGTGGGTGATGATAGTTATAGGCTTCCCATGCGAGTGATGGCAGCCGTGGATAGAGCCCAAGGCGGATGGACACACCACGTGGTTGGAGCTGCAAGGGGGCTGCAGTGCCAAGTGGCGAGGGCCATGCGCGCTGGGGCTTTGGGAGCATGCCAGACACGTTCGCTGCTGGACTGCGAGTGGAGCCGGCGCCACAGGCAGAGCCAGCAGCTTCAAATTTTTTCTGCCGCTTTTAAGTTATAGCTTCGCTTCATTATCACCTACTGTAGCTTTTCCTGATCCTGCTGCTGCTGACTTGCTGAAACTGGGAAAGAAAGCAGCGGCACCTGACGGACGGACGGACGGAGTTCGCATTGGCCGGGGAGCCAGTTCGGAGCCGCAGATGCGGGACGCACATGGCTTGAGCTCACGGCGATGGCCTTGCATGCGCTTCATGGCCACAGGGAACTCATCCGCAAGCAGTGCCGTGAGTGTGCTTTGTTTATCATTAGTTTTGGAGAACTAAAAGAGCCACTTGTTTCCGTACTCAGTACTCACTGAAACTAAGGTAAGGTAGTGTGCTCATAAACCGCCCCTCCTCTTCAGATCGTCCTGTAGGTAGCTGTAGAATGAATGCAAGGTGATCCTTGAATGGACCTCTTTGCTTTGTTAATGAATTGAAGAAGAATTGTTTTTTTTATTGAGCCAATCATTTGCTGTGATTTCTGCACATTTCTTTATAAGTCACAAGGGGACGGATTTTGGGACACCTATGGTCACAAATAGGTGCCTATGACCTGATTCTTTGAAAATTTATAAGTAATTCAAAAATGCTTGGAAAAATATGAAACTACTTGTGTTGGGTTCCGCATCTATTTTTCTTTCTCTGAAAAATGATCTAAAAATCATTTTGTCCCTGGAAACCTGTCAAAAAGGCAAATCGGCCCTTAAAGTGACGGTTTATGAGCACACTACCTTAGTGTGCCCCTGTGCCCCTGTGCCATTGCCACATTCAAAAGTAAAAGTAAAAGTATTTTTTTAATTTCTTAAGATAAAAAATTAACTCAACTGTAAATTTTGTTTCATGGTGTTTGGCTCACACTGTAGGTCCAAATACCATGAAACAAAGCCTGTGCACCCCTCCTTGTAGAAAGGTTTTTGAAGGTACCAAGAACGAAACCATGAGACTCAGAATCCAAGAGATCTCACCGTAACAAAACAAAACTAACCAACTAGCTAACTAACTAATTTAATGGATGAATGGATGCCTTTGTTGATGCCATAGTCGAAAATAAAAGTAAAAGTCATTTTTCTAATTTTTTTTCATTTACAAAATCTTCAAACTTCAATATTTTTTATTCCCATTGTGAGTTGGAACGCCACGAAACAAAAAATCCATGCACCCCTTTGCACCGAGGGTTTTCCATTAGTACCAAAAATGTGACCGCGAAATGCACGATTTTGGAGATCTCACCATGACAAACAGAACAAACAATGGAATAGATAGCCTCATTTTGAAGATGGTGCAGATGTGATACTTAGTTGGGTGAGTAGAAGACAAAGGAATTGGCATCAAACTCAAGTTGTTTCATATTTTTTTAGAGCTTCATGGAATTAGTTATGAATTTTTGAAGTTGAAATTTCATAGGGGCTCTAAAATCGCGCAACTTTTGAAATGTATAGTATTTGTATGTTGCTAGTACAATGAAAAAAGTCAAATGTACCTCAATCTACATTAAAGACGCCTTTAGAGCCCCAACGAGTTATGATCCTCCTACCTTAAAGTAAGGGTAAGTAGTACTGTACTTGAATTGAGAGTTACTTTCAAGAAATGATGACACAGAATTTTCCTCATTTAGTACATGTAGTCATAAATCAATCCCAAGATGACAAGTGATTGTTTTTGGATTAAAATGGTTGAATTTTTGTTGGATCTCAAGTATGGAGCCCTAAATCTATACCCCCTAGAAAACTAAATTTAAATTAAAATTCTAACACCAATTAAAACTTCAAAGGACCTTAACCTTTAACCCCTAAACGTCTAGATCCTTCTCTGGAATTAAAGAGTTGAGAAAAATCATCATAAAGTACTATTTGGAAGAATATTTTGGAATTCATATACAAATAAAAGTTGTAGATTTTGAGTTTTAGATTCCATCCATACGGTTAGATTCACCAATGCTATCATCAATATTTTTTATAAATTTTGAAAGAAAAATTTCAGAATTCCTTCTAAATTTGATTACAAGCAAAATATTATCATTTTCTAAGTAAAATTTGTTGGAATGCATTTGAAATGAGGTTTTCTTGACATGGTGATTTTTTAAAATTTTGGTGTTCTTAAAATCAATGACCTCATTTTTACAAATCTAGTTTTGAACTAAAGTCAATGCAATTTTGGCTTGGTCAACCACTTGACATTCTTCCACATTTGTAATTTTAGCAGAATATGTACTTGAACAACACCAAATCCAACCATAAGATAGGACAAGAACTTCATAAAGTATCTCCACAAATTTGGATGATTTTCATCCAAGCAGAATGAGAAAGAACCAAGAGTTTCAATCCATCCATCATCCAGAAATTGGACGTCGGAGCGTTAGGGGTTAAAGGACAAGCTAGTTACCGTGAAAATCATATATTTTGGTACAATATGAATTACTGGCTTAAGAAAATGCAAAAGCAGTCATTTGAAGTCAAATTATTGTCGAAGAATTTTCTTTTCACACAAAATTTGGAGGATGAATAGTTGCACTTTTGTCCTATATGGAAAGATTCTTTATCATTCATTAACCAAAAATCATCCTCAAAGTCATTTATGGGTTAAACCATGCACTTTGCATGACATTCAAACTTGAATGCAGTTGGAGAATGTGTGGTTTTAGAACAACTTTCTATTTGATCAAAGAATTAAGTTTCATTAGGGGAGATATTATAGTAGAACCACCCATTACCAATCGGGGATATAATTCCAACCAAATCTAGGGATGGTGCTCATTTAAGAACTGAAATGTTTCAACACCATAGATTGCTTATCATGGCTCATCCAAAATGATAAGCAATCTATGGTGTCGGAACATTTAAGTTCTTAAATGAGCACCATCCCTAGATTTGGTCGGAATTATATCCCCGATCGGTAATGGGTGGTTCTACTATAGGTCCTTGAGAGATTGTTTTAGGGTTGTTTCCATTGCTAGAAACCAGCCTTGTACAATTAGAATATAATTATATTAAAACAATAATAAAATCAAGAAAACATATTTCAGTTTTCAGTTTTCAGTTCAAATTTTTTTAATTAATTTTTTAATAAAAAATATATTAGTTAATAATTCTAACATGTAGTTGCCTGGCCATGTCAAATGGCTTTTGTGCAATGTTCCCAGAGTTCCCACTATTCGAGAACTCACAGTCTCCCGGAATGCTAAAATCTCTTCTAATGTCTTACTAGAATGGGTGGCAATGATGCTAGCATGTGAGCCTAAAAATGTGAGTCTACTAGCCTTGAGCCCAAGTGTAAGTAGATACTTTACAACTATTGAAGGTGTATAATGTACATACTTATAATATAAATACCCTATAATCATAGAAGGTGTTTATAACATAGGTACCTATAACATAGACACCTATAATATAAATATCCTGAAACTATGGAAAGTACCTATAATATAGGAGCCTAAACTCCTAGGCTTATAGGCTTAAGATTCTAGGCTCACATGCCAACAACCATGGAATGAGTAGTTCAAAGTTGACCTTGTCTTCAATCTTCTTCTAGTTTGTTGTATAGGAACCAATTGAAATAAGAACCAATTGCATTTGATTGTTTGTTTTTATCTTATAAATATTAATTAATTTGTTGTTTTGGATATGCTTACCTTAATTGCACTTAAGGCAATTGGACCTCATTTTGATTGCTTTCTAAAATTGACTTGTGCTTTAGATTTTTGCCTTTAAAAAATAAGTATAACTTTCATCTATGGAAGCTAAAAGTTGATTTTAGTGACACCTATTTTCAACCTTTTGAAAATTCGTAGTTCATTTATATAAAATCCAAACAAATGCATTTAAAAATAATCTTAAAAGATTCCATTTTTGCTACCAATATGACCCAACCAAAATTGGAATAGTTCAATGATGAAGACCATAATCACACCAATTAATTTTGGATGATTTTAGGTGCTCTTACCTTACATTGAAGGTTTGGCTAACATCTACAAATTTGAGATTTTGAGAGGTGGTAGATACCAAATGAATTCTATATCTTAAATGAACCACAATCTCAAATTTTCTTGTAGAAATATCTCATCTCCCTAAAACATTGTGCTACATCTAAAGTAATTAACTACACCTTATTATTGCCTAAAATGTATAACCTCTATTTATCAGAGCCTAAGGTTGATTTTGGACACTATTGCTTTGAAAATTGATCATTTATTCATGTGGTGTTCAAAAAATGCACATCCTTTGGTAGTTTTTCTTAATTTCAAAAGGACCTACTAGTAGCATTTTATTGACAATATAGCAATTTTAGTTATCCAGGATTATTATTTTTTTTCTTTGAAGTTTTTAGTGATGAATATGTAGCTTTAAGTAAGGTTCAACAATTTTCATAATGTTAGAGTACATGGTTTAAGTAAACCCCTAAACGCCCCAAGGGACCCAAAGTGTCCTCTCATACTAATTTCAAGTCCCATTCAAAGTGTTGTAACTTTTGCATCTAGTGTCCGAATTCAATAAAATTTGTTGAAAAATTTGCGCTCTCTCTTCTAGTTTGCTAGTAAAATTTTTAGATCAATCCAAGGTTTGTAGATTTTGTGTAACCCAATCAAAGTTTAGGACTTCAGTTTGAGTTCACCCAACTACATTTGGTGGTTGTAACTTCGAGGGCTTTTATCTCCTTCATCCAATATTCTTTTTCAATAAAATTTATTGGATTATGTTCCCTATGCAATCTAGTTATTGTCGCAAAGTTTTCATGCCAATCCAAGTAGTTTTGAATGTTTGGAAGCAATTCAAATTACAAAATCCCAACATTTTTGGATTACAATAAACTTAGGTGTCTTGTTTCTTGTTCACAAAGTGTCCATTTCCAATATAAAAAAATTGGGGAAAGTTGCACATATTAGGCTAGTTTGTGTGGCTAAAATTTCATATCAATCCAAGAAGTTATGAGTGATTAGGAAGCATTTTAGTAGAAGTTCAATCACATATGTGTTTTTTGCAAACCACTCTTGCTATTTTGCAAACTCAATGAGGCAATTGAATGATATTTTCTTTCACCAATGTGTTTGTATTGCTAGGAAAATTTAGTATCCTTTTTCAACACCAAAACATTATAATCTTGCAATCTACGAGGCCAAATTACTCCAAATTTGATCACGTCAACTACAACACATACACTACAAGAGTGTACACTTAAAAATTTTGTACCTCAGTGACATTTAGATCTATAACAGTTCATAAGTAATGATGTTTTTGAACCCAAAAAGGCCTTGGGATTTTAGGGGTTAACCCCTCACCGTCTAAGGCCTAACCAGGTCAAAAAACAACCTTGCTTTTCAAGTGTTATAAGTCTAAATGTGAGTAAGGTAGGAAAACTTCAACCATACAATCTCATAGTGTGCATGTTGTAAATGGTGTAAATCAAATTTGGGGTCATTTGACCGCATAGATTCACAGATTATAATGTTCTAGTGTTGAAAAAAGATGCTGAAATTTTCCTAGAAGCACATTTGGAGGTGAAATTCGATTTTTAAACCTATTCAAATGAAAAAACTTTTAACTACAAAGTGACTCGAAACCAAAAGACAAACACTTTGGTGGGAAAAAATCATTCAATTGACTCATTGCGTTTGCAAAACTGTTTGGAAACATCAAAAAACATTGAAAAAAGTAGCAAAAATACACATCTATGACTAAACCTACCTCTACTAAAATTCTTCTCAGTCAATCATAACTTCTTGGATTAATATGAAATCTTTACCACAAAAACTAGACTGGTATGCACAACTTGTTTAAGAAGAATTATTGAAAACAAACCCTGTCTAAAGAAGTTATAAGCCGCCAAAGTTCACTATAATGTAAAAATGTCTAGATTTTGAACTTCAAATTGCTCCCAAGCATTCAAAACAACTTGGATTGACATGAAAATTTTACCACAATAATTAGACTTCATGGCAGGAAAACACAACAAATTTTACTGAAAACTAACATTTGATGAAAAAGATACAAGCCCTTGAAGTTGCAGCCATCTCAATGCAGTGTGGTGAACTCAAATTGAACCTGCAAACTTTGAATGGCTTTCAAAAACTCACTACATTTTGGATAGATCTGAAAATTTTACCACAAAAAATAGACCGAGTATGCACAGCTTCCCCAACAAGTTTTATTGAATTTTGGACATCGGATGCAAACATTACAGCAAGTTGAAGTTGACTACTAGACTGTGTGAGGACACTTTCGGTCCCCTTGGGCGGTGAGGGGTGAGAAATTAAACAAATGCGTCCAATATGTGCAGTATTGAGACAGTTAACGAGGCATTTAAGCAAGAATTTTTTTCACAAAGTTGCAGACATTTGAAGTTAGATATGGAAAATCATGTAAAAATAGAGAATGAAGCTATCAAAAGAACTTGATTGATATTTCAGTAATTTGTCTGCAATGGAGAATTTTAAGACATTTTAGATATGATTATTTTAAATCACAATTTTCAGTGAGCTATTGAACGAATGCCTTCTCGCTCCAGTAAATATCTCACCCAATTGGAACATCCAAACTTAGGCAAAGGTCACTGTAATTGAAACTGCACTTCGTACGCCATGAAGTAAAACGTGTCCAGGACCACTTAGGGGTTAAGTAATGAAATACAAATCTTAGGGCACAGGGCATTCTAAAGTTGCATTAGGGCAGTAACCTAGTGTATTCGACAGTGCAGAACCCTCAGAGAACTTTGGATTTGCATAATGAAAGACATGTCAGTCCAAATTATCTAACACATCGATACCCAAAAGATATAACATCATTCAATCCAAATTCATAGCCCAGAATATTCACGTTGCACCCTGAATTCAGTGAACACAGTCTCAAATCAGTTAAGTATCGTGTGTAAAAATTAACTTCCATGGTTGATAATCGACAGAGGACAATTCGTGTAATCGATATTTTAACAAAGGCACCCAATGATTAAAACAAATATCAAAATACTCGTTACTCAAACTCAAGATGGATAACTCAGGCCTTTTAGAAACCTTAAAATCCACTTATAAGGAAGAAACAAGATGACCATCAGGTCTGTGTACTGCAGCCCCTATCGCTCAGACAGAAAGAGCTATCTCACTGCCTTGCCGGAGTTCTGGCCTTCGATTTCTTCTTGGTGGCACCAGCCTTTGATACACGTAGGCTCTTGTGAACAGCAGCCAACCGGGCCAAAGAGGCAGCCTTCAAATCAGCCCTGTAGCCATTGGTGGCAACCTACATCAATGAAGAATAAGTAGGTCAATACTCAACAACGAAGATGCCTATCAACATAGAAGTACTAATGGAAATAATGTTGCAGAACAAAGAACAATCGAAAAGGAAGACAAGTGCATTCGACATTTCAACAATAATAGAAGTACCTGGTTCACAACGGTCTTTGCCATCTTGCGGAAATCCTTCTTCAAGAGAGAGTTGTGACGCGACTTAGCGGGCTGGTTCCTCTGCTTGGTCTTCGTGGTGGTCAAGTTCACAGACAGACCTCCAGCGGGTGCGATAGCCACAGTCTTCTTGTTCGCCAACCCTAAAAAACCAATCAAGCGAGTAAGTACAACATTTCTACTAACTTCAGGAGCAATCCAAGTCAACTTCACGAAGTCAACAGTGGCAGTACCTGAGTGCTTGAAAGTGTTCAAGTTGTACAAGTTGTTCGGCTCTGAGCTGAATGTGATGGAGGAAGTATTGTTTCCATTTCTCTTCACCAAGAACCTGTTGTTGTTCTTGACCAACAACCAGATCAAGTCGTCTGATACAGCCGCCATCCTGAACATAGAGTAGAATTCACAAAATCAGCACAAAATTTCCAAGCACGGAAACAAAAATTCGACTATATCGGCTTAATAAACGAACCCCGAATCTTGCCCCCGGATTCCAAAATATCTTCGCAACTACGATGCCGTCCCCGAACGACTTCAACCTCTCCCCTTTTCCCCATACTAGGGAAATATAGGTTAGGTGGTAGCACTCTTTCGGGAAGGGCACTGTACAATGTCATTGCCCTAAATGACTAAAGCCTCAGGTCGAAGAATACACAATTCCTCAGAAAGAAGACATAAACAGTACCACTTACAATGACCTAAAAACAAAAAAGTGCCCCGAACCCTAAAATGTACGCGCGTTCAGACCTTTACTCCTTTGACTAAACCAACCATGCCCATCATCCCGCTAGTATCATTCACATTTTCAATACAGAACCAAGAATAAGGCACAAAAAAAAATCGAAAACCCTAGGGCATCGTAAAACCCTGTACGCGCGGGCCAAAACCTCGATCACCCGCCAAACCAAAGCACGGAGATCAATTGGCAAACCGTTCCGAAGTGTAGCAAAAGAGGAATCTGGGTAGAGAGAAGGCGACGTACCTGAAAACGCGATGGATGCGTGAGACCTGCGGCAGGCAAGAGATGGAGCGAGTCCGCAGCGGTTGCACAGACGCAAAGAGGGAGAGCTCGAACTGGGCGGCTGCCCTAAGAACCTGTGCACCTCCGAAACGGATGATATTATATATCATCCATATACTGGATGCTTCATCCTTCCTCACGGAAAGGATGAATGATCGAGCACCCTCGAATGCATTTTTCATCCTACGTCTGGCACACGGGAATGGGGTAGGTCGATATCTGTTGCTTCGATAAGGTAAAACAGTCCATTGTGGTTAGAATTAGGAGTTTGGCCTCATGCAATTGCTGAAATTTTTAAATTTTTTTCCCACATGAAGACAAGTGTGATAAAGATTGAGAGCAATTGAAATTATATTTTCTTCAACAAAGTATGAATTTGCTATGAATTTTTGAAGTGTTATGCCCATCATGGCTCCAAAGAGTCCATCTAAATTACGTGAGAACCAACAAAAATTGTATCCATAATGCTCATCTTATTCACCTAAAGCAATCACAATATTTTCTAACATGGAAGGCCTAAAAAAATCACTTCCTACAATGAATCACTGATGAGCTAGAAGTTCTTAATGAGGTCACAAATCACTCCATTTTTGTCATGTAAAACATCAATTGTGGCCCAAATGTCATTAGTTGATAATACTCATGATGTGGTCATTTTCTAGTATACACTATGGGGGTCTTTCGATTGCAATGGGTTGTTCTAACTTATCTTTGTTGGCTTGTTTAGGTAGAAGCATCCAATAACACCACTTATTCTATTCCTATTAGATGGATATTAGCCTCTACAAGTGAAATCCAACCAAAATTATTTTGTAATTATTTTGACCTCCACACAATATTTTATGGATATTTTTATATTTTTGTGAATCCACAAATACCTACTCGTATCACTAGACTATCATCAAACAACCATATTTGAGGCTAAAAATATATCAAGTCCCATCGGTTGCTCTTGAAAGCTTGTGGTGATCTTTGGTGAACAAAGGTGACCATTTAAGGTACATTGAATATAAGTGGTGTGCATTGAATGGTGGTTATTTTGTGTGTGTGTGCACTTTACTCATATACGATATATTCAATGCACGTGATCTAGTATGAAAGTATTCATTTACAAGAAGATCCAATCACTTGACAAATAGGAATAAAGTAACTTCATCTTTAATCAATACTAATAACAATTGAACATACTTATTATATTAAAAAAACTTCTTAAGTTCCAAAAAACATTACATCATACAACATTTTGAAAGTTGTATGATTTTGAATAAATTTGATAAAATGTATAAACTACCTTATCCATTTCATCCTATAACTATCATACCCATTACATGTGTTTTCAAGCCTCTAGAAGGCCGTTTCATCCATGTTCCCATTCCTGTGAACACTGTTCTGCTGCCTAAAATATTTAATTATTATTATTATTTTTTTAAATAATTAAATTTTGTATTTTAAATAAAATAAAATATTTTTTTATTTTTTTATTTAAAAATAAGAATTAAATAATATGCTGTCGATGTGTTTGTCGCCCGACCACATTAGCATACTGATTTGGCAACATGGGAATGCTGTGATAACTCATGGTCTTCTGCAGGGTTGAAATCTGCTCTAATGTTATATATATTCACTTTTGAACAAATTTCATTGGATTTATGAAAGCCATGTATTAAAATGCATGTATTTAAATATGATCAAATGTCATAAGACGTTTAGAAATAGGTTATTGTTACAGATCATATTTAGCAAAGTGGTGATTTTGAAAAAAATGGAATATTTTCAAGACACTTTTTCAATTTTGAATGGACAAAAATGTTGGGTATTGAATGGACAAAACTTTCTTATATAAAATATGTATAACGCACCCACAAATTCACATAATTTCAGAATTAGTACAAGTTAAAGCCATTACAGGTGTATAGTTGCAAGGTGTACTACTTGAACAAATTAAAGAAGTTCTAAAGAAATCAATATCCAAGAACAAAGAGCACGTCCACATTGTCTTGGTTAAACTTTTGTACAAATAAATGTATAAATCTAGCCCTTATTTTGTAATGATTAATTTTTTATATTTCTTGACACATGTAGAAATATTTGGGTGCTTTGATTACAAATGTGAATTCAAATTTTTTCAAATTTTATTATCTACAGTAAATAATAAATCATAGTATTTGCCAATGGGAATGAAAAAGGGAGCAATAGAGGGGACTAAGCAATGATGATTGAATGACCTAATTAAAACTTGTTTCAGAAATTGATTCTTGCAAGTTTTTGCCTACAATGCACAACTTCTATTCATGAGAGCCTAGGGTGAATTTTGGATATACTTATTTTCAACAATTTGAAATTTGTAATCATTCTATTCATTTGATATTCAAAAAATGCATTTTAAGAGAATCTAAAATCTTCTTTGACCTATTAACAAGACCAAACAGAAGCACTTACAATTCAATATTGCATCGGTTGGTGAAGGTCAACAAAAAAATATTTCTAAAAGTAGCTGCCAATTTTGGGGGATATTACTTATTTTAAAATGTAAATTTTTGTATGTGAAAAAAACAAATCTTTCTATTTTTTTAAATCAAATTCTCCAACCATATTAAATTATTGAACAATAAATGCCAACAATAATAAGGAGCATGCTCAAAACCTTATTTGGAAAATTTTAGGCTCTATCCAAACGAAGGGAATCCAAACCGACGGACTTACCCCGCCCTTATTCAAAACCGAATTTGAATGACCAGGGCGCCCGAATTTGAATGCGATACTCTGACCGGCTATACCCGGTGGTAGACCTAATCACGACCGGCTAAGCTATGGCGGGCGGCTCTAGAAGGCACACACCCCAGCACCAAGGCTGTTTGCATTACACCCTGCGCTGTTGCTTCGTCCGTCGTTTCCGTTGCCGCGAGCTTCTCCGCTCGTAGCTCCTGCTCATCAGTATCTCCGCTTCTTCTCGTTTGCAAACATTCGTCGTTCGTCGTAATGGAGTTTTTTGGTATGTGCCGATCATCTTAAACCCTTTCCCTCGTTTCACCAAACGGTGTTGTTAAGTCCGTTAATGGTCAGTTGAAGGAGTCTTCGTGGTCTCAGTTTGTGTAACAATTTTTCTTAGAACGAGGTGTGCAGCGCAAGCAGAAGATCGTGACAGCAACCGCATGAGATCGTGTTCTTTAGGGGTTTAGCTTGACTGGAGAATTTATTTTTGTTAGTTCGGTGCTGAATGGGAGGTTCAGGGAATCCTCTGGACTCTGGTGTGTAAAGAAATGTGGGATGAAACTCTGAGTGTATTGTGCTCGAATTGCGGGAGAGTGATGGGGAATGGGACTCCCAGTGTAGTTACGTGAAGAGAATGTACCGGAGGCGTGCATTTTTTTTTGTGTGTGCCCTGAGCAGCATTCTTCTCAAACTGCGAATACCTACACTTGTCTATTCTTTCCTTCGGTTCGGGGTCGGGATACAGTTTCTTGTTAATGAATTGCTGTTGGTTTCGGTACTCGGAAATGGAAATAGATTAGGGTTATGAGAGCATTTCCGCTTCTGTCGCATTGGTCGTTCATGGAAAACTGGATTTTCCTACCATTTTTATCGGTAGGGGGAGCTGGGGGACAGCTCTTGGTGTCTGTTTCGTTCTTTGAGTTAAACCCTTGGTTATACGGTAAAGGATACTATTTTCGTCAGTTAAGGCATTTGGTCCAATATGTAAGAGTGTGATTTTTGGGAGATTACTGGATAACTGTACGCAAAGTGATGCAAAGATGAGTGACCATAGACATTTAGCGCAAATTTGTGTTTGCCAGTCGGTAATAAGTTGCAAGAAAGAATGAGTTGCTGTTGTTACCAGAGGTTAGTATGGGGCGGGTCAGGTCTCTTACGGGTTTAGTATCCTCTTCCTTACCGCTGCTGAGATTATTTTCGACATTGCGTGCAGAATGCTTTAGAGATTAATTGCCTTGTGTTGCGGCAGGTGTTGAAGTGCCCGCTGGAAACCCTACTACGTGTTCTCCTGGCTTAGGAATGTACCTTCATGTCTCTCAGGTTTTGCATCTGAACATGAAATGCGATGTGTTCAGTTCTCATATTAATGAAATATTTGTTGCACCTGAATTTGAATGTTGGAAGTATTTTCGAAGAGGGATTCTTGGTTAAGACTAGTCAATCGTTGGTCATCCGTCCATTCCGGTGTAAGTGGAATAAGTTGAGATTCGCATACTGCCAAAGTGGAATCAGTTGCTTATCCTACGTGTGTTCTAGGCTGCTCTCGGAGATAGCAAGGCGAAAAACGGCAAGGGATCGGAAAGGGTTGTTGTGAAGGTGAGCGTTGAACCTGCGTGTGAGATCGTTTTGGGAACCTTGTCAGAGGGCAAGTGCGACCAGATGCACCTTGATCTTGTGTTTGACAGAGACTTCACGATTTCTCACAACAGCAAATCCTCCAGTGTTTACATTTGTGGATACCGAACAGAGGCTCCAGAAGGTACCCATTTTTATATTGGCTGCTCACCTGATGGTTTTTTCAATATGCTGCGAATGATTTTGCAAACGAAATTGTTCCATAGAATGCTGTCTACTTGTATAGTTTTCATCTGTTTGATCTATCAGAGTCCAAGAGTTGAGTTGGTTTGGTGGCCAGAGGACGAGGAGGACGAGGATGAATCCGAGGACGAGGAAGAGGAAGACAAAGACGCACCTATCCCAGTAGCAGTTCCGATTGAAATTAATGGGGCCACAGCAGGTACAGCTACTGGATGTTCATCAGTGTCGTAGTGATCGCTGAGTAATGACGATCGCTAATTAGATGTTTATTTTATCACCGATTCATGGCGAACGATTATTATTTGATTGAGACCAAGCTCTCTTGCACTTGAAGATTGCGTTAAAATTATTGTACTTGATGGCTCACATCGGTTAGATTTTGTAAACTTGCGGTGTTAATGAAACGGTAAAAAAATTTGTCACAGGAAAACCTTTTAAAGCTGTGAAGGCCGATGACGCAGCTAAGACTCTAGCGAAGGTGACAGACAAGGCTGCGAACACTGTTGCAAACGCCATTGCTAAAGCTATCGAGAAGACAAACGCAAAGAAGCAAGTAGCTGATTCTGACGAGGAAGATGAATCAGATGAGGTGAATTTCTCTCTTAACTTGGCATGTGTTGGAAACAAAAGTTGACGTTGATTTCTCGGCTGCGTTTTTGTGTGGGTTCTGGGCATATGTTTTAGTTTATCTGTTCTAGTCTCGGTGATCTAGGTTTTGGTTTTATCCAACAAAGTGCCAAAGCGTTTAAGTTCTTAGTACAACTGATGAGCTTTGGTGGATTGGTAAATAAGGATGAGGTTTTGGGACCGTTTGTGAGCGCATTAGGCTCCGAATCTGATGATGACGAATTTGATGCGGACGAATTTGGCGAGGTGTGTATAAGTAGGCCATTGGCTACATTGTGGTTCACTGTAGCGTATAAAGCTATGGCGGATCTCTGACTTGGCGTAGATTGCTTGTTTTATTTTTCTCGCGCTAATCTGACATTGGTGTTCCTCCAGTGTGGTATTGTAAGGTGGTATCCTCCTACCATACTAGGAAGTTTAAGCACGGCACTCACAATCAATCTAGGGTTCTCTGTTTTACTCTATAAGTGATTTTATGTTCGCAGGACGAGGATGAGGATGAGGATGATGAGGATGACGAGGATGAGTCAGATGAATCTGAAGAAGAAGAATTGAAGACTCCAGAATTAAAGGTGAAGCTTCAAGGATGTCTTACATGTGGGTGGCTTGTTAGTTTACATAGTATTGCATAGGTTTCAATGTATCTGCAAGCCTAGTGGAATTTCTTGCATTTCTTCGAGGAGATGTTCTTCAGTGGCATTTTAAACATGAAAGAATTGTTCCCTCAGGCTGGCAAGAAAAGAGCTGCAGCAGAGCCAGTGAAAGCCGCTGAGAAGAAGTCCAAGACAGATGCCTCACCAAAGCCAGGTTATTGCTCTTTTAATTACCCTTTCCTGAGATCAGTTAGTGACGTGCTTACTATGTTCAGACAGATTTGGGGCAATACAGATCAATTTTGTCTTTTCCTTAATTTAGAAAGAGCAGGCCGTGAAGCTGCTGCAGATTATTGGCAAAGTCTGGTCGGCAGTCACTTTCGCTGATCATTTGACCGGGATCAGAAAAAATTGTCTCTTGAGCCCTTCGTCTTTGTCAGAAAATCGAAGTACTGGCGCTGATGCTGAAGGAACTTCCTCCACTTTCCCTGTGCAGGACAAGTATCTGTAAATGGAAAGAAGGACAAAAAGGTTGCACAAGCCACGCCAGTAGGCAAGGAACCAGATCTCAAGACCCCCGCCGATAAGGGACAAAAGCCAGCTAAGGTAAGCGTCTCTAGGTTGAGTGTGTAAGATCTTCAAACATGTTGTGTCCAGGATGGGTTCTGATTTTTAGTTCTTTTTTGGTGAACACGATATCTTTTTATCTTGTTTTGCCTACAGGAGAGTAAGAATTACTTAGTTCTTTTTTCTGAAATAATTAAGTTGCTCTAGGTATACGAGTATTGGATCACTTCACGCTGTGAATCTGAGCCATCAAGCTCTGCGGTCTTCTACTGTCTTTTTGTATTTTGAAAGAGGTTGCACTGTCTTCTCAGTGGAAGTAAGTGTGTTAGTTTCACTGGAATAACTGACTTGTGAACATCTCTTGAATGGTAGGCACCAAAGGGAACTCCTGCTGCGCCACCCTCATCACCTGTCTCTGTGAAAAAGATTGGAGATCACAAGTGCGCCAGCTGTGATAGGTAAATTCTTTGCAGCAATGTGGATGTTAGAGGCTTCCTATGTTACACCAATGCAATTACTAAGGCACTCGCGGATTCTATTCGTGTCTGAATTTGTTTTTTAGCGTTGTGCACGTCCGTCTTGTTCTCACTGAAGGATTCAATGATAGCCCTCTGATCTTGTTAGTCTGAGCCGTGTATGCGTGAGGAGTCGCATCATTTAAATTTTTCTGAGAAATCCAGTCATTTCTCTTTTTTTGTCATTTTTCATTATTAATTGGAAGGATGGCTTGAGGAGCACTTTATCTTGTTGATCTGAGGCTGAAAGAGATTTTTCTCTATTCCCATGTCCTGAGCATTCAATGTCCAGTTCTGTTAATTCTACTCTTTGTCCTGTGTCTCACCATGCTACTTGCCATCATAAATTTGCAGGTCGTTCACGACGGAATCTGCTCTCAGCCAGCACACCGCTGCCAAGCACAAATAGGGTGGATACAAACTACACTAGAGGTTTGCTATTGCTGTAAATGATTTGGAGGTGTGAGTCTTGTGCACCGCTCTTATGAAGATGGGGGGTGTTTTCTGAATCGACGCTGAGGATTTTGTAATAGAGAATTAATCTTAGCATGAAATTTAGATCTGATAGAAATAGTGTTTTTGGTGAAAGGATCTGTGGCCAACATCTTGCTTTAGGATATAGTGTGTTGGAGGTCATTACAGGTAAGGCAGACGTGGTTGCCAATAGAGTATTCCACTCGAATTTTTGATATGATTTGGCTGCTGCTGAAGAACATGGTTTAATGGCTGCTGAGGCGTTGCTCTGCACGGAGGATTTTGAGTTGTTTCTTGCGAACAAAGGTAGGAGGGGCAAAAAGCAAGCGCCTAGTAATATGCCTCACATATGCCATTGCTAGTAATTGGGGCTCAGATGTGAAAAATCTATCAACTGAACTTTACCCTAATGCTATTTCAATGCTGCACTTAAAGGTCATCTGCAATTTGTCTATGTGACAAAAAAATTCAGACTCACTTGCATATAATGACTAAAATGCTTGAGAATAGCTCATCCTGCCTTACATCTAGTATGGCCGACCCTTTGTGGCCCATCTTTTGTTTCCTAGGTGACAGGAATGTTATGAGAATCTGTTGCTCCATTTTAATTCTAGCACTGTTTGAAATATCACTGTTGAGCTGTTTTCCTTAAAGAATATTCATTTAGAGACTAATTTTGCAGCGTAAGTAATAGGATAAATCAGTGTAGCTGGTGAGGTTGAGCAAGTGATTCCAAAGCGTGCCAAAATACACTTCGTACAATTCCTCATGTAATTAAATTGCCTTCTAATTTGGTTACAAAGCTGGTGAAAAATCATTAGCAACGAAAGTTGGATTGTCCCGACATGCCTATCTGACTTGTGTGAGGTGTGTGTTGTGTAGCTATTGTATGCATAGGTTTTGTTATATGCTATTTTTTTGCATTCTAGTGGAATGAGGTTGTGAATTTTGTGATTGACTTGCTATCATATTTAGCTTTAGGGTGTTGTCATTTTCTCCTTTTTTGTTTTTTTTAGAAGTTTCTCCTACATCATTATTTAGGTGGTAGGGACTATGTTTTTGCCAAGGAGGTGCAAGGGCCAATATTTTGGGTATACTTCTATGTTTCTACAACACTTGGCAAGAATTTTACCAAATCCAACAACCAATGACTTCATGCAAACTTGGTGTTCATTTTTTCTAAATGATAGGAAATCATGTCACTATTTTTCTTTGAGCAACTAAGCGTTTTGTATAATGTGAATTAAATTCATTTGAAGTTTAGTTGGAGGACTTTGTGTATGATGTCAATCAAGAACTTTTAATGGCCAATCTTGAAGTTCTTCCTATTAGTGATATCCACACCTACACTATATACCTCAAATTAAGTTTTCATTTAGTTACCAACATGGAGTGTTGTTATTGTAGAGTCATCTAGAGTGGAGAAGTCACTAATTTGGAATCCTTTCCAAGGTTTGGAAATGCAACATTAATAGTTGGCACTTGAACAAGGTAAAGTCATTGACTAGACAAACATTTACAATAGTGTTATTGACAATTTGTGATATAATTTTGAGGAAGCATAGCTCCTCAAAAGGCTTTCTAAGGTTGTATAGATTTTGCTTTAAGGAGTATGTGGCCTATAAAGGTGATTTCACTTTATAGTCATTATAATAACAATGTAATTATGGAAGTACGCAAACTTGGAGGCTATTGTGATTCTTTAGGCAATGCTAAATTTTTCATTAAAACTTGGGAAGAATCACATTTGGATTAACCTTGCAAATTCCTACACATGGTCCTTTGAACCATAGAGTATGGAGATGCTAGACAACTAAGGACAAAGACTACCTTTCAAGTGATATGATAAGTGGTTTACAATTGTTGTGTTGCTTGTTTAATTCCCTTTAGCATAGTAGTCATTCTCATAGGTGTATCACTAAATAAAAGAACATATCTACATGATTTTTGTTTCATCCAATTGTCGAAGATTCAAGAACCAAGTATATTGGCATATCTATGATTGTCCATGTCAAACATTTCAAAACAATGGTATTGTAAGTAAAAGGCAGGATTAACACATCCCTACCAAAAATAAATATATTTTTTCTAAAGATATAAGTTTGGAAGATGTAGAAATTGAAATATTCACTAGTACAAAAACCACCACTCCTATTTGCATTAGAGTTGGTGAAATTTTGTTTCCTTGAATTTTTTGCCTTTTTCTTTCTAATTCTTTTTAAAGTTTTAATTCTTATTAAAACTTGTTCAGTTTAATGGATTTTAAGAAGTTCTACCAACATCTATTCAACTTAATAGGTTTCAACAAGTATTAAAATATTCTAACATAATCAAACATAAAAAAGGCCAAAAAAATCCAAAGAAAAACAATTTCACCAAATCTAATATAAATAGGAGTGTTAGTTTTGTACTAGTGATTATACACAATGCTTTTAAGTCTATACCAAGAAAAAATTTGTTAAAAAAAATCCCCCAAATTCCAACATGTACTTTTAGAATCATTTCTACCAACCTTGTCCTATATTTGTGGTATGCTTTAGGAGTAATGCAAATCGCTAACCCCTAAAGTCTCATTGTCCCTAAAAGGGACAAAATGAATATCAAGTAGGCTCCAATGGTCTCAATTCTTATTTAGATTTTTTGAAACTTTTTTGAAGATAGAGAAACACATTTATTTAGCTTTCGAGGAATATTATTTTTATAATTTTTATTTCAATTAGTGCTTGAGAACAAAAATTATGCCATCCTAAGCCCAAAACATAGCTCGCTAGGATGCTACGCAATACAAAAAGAATTAAGCTAGGAGTGATCAAAGTCTTATAAATTAGTTTGTCATTGTGCCAAAAAAACATGTTTATTTCACTTCAACTACAAATATCTTGCGATCCATGTGGTTAAAGTTTCTCAAATTTCTTCTACACGTTTTTATACTATTCTAGTGTAAGATCCTATAATTACAATTTCAAGAAAAGCAATTTTTAAATTTTTTCTATTAGCAATTTAGACATAACTAAGACACATGGTCATTTCTAAGCCCCTACTATTTGTGCACACAATTTGACTTTTAATTAGAAAGTGGCGGTACTGTGCAAAAACCAGAGCTCCACAATGTGGAGAGTTGCACTTGAAGACATGAGAAGGGTAGGTGGAGCAAAACTTGACACAACCATCTCCCCTAGAATTGACCCCTTAACGCCTTAATCATTTTTAAAATTTTGGCACATTTTTGCTTGTATCTTTCTATAGAAATATCATTTACCGCAATCTCATGAAACTCATCATTCAAGAAGGTTGTCTCTTCAAGATTCAAGTGTTACATTGGATGAATGAAAAGTTAGTTGGACAAAACAATGCCTTGAAGCCTTCTGTTCATTGTCTAGAAAATGGATGTTGAAGTGCTTAAGGATTAATGCACACAAATTTTGATGATGTGCTGATACCACCATCTCTCTTGTGGACAACCATCCCAGTACAATGTGCACACAAATGGCCATTAAGGTAGTATGCTCTAAAAGCAACCATTTATTTAAGGGCTGGTCCACCTTTTTCATAGGTTTTTGTGGATAATGGTATTATTGGATCATTTTTCAGAGAAAGAAAAATAGATTTGAAACCTAACACAATTGGTTTTGTATTTTTCCAAGCATTTTTGAATTACTTACAAATTTTCAAAGATTTGGAGCAGAGTGACTTATTTGTGACCATAGGTCTTCCCAAATCCATCCACTTACAACTTGTAAAGAGATGTGTGGAAATCAAAGACAACAATTGGCTCTTGCAATAGAAAAAATAAATTTTCCTTCCTTCCTTCAATTGTTAAAGTAGTCCATCTAAGAATCACCTCATCTCTATTTTCCAACTAAAAATAGGAACGATTTGAAGGAGAAGGATGCATCTAGAGCATACTATCCTACATACTTTCTCCGTCCCAAAATGCCATTGTCCCACTTTCAATGTCATGTTTTTCTTAAGGTTGTTCTGAATAGGTCATATGGAGACTTTCTTGTGGTTAATTTTATTTAGGTTGCAATGAACATATGCAATGTTCTTCATTAATTCTAGTGATATAAAATTTGGAACCTTTCTTATTATAATTATGTTTTTCACCATATGATCAATGAAATTGGCATAAAAAAATCTCAACAAAATTGAGTGGACAATCATTTCGGGATAGAGGTTGTTCAACCTGAGTACGTGGTACCCCAAATGCTTGTACAAGTTTGTGATTCATATACGTGAGACATGCGTCAAGTTTGGTGTAATTCTATGTGCAAAAGAATGGGAATCCTTTTTTTCTTCACTGCAACATTCTCCTTTTTCCGGACCTACAAAAATCCGGTTATTGAAATGGTTTAGAGTTTACTTCATCCTTCTAAGCTTGGCACACGGATCTGGCCATTGTGATGGTTGCAAGCATTTCTACATTTGGGCATGTGTTTCCAATACAAACCTCATGCAATTTTCACTGTCATCCAAAGTTGCAAATGGAACTTTTTGATTATGCGAGCCATCTCTAGAATTTCATATGTTGTACAACGATATTGTAAGATTCTTTTAAGAAATGCATGTTCTAATAACTTTGCAAGGAATCCAACACGGTATTAGGCCTGTTTATTTTTTATTTGGGTATCTTATGTTCAATCTAAAAGAGTGTGTGAATACCACTTATTTTGTTTGTAATAACTCTATAAACTCCATTGTTTGCACATTATGTTTAAAGTGAAAAATTAAAAAATTTACTTGATTTTTTTTCACAAATACTATTTTGTGACTCATATATTTTTATAAGACTAACACCTAGTACCCACCCTCTAAAGTTCTTTAAATCATTTTTTTGGGACTTTACTTTGAATTAGGTATGAAAATTCAAAGTTTAGTGTTGTCTATCTCTATTTGAGTTCATACAAGTTGGAAAATGGTATTGCATTCAACTATTAGTGAACCTTAGAATATTCAATCAAAATAGCATTAAGACCATATAAAAATGACCAAAAGAGTCTTCTAAAGTATTCATTTTTAAATATTTTTTTCACTAATTTTTCAATTGCATTGATTAAAATATTGGTTCTTTAATAAAATTATTTGTGAATTAAGTTGTCAAGTGTGGTGCATGAGGGATGCTTTTAAATTGAGTACAAATTGTGTGAAGGAGAGAAGTTGTTTGGAAAGGCTTGGAGTGTAAAAAGAAGCGATTTGAGGTTATTTTTTGGACTTAGAGCCTTGGCTTAGGCCTTAGCAATGTGTTTTGACACCTTCGTTGAAAATCTAAGAGACTATACCTTTCATTTGTATTTAGACACTCATTTTCTTTAAGTTGAGTGTTCCTTGTGATGGAATGAGAGGTGGTTTAGTAAAATAATGTGTTTCATTCTTTCAAGGTAGAATCAACTTAACTTATTGAATAGTTCATTAGTTCAGCTTAGCTTGTCATACATGTGCCTATGTATTTTTGAGGGCATTTCTTTCTTTCTCTTTTTTGGTATTGATATTGTCCATATTAAGTGTTAGTAAGTTTAGTGATGTTGGTGTTTTTTTCATTTGCTTCTAAGTCATTTGAAATGGTTCCATTGATTGATATTGGTCATCTTGAATCTAAAGCTATTAGAACTTGGCATAAGTTAATTTGTTGGCAATTGTTGGGCCTTTTATGTTGTGCATCGTTTCGCAAATCACTTGGTGGTGTTTTAGAGTGGAGGTATAGCCACTTGCTGCCTCTTTTGAGCACATTGTGACAAACTGTCAAAAGTAGTGAAAACCCAATATAAATTTATCTTAAGTACATATGTCATTTTTTGATTGGTTGTAAAATTTTTACACAAATTCTAAAAGGGGAATACATGACATTTTTCCATTGAATGTTGAACATAAAACTTTTACAAAGTCCAAAAGGGGTGTACGTGTAGTCTTTTTCATTATGAAGAAATTCAAATTTTTCATTTAGAAAAATTTACCACAAGTGCTTCAAAAAATCTAGTTACCATACACTTTGTCCAGACCTTAAATCTCCAAAATCCTAAACCCTAATTTCTATAGTCCAATTTGTTCTTCATAGCCTCAAAACTTCAAAGCAACAGCAGCTCGACCTCTCCAAAGCTCGATCCCGCAGCCTATAACGAATACCACATTCAACAAGACACAAAATTAAGCGATTCAAATAAACTAATCATGTAGATCAAAGCAAACGAACCAAAGCAATCAAAAAATGTTTGAATCATATTTGAAGCTTTAGACTTGCACCTCCAACAATGCTCTACACTTGCAGACCAAACCTAAAATCTTTGATGTTGAAACCAAATTGTCCATAGTTGCACTCCTAACATCTAGAGTCATAGCCTGCAATTCAATTTGCACCCAAACTCTCATGGGGTCAACATTCGAACCAAGGCACCCAATCTCTCATTAAGTGAACAGCTACACACTAGACACCCAAACTCTTATATGGATTACTGAACAAGCAAACTCACACAGATTACTGAATAAGCAAATACAACATGCAATCATCTACTCCTCACAAAATCATGACTCCTCATAAAACAAACAGGTATAAACCATCTCCTCTCATACATTTGTCCACCTCTTTCGCTCAAATTGCAAAACTAAAATTTTGGTTCTTGTACACACCCTTATCAAACGAAACGAAATCAGCATCGAGATGAGCAAGCAGGATGAACAATAAAACAAAATGGAATCAACATAGAGATGAGCAATCAAATGAAACAAATCAATCATACCTTAAGGTGCTCCGTGGAGACATGTGAACCCATGAAAACACAAAGACACGATAAAACCCACGAAGACTCTCAAAGTTGTTTGAGCGCAAAACCCTATCGCCAGATCAATGGTCCTTGGGTTTTTTATGAATGGCACTTCATCAATGGCTGTGAGAAGCCTGACACATTTTCAAGAAGATCTATGGCCCACGTTCACCACCATTTGTGGGGGAGTTCTGCATTCACATCAACGGTGTTCAGGGTGGTTTTATTTTTTTCCAACAACGTCCAACAACTAAGGTTTTTTGTGGCATGGGGGGTAGGGGTGGGGGGCACAAAGAAGACTGGAATGCCACTTTTGGCCACATTGTCTCGCAAATCACTTGGTGGTATTTTAAAAAAGGTATGTGTGGTCATACTTTATTATATTGATGTCAATTAGAAGTTTGTTCAATCTATTCATATGTACATGGATATAATATTGATAGTGTTCAATCACTAACAAAGTTAGTATTGCGTCATTAATTTATTATTTAAGGTTTCATGTGTATTTGCACAATATGATATTTACTTAGTGTTTTTGCATGACAATATAGATCTTGTATAAAAATTCCATCAATGCTCATCCAAAATCGTCGATCTATGATATTCAATATGGCCCAACAACAAGTGATAGACAATTTTAAGACACTATACTATCTATTTTGGTCTTCTAAATGATTCATTTGAATGCCCCTTATTGAACACTTCTAATGCTTGAAAATATATTTAGGACCTTCTGTTTTTTATGTCATCTATGTAATTGCAAAAATTGATGTAGGTATGTAAGTTTATTGTTGTAAGTTGTAATTTTTTTACCATGTTAAAATATCAAATGTTACTATAGTATCAATGATTAATTCACTAAAGTCAATAACATTCACATAAGGTGAATTTATTAGCTACTTCTAAGCAATCGAAGATGGTTCTTTCAACAAGCCATCTTTGTATTTCAACATCTATTAGTAATAATAGGCAAAAGTCATCTCCAATGGAATAGTGAAGTTATATCTATGTCATTACCTTAACGTCAATGAAACATACAAAATGTGGATTGAAATACATAAATTCAGCTATAATAGAATGAAATTGTTAACCTTATATTGTTTCCTTGGAAGGAAGAAAGAAGATAAAGTTTTTTAGCAATCAACCTACTTCAACCTGCTATAGATAATTACTAATACTATAGAAAACACAAAATAAACTTATTTATTGATAGAATATATCATCACATAGGAAACAAAAACATGTGTATAGATAAAAGTATGATTATCCAAAAATTATGTATTACAATGTTTAATTAATTCTTGAAAGTACTTGAAAAATACAGTGAACAATATAATTCGTCATCTTCAAGAATTAATAATTTTTGGATAATCATACTTTTATCTATACACATGTATTACTATATAGGAAACAAAAACATGTGTATAGATAATATTTTCTATAGTATTAGTAATTATCTATAGAAGGTTGAAGTAGGATGATTAATAAAAATCTTTATATTCTTTCTTCCTTCCAAGGAAATAATATAAGGTTAATAAAAATCGTCCCTAGATTTTGTAGTAGTTGAATAATTTCATCCATTGAAAAATAGAAAATATTGCAAAATTTTCCCTTTAAAAAAATATAATAAATTTTTATGAATAAATCCTCCAAGAAAACACTAACTACAACATGCTCAATTTTAGTATTCCCTATTTCTCAAATTGATCCTTCTTGGCTCACCATAAATGCACTCTAGGGTTTATTGGTTTCTGTGAATTAAGTAGCCATCATACAATCAATAAGATGGACCAGTCCAATTTTGTCCCCTAGTGTTGTCCCCAACTCTATTTAGAGAAACATTCAAATCTGTTCATTTTCTTGACAAAATCAATGAATTAATGTGTACATGGGGTAACCTGTCAATCCTTTATTGGTGAGTACCTAAAGCAGTGATGGGTTGTTCATGGGACGTTTATGACTCCACTATGTAGGCAAATTTGTAATTTTAAGGTAGTCCACTTCGGAAATTCACAGAAATTACAATTTTAATTGGAAAATTATAGTTCCACTTGGGTTTGATTTGTGATACAAGCGCACACTTTTAAAAAAATGTGTCCCTTTTGGAGTTGATCCCAAGATATTCAGATTGCAAATCAAGGGGTAATAGGCTTCTCTACCTTATAATATCCAATCAAGTTTGTTTCTTTTTGCTACAATTGAGATGTAACTGTCGGTAGTGACATAGATTGATAATTCTCACAGTCATGACATGTGCTTCAATTTGTAAGTCAATTCAAAATCATGAAAGACCCCAAATTAAAATGCCACTTGATTGAGTATTCGTAAAAATTCATAACTAATTCCACAAAGCTCCAAAAAAATTTGAGATAACCTGGGTTAAAATGCCAATGTCATGTGCCTTTGAAGGAAAAGTTACTGAAAAATATTTCAAGATGTTTCACCTCCCGAAATGCAGTTTCAACTCTAAGACAAGTTTACATGGAACTACTAACTACCTCAACGGGCAATTTTGTTAAAATGGCAAAATTCTACAACTTGGGCAGTTTTTCAGTTCATACCGGGCAGTCTGAAATGTACAACTGTTCTAGATTTCTTGAATCTATATCGTTTCCAGATGTCTAAAATCTACACAAGTCATAGATGTCACTTTCACAATTCAAACTGCAGGGCCTGCAATCTAATATACAAGTCCTAAATTCCTGAAATCTATATACATCCAAGATTTTTAAAATCTATACCAGTCCTAGATGTCACTTTTTACGGTTCAAACTCGACGGTTTGAAAATGAGGCACACACAGAATACCGCCATTTTAATGAAATTCCCCATCTTAGTCTCGAAATGTTTTATCAAAGTAGTTACTAGCTATGCTCAACCAGCAATCTCTTCTCGGCCATGGTGACAATGATGATGGTGATGCCTTCTGGAGCTTGGAGGGTACACTAGCTTCTCTTCTCTGCTTTGCAAACAATCCTATGCAGGCTCTTCGATCCTCTTGACTAGCTATGGATATCAGTTTAGTCTCAAAAAGTTGCTCAAACATGGTTGATAATTCTGAGAGTCATGGCTTATAGTACTTCAATTTTTAAGTTAACTCAAAATCATCAAATACCCCAATTGAAAATACCACTGTATGTCTTGATCGTATATTAGTTACTGTATCGATCTACATCCTGTTTTTTCAATGTATCCTCTGCATATTAGTCAGTAAAGACTCAAGAACAGAAGGTTTCAATACCAATAACACTGACTTAATTTGGACCTAACTTTTGCATTCAATATCGAAATCACACAGACGTACATTTCTCGGTGCATTCGAATCCTCTTCAACAACAATCGACAGTAGCTAGAGAACAGCAGAAAACGATCGAAATAAGATTATATCGATGATTTTGTTTATTCCAATGATTGATAGAAAACTTGCTCAACAGCAAAATAGAGGCAATTCAGGGTGTCCCTAGCTACATCATTCTGCTTCTGCTCACAGCTAGCTAGCTAGTTCACCACTCGATCACCGGCCATGCACCAAACCATTGCATCCCGGCGGCCATGACCTACTACGTACGTACATATCGATCATCGATCGATCTCCACTTACGAGAGAAGGAATTTGTCGTATTGCGTTCCCGCAGGTCCCGCAGTCGAGCACGCCCCGATGTCACTGAGGTTGAAGAAAATCTGCATTGCTCCAGTGGCGTTACACGCCAACCCGGCTTGACAGGCGACCAGAGAGTGCACGTCGCCAGTCAAGTTCGTCAAGATGGCCGACTCGAAGGTCTGGGTCAGGTTGAACGGGTTCGCACTGAATGTGACGTTCGAAGTCTGATTGAAATCGGCGTACCCGATGGAGTAATCGGGGATCCCGTTTACTTCCGTGCAATTCTCGTTCATGAACAATTCGAGTTGCACGAAACGGTCGCAGTACACCAGCGCTGGGAGCAGCAGCAGCAAGAAGCCCATGGCCACAACAACAGAGGTCGACTTCAGGAAGGACCCCATGGTGGCCGGTACGTGATAGAAACAGTCGATGGGGAATTCGATCGTTTCAAGCACTTAATCGCTAGATCGAAAGCTAGCGGTGCAACTTGGAAGAGTAATATGAGTTGATGACCTGCAATGTTTGAATCCTTTGGGTTGGCAGAATCATTTATATATACTTAGCTTCATTTGGAAAGACTGGCACTCGATCTGTGGCATGGCTAGCTGGTCTAGCTGGTCTCGCTAGCTAGCTTGACCGATGATGTTATCAATGGCAGTAAAGTCCGCAACATCCACCACCAGCTTGCGTTTGAAGTAAACTAGCTGAACTGTCTGCAACGAAATTTCTGCACGGCGAAGCCACAAGGATGGAGATTGAGTGACGGCCTGATGGGCCAGCGCTTCAACAGAAACACGAAGTCGGGATTCTCTAGCTAGAGGTACGGAAGAAACGTAATAAGAAGCGTAGGAGCTCGCAGGTGGTTGGTCTCCATCTTCTGGTTTTCTTTGGAGACTGAGGTTCGTTTTGTGCCTCCATCTTCCTTGGAGCTTCCCTTGATGACCTATCGACACTCACGTTGCAGTCTCACAGGAAAAGAAAGCCTCGTGAGTTGTTCATATGTTAACTTAATTAGTTGGGTGATTCTAGAAGAAGACACGTACTTGTACGTTGTTTTGGCATCACACATTGCGGGTCCTTGAAGGTTCCTACCATAACTCTAGAAGCGTAGACCGAGTGAACGGATTTGAAATTTTAAACTGAGAAGATGAATAGTAGAACACCTTCCATCCCTAGCTATTGTCATTTGCTATGTTTTGAATGATTTTAAAGAAACAGTTTTTAATATATTAGCCCTTAAACATGGAGGAGGACGTTTGGCACTAACTATTAATCCTTATAGTAGGACATAAGTGTAACTATTCATCCTTGGAATTTTGTTGTGAAAAGGAGAGGTCTTCTATTAATAGTACTTTGACTTTCAATGAGTGCTTTAATTTGCTATTTCTAAAGCTCATGATTCACACAGTAATGGAAAGGGATGATTTCCAAGGTCACCCCTTCATCCTTTAAGGGTTAAAGGTTTAATTTTGCTAATTTGTTAGACATTGGGTTATTATGTTTGTTTGTTTTTAACTTTGGAATTGTACTCAAAATTAAACTTAATCCCTAAATGCTTGAGGCATCAAATTTTGGTGTCAAGAATACTTTGAAGTTAAATAAAACCTTAACAAGTTGTTTTTGATTGGTAGTTTATATTTTTGAAAATTCCTTTTTGAAGTCTTGTTTTAGCATCGAAAATCTGATTGTGAAAATGATTGATTATGATATTTTCTATTCTAGGTTTTGTGCAAGGGTGTTCATTGCAATCTTGACTTTCTTGGAAATGAGCCTCAAATGACACTAGATCTTGGAGGAAAAATCACATTAGAAATTCATTTAAGAAAATTTTGGAGTAGATTTTGAGAACTTGTAAATTGATTGGGGTTGTGCTTCTTAGGCCCTCTATCCTCATATTTTTTTTTAGTGATCAACTTTTTAGATTTGACATGTGAAAAAGATGATTGAAAGACTTCAAATCATTCTTGCAGTTTTAACACCCTTGTGAACAAATATTATATTAATCTTTCAATCCATAAGTGGTATTGTTGTGTTTTCTTTTCCAATATGACATTAGAAGAAATATGAGCGTTCCAGAGGGATGCTCTGGAGTGACAAGCCAAGCTATTTCAAAACTCGGCCTATCACTCTAGAATTGTCCCGCAGTGAGCAATCAACTTGGCTGATTGCTCGCCAAAACAGTAAGTAATCGCCATAAATTTTTATTTTTTTTAATTTTCCATTTTTTTTTCAATTTAAAAAAAAATTCCATTTAAAAAAAAAATTATTTGTAAATTTCGGTTCCCTCGCCACTGTTGCTGGAGGTAGAGCACTAGAGCTGGGTAAAAATAGGGAAAAAACGAATTTCTAAGCAAAAAAAAAGTAAATTTCAAGGTACCTCGGAGGGTTGTGGAGTAGCCCTCTGAAGGCCTGAAATTTTCTCTAATGATCTCTAATATGTCTAGTTTGAATTTGTACAATTACAATTAAAAAATAAATTGATACAACTTATCAAAATGTTGACTTCTTTTCAATTTAGAGCAAATTCCTAGGAGCTCAAAAAAGACCTTGGGCATTTATGGGTTAAGTACTTACATTAGATGAGATTTGCCTATCGGGAAGGGTCGCGAGTTTCCAAGAAGAAAACTGGACGAACCTGACGAACCTGGATGAATGTCGCCATTTGCAAGGCCTGCTGACCTGGCCGAGTGACTGCCAGGTCGACATTTAAAATAAAATAAAAATAAAAATAAAAAATTTAACTTTGTTTTCTATTTTAAGAACTTTAAAAAGAATTTTTTTTTTTGAAAAAACAACAACAACTGTCAGCCACGTTCGATGGGGCCCGGGGGAACGGAGCTAGGAACAGCCTGAAACGACCCTCCAGCCCCCTCGAATCACATCTAATGCTTTGGTGATCTTCATGTTCTGACTTTTGGCGTGACATGAATTGACCATAGAAGGGGAACCTAAACATTGTAAATATGGGCCCTTAAAGTTGTGTGCAACTACAAATCCCTTGCATGGGTACTTTTGGACATCCCAAATTCACTAAGTCTCCATTTCTATTGTCTGATTGTATGGGACCTTATTTCTATGTAGTTTGTAAGAATAGTCAATTTTTAGGATTTTTTTTAATAGGTTATTGTAAAAAGTGCTTGTCCTTGGGCTCAAAATGGCCTATTTTAGTGAATACGGTGACCTTTGGAATAATATTTTTTTAATGAAATAAAATATGGATAATTCTTGAAGTATTGAAAATAGTATATCACTAAATATTCAGACTTAGAAAATTTTATCCCTAAAAGTTATGCACAAAAAAAAGCATAATGGAAATTACCAAAAGAAATAAAACTTTTGTTGTTTGATTTTTTAGAAAATAGTAAGAAATTCAAAAAAATAAACTAAAAAAAACATTTACCCTAACTTGAAGATGCTTCTTCTCAAGTATTGATATCTTCGGGGGGGGGTGTCTTTGCACTTGCACAAAAGTAGTGCACTTTGAGCACATGTGGAAGGTGGACAATTTACTATCCTTAGAAAATCTCTTCATGGGCTTGTATAACTTTAGTAGAAGTCTTTATAATCCAAATTCACAATTGTGGGTCATAAAATAGTACTTAAACTCTCCAAATGGCCAAGGTAGACATCTAATTAGAGGTTGTTTAAAAATAGTAAAATTATTATTTTTAAATGAAAGATATTACCCAATATTTACAACTACGACACATACCTTCATTTTATTTTTCATGTAAAATTGACATATGATAAAAAGTTATTAGTAAAAAACACCTATCGAAGGTCAAGGAGACAAAAAAATGAACAAGTGGTTCTTGCAATCACCTTTATGAATGATTTAAATGTCATTTGTATAATTGTATTCATTTTCTTGCAATTGTGCACTTTCATAAATCAAGGGACAAATCACACATGCACCTACTAGGTATGCACTCATAGAAACAACCTCTAATCAAATAAATTCAATTGCTTTTCCTTACTACAATTTTGATGTACTAAGTATTTGTAGTGATAGATAATTACAGATTGTTAATTCTAATAATCATGACCAGTCCTATACTTCAATTCATAAGTCAATTCAAATATAATAGGAAATTTAAAATCATCAGAGACCCCAAAAGGGCATGTCCTTGATCATATATTAATTAGTGTATACCCCTATTATCAATGCATTTTCTATTGGCCATTAACAAATAAAAAATATAACATTTACCAATAAGATAATTCTTTAGACCTTCAATCATACTTGGTGGAGTTGCCAACCCAAGTAATTTAAGGGTGATTGCAAGAAACACTCATAATATTTGTTGCGTTTCTATTTTCAAGATTTTAGTACCTTTGTACTAAAAGTCACCTGCAGTACTATTGGGGGCATGGGATATGAAACCTAGACGGTTGATTGGATTTCAGATCTACTATTTTGACAACTTGTGATGTTCATCATTGGATAGCAATACTTAATTCACTATAAAAAATAGTTCACATTGACAAATTGGAGGCACTATGGGCCCTCTAGTAGTACTATTGAGTCTTTTTGTATACCATGAAATACTATTTTGAGGCAAATGCTCAAATTTATGCTAGAAAATGAGACTTCCACATTTTTGTTATTTTTAAATTAGAAAATGCACTTAATATATTTATCTTAAAAGTGGCCATTGTTGCCAACTATGAACAAAGAAGGAATACCAAAGTTAGAATTGAAAAAATATTTTTAATTCAACATAAATTCAACATAAATATAACACACTTTAAGCCAATGCAAAACACACTTGGAATATGATTGTTTTTAGAAATTTCTCTCTTGATAAGGTGTATTCATTAGAGAAAAAATGAGACCTCCGGAGGGCTACTGCAACAGTAGCTGAACTACCTTTCCATCATTTTTTTTTGGCAAAAAAAGTTTTTTTCCTCTTGAAATCGCCCACCTCAAACCTACAGTTTTTGATGCTACTAATGGCACAGAAACCCAGTTTTACATTTTATTTTTTTCCAAAAAAAAAAAATTAATCGCAAAAAAAGAAATCTAAAAGACTATAAAAACTATAAACTATAAAAACTGTAAAAAGAAAAAAAACTAAAAAGAAAAAAAAAATTTAGTCACCGAGGCTAACTACCTCGGCGATATTCACCCAAGGTGATTTCTTCTACAGCTAGATTCTAGCCAAGGACTACTTTGAAAACAATAGCTTGTTAGGTTACTCCGGAGCAACCCTCCAAAGGCCTAAATTTTTTTGTAATGTCTATTAGAGGATAATTGCAAGAAACACCCACCATTCTCTATAGTGCTTTACCAAAATCTGCATTTCAACTCTATGCTAGTAGGAGTACTTCCTTTGCAAACAATCTTAGTCATTGATTGGAAAAATTGATAGCTAAAAGTATTGTTGCATATACAATAGACTACTTGTGAGTGTTAAAACAATACTATGGGAAAAAAAAGATAACTTGTTATAGGAAATAGAAACAATGAGGTATAAATAGAAAATTATGAACGAAAAAATTAAAAATTGGCTCTTTGTAAAGACTTGATGGTGAGCAAATCTCACCCAATAAATGAAATTGACACCATCTTCAATGTTTAAAAGTGCTCATGCAAGGGAGCCCTGCTTGCATGAACCTAGAGGATATAAAATAATACATTTTTAGATGCCCTTTGGTAGACATATATCTACCTAGTGTAGGAATAGACCACCAAAATTTCAACTCTATATATCATTCAATTTAGGTATGTTGAACGTAGTGAACACCCCTAAACTTCAAAGTGTAATAAATTACAAATATTCAATTATAATTGTCCCCCGAAAAAAAATTCAATGTAAGTACCATCAAGTTAGATAAATCCATTAATTGTTTCATATTTTTAGGACTTGGGATTCAAAAGTTGTAGTGAAAGAGAAAAAATCACTTCATTTGCGATAGAGAACATGACTAGTGTTTCTTGCAATGACCCTAACATAGCTAGCCTACTAAAACGACATAACTTTTCATAAAAAGGTACTCAATAACTAAAAAATACATTACCGCATGTATGACATATATTTGAAATTTGATCTCTCCTATTGAACTCATTTTGAAAAAAATGAAATGATTGAAGTACATTTGGATCATTGCAAGAAACACATGTTCTATTTTCCATCACAATTGGAGTGATGTTATTATCCACTATAAATTTTGGAGAACTAGTCCAATGAACATGAAATTTTTATTGGAGATGTTTAATTTGATAGTAATTAGATCTCTTGTTTTTTAGAAATTTGAAAAAATCGTTTTATATTTAAAAGTCAATTTGTTAATCTGTCACACTTTGAGGTTTAGGTTTTTTTTACTACGTTTGGTGTATCCAAATTGAATGATTTAGAGTTGAAATTTTGGTAGCCTATTCCCACACTAGGTGGACATATGCCTACCAAGGAAAATTTTAAAATATAGTATTTTATGTCATGTAGGTCCATGCTAATAGGACTCCATTAGAAAAAATTTGAGGCCATTAGAAGGCCTTGAGTTCCCGCAGCAAGGAACAGGTCCGGCAGCGTCAGAACTACTGCCAGTAGCGTAGTCCTACGTGGCCGAGAGGCTGCCAGCTAGATTTTCAAAAAAAAAAAAAAAATTTAACGTTTTTTCATATATTAGGAATTTTAATTTTAATTTTAAAATTTTTTTAAATAAATAAATTCTGACAGCCCGTTCACCTGCCACGTTCGCTGCTGCCGTGGGAACAGGTCTAGAACGGTCTTCTAATGCCCTCAAACTTCTTCTAATGCCTTGCACAAGCATTCTTGAACATTGAAGAAGGTATCAACTTCATTTTTATGGTGAAATTTGATCATCATGAAGTCCTCACAAATGGGATAGATTTTTATTTTATTTTCATGATTTTCTCTAGGATTTTCTATTTATTATTAATTTATAACTCATTTTTTCTATTTTTTTGTCACAATCTGTCTTTTGTTTTTCATAGTATTGTTTCAATACTTGCAAATAGTCCATAGTATTTGCAACGGTAATTTTAGCTGTCAATTTTTACAATCAATGGCTAAGATTATTCTGCTACATAGTAATCATAGTACTCATAGTACTCCAGGGCTGAAATATAGGTTTTGTCAAAACGCTATAGAAAATGGAAAGTGTTTCTTGCAATGATCCATTCTCTATTGCTATAGGAAGCTTACTTCTGAATTTCATGTTCATTCAATCATTTTTGCAATACTTATGGCACAAAACAACTTATGACGTAGAATAGGATATGTGTTACTTGCAATTGCCTTTAAATGAAAATTTGCCATACTAAACTAACAAAAGAGAATATTTTGGAGAGTCCATGCACTATTTTAGCACTTTTCATGAAAAAATGCTAGAGTAAGCTCAGTTTCCATTCATTTTGCAATGCTTACATGATGACAGGCCATTGATGCTACCAAGTATGAAACAATACTTCAAAAAGAAAAATAATAAGGTAGGATTGGTAAGCTGAAAAAGTTATTTTGGAACTAAGTTGGATGCATTTGCAATTATAAATGGTGTTGGAAATTCCTTCATTGGCTTCTCTACAAATCCTTAATCCATAAATCATATTGAACATCATATTCATTATTTTGGGAGTTTTCCAATGAAATGGGAGTTGAGGGGAAGGGTTAGGTTGAAAAATTGATGGATTTATTCATCAAAATAGACGAAATTCAATACAATCACAGCCGAAGCATGTATGAAGTTTGAATGTCCATACACGAAGTAATTACATATAGTTTGCAAAATGAGTAGTTACATGTATTTAGCAAGAATGATTTCTACAATTTGAAATTCCTAGTGCTATGTAAAATTTGACTTCTTATCATTGCTACAAAATAGCAGAGTTGTATGAGCCTTGTATTCTATATCACTGAATAGTATATGAGTTTCACATCGGAATTGTACATCACTTTCTATATGTCATCCACCTCACTCATAGTCCAATGTCCTCCATGGCCTTCAATCTAGGTACTAGGAGTGCGACCTACTCTTCAAAATCATCAATGCCTTCAATATCTCAGGCCCTCGGCTGTATCCATTGTTACTAGAGGATCTTTGGTGTAGAAACTCTCGCCGTTGCTTCTTCAAGGACCTTTGCTTCGAAACATCCCAAGGATGACGAGGGGAATAACTATGAAGTTGTCCATCATGAGTCTTGCATTTACGGTCTGCTACAGCAAGGACATTGCTTTTGGGTCGAGGAGGCAACGAGCCCTTAGATGCCATATGCCGCTCTTTAAAAGGAAGTTTTGTAGGTTGTATCTCATTGACATGAATGACGGACTTAGCGATGTTCCAGCCATCTCCCACACAACAACATGAGATCATAAGTTTACCATACCAATGACGTAATATACGTTCTATCGAAAGAAATGCTACATTCGTGAAAGAATGTCATACCTGATCGACCGCGTCCAGCCGTCCACCACCATATCAACACCGTACAACTTCCTCTGGGTCACAGGGTTCATCCCATCACGATCCGCAGTTGAAGGGGAATGCACACGGCATTTTAAAGGTGAAGGCGAGCTAATAGGAATGGAGCACTTCCCCCCATTCGGCGGACTATCTACAACACCATCATCAACATGCATGACTGAGAAATCCATAGTCGATTGGGCCGTGGCTGCGGAAGACATGATGTGCCCCAACACGCCTTCCGATATGTCAAACTGTCCATAGTCAGAGAACGAATCAGTAGAGGCAGCACACGTGTAGGTACATTGAATTTCACTTACTGTAGTAGTACGCAAACCCTGGGAACAAACAGAGTTCGGGAAAATTGTCAATCTCCGGCAGGTCGCAATGGATTGGACCATGACATCATCCGATCCTCTATAAGCAAAGATGTGCCCACACAAGTGAATGCATTTATACAACAAGAAGAGATCATCCGAGTTAATTGGAAATCATCTTCTGTTCACAAATCATCCAAAGTCTGGGGATCCTCTTTTGAGGGAGGAGGATATGGAAGGAACTAAACATCCTCTTCCTTAATGTCCTTGCGCTCCGATCCTCCTGTCATCCACGGATTCAAGCGACAGTCCGGATTTTCTTTAATCCACTCTGCTCGCAGAGAATTGGAGACGTCTACTGCCCTCCGTAGTTTTTGGTACTGTGTCTAATCTGGTTCATCCATAAGGTGGAAGCGTCCCATTGGATTGTCTGTTCGAAATCAATACAATTCCTTACGATAATCGAAGTGCAGTTTTTTAATCCAAGGAAGAAGGTGGTCAATGAGAAGCCCTTCCTTGGCACCCCATCCTTCAAACGACCACGACTCAAAAAGCACCACAGTCTTTGGATCATTCATGAAGTGTTTTTCAGGGATATCGTCGACTATCATAGTATTATGTTTGGTGAGGACGGTCTTCTTAATCTTGAACAACTTCTCCAACGGCTTCACGCATAGGTCTTTTGTTGCCCCCCTCACTTTGTAATTTACAAGCCTCCCATTCCTGGCTCTTTGTTTCAAGACATTGCATTGTTCCTGTCCGAGAATACACATCGGGGGATCCATTAGATAGAACAGGAAATTACATACAAGTTGGGCGTACGACCGGTTCATGGAGCTCCACACCAAGACGTTCGTGATCAAAGATAACTCTTGCAGGAAAGTCTTCAGGTGGGAGCTCTCACCTATGTGATATCTCACATCGTCACAGAAGCAGAGGACGCCATTCAGATCCAGGATCACATTAAGCCAATTTCCTTTGGACCTGGACTTGAATGGTGCAGGAACTTGGTCCCCCTCCCCATCTACAGGAATTGTTCTCTGACTGCTAACCTGACCATGATATAACGCCAAATTTATGGAGTGTTAATTAAGTGCAACGGTCCATGCTGGTTCAAAACTAAAGGCGCTATAGGGCGAAGGGGATACAAACACGCGAGACACTGAAACAAGGATTCAACAACAAATTTAGTTTGGTAAAGAAGTTCACCACAACATCAGATGGCGTCTTCTCAGGAATTCCATCGGTTGATACATCCTTGTCCTTCTGAAGTGTCTCCGTGTACTTGTCGACATCAACATCTCCTTCAATTTCATCAAGCAAACTAGGACCTTTCCATTCCACATCAAGTTCTCGCAGCTCCTCCACTTCCAGAACCTCTTTGTCAGGAATTTCTTCATCCACATTCAGTTCCTGATTCAAATCTACCTCATCCCACTCCACCTCTGGCTCTCGTGGACTCTCAAACTCTGGTAGTGCTTCGTCATTGGGTTCGGTATTTGTTTTTACACTCACATCCTCCACATTCCCGCCCACGTTTGGAATAGGCTCTTGAATTGAACCAAAGTCTAGAGGAGAATGGTCCGCTGTACCTAGCAACAACGAGACAGAACGCACGGGACTGAATTGTGAAGCAGAGTTACCAGCATCCAACGAGATGTTGGGAAGGATTGGTTCCACGACAATGTGTTCTGCGAAATAAAACGATGAACACCACAACACACAGTAAGGCAAAAGATATATTACACTATTTCAAAAGAAACAAAAGAATCTTATAGTTTTACATATGAAGAACCTAATATCTGGCCTGACCTCTTTCCCCTCCAAAACTACCTCCTAGGAAAAAATTGAATGTAGCGGAATGCAATTCAACTCGTATCGAGTTGAAATACAGTCTGAGAGAGTCACAGGGAACAACTTGAAGGATCACCAGTCACAGGGTCCTGTGACTGCTCGGACTGTACTTCCCCCACTGCAGTCTCCTCATCCAGAAATTCATCCGCGTTAGTCTCCTCGGTCGGAATGTCACCCTCTACATTACCGTCCACCTAATATTCATCCGCTTCTGCCTCCTCGGGCTGTACTTCCTCCACTGCATTACCCTCGACTGGAAATTCATCCATTGTAGTCTCCTTGGCTGGATGTTGATGCGCTTCATTACCCACGGCCAAAGGAACACTTGAGACGTCCCTCAAATGCGATGGTGAGGAATCCAGAATCGGCAATGATTGGTGCGAGGCCTGTGCTGGGGTGGAAGCGGGGGTTAAATTGAGCGACGGATTGCGCAAAGCTGATCCCAGATGCGTCATGTTGTCAGATGATGCATGCGCATGCTGTCCAATCATGAGCTGCGGGGACATGGATGAAGGGTCGACCGCGGAGAGGGGCTTCGTGTTTATGAATTGGACTGTTTTGGCCACCATGTCTGGGACTATGGTTTGTAGGATGGAAACCATCATCTCATTGGTCTCTTTCTTGGATTCCAAGCGAAGCCTTTTGTCTTCTTCCCTATCCGCCTCCCGAGCCCTTCTATGCCTCTCGAAATCGGCTTCCCGATTTCTCTCATTCTGTGCATTTGAGGCGGTGACGAAGTCAACCATCCACTTCTGCAACGGAGGAATCACTGGGTCCCTCTTCCTTTTCTGTGAGGAGCGCGTACTCGGCTACGTTTGAGAAGGCAGACTTGGCGTGGGCATGAGGGGTACTTGAGCAGACACATCGGAGGTCTCCCGGTGTTCACTTCTTCTCGAGAACTCTGACGATGCGCCCTCAGGAAGAGGCCTCTCACTAGTAGCACCCGCTCCCGAGGTCCCCGCACCGGAACTCTCCATCCGGTCAATAATCCCGGGAACAGGATCCTGCCAACTATCTATCTCTTGCACATCGTCGTCGTCATTCTCCTCGTCCTCTGCGTCCAGATGAATCGGAGCCTCCTCCTCCACTTCCTCTTCATCTGTAATCCTCCTCTTTCCTTTGGCAGATCGAGATGACCCCTTGGGCACCCTCCTCAGGTGAACCTTTGAGTCGATGAGGTAGCTGCCATCCAAGAAATCGTCCTTGGACAATTTCTTTGAGTCTTGTGTTAGGGATTGGAACCGGTCCTTCCACTTTTTATTACCGACGACGAAGTGGTTGAGGGATAGCATCTGCAATCAAACAAGAGTGTTCAAAGTCAACAATTTAACTCGCATCGAGTTGAATCCCCCAGATTTGAAATGCAATGCTTTAACTCGATTTGAGTTAAACATGCATCACAGTGCTTTTGAAACAATCATTCAAATTCACAAAGTTACATAAATCACATACCCAAGCCGTGCAAATAATCTTTCTTCCTGCAAGGAGGATAGAATATCCTTCCTTGGCGAGGCGAAGAGATATAGCACTTGAATGTAAAAGTCCATGCGCAAGTCGGTGTTGTAGATTCTAAAGTCTACATCGTTACTTGACTTGGACTTTGCGTATCTACCTTCAGCTAGTATCTCGAACCGTTTAGGTATCTTCTTGGCCTTAGGCCTGAATCCCTTTCGAATGAGAAAGATGAGCTGAATGGCCTCCTTTGCCTTTGTGGACCTCTCGGATAGATCCCCGATTCTCTCATGAGGTCCAGGCAGATACTCCACGTAGTGAACAACGTATGCTTCGCCGAACGTCGTCGTCCGGATGTACTGGCGGAGATCGACTTCAACCTCCTTCTCACCGCAAATCCATAGCCATACCTGAGGATCAGTTATTGCTGGATATGCGTCGCCCTCAAGGTACTTTAGGAAATTCACGAAGTACGCATCCCCATCCTTAGACCCCTCCTTGTTTATGACCCCCAAAATTTGTCGGAAGTCCAGAACTGCCAGCTTCAAGTTTGAGCTCGAGCTGTCCTTCCAAATATGATCTCCCCACATACCAATTTTGTCCTTCTCCATGTCGTATGTGCGGTACGAGGCGGTGGCATCTGGCCTCACAAACTTCCCCTTGCTCATGAGGAAAATTCGGAAGAATTCCACGGCGTAGGGAGACAGCTCAGAAATGCTCTTCTTCTTGTTTGAAGGCATTTTCATCTGCGAGAAGTATTCATCCGGAGGGCCGTTAATGAGGGTGTTCTTAGTTGCCTTCGTGACGCTGTAGGCTTTCTTGAAGTCCTTCC
Source organism: Rhytidiadelphus loreus (assembly GCA_947034895.1). Classification (NCBI taxonomy): domain Eukaryota; kingdom Viridiplantae; phylum Streptophyta; class Bryopsida; order Hypnales; family Hylocomiaceae; genus Rhytidiadelphus; species Rhytidiadelphus loreus. The sequence continues at coordinate 21,680,541 of OX344763.1, forward strand.
ACTTGTCCCTCCTGAAGTACCCACTGTTGCTCACGAGGTTCAAGTCCTTCTTCAGCTTATGGAACTGGAGCTTGATAATCTACTTCTACTTGCACCGCTCCAGCCACTCCTTTGCTGAGTAGCAATCAGGAAGGACGCATTTGATTTGCTTCAGTGTCACCTTTGGATGGGAATGACCCCGCTTCGGTGTCTTGTTAAGCATGTGCAATGCCAGCCGCTTCAAATCATTGGCTGAGCAATTACCGAGATGCTTAAAGAACTCCTGCGTCAACACACCATCCCTCTCCTGATCCCATCCCTTGACCTGCCGAAACTTCAGCAATGTCTCAGGATCAGTGAGCTCTCCCTGTGAGTGCTGAAATGAGTTCAGCCCAGAGCTCGTAGACATCCTTAGATGCGGTGATAATCTTAAGCTCGTTATGAATGTCGATATCCTTCCCTTTCCCTCTGCTTAATGCAAACTGGTTCTTCTTCACGTCAATCGTTGCAAAACGAAGCTTGACCTGGTCCGCAAAATCCTGTAGATATAGATTGATAATTAGTCATGACCATCATTTCATTTCATCTCGAATCGACTTAAATTGCATTAAATTGAATCGTGTAATTCTGGAAACAATTTATGTCGAATCGAGTTAAACTGTTTATATACCTTGAACTTCTTCTGAGCCAATGCCTCAGAGATGGATTTCCGGGGTTTCTCCAAAACTCTTCCCAACTCATTGGGCTCCTTGTCAGGAGGTGGGCAGCCAGCCTTTTCCCAAACATATTTGGCTCCGATGATGTTTGTTGCCCATGTTGGTGTGAAGTTCTGAAAATGGTTCACTCAGTTGTAATAAGCCGAGATCTTCTGAATGATTCGGTCGTCTTTGTTCCAGACAATAAAGCACTCCCATTTCTTGAACTTCTCAGCCTTGGATCTCAATTTAGGCATCTCCTGCATCCTCTTGGCAGCTGCTACTGTGTGTTGCCCGTTCACCATGTAAAATTGCCCGTCCTTGATTTCCTCGAAATCTTTCAGCTTCGACGTGACATCCTTCGGCATGGCACACAGGGTCATTTTCTTGTTTGGGTCGGGCATGTTTATCAGGAAATTCAGAGCTTTCATGATCCCCATCTCCTCCAGACCTCTAATGTTCAAATTTTCGGGTGGGGTCTCTAATTGCTCAATTGGCAACGTAAATTTCCATTCTATTTTCGGGACGTATGAATCTGTACATTCTGACCATTATGCCTCATACGATTTTACGGCTTCATCGTAGTCAATGTCCTTTACGTCCTTCCCGACCTCACGGGGTATGTTTGATAGGTCTATCACGAGGCTGTCATTCCTCCCGGCCGACTTCTCCGTTGACTCGGAAACCTTCTTCGCTTTTCCTCTAGACCCTGATGGCGGTGTGTCCTTTGGAATTCCTCTTGAGAATTCCTACGTCTTCTTTAGCCTTGTGACGCTGCAACAAGTCTCTGGAGTTGCAATCACCATTGAAGACTGTCCATCTCCCTAGCTGTTGTAGTCTCGACCGACAGTAAGTGGTCGCATGTCCCTCTTCTTCTCTACGAGTTTAATGTGCATGTGCTCGAAGGCCATTTTTTGATGATTTAGCCTTGAAAAAAGAGCCTGAGGGGTTAATTCTCCTCCATCTGCGGATTCCCATCGTTTCTCGTCGATGTGATTCTGCAGATTGCGAAGAAGTGGTTCATAGTCCGTGTCCATGAGGCTTTGCGCGTAGTCTGGTATGCTGAATCTTATATTGGTAGCGTCTACCACGTACGAGAAAATGTATGGCTCTTGCTAATCAGGGTCTTGGGTCTCGCAAGATACAAAAATCTCTCCATTAGGGCCTCCACTGAACTCTGTCACTAATTCTGTCAGGGAGATGGGTAGATTGCCATTGGAATTATGGTATTTAGTCCTGAATGCCAAGTGGTTGGTAAGTAGAACCAAAATAATGGTCCAGTACTCTACTCTCTCAGACTCTAACCACTCCCAACATTCTCCCAATACTTTTTCGTCTCCGTATGCATTCTTCAATTGAGGATCAATGTTGAATGGCTTGAAGAACACCGATAATTGTCGAATTTGGTCTTCCATTTCTGTTACATGTCAGACAGAAATGGTTAGATGATGGCACACTGATTGTAATCAATTTAAGTCGACTCAAGTTAAATCCCGTGACCGTATGACTTGAATTATCATTAAGTTTGAGGGGAAATTAGTCGTTCATGTTTTTTTCTCAAAGTGTTTTGTGGTATTGTGGTTTATCTTTTGGTTCACCTTATTTTATTTTATCTCATGGTTATATTCTATATATTTTTCATGATGTGCTTTCTTCGGTTTTACAATTTAACTCGAATCGAGTTGAACTGTGTGTCGAAGAAAAAGGTTTTTTATTCTATCGGTTGAAGGTTCTCTCTAGAATATATTGTTTTTGGCTTTGTATTCTTTTACTACTAATACTGGTCATTCAATTTATCTCGATTCGAGATAAACTGACTTAGGATTTTCTTGCTATATGTTCCGCGTTGCTGAGTAGGGTTTGGTGAGAAGATCTTTTTTGAACTTCTGGGTAGTTAATTTTACTTTTGATGAGTTAATATGGGGAGCTGTCTGGCTTCTACTATGGCCCGAGCTCGTCAATTTAACTCGAATCGAGTTAAATCTATCATTGGAGTTGTTGTTTTCTTCTAATCTGTAGGAGATTTAACTCGAATCGAGTTAAATTGGCATCCACATGGACTTTAGTCGTTCTACAGGGATCCTATTTAACTCGAATCGAGTTAAAATGAGGGGTTCTATGGTGGAAATTCTATGCTGCATATGTCGGAAAAGGGCTTCCTTCGAGTTAAACTGACTCCATTCGAGTTAAATTGTCTCCCTACGAGTTAATTTTTTTAGCGACGATTACTACCTCTACTAACCATGTCACTGACATTTTTGTTATTCATGCAATGAACTAGTAACACTGTGGCCACTCCTGTGCATACCTGCAACGAATCTTGGTGTTCACGCAGCGTAATGGAACTGCAGAAGATTGTCCGCTCCTAAAATTCTGCTACCTGCATCAGAAGGAACAAAAATCTATGAGCACTTATTGATCCGTGCATTCGTAGCATTCAAGAACTATTCAACCCATTCATACAGCAATTTAGACAGTCCATGCAACTAACACTAAAATGCTAGCTCAACGGATTCAAGACAACGATAGGTGATTCCTAAACTCAATTGCTAAAAACGAACACATCCTAGCATTCAACCCATTCATGTAGCAATTTAGACAGTGAATGCAAAATTCTAAGCCTGAAATGCTAACTCTACGGATTCAACACAACGATAGGTTGTTGTCTAAACCCAAATGCAAAAAAAAAGGCTACAATCATGCAAGCCCATGACATTGCAAAACCCTGATACAGAAAGCAAACCCTAAATCCGGGAAGCCCACGAGATTGCAAAACCTTGATACTGAAAGCAAACCCTAAATCCAGGAAGGCAACAACCGCAGCCAGTTCTGGTTGCTCATTTGCAAACAAGACACATCGACAGAAAGCAAACCCTGAATCAAAAGGCAAACAAAAGCAGGCAGTTCTGGTTGCCAATTGGCAAACAACACACATCGAAACGCTCAGAAACAATGAAACATGTATTCTGTGAACACAAGCAGTTCTTGGTGGCCGAATGCAAAAAGCCCACAATGTGCAAAGCCACGTTTTAGGGTTGTATTCATAACCCTAAAAAGAAAGCAAACATGCCTACAACATTGCGAAAAGAAGGGAGGAAGAATACCTGAGAACTTGCCCCCACAATTGCCGCCTGTTGTAGAAATCCTGTACCTCCAGTCCTCGCGAGCTCGCGACCGCTACCAATGGCTTTCTCAAGTTCAATCCTCCAGCGAGCTATGCTGACTGCTGCTGCCGCCTATGCCGCCCCAAGACTCAAAAAAGCACGGAAATGCGATGACGCCAATTTTCTACGAAGTCTTTGTACACACAAATAGAAGTATGAAGAACGAGGAAACTACTTTTCTGTACACGCCGTGAATACGATGAAGCACTCAGGAACACTCAAAATCACTCACATGGCCGCGCAGTTGGAAGGTTCGGCATGCTCAGTGAAACCCTAGCGACTGATTTGACGGATTTCCAGAAGAGAGACGAAGTGCCCCAACAGATACCCGGACAGGACCAGTTGAGAACCGTAAACCCCAAAAGTCCTAAACTCATTTGAAATGAAATTTACGTACTTGTCTTTATAAAGGCTTGAAAGTTATGTACTTGTCTTTATAAAGGCTTGAAAGTTATGTACTTGTCTTTAAAAAGGCTTGAAAGTTATGTACTTGTCTTTATAAAGGGCTTCGAATTCCCTCAAACGCATGTACTAAGTGCAAAACTCTCTTGAAATTAAAGTTACCAACCTCTCTATAAAAACGGCCTCTTTGGAGCCCATTTAGTAAGTCCTACATTCTTTACCAAAACAAATTTAAGAAGAGCCTTTAAAAAAAGGCTTTTTCAAGTCCAATTAATAATTGAAGAACCCTCTTGAAACTGAAGTTATGTACTAATTATTCAATAAAGGCTTAATGCAAAAGTCTATTGAAATAAAAGTTTCCTACATATTTCCTACATAAAAGTTTCCTTCAAAAAAAGGCTTCTTCCGAGCCCACATGTAAAATTTAGTAGTAACCATAACAATTTTGTCCATCATGTTTCAAATAATTCGAACTATCCATGTCTTAAATAATTAAAACATTATCGTGTTGTATATAATTCTTCTAAAATAGGCCTATTTTACATATAGAATTTAAGTGTTCGATATTCTCCCGCCCCCAACCTTGTTCACAAAAATTCGTTTGATATTGTGCTTCTATGTATGGGTTTAGGGCAAAAAAAACCCAATAATCAATTGAATTCAAGTGGCAATTTTAAACACCTACTATAAAGGTGAATTGTATAATCACTGGAAATTGACACTTTGGATCTTGGCTCCTATTGTAAGAAGTCAATTTTGATCACAGGTTTATAAAATTTGGACAGAAGATGTAAACATGCATCCTATAAGTGAAAATATAAAATTCATCCGCCCAAAATTTTTTTGGCTACCCTTGAAATCCAAGCATCTGTAGGGCATCTTTTTGTAACCATAAAATATACTTTCTTTTTAGACAATGCATCAAAGTACTAGGCAATTTCGGACTTTTAGTCGAACTTCACCAATAACCTCTACTCTTTAGGAGTTCACAACATTGAACGTTTTAGAATTCATAATGAAACTATAATTATCCTAAAACACTCATTCAATATGTGTGATTATCTAATATGGATATAATAATTAAATTTCAAAAGACTATAAATTCTATTCTTGTATTGTACAATTTTCAATTTGTTGAACCGTATACGGTAAAATTCCCTATTCATACAACGTAATAATTTTCTTATTTGTAGTTTATGTGTCTTACATTTTATAATTAACTTTTATAAATATATACAATACAAGTACCATGGCACAGTCTTAGTCAACTACTCATGCATTGCACTTGGGGGAAGGATTTAGAACTAGGAATATAATATCAATATCTTTTTTTTCTTCACTTTATATTTTTTTTCATGAGTTGCTTGGTAATTGATGGAAGCCGCTTTGAGAACATTGCAAATCTTTGGAACATTTTATGTTCTCCAATGCTAATTTCAAAAACTAGACGAAAAGAAACTTGAAGGTCATGCATTGCACTTGGGGGAAGGATTTAGAACTAGAAATATAGTATTAATATCTTTTTTTTTCTTCACTTTATATATTTTTCATGAATTGCTTGGTAATTGATGGAAGCCTCTTTGAGAACATTGCAAACTTTTGGAACATTTTATGTTCTCCAACGCTAATTTCAAAAACAAGACAAAAAGAAACTTCAACCTCATGCATTGCACTTGGGGGGAAGGATTTAGAACTAGGAATATAGTGTGAATATCTTTTTTTTTCTTCGCTTTATATTTTTTTCATGAGTTGCTTGGTAATTGATGGAAGCCGCTTTGAGAACATTGCAAACCTTTGGAACATTTTATGTTCTCCAATGCTAATTTCAAAAACTAGACGAAAAGAAACTTCAACGTCATGCATTGCACTTGGGGGGAAGGATTTAGAACTAGGAATATAGTATCAATATCTTTTTTTCTTCACTTTATATTTTTTTCATGAATTGCTTGGTAATTGATGGAAGCTTCTTTGAGAACATTGCAATCCTTTGGAACATTTTATGTTCTCCAACGCTAATTTCAAAAACAAGACAAAAATAAACTTCAAGGTCATGCATTGCACTTGGGGGGAAGGATTTAGAACTAGGAATATAGTGTGAATATCTTTTTTTTCTTCGCTTTATATTTTTTTCATGAGTTGCTTGGTAATTGATGGAAGCCGCTTTGAGAACATTGCAAACCTTTGGAATATTTTATGTTCTCCAACGCTAATTTCAAAAACTAGACGAAAAGAAACTTCAACGTCATGCATTGCACTTGGGGGGAAGGATTTAGAACTAGGAATATAGTATCAATATCTTTTTTTCTTCACTTTATATTTTTTTCATGAATTGCTTGGTAATTGATGGAAGCTTCTTTGAGAACATTGCAATCCTTTGGAACATTTTATATTCTCCAACGCTAATTTCAAAAACAAGACGAAAAGAAACTTGAAGGTCATGCCTTGCACTCGGGGGAAGGATTTAGAACTAGGAATATAGTATTAACATTTTTTTTTTCTTCACTTTATATTTTATTCATGAGTTGCTTGGTAATTGATGGAAGCCTTTGGGCCATTTTATACACTACAACACTAACTTGAAAATAAGACAAAAATGAACTTCAAGGTCAAGTAGGCACTTGGGGAAGAATTTAAAACTTGGACTTATTATTTTCTTTCTTCGTCTTGTTTGTTTGAAGTTGTCGGGCACATTTGCGCTCACTTAGAACCATTTCTTTCTGTTCGATTAGACATCCACAAAGTATTTAGGTCCAAATTATCAACAAATCGCCAGAATATGAACTTCACTTCAGGAATTTATTGAGTTCTTTATGGCCAGTGTCATTAAACACTTGAATCCGGAACCTAAACCCTAAACCGTATACCCTAAACCCTAAATTGGAGACCCTGATTACTATTTGTAGACATTGGAATTCATTCCATAAGTCCCTCATTTTTTGGTCGAAAGCGGTGAAAGGTATTGGAGAACATTGGGAAAGCAATACAACAAATAATATTCCCTTCTAATTTCAGCGATGCTGGAGAATTTGGTGACAACAGGTCGGGAGTCCCTTACAGTCAATCATGCTGCCACGCACAAAAAGGACATAACGGCATCTTTGCTTTCCCTGAAGTCCCGGAAAGGGGAATACAGAATTAGGTCATCCTTTATTGCCAAAGAAGAATCCCTTCACTACAAGTTCGATTGTGTCCTTTTTCTAGAAAATTCTACAATGTTGACAATAGCATGGTATTCATGTGCGTCGGATATTCTACACTCCCCAGAATACCAGTAGGCTGACAGCATTTTGAAATTCCTCCGAATCAGCCTCGCATTCCCGCTTCTTGCTTCCCGCCTTCACCGCGCTGCTCTGCCATGCCAGTCTCCTCGTCGGCTAAGCATTTCATTAGTTTTTGCTTTTCGTTTTGGTTTGCTGTCTGTCTGCGTTCCGTTCTTTCTTTGACAGTTATTGCATTAAGGAACTTCAAGGTACAGATTACGGTAGCATGCTCTACGATTGATAACTTCTATATTTCTCAGGTTTTGCGTATGAAAAGACAGACTCTTCTATCTACTTTGCTATGTTTTCCCGAAACACTTGTTTACATACTATTTTTTGTTGAGAGCACTCACAACCAGAGGATTCATATTGTAATCATCCTATACGTTGTAATGTACTTTGTTGTCGTGCAACCAATTCTTTTTCCCGTCATAGTGATCTTCCCTTGCGTCGATGTCGACTTTCGCAGCTCCTGTTGTTGATGGTTTCAATTGAATCAGGGTTTTCATAGCTCCGAAATTACTGTCGGAATTTACGGAATAATTTTTAAGATTGGTTCATTTCGCTTCAAGATGGTGTCTTCACTTGCGATTCAACTCGAATCGAGTTAAATTGAAGGAAACAGTATCGGTTTCAGGGAGATGACGAGGATAATAATATTCAAATGGAACTCCCAGATAGTATCAATTCATGTCGACTCGAGTTAAACCACATATCCAATTCTACTCAACTATAATAATAGGTGATAAACTATATTCTGTTGATGCTCATAAAGAGCTGAAAAATACATGTTAATAAATTAATTATTAATTGTGAGTTGTTTTCACTATGAGGATTACAAATACAGAACTGGAGGATGCTTATCGATTACACCAATAGTGGTTCAAGGAATCAGTGACTGAAAGAAATTTCTGGATATTCATCTCGAGTCAAGTTAAATTTCTCTCATCTTGTCGACATTGAATATCCGGTGATTGTTAAGATTTCTGAAGGTTATGAGTTGATGTCTCTCTCAACAGTTCTTTATAAATAATGAATCAAATTTAAACAAGAATAGCCGAACATTTAACTCGACCCGAGTTAAACTGCATGGACACATTGATTGAACATACTGATGTATTTTAATTATTTTTTATAAATGTTCAGGCACCATGGCAAAGGCACTTTAGCCTTTACTAGATGACCTCTCTGACTTAGATGAGGTTGAAAATGTTCCCGAAGAAATTATGGACATTCTAGATTGCGATGGCATCCCTAGGTTGTCATGGAGTACGAAAGTTGTGACTTTGCACAATGTCAACGGCCTTGCAGTGGAAGAGGGCATTTGTCACAGTGTGAATTCCGATCTTGTCGTCGGTGGTGATGGTCCTCTGGGTGATTCCCTTGTAGCTGTGCACATCTCTAGGTCCCTGAGCATTGAGGACATTCCGGAGGACTGGAGGTATTCTCTTCGAGCGTGGCCCATTAAATAAGTGTTTCTGAATGGTTCAAGTCTACACAATTACGAGCTCAAGGATGAGTACAACAAACGTCAAGCGAGATTATTGCGGCCATCTTCATCAGGTGCAAGACAATACACAAGCGTTTTGAGGAACCCGTCCGTTCCTCAAGCACCTGTGAAAGCCAACGAATTACTCACACCAGAATCTATCAATTCTGTATCCAGCAAAGATTGTTGCTCAAACAATTGTGTGCAACCTTTTCCTAGAGAGAAGATTCGAGCTTTTCGTGAACGAATGTACTATAAGACGAGCTTCGAGTTCCGCTATCACATGAAATTGGATGTTCATCGACAGGTCCACCGTCATGCTCACGGTAAGAGAGTGGTCACTCTTGAAGGCATCGATGTCTGAATGGCGGCGTGGAGGCATATTGCAGGTGTCTCGGAATCCACCTTCCACCGGTTTCAAGGATATGAAGTTAGAGGTGAACAAGCTCAACCACACGGGAATGTGAGGACTCAGAAGGCTCGAAAGCATACGCTGCAAGCCCGTGCAACATTGAGGTGTGTGCTTGAGAAGGAAGCAGACCATATGCCACATCGCACGCATACCCTTCCATCTGGGGAGAAGGTTGTCTCCAAGGTTCTGCCAGCCACATTCCTTTGGAAAGAAACAATTCCTGATGTCAACGCTGCAAATGCGGTGTTTGGATTGGGAAAAGTCTCTCCTTCTAATATAAGAAAAATCAGGAAATTGAACTTTCCTGAGTACAGCGTGAAGAAGCATGGAGATAACTTCGCTCGATGTGCCGTTTGTGATAGATTTTATGCAATGAGGCGGGCATGTCCAGTTGGATCTCGACAGAAGTGGGACAAGCAACTGGAAAAACATAATGCATGTGCTCGAGCTCACCGAGATTTGTACTATGCAAATCGATATAACTCAAGCGCATACCCTCACAAATGCTTAACAATCATGCATGATAAAATGGATCATGCCAAGACAGCATCACCGGTATTCTCCCACAAGAGCAAGCAACTTGATGGGCTGACAAAGTTGCCTATGTCAGTAATAGCACATGGACATGATGATGTGCGTTACGCACATTATGGACTCGATATCTTCCTTCACGACTCAAACTACACAATGGGTTCTTTAGCAAAGCTTTTGCGAGATCTAGAACTCCCTCCAAAGTACTCCTCTCGAGAATTGTTTGTTGAATCATGCTCTGCTCCACTCTTTGAAGTAGTGTTGAAAGGATAAAAAATTTGTCAGTCATCCCTGCGCCCAGCGCCGGATGTCCCTGTTGCAGCGACTTCTCTTCCTCCATTTCTCAATGTTCAAATGGACAACGCCATTGGAGACAACAAAAACCGGTTTGTCTTTGCATTTTGGTCCCTCCTAGTTGCAAAGATAATCTTTCGAGAGGTGTATTTCAGTTTCATGTTGGTTGGCCATACACATGATGACATAGATGCTTTGTTTGGGAGATGGAGCATGTAGTTGAAGAAAGAAAGCTTCCCTACCATCCCATCCCTCATGAAGTCTTTCATGGATGTGGATTCAGTGCCTACGATTCCTCACTTGATTGAGGAGGTACCAGATTTCAAAGCCTTTATAGAAGGTGCAATTCTGGATGGAGACGAAGCACTTGTTGGCCACACAAAGGCTCAACAATTTAAATTCTACTTCAACTCTTCGAGTGTTCCAATCATGAAGTACAAAAGGTATTGCACGGATAGTGATTGGCTCCCTAAAGAAGGGGGGATTAAATTGTGGAAAGAAGATTCTGAAGGAGGTAGTCTATGGCCTCGTGGGGAGCCTCTACCTGTCGCCCACCTTCCAATGTGGGGCGTAGAAGACATCTCTAAGGGCATATCTAGTTTCATCAAATATTGGGAAGCATTATGCAACGAGAGTTTGGAGTATAGAAGACGATTTGAGCATTTGATATTCTATTGGCGGAATGTGAAAGTATGTCTGGTAGAGCCAATCGTGCCAAATGAGACTTTGATGGATGGCTTTTGGCCATCAACTAGAGTTGAGGCAGCAAAGGAGGATGAACTTGATGATGATGGCGAGATTCGTGAGGAGTTTGCTGAGGATGATCCCTTCGTAGGGCAACGCTGCGACCGACCATTGCCGTCTTTCCGTGTCGGGCGTGATGTTCAGAAGCATTATTTTGTTGCTCTTTGACCAACAGATGCTGATACAAAGCCTATATGGATTGCAAGGGCTTTATCTGACCCTTTCACTAATCCCGAGCATCCAAATTGTATCCAAATTCAGTACTTTCGGCCCACTTCGCGAGACCGAAGTGTTCAAGAATTCTACATTGGTTGGAACTCTGTAAGAGGACTACGTTGAAAAGTGGATGAGACGCAAGATCCCATATGGGAGGACACAAACTCTCTTGTCACTGCATGGAGATCCAAGGTGAAGAAGGACACAGTGGAGTGTGTCCTTAAGATTCCTACTGCTCAAATTGAAATCATCCATGACAGTTTGGCATCATACACTTCCGATTGATCTCTAATGGACTAATGGGGGATTACGAAGACACCAAGATAGTGTTTGAATTAAAGTTTGATAGATGATATGTTTAGTTTTTTAGTATGGTAATGCTATTGCATAAGTGTAGACGATTTTATATAATTATTTAACGCGTGTTGTATTGAATAGATGGTGTGGATTGGAATATTATGATTAAGTTTCATAGATTTGATATAGAAGTACTTCTATATTTTGTATGTAGTCACTTGAAGAGTGAGTGAACTTAATATTTCTTTTATTTAATATATTTTTTATTATATTATTCGTGGCGCATTATGTATGTTGGTTTCTTTTCAGTATTAATTGGTTCTGGAACTCAATGTTTTTAAAAAAGTAATGTGAGTTCAAAAAATTGGTAGTGGCTAAGACCACTTTTTATTTTGTTAACGTGTAAAGCACTTTTCACAATTTCTGGTAGGGGGCCGGTTGGTGGTTACAACTTTCCTGCTTGCTATGCTCACTAGCAGCACCAAGTCATGTCTATGTCATAGCCGCTCACACGAGTTCAATGAGATTCGAACTCGGACCACCTAGATGACATAGGTAGCTTCTTCCAACCAACCATTCAGCTCATGACTTGGTGGTCAATGCAGACCATTTTTTGCATTTAAATCCAAAATGACTGTAATCACAGCAACCAATAAATGCTTGAGATTCCCAAAGTACAAGAAACTATCATTTTAATGGAAATCGTCTTACATAATTGGAAATTTTAGTTTCCACAATTTCAAGTTCATTTCAATTCGACTTCATTTAAAGGACCCAACAATAGACAATGTTATTTTGGGAGGTCCTCAATCTCCCAAAATAATGAATGTGATGTTATTGTAGTATATTTATATTTCTTCTAGCCCTTGCTCTTAATTTGAATTTTATCTATAAATCTATAATCGATGATAAAAACAATCTTTTAAGAATTTGATCCTAAGTAAGGCAATGATGATGACAAAGTAAGTTTAGTCTCTATCCTCTAAAAGATGGGACTATTCGTACAAATGAATCATACATGTACAATAGGAAGAAAAAAAACTGAAAACCCTACAAGTAATTCTATATTGATTAAGCTTGACTTATGCAATGTGTCCTTGAAAACCACCTACCACAAATTTGAGTTGGAGCAAAAGAACAAATAACAATCTAAAATGAGTCGTTGTTCATTAATTTGTCTATGTGTAGATGAAAAATGGAGGCTCTTCATGTAGGTTCTTCCCCTTTCTTTTAGACTACTCCTTGGATAGATTTACAAATTATGTATTATGGATCATTATTATCTAATGTATAGTACTTGAAACAATATGCTTCAAAAAAGTGATGCTATAGTAACTTGACTATTTTTCAAATTATTAGCTCCAACATTTAAAATGTATTTTACATTAGATCTCATGTTGTTTCTATTGCTAGTGAAGTTCCCATGATTATTGACTTTTTTAAAGAAGAAGATACTTTATCCAGGAAGGAATTTCATCTTTGAATAATATGTATAAAAAATTTCATTAATATATTTAGTTTCAAAGAGGTAGCAAACACAGAGAAGGATTATGAAACTTGAATTGTTTGATATATGATGTTTATATATGTATTGTTTGTGTAGGTTGTGTTCAACAATAGTTAAAGTGTACATATTGCACTAATCAACCCTAAAATTGTGTCTAAATTTTTGAATTGCAATAGGGACATGTTTAAATGCCTCAAATTTTAGTTTAGACTTTAATAGGGTGTAGGGAATTGGGTGAAAAGTAGAAGTAGAAAAAAATAGGGGCATATCTATTGTAAAATAATAGCTAAATATCCCCCCCTCCAAAAAAAAAAATTGAGTGCACATAGATATGGATTATAAGGTATAGTGAAGTATCTAGGCCAATAATACCATAATGAGGGAATATGCAATACTTTTCATTGAAAATGCATTCAAACAACTCCCAACAAAAAAATTTGGATGAAAGAAAGTTTTTTTTCCAAACTATTGCCCTATTTGAAGTCATCCAATGGACACAAAATATTCATAGTATCTTCTCGAGACTAATTCAATCTTCATAATTAAAACAAGTGGTGTAGCCTTATTTCATCCATAAATCACTTCCTAGATAAAATTAAATATTGGTTACCACTATAAGAAACCCGCGTTTTAGTTGGCGTTTTGTAATTTTTTCAAACGGATTTTAGGTGACGCCGGAAAAAACAACTTGTGTTTTTTCACGTCCATTATGACATTTGGAAAATACTTTATGGGCAATTTCGTTAAAATGGCAGTATTCCATGTGCCATTTTCAGATCGCCCAATATGAACTGTAAAAGTAACATCTAGTACATGTGTAGATTTTAGAAATCTTTGGTTTATATAGATTTCAGAGATCTAAGACATATATAGATTTCAGATTTCAGGGTCTGGATTTTTAAAGTGACATCTAGGATATGAGTAGATTTCAGAAATCTAGAAAAGGTATAGATTTCAAACATCTAGGACCGTTGTACATTTCAGACCGCCCGGTCTGAACTGTGAAAACTGCCAAAATAGCGGAATGGCGCCATTTTAACGAAATTGCCCATCTTTGCAAATTGTACAAAATGAATTGCGAGAGACTAGATCGAAAACATTATGTTTGCATTGTAAATTAGAGATGAAGTGGGATTCAAGTGCAACTAGTTTCAGAGATTACTACTAACGGTAGTACTCGATGAAGCTAGCGAACTGAATGAAGTGCACGTTCTCGATCTTAAATTCCTTAAATTCTCAGTGGAAAGACGACAACAGACTGAGCTAAAATATTATCAGTACTCACTCGATTATTTAAGCGTATCATGAAGCTGATCCTGCACGTTCTCTTAAATTCATTCTCAGTGGAAAGACGTACTCGATCACAGCTGCAGATACAATCATTGTAACTATGCGCATTTGATGATAACTAACTACGCAGGCTGGCTCTGATCGATCTCCCCCGGCCTGGAGCTTTCGATGATAACGAACTTACCACGCTCTGATCGATGCAGTCTGTGGATGGTCTTCAACATTTCATCAGAGACTAGCTAGCTAGCTAGTAATCAAGCCATAAACCTGTAAACCCGAAGCTAGTAGCAGCAATTGAGATCAGAGAATGAAACAGAGCTGCACAGTCATACACAGCCTGATTAATTCACGATACGTTGTATCCACAATTGGGCTCCGATGTTATGAAAGACAAGAGAACAATTCAGCTAGCCGAGTATCTCAAGATTGAGGCTCATGAATTGAATGCAATCATAAACTTGAGAAATTAATTAACAAGGCGGCCAATTGATATGAGTACTGCAAAACCAAAGCGCTTGATTTGGAGAAATTTGAAGCCCAAACTAACACTTTTGACACTTCCTACTACAAAGGTGTACGTGCACACCAATTGAAACCATATGGAGCAAATTAAACTAACCCCTCAATAATTTTGCTTAAAATGATACTAACACCTTTCCCAACATGAGAATCTAGGGGCGATTGGCAGGAGAGAAACTTGTGATCAACATTTTGAAAATTGAGAGTTTAGTCATGCCCAAGAAAACTTGGAATCTTTGTTTAGTTGCCAACCAAAGCTAGCAAAAATTGAAACAATGTAAGAAGAACCTTCCTCGAAATTGAATCTTTTAAGTAATGGAACACTTCTTCTATGGTTGCATCAATCAAGCCCTCCTCCCATGTAACATTGCAAGCACTTGGCGTCAAACACTTTGCATTGTAAACCAACATGAACTCACCTTCACAAAGAAAGAATTTTGGATAGAGGCGTGAATCAATGCAAGACGAATTGGGGCTGGAAAGCTCTATCAAGAGTAAATTTCAGATTTTAGGGTTTGGAGTTTCAAACTCCTCCACATGCTTCATGACAAAATTCCATCATACTTCAAACTAGTAAGAGTTACAAATATTTCATGAAAGCTCACAATCTTGTACGTGTACAAATTCCCACTCTTACTACCCCCTTCTCTGGAAGCAATAAATAATATATCCGCCTCCTTCCAATAATGAGGCTCCAACTCCCCAAACCCTAATTTCAATCCTGCTTTCAGTTTGATGAATCACGACTTGCCTTAAAATACATATCTTGCATTAGACACTCACTCAAGGATCCTCACAATTATTCTTGTGAGGATGTGGCTTTGCTGCTTTCAAATATCGGCTGCATTTCAAGTTTTCTATCAGCGAAAAACGAGGAATATTCGCAAAAATTCAAAAAAATAATTCATGCGTTAGAAAATAAATAAATTGCAAAACCAGAACGAGGGGAGCAGGTCAGAGGGGAGCAGGTCAGAGGTCGGAGGGGTCAATTCGCCCTGACCATCACTGCAAAAGTACCAGTACTCATATCACACCGGTGAAATGATTCTCGCGGTCAGAAAACTCGTGAAACTATTATAGAAATCCGTGTCTTCTTCTGCTCCTCCTGAAATCTCAGCTAGCCACGGAGCCCATCGATCTCAAGTGGAAGTGGGTGAGGCAGCTTGCCAGTTTCAAGATCATGTAACTTGAGTATGCAGATCTTTTACGTCGCTCTTGTAAGACACAGCCAACCTGCTTCTTAATTATTAACCACTGTAGCTAGATCGGCTGAAGTGAGCGAGCGCAACACTTTCAGGTTCTTCTGGTATCACATCAATCCAGGAAGACGGAAACTTGACGTCCACCCTTGTCAATTTGTACCTGAATGCATCCTTTTTCGTTAGGAAGGTAAAAAAAACTGGCCCTTGAATTGCAAGTAGCTCATACTGACCGTCGAAGTTGTCAATTAGTTTTACAAAAGGGAGCTGCACGTTCCGTCTTTTGTTTTACGTCACTGCAGGAGTACCAGTACTCATATCACACCCGTAAATGATGATTCCCGGGGTCAGAAAACCCGTGAAACTGTCAAAGAAATACTGGGACACTGCAATCAAGTATCATAAATGAATATACTGCAGAGAAAAGCATTGGCACATGTTGTGAGCTGTCATTGCTGCAAAATTGGATCGTCCCGTACGTTGGACGTCTCGATGTTAAATTAGTTGACTTCTCAAGGTGCTAAATGACACGAAGAAACAAAAAACAATATATATAACTTAAGCCTCGACTAAAGGAGGTAAACGAATAGGAGCTCACGGGCTAATGGAGGATTTTTGAGCAGAGAAGTGTAGGCTGTGGCTTGTGAGGTATGAAACACATGCTGCTTGCATGTAAATTGACATTTCACGTATCCTTTGCTAGGAAGCACCAAAAAAACGCACTGAAAATAATGGTAGCTACTCTCTCACTGAGTATCCAGACAAGAAATCCTTCAGAACAAATAATTAGTCAAGTGAGGATATATAAAAATGGAGGAGACGCTACAACGCAATCATGAGAAATATTTGAGAAAAGGTGCTGAACTTCCTAATCCGTTATTTGTAACTCATATTCATCACAATCTCAAACTTCCCTGTGAACAGAAGCTGTCCCTCCAATAAACTCTAAGCGTGCATTAAACGTAGCTAACAAAATTCAGAGACACAAGCCATGAATCAAAGTGACAGGACGAAATTTAAATATTCAAGAGCACTCCTCCGTAACACCTTACTAAGTTTAACTCCACCATGACAGAATTAGAAAGCTGTTGAATAATTTTTTACTTCTCTCACAAATTACAAAACCCTGATCCAACTCCAAATCTGTTGAAGAATTAAAAAAACTGGGTAATAAGTATAGGGCTTCTGAAATGAGAGCTTTAATAATTTATACGAAGTACTTTCTTTCGATGCAGCGGTCAGTCTTCAGGGTTTCATTGGATTTCAGGGTTTTCGTACGTTGATGACGACGTACAGTACGCGCGTTGTGGAATCGCTAGGATTGCAGAAGCATTTTTTTCTTCTTGTAGTCAGCAGCAGGTTCTGCAACCTGGCTGATTTTCGTAATGATCATTCATCTGCAGCAGGCTACAAGCAGTCGGTGATGGCAATGGGCCAGGTTCGATTTCATCAATTTTATTGCGTAAAGTCGTTTGTACGATTCTTTGTGAAGGTGAGAGTGCATCAAGAACTTCACGGCATGTGAATACCGACAGTGCATTGAAGCGCTATCAAGACAATAATTTGGTGCCAACCTCCGTGCCAAATCAGTATCCAAAGTGATTCGAAAAAATCAGACATTGAAATGGCCTCTGCTGTCAAAATGGCATAAAAAACAATCTGGCCCAACTTTTTTCTGATGTGATCCTTTCTTCAGTCAATTTGGAGAGGGATCCTATGTCATCCATCTAACACTTATTAGTGTCCGCAGCGTCGTCCTTCTAGGGTTAAGGTTAAGATTAATGCCGGAATATTATTTGCCATTGCAGCCATCCTAATTCCTAGCCCATCATCTACATCAGCAATAAGCATTTCTCCAAGTTTTAAAATGGTCCAATTGACGTTTTCCCCCTTCTTCTCTTCCTGTGGCATTTGAGATTTGGAGAAACGTTACCTGGCAAATAAATTCTTGGCTCCAAATAAGTTAGGGTTCGGTTCTCCTCTCCGTCGCCGCCTTCCTCGGCGCACATCTGAAATTCCAACGCTTCCTCCATTTGCTCCTGCTATGTAGCCCTGGATGTCCAATTGCTGCTCTGATGAGTCTAGGGCACGAAAATTGCCTGCGTCGCATTGACCAAACCCTATTTGGTGTCTGTGATTGTGGAAACGTTACTTTGCTTCCACAACCCTAATCCACATCGACTCCGAGTTCCCTACAACTGTGAGGCGCTTGCTCGACCTCCTTCGATTTAGCTCTTGCTTTCATTTTTTTTCCTCCAAATCTTAAGGGATTCGGATATTTTGGGGGGGGCAGATTTGGATGTTTGAATGGACAGAATTGGGGTCAAAAGTAGGGTACGGAATTGAGCAACGGATGGAATTGGGTTGGCCTACTTTAACCTTTAATCCTTACATGACGAAGGGGTGACCTTGGAAATCATCACCGTGTGAGTCATGGGCTTTAAAAATAGCAATAGCACTCATTGGAAGTCAAACTACTATAGAAGACCTCCTCCTTTCACAACAAAATTTCAAAGATGAATAATTGTACTTCTGTCCTACTTTTCACAACAAAATTTCAAAGATAAATAGTTGTACTTCTGTCCTACTACAAGGATTCCCTGTCATCCATCGGATGCCAAATGTCCTCCTCGACTTTTAAAGGTTAAATGACGAGCTGGTCATCGTGGAAATCAATTGTTTTGGAATTGTGTGAATTGTTGGCTTAAAAAAAATGCTAAAGCGCTCATACTAGTGTAGAAGATGTTCCCTTTTCACACAAAATTTGGAGGATGAATAGTTGCACTTTTGTCATGCATGGAAAGATTCTTTGCCATGCATTGGCCAAAAAACATCCTCATTATTGTTTGTGGGTTAACTAAGCTTGGTTGTAAGTCTAAAGCTTAAGATACTCTCAATGTTGTTACCGTGCTTGGATCGTGTTCAATTTAGTTGAGAGGATTAGCTTCGTGATAAGGTAAACATACCTAAAATCAACCACTCTTTAAAACCGCCCCTACTTTTGAAGGGAAATTGTACAGGGAAGATATCCTTGGAAATAGTGAGCATTAGGAGGACAAGTGCAAGGTGGAGTTGGGGGGGCCATTTTAGGTAGTGAGTAGCTGTATTTATTGTACTATGGAAATGGCAACCTTACAAGTGGGTAAATTTGAATATACATGCTTTTTTTGTTTTAACTTCTTCTCTATGATATGTCAGTTTAATACTACCAATGTCATTTCTTAATGTGCACCAAATGGATTTCATCATCACCTATATGATTATACTCTTAGCCTCCTACACCTTGTATCTTTGAAAATTTGTAACTAATTCAAAATACTTCCAAAAGTTATAGAACCACTTGCATTTTGATTCATAGTCCTTCACCAATGTGTGAAAATTGTTGTTCATTTTCTAAAGCATATCAGTTATGCCTCAGAGCTCATTCATATGATTTTAGGTGTAGTTGCCTTAAGCAAGCTTGGTTATAAGTTTAGAGAGCTTCAGATACTCTCAATGTTGTTGCCAAGTGTTACGGACCTCTGACAATGAACTCCAATTACAAACACAAAATATACTTATCAACACTTTTATTAATAACAAATAGCTCAAACCACCTGATTATAGAGAGAAACATCTCCAAAGAGAGCCTCCTCACCCCCAAGCTCTGTCTTATATAATAGAGACTAACTATTAATAAGACTATTAGTTCTAAAGATAGACTAAGATTTCTTTTCTAACTTTAGCTTTCTATCCTTGATTCTATCTAGAACCATCGACTAAACTAAAAGTCCTATATTTATACTTCTCCAATCATATCTTGTCTAATTCATCTTGTATCCAAATCTTGATCTTCTACTTGGAGTTATCTAACTCCGAGTTCTAACATACATGTGTTAAGTCCAATGCACTAGTCATGCAAGTGGAGTTGTCTAACTCCATTGCATAAATCTACCATCGGGAGATATTTATCTCCATGCAATCTTTGTTTATCCACTAGTACACAATTCATCATGGATTAGTTCATCCATCAATGCATTCATCCATCAAAGGTTGTGACAAGGGTTAGGACACCAAGGGATGGAATTCTAGTTGCTTCCATTATTTGTCTATACCACATGCATTGATTCAAATTGTCATCTAATGAATCAAATCTCTACTTCACAACATTCAATAGCCTACAGTTGGGTTGCCCTCCCCCCAAAAGAATGATGTAAAATATTTTACATCATTTCATCCCCTATTGAAATGATGTGGAATATTTCACATTCATCAATAGCTATGGAAGTAGCATTGTACTTCAATAGTAACTTCAGTAGTGTAGTGTCAAACATTTTATTAAAGTGTAAAATTAAACTTTAGTACTTGAAAACATACTTCTGAAATGTTCCACAACAAATTCAAAGAAAATTATATTCAAACATCTACTTCACATAGCTTCGAAAGCTACTTATTTTTTTGTGTGAAGAGAGGAAAAGACAAACTTTCTATACACGAGTGGGGGGATAGAAGGGAAAACAACCCATGTGGGATACCATACGTTGGGGTCAAATTCATTAGGCCTCATATGAAACCATTTCTTTCTTTGTTGATTTTCCTTTTGGTTAACTCAATTTAGAATTTTTGGAAGTTCACTTTGTAGGTTCAAAATATTTTGTGACCTTTAGCACAATTGAGAATATTTTATGACCTTTAGTAGTATTCATAGCTTTGGCTTTATGGTTTCTTTTAGGATTAAGATTATTTTCACTACTAGAAGATTGTTTAAAACCAAGAAAAAGCAAAACATAATTTTGTTGGTACCAACATAAAAATGATTTTTGGCATTCAAATACTTTTTTCTAGACCATATCAATAGGTTTTCTATTGGTTCAATGTACAATGTTTTCTATTGGCCCCAAATCAACAATCTTTTGTTGTTCTAAAGAACGATAGTCATGACTTAACCAATTCAATAGAATTCTTTGAATTTTTTAGGAAATTCAAGAATTTTTTTGTAATTTTTTGTAATCTTTTAGATACTTTGAATTCTACTTAGTTTATTCATAATATTTTGGAATATTTTGAATTGTTCTTGTACCATAGCAATAGGTCGGCATATTGATGCTCAATAATTAATTAACCCTTAAAGCCTTGAGGCATGATTTCAAACCAATATCCACTGTAAGGTAGGCCCTTCCCAATGCAAAATTTGTCAAATGTGAGTCTTGTAAATTTTTTTCCAAAGGTGTATTTCAGAACCAAGTCTATGCTTAGAAAATTTCAAACCAATCTAAGTTGTGATTAAAAAATTATATCTCAAAAGGTCATTTTTTAAAAATTGAGGGCAGTTTTGGGCAATCATGACAAATTGATCCAATTAATCTGAAATTCTTTATACATGCTCTGAATAAGATTAGCACCATCTTCACTATGTGTACATCTCTAAAATTAGTTTTGTACCTATGTGGAAAAAACGCTTTTAGAATCAAATTTTGTTCCTTAATAATTTTTGCATACAATATCCAAATGCCATGTTCTTTGGTGCGCTGGAACCTCCTTTCACTTGCCAATAAGAACATGTGAAAATCTGACTAGTCTAATCATAGTAGATAGGCTCAGTAGCAAAAAGTGGCGTTTTGGGGTGTACCCACCTTATAGACAAAGTATGGGATTGGTACAAGGTTGCCCATAAATATTAGATAGTAGGAAAAAAATTGTTTGTTTGTTGCCCAATATTTCTAGGTTGTGGAAGAATTTTTTGGTTTGGTACCCAAAAATTTTGGGCCAAAGAAGAAATTTTTTGTTTGTTGCTTGAAAATTTTGGATAGCAGAGAAAAAAGTTTTTTTTTATTTTTTATTTTTTATTTTTTTATTTGTCAAAGACAAAACCAATAGAAATGTCTTCAAATCAAATTCGAACCAAGTGTTCCTAACCCACTAAAAATAGACAAAAAAATTGCTAGATTGAAATTAGTAGGAGCTCAACGGCTCATAGTTAAGTATGTTATAAGCAAGAATTGTGTTCAAAGTAGAATTTCAAACCTCATTTAGGCATAATAGAATAACTTTTTTCAAAAAACTTTGAACTAAGTTAATGTAGAAAATCAAGCTAACTTTCATCTTCAAAAAACCGTTTGAGATTTAAAAGTTTCCAATCAAATGTTATGAACAAATTTCAAAAAGGGGTTAGAAGGGACATTTTCTTTGACAATTTCAAACATCCTCTTTGAATATTGTCCATAACTTTGGGGGGGACTAAAAATCACAAATGGGTCTACGAAGATGAAAGTTAGCTTGATCTAACAACTTTTTGTAGTGCAAAGTTAACAAAACACATGTTATTCTACTATGCCAAAGTGAGGTTTGAAGTTATGCTTTGAACAAAATTCCTACATTTTGACAATGAGTAGTCAAACTCTTATCTTCAAATTATCCCATACCTTTTGAAGGTTCATGATGGACGATGGATTTCATCATGAAAATGACCTCTCTACCCTTCATTCTCATGAAATATCAATGAAGCAATCCCTTCATTTTGCCATCAAAATTTTTCTTGATGGCATATCATCAAATGACAAATTGGTATTTGAATTTTTGGCAAACCATCTTTACATTTATTTATAGATTTGATTTTTTGGTCCCAAAATTAGTAAATAAAGGCAACATTCTGTAATGCATCTCAATTTTGCCACCGTACTAGTACTACAACTTACTTCAATTTTCCATGATATGTTGTAGATATATTTTGTAGAAGAGGACTTGAGAGAAGAAAAAGTAGTTTCTCTAAAGGCTACTGAATGTTATGTTGTCTGTAATATATACTCTTTTAATACAAATTGTACTCCCAATCATAAGTTAAGATCTGTAAATCTTCATTAAAGTGTTTCATGAGAGAATTTATAATATTTACCATTGATTTATAGTATAACTTCTATAAGGTAATAGCCTTAGGATTGGAAGAAAATATTGTAGTAGAGAAGTTATTGCTTTAGAGGTGGGCTACAACATTAATGATGTTTGAATATTTTTTAGTGGGTTGCAATTTCATGGTACTCCTAGTCATGTTCACCAAAGCAACATTTGGATTCTAAACTAGATGAAAGTTATTTTGTTTTTTTTGTACATCTTCAATGCATTTAGGCTGGGACCAAAGGAATAATATTACTTTACAGAGGTTATTGGCTTATAAAAGTTCACTTTACAAAAGTTTAATTTTATAATAAAGAATGAGAAAAAAAAGGATTTTTACTAAACACGTATTGATAACTATGGACACCATTTCAAAACACCCTATGTTGTAGGCAATTCGTAAAAAAATAATTCAAAATGGCATCTACTAAAATCTTCAAAAATTATAAGGTGGTCTAATTGTATAGTGTAGAAAATATGAATGAAAATAATCTAAATTCATAAAAATTCAAAATTTTTGCAAATAACATTTCCAAGTACAAATTACAACATTTTCAATCCAAAAAATCATCTCAAATTGCAAAAAGGAGGAGAATGTAATCATCTTGTGTTCTATCGATGTTCCAAATTTTTAACAATGAAAAGCTTAATGACATGTGGAAAACAAAGCTTAAGTTCAAAAGTCACATTGAAACATTAGATATCACAAAAATGATGAAATCTGAAGAAAAAAAATTTCACATCATACTACTGTACCCATAGGATAGGGTTGGTACATTGATGCCAAATAATTAATTAACGTTCCCAAAGTAGATTTAAATTTAAGATTTAATTTTTGAAAAATTGACATTGTCTTAAAAAGAAATTAAAAACATTCAACAAGTACCTTCAAAAGCCACTTCATTTGGTGAGCATGGGGATGAGAAGACAAACATTCTTTATACAAGTAGGATGGTAGGAAGGAAAACAACCCAATCATGTAGGATATGTAAATTTGGATTAGTAGGAGCTATACTACTCATAGTTAAGTCAAAAGAAGGAATTGTGTTCAAAGTACAATTTCAGATCTCATTTAGGTAGTGTAGAATAACTTTTTTCAAAAAAACTTTGAACTCATTTAATGTGGTAAAATCAAGCTAAATTTCATCTCCGAAAACTCCAAAAACCCTGTTTAGATTGTAAGTTACTTCAAACTTCTTGGCTAACACTAAGGTAGTATGCTCTATAATTGGCCATTTAAGGGATTTTGTGCCTTTTTTTTTCATAGGTTTCTCTTATCCATTTCTTATTTTATTTTCAGCTTTCTTAAAAAATAATTATTTTCTGCCGGGTATGGTAAATGAAAATACCCCTCAACATATAAATTATTACGCATAGGGCCTACCGAATCTCACCCTGGGGTACGTACTCTGTGATAAATCACGCAATCTTTTACAGGGCCCTTTACTGCCGCAAGTTCAACCTTTGCAGTGGGCACCCTATCCAGAGGGGATCTAGTAACTCTGGGTCAGTCCTTTTCAGTTAGCCCCCACGAAAAAAGTCGACGAGACCTACTCATAGTTCATGCAGTTGGTCGGCCTGGCTACTGACTGACTAGCCTAGGCACACAGTCATCCATCCATCCGGCTCCAGGCCACTGCAAAGCACACTGCAAACCACCCCCGCACTCATTCATCCATCCCGTTCTCATTCATCCCAAGTTCCGGACAGACCCTTCTCCTTCCTCCGTCTTCTTTTTCTTTCCATCACGTGAAGCCTTCTGCAACACCAGCCTGTTACACGGCAAGAAAGGAGCCCATGTGTGCCCCACCAAAACCGAACCTGAAACCGAACCAAAGACCGAACCGAAGACCAGAGGAGCAACCAGGCTCGCCATCGATGCCAGCGGCCATGAATGCAGCTGCTCCTGGGCTCGTGAGCTTCTGCCTGGCATCCCAGGATTGTCTACGCCAGTGCTCCTCTGTGCGTGGGCAGCTTTTTGGTTACAGGGCTCCAGTCCCTCCTGGCAGGCCGCTTTCGGTACCTTCTTCACATCAGCCCAATCCCGCGGGATTCGATCAGTAGTCAGGCACGTCAAGAGCAACCTTGCTGGAGCGCAGTACAAGCTTATTCCATTCCTTGCTTTCATCGCCTGGCTCTCTCAATCGATTGTTGCCAGAAGCCCCCTTGTAGCCCCACGCCCTCGCCCTCGCCATCGCCAGGTTTGCCTTTGCATTGGCTGCATTGGTTTTGGATTCCCTTGACTTGGTGCGTGGATCCTGTTAGTGTGGCTCTGGTGGTTGTCAGGGTGTGTTGAGGTTATACCGGTCGCAGTGTTGGTGGTTGTGCAGTATTGGGGATGCCATGATTCAAGCGTGACGTGATTTTATATTCGTGTTGTGTGTTGGTGGTGGCAAGGTTTGTGGCTCTCAATCGATTGTGGCCAGAAGCCCCCTGTAGCCCCCGCCCTCGCCATCGCCAGGTTTGCCTTTGCATTGGCTGCATTGGTTTTGGATTCCTTGACTTGGTGCGTGGATCCTGTTAGTGTGGCTCTGGTGGTTGTCAGGGTGTGTTGAGGTTATACCGGTCGCAGTGTTGGTGGTTGTGCAGTATTGGGGATACCATGATTCAAGCGTGACGTGATTTTATATTCGTGTTGTGTGTTGGTGGTGGCAAGGTTTGTCGGTTTTCGGCATTGGGGGATCAGTCGCAGTACTTGTGATTCCGTGAAAGCATGACGAGATTTTGTGTTCTTTTTGTGTAAATGGTGTCCAGGGTTGTGGGTTTTTCGGCATTGTGGATCGGTCGCAGTGTTTGTGGTTTTGCAGTACTTGTGATGTATTCCATGAATGGGTGACGAGATTTTGTATATCTTTTTTGTGTTGATGGTGCTCAGGGTTTAGTGAGGAGGTGAGGAAGAAGAGACGGTGGTAGCGATGGGGAAGGAAGGGGCGGCCCATTTGGTGTCCAATATCGGCGGGTTGCTTGCCAAAGAGGAGGTCCTCAACTCCACGGAAACGTACGTTTCGTCTCTGTGCTTGGTTCTCTAACCTTTGATGCATTGTGAGCTAGATCTAGTGACAGAACGTACGGGATTGTCGATTGGTACCTCAGGTCAAGCTCGAGATCAAGGCGGCAGGGTTCCATTGTTATCCTGCGCGATCTTTTTTGTTGTAGCGTAGACAACCTGGTTCTTGTGCACCCCAATTTCTTGTCTATGTGGGATGTTTCAAAGCATTTGCAAGCTTTGGGATGCGGTACCTCTTTAGAGAGTATATGTATATATATGCAGACTTCTGTCGTTCTGTTGCTGTGTTGTAGCGTAGATAACTTGGTTCTTGTGCTGCCCAATTTCTTGTCAATGCGGGATGGTTTGAGTGAGGTCTTCACGTGCTACCTTTTTAGAGAATGTATGCAAGCTTTCTGTCGTCCTGCTGCCAGATCTTTACTAGATGTAGCATAGATAACTTTTTCTTGTGCACCCGAATTACTTTTCTAAGTGGGATGTTTCAATGCATTGGGGAGTTTTGAGTGAGGAGGTCTTTCGTATGCGTATCTCTTTTATGGATTCTTTACTGAAGAGAAAATACCTGAAAGACTCTTTAGAGTATAGATTATCATATACTGCTGCTGGTCCTTTTCCGCGTGTGTGCATGTATGTGATCATCACGACGTTTCCATTTCCTCGTTAGTGTTACAGCTAAGAGTCCTTTAAGAATTGCTTGTCAATTTTTGGTTGACATCATTTCAGTGGATTTCCTTTGTACTGAAGCACTTTCACTACGTCCGCGTGAAGCAAGTATTTATGTATTTGATTCGATCTGGACGGAATTTTGGTGTCATGGTGATTCCAGGTACGAGAAGTATCATTCTGTCCACGGTGGGGAAAAGAACGCCAGAAAGGCGAACTATGCTGATATGGTACGGAGGGAGGCCCTTTACACTACTTCTATTGAAACTTTGGTGAAAATCTTGAGGAGCTCTTCTTCTCTGGGAGGATTATCAGGTTTGAGTTGTTTTTGTTCCTCTACTTTTTTGCAGAATATAGCTGTTGATTTCATTTGTGTCTGCTTTTCTGTTTCACGGCAGGTGAACAAGTACTACGATCTTGTCAACAGCTTCTATGAGTACGGTTGGGGACAGAGTTATCACTTCGCCAACAGGTCTTTTTCTTTTTTCTTTTTCAAGCTTCATTACTTTATGTACCGGTTTGGGATAGTTCCTTTTTCCTCTCGTGATTCTCGTGAGGTACTATTCATCTTGTTAAAGCTCTGATCCTGCTTTGCCACTAAGCTTGTGCCTACTCTGGGAATGCTTTACTCTTAAATTTGCAGTATTATTACTTTTGGGTGCATCGACGGAAGCATATTTGTCTTCTCCACATTATCATAAATGGAGGAAACAACCTGCTTCTTAACTTCATGTTAACCCCTAAGTGCTTAACCTAAATGTAGGGAGTTCACTTGGAACCTAATTGTTGATTTCAGTAATTTTCAAATATACTTCTATAGTTTAAAAATGTAGGGTATGATTTCTTCCTGCCCGTAACTGCTTGAAGCTTCTTAGCTGATCTATTCCAATATGGAATCGACCTCTTTCGGCCATTTGTGCACTTGTTAAAAAAGTAGCACGTGAGTGGCGTGGAAAGAGCATCAAAGACATTGGAAGGCAGGAGTTGGGATGGAATGTTATCTGTTCACGAAGAATATTTACTCTTCTTAAAATATCTCCTACTGGCAAGAATATCGTCCCGTACTATAACCATCCATCTGCAGATGGAATGGGGAGTCTCTTCGTGAAAGCTTAAAACGACATGAGCATTTTCTGGCCCTGCACCTCCAATTGAAGCCAGGGATGAAGGTTAGCATCGTACTCCCTCTTTTTGCAGTAGCTGAACACATCTATTGCTTATACAGATGGTTCACCATTCATTTCAATTGCTGCGAAATGCACTAAATTTTTTATTTATTGCATACTCCTGCTTTTAAATTATTTTAGTGATTCGTGGAGTGTTTTCTTCTCTTATAAAGCAATTAAAATTTATAGTACATTGGAGTCGAAAACTGATATTTGACATTCGTTTTGACGGCTTGCGAAGGTATTGGATGTTGGCTGTGGAATTGGTGGACCAGCCCGAGAAATAGCAGCATTCAGGTTAGTCCTCTCCTTTCACTAGAAATCGCTTGTTAATGCGGGCAACTTGTTCCAAGTTGTATGCTTGTTAAGACAATCCGGGCAAACGTTTTGACTCGTGGGAATTTGGGACCAACTTTCTGGATGTCAGTGGGGCATCTGTTACAGGTCTGAACAATAATGAAACTCAAATCACTCGAGCCGAGGTATATTTCTATTTTTCACTGCTGGTTTTTTGTGGAACCATCTCTGCTTTTTTTGCATCTGTCCCTGTGAAATAATGCTTCGCCTTTGATATTAACTATTGTATTTTCCCAAATGCATGTTGCATTTCCTTTTTGAATATTAGCAATCTATCGTGGATTATGGAATGCCATCTTTTAAGCTTAATGTGCCTGGCTGTTTAGGTCTTGACAAAGAAAGCTGGACTGGACAACCTACTTGACTATCTGAAAGTAAGCATTTGTGCTCGTCCTTCTCAATAATATTGCGACTGCCCGGCAACGTCCTTTGTTATTAAGTTGGGTAGAACTGCTTAGGACACTGCAGATGTCTATACTTTTAACGTCTAAGCGCTGATTCAGATCTATAGGAATATATTGTTTACGGATTTTTCAAGGAAAGGAAACAAATTTTCAAATTTTCAAATGGAAATCGCACCCTTCGTTTTCAAATGATGGTAGTATGTATCGAAAATTACAACTATCCACATTTAACTTCCATAATATACTCTATTATTAACTTGGGTCAATGTTCATCTAAGTGCCAGTCGTTTACAGTTTTTAAAATGAGATTCTTGACAAACCGCCTACATTGAGAACTGATGAGCTATTGTGGGGTATGAAACAGGCAGATTTCATGAAGATGCCAATCGCTGATAACACCTATGATGCTATTTACACCATCGAGGCTTCGTGTCATGCTCCAGATCCGGTAAGCATCCTTCCTATGCTTTTGTGCACTCTTGCCACCTCAATTTCAGATTTGCTTTTGCGGAGGAACATTGTGATCTAATTTGAATCTGATGACCGTTTATTGGAATGGAAAATATCTTTGCAGGTTGCCTGTTACACCGAGATTTTGAGAGTTCTAAAACCAGGGCAGCTGTTTTCTGGTTATGAGTGGTGCATGACAGATGCATACAATCCTGAAAACAAGGATCATCAACGCATTAAGGTTACAACCTGAACAGATCTAATTTTGCCTAATTTCGAGATGATTGTAATGGAATGGGGCATTGAGGTGCACAAGTTCAACTGTAATTTTGGAATTGTATTCTCAATATGCAGCCTTCTAGGTACTACTATTTAAATACTTATCGCAATTTACAGGAGGAGATAGAACTTGGAAATGGCCTACCGGACATCCGCACAACACGTCAGGTTCTTGACGCCTTGCGTGCTGCTGGGTTTGAGGTATAATTTTGATACTGTTACTTCAGTTTCCGAGTGCAGAAAGTGTCTGGACGAAACTGGACATTTAATTTCCAATTATCATATTGTAGCAGTATTCTATTTGTAGTTCTTTAAGTCAATCTGGCAATCCTGGTGGGATTCCCTTGTCAACTGTCTTCGATGTTGTCCTGTTTTTTCCATGAGCTCCCTTGAAAACATAACCCTCTTCTGAGCAGATTCTAATGGAGAAGGATTTGGCCAAGACTTCCCAAGTGCCGTGGTACCAACCATTGGATCCGAACCACTTCTCACTTTCCACATTGAAACTGACTCCTATTGGTCGCTTCTTCACTCACAATTTGGTATGGTGCACTTTGAAAACCATATATTTCCTGTCTGTTCCCATATGTTGAGAGAATGCATAGTCTGTTTGTTCCCTGATGAATCATACTTACTGTGTGTTATCCACTCAATATTCTTACTGTGGTTGTTTGAAATCGTGTTCCTTTGCTCTTGTTGATGATGTTTCCTTGGCTGTGAATTCTTAAACCTGCAGGTGCGTGTTTTGGAAGCCTTGAAGATTGCTCCCGAGGGAAGCCTCAAAGTAAGCTCTTTCTTGGAGCAGGGACTGTTCGGACTTGTCAATGGTGGCAGGTGGGTCTCTCTCCTTAGTGCTAAAACCCGAATGTGCATCATAATCTAATTTCAATCTTCTCGAGTGGGACTTACATTCAGGTGTATTAACACTGGTTTTCCCTTGCAGAATGGAACTATTCACTCCGATGTACTACTTTCTTGTGCGGAAACCTCTCGACTCCAACTTAACTGCTGTAGAGTGATTTTTACTCAACAGCAGCATGATGTCTGATAGGTGTGTGTAGGACACAATTTGAAGCTTCTCGTAGCGAGGTTTCTTTTTTCTTACCATGTTTAGAGTGGAGTGAATCTTGTGAGAGTACTTTTTGACTGAATTCTATTCTGAAATTCTTATTCTGAACTTTATTCTGAACTTTATTCTGAAATTTATTCTGAAATTTATTCTGAAAGTTATGGCCTAACATGTTATTCTTTTTTGTAATTGGGCAGTCTGGGCAGATAAAAAAAATTACTTTTTTCAGAAATAAAAATTTGAAATTCGTTTTCTAGAGTTATATATACATGGAAAAAGCTCAAAATCACTCTATTTTGATCAATGAGTCAAAAAGTTATGAGGAGATTTAGTTTGCAAGCAAGCAGTTATGGATTCTCTACTCTAAAATAAACTTTGAAGTCCTTTATTTTATTCATTTTTCAATATTTAAAAAAAAATCAAATCATAGGATGTAGATTGTTTATTACAACATTTCAACCATTGGGATTGGCATTCTTCAATTGCATAATTGAATTCTTAACAATTTTGTATTCTGAATCATTTTCTACTTCTTTCTACTTTCTATTTTTTTTCTATATGTTGTACAATTCCAAATGATCTATAATTTTTCAAGCATGTAGCCAAATTGCCTTGAAGAACAAATCCAAAGAAGCACCACCATTTTGGACATTTTTTCATACAAATGTGAGCTTTTGAAGTGCAGCTGCCCATTTTTTTCATAGAACCCCCCAAAAGAATTTTTGTGAATTCGAATCTCATATCTTGCAGTCCACATGGTGGAGATTTCTGAAATTCTTTCCCACGTGTTCTCAAATCAGTACACTACAAGATGCTATAGTTACATGTGTTCAATCCACATGGTGGAAATTTCTGAAATTCTTTCCCACATGTTCTCAAATCAGCACACTACAAGATCGTATAGTTTACACATGTTCAAAATTGTTTGTTTGTTTTTTCTTTCAAAATTTGATACTTGTACTAGAAATGGCAGTTTAGGAGCGTGTTTTGGGTGAAAACATAGTCATGGTCCTTTAGGAGTTAAGCATCTCATATTTGGCTTTATAAATCTCCGAGAACTCATATTGTAAACATGTTTAACCTTGAAGTGTCGAGACTCATTGCAGCTTGCAATGCACATGCTTGTGAAGAACAACAAAGCAAACGGGATTTCGACAGAGCTGACCACATCTTGTTCACTTGGCCCGGTTGCGAATACACGAGCACATTCCTGGCATGCCTGCATTGACAGAAGCAACGTCGATCCAAGTTCAAAATAATGTTGTATAATGGAAGAGATGATGTCATTGAACTGAAAGCTTCTGTCATGTTCTGTATTCGAGGCTCCATTGGAGTTCGCAATGAAGCATCAACCAATTGCATTCGCAGATTTGAAGCCACCGCAAGTGCTCATTCAACCGTTGTTTTCAATTCCACTAGATTAGAGTATTGCATGTGTTTTTCTTACTGGCACGTGGCTCAATACTATTATTTTATTTCCTTGTGTTTCATAGATAAAGTACCATGTTGTTCTTAACACATTTTTTATGAGCCTGTATTCCATATCTTAGTTCAAAAGAAAACCAGTACGAAATGCCCAATGCCTACTGGCCCACCGTAAGTTTTGGGTTGGAAAAAAAAATCATTTCAGCACATTTTGCAGGTCGGACAAGTCCAAATTTTGCAGGAAACCTCACATCCTTCAATACTTCCATTTTTCTCTACCAGTTGCAATCACCAATACTGTTGGCAGCACGTTCGATGCAAGCACAACTCATGTCTCTATTCCGGAAAAAATTGGATGAATGATATTTCGTCTTTCTCTGTCCGCTGCGCCTCTCTGACTTTGTTCGTCGTCCAATTTTTGGACGTCGGAGCGGTTGCGGGTTAATGTGAGACAGTCTTCAACATTGTTGAGAGGAGCTTCTCCCAATCTACCTTCCTTAAATGCCCCATTGCACTGCACTGCACTTGTGTCTGTGTGTCTGTCTGTAAGTTAAAATTTTGACTTGTTGGTGGTGTCACATGTGCTTCACTTTGGCTCATGTTACAGTTGCTTGGCTTGGACGGAGCACGCTTGGGTACGTCAGTCCCAGTGTATCATAAGGTGGAAGCACCCGAAACCGTCAGTTTAAGGAATTCAGCATACTTGGAGGCACCATTTCAATGAATTTTTTTTGTGGTGTTAGCGAGAGAAAATTATGAATTTAAAAAAAATAAAAATAAAAATAAAAATAAAAGATTTTTCGGACTTGGCGTGTATTTTCTGTGAATTTTCAAAGTTGCAGTCCCCTAAGACCACTGGAACCATCCTGTAGGTGGACCCAAATTTGAATTCTGACAAATTCAGCACTCACCCAATCACAGTGAAGAGAGGAGAAAACTTTATGACACATGTCAAGGACCATTCAACGAAAGTCTAGGGACGGTTTATTGTCCATCCAGGAACAAAAATTAGGTACAGGTGTGTGGTATTGGGTGCTTCCACCTTAAGGGCATCTGCAGTGCACCCGGTTAAAACAATCCCTATATCGGCATATGGAGGGGCATTCCACAAGGTCTGCATAGTGCCGGGTTTTTTTTAGAACAATTTGATTCAA
The DNA here is from genome assembly GCA_947034895.1 of Rhytidiadelphus loreus. Taxonomy (NCBI): domain Eukaryota; kingdom Viridiplantae; phylum Streptophyta; class Bryopsida; order Hypnales; family Hylocomiaceae; genus Rhytidiadelphus; species Rhytidiadelphus loreus. Next base: position 21,713,383 of record OX344763.1, read on the forward strand.
TGCAACACCGGCAATTCCAACGTCAATGGGACTTTTTCACATTATAAAAAGAGAAAAAGAAAAGAATCTACATTAAAAAAAGTTTTTTTATGGAATCAAGGGAATGTTGCATTGAATGACACATATAACAATGCAGGAGAAGCTATGACAGTAATAAATTTTAGTATACTGAGACAAATGCGGGCCCTTCATATTTTGGAAATTTGTCAATTCCGGGGGGGCGCATACCAAGACTGGGGAATTGCCGAGAACCGTACTGGTTGCATTGGAGTGCAAAATTAATTCAAAATGACCTAACACTCAACACATTGCCCATACAGATGGCTAAGTTATGATAGATTTGAATATTTGATGCTTCGCCAAGCCACCTGTGGCTTATGGCTGGTGGTTTTTGTTTCTTTCTCTACAATGAAATCCCGTTTCATTTGTGTCAAATATAGATATAGATATACATACAGATATACATATTGATATACATATTGAATGCTTCTGTCTAAGCCAAGGTGGTAAGATTCACAGTTGGTCAATTAATTAATTAATCAGTCAATTAGCCAACTAAAGGTCATAATTATGAAATTAGTAGGCCACTTATTTATGATGGGGCTGGACAATGCTTTTTGTTACTTTGAGTGGGGGACTGACTGAGGAAGCGTCAACTACACTAATAATGTTAATTAGTGTTTATAACACTAATTACGAACTTGAACACTAAATGTCAATTGAATCAATAATGTGTACACACTAAATCTCAACTTGAACTCTAATTGCCATCACCCATGATGTTTTACACCTTCCAAATTTTACAAAGTTGATATTTAGTGTTTATTGAGAGTACCATTTTTTTCAATTTCAAAAAAAAAGAACCACATTTTATAGACTTTGGCACAAAGAGGTGGAGCGGAAAGAGAAGGGAGGCGGACAGGAGCGGAGAGGGAGGGGAGAGGAACAAAGAGGGAGGCAGAGAGGCGTGCAGAGGGAGGCAGAGGCACGCTGTCCTGTAGAGAGAGTTTGCCTCGGGAAATCACGAGGATTCTGGCTGCGACTAGAAATGGCTCGGGAATGAAATAAATTGTAACTTGTCGAATCTTCAAATCTTCGAGTCTTCAAATCTTCAAACTGCTACTCGTTGTCCTATCCTGTTGTGTTTCTAAATAGGCCAAGGATTAAGGTAGGGTGATAAGAAACCACGGGCTTCGGACGTGTAAAACGGGACGGCCAAACCACGAGCTGAGCCGTCCGAGGGATTGGATCCTAAATTTCAAACCCACGGTGACCAACAAACTTGCCTCACCAGTGGAAACAACATAAAAGTCTCGACCATGTGGGCAATTAATCCCACTTCGTCGCATCCACAACACCAAATGAGGCTAGTATTGGTGTGAACCAAACTGCCCGCAACAATAAAATGAAATTTACAAAGCCACAAGCCACACACACACAAACACACAAGTCTTCAAACTCCTTCAACTCCAACTCCAACTTCAAATCCCAGGCTGATCTTTGGATGAGTGTCTCTGTTGATCTATAACTCCAAATGAACTAAATGATAGCTTTTCGGAAAGCTAAAACAATCATCTACTTCTCCTCTAAATTTCATACAATTCTAAGACTCTGTCCAACCTCTATGGCCATCCAAAGTTTCGGCCTTGAGAAGGGAAAGGCAGCAGACCTTCCTTCGCTTCCACACTCACAACTTTCTCATACAAACTTCAAACAGAACGAATGATAGCTTCATGAAAAGCTAACACAATTTCCTACACTTCCTTCAAATTTCATGGCAAAACAAGAACCTGTCCGTCTTTTATGGTTGGTCGAAGTCTCTGCCTCTTAATTTTAAAGGCAACAAACCTCCCTCCACTCAAACTAGCACAACTTTTGCTTCACAACTCCAAATCAAGCAAGTGAGATCAATTTGGAAACTACACACCATGATACACAACACCTCCAAATTTCATTTCAAAATACTTCAAATTCACAACACAATGAGCCCTCAAACATTCGGGCCTTTCTAAACTCACAACTGGAGAGAAGATGAATAGTGTTCCCTTTTTTCTCCACCTTATCTCTACTCTAACCACACAAACAAGTGGGGTCAGCCCCTAACTCACTCCCAAAGCTCTCACATCAATAATTGAGCCCTTATTTGACCCCACAACTATCTCTTTATCTTTATCTTAGAAAGAAAATTCACTTCAAGTTCACCTAGAAGGAAAACTATTTCATTAATTCCTTTCTATCTTTTCTTTCTCTATTTTCAACACCCAAAATGAAATCTACAAACAACTAACATAAAATAAATGTCTTCTCAAAGGTAAAAAACTAAAGTCTTCAAAGAAACTTCACTCCATCTTCAAGAACTTGAGAATTCGCTTGATGGTAGTAGCAACAAACTCAACACGATCCACCTTTGTCAAGGGATTGACCGGCCCCTCTAACCATCGTTGGTGACCGCGACTCCCTTTAATAGGCCTGACCATACAATAGTATTGATTGTCGTTAAGACCTTCAAAACTCCCTTCGAATGTCACTTCTTGGGTACCAGGTTCAATACACCCAATCTGCAACAGGATCACTAGTGCTCGAGCTCCACGCTGTAGGTTCCTGTGCCATCGCTGCTCCACACGGGGTTGCTTTGGCGGTCGAGAAGGCCCAGATTCATCTTGAGGACGCTCGTGCGATAATGAAAGACTTAGCGGCTGAAGAGGTTGAGCCGGTAGTTGAGATAACGAAAACTCAAACTCCGATTCTGGTAGAGGCTCCTCATCCTGAGACTCAGAAAAAACCCTCCAATTCGACATACTGAAATCTATAACATACAATAAAGAAACTACTTCAAGTTTGGTGGCATTCTAAGATGATAACCTATTCTTATATAGATGGCTCATGTCACCGTGAGAAGGCGTCATCTTGAAGCTACTAAGGATGATGTCATCTTTATTTTTATATTATTAAAATCAAATCTATGGAAATAATGTATTACTATGCATTTTTACACTATGTACGCATTTACAGTGCAACAACGCAGAGGGGTGGAGAGGGGCGGAGAGGCGCGGAGAGGGAGGGAGAGGAAAGGGGGCAAAGAGGGAGGCAACCAAAGGAAAGGAGTCTTATTGTCAACACTAAATAGAAAGTGGTTGGAAATTGGTGTTCAAGGGTAAACACTATAGACTACACTAATCTTCAATAAACACTAATTAACATTATTAGTGTAGTGATGACAGGAATCATCTTAACCCCTTCCCTTGACGCCTCGATCCTTTTTTGAAATTTGGCACATTTTTGCTTATATCTTTGTACAGAAATATCATTTACTGCAATTTCATAAAAGTGGTCATTAAGGAAGGTTGTCTTTTCAAGAGTCAAGTGTTACATTAAGGTGGGTACACCCAATATGGCGCCGTGCCTTAAACCGCCACCTAAAAAATGCCTCAAAATGGCTTTAACAGATTTTGAAAATTGTCCATGATGGAAAAAGGCAACTTTTGGTGACATCAATTGCATTATGGGTGAGTATAAGATTGAATGAAGTACCTCATTAACAAAGATTAGTTGATTGCTTGACAAAATATTATTTTTGGCACATGTGCAAAACTTTAAAGCTTACAAAACGTGAGGCTTTTAGTCTCTGACATATCTTTTAATTTTCTATTCATTTACAAGCTTGCATGTTTTCAGAGATATTTATAGTACCATTTAACATCCTTTTGTTTTTCTTCTAACATCTTGGAAGGGGGAACTTGGGAAAGTGACAACTTGTTTTAAAGGTTGTTTATGAGCTCTTTAAAGCACCCTACTCTGAAAACTTTGGTAGCCTATTGTGGTCTCAAATTTACCAAAATCTCAAAACGGATTTTGTGTTTCTTCCATTAATAGGCAGCTCTTTGTTGTCTTATTTCTGTAATTCACTTCTTGGCCATCAAGAAACCCACAGTCCAATTTGTTACGCTTTTAGGTGTACCCACCTTAGATGAGTGAGAAGTTAGTTGAACTAAACAGCGCCTCCAAGTCCTCTGTTCATCGTCCAGAATATGGACGTCCGAGCGCTTAAAGTTTAACCCTTTACAAAACGTTGAGGACATTTTCCAGCTGATGAATGACAAAGAATCTCTTCATATGGGACAAAAGTGCAACTAGTATTCATCCTCCAAATATTGTGTGAAAAGGGAATGTCTTCTATAGTAGTTTGTCTTCCAATGAGTGTTTTTTTAATTTTTTTTAAGCCAACAAAAAATCACACTTTTCACACGGTTCCAAAACAGCTAATTTTTTTTTTCTTGAAACATATGGATAAAAAATCTAATGATTTTCATGGTGACTAATTTGTCTTTTAAGGGTTAAATGATGCTAAGGTCGAAAAGTGGTTGATGGATGACTTTGGATGACAAAAACATTCCCACTTGAAAACAAATTCAAAAGAACATTACAAAATATTGAAAATTTATTGTTCCATTTTCATGGTTTCACTTCCAACAAATTTTAATGTGTTATTCTCTAATATGATTTGTTTGGTTATACAACCAATATTTGTTGTGCCACTTTTCCCTATCATATATGTGCAAACAAGAATAGGATAGAAGAAGGGAATAGAACAGTTCCCTATCATATTCCCACATACTTTTCCCTAGCATATACTCGTAAGGCATGACATGCAATAAGAATAGGATAGAAGAAAGAAAAAGCACATGATGACATGAAACTATCTTTAGTTCAAGTGCATAGCAATACAAATAAGAACATCAAAGAAAGATGAAAGGCAACCCAAAATAATGAACAAAAATTCCATATAGCTTTTACCTAAAAATTATACTGCATCTTTGAATAAATACATAATATTATTAACTAACACTAGAGGGTCTACCTTTTGCTCCTCTAGAAAGTGTGAGCCCCTAGCATTGCAACTTCTCAATCAACTAATAAATCTTAGCAGACTAAACTAATTCACTTCCAAAGATTCAAGGAGGGATTATCCTAATTTCCGAGGGGGAATAGTTTAGGCTAATTAACAACGTTATGTAACAAATGAACAAAAAAATGAAAGGATTGTACAACTCCCAATGAGATGCAATCTACAAAGATCATTCATTTGCCAAGAAAAAATTAAAAAAACAATCTCGTGCTTCCTCATACATCCACATGCTCACTATCCCCTTTAATTTCTATGATTCTCATCTCATCCTTCTAGAAGGAAGTTGAGTAAAATGACACATGATTATATCTTGAAGTGGACCTTCTTTTAAATCAAGATATGTAACTCTAATTCTAACTCTAATTGAAAAGTTCACCTATTTAGTCAAATTTCATGTCATGTGAGGGATGGAATCAAAAAATGAGGTTGTCCAATAAAAAACTTATACCATGATTTAAGCATGGGTGAAAAAAGACTTGGCAATATTCATGCATTATGAAACCAAATGGAATCACTTTTTGATACCTTGAGTTGAGCTCCAAATTTTTTTATTACTATTCTTATATCATGTGAGTATGTCTCAATACTACACTTCACATCTTATTGTTTCTCATACTCTATACAAACTCCACAATTACTTATAAACTTCCATCCACTAAACCATTTACTTTGACAATTCAATCATCTCAAGTAAAATAGATACCAAATGTGTGTCTCTAACAAGTAGAAAACAAATTCATCCTAGAATCAAGCCTAATACCAAAACTATATAGTATAAGAAACTTGTGTCTTATGTAATGTTTTCATCATTTTTTGTGACGGATTTTAGCGGATGTCCAAGAAAACAACTTGTGTTTTTATATCAATAACAATGGCCAAATGTAACTTCTTTTTACTATGTTTGTTACTCACAAACTCCATGAAAGCCAATTGAATCCTACGTTTTGCCTAAAGAAAAAATCTAATGATAAAGGAAGGGGAGTATAATCAGGTACATAGAAGTGAAGATCTAAGAATTCGATTTTTGAAGGAGCCAAGTAAAGTGGACACCCCTAAAACCATCATTTTTTGTACCCAGATCCTGTTGTGAGATTGGTCCAATCTCATATTTTCTTGTTGGCAAATAGAAGGAAGTTCCAATGCACCAAAGAATGTTAACTTTGAATATTGTATATAACAGTTACAAAGGATCAATTTTTTTTATAGAGGTTCTAAAATATTTTCTTCCACATAGGTACATATTGATTTTGGAGATGTACATACAATGATGATGGCAGTTTTAGGCAAGGTGCGATTTGTAGGGTGCCCAACTTATATGACATCATTGAGGGCACGAGAAGTACTACACAATGTAATAAGAAGCAATAACTAGGATACACTAAACACTCTTCAATTCTCATGGTTGAGGCCTTAGATGAAGTTAACACAATAGTAAGGTAGTCTGCTCTTAAAGCAACCTTTTAAAAACTAATTGCTTTGGGAGAAGCTAAACTCCTTAAAACAATTTTCAATAAATGTTTGTAGGAAGAAAAATAGAATAGACATCTAATTCAAGTTGTTTCATATTTTTTGGACCTTTGTGGAACTAGTTACAAAATTTGAAGTTGATTTTTAGTGGTCACTAAAAGCAACCACTTCCTAAAAATGTACACTATTGATACATTGAAGAAAGCAAAATGTACCTCTATGTGAGTAGTCACTTTTAGAGCAACCCACTTTATTGAATTTATACATAGTTCACAAAACACCATGTAGAAGTAGAAGAAGTGGCTTTGCAATATAGCTCAATGTTGGGGAAAAAACGGTGGCTAGTTCAAAGTTAGGTAGTGAAATTGTAAACCTAGTTGCAATTTGAAAACATAAAAAAAATCCAGTGAAAAAATCTACAAATTTCTATTTAGAGTGAAAAATAGAAAAAAAAAACCTGGATTTTGTACTTGGAAAAACAATTCAATATGGAAATTAAAGGAAAATAACTTGTAAAACTCAAAACATATCCTAAAATCTCATGTATCTCCCTTGGGGGTGGTTATGAGACCCAACTCCACTGAATATAATAGTTTAAGATAGGAATCCTTTTGAGCAATTTATTGGCTTTAGACCAAAGGAAAGGAGGCTTTGCATGAAGAATAGCTATAAGTGAGGAAGTTGGAGTAGCTACCTTTTCTGAAAAGAAAGTTATTTTTTAAATTATAAAATAGAAAAACATCCAATTTTCCTTGAATTTTGATTCACTTTCCCATGGATTTATTTATTCCTTGTTTGATCAATGGGTTAGAAAAATGGACCAAAATCATTATTTATACTAGCCTTTACTAAGACCAAAAAGACATTTCACTACATTACTCTATTATAACCACTTAGTAAAATTGGGAAAGCATTAGTGCACAAAAATACAAAGTTGTGGGTTTTTTAAAGTTTATAGGTATTGCATTCTCCCGATCATTCAATTTTAAACTCCCTTCTCAAATTCTTTTTAAATATTAAAAAATCTTGACATTTGTGCATATACTTATATATTTTAAAACCAATAGCATATGTATTATGTCAAGTCTATTTATTTCAATACATAAATCTTTTACATGTTTGTTAAAGTGGTTAAAACTATGATGTTCAATATAAAATTGTGAATATTCACTAAAACATAGAAAAAAGAGTTTCTATTTTCAACATTATTTTAAATATGATTTAATTTTTCACAAGGGATCTTATTAAATTTTTCATTTCAAATGTTTTAACATTTGTGTGGCGGTGGTGACAGTAATGGAATAATTAAACAAGAAATCATCTTAAACTAATTGTCTCACTATGTATTCAGAAGACACATCGTTTGTGTATTAATATTAACAATTTAGTATTTTGAATCAATCTCTACTTCTTTCTACTTACTATTTTTTTCCAATATGTTCTATAATTCCAAATAATCTGAAAATTTTCAAGCATATAGTCAACTTGTTGAGAAGAATGAATCTGAAGAAGTACCACCATTTTGGACATTTTTTCATACAAATGTGACCTTGTGAAGTACAACTGCCTGGTATATTGCAAGGCCCCCCAAAGGATTTTTGTCACTTCAAATGCTCATATCTTGCAATCTACACAGTGAAATTTTATAAAAAGAATTCTACATCTTTTCAAACCAGAGCACTACAAGATCCTACGGATACATATATTCAAACATAATTTTTTCTTCTTCTAAAATTTGGTATTTGTACTAGAAATGGCAGCTTTGGAGCGTTTTTGGTGAAGATATAGCCAAAAACTTTTAGAAGTTAATAGGAATGTGTGTGTAAGGTAGGAGGCTCAATTGCCTGGGGAGATCACTTAGAGTGTCCATTTAGAACCTACGTGCGTTAAGATTTTGGACCCCCTATCTTATATCCTAAAATTTAAATAAAAGGAGGAAAAAAAAATATCAATATATTTTCCTACTTTTGAAGTTTGTGTTTTGAATTATTGATAATTTTATTCGTTAATTATAATTAGTTACAAATTTTTGAAGTAAAAAAATACACTGTAGAGCTAAAAATAACTTTCACACCCCTATTTTATATAAGAAAAAATTGTCTAAAAAATGAACAAAAAATTCTTGAAAATAACTTTCTATTTAAAGTTCATTTTTCTTGAATATTAATGCAATGGTCATTTAAATGTGTTCTCTATAAATATTTGAGTTGGAAAACATGCTATTTTAGTTCATTTTTCAACCTATTCTACAAATCATTTCACATGTTATTTGAATTGGGGATTTTTGACAATAGAAACTTACAATCATTATTAAACAAAGTTCAAAATTGTAGGTTCAAATTATAGTTTATTAAAAAGTATATAGGGGGGCAAAAAATCACTTTAACACACATGGTTACTTATAGATACACTAAGTGATCTCCCCGGGCTCAATTGTTGGAGGGTCATTTTCAATCGACCATATAGGCTGGGCATTAATCGTGCAGTATATTCTGGAAAAGATTGAGTGATTTTGAATCCAAGAAATGGGATTGCAGGTGTTCTGTTTTTGAACTCTACTAACTTTAGAATACATACTATCGTGAGTGTACTTGGGTGCTATAGCACTTTATGAATTCAGTGAATAAAATACTAATATAAGTAATGAAATACTTGGACTTATTATTTACAATGGGTTATGAATTAAATGAAAGCACATTGTACTTACTTTCAGGCCAAACTTCAACGACTTACAGACATGCTGTGATTGCTTACTGGTATACCTATGAGCAAGACTAGAGCCCTATGGCATGTTAGTTTGAAATTCTCTCATAGTTTCAATTTGCCTCAAAAAAATTCAGAAAAAAAAGTGGACTCATGCCTTTGTCACTTCTTCACATGCTTCAAAATTCTTGACATGATTGGCTGCTTTGATTTCACACCACATGCTTTTTTTCCCTTAGATGCACAATTATAGAGCCTCCTACCTTACTCTGTCTTTAGAGTGGATAGTGAGACACAATGCCAAATCCGTTTTGTTTTTTTTCTAATTATTTAACCCACCCACCCCACCCCCAAATTTTATATTAAATTTTTTTATATTAAATTTTTTCTGAACTTCCCCCCTCACCTCCCCCTCTTTGTAATTTCCAAAAGCATGAACTCTCACAAACAATATGGGATAATCATATGTTTACCAAGTACGTATTCCAATACGTACTCGTATCATCACCCGTATATGTAGCTGTATCCGTATTTGATTTACATTTGTATTCGTATTCTATATCCATATCCGTATCATATTTTGTATTTGTATCGTATTCTATATCCATATTCGTATTCATATTTTTTTAGATCAACGGTTGTGAAGGTGGGTTTGTAATTTTTTTTTACAAAAAATCAATGGTTCTCGTTTCTTTAGCAGGGAGGGGGCCAAGAGGGTTGTTAATTAATGCAAAACCTGTAATTACAGTAGATAGTAGTGCACATATAGATGAAGATTGCTCATTTTATCTTATTTTTGTCAAGAGCTATGCAAGAATATTTTTATGATTTAGGCAAATATATGATGTAAATATGAGTGATTTGATACTAAATTAAATAGAAATATTTAGAATTTTAGAATTTGGGAGTATTCAAGGAAGTTTTGTTTGGACTTAAATTAATAGTTTGTTTTAGATTCATGAAATATGAATGAGTACTAATTCCAAATTGTGATTTATAATTTGTAATTTGCAATCTATAATCTCAGGATTTCATGATCCTACAAGTTTATGATCCCATTGTCTCAAGATCATACAATCTCATTTATTAGGGTTTTATTTCTCACATTGTCTTAAAATAGGATATTTTCAATTTTTATAAATTAGAAAATGATACATGCACATTAAGAAGTGTTTACATTCGTAGCTTTTGACTTTTCTTTGAAGAAAAAAAGATGTATAATAAAAAATATATGAATATTCTATTAAATTAAAGATCATGTTACAATAAAGCATGAAAAAAAACAATACAAGTTCTGATTTGACATCTTATATAATTTTAGTATTAAAATGTGAAGTAGTTTTTTATTATGTAACATCTAAACATTAGGTTATTAAAATAGAAATGTGATGAAATTTTAACAGCTATAAGAGTGTATGAATCCCATCTAATGATGGGATTCAGCCCTTCAAGAGGGCCGTTTCAAGCTGGTTCCTATTGCTAGAAACCAGCCTATGTTGTCTTAAAAAAATAAAAAATTAATGCCTACTGACATGGCCATCTCTCAACTATGTCAATAGGCCGTGTGACAGAGATGAGAACAGGAGAATGCATGAAAACTCACAGCCCTTAACAAGGGCTAAATTTCATCTAATGTTTATTTTGTACTTCCATGAATTTCTTTCCCTATTGTTGCTTAATTTTTGTTGGAGTTTGATGATTGTCAACTAATTTTGGGTGGCTCAAAAATCAAATACTCTAGGTGTACTTTGTTGAAGTAGTCCAATTTTGTGCACTCTAACTAGCCCATATGATTTAGATGGATTGACATTTTCCATATTGAAATCTAGATGGACTAAATTGAATGTGAATCTAATTAAATGTAAATATTCACCCTTGTCAAAGTTAGACAAGGTGAAGACATATTTAAATCAAAATTATAGGTCCAGAGGTGACTTGGAAATAGATAAGGGCATTAGATTTAATTTGAGGGCTTCGAAAGATTGCGAATTCTTAGACTATGGAAATCCTAGGAACTCTGCCACGTTTGCAGTCTAATGTGGTTGAGACCGTGCCACATTAGATATTAATATTTAATAATAATAATAATAAATTAATTTTCAATTAATAAATATTCTAACTACAATACTATAGTTTCCAGTAAAGAAAATAGGCTTGTCACGGACCTTCCTTGCCCTCAAACCTCTTCTAATGTGTTACTACTTGGTAGCCCTCTAAAAGCATCATATTTTCTTAGATGCTTGTTAAATTATTTTGATGATAGATGTTGCACTTCCACAACTACCGTATGTGAATGATTTTGATGAATGTTCAATGATGTTGCACTTCTATCAATATGTGAAAAAAATTAAAGAATGCATAGTCTTTGGATTAGTAGTTTGTTAGGTATTACACATCTTAGCATTCCTACTTTGGGTATTGCTTGAAGCATTGAATTTTGGAGCTTGGATATTTTAACCCCTAAAGGACTAAGTGTCCCCTCGGGGGACAAATGGATTTCGGGCAGGTGCCTACGGGCTGAATTTTTCTCCTGATTTTTTGAAACTTTTTTTGAAGATAGAAAAACTGATTACCTTTGTGGGAATATAATTTTTTTCCAATCGGTGCCTGGAAACAAAAGTTATGCCCATATAGCTCAAAATAGGGGAGACCAGGCAGCAAAAAAAAATTGCAAAAATTTGAATTTTTTTTCTAATTTTTTTTTCCTCATAGATTATATTTTATCTATATAAAAATCTTTGATTCATTTTATTTGGATTTTTTATGAGAAAGTTGTAGACAATCTTGTTTTTTGGGCAATTAGAGCATCTTCTTGAAAAAATAACTTGTTGGATTCATTTCTGAATGCAATTTTGACAATTTTTCAAAAAAAGAAGTTCCACATGGTTTGGTTTGCTTGCTAGAACAATCTCCCCGTGGGTATTAGTGCATTTTAATTCTATCTTAGATATATTAATAAAATAGATTTTCATTCAATCTCGTATCTACTTTTATTCTACAAATTTTTCTTAAATGAAAATTAAGTTTTTTTGAAAACCTTTTTTTTTCAAGTTAAAAATGTTCAAAGTCAAATAATCTAGTCGCGCAATATGCTGAAAAACTTGTTTTTTCACTTTACTGACACAGATATCTGGCAATCTGTACAGTGAAAAATTCTGAAATTTTTTCCACACATTTTCATACTAGTAAGGTGTAAGATCCTACGGTTAGATGTGGGAAAAAAAACTTTTTTCAAACTTTCTACTCTTTGCTGTAAAAATGGCAGTTTTGAGTGTTTTTTGACAGAAAAAGGCCTTGGTCCTTTAGGGGTTAAATGTTTATTGATTTGGATTGAAAAAGAGGAACCTTTATTTTGTTTGTTTAATCTCCAAGTGCTCCAAAGTAATAAAGGCCATATTTTGAATAGTGAACAAAGTACTTCTAAGCAATGTTTCATCCAAAAACTTCTCATTCATTCAAAGTAATATTAGAATCTTAAAAGATAATAATCCTTGATTTAAGATCAATTAATGGAATTGAGATTAATAATATATTTATTCAAGGATACAAGCAAAAATGTGCAAAAATCCAAAATAGAATTCAAGTATTAATGAGTTAATCCTTGAAGGACAAATTATGTCCTTATTCAATTAAACGTCATTAGTATTTTACATTAAAATACAAATTTTATAAAATTGATATTTTTCCATGTAATAATCTACATATTAGATTTATTTTCATATTTTTGTAATAAAAGCATCAAAATAAAATTAATATGATTTTATTAAGTAAATTCTATGTAAATTTTGTAGTAATTTTAAAAATGCTTAAAATAGTATGATTTTGATTTTTAAATGAAATAAATATTGATAAATACAATTTCAATACAATTTGAATATTTCTTAATCTTAAAATATGAAGAATAAAATAGAGATATTTCAAAAAATAGTGTATCTCTAAATCTCTTGGATGATAACTTCAAAGGGACATAGAAAAATTGTAATTTGGACAATTATTGAAAATCAAAATGGAATTAAAAAATATTATAGGAACTACAAAAAACAATTGGATTTAATAATATTGAAAATTTACAAATAAAAAATGGTGTTTTCACTTATAAAATGACCCCTTGCAATGTCATTTAAAGTTTAAGCCCCATCAATAATGAAAGCTAGGAAGTTTATGAAGACTATTACTTGAAAGCTAATCTATGCTTCAAAAGACAAAGCATCTCAAAGCGTAGTTTTTTTTCTTCTTAAAAGTGATATAAATTTTCTAAGGGTATATTTGACAATACATTGATGCTAATGATTGAGCATGAAAATATGAGTATGTGAGCCTTGAGCATGTGTATAAGTAGATATTTTACACCCATGGAAGGTACTTATAATATAGACACCTATAATATAACTACACTACAATCATGGAAGGTTTCTATAATATAAACACCTATAACATAGGTGTATAGTCTTTCTAAGTTCTTGGGCTCACACTCCTAGACTCACATAATAGCATTCTTCTTTGGCAATGTATTTCTCCTATTACAATGGATGAAATCATTATATTGCTACAAAATGTTTCTAAACTATTACTTCATTTTGGATGAATGTATTTGTATTTGGATGATCTAATGAGTTGTCATTCATATTTTTCATGTGTTTTTTGATAGAAAGAGCTTCATGACTACCAGTACAATGAATATTATTTTTTGTTCTCCCCTTAATATGATATTAAAAACCCTAACTAACCCTATAACATGGTTGCAGGCACTATGTGTTTGATAGATGATAGAGAATCCTTCTATGTAAGACAAAAGTATAGATGTTCATCCTTGAAATTTTGTATGAAAAGGGGAGGTCTTGTACAAAAGTTTGACCTTCAATGAGTGTTTTGATCTTCTTTAGCAAATGATTCACACAATACCTAAAAAGACGATTTCCATGGTAACTAGCTTGGCATTCCAAGGTTAATTTCCAATGCCACGAGATGGAACTGACAAACTTAGTGTAGCTAAGGTGAGAGGTTCTAAAAGCACTCATGCTCTAAAATTGCCCACTTCCTTAAATGTATGCTATTTGTACATGTTGCTTTTTTGTTGTAATAAAAATGTAAAAATAGTATACATTTGAGGAGGTGGGCAATTTTAGAGTCCTATGTCATTTCAATTTCAAAAATTTATAACTAATTTCACAGAGCTCCAAAAAATATGAAGTAACTTGGATTAGATGCCAATTCCATTTGTCTTTCAAGGAAAATTTATTGAAAAATATTTCAAGAACTTTCACTTCTCCGAAGCCTATTTTTCAAGAACTGTTACAATTGATGGAAGATAAACAATTGTGTAGCCTCTTTTGGTAGGGGTTGAGTTGAATTGTGTGGGATTTGGGGAGGCAATGAACAACTGGTAAGTTAACCTTCAAATGACGAGCTAGTCATTGTGGAAATCAGCTATTTTGGATCTGTGTGAATTGTTGGCTTAAAATAATGCAAAAGCACTCATTGGAAGTCAAACTGCTATAGAAGATGTTCCCTTTTCACACAAAATTTGGAGGATGAATAGTTGCACTTTTGTCCCACATGGAGAGATTCTTTATCATTCATCAACTGGAAAATGTCCTCAAGGGCGTTTATGGGTTAAGCCAAACTTGTCCTTGGAATGGGTTCATCAACACCTGAATTTCACAAAAAAATTTGAATTTTCAAAGAGCACATCCAAACCATCATGATCCATGGTCCACTGAAAGCTTGCATGATTAGAATGTGGATCATGGAAATGGATTGGGAGGCCTGAGAAGTTTGAGGCAATGCAAATCCATTTCATTGTCCCTACGGAGTGAAAGTTCAATAAGTTATCTGCTACAGAGTACGCAGTAGAACATTTCTATGTCAATCAAGGGCTAACAAGTAGCAATGTGATCTAAATTGATGTCATTGAGAACAGAAAAGACTATAATTATAATAATTGTTGAAGACACTATTTGGAGTGTGTTTTTTTATTAGCACACCAATAGGTTATGCCTTCGTCAATCAGAACTACTTAACTCTACTTTTCTATAAACATCAATGTTACATTTCATGTGAAACTGAAGACTCTAGTCCTTTTTAGCAGCGATTCACATCGATACTCTTATTTAACCCCTAAGCGTCCAGACTATCTCCGAAATTGACAATTTCGGAAAAATGAAGGTGTGATCAACTACAAACTCAAATATTGTAGGGACTAGAAACAAGTGAAATTATCATAGCTTTTCCCAGTACTCGAAATACATAACCCGTCACAAGTACAAATATCCTGTCGGTAAAAAATCATTAATTTCAGGAAGAATATCCTGTTATTCACATGCACGGAAACACGGGGCATCCGACTTCGTCATCCCTCATCTACGGCACCAGCTGACTAGCGTATATCTGGATGTGGGCAGAGTCAGATAAACCTGCGCGTCCGCAGAGCCCGGTATACCCGCGCGTAGGAAGACCCTCATATACCACATGCGAAACTCAATGCCCACACCCAGATGAACCAAAACTTGATGCCTTTCTGTAAAGTTGGGAAATCAGATTCCCTAAATGCTGAAAAGGAGGTCCGCCAGCCTGTCGTGCTCCCCTTAATCCTCATCCTCGAATAGAGTTGAATTCAGCAGAGACGACGCTTGGTCACGCTGGCACCGTCACACTGCCCGTGACAATGCTAGCCAGACGCCCAAGCTTCACAGGGTGAATTAAAAGAAACAGGGCCCCGACTAATCCAGAAGACCAGTCAGTGTCATAAGGTATACACATCTGTCCATCACAATGAGCTGTAAGGAGATCGAGCAGTTCCCCAGGACACTACAATGCCGCGATCGAGACCGCTTACATATGCTATCATCGAGCTGTATGATATTCCAGAGGGCCTTCAGACTTCGTCACCATCTACAAACGGCTCCTCCGCTCTACCTTTGATTCTTCACGTGTCCACCTCGACACGCTCAAGTCGGAAAATGATCAAATGGCATCCACGAACATGTGTTTAGCTCTCTAACGGTGTCGTTTTCCGCGCATGTTTAGCAAGCCACGCTCATTTCTCACAAAAACTACCCTACTCATTCTATTGACCGCCTCAAATAGCACCTGTGGTATGCAGAATTGGCAGAAGGATGATCAGGAACAGCAGGATGAGCAACCCAATGCCAATGCACATCCACTTCCGGGTGTTTCTTTGATGATCCCTCGCAACTTTCAGCTGTGTTGTTCCACTCGCTACGAATGACGTCGCCCTGTTCACATGCTGTTCGATATCGTTCAGCTGCTCACCTTGCGCTTCAACCAAAGTTGCCATGTCCATGAAGATCTGGTTCAACTCAATCAAGTTCTTCTCGATGTCCTTCACCGCATCGTGCCGCTCTTGGATTTCTTTGATTGTCTCCAGAACTTGGCCTCGCCCCTGCTCCTGAATAGCCTTCTGAAGGAACGTCTCGCTGTTTCCAGTCTCGATGATATTCTCAATTGTGTCGTCATCCGCATGTTGGCCTGTCACCGTGTAGTACCTGCGACAGAGAAGTCAAGTATCGGTTAGCCTGAAAGTTTGAACGCAGCATGAATTCTGCGACAAATACAGAAATTCATACATAGTGAAAAGAATTGATCTGAACGTACCTGGCTTTCGTAACCAAAGATCTATCCACAGCTCTAAACACCTCCCAATTCCTAATATTTTAAATGCTTAAAATGACGCAAATACTATCCTCTACGGAAATGCCATCTCAGCCATAGCAAATTGCGATTAGCAGGACAAACCTCGGGAGTGGACATGAATAACGACTGCTGAAACAATAATCCACACAACTTTATAACCCTCAGCCAAGGAATTACTTCATGAGAGAATTAATTAACCTCAAGGACAAGCCTCCCTTCATCTTCTTTAAAGAGGAAATAGTCCAGCACACCGACAGCTACGAGAGCTTGTCACTGTTGCCAACAGCCTTCAACAACTTGGCACACCATACACCACCGACGACTCACTCCATATCAACAGACCAAATTAAAACAGAGTAAACACACACATACCTCCGTTCCACCGTCTCCTTGTATTCTTCCATCATCTGCTGACGCAAGATCTGAAATTCACCCATCAGATCCTTCAGCTTCTTCCTCAACGTGCTCGTGATGGATGTGCGGGTCCTGTCGGTTGGTGACCCTTCCCCAGACCCTCGAACTCTCCTGCTCTCCGCATTCGCTCGGTCCAGGGCCTCCAGTTTCAGCTTGAGCGATTTCGCGATTTTCGTCACCTGCGCAATGTCCGCGTCCATCCGCGAACGAAGGGCCTTCATGGCCTGCGCTCTGTGCACAGTACGGCTCTCGTCGTTCGCGACCTTGACCTTCTCCAGCAATTGCTTGATCTTGTCCATCTCGCTCTTGATCACTCCCACCTCCTCGAAGAACTGCGTCATGTCGACCTCCCCACCGCCTCCCCCCATCGGCACTTCCCCGAGCTCAATGTCGCCTCGGCGGGTGTCCTTCTTGAGATCCACATAGTTCCTGGCCTTCCCGACCGTATTATTCAGAAGATTGTTCATCGTGGCTGCCTCTCCACAAACCCTGGCTCGTGTACCACCACAGCTTCACGCTCGCGATCCTCCCCGCGCTTCACGAAAATTCTCCGACTCGAAAGCAAGTGTACTCTGTCAAATTCTCCACTCTCGCTGTCGGTTAGGTCAACTCTCAAAGGTTAAATATCGAGTTTCTGAAAACATTTAAAGATTTTCGAGTTAGAGAAAACACTGACAATTCAAGATTTTCAACTAACACATAGCACATAAAAAAGACCAAAAAAAAATAGTACTAAACTCACCGAAAAAAATTCGACCTCGTACCGGTGCCTTCAAACTACCTCCCCGCCCGCTCAAAAAGCTCCGACCTCTTCACAATCAACACAGCTCTCGCCGACTAGAGCAAATTCGGCATCCACACCCTACGGCATCCAAGAAATCCGTCGCAAAACTGCTCACCGGGAGTTCACGACCTCTTCCGTCCACAAGAAAAAAGACTTACACACAAGCAAATTCTAAAATAGCAAACAATCCTCCTCCAAATCAGAGCAACAGGTGCCTGCAAGAACGGGATCATATGGTAAAGATAGAAAACTGGAGAAAAACTCACAAGGAACCAAGCCGATCTCCGACTGAAGTGATGAGCAAATGGCGACGTTCAATGGATGTGATGGTAAGTTTAGGGTGGATTCGAATCTGCATCGGAGAGTGTTGAAGGACTTGCAGCAAAGTCAAAATATGGCAGAAGCAAGTGGGGAAGAGGGAACAAGCTCGTGCCTACCAATGAGGCTCTGGGTTCGGGGACTTTTTCGTCGTAGTTTCGAACGAGATATTGACGAGACGACGGACGGAAGTTGCCTAGTCGAAAATTTCGTTAAATTTCACTTCCGGACAAGCCTGTGCAGGACGTTAAATCCATCCCACAGAGGTGGGCCCAGCCGAAGTGGCCTAACGTGGTCCGCAGTCTAGACCATGGGACCTGGACGAACTTGTGCGGGGAGGACCATGACGTTGCGGGACCTAAATCTTATAGGACTGCGATCCCAACAAAACTCATGACAATGACAATCATCCACATCCTTCACAAGGCAGCAGGTTTAGGGTTTAGGGAAACTATGTTAGAACATGCCCACTCGTCATGCAAAACGGATGACTTGCCTTGGGTGGCTTGCAAAAGTGCCCCACCCGTCTTGCAAAACGGATGAACTTGTTAAGAGGCCGGGCAAAAAGCCTCGGGTGGCTTGCAAAATGGGGGATTTTGGAAGCTAAAGCATGGCTTGCAAATTGGCTTGCAAACCACATGAGACAATAGCACCGGCACTTTCCCCCAAAGTATGGACCTTTAGTGCTATAGCCCATTCGTCCACCTTGCAAAGTGGTCGAAATTTGGAAACTTACTTGTCTTGCAAAATATGGTTATAGCATGCAATGGATGGGGCGTTTTGGCTTGCAAATTGGATGGCCCCGGATTTTGCAAGCCAAATCACCCTGCATTTTGCAAGATGGGTGGTGATGCTCTTAGGATTTTAAATTGTTCTTTTAGCTATGAACTAATTTATATATCCTACATTGTTTGTTTTACCTCCTACCACCCGATATGTATATGAAGAGTTGTCTTTTCAATTCAAAACACAAATTATGAATGGCTTTTGAAGCAAAGTGAAGTAGATATGATGTTATATCACATTCGCATGGGCCCATTTCAAGTGAATAATTTAATGCTTTGCAAAGAAGGACAATGTCCGAACAACTTTTTCAAGTTCTACTAAAACAAAATTTTGTGGCACAACACAGACAACATTTTTTGAGGTTTGAAAAGGACATATGAAGTTCTACCCACATCCATCTTCTAACCTTGTACTTCACAACAATTTCATGGGTCACGTACAAAATGGACACTTTAGTTGTTGTAGGGTTATCATTTGGGGGGGCCTTGATGCTTAGAACTTGAAAAAGTTGTTCAAACATTGTCCTTCTTTGCAAAATGTTAAATCATTCACTTGAAA
This sequence comes from Rhytidiadelphus loreus, assembly GCA_947034895.1. Taxonomy (NCBI): domain Eukaryota; kingdom Viridiplantae; phylum Streptophyta; class Bryopsida; order Hypnales; family Hylocomiaceae; genus Rhytidiadelphus; species Rhytidiadelphus loreus. The sequence goes on from OX344763.1 coordinate 21,732,972, forward strand.
TGGGCCCATGCTAATGTGGCATGACGTCACATCTACCTCACTTTGCTTCAAAAGTCATTCATGATTTGTATTTTGAATTGAGAAGACAATTATTTATATACATATTAGGTGGTAGAAGGTAAAATAAACAATGTGGGATATGTAAAGTAGTTCCTAGTTAAAAGAACACCCTAAAATTGTAATCTTGCCACCCTTCAAAGGATGTGAATGGTTGTCGTTGTCCTCAGTTTCATCAAGGCCATTGTTTTGTAAGATTTCAATCCCGCAGTGTCGCGGTCCTATCCCTATGCACTCGACTGAGCCCTATGGTTCAGGGTGGGAATCATATCAAGCCACGTTGGCTAGGCCCACTTTCGTGGAATGGATTTAATATCCTACATAAAAGGTAGGGACCAATGTTGGACATAGGTTGGATTTTGGAGATACTAGATGAGAAATTATATTCATTTTCAAAGGGTAACATTGAGCTTGAGGTCACGGTTCTCAAATGTATTTGAACATTTAATTGACCCAACCAACCACAACCAAAGACAAATCAATTTGAAAAAGTTAAACCTATGGGGCAAATATGAAGAATAAATCAACTTAACCAGGATTGATTATAAATCTCTCATACTCTACATACAGTGAAAAATTGATAGAAATAGAGCTTTGATATTTGCATTTTAATATAGGCAATTAGGCTAGTAATTGTAGTATTGTGTAGACAAGAGAGAATAAAATAAAAATTAGTTCATTAAAGAATCTTGTCCCTAAATATTTATTTGTATTTCAAGTATATAAATTGTCATTTGATTAGGTTGATAGAACATGCATAAATGACAATTTGATTAAAGATTTGACATGAGCCAACTACTAGGGCAAGATTCAAACGCTATACATTGTTTCTTTTATATATAGCATTAGGTTTGGATTGAGATAATTTGACATTGAGTGTGGGTTCTATTATTCATTTCCCCAAACAAATCCTAAATGTAATAGATAAGTGTTCAAAATACAAAACAAGTGACCTTAGTCACGATACATTAGACTTATTGACCTTTCCCAAGGAATGAACCCCTTATATTAGTTGCCTTATGGCTAGCCTTATGGTTCTATTTAATAGACAAATTTACATTACAAACCCATACTAGCGGTTGGTTAACATTAGTTGTTATTTTATTATGGGCAACACTCGAATAAAGATTGAGAAAACTTTTTTGCAACTTGTAACAAGTGTTAGTAATACTAATTCATCACAAAGCAATGATTCCAATTTCAAATCTCAATCTAGCATTTATTGCAAAGATAGTATTCAAATATGAGCTTTCCACCTCATTGTATAAATGTAAGAAGTTGCCCTTAGTATTTGGTTAAGTTTTTATGTTTGTACCTCTCTTCGGTAACTTGGGATCCTTGAGTCCAAAATTTAATACTAACTTTTCAAATTTGAATACTCTAGCAATAAATAACAAATCTCTTTGCTCTCTCTAAATTAAAATTTTTGAGCCAACTACACCTTTGTGACAATAGGTAGAAAGTGCTAAAAGTGTCTCTTTGAAGGCAAAATTACTACTCCCTCTGTCCCAAAATGATCTTCCTATTTGACAAAATGTTCCAGATTAAGGCTAAAAATAACTTTTTTAAGACCCATTTCGCATGGTAGGTAGAGTTTAGTATACTCTCAGTGTCCTGTAAGCATTGACTTTAAAACCCTTTTTCAAAGTGCAGTTTTAAATTATTGAAAGTAGAATTTTTTGAGCATTTTTAAATAGCACCAGTGTGCATTTAGTTGTTGAGTGTGAGGTTATAATTTTATGGGCATTTAGAATAAGCCAAAGCCCATGTGTGGACCTCAATATTGACTCCAAAAGTTTCTTCTCCTTCAACTAGACAATACTCAAAGAGATGCAAAAAATAAAATTGAACAATGTTGATTGACCCCTTGAACCATTTCATGTGTCTTTTGATTGATTATTGAATAGATGGAGGGGGAGCTATTCTTCAAAATTATTTTGTTGATCCTAGAGAGCAATCAAAAATTGAATCTGACCAATTTGCAACATCACAAATGCAATAGGAAGATCATTTTGGGACAAAAAATTAGAGCCAACAAGAAGATCATTATGGGACGGAGGGAGTATTTTTTTAGAAGATTTTTTCTCACTTTCAAGCATTTAGGGATAAATTTTTGTTTAAATACAAATTGAAGCTAGATTTAAAACACTTTTCTTTGTATTTTGCATATTTCATGTTTATTTTGTATTTTCATATATATTTAGACCAAGGACATAAATAGCTTCATCATTCTAGTGAAGTTTGCTTTCTACACTAGAACACTAATTTTGTTAAAAATGCACATGGTGTGGCTAAAGTATACATTGTGGAAATTATATATTTTGAATAATTTATAGTCTATTTTTGAATATTTCAAATATTATAGATTCAAAATTCCTTGATTTGTTTGAATCATGTTTTTATTGAAAAAATATATATTCGTAATCTTCTTAGAAAATTTTGTATATGTAATGGGTGTCCAGCATATCAACTTCACTCCTTACAATAAACATTAGTTGGAGTAAAGAGAGAGAAGGATTGTCTAATTCATAAAAATACAACTCGCTCAACACAATCTAGCATCTCTTCTTTGTCAATAACTATAAACATACTCAATGCAAAGTTTTTGCCTTGTCATTTTTATTGTTCTCACACACAACAACCCTTGACACTTAACAAAACACGAGCACACAAGGTAGAGAGTTTAGGATTGGAGGTCAAGACTATAAGGGATAAGTAAATACGGTAGCCCTAGATGAAAGTAGTGACAACTATCTAGAAATTGTAAAATTAGGCCTAATTTTAATATAATGTTTTTTTTTGTTGTCTATCTATTTATTGCACTTTAATTAATTATTAGGTAGAAAGTTACCCAATTGCTAGGAAGCTATGGTGCACATAGGGAGGTAAGAGGTAAGATGATCAATGTGGGTCATGTAATGGCATATGAAAATAAACTTCTCTAAACCTTGCTAAATTTTATCTATGACTAAGAAAGTAAAAAAAAAAATTCCATAGTTTTATAAATTTTAAAGAAATTTGGTTTGTAATGCGTAAACAAGGTCCGATATTGTACTCACAACACGTTCATTTTTTTTGACTTGACTATAAGAACTTAAGCTTTTACATATCGCACATTGATTGTTGTACCTCCTACATTCCTACATATATAAAGAACGAGGCTTCCTCTCCATATTACAAATAATAAGAGTCTTGTCAAGTTTTGTGACACACACAAAGCCTACTTTGCATGCCAAGTTGAATTATTATTTTTTCAATAAAATTGTAATTTTTTCATTGAATTTGAAAATGAATGTCCCCATGGTCTATCTCATATTTACAGTAACCAAGAGTTAGCGCAAGTGTTGGACACCCTCACTCCATTGGATTCTTGTTGTAAAGGATTAGCATGCGCTTGCCTAGTGTGTGTTTTTCCATTTTTTCTAGGCAACACAAAAAGCAATCTCCTATGGAGTAGTAAAGTTATTTACATCCATCAACATAGATGAAACATACAAAATATGGATGAAAAGCACATATGTTCATCAAAAATTGTATATGTTCATCCACAATAGAGTGATATTGTGCCTAGATTATGTAGCAACTGAATGATTTCATCCATTGAAAATAAGAGAATCTATAGTTCAATATTCCTTCAAAATATTCCCTCAAATTATCATTAGCTTTTGAGCCCCCAAAAAACACTACGCTTGACCCTCTCACTTCTTCTAATGTTTTGTTCTAACCAAGGGTTTATGCATGTGCCTAACTCTTCACCTCATCTTTAATGTTTATTGAAATCAAAGGGGTCTACATGAATGTGTTGTACTCCCATACACTATGCCATCTTATTCATAGTTCGTTGCTTCACAATTTTGAAAATATTTAGCATACAACCTTCATTGAATTATCTTATACAATGATGCATTGCATTCCTTTTTCTATGCATAATATTTTACAAAGTTGTAATTCAGCCCCCTTAAATGTCCACATATCACAAAACCAATGTTAAGTTTGCCCAAAAGAGACGAAATAAAACCTCTCATCATTATCTTTGCAATCTATAAAAAAATCATTTGGATGTAGGATTTGGCAATTCTTGCGATACTAGAGTGACTAAGTGATTGGGTTGTGTTACTAGGGTTGTCTCATTTTTTTTCTCCCTTTGTCGAAGATTGATTCTTCCAATTGACTCCCAATTGATATTTTGCTTCAAATAGTGGATTAAAATGTCAACTTGCTTTTATAAAAATGGGAAATGGATAAAATGGGTTGGTGAATTGATAGTTTGATACACATTAAATAATTCAGTGAGCAATAAGCCAAAAAACTAGTAATGAATTGTGACATTTGTGGGTCGGCCCCGCAAATGCACCATTGACCTAAAAAACCCATTGTCACTCTATGCACATCTCCAAAAGCAATATTTACCTAATACGTGGAGGAAACTATTTTAAAACATCCCAAAAAAACTTTGACCCTTTGTAACATTTGCATATGATATCCAAATGTTGTGTTCTTTGGTGTGTTGGAACCTCTTTTCACTTGCCAACAAGGAAATATGAAAATTTGACCACCCTCTTGCTTGTGTTCTTGTGTTGTGTCTGGCTCTCCTGTCATGTCACCGCCAGGACACCTGTGGCTGGCGGTCTTGTTCCCCTTCCTTTTGCAATGAAATTCCGTTTCATTTGTTTCAAAAATAAATAAATAGACCACCCTATTAATAGTAATTAGGCAGAGTACCAAAAAGTGGCGGTTTTGGGGTACCCATCTTAAGCTTAAATGAACGAATTGATGTACCCATGTACCCGACGGAGTATCCTAATTAATTATCTCTCAAATATAAGTTTCTGACAGCAGCAGGCGTAGTTATTATCATCAAGGTCAGGTATGTTTTATTTATTTCTTCATGCCAGCCACAGCGGCGTCAGTGATTCAAAATAATTTGCACAGGTACCGGTTCTAATAAAGGTATCAAAGAAATTATAGTGAGTAGTAAGTTACTAACACCTAAAAGTAATGTTAAAAGGTTAACTTAAAGCCGAGCTGCCCCAAATACAGGTGATAATATGGGATTTGCTGACATTTTTAAGAGCATCTCCAATGCAGGCCGGAATTTGGCCCTCCAAATGAACTTCTAACTTTTAATTGGTTGAGAATCACTTTGGAATGAAATGTGCATTGGTCGCTGTGATTTGCCAACTCCTTTGTAATTTTTGTCTTTTAGCTAACTTTTGAAGTGATTTATTTTTTCATTATCCAATCTCTAAATTTTTATTTTCTTGTACCTATGCAAAGTACTTTAGAGTGCGCTTCCAATGGGAAGAAAAAAAATTCAAGTTTTAATTATAAAACAATCAAAAGTTAGGAACTCATTTGGAGGGCCAAAATCTGTTTTGCATTGCAAATGCTTTAACCCCTAAATGCCCAAGGCATGTTTTCAGCTTCCTGAAAACTGCTCTAAATTGAACAAAATGCCAACATTTTGATAAGATGTTTCAATTTTTCTGAAATTGTAACCGTACAAATTCAAACTAGACTTGTTAGAGATTGCATAGGAAAAGAAAGCACAACAATATCACTTATGAAGTGAAAGATTATAACGTTTGATTATGAGGGTGCTAAAATTGCAAAAAGGAATTGAAGTCTTTTTTGCAAGTCAAATCTGAAAAGTTGATGACCAAAAAAATATGAGGTTAACGGGCCTAACTTGAAGAACCCAAATCAATTTACGACTTCTCAAAATTCACTCTACAACTTTTTAAAATGAATTTAGAATGTGATTTTTTCTCCAAGATCTAGTATATTTGAGGCTCATTTCCAAGAGTTCTTAACACTATGGAAAGTCAAGATTGCACAGGGTACTCGTGCATAAAATCTCTTATAGAAAAATCACTGTCATTTATTTTCAAGATCGGACTTTTATTTTTGAAACAAATGATGGAGGGAAAACTAGACTTCAAGAAGAACATTTAAAAAATATAAACTACTAAAAATAGCAAATTGGCTAGGATTTATTTAACTTCTAAGTTTTGCAAACACCATATTTTGGTGCCTCGGACATTTAGGGGGTAACAATTTAGTGTTGCATGAAAAATGAGATACCATACCCAACTATGAGGGTTGGCATTTCATGGTGAATAATTAATTAAAACTGGGTAAAGTGGTTCAATAAGCACTTTTAATGATTAATATGAATTGAATTGAATTAAAATTTAATTTTTTCAAAATTTTAGTGCCTTGTATGTGTCTGTTTTGTCCATCTAAAGTAAGTCAACCTATGTTAGGCAAAATACCCATCACATATACCCTAGGGAATGACCCATTATAGTCTTGCATCGATCTATAACAAACTTTTTCTAGAAAATGAATTTTGGGCTAAATTGAGTTTTAGTTAGTGGCCATAATCAATGTCTTAGATGATGGTGATGGAGTTATTAATTGAGTGACTACAATAGGAACTTCCATCTTTTGAGTGTAAAATCATCAAAAGAAAGAAGTGACTATTTTAAACCTTTGATGTTTGGCCATGTTATGGATACTTTTTTTGTTGGTTTTTGGGTAGTCTAAAGACTCTATAGGGCCAATTGGGCAACACACTTCAAAAATTCATAAAAACTCATACTTTGCCTCAAAAATAAAATTTCAATTGTTCTTCCCATTTCTCCCATTGGTTTTATATGGAATTTGTAAAAATTCAACAATGCAAATCAATCATTTTGCATGTTATAACATGTTTTAGCTTATATCATTCAAATCTTTACAAGTCACTTATTGTTTGATTTATAGAGAGAAGACAATTGGCTATAAAAATCTAGAGGTAGGAGGTACAACAATCCATGTGGGATATGTAAATTAAGACAAGAAAGAGCTCAACCACTCATAGTCAAGTCAAAATAATAGATATAATAGTTTTTTCACAACTAAACTTCAAGCCTCTATAACTTTCAATTTGAGATATCCAATCACAAACAAATTTTGGGAGGTGAACTTTAGCTTAGCTTGATTTCCCACATTTTCTTATTTAATTGCATTTTGAAAAAAAGTTGATTACATTATTTAATTGAGATCTAAAGTTGCTTAGTGGACACAACAATGTAAATGATTCAAACAATGTGCACGGGTGATTTAAATAACCCGTAACCTTTGAAGATCAATGAAAAACTTCAGTATAAAAATGACCTCTTCACCCCTTCTATCGACATCATATCAATGAAGTTAATACTTCATCTTACCAAACACAAGTATATTGATATTTGATGTGTATGTGATACTTTAGTAAAATTAAAGTATTAAAATTTTAATGAATTAAATTTCTCTATGTAGCTTGTTTTTTGACATTTAGGCATTTATAGCATTCATTTATTTGTTTCAAACTCCCCAAATAATTTCCAAAAAAGTTTGATTCTTATTTTCTTTTAATTCATTATGCCAACCTTGATAATAACCTTTTACAATATAAATATATTTTTTGAATGTTTGCCAATTTTTTTTAATATCTTTGTACAATTATATTGATTCAATTTCATCAAATCGGTCAAAAAAAGAAGTTGTCTTTTAAAGATTCAAGCATTATTTGGGATGAATGAGAAGTTATATGGATGGAATATTGCCTTGAAGTACTCTAACTATTCATCATCACAAATATGACCTTTTCAAAGTTTAGAGATTAGAAAAATACTCAAGGTTGCAAGAAGCAAGTTTAGAACCTTCTATACAAATATTGAACTCCTTATTATTACATTGTATGCAATAACTTATAACAAAATCAAGTACAATACTAAGAATAAAGAAAGAGTTCTAAACATAATCATGTAACAATGACATTGTTCTAGTCTCCCTATTGAGCTCCCTATTTAAGAATGTTATACCAACACTATAGGTAGAGCCTTTCCTAGTGGTTTAAAAATTTGAGTGTCTCTTTCATTGCCCCAACCAGGGATAAATGTGAAAAAACTTCCTCTGTTTGCAACAATTAAATTTGTATTTTTCCACCTCTCCTAGCTAATTTAGAATATTAGATTCCAAATATTCAAGTATTTCAACAAAAATCATTGGTGGTAAATAATAAGTGACGATGCTTTATCTTGGATGAAAAAATAGACAATGAAGGGGCCAATTCTCCTTAGCCCTCATAGTGAACACCAAATACGCTCATTAGGTGACCCCACATTATTTTCCTGACATTTCACACTAATTTATGAAATCAATAAAATCATAAATATGAAAATTTTGAGTTTCTGTTACGTGTCCACTGTACTGTACAGAGTTTTGAAATGTAATTTTTCATCACACACTTGTATGTTAGATTGGGAAACCTAATTGGAAGGACAACGTAATGAACCTATTCAGTGTAGGTGCTTGTTTGGTGATATTAGAGAAGGTGATATTAGAGAAGGTGATATTAGAGAAGGTGATATTAAAGAGACCTGGGTGTAATGGAATCGCGCGAACGGAAATGTCGTTTCGGACGAAAAAAGTTGTTTGGACGAGAGTGCAATTCAAAAATTGGCTCGTTCAACGGTGGGCGCGCTCTCAGGGCCGAGTCCGTTACTCCGTTACTACCGGTAGCTTCAACGGCAAATTCCCCCTCGCCCTTTTGCTTCTTCCCATTGCCCAATGCCGCAAATCTTTTGACTTCAGGTGCAGATTCTCGATTCCCTGTTCAAAACTCGTCCGCCAATCTCGCTTTTTCAAGGTTGGTTGGTCTCTCTCTCTCTTTCCTTGACACCATTCTCCGCTTTCCAGGACACTTCTTACCTTGTTTTCTAGTTTAGTATGAACAACCATTCAATCTTTTCTTTCTAGTCCTTTGGACCCTGCTGCGTGCGTGCATTTTTTGAAGGACTTGCCTAGAAATTTGATTAGGAGTCGAGTTACCACAGGTTTATTGCTATTATAATTGCGCTCCTCTTTCGTCGAAGAAGTGTAGTGGAATTCAGCGTTGTACTACTTCCGGTGAATAGTGCGTGCGTGTGTGGGGAACTGTTGTCGTTGAGGAGCGGGTTTCTTGGAGGTTTTAGGAGGTCGCCGTGTCTGAACAAGTCGGTTACTTTGGCATGTCGGCATTGGAACTGTTGTGATGACAGCGGCTTAAGAACGGTACTGAGTTGAGGTTGTTGTTTTTGAAAGGCTGGGAGCGTGGAGTTTGCGTGTGATTGTGGCGAAGGAAACGAGAGTTTGGTGTTTCTTGATTGCACACTGACCTAACCGTCAGTGGTGCAGAGAATTTGAACGGAGTAGGGCTGCATTCGATTTTTTTTTAGAAAGGCGGAGAGGATCGCGAGCGTGAAGCTGTTGTGGTACACGAGACAGGGTTTGTGGAGAGGCAGTCACGATGAACAACCTTTTGAATAATACGGTCGGGAAGGCGAGAAACTATGTGGATCTCAAGAAAGACGCCCGCCGGGGCGACATTGAGCTCGGAGACGTGCCGATGGGGGACGGCAGTGGGGAGGTCGACATGACGCTGTTCTTCGAGGAGGTCGGAGTGATCAAGAGCGAGATGGACAAGATCAAGCAATTGCTGGAGAAGGTGAAGGTCGCGAACGATGAGAGCCGTACTGTGCACAAAGCACAGGCCATGAAGGCGCTTCGTTCGCGGATGGACGCGGACATTGCGCAGGTGACGAAGATCGCGAAGTCGCTCAAGCTGAAGTTGGAGGTGCTAGACCGAGCGAATGCGGAGAGCAGGAGAGTTCGAGGATCTGAGGAAGGGTCACCAACCGACAGAACCCGCACATCCATCACGAGCACGTTGAGGAAGAAGCTGAAAGATCTGATGGGTGAATTTCAGATCTTGCGTCAGCAGATGATGGAAGAATACAAGGAGACGGTGGAACGGAGGTATGTGTGTGTTTACTCTGTTTTAATTTGGTCTGTTGATATGGAGTGAGTCGTCGGTGGTGTATGATGTATGTTAGCTGTAGGAGTAATGTAGGTAACTGTAAGAATCTACAGCAGCTGACGGGTTGTTGACATCCTTTTCGATTTAATGAGGATCCGCGAGAGGGTTTTGTGCGTCGGTCTTCAAATGCGCTCGCTCTCCCGAGTCTCACTTAGCAGCAGTTATCACGGTGGTGCTTGGGAACCATCAGGCTTGGCGGCGCACGAACATTAGCAAATAGCTTTCACAGCAATGATTTAATTCATTATTGCTCATTTTTATCTATTTTCTAAGACAGCATCGCTTGCACTCTTGAAGTAATCTAATCTCGTCCCTGAAATTCTCCTGCTACCGAACATTTGAGAGTGGACAAGTTTTGGGAGGTTTAGTTCGAATTTCGCGATTTTGGACAAACATTCTGCGATAGTTTTTCGGTACTTGGGTTAGGATGAACAATATATATAAGTAAAGTGCGAGTGGTGAAGGATGTTATTTGCATATGGAGGCTCTACTTCCACTGTACGCGTCATATTCTCAAATGGCTTGGGCATGTTCAATCATGCTCAATCTGAACGGACACGGTAACGCTGAAGGACATGATTAAGAGATATAACCATGCCCTCCATACCCAATGCTTGGTTGTCATCTCTCCGGATATGGGCTCCTTTAGGATTATAGGTCATAGGAAGTGTGCTGCATTCGTTCATTCAATCTAAGGGAGACTTGCTTTCTTTGTGCCAGGTACTACACAGTGACAGGCCAACAAGCGGATGAGGACACGATTGAGAATATCATTGAGACTGGAAACAGCGAGACGTTCCTTCAGAAGGCTATTCAGGAGCAGGGTCGTGGCCAAGTTCTAGAGACAATCAAAGAAATCCAAGAGCGGCACGATGCTGTGAAGGACATCGAGAAGAACTTGATTGAGTTGCACCAGATTTTCATGGACATGGCAACTTTGGTTGAAACGCAAGGTGAGCAGCTGAACGATATTGAGTCGCAGGTTAACAAGGCAACGTCATTCGTAGCGAGAGGAACAACGCAGCTGAAAATTGCGAAGGATCATCAAAGAAACACCCGGAAGTGGATGTGCATTGGCATTGCGTTGATTATTGTGTTGATCCTGATCATCCTTCTCCCTATCCTGAACAGTATAGGTGTTTTTAGTAGCAACAAAAACAATCAATAGAATTTATATCATTTTTTTGAGAAATGTGCGTCTCTAAAGAGTGGACACGAGTAGAGAGCCGGAGACGTCTTTGAAGATGCCATTTTGATCAATTTTTTTCGACTTGAGCGAGTCGAGGTTGACACGTGAAGAATCAAAAGTGGAGCCGGGGAGCCGTTTGTAGATGGTTACGAAGTCTGAAGGCCCTCTGGAATATCATACAGCTCGATGATAGTATAGGTGAGCATAGTGGAGGTCTCGATTGCGGCATTGTGGCGTCCTGGGGAAGTGCTCGATCTCCTTACCGCCCATTGTGATGGACAGATATGTGTACCGTAATGCAATGACTACTCTTTGGGACCTGTTCCTTTTCACTTCACCCCGGACTGTGAAACTGTGCAACGTGAGGACCTACGTCAGCATTGTGCTTGAGATGATGATGCAGTCTTTCTATTTTATATATAGTTTCCGGTTGCCTTTAAATTGGTATGACTTAATAGCATTGTCGGTGTGTTCGACTGTGGGTCTCTTTTCATGCCAGTAAAGTCGCTGTCCACGTTTCACTGAGGATCTAACTCGTGATTACTTGGTCCTATCCCGAGTCAGTTCGGTTCTTCTGTTTGATTGAGGGCAGTAAGCATATTCTTGTTGCCCGGAGACTTTGAGAAGCGGGCTTCACTGATTACGCGTCCACATAAATGCTGTTTCTTTATTTTTTGAGGTCCTGGGAGGCTGACTCACCCTGTTGTCATTAGTTAACAGTGACTGAGCAAATACCCTAAACTGACAGTCTTGACTGATTATTTACAGGAGCATTTTCTTTTGCCCAATTATGAACCTTAGTATGGTTGTCACTTACTAAGCAGGTACCGACAAAAATTGGTATGAAGGAAAAATGTGTTTACTAGTCATTTAACTTATGCCAATCAACTCCTAACGTCTCAAGGCCTTCATCACCAACCTTTCAAAACTGCCATTTCTTTGCAGAAGGATGAAATTTTAAAATTTTATTTTTTCATATTTAATTGTCGGATCTTGCACGACACTACCGGTAGTATGAGAAGTTGGAAGAAATTTTAGAAACTTCAATCACATAGGTCGTGAGAAATCTGTGTTTAAAGTAAAAAAATAAAATTTCCCTGTGAGTAGATTACTATCTATGGTGTTATGTCTGCCACCCCCTCTTGCATTAGTTGCCACACACCCTCTTTCAAAAAATTTACAGGCCGTTGATTGTTTTAAAAAAAAAATGCTGACCCTTGAAATTGTTGTTGATTTCTCAAAAAATCACAAGCCGTTGATCTTGTGAGATTAAATTTGAGCCGTCCAATCAGCATTGATCTGGGCCGTTGATTTGGAATATAATACGGATACAGAAGACAAATACGAGTACAAATACATGAGGGGTACAATACAGGTGGGATACGGGTACACGTACAAATATAGGCGGGGTACAGATACGGGATATCCCATATTGTTTGCAGCTCCCTCACAATTACAAATAGGAGGGGGGGTGGGAGGGGAAATTAAAATTTTGAATTTAAAAAAAAAATCAAATAAGGGGGTGGGGGGTAATAAATTTGAATAAAAAAAATAGGAGGTGTTCTTTTGGGTGCATAATGACAGTGTCACTATGCACCATGAAATGGCAGTAACTGCCATGTACAATTTTTGAATCTTAGTTAGATTACTAAAATGGACTTTGAATCTTCTTACCGTAGCTTCCTTGTAGCTGAGGCAGCTTTCTACCTACTAATTAATTATAGTGCAACAACTAGTTAGGCAATCCAAAAAATAAGATATTAAAAGTGGAAAATTTAAAAATATAATTAAAATAAGCTAAGCAATCATTAGAAGACATTTGAGGGTTGTAGAGGGCCGTTTCTGGCCTATTCCCTTGTTGTCCCATGTAGCAAGGGAACGTCCGGTTGTCAAGAAATTAAAAAAAAAAAAAAAAAAATCAATTCTTAGAATGTAAAAGAAATTCAACTTTTTTTTAATTTAATTTTTTTTTGAGAACTGACATGGCCACGTCAGACGGCTGACTGTCGCAGTTGAAGTACAGTTTGGGACGCTCCTAGGCCTTGATAACTTATGGTCTCTCGGAGACCTCAAATGTCTTCTTATGCATCCAAGTTGATAGGAACTATGTATTGTATGAATTGTATAACTATATAATTCAACTATACTACTATTGTATTCATAATTGTTGAGACTATTGTACTTATATTACTATAATACTACTCATAATTATGCAACTTTTAAGACTACTTATAATTGTTGCAACCACTCATAATTGTTGCAAACTACTTGTAATTGTGCAATTGTTGAGATATTACAATTGAACTATGCTATTATTATAGTATTATTATGAATATTATTATAGTTAATTTAAGATGTGAAAACACCAAAAATTGAGATTATAGGACCCTGCTCAAACCTTAAAGTGTCCTCCAAATGGGGATGAAGAAATAATGCATATTTCTTATTAACCCTTCTATTAATAAAAAATGCATATATTGGTCCAATAATCAAAGCATTTTGGGGACTACCTTGGTCATGGGGGGACCGCATCATAGTCCACACATTATAGTGAAGTCATCCATCTAACCTTTTAAGTCCCTACCTTCCTTACGAGGTTAATCCTATATGATGTGGTGGCCTAAAATTATCTAATAGGTAACAAAAAATCTTTCTTGTAAGACAAAAGTGCAAAAGTTCATCCTTGAAATTTAGAGTGAAAAGGAGACTGAATCTTGCACATTACTTTGACCTCCAATGGATGCTCTTGTTTTTTTATTCAATGATGTACATGATACCCCAAATAATGATTTTCATGGTGACCAACCTCGTGTTGTAAAGTTAAATAGGAAAAAAGGCATGTTGTAGAAGCAATGAAGACATCTAACTACAACATGTCAAACATTCATTTGACTAGAGATTGATCTCTATATTTCCGTAATGTCTCAAATACCTATTCTTGAAGCTCATACTACTTGGCCATGGTAGGCATGAATCTGAGGCAAATTGCTTGTCAACAATTGTTGCATTCTCATTGCTAATAAGCTCACAATCATGTCAACTTAATGCCATAGAGAATTGCACTTAGTCTAACTACACCTAAAATCGCACAAATAAGCAATTCAATGTGGTTCCTATTATCATATTGAAATTTTTGCGGGTTTCTATTGGTAGTGAAAAGGAGGTTCTAGATTATCTTAAAATGCATTTTTTGGACATTGTATGAATAAACTACAAATTTTCAAAGTGCTAAAAATAGGTGTTTCCAAAAGTGATAATAGAATCTCATGAATAGTGGGAGTACATTTTAGGCAAGAATCTCTAATGTTCGATTGTAGGAAGGGTGTGATTTTTGGTGTAATTATCTTATCTTGACACCATTGGATGACTTGAAATGGAAGTAGAGAACACTAACCTAAAAATGAATACATTCCATACTCAACTATAGGGTTGGCCCAAAATTTAAATTAAAAAAATAGAAGTTGAACTTTCTTGGAAATGATTTTGAGACAAAGCTGGAAAACAAATAAATCAATGTTGGAAATGTTGAACTATTAGAAAACAAACCTCATGCAACTCTTAGCCAATAATGAATTCACCACCTTCTTAGTGTCCTTGTAATGAAGGTGTTGAATTCTTTCAAAAAAAACTTCAAAAGTTTTTGAAATTTTTATAAATTCTAGAAGCAATTATCAAACTACTTTTTTCAACTTTAATTATCTATTTGGTAAGAAATGAAAATCAGGGTATTTTCTGGCTTTGTAGTGCCAGATTGTACCAAAAAATAGTAATTCGGATAAAATGACAAAAAATCGTGAATTTTTTTGCTAGAAAACTTCAATTTGAAAAAAATCTGGAATGAAACCACCAAATTGTGGATGAAAACAAAATTATGGAAATGTGATATATGCTAATGTGATATTTTCTATCCAATAATTGGATGAATGTTGAAATTTGGAGCACGACTTTAACATTTTATATCACCACTTTGGCACTTCATAAAAAATGAAAAAAAACACCTAATGAGATTCTTTCATAACCTAATACAAAATTCACTTCCAAAGTTCACCTTTGAAAAGCACCAATACTTAACAATCATGTTGAAGGCAATACAATGAGCTCACAAAATTGTGGAATCATGGAATGACTCCACCATTTTGTGAGTACGAGCAATGACTTCACCTAATGACATCATCTACTAACAATTTACCATTTATGCTTATATATTTTAGATGACGACGGAGTGATTAGTAACTAAAATAGGAACTTCCACCTTAGTGTAAATTCATCATAGGAAGTGACTTTTTTGGGTCTTCATGTTGTAACCATATTTGAAAATATTGTGACCACTTTAGGTGAATAAGATAACAATTATGAATACAATAGGGCTCTTGCTTTCTAGGGGAGCAAAAGGATCCCCATCAATATTGGTTAATAGTGTTATGCTCCCTCTATACCTAAGAGTATCCATAGTGCTACACCAATAACTAGGCACTACAACAATATATGCCGATTGTGTTCATGTCCCCTTTTTTAACTATGCCACTTCCCATTGCACACTCCTCAATACTTGAAACCATAAATGAACCGACAACAATGCATGAGTTGCTAACATGGTGGTGGGAGGTGAAACATGTGGTTTCACTAGCAAAGTTTTTCCCTTGTACGCCCTTTGAAACTCAATTGTTGCCATAATACTTGTTGACCAAGGAGTGCCAAGGCACTTGGAGGGCACAACAGAAGACCAATTTTTGCTAAGCAAAAGCCAAGAAGGCCCACACTTAGGAAGGTTACTTGAAAAGTGTTGTTAGCAATGGGACGAATTTTTGTTGCTATTTTGGGCCCTATGCAAAATTCACTAGTTTATTTTTATGTTTTTTGAACAAATGGGAACCCCACTGCATTAAAAAACAAAACCCAAGTACAATGTAGTCAAGCCAATAGACTAGAGCATGATGTGACTACGAGCAAAAAGAGGAAAGAAACAAAAAAGAAACTAAGTGAAGGAACAAAGGGGAAGGCCACCTCCGTTCTAGAGAATTTGCATGTCCTTGTGAGAAGCAAGAACCGGCGAAAGAAGACAAAGTTTGTCAAATTTGGCCTATATGATATTGGAGTTTTGGGAATGAAGCTTAGCCGAGCTTTGGGCCTTCAATTGAACTGCATGCCATGAGTCTAAGAGCGCATTCCAAAGAGCTTGTTGGATGAACTCCAAGGGCTAGTAGGAGTGAAAAACTTATTGCGGCGAAATCCAAATAAGCCTTACGGATGAACCGCTTGAAGGAGGGACCAAAAAACTTACCATTGTTGTGCCTCTTTACAGGCCAGATTGAGGATGCGGTTGCCACATTGGATGAATGTACAAACATATTGATGAATAAATGATGTTTCATCCATGACATATCACTATTTTCGTTGGTGACACTGGTTTTGCACCCTCGCAGTTCAACGGTGATGAAACATAAAAATAAAGATGCCTTATCCGGTGAACTGTACATTTTCTTATTCAGTTATGGTGAATTAGGGTTTAGCAATTTGGCCGTTATTCTCCATGGAGCACGAAATTCAGGTTTTAGCAATTTGGAGCTGATTTCAGACACAGTTGAAATTTGCCCAAGAATTCGAAGAGATTGATTCATGTATGATAGGCTGAGGTTAGGCTACAGGAACTTGTTGCTGATATTCGGTGCTGTTTATATCAAGCTGTAGAATGTGTTCTCCTCTTCGAAGGTGGTAGGGGTTTAGGGATTCGGTGGGTTCAGGGTTATTCATTCTTCTTAATTTGCAATTTCTAGTCGAGTTTTGTATCTGTATCAGTTTGGGTATCTGTTGCAGCGTCAAATTCTAGTCAAGTTTTCAAAAGCTGCATACATCGGAAGTTGTTCACTTCGAGCTGCTGTTGTTGCTGCTGCTTCCCTGCTTTGAGGCTGGAGGGGTTAGGGTTTAGCAGTTTGAAGAGCAGACACAATTGAAAGGGAGCCGAAGACCTGAAGAGACTGTTTCACAAGCTCTGTGATATTTGGGTTGACTGAAGTTTAGCGTTGACGCTGCGGACATTGATGTAGAGAGGATCGCTGAGGGTGTCTGTTCTTCAAACTGAGAACAAGGCGAGAGGAAGACTTGAAGAGATTGATTCATACATGCACCTTTGTGTCTCGACTGAATTGAAGTCTTCGGACGTCAGCTGCATACTTTAGAATTGATACTTTCCTTTGGAGTAATGTAATGGGATCATTATAACAAGGTGGTCAAATGGCCACTCTGAATCATGTTGTGTTGATCCCCAAGATTCCTCGATTGCAGCTGGGCTCCGTGTCTGGGCATACTCGTCAGTTGCCCAAGTTGCCCAGTTTGCCCAAGTTGAGGACAATTGGGGTAGTTTGTGCTCTGAATGGTGAGAAAGTTGAGAATGGGAAGCGAGGACAGAAAAGCTCCAAGAAAGGAGACGAGGAAGGCAAAGTGGTGGAGGATCCGAAATTGAGGTCGGAGCTCAAAGGGAAAATTGCTAGTCTGGAATGCAATGCGCGAAAGGCTAAAGATGGCAGGCTGCGGGGACATACACTTGGTGTGGATCTCGGCGATGCAAAGACGGGGTTGTCCGTCAGTCTAGGTGGTTTTGCGCCACGGCCTTTGACTGTGAGTTTCCTGTTCTCTTCCAATTCCTCCTGTGCTGAATGTGAGCTATGCGAATTCTCCGACTATTCTACGAAATGCTCCTTTGTTTCAGGGTGTTGTATTGAATGTTGGGCCATTTTATTATAATGATTCGGAGGATGCGGTTTAGGGCAGTACTGTGCCTGTTGGGAAACCTCGTTTTCTCACTGTTGGAATCCGAGGAAACCCTAACCCCTAAACCTTAAACCCTAACCCTAATCCTAACCCGAGACAATAAACTCTCTGTGATTGAGCTAATGGATTTATGCGATCAGAGCAATCAGTGCTCCTTTACAATTCCCGAACATTTTGGATTCATTTTAGATGAATTATTTTACAATCGTCGAGAACACTGCCCTCTTTAGGAATCACAATTTGAAGGAGCTTCTTTGTGATTCTAGGTGGTGCGGCAGAGAGGAGACAAGTTACTGGAAACCTTATTACAAGCCGCATTGCAGGAGGTATTGTCTACTCTCTTTCCCAATCAGGCAAGTTTGGTTCATTGAGACGTGCTCGAGGAAGTGAGCTCACTGTTGCAACATACTATAACTCAGAGATTTCTTTCCTTAATCCCTTAAAAGGACCAGGGGGTAGTCCAGATTTCCAAAAATGATAAAATGCAACTTAGAACAATAATTTAACAATGAATTTCAAACATAAGTTGTAAACTATGATCCATAGTTCATATCCGTACGTATGCTCAGATCAATGCTACACTGACCAATATTTTTCAATAAACTTTGAAACCAAAAACCAAAAACTCCTTCAAAAATTGATATTAGATTGAATGTGTTTAATTTTGAAAATATTTCTTTTTCTAAAGTCTGAAATGTTAAATTCTAATTATGCTGTTTTCTTAAGGTTTTTATTATACTTATTTATTGAAGTCAATTTTGAAGGGTCATCCTTTGAACTAGGGAAAGTTACTTTTTGAGGTTAGACATACTTATACACCTTGTAAAGGAAAGTTCAGAAAATCTATACTGTACAAATGGAACAAAATAGCACATGAATCTACAAATATTTAGATGGATGAAGAAATAAAGATTATGTGTTCACAGGACATGTTTACGTTTACGGTCATCTGTTGATTGAAATTTGAACGTCTGGTCCTTTACGGGTTAAACCTTTTGCCAGAGTATGGGGTTTACCTCCTTGGGATTCTTGGGATTTTCATTAAGGTGGCCAGTGACACATAATCAGCAGGGTTCCTATTTTCGTGGGAAGCAGAAAGTATTTTTCTACTACTGGTTCATAATGTTATGAATGTTTGAGCTTTCTACCACTGTCAAATTCTTTTAAGTCACACTGGAAGTGTCTTCCACCCTTTTCGCTGGGAACAACAATTCGGAGGGTTTTTTTTGAGTTTGGGATAAATTGGACATTGTATTGATGTGTGATTCGGGTGCGTTTCTACAGAAAGCAGACGAATTTGTGGTTGGCCTACCGAAGTCCTTTGATGGTAAGGACACAGAGCAAGCCAACAAGTCTCGGAGCTTTGCTGGGAGGCTGTCCTATCTCGCGGCTCAGCGGTAACTTCCCCCTGCATCCCAGTATGAATGTAACTCAAGAATCTCCTGCATTTTTATTTTTATTTTCAATTAGTGTCGAGGTGATTGTGTTCACATGCAGCATGTTCACAATCTGTGGAAGAAATTTTGTTGTAGGAGCAGTCTTTTCCAAAAGATTTGAGACTGAAGAAATCCACGAGACAATAATCTGGTGGTCATGTATTTGCAGTGAGCATTTTCTTACGATCTAAAGTTGACTTGTGATGTACTGCAGAGGGTGGCGAGTATATTTGCAAGACGAGTATGGCACTTCTCAGGATGCGCTGGACTACATGATTGACATGTAAACATTTCCTTCCCATTTTCTGTTCCTTCCCATTTTCTTGCTTGTTTGGACAGGGTAATTTCATAGGCAAAGCTTTTGCATTTCGACTATGTTGTGATTTCATTCGAGTTGAATTGCAAGTACAGTAATGTCTGTCATGAGCGCAAGATTCCACGTATTTTGTTCATTTCTGCCAGAAATGTTCAGTAACTTGGTACTCTTGACCGTTTCAAGAGACTGGAAGACAGTAAGCAAATGTCAGACAACATGCCCAAACCTGCAGCTTCAGAGTCTTTAAGTTGATATGAATGCGCCAGAAATGCTGATGACAGTTGGGGGTATATTGCTGCAGAGGCAGCAACCGACGATCACGAAAGGAGCAACTGGACGCTTACGCAGCCATGGTAAGTAATTATTTTTTCAGTTGACCACTGATGATAGCCCCACTTGTAGTCCTACATGCTAATTGGGAGTCCACTTTCAAATTTGATATGTACTCGACTTTCAGATACAAGGTTGTCTCTTACTCGTGCACTGTGTAAGAAACAATGTTCCTAAAAAATTAGACTGTTTCGAGAGCATAGACATCAACATTTAAAGAATCTTCCCCATGATTCATGAGGTCTCCTAATGCTTCCTGTGACCGTAGGGAGACCTTCTCATGAAAGATCTTTTATTATGTTGCTTACAAGTTTATGAAGCAGTCTAATTTTTACTGAAAACCTTGGTTAAAGATCAGGTGACCCAAGAGTGCCGATGCCGTTCTGTTTATCATCGATATGAAAGAAAAGAGTTACAGTCCTCTGCATTGAACTCCCTCAACACCCTTCCGCCAGTTGTCGATAATGGCTTGTTGAAGTACCATATATACTAACCTTACCTTGGTGCTGCCATTCATAGGCGCTGCTTTGCAACTACTTTGAATCGGGTGGTTCTCGTGCTCAAATAGTCGTCCCCAAACCTCTGGACCTCCAGCAGCTCTTGTGTCAGGGACCCTCGACGCCACCGCATCTCAGTCTGGACGACGAGGACGAGTTTGGCAACTTTGGTGACGATTGAAGCACTCACAGTTCATACTTGTAGCAACAGGCTTTGTGACGGTGATTCACAAGTGCTGGGTGCAGTATGATAAAGTTCTTCATACGATTGAGACCTGAGATTTCTGCAGGAGAGACGAGCTGCCCCCAACCACCGTGTGTGTAGTTCAAGGCCAAGAAGTCACAGCTTTCGTTTAATTCAGTGAACCAGACGCTTTGGTGGTACATCCAGGCCAATGAGTTTCAGAGTGCAAGTACGTATACTTTGTACGTATACATACCTGCAACTCTGGAATCTGCGAAGGTTTCTTGGACTTCATCTGCGTTATACACTAAAAAGTCCTTCAATCTTAGCCTCTGGGGTCTCAACTTTTTCACTATCACACAGGTTGAATGTGTGTCAAGTGTGCTACTGACAATGACAGAGTGTGACAATAGTGCAGGACATTCTAGAATGTCACTTTTAGAGAAGGTCGTACTAAAGATTTTGAGTGAAATGCAGGATTCTAGGATTATGTGACAAGTGTGCTACTGGCAATGATAGTGTGGCACATGTACTGGATATTGTAGAGAAGGTCGTAATTTTGAGTGTATCTGCAGATACTAGAACTGTAGGTCACTTGATTTACATGTGATTTGTGTCGTTTGTGTGACAAGATCCCAAGTTCCCAACCTAGGCATGGAAGCGCGTGTTTTCAGAGGACAGAGGTTCAATGTCGGCTGGTGACCAGTCAAGTGATGGGTTGGACCTTGAGGTGCACTTTCCTTCGCTTGTGCGATTCTTGGACCTTTACCTTTGAATTGGTCCTGTAGCATAAAAGTTGTCATCATTGTACAGTCACCTTCAAGCACAGTCACCTTCAATAAGTTTACACACTTTCTTGTGTGTGTGCATCCCTCTTGCAATTGCCAACTTCACTTAATCATAGCAATTGAAATATTCATTTGGAGCTCTTTCCTTGAAACTACTTGTAATTAAGAGATTCTAAGGTTGGCAAGAGAGTGCACAATGCTCACTTGGTATAAAGAACTTAACATGGTTGAAGAATTCTCTACAAAAAATCTGTGGAAAAAATTGAAAGACCATATTTAGAATGAGTATATGCTTAAGAATAGGGAAGAACTTATTGAATTGATGTAAAGAAAATGGATAGGGATATCTATGGACATGCTCAAAATTCTCATTCCACCAATGCTTCATAGAATGAATGATGCAATTTGTGTTGAAGAAGAAAGTATTGGATGGTACACTTTACAGATTTTGAGTCGATGAATTTTTGAGTTAGTAGAAACAATTTCAAATCTTTGATTTGTACAAGTTTTTAATTTGAAATAGAAAGTGTGTAAACTTATTGAAGGTGATTGTACATAGTATACATCTTGTCATCATGATCACATGGCAACATCATGTGCATTTTTCTCCTTTGAAGTTCAACATTGTATTGGTAGCAAGAATAATGTACTTTGCCTTTTGTACACTTTTGCATGGGGATTTTTCCAAAGATGATTTGATGAGAATTTCTATTGAGAATTATTGAGAACTTTAGGTTCATGATCTACCAATTTGTTTTCTAATGGTATAAGATTTATTAAGTACCTTAGCTTAGTATCTTTTGGGACATGCTTGTTTGTTTGCTTGCAAGTTTTTGATCACATTAGCACTATAACAATTTACTTGAATTTTCAAATGCAATTGCTTGAATACTCTTGTATAGGTGAATTTAATCTTAAAATTAAAGATCCAGAATTGTCAACTTAAGGCTTTACTACCTAACAACTATGTTGCACCACATGTGCGTAGTAAATCATACTTTGTAATTGAAGACTCATCTTTAAACTTGCAATGCATAAGAGTCTTGAGGAGGTGGCACCTTGCTTGCTATTTACACTAACTAATTATATTGAAGTGTAATTCATTAGCACTATTGGTTTATTAATCTTGAATTCTGACTCTACTAACAATAGCAATGTAGATGGGAACATTTCATCTATAGTGCTATAATAAAAGGATCACTTGTTTCAAGTCTCAAGAAAAATACATAGTAGAGAATTAATTCCTTGTACTAAAAAATTGTAAGAAGGTGAGGCTTCAAAGTATTTAGTACTAAAGTATATAAACAATTTCCCATACGCATAACATTATTGGCCAAAGCTAAGGGGGTTCTTTTTGCTCTCTTAGAAAGTGGGAACCCTGAATGTTGCAACTTTCTAGCTAGCTAATGACTCTCTACAGATGAAACTAAATTTACTTCCAAAGATCAAAAGAAGGATTATCCCAAACTGCAAGGAGGAATGGTTTAGGCTAGTTAGCAATATTATCAATGCTTTTATCTAAATAATAGTAATCCACTTGTTAACAATGTAACATTGAATAAAATCTGGAGGGACATTAGTGTATTAGCTCCTTTTTGTTATAGCTAGTGAAATTTTGCCAACAAAAAGAACACTAAATGTTATAGGCATTTACAATACTACTCCATTGTAAATGAACTACAATATTAGCAAAAAAACAAGAAATGCATGATGCAAAACCCATCATACGAGGTGAAGAACATGAAATTACCCTGGTACAAAATAGGGGACTTTTTTCTTACAATTACCCTGTAGAACCCAAAATTCACCCTACATGGCCCACTTCGTTGGATGGTTTTAGCATGGTTAGAGTGAACTTACGCCCTCGCTCATCCCCCCAAAGTCATTCCAGGGGTGCATGTAAATAAAAAAGACCCCCTATTTTGTGCTTGATTAATTTAACTACTATACTTCTCCTAGTTCATTTGGGGCTTTTGATTGCAGATATGAATTCAGAATTTGCAAATTTTATCATGCGTGGGAAATTAAAAAATTCAGCTTTTTCTCTCAAGAACAAGTGAGGGGTCAAATCACCTTGGCTATTTAGCGTCATGCGTAGGAAACTTAGAATCTTTGCAAGATGCTAAATCCTCCATTCAAAAGTGAGACCAACAAGGTGAATTTCATGTTCTCCAGGTAAAAGTATAAAAAAAAAACGCTCCTATTTTATGCCATGTTGAGGGGATGTTTCAAACCTCCTCTAAACAATTTTTGAGGTCTTTGATTGCAAATATGAATTCAAAATTTTCAAATTTTATCATGTCGGGCAAATAAAAAGTTCTTGCATTTTCTCCCCGGGTAAATTTGCCCTGCTGGTCCCACTTTGAATGGAGAATTTAGCGTCCTCCAGAATCCTTGGATGCTCAGAGATCTGTCATAACTTAAATTATTATATTGCCCCTACCTCCTTTGACTTTGGGACAATATTGTTAAACTTGTCTGCAAATGGGGTTTTATCATCTGTTAAATATGTTGTGATGCGACTCTGTGTCCACTTGAAGTTTTCAACCAAGACATCCAAATACCAGGACCATTTCGACCTTTTTAAGAGCTGATTGCATTGGGGGAAGCTAAACTCCTTGAAACCATTTTTTGTTAAATTGGTGTAGGAAGAAAAATGGAATTGGAATCTAACCCAGATTGTTTCATATTTTGGGGACCTTTATTGAATTAGTAACAAATTTTTGAAGTTCTAAACACAATCTGAAATGCACATTGTTGGTACATTGACGAAAACAAAATGTACCTCTATGTTAGTGGTCACTTTGAGAGCACCCTCCCTTGTCTCAATTCCCAAGCATGAGGAAAGCTTCACTTAGTTTGACGTGTGCAACATTTGTAAGAGAATTGAAATTGTGGTTGGCAAAATTATAAGGAAAGGATCATGAAAAATAGCAGAGAAAATTATCTAGTTTCTAGGAAAATTAATTTCTTTAATTAAAAAAAGTTCAAGATTTTATAGCTACGAAAAAAAGGAATACCAAAGTTTTAAATTTTAGTATATTTAGCATTGTTTTTAAGCAACTTGAGCAAATTGTGGAATTCACATTTGTAACAATTGGTGTAGGAAGTTTTAGAAGTGGAAGTGAGCAAATTCTTAATTGTTACAAGTACTAATATTTTTGTTGTCAATGTAGGTGCAAGCAAATTTGCTTCCTCTATCAAGTAGAAGTGTGGAGATTGAGAGACAAAGTTCTAGGGCCTTCATTTACACTAAATTGTAAGCACAAAAGGTCATCCAATGTATAAGGAAAAAACATGCAAGTATATACAGAAGCCAATTAAAGCACTTCCATCCCTCCTAACATTGTATATATAAAGTCTTCATGACATTAATTAATCTCAAAAAGAAGTTCTTTCTAGGGCCCCTATGTAAAATTATTGGGGATCAAGAAATATTATTATAAGAAGCTACTTTAGAATAGGCTCTTTTTCAATAGTACTAACTTGGGTTTTGAATAGTGTCTTCTTAGTGAGGGTTAGCATTTGGATACAAAATAAAGATGGAACATAGTCAATTTCAAGCCTCAATAATATAGATATTCAATATTCTATCTTTGACACAAAGAAACCTCTAAAATAGGGATTTGGCACATTTTTGTTTATTTTTGTTTATTTTCAATTTTCAAAATATTAATTATTATTATACAAAAAGGGATAATATTATTCTTGAATTTTTATATATCAAAAGAATTTTGAAAATTGATTGTCTCAAAATATTATTAATTGACCTAACTTTGACCTTAACACTATTGATCAAGCTACTATGGTATCCTTTATTCAACTACAAAATCTTTTAGGAACTCAAATTCTTCTAAACTATTTATATTGTATTCTACATTGTAATATTTTATTGAAATATGTGAATAAACCAAAAAATACAATTGAGAAAACAAAACACTTATCATGCTTGAAAGAAATATTCAACATATAAAGATGTGGACAAAAAAAGTCTATTCTTTAGTTGGACCTTTCCTATAGAATTAATTCTCCACCAAATTTAAAACTAACTACATATTTGAAAGCTAAAGAACAAAAAAAATTGTATTTAAATTTGAGGTATAGGGAATTATCCTACCATCTTTTTCCCCCTTGCCAAGCACAATTTTGCACCTAAAACTTTCAAAGAATGTACCATGCTCATAGACATCCAACAACATTGTTTATACTCAAAACCATTCATTAAAGCTTGAAAATGCCTCAAATCAAGTGAGCATCTTCTAAATTGAGAATTAATTTTCATTAAATTGGTTGTAGATTGGTAGTGGATATAAAATAATTTTAGTTGAGCCTTCTAATTGTGATTTTAATTGAATGTTTCTAAAGTTTTTTTTTACTATAATTCCTTTTGGTTTGATATGCCTTAAAATCTAATACCTATATACTCTCTTTCATAGCTTTTAGAACATGTAGTTAGTTGTAAAATTTGATGAAGTGTTGATTATGTTGAGAAGCATCTAATGATTCGATGAGGATGGATCTTTTTGTACCCAAGTCTTTCAAGTCATTTTTTTATCAAAATGTGCCACATGTCATCTTATAATTGCTTTAGTAATGGTGATGTGGACCTCTAAAAGTTTGATGAGGAAATTCAATTGCAACACTTCCTTGCCAAAATTGACCCTCCATAATATTAATAACCAACGTAGGGGGATCCCTTTTGCTCCCCCCAAAAGCGGGAGCACACCCAATGTTGCAACTTTCCAACCAACCAATGACTCTTTTGCAAATTAACCCTTCAATGCTTGGTGGTGCCCATGAAAATCATCCCCTTTTCACACAAAATTTCAAGGATGAACAATTGCACTTCTATCCCACATAAAAAGATTCTTTGTCATTCATCGACCAAAAAATCCCTAGCAATGTTGTTTAAGGGTTAAACAAACTTCACTCCCACGGATCCAAGGAGAGATTATCCCAAGGAGAGACTGCTTAACAATGTTCTGTACACGAGCTACGAGAAAATATTTTTTAGTTACGATAAAGCAATCCGAAGTTAACCGTAGTCAAGTTAACCGTAGTGAGTTTACCGACGGTGAGAAACGAAGTACTCTACCAATCCCAGAGCGCAATTCCAGGACTACACGTCAGCCCTTAGGTCAAATCCTTCATGGGAACCAATGACCGTTCCCAATGCGAGTTTCGAAAAAACAGAAACCCGACCCGTCCGTTCCCACAATCTGGGCAAGGGAACAGCTAACGACCCACCCGCCGCCATGTCAGCCTTGCCGGCTATTCCCCTCGCAGCCGCGCGGCGGCCTCCAACCTAGCAACGGCCGTAAGACACGCGATGGAGCTCTTCTCACCCTCCGATCCTCTATCGGACGGTCCCTGGTCATCGTGCTCACCAAACATAACCCTATATTTCCCCCTTCAAGAAGCAGGAGTAGCGCGAACCCTACCCAGTGTTATCTCTTCCGTCGCGAGGAGACTACTATCGCAGCTTTGTAAATTTTTCCCTCCTCAGGTGCGTGTTCCGTTACTCATCAATCCGCATTGTTCTGGGATTGAGGTCTAGTGATTACTTCAGGAAGCAAGTGAGGTTTACGACGTTTTGTT
This sequence comes from Rhytidiadelphus loreus, assembly GCA_947034895.1. Lineage (NCBI taxonomy): Eukaryota > Viridiplantae > Streptophyta > Bryopsida > Hypnales > Hylocomiaceae > Rhytidiadelphus > Rhytidiadelphus loreus. The sequence goes on from OX344763.1 coordinate 21,760,021, forward strand.
CTAAGTTAAAGAACTTAGTTTGGTCGTCTGAGTTGCGAGGTGGAGAGCACTTCCTGTCGTTTTCGTGGACACTGGGTTTGTAGCTTGCGGAGGTCGGAGCCGTTTTTTGTGGGGTGCTTGTACGACAAATGTTCTTCTTTGACGAAACTACAGGTCTGGGATTTTGTTGTAGAGCTTAAGGAACATCTCACAGACATTCTCGTTATTGGGTATTTGCAGATTAATCAAGATGGGTAAGGAGAAGGTTCATATCAACATTGTGGTCATTGGCCATGTCGACTCCGGCAAGTCGACTACCACGGGCCACCTTATCTATAAGTTGGGTGGTATTGACAAGCGTGTGATCGAGCGCTTCGAGAAGGAGGCCGCGGAGATGAACAAGCGTTCTTTCAAGTACGCGTGGGTGTTGGACAAGCTGAAGGCGGAGCGCGAGCGCGGTATCACGATCGATATCGCTTTGTGGAAGTTCGAGACGGTGAGGTACTACTGCACCGTGATTGACGCTCCCGGGCATCGCGATTTCATCAAGAACATGATCACGGGAACTTCCCAGGCGGATTGCGCAGTTTTGATCATCGACTCTACGACTGGAGGTTTCGAGGCCGGTATTTCCAAGGATGGTCAGACCCGCGAGCACGCTTTGTTGGCCTTCACCCTGGGTGTGAAGCAGATGATCTGCTGCTGTAACAAGGTGAGTATGCTTTTCTTTACTTTATACTTTTGTTGATGTGGTCATGATTTTTTTCAGTGTTGGCAGCCTACTTGTGTTAGGAGGTTTTAGGGGTGAGTGATGGACTGAATGTGAGTAAGCATTGCACTTGGGCAGTGCCTTGTGCGTACGTAGATGTGCGGTGCATGTTGGATTCCGGAGTTCTTGTTGTTATGTTTTGACTGAGCTGTGTCGCCAATCACACGTCAGTTGGGTCGCTCTGATGACGCGAATGTGAAATGTTGTCGATTTCAGATGGACGCAACGACCCCGAAGTACAGCAAGGCTCGTTTCGAGGAGATCAGCAAGGAGGTGTCTGCCTACCTGAAGAAGGTGGGTTACAACCCCGACAAGATTCCTTTCGTTCCGATCTCCGGTTTCGAGGGCGACAACATGATCGACCGGTCGAGCAATCTGGACTGGTACAAGGGACCTACCCTGCTTGAGGCTCTGGACAACGTGTCTGAGCCAAAGCGTCCTTCGGACAAGCCCCTGCGTCTTCCCCTTCAGGATGTTTACAAGATTGGCGGCATTGGCACTGTGCCTGTGGGTCGTGTGGAGACTGGCGTGATCAAGCCCGGCATGTTGGTGTGCTTCGCGCCCACTGGTCTGACGACTGAGGTGAAGTCTGTGGAGATGCACCACGAGTCTATGTTGGAGGCCCACCCCGGCGACAACGTGGGTTTCAACGTGAAGAACGTGGCTGTGAAGGACCTGAAGCGTGGTTACGTGGCTTCGGATTCGAAGAACGACCCTGCGAAGGAGGCTGCGAACTTCACTGCCCAGGTTATCATCATGAACCACCCTGGTCAGATCGGTAACGGTTACGCTCCGGTGTTGGATTGCCACACTTCTCACATCGCGGTGAAGTTCGCCGAGATTTTGACGAAGGTTGACCGTCGTTCTGGCAAGGAGTTGGAGAAGGAGCCTAAGTTTTTGAAGAACGGTGACGCTGGTTTCGTGAAGATGATTCCTACTAAGCCCATGACTGTTGAGACTTTCGCCGAGTACCCTCCTCTGGGTCGTTTCGCTGTTCGTGACATGAGGCAGACTGTGGCTGTGGGTGTTATCAAGGCTGTGGAGAAGAAGGACGCTACCGGCGCCAAGATCACCAAGGCTGCCGCCAAGAAGAAGTGAATAGTGCGGGTGCATTCTTTTGAGGGTCAGTGTTGTAAATGGGCCGCAGTTTCGAGGGCGACTCTTGATTCTTTCATTTTATTATGTAGGTCGATTTACCTGCTGCAGGCGCAGCAGCGTCAGACTTGGGTGCTGGATCGGAGATGGCAGGGCTCATGGTAGCCCTGGATGTTAATTTTGTGAGGATCTATTATCTTGCCGACATTTTTGCTGATTTCTTTGAGTCTTGGTGGTTGGATAACGTTTCCTTTTATCCAGTCTTTGCTTGCATTTCATTCAGTGTGCCGTGGATGAAGCTGTTAGTTCTGTGCAAATGTTCGTGCGATAGTCTTCATTTCAGTATTTGTGGCTTGTGGATTCTGGCACATATAGATTTGGCAATGTTTGGACTCGTGATATTTTTCATTGGACTTCGAATATGTCAATTCTGATAGATTTATCTGCCCATTTGTTAATGTGAGATGAAGAAATGATACAGTTTACCTATACTTGCATATTCTTCTTAGTATGTACACTGAATATGCACGTATATATTTGGATTGGAATTATTTTCTTTGTAAAAATCATGAACATCACAAAATTGCTTTATATACCAGAAAACTCGAGAATTTTTTTGAGGATAATAGTGATGAACGTCTTGTTGTCATTGTTGTACTTCCTGAGCTTACCAATTTCAATAGATATATTTCATAAGGAGTAAAATTTCAAGTGTTCCAGATTGTGCATTCAAAGTGTCACAAAAATTATAATTCTAACAGTTTAGAAAAAGTTTAAATGAAATAAAATGTAAATCGTCATTGGTTCGGGGAACATTTTGAAACACGACATTTTTGGTCGCATCTGTGTGGATTAGAGCCTCCAACATTACTTGTATGAATTTGCTTGTGAGTTTACCCTTGCAAGTTAGTGAAATCTATCGTTGATACTAGAGGCCAATCTTGTTGCTGAGTCATGGTTGATTTGGGTAGGTTGACTAAAACTTCATTGTTCCTAACTCCAAGTACGGAATCTGGAACTGTATGATGGGCAATGCATTGTTGATGATGCAATGATCAACGTCTTCCTTCCACAGTGACAAGTAATTCACTCGGAAAGTAGAATTTTTGAAGGGCTTATCACTACAATTTGATCACGGAACAAAGTGTCGTCCTACCGTGAGACGTTAGATAATTTCAGCTGAAATGCCAAACAGTTGCTACATATTTTCAGAATAAGAGCATCCCCACCAACGTGTTCTGTATCCCTAAAAATTTAGGGAGAGGACCTCAGATGGGGATGGGGATACAGAAGCTTGGGTGCACCAGTCTCGAAACAAGATCTCTACCCCAAATTTATAGAGAACTCGGTAAAAGTTGGGCCCAATTCCCTATATTGGAGCTCATATAGAGAACTTGCGAGGTCTCATCTCTATAAAGTCAAGGTTGACTAGTTTGAGGTCCCAAGTTTGGGGATAGAGAACACATTGGTGGGGATGCTCTTAAGCAGTTTCTGGAAAGGTAGTGTTTTCATAATAAGTTATGAATTGTAGGTGGTGAATAAGTAAGGCTACAGAACTTGTTTCTCAATTCAAGTGGTGGATGTGTAGCTGCCTTTTGCAAACCACACCCTTATGGACTTTAAATGCTTCATGTTAAAATAAAGAAAGGTAAGTAACCTTGATATGTAGTGATTGTGTATGATAGGTACTCTTTGACTTGGTGCATAGCTGAATTGGTGTTTAAATAGAGAATGTGTCATAAGGAAAATAGATGTGGCTTAATTCCTGAAGTGAATACTTCACAATTAGTTTAAGCATGTCTCCACTATGAATAGCTAAAATATAAAGTTTTACCAAAAGACAAATTTGGTGTAAGCATTGATTTCTATAACTATTATATTTTCTTATTTTCTATATAGGGACAAGGAAGAACAAGAACCTAAGTCTATCAATATTTATAGAACTGTGATGACTTTGAAGAAGATAAATCTTGAACCTCTTCGTATTACAAAGATAACTTGTTTGGAGAAGCCGTCTTGGTAGAACGTATCTACAAATACCATGCTCGACTTTGAGGTAAGATGCATTTCTGTTTCTGAAATAAATATATAATGTAGTATGTACTATAATTGCTTTTGCTAGGTAATTGAACATGGCATTAGAAGGGAAAGGGAGGTGCAAAAGGGTCGTGAGTTCCTTTCACGTTCCCAAAGTCGTTAGTTGTGTTGCCATGAAGGATATTCAAAACACGTAATCAACTGACATGGTTGGGAACCTTGGATGCTGGGGGTGCTGCCTTTCATGAATTGCCACCTGCAACGAGGTTAAGACTCGTCACCTGTCCCTACAAGCCCCACCAAATCCCAACTTGTCAAACCCGTGCTAGACCTATAAGCACGATATAACTGGTGCAAAATATTACAAGTGCCCATGTTTCAACTTGCTCCCTATTGTTGACTACATTTGAGAACATTGTAATCATGAAGAGAGCCTGGCTTGGGAACAACAATTAGATGGCCCTTTTCAGGCTTCAATTTTTTCCTAATGCAACATGTTTCAGTGACTTTTTGAATTCATTGAAGATGTGATAGTGGAAGATGTGTCTTCTTTTCATGATGCCTGATTGTGAAAGACGTGGCTTATCCAATGTATTGTAAGAAAGAAAATTATTGTTTGTGTTGAATGCCTTAGTGAAGGTATTTGAAGCGATTAGTGAATTAGTTGGCAAAAAAGACAAGAATTTTTCATATTCATTTTGCTTGGTGACACCATAAGTTCATGCTCATAACAACCATAGGAAGAGCATTGAAATTATTTTTCAGTTATAGATTGAGTATATGTATGCACATTGCAAAAATTGAGTTCATGAACTAGAATGTAATGGTTTTGAAAATTCCAATGACTACTTCCTCGTTATGAAAAAAGGACAATGTTATATATTTGAAACTCACCACCTCCACCATACTGAAAATTGGGATGTTTGATTCTTTCTTTGGAATCATTAGAGAAACAATGAAGCCTCTGGAGGACTGCTCTAACAGCAGCTAAATTACCCTCCCATCTTTTTTTTTGCCAAAAAAAATATTCCCCCTAAAATTGCCCACCTCAAACTTATAGTTTTCAATGTTGCTAGTGGTACAAGAACCCAATTTTACATTTTTTTTTCTTTTTTCAAAAAAAAAAAAAAAAAATATAGTCACAGAAAAAGAAAACTATTAAACTATAAAAAAATTTAATTCTTTTTTTTTAGTTGTCGGGGCTGACTGCTCCAACAATATTCACCCAAGCTAACTTTCCTCTGCAGCTAGATTCCGGCCAGGGACTACTTTGAAAACAATAGCCTTGTTTGGTCAGTCCACAGCAGCCTTCCGGAGGTTTCATTATTTCTCTAATGTACAGATAGATTGCGATGATGCTTTTTGTCTGTTGTCAGTAACTAGAAGAATGAAGAAATTGAGATGAGTATATTTATGGATTTGGCCAGTTCAAAATATGCTGGCAAAGTAATTCCAAAGGCTTGTGCATGGTGAAAGTGACTTTGTACACCTTCAATAGAGGCGAAGAAGTTTGTCCATTGCCATTAGAATGGGCAGAGATGGTTAAGTAGAAAATCGTGAAGGAAGCCAATTGAAAAACAATATTGAGGTTGCACTGCCTTTTACACAACCTTCTCCAAAAGTAATGCTCAAGGGAAGAAAAAGATTGGAATTTGTCATCATAGGTGTTGCCACATCTGGAGGGAATCACGTATGGAAGTTAAAGATGCGGATTTAGCAGTAGTTATCCCAAACATTGCAATGTAGAGGAAGTACGAACATATACATTATTGATTTTTGTTTTTCTAGCTATCATGAAAGTGCTATTCCCACTTATGCGTGTAGTGAGTCAATGTTAAAGTAGTGAGCAACAATGGATTGCAAGACAATCTACACAAAATAAGCATTTGAAATAAATCATTATTTGTATTTTATTTGTATTAATGGCCAGACAGTGCTTTCGCTTTTGCAATTGCTATCGGTATGACATGTGGAATGTGGATTCAATTACCTTTAGTTAAATACATGAAGTTCAATATTAGGATGAAGATGAGGCTAGTAACAACTACTACATCAATTCAAAATGTGTCAGAAGCTCCAAAAAATATAGAATTACATGATCGAAGAGACCGGAGTAAATATTGTTTATAGACAACACATTCTTACTACATCAATGTCAAGAAGTAGCGACTTTAAAAGACACTCTATTTTCTCTTGAAAAGATATCTTGTGTCCTAAACACAAGATATGTAGTCCTTTTTACTAAAAGTGAAGGACCATCCAGTGTATGATTTTTGAGTGAAAACTGTGTTTGAATCACCCACTTCTTTTGAAGTGCCTACAAGTTGGAAATCTAAAACTCTTAAGTTTGTTCCAAATTTCAACTCCACAACAATCATTGGAAATTAATAAAAATAATTCTCTTTTGCACGAGGACCACATGGGCTACCCCTCCTTCTCTTGGTTGTAATCCAATATTGGAAAGTTGAATTCTCTTTAATCCAAATCTCATAAAAAACTACCATTGAAAATTAAACAAAAAAATTTAGAAAGAGGCCTTTGTTGTAGACTCCTCCCTCTTCCAATGGAAATTTGAACATTCTTTATCCCAATCTCATTAACAAGTACTCCATTGGAGTTTTTAAGGAAAATTGAAAAATGCAAGAGGCCCCTTTTGGGGCTAAGAGGCCCATTAGAGGGTCCTCCCTTCTACACCTAGCTCAGCCCAATGTTAGAAATTGAACACTCTTACTTCCAGTTCTCATAAAAAATCACAAACATTAGAAATTAACCATATATTAGTTTTATGCATGGGAATCCACTGTCGACCCGTTCCTTCTTTGTGTCATGGCCACGAATTGGAAATTGAACACTCTTTAATCCAATGTAATAAAAAAAAACTGATTCAAAAGTAAAAACTAATTCTCTTGTGCATGAGGTTGCCCCCCTCTCCCTTGGCCGCGGCCACAAGTTCAAAATTTGACAACTCTTTGATCAAACTGGCATCATGATAAAAGTTTGCATATTTAAAAATATGGGAAGATGCAAGAGGACTTGTTAGAGGGATCCTTCTCGGCACTAAGAGGCCCCCTTTGAGGTCCTCCCTCTTGTACGGTCATCTACTTAAAAATTCAAACTCTCTTAAATTGAAATTTCTACTTGAAAATGATGATTTTAAATTTTTTTTAAAAACTCTCTTGTGCTTGAGGTCCCCGTGGGCTATCCCTCCTTCCTTTTGACCGCAGCCAATGGGTGAATTTAAAGAAATTCTCCTTATGCGTGAGACCACATTGCCAATCCCTTGTCCTTTTCCCTATGATCACAACTTGGAAATTTGAACACTCTTCGATCCAACTCTCATTGAGATTGAACTATTTAGAGAATAAATAAAAAATCAAAAGTTGCAGGATGCCACTATTGTGAGGACCCCTCTCAGCGATAAGAAGCCCCCTACAAGGTCGTCCCTCCTCCTACCCTTGCAACCTACAAGTTGGAAATTGAAATATTCTCATATTGAAAATTTGGTGATTGAAAATAAAAATGAAGCCTCTTGTGTTCCTAGCGTAGATTTTTGTGAGCCCCGTAATTGTCACTTAGGCCTTGGTTTTTGCTTTTTTTTGCTTTACACTCATTTTTATCAATATTTCTTTTCAAAGATTTCTAAAAAGTGTATTAACATCATGTTTGATAGAAGTCCCTACTAATATGGTGTTTTAGGTTCAAAAAGTCCGGAAACACTTCCATTTGCTAAGCTTTAATATGTCTTAATAGGTGTTTGAGAGGTTGTTTGCAAGTTTGGAACTAGGGGAGGACACTCCCCGCGCTTTACAAAGTGACCTGCGGCGAAAAATAGGGTGGATTTAATTCATCATAGGTAAAATTTATAAAGATTTTACATTTAAAGAAGGGGACTTAAAAAGTGACATGTCTTTTATAAGTAAAATAGATACCCGAAAATTATGGTCCATTAATTATTTTTTAAATGTAAAATAGGGGCCAAAGAATAGGATCCAAGGAATTCTATTTACTAGGTTCAGTTATGGTTATGCTACAGTACTAGTAAGATACAGGTACTATACAAATCTGAAGTATAACTACAACATATCTTGTAGTCAGTCGATGAATGGGGTAGTTTCCATCTGTTCTGTCTGTTAAGTTTAACGACTACTGCTAGGGTTTAGGCGCGAACGATAATTTCGAGGTTGGGAGGGAGGCGCGGCAGCGTGTGTTCACGAATTTGTTTGCAAATCTGGGTGCGGTTGAGGGTTAATCACGCGATGAGTTCTCCAGCTTCTTGAGTGACGGCAGCGTGTGTTCACGAATTTGTTTGCAATCTGGGTGCGGTTTAGGGTTAATCGCGCGATGAGTTCTGCTGCTTGTTGAGGGACGGCAGCGTGGAGATGGTGTTTCCGATTCGTGCGATCAGTTCTTCGGCTGAACCGTGGAGGCTGCTCTTGGGGATGGCATGCGCTTGGTTGTGGGTGCGCGATCAGATTGGTGGTGGGCTTAGGGTGAGGAGGTGAACGAAGGGGTCGGCGATTCCTTGTGCGGGGGCGCTTGCTTGTGTGTGCGCGATCAGTTGTTTGTGCCCGATCAGTTGTTTGTGCGCGACCATTTTTTTGTGCGCGACCAGTTGTTTGTGCGCAATCAGTTGTGGAATTCTGTTTTGGGGTCAGCGGCGTGACAAAGGTGTTCCCGATTCCTGGTGCGGGGTTTGCTTTTGAGGGGTGCGCGATCACCGATTTCTGGCGCGGGGTTTGCTTTTGCGGGGTGCGCGATCACCGATTCCTGGTGCGGGGTTTTGCTTTTGCGGGGTGCGCGATCAGTTCTGCCTGGTGCGGGGTTTTGCTTTTGCGGGGTGCGCGATCAGTTCTGCCTGGTGCGGGGTTTGCTTTTGCGGGGTGCGCGATCAGTTCTGCTGGGGTGTGCAAGGTTCACCAGCGTGGAGGATGGTGTTCGGGATTGTTTTAGCTTGCTTGTTTGTGCGCGATCAATTGTGGTGGTGTGTTCAGGTCGGCGGCGTCACGGAGTGCGGGTGTTGTTCGTGTGTTCGTTTGTGCGGGTGTGTTTGTTTGTGCGGGTGTGTTTTCTGCTAGTGTGTTCACGACGGTGCTGGGGAATCTTCGGGCGGGGGTTCTGTATGCCTGCGATTTGTTCTGGACTCGTGTTCACGGCACGGCAGCGTGACGAAGGTGTTTGCTCTTGCTTGTGGAGGGGTTGTTTGGGTTTAGGGTTGTTTGCAGCGGTTTATGCAATTTTTTTGAATGCATGTGCACATCTTGGGGCCTTGTAGAGCTGAAAGTAGAGCTGAAAGGAGGACTTCAGTCACATTTGTGTGTGAGGGATGCACTTGTTCACATGTATTGGAAGTGTGGCATCTTTTTTGATGCATGACTGTTTTCTGAGAGGCTGCTGGTTTTGTCAATCAGACTTGTGACTTGTGATTTATGGGGTGCAGTGTAATCACTTGGAATGTGATGATTGGTGGATTTGCAGAACATGGTTGTAGGAGTGAAGGAGCTGATCACTTCTCCAATTGGTTTGGGGTGACTATGAGTCTCATGTACAAGTAGACATTTGTGTCATAGACTCTAAATTTTTTTTCACATGTGTTGGATGGCTTAGAACTGCAGCTTGTTGCCATAGTTCTTGTAAATGATTTGTAATGTTGTGTTTTTTAACACCTTTAGTACATTAAACTCTTTCATTACTTTTTCATTTGTAATGTTTGTGTTTTTTAATACATTTTGTACATTAAACTCTTTCATTACTTTGTCATTTGTAATGTCTTGCTTTTATTTAGCATTTGTGCATGTATTTGTCTTCAAGTATGCATTCTAATGTAAACACATCCATTTTTTGCCTTAAAGTTGAATCTTGTGGGTGTACAGGGCATATCTTGTCACTTTAATTCTCATTACTTGTTAAATTAGTTTTGTTCTTTATAAAGAAAATAGCCTCCAATAAATTCAGCCTATGTACGTATTATAAGTAAAGATAGGCATGATAATATGGGCTCTAGGGGGGTTTATAAGTAATTATAGGGGCCTGAAAATTCAAAAAAATAAATAAATACCCCCCCTAAAAATACCCCAGCGCCGCACGTGGTATCCAGAAAATACGAAGAGTGTCCCCCCCGTGGTTTGGAATAGAATTGAGCCCTGATGGCGAAAATAGGAAAAACACCTAAATTAGACTTTTGAAGGGTTTAACCATAGAAGGAGTATGTAATATTCCTAAGATAGGGGAGCATGAGTTAGGAGTTTCATAGGTCTTTTAGAGTCTTGGAAATCCTATTAGAAGTTCATGAAGGAGTATGATCCAATTTGCAAAAATTAGAGAAAATACCATCATGTTTAACATTGTAGGTAAAATCTACGAATCCAAATTGCGGGCGATCAAGGGATGAAGAAAGGTGTTTCTAACTAAGAAACATGCCAAGAGTGTAACGGTGAAGCCATATTGCCAAGATTCTATATTATGAGAATGATTCCTCTTCCTCAAAATTAAAATCAAGAAGTAGAAATTTCCATTCTACTATTATTAGTGTCAAGTTTAAATGTAAACTTATTCTTATCTTTAGGAGACCTCTTAGAAGTTTCCCAAAAAATTTCATATTTTTCTAAATTGTAGAAAATGACTCCATGGGAAGTCAACCGTGTTTATCGACATTGGGAAAATCATTGAAATTTCCCAAATAGTGGTAAAATAGTACTAAGAATTAGGATAGTATTTTTTAGCATAAATAAGTGCTCCATTTTGACATTCTGACACTGAAAAGTACCCCAATCAGTGGTGACAACAACTTTTAACAAATTTACAAGATTTGCAACAAGTTGACTGGTGTACGACGACCACACGATGTCTAAATAAGGTCAACTTGGACTCTTTTCTTACTATCTCAAACCTTCTAAGACATATTGTCTAGTCAAAACTTGAAGGAAAAATCATCTTCAACAATTAAGTTTTTGACATGTTTTAGCAATATGCTAAATCATCGTTTTTGCATGCAAAATAGCTTGGAAGTAGGGGGTAGGGAGTGCTCTAGACTAATTTGGGTCTTTTAAAGACAACATCACAATCAATTTGGAATTTGGAGCTTTTCTCCAAATATTATAAGAAATCAGAGCAATTGTGGTAGCATTTGAATTTTGTTAGTTTTTATTACTTAGAAGTGGAAGTAGGTAATTAGAGAGGAGTTGGAGGCCTTGGGGGCCTTGGGGGCCTTGGACAAGTATAAAAGTCCCCCTCCTCTCTATTTGCACCCCTTTTCTTTTTGTAAGCTTTGGCCCAAGCACAGCCACATTGTTGGATTTTTGGTCATAATATTTGTTTTCAAATCACATGTGAAAGCTCTGCTTCCATATGTTGTCTTAAGATCTTATTTGTTTAGGTTTAAATCCCATTCAAAGGACATTGGGGTCCCTTCAAAGAGATTGGTGTTTATTGATGTGTTTTGTGTTCAACATATTAACAATTTCAAGTTGGTGTGTCTTTGTCTATTGACAAATTCCTAATCGAGCTTTTTTTGGAGAGAGATTTCACAACTTGTTGTAGTAAATCTCCCTTGAAGCCTAGACATTGGAATTTGTGGTCCACATGCTTGTTTGGAGTCATTTAGGGAAACTTTGGATTGGTACCAAAGTTCCCAAAGTCCTCGCATTTACTAACCTTCCAAAATTCTTGTTGAGAATTTTGGTGTTAACTACCTTACGGCAAAGCTATTGCCAAATTTTGAATATTTTATACTAACTGTCTTTGTTATTGTGTTGGAAATTTGAGGTTAACCCCTCAAATACGGTGAAGTTATCGCCTTAGTGGTCATAACCAAATATTGTGTTAACCAAAGTCTTTGTCAAATTGCTTTAATTTTTGGGCCTAAACCCCTTGGACGGCGAGGCTATCGTATATCCTATTATTTTTAATTATTTTGTTTGGGCCAACTCCCCTTGACGACAGACCTTTGCTCTTGGCTTTAAAAATATGTGTTTTGTTTAGTTTAAAGGGTTCCCTAAAGGAGACCTAGTTTGGTTTAAAAAACAAACTAACCTTTGGCAGCAACTGCAAAGATTAATTGTTCAAAGGACCAGCCACAGGCCTAGACAACCCAAGAAAGGGCCTATGTAGTGAAGCCCGTAAGGGGCTAGCTACTAACAGCAAGTTGCTAGTCCAATGGGTGGCTAGATTGGCCATCCATCCGATTTCACATGCATTATTTGGTCATTGACCACAAAAACATGGATGGTAGCCATTCGGGTCCCAAACTTTTGATTTTTCTTTTTGAAAATTTTAAATACCAAGCTTAGGAAAGTCATAGACAAACCTTTATAGAGAATTCTTGGTGCTAGAATTAAAGATAAAAAATCAAGTTCTAGAAACTAGAAATTGTAGAAGAGGTCTTAGTTAGCCGGTTCAGATTTCAAAAATCACAGATTTCCACCCAAAGGTGCAACTTTACCATCCTTAGGTCTGAAATTTGAACAACAAGGGTCTGAAATTCGAATAAGGGGCTAAGAGTGAACCAGAGCTGCAAATCAAAATACAGAGGTTGAAGGTGACCTGTTGAGGTGGCTTGAATCAAAAGTCAACCCCCCTCCCTTGACTTGGCTTCATACTAGTCACTCTAGGTTGTAATCAAGCCCTGGTCACTTGCTTGTTGCAAACCATACTAACTGTAAACCATACTAATTAGCATACTCATTGTAAACTCGTCTCTCACCTGAATCTTTCAGTCCTAAATTGTGTATTAAAAGTTCACCAAACGGCGGAGCTTTGAACCTCTAGGGGACGGCAATCCTAAATTTGGTGTTAAAACCAAATTAACAGCGAAGCCTTGCACTTCCCCCTTGGTTAGTTCCAAAGTTTAGTTTCCAAAACATTTGGGAACTATTCAAAGTTTAGCGTCCAAAACGGTCACTCAAGTTTAGGAAAGTCGAGGCATTGTTAAAAGTTTAGTGGATAGCCGTTGTTGTTTTTGTTGTTAAATCCAACCAATAGTTGGGTGCAGTCGTGGGGTTGGGGTCCAGCTGCCGGGGTGGGGGTCACAGTCACGGGTTGGGGTCTGCAGTCGCGGGGGCAGGGTTCCAATCACGGGGTTGGGGTCTGCAGTCGCGGGGGCAGGGGTAGCCAACGCTAGGGTCGGGGGATCTAGCTGCTGGGGTTGAGGTTCTGCAATGACGGGGGTCAGGGTTCCAGTTGCGGGGTTGGGGTCTGCAGTCGCGGGGGCAGGGGCAATCAACGTCGGGGTCGGGAAGTCCAGCGCCGGGGTTTGGGGTTTTACAATTTTGGAATAGGGGCTTCCAGCGTTGGGGTGGGGTTCTGCAGTCACGGGGTCGGGGCCTCCAGTTGCCGGGGTTGGGGTTTTCAGCTGCGGGGTGGGGGTCCAGCTCGCTTAGCCAGGCAGTCCCAAACTAGGAAATAGAGGGGGCTAGGGGGTAGAGGAGAACTAGGGAGGAGATAGAAAAAAGGGACGTAGGATAGAAAGAATAGTACGAGAACTCGCCTATGAACATAAAAAATAACTAAGAAGCTAGTCAAAACCAATAAGCCGCGCCCAACGCCATAGCAACACGACCACTCCCTTCATCACAACCACAAGCAGTCTCGTTCAAATGGAAGGAGGAAGGGGGTGATGGAGGCTTAGATAGGAAGGAAAGACCATAGTAGAGATAAGGGGGGAATCCCTTCCACCATTAGGATAAACTTACGCGCACGGTATTTTCTTCATGGCGTAAGTGATAGTTAACCGGCACTTTGACTTTCTAAGAACAAAGAAGGACGACCCAACCAAACCCTTTTAATGGGGCACGAGGATTGAGGAGAAGGAAGGAAGGAAGGTAAAAGAAATCCATTTGCGGAAGAAGGCGTATCTTTCGGCCACAAGGATCAAGACCCGCTCTCGCTAACTTGGGGGGGGGGTTGCCCCTTCACCGCTCACCACGGAAGAAGGGGGGAATTTAACAAACTTGGGCATGGACTTCCACGCCGGGGTAAACTCCTAACTATTCCCCCCACATTCCAACCGGTAGGGGCCAAGGCCATGGGTAGGCTGAGAGCTAGATGTCATTAGGTCCAAGTCAGGTCAGATTTGAGTGAATAGGATTAGAATAGATCCAGAAAAGGTTCCAAAAGCATAAGACACGTAGGAATCGGAGTTAAAACAGCCGAGATATTGACGGATGAAGTTTCAAGCCCAAAGCGGATGAAACTTGGACGTGTTCATCCAATCAAGTCGAAACTTAGGATTTAGTTAGAACCTATAGATTTAGGTCCGTAGGTCAAATTTTTCCCTCAATCAAAATTAGAAGCCTATAGAAAACCATGGATGAAGTTTGATAGCCAAGCAACCATTACTTCATCCGCCCATAGCGGGTTATTAGAGAGTCCAATTCGAACGAGTCTTAGGTTTTTAGAAATGGCATGAGTTGATCTTCTACCTTAGGGCAATAGAGTAAACTTTAGAAATAGGAACCACAAAACATAACATAGCAAGATAGTCACCATAAGAGTCAATTAGAACCACAATTAGAGAGTAACAATTAGGGACTTAGCAAAAAAGATCCAGTGCTTGGAAGGCACAATGGATTTGCGCTTAAACACCCATTAGAGTGGAAAACTACCATAGGACTAGAACCTAGTTGTGTTCGCCGATTTACCAAGGGTGGGTAAATAAGCACTCACAGCAAACCATACAGATTTGGCCTCACCCTTCAATGACCCTCCTCCCTTGAAAACTCTTTTTCTAATCAAATCGTTAGGGCTTTAAAGTTTTAGCCCTCCATAGAGTTTTTTGAGATCTTATTGGCAATGCCATATTATCATATTAGCATGCATAGAACCTTTGGAGTAAATTTCATTAATTGCGTAAGTTTGTTTAGTGGGATACTATGGTACTTATTAGTCTTGTAATGTAATCTAAATATCCATTCATCTAATTCTGTCCATATGACACAAAAGATTGGCATTTATGGACTATCAGAATAAGCTCCAACATCAGTCATTGCAAATGTATGAATATTCCCTGACTTTACGAAAGTACCATTCTTTCAATTTAATGTTTCCTAAACCCAATCAATCTCAATAAATTTTGAGCTTTCAAGTTGTAAAGGCCTATAATCTAGCAATGAAATTTCAGACTAATTTGAATATGGTGACTTGGTTCATACCAATACAAAATGTTATTAAGTTAGATTTTGATAGTTTATTGACTTATGTTCTACCATTGACCATTCCAATCTAAAGAAATCCAATCACTACAAGAGAAAGGGGTGTTTCAAGCGAGTTTTAAAGTATAGTCAAAGACATAGGATTATATGTAATTACTAAAAGATCATTACTTATAATCTTATTTCTAGGACTATACTTAAAAACCCACTAAAACACCCCTTTTTTGTAGTGAATGTACTCTATTGACGGTGAATCTTCAATTTAGCCGTAATTGATTATTGCTTTGAATTAGGCATTAGGCATCTATTCATTAAGTATTTGTTTCTACTCTAATTGCTTCACTTGACTTCAACACCCTCTATGTTCTATTAATTTTATCAGTTTTATGGACTACTAGTGCCAAAACTCATGCTTGAAGCATGTTTCATTATTCAATGGCAATTGTAAAAGTAGGTGGTGAAGCGGTCCTTATTAGATTTCTAGTTGGTGATTTGGGTACACTATAGTGAATGCATTTCATTTGATTATTTGATTTCTTCTACCTGAAAAGTCGTTACATATTGATGGAGAGGTCTTTAATAGTTCAAATGGAGAATTGACACATACATTTGGTCAAGAGCCTATCTTTGAAAGCCCACGTAGATAGTGGCAATTGCATTTAGGGAAGTATTTAGCATATGGTTCACTTGAATTAGTCGTCAAATATTTAGTATATGGTTTACTTGAATTTACTTGAATAAGGCATGTGATCATGAGGCTACTCCTAGATTATCAACCACTGCCAATCCACAAACGCCTCTACCAAGAAGGGTGAAGATTGAGCTAGGTGATGAGTTCATTGTACTAAAAGAAACTTGTGTTTTTTTGGACGTGGCAATTTTACATCTGGACGTTGTGTGTGATGTCCTCAAATCTATGTAGATGTCCAAATTTTTTTAATATCTCAAGACATTAAAAAACATAAAAAAAAATCATTGGACATCCAAATGTTTTTGACCAAACATCCAAAACATGGGTCAAAGGGGGGATTGAAAGTTTGCCATGTGGTTGCCATGTGAGCACTACGAGGGCACAAAAAACCGTGAATTTTTTTTTCATCTAGTCTCATCCATGATGTGGCATCTAATAATACAACATCCAATTTGGTTGATGTGGCATGCTACGTCAACATAGTTTTTTGGTTTCTAAAATTTTTATTATTATTTTAAGAGATGTCAACTAAGACATCCAAATGTTTTTTGATACATCATCTTAGACATCTAGACATTTTTTGAGATGTTTTTTGGAACATCCACGCAGACATTAAAATGTTTTCTAAGATGGTTTTTGAGATGTCAAGTTTGATGTCCAGACGTTTTGCGATGACTACTTGGACGTATACACTTCATCATGCAAACCTCTTCACACGTCCAATATGAATATATGATTTAGGTTCAATGCAAATATAATGTCCAATACAATGTGTACTATTTAATCTCTATATTTCCATCATAGAAACATTCAATAGAATTTATGATTATTGTGAACAAAAAGTTCTTTCAATAAATCATAAAAATTGAAAATAGCTAAGAATAGGAAAAAATGTTTAACAAAAAATAGTAGTGGCTAGTATGGTGGTGACATTGATATACTCACTGAATTGAAACCACAAAAATTCAATACTAAGAGTTTGAAAATGTTATATTTTGTGGTCTTAGGATATTATCATTGAAGTGTCAAAACAATGGCAATATCAATAAGTTGGAAAAAACATTCAAAGTGACTAAGAAGTAGATTTCCGGAGCTAGATTTTGCTAGCAAAGCTTCATATAATTTTAATTGAAGAAGTATATAAAATTCAAATTCTAGCTTTAAAAATGGCTAGAAGACTTGCACTATTCTATATTGGGTACAAAAATATGTTTTGCTTAGTCAAGGTGGAAACTACAAGGCAAACACTAGATCCTTTTCTCGACCCCAAGAGGTCCTACAACGCAAAAGAACATTGATCAACCCCCAAAAAATTCAATGTAACAAAGCTCTCTCCATTTCAAAATAATCCTTGTGAACTAAGTCTCCTTTATCCACAAAAAATATTAAGGAGTGGAGGCTATAGAATACATAGCATATTTGACCCTACAACAAAAATATCACAATAGAAATTACAAGTTTGGAATAATCAACTAGCAGTTGTATTGCCTTCATTATAAAAAACTACAAAAAAAATAATAGAAATTAGAAGTTTGTTCTAATGAAATAGTAGATATTTTCTCTTCATTATAAAAAATAGCAAATGGAAAATTTGATCTAGCAAGAATGATCTGATTGAAAATAGAATCACATAGATAAAGACATTAACTAAGAATGCTCACTACTATCAATACATGAGTGCTCCTCATCTACTTTTATAGTTGTCACATCTGGATACTACAACACTATGGGATCTAAAGTAGCAATTTTATTTTGTGTAGGAATAAGTCGCCAAGATCCATAATCAACATCTAAAGCTTCATCATACGAGGATAGTATATATGATTTCTCCGGATTCGAAAGAAATTTGGTTCAAGAGTAGAACGGCCAGTGTATGGCCGCAGTACAAATCATATTGCACAAACAAAATTTAGAGTAAAAAATATTTAAAGATAGTCTAATGCTTGACACTCAAGATTAAAAAAACAAGTTAAAAAATCTTATTTACTAAATCAAGATTTTTTGATGATGCGTGGAACCACTACATCCTCCGCATTGGGGTTGTCTGAGAGCATTGTTACAAATGTAAGTGTGACGGCTCAAAGGGTTCACATAGAGTATCCATTAGAAACCATGTGTGAACAAAACTATGGTCCTCCTATATATTTTTTGAATTTTGAATTAAATTAAATTAGAAAATATATGAATGGATTTTTCTACTTTGAAAGTTTATATTTTGAATTATTGATATTTTTATTTGTTAATAATAATTAGTTACATATTTTTGAAGTAAGAAAATACATTGTAGAACTGAAAAATGACTTTCACAATTCTACATTATATAAGAAAAAATTGTCTAAAAAATGAAAAAAAAAATCCTAAAAATAACTCTCTATTGAAAGCTAATTTTGAATTGAATATTGATTCAATGGTCATCTAAATGTTCTCTATAATTATTTGAGTTGAAAAACATGCCATTTTAGTTCATTTTCAACCTCTTCTAGAAATCATTTCATATTTTCTTTGAGTTGGAAATTTCGACAATAGAAACCTATCATCATTATTAAACAATGGTCAAAATTTTAGATTGAAATTATAGTTTATTAGAAACCAATTGTTCTCACATGGTTTGTTGTAGTAAAACTAAGTGCACCCCGCAAGTGTGACGGGAACAATCCCAACCCCACAAATGAGAGGGGCAAGCATTGCATCAAAGATGACCTTGTCTTCTTCCAAGGCAATAATAAGCCTATCTACAAGCCTACAATTGTAGATGGCAACACCTAAAATATATGCATTGACTTGAAATTAAAATATTAACAAAGCAAATAGAACAGATTCAAAGAAATAATTCATTAGAATAAAATATAGAGATTGTATAATTTACCAGTTGAAGTTGTATAGTCCACAACCACGTCACCAAGCATAGATGAAACTTCAATGAACATCTGTATAAATCAAGGGTCCTCCTCACGTGTCCCTCTCCAAGAAGTACCCTTGTTCGAATGTTTGTGGCTATGGTCTCCACCTTTGTTTAGTTTTGAAAAATGTCAGCACGTGCAATGTCTACCCCAAGTGCTTTCATCTTTAGGCACACTTGAAATGTAAACTTTGAAGGTCCAACCTTCGGCAAGTTTCTCACCCATAGTGAGATTCCAAAACGCAATGTCTGTAGAACAAAGTAGGGGAATGTCAATAGAACTTTTTAGAAATTACAAGAAAATTTCTATAAAGCTGAAAACCTTGTGATAAGAGCTAAACTTATCGTCGAGCTTATCGTGGAAGAACGATCCAATGGTGACGTTTGGTGCAAGCGGTTCATCCTCTACCATTCCTTCCATAGTTTAAATGCATATGGATTTGCATTTCCAAGAATGTCTGCTTTGGCCTAAGCCCTATAAGAATAGATAATAATTAGTGCCCCATCATCTTCCAAATATCAATCAACAAATTCAAAAAGAGATTGAAGCCACATGTTGGATTGTTGATTCCACTTTAGAATGGTAGTAGAAGGCTTTGAAACACCTAGTAATCATTTTGGCATGTCAATAATGATAAGATCTATACGAAGCTTGTCACTGTGAACCCCCTTGAAGAAGCGATTCTTATCCACCATGTGCTACAACAAATAGGAATGTAAGAATAAACTCAAAAATGGATAAACATGAGAAAGTGAAAGCATTTAAGAAGTAATTGAACGCACCTTTTTTATGAATTTGATAATATCATAGTATAACTAAAGTAAGGGATCACCAAGGATAACCTTGATCTAGAGACAAGTTGCAAATGAATTCATCAATGGAGATGTCACTAATATTGATTACATAAATGACAATGGCTTCATGTATTAACACATCTTCTGTCAATACTAGATGCTCCAATCCGTGCTTTGTGCCTCTTGAATTGGATGCCTGGAATTAAGATCCCTGATCCATTGCAAATGACCTAGGAATGGAGTGCTTTGAAGTCTTCCCCAAACTCTTTTCATTTGGAGCTACCTTCTCTTTCTCAGTATTTTTTGCAATCTTCTTTGAGACTCTTTAGAGCACCTTGTCCACGGCCTTAGAATTCTTGATGGCAATATTTTTATCTACGTCCAACCTCTTCTTTACAACCTATGTTCTAGTATCTTCATCCAAGCCAACAAACTCCTCGTACTTATGAACAACTTCTTGAGAGTCAATGGAGTGTTTCAAACAATCTTCAAAAAGAGGAGTGAACTCTAGGGGAGGACACTCTCACTACATTTGGGGTACCTACGTGCGGCGGTGGAAAAAGTAATTCATGTAATTCACCTTGAATAAACTATAATTTCATTCTAAAATTTTGAGCTTTGTTTAACAATGACTAAAGGTTTCTATTGACAAAAAATTCAATTCCAAATAACATAAGATATATTGTCTAGAAAGGGTTGAAAAATGAACTAAAATGGCATGTTCTCCAACTAAAATATTTATAGAGCTCACATGAAGATGACTATTGCATCAATATTCAACCAAAATAAACTTTCAATAGAAAGCTATTCTATATAAATTTTTTTTCATTTTTCAAATTTTTTTTTTTATATAATATAGAGGTGTGAAAGTTATTTTCAGCTTTACAGTGTATCTTTTTTCTTCAAAAATTTATAACTAATTACTATTAGCACAAAAAAATACCAATAATTCAAAACATAAACTTATAAAGTAGTAAAATCTATCCATAATTTTTTTTTTGAAAAAGAAATTAAATTTTAAGGTGTATTACTTGTTTTACTTTTTCCGCCGCACGTAGTTTGCTAAAACATAGGGAGTGTCCTCCCCGGGAGTGAACTCTAGAGGACAGTCAAGGTACCATGCACCAGATTTCAAGTGTGTACTTGACCACCACTTCAACTGTAAGGGTGAGAACATACAATGCTCAGTGGACATATGCAATCAAGTACTAAGAAAAGGTGGTAGATCACGCTTTGCAATTGTTGCCTTCGGAAATAATTCATATTTGAAGTACTTGCAAACGTGTAAAAGAATCTTAGAACATCTTAGTTCCTTAGAAATGTCACAATCCATTAAAAATTTAATTAATATTTTATAGTTTATACTAGAATTAGTTTGATGATTTGTAATAATATTCAAACAATTTGTAGCTCTCAAATTAAAGATGCATTAGATGTTTTTTCAGGGTTACAAAGGGTTGTCAGTTCTCGGGGTTGTGGCAACCAAATAATTGTGCCAATGTTGTGGTGGCGTTGCAGTTTGATGTGGTTGAAGTTTGGCCATGTCACAGGAAAAAAGAATTTAATGAAATTTTTTTCTACTTTTTTTAGCATTTTAAGAATTTATAAAAATAAAAAAATATATTATTTTTAATTAATATTCCGATAGGTCGGCATTCTTTTCCTATGTATTGAACAACCAAGGGAATGGGCCTAAAACGGCCCTTCCCTTGGCTAAAATAACATCTAATAATAATGTTTGTACCATTTGTACAATATAGATCTTCAAAATAAGATATTGTTAACTTTTCAAACAAAATTGGTTTATGTCAAGTTTCATTCTTAGTATATAATGTAACATCTGAAGAATAATATTTCAAATTCATTAAGAAGAATTAAATAGAAATTTATTCATTTTATATATTAATTGACTATCAAATTAAGGCCTTGAAAAATTAATTAAAAGAGCATTAGTCACATTAATCACAACAAATTGAAATACTAAGAAAAATGACATTTTTTGTATGCAATCTATTATAAAAAAATTGATATTATATATATAACACTATTATTGCCTTTAGGCATACTATTTTTTTTATTAGATTACTATAAAAATTTACTATAAAAAATTAGAAAGTGAATTCTTTATAACTATCTTGTGGATCTATTGTGTAATAATACTTTTTAATTGGAATTCCAATAAATCTATTATTTTTAGTTGTCAATTGACGCTCTACTCTAGTTTTTAACAACTTTTGTTAGTAAGAGTAAGTCCCTATGTAGAATTTTCTATTAGATTATCTCTTGTTAGAATGTGAGGTCTTTTAGATATATTTTTCACTTTTTACAAACAAACTTGATCCATTATTATTTTGAAATTTGTAAAAGTATTGGTAAAGGATAAATTGTCCTTTTAAGGGATCTCTGGATGTGACCCATGTTATTATAGAGGATTTCATATCCAAATAATCAACTTGAGGCTTAATCAAAGAATTCTTACTAAAATGTAATTAACAAACATTTGTTGGATTTTCATCAAAACGAACATATATATAATTTGTAGTGCTTGCTTACTAATAGAAATGATGAATTAATTTCTTAACCAAGTGTTGACATTGTACTTTTCCATATATTACTTGCAATTTCATCCCAAATATCTTTGAATGCCTTGGATGAGTGATAGGGAAGAACATTGCCTATGGTACTAACCCCTATAATTTGTTGACTATGTTTTCACCAAAAATGTCATTTCTAGTACAAGTACCAAATTTAAGAGAATTTTTTTTAACATGTCTAACTATAGGATGCATGTTTGAGAATATGTGGAAAAATTTCAAAAAATTTCACCATATCAACTACAAGATATTAGCATTTGAATTGATAAAATTCTTTTTTTTGCCCTTGCAAAAAACAGGGCAGCTGCACTTTACAAGGTTATATTTGTATAAACAAATATCCATGTTGGTGGTGCTTTGTTAGATTCATTCTCCAAGACAAGTTGGCTACATCCTCAGAAAAATCTAGATCATTTGGAATCGTACAATATATAGAAAAAAAATAGTAAGAAGAAAGAACTAGAGAATGATTCAAAATACAAAATTGTTACAAATTTAGTTATGGAGTTAGAAAATGCCAATCCCAATAGTTGCAATGTTGTAATAAACAATCTACATCCTATGATTTTATTTTTTTCAAAAAATATTGAAAGTGTAGTTAACCCGTAAAGGAACATTTGTCCCTTTGTAGGACAAGTGGGATTTTCAGCAAGTAACTAGTCTCAAATTTTGTCATGTTTTTTTTAACTTCTGTACAGATGGATTCATCATATTTTTATTAATGTTAATTAAATAACATTTAAAGGCATTTTTCTAAATTCGATTTTAAATCCCTAATTAAAATTAATTGCTTAATTATTTTTCTGAGAAAGAGACGAGGTGGAAGTGCCAACTGAAATACGAAAAAAGCAAGAAAATAAAAACATTTTCTTGAAAACCAGGGAAAACTTGACAGAAACATTGCTTTCTACACAGCGAATCCCGTAACCTAATCGACATCTCCAATCAAAAAGCAATGACCAGAACTTCTTACTGACAAAACGTGTAGTCCAAACAGTAAAAGAATTGCTGTAATTCTTGGTGGACATCCAAACCAGACCCATGCACAAGCGTCACATCCACATGGGAAAGCAGCATCGAAATTCACAAAACAAACGCCCCGACAGAAATCACGACAACATAAAAAATGAGAGAAAAATATATGTTCACCAGCACTCGATGAACTATGATCATGACGCACGACACAGCAGAAAGCCAAATCCGGAGACAACACCAACAAACGCACAGAACATGCTACCTCATCCACATCACAACAGACTCAGTGAAGTGCAAACAAAACCAGAATAAACAAACACATCATCCAATCAGATACCACATAAAAAAACAAAAACTCACAGTACAGTCAATAACTAAACGCAACATCCACACTTCCCAGGCTCCAAGGTTACAGCAAAAATGCCTGTAATATTATTGACTCAAAAATTCACATCCAGGGCTACCAAAAGCCCTGCCATCTTCGGTCAAGCACCCAAGTCTGACGCTGCTGCGCCTGCAGCAGGTAAATCGAACAAACACATAATAAAGTGAACGAATCGAGAGACGAACTCCAAACTGCAACCCACTCGAAATAATGAGCCTCTAGCGAATGCTCCCGCACTATTCACTTCTTCTTGGCAGCAGCCTTGGTGATCTTGGCGCCGGTAGCATCCTTCTTCTCCACACTCTTGATAACACCCACAGCCACAGTCTGCCTCATGTCGCGAACAGCGAAACGACCCAGAGGAGGGTACTCGGCGAAGGTCTCCACAGTCATGGGCTTAGTAGGAATCATCTTCACGAAACCAGCGTCACCGTTCTTCAAAAACTTAGGCTCCTTCTCCAACTCCTTGCCAGAACGACGGTCAACCTTCGTCAAAATCTCGGCGAACTTCACCGCGATGTGAGAAGTGTGGCAATCCAGCACCGGAGCGTAACCGTTGCCGATCTGACCAGGGTGGTTCATGATGATAACCTGGGCAGTGAAGTTCGCAGCCTCCTTCGCAGGGTCGTTCTTCGAATCCGAAGCCACGTAACCACGCTTCAGGTCCTTCACAGCCACGTTCTTCACGTTGAAACCCACGTTGTCGCCGGGGTGGGCCTCCAACATAGACTCGTGGTGCATCTCCACGGACTTCACCTCAGTAGTCAGACCAGTGGGCGCGAAGCACACCAACATGCCGGGCTTGATCACGCCAGTCTCCACACGACCCACAGGCACAGTGCCAATGCCGCCAATCTTGTAAACATCCTGAAGGGGAAGACGCAGGGGCTTGTCCGAAGGACGCTTTGGCTCAGACACGTTGTCAAGAGCCTCAAGCAAAGTAGGGCCCTTGTACCAGTCCAGGTTGCTCGACCTCTCGATCATGTTGTCGCCCTCGAAACCGGAGATCGGAACGAACGGAATCTTGTCGGGATTGTAACCCACCTTCTTCAGGTACGAAGACACCTCCTTGGTGATCTCCTCGAAACGAGCCTTGCTGTACTTCGGAGTCGTCGCGTCCATCTGAAATCAACAGAAATCCCACGATCACACAATCAGACAGAACAATTCATGTGCGATTGGCCACACATCGCACTCAATTCAGCAAAACAGAAACCAAGGATACCAACACACACCGCACACATCCACGCACGAAGACCAACACACAGGGCACACAACAATTGCAATACTCGCTCACCTCATTAACATCACTCGCCCATACCCACTCCACAAACAAGTCCGCTACTAACACTGAAAAAAATCATGACCAACTCAAAGAAAACAGACAAATAAACACACTGCTCACCTTGTTGCAGCAGCAGATCATCTGCCTCACTCCAAGGGTGAAAGCCAACAAAGCGTGCTCGCGGGTCTGACCATCCTTGGAAATACCGGCCTCGAAACCTCCAGTCGTAGAGTCGATGATCAGAACCGCGCAATCCGCCTGGGAAGTACCCGTGATCATGTTCTTGATGAAATCGCGATGCCCGGGAGCGTCAATCACGGTGCAGTAGTACTTCACCGTCTCGAACTTCCACAAAGCGATATCGATCGTGATACCGCGCTCGCGCTCCGCCTTCAGCTTGTCCAACACCCACGCGTACTTGAAAGAACGCTTGTTCATCTCCGCGGCCTCCTTCTCGAAGCGCTCGATCACACGCTTGTCGATGCCACCCAGCTTGTAGATAAGATGGCCCGTGGTCGTCGACTTGCCGGAGTCGACATGGCCGATGACCACGATGTTGATATGAACCTTCTCCTTACCCATCTTGGACGATCTATCAAACCAGACATTCGGATCACAAGTTTTCAGGAAATTGTAATCATTTAAAGAAGATTATTTACAGTAACCTAAATAAAACCTTAGGGTTAGAATCGTGGAGGACTAACAAACCTAGACTCCCGACAGAGATTCACAAGCACATCAAAAGTTGCAGACTTTCGGGTTTAAACCACAAAGAAAAGCTCAAAAAGTACCACCACACTACAGACAGTAAGAACGAAATGAAATAAATACAAGAAAGAGATGCATCTCCTGCGCAACTACACACCATACAAAGCAAGCGAAAGGGAAGTAGATTGCAGAGAGTTCTGAGAGGAATTGCAAACCCGAGGGTTTCAGAAAACCTACCAGGACAAGAAAACGAAAATTCACAAAGGCGCACCGCGAATTCGCGAAAGATTGAAGCTCGGAAAACTCACCGTAACGCAGGAGAGAGTCGCAGAAAGGCAACGAGGAGCAGGCCGGCGAAGCCCGCAAGGGAGTGCGCAGAAAACAGGAAACCTAACGAGTCAGGCTGGAGAGGCTGAGATCCGAACACAACTCACAAGATATACATTTGCAGTCCAAGTCTCGTCTCTATTCTGAGACCGTCGATTGCGCCGGAATCGGACGGACATTACCTGGTATCGCGCGTGGTCCTCCGCACGGTTTGTCCGTGAGTAAGTCTGTGTTCCAGTTAGGGCGGCTGCACAAGTACCGATGCAGGGGCCAGATACAGGGGCAAGGTCATAGTGCACCGGTACCCGGTATCTGATTTTCTTCTTGTTACTTGCTGTATATAATATATAATCAAATTATGATACTTGGTGTGTATATATATATATATACAATTAAAGAAAAATTGAAATAAAATAAAATAAAATAATTTTTTTTTTTTTTTTTAAAAGTAATTATTGGCACCAATGCTCTTTGCCCCCTTATTTTCAAGAATTAGCCAAGTGTATTTAGGAAAGAATGTCATATGGTGGTCAAACTTCTATGCCCTATGCTAGGAAAAACTCTTTTGCTTTGAGGCAAATATTCGTAAACCTTCTTCAATGTTTTGAGACCACATGCCATGTTTATACAAAAGAACTTAAAGGGTTAAACATGGTATGTAGTTTCAAAACGTAAAAGAACTTTAAGGCCAAAAACTGCTTCAAAATATTAGTCTCTAAATTCTTCATCTATATTTATTTTTTAACAAATCTAATTGTAGGAAAGATTGTAGGATCTGTTAGTTAACTTATTAGAATATGCCCTTACATAATTTCAAATACTACTACAAAATTTAGTGTTTTGAGTGATTTGATTCACTTTTCTATTGATTTGAATAGTAGTCTGTTGATTTGGACAAAAATCAACAAAAAAATAAACCAAATCAACACAACCAAATCAAGAGAAAAACTAAATTTTCTAGTAGTGAAAATAAGAAACCTTACCAATTGTAAAATCACAATGCTTGGATTTAAAAAGAAGTGCTTTTTTTCAATGGTTTGTTAAGTATTTTTTTATGTATTCCCAACTTATTCCTTCAATATATTAGGGAGAGTTTCAAGTTCTAAGATCTACACATTTTTAGGCAAAAATTTGAAAAGAAGTGCTTTTTTTCATATTCATGCTTGGAAAAGATAGTAAGTAGAATGGGATATTGAATGATTTAAAATATTAAATTGTTAAGAATTTAGTTATAGAATAGAAAATTTCAATCCCAAATGTTAAAATGTTTTAATAAACTATAATCTACATCCTATAATTTTATTTTTTACAAAATATTGAAAATTGAATTAAATAAATGACTTCAAATTTTGTTTTAGAAAAAAAAACATTCTACGACTATCTATAAACTAAAACTCCTCGTAACTTTCATTTTATATTTTTATTAATCAAAATGGAATGATTCAAAGATTTACTCATGAACATAAATCTTGAAATCAATTTCAAATTTTTATTCCTTAAATTTTATTTTTTTGAGCTATCTAGGTTGCCTAGGCTTCAAAAGAAACTATACATTATATTATTATTATTATTTTTATTGTGTAGTCAAAAGTATGAAAATTGTTGCACCTTGGAGCTACTCTTTGAACACAAGTTGTGTGAAAATTCCAAAGGAAAAAAATGAAAATTTCCTTTGTAAATGGATGACTAAAAATACTATGTTGCCAAAAAATGCTACTTGGTCCTTTAGTGGTTAACAATGTTATCAGGTTTGTAGGAAATAATAACCTTTTAATTCTTCTTTATGATTTATGGTCTTCTTTTCAAAGAATCAAACAAATCATGTAGATAATAATAAGTAGTCTTTTTATATATTCATAAGATGGAGAATATGAGCTTATTTGTTTTTGATGTTGAATTCACTGACAAAATGAAATGAAAATTTAAAAGGCATTTAGGACTTAAGATTTAGAAAAGTAAAACATAAAAAATAAAGTAGAATACAAGGAAGATAAAAATAAAAGTAGATAGATTTATTGGCCATCAATTATGCCTTTCAAATTCATGATTCTTAAATTGAACTTTCATTATGAAATGTGATCAATTTGGTCAAACTTTCTTTGAATGAGAAGTAGTACAACAACACTAACAAGCCTAATGTGGTGAGCCCTAAGCATTGAACCTGTGAGCTTAGAACCCCAAACATATTTTTCTTTTTTAATTTAAAAAAATTCCTATTAGAGAAAAAATTTATTTGGACATTTGGCGTCAAATTTAGTTTCTTTCTATAACTATGGAGTGTAATCTTATTTTTTCTACTTCCAATTATTACTATGATTGGAAAACTATTATGAAAGTTTAGGGCACCTTGATATTTAGTTCACCTATTCACTAGGCTACTAAGCCAAATTGAACTCTATTTAGAGAAAAATGATGGGATTGTTTGTTGAATGAACCTACTTTTGTCTATTCCAACAAGCATATATTTTCAACAACCAACACAATTTGTGAACTTGCTCCAATCATTTGATAATTGTTGACTTCTAACATTAATAGTAAACTAATCAATTGGCTTTCTTTTTATTCTTCAACAATCTATGACTTCACTATATTCTCAAATGATCTTCTAGGATTTGCTTATTGAAATGATGGCAATTGGTCAATCTTTTGTTAAACAATCTATGATTATTATTTTTATTTATTTATTTTAAATAAAAAATTGCAAAATTTATCTTCACATCTTGTTGAACCTAATTTCTTTCTAGATCTTCTTATTAATCACCGACTACAAACAAATAATGCAAGACAACTAGACAAACATTCTTGAACAACATTCAATTTGTCAAATAAAATTGTCAATTTGACCTTAAATTCAAAATGTCTCATAGTTTTTTTGTTTTTTTTAAATGTTTGTAATTATAACAATTTTGATTTTTCTAAGTGCCATCATTTGTTTTTAATTTTTTTTTTCTTAAGTTCAAAAGTTCAAAAATTTCTAGATTGATAATAGTATTAAAGCCTATGAACTTGGTATACAATCCTTTTGATTTTCTATAATTGACGTATAGGATTTTCTTATATTAATATCCTACAAGGTTTTATGTCTTGCATAGAATGAAAATATCTAAATTATAAATTCTTTTTAATTTTTTTAATTTTTTACTATCTATTTTTAGATATATTAAAAATTATAATTTTATTATCAAGTCTTTATAATTTACTCTTGGCTTTATATATAGATTCATTTGTTTCAATATTTTATTTTAATTATTTTCACAATTCATTAATTATCATTTTCACAACTATTATTTTTAAAGAGGTTTTAAGAATAATAATTTTTGATGTTTCAATGAAAGGCTAAATCAATCAAT
Organism: Rhytidiadelphus loreus; assembly: GCA_947034895.1. NCBI lineage: Eukaryota > Viridiplantae > Streptophyta > Bryopsida > Hypnales > Hylocomiaceae > Rhytidiadelphus > Rhytidiadelphus loreus. Next base: position 21,789,054 of record OX344763.1, read on the forward strand.
TACCAATTTTGAAATACAATTTTCCTTTCTAGAGGTATCATAAAAAAATTTATAATTTATAATTAAGGGATTATAGGACCAACATACATGTCATCTTTCTTGAGATTATGCTTTCTCAATACAAAGATACATATTCTAAGATTGTCCAAACATTCTTTAAAGTATATTCTTAAAAATTTTAAACTTCATATTCCTACTTACATCTTAGATACAAATAGCCGGAACCTTTCCACAGTAGTGGTGCCAAATGTAAGTTGGATTTTTCCTTCCTCTAAAGTCAAAATCCAAGGTTACTAGTATAGGGATTATTTGGGAAAGGTCTATTTGTCTATCTTCTAAGTATCTAAGGTCACTTTAAAAGTAGGTTATAATAGGAAAATAATATATTTATTTTTCAATAAATTTCAAGATGCTTTAATTTAATCTATTTGATATTGGCAATTGGACACTACACAATATATTACCCAATTATACAATAAATCGAATTGGACTCCCTTGATTTCTAAATCACTAGTCAATTGGACGCAATCACAAGGCTTGTTGACAATGCCACAAGTGAATTGGACCAATTTATAACTAGCAGTTTCTCTTTTAGTAACAATACAATCCAACTCACCACAAACTATCAAATTGTTAGAATTGATTCATTAGTCTGTTGCTAAGTCTGGTAAGCTGCTAGCCGGTTCTCAAGTACAATTAGCTTGGTTTTCAACCTCTTTCAACTAGACTCAATGGTCTACAAGCCTAACGATTTGCCAATTTCTATAAACCATTAGACACTACAATTTGTTGCAAACAAATTCTAGGCTAATCGCTCAATTACAACTCACACAACAATAAATCAATAATATCAACACACACACATACACAAATTAAATAAAGAAAATGGCCATTTAATACATTCAACTTAATTTCTTCTTCAATCACTTTTAAACATTAGATGGGTTTTCCCTACTGGGGAGGGCTATGAGTTCCGAGGTGGAAACCCCTCCGAATTTGGCCAAAACAGGCTGTTCGCGAGCTTTGCTGACCTGGCAGAACGACTGCCACGTTCTTTTTTAAAAATTTAAAAAAAAATTTAATTTCTTATACACATTCTAATACTAGTCTAGTTAAAGATCCTACGGTGGGTTTGCAAAAGAAATCAACTTTGTTTTCCATTTTAAGAACTTTAGAATTTTTTATTTTTTATTTTTTTGAAAAAAAATAAAATCTGACACCCGCGTTCGATGGGGGCCGAGGGAACGGAGCTGGGAACGGGCCTGAAACGGCCCTCCAGCCCCCCCAAATCCCATCTAATGTAGTAAACAACTTATCTTATTGCCAATTTGACTTCTATGCTTGTCCGACTCGTTCGTCCATCCAACAAGTCCACTTTTTAGTCCTACTCGGACTATAATTATAATTTCAATCTTCTTCAGTTGTTCCAATAGTTTATCAACTTCCATGCTACCCGGCTCAGTCATCAACTAGGTAGCTTCACTTCTAAGTCCTTCCTGGACTTTGTCATTTGTAAAATTGACAACTTGATTTGCCAAGTCAATTTGCCAATTTTACTTGCCAGCAGTCGATTTAAAAAAATGCTCTCCTAGACTTCTCACAAGCTAGTGGCATATTATATGAATAATTGGCGATTTGTATACAATAGGGATCTACAAATTCACAAGGTGCTAACACAAATACAATTTCAGCCATCTCACAAAAGGCAAATTGCACATATACAATCACAATGACAATACTTAAATTTCTAAAAGAGGAATCAATTGAAGGAATATACAAGTACAAACCGCCAATGAGCCATATACAAAAAATAGACATTGATATGAACTAAAAACTTAAGTCCAATGGACCTAGCTATATAGCTTCTTGAAAAGTTGCACAACGACTAGTCTAAACTTTGATCCTAAAAGACACTTAGCTAAATTGCCACCCTTCCAAACTTGCCCAATTAACCTAGTTTAAATCTAATTTATAAGCCTTTTTTATATTAATGTAAACTAATTGACAACTTGTCTTTTCACAACTAAATTGAAACAACTTGACCCTACCAAAAAAACATTAAAAGGAAAAATGACAAATTATGGAAAATGATTATGATTACAGTGTGGACACTAATTGACTTGCTAATCTAGAATTGATACTATATATTGTCAATTGTTTGTGAGTGAATTTAGCTTTGTTGATTAAAGGCTAGACAATTAACTTCAAGAAATAAGAATGAAATTTTCATCCTAGAGAAGTTGGAATTATGCCATCAAGAAGTTGTTGAGGACCTGATAAATTGCTTTGAAGATTAAGTGAACCAATGAATGCCAATTAGAAGCTCAAGTGGCAAAACAAGGATATTGCTCTAAAATACTTTAGGGGAGTTTCCGTGTCTTTGAATTGTACAACAAGTTGTATTTGAATTCTATTATCTAAATGTCAAATTGTTTTATATAGTTTAATTTGTAATGAAATTGTAATTGGGCAAGTTGACTGGATTAGTAGAATATTAATGTTGTACGTGTAAGGAAGATCTTGTATGTGTATGTATGATCAATTGACCATGAAGCGATTTCTAATTTGGAATTGTATATAAAGAATTGATAGGATAATGATAAATTGCCAATTATAGATTGTAAATGTGTATTTTACATTTTTCTATAAGATACAAGTGACTTTAGTTACAATACGTTAGACTATTTGACTATTCCTAAGATTGGAACCTTTATACTATTTGTTCTTGGGTTTTAGAAGTAACAAAACTAGGCAAACATTTTGGCACCGCTGCTGGGGAATGGTCTTGGCTTACGGTGGCTAAATTGTAGAATAAGAATAGGATTTTTTATTTTTAATTGATAAGGAAATTCTCAAGAATAAATTAGGAAAAACAGATTATGTATCTTCTTTGTGTTTATGAAAAACTTTAAAGATGATATAAATTTTTTCTAATCAATTTCTCTTACAACTCCTTATCAAATTTTATGAAGTTCTTTGATACAAAAATGGAAAATACCAATAATAAATTTTCTTTCTTTTAAAAAACTTTAAAAAAAATATAACTTAACCCTTGAAGGTCCATTGGGCATAGTAGATACGTTGGCGTATATGTGGCAATAGTTGTTAGTAGAAAGTTCCAAATTCAAACCTCGATAGTTCATTAGAACCATGTCAACATGAATTTTTATTTCACTCTTATCTTAAACCTCTAAGAGGTGTAGAACCATGCCAAATAGAATGAAATACTATTGTAGAATACTAGCTAGAATGGGTTTTCTTGACTTTTAAGGGTTAAGATTCTAAAAAAGAAAATTTGTGTATTGATTAAGCACACCAACATTTAAGACATTTTTCTAACTCTAATTATACCAATTTGTAAAGAAAATGTTTTAGTTAAGCTTATTTTTGTTGTAAAAGCTTAAGAAAAACGTGCATTGAACAATTATTTGAATTCAAGGGTAAATTGGCAAGTTCATGTGAAAAATTAGTTGTTGTTCAAGGAGAAATTAGTTGTCATGGATTACTTGTCTATTGGGAGTAGTCACCAAGAAATATTGGACAAATTAGGTCAAATACATTGTCATAAAAATAAATAAATAAAATAAAATAGAAAATTATTACTATTAGAAGTACAATAATTAGAACAGATTTGTAGCTTATAGCATGTTGTTTTTCTTATCATGAAAAAATAAAAGAATAAAACAAATAATAATAATAAAAGTCTAATCATGATTACAAAAGTATCAAAATGTTTTTGAAAAAAATTAGATAGATATAGATATAGTGAAATAAGTCTTTAATATAATGAAATATAAAATATAATATAAAAAAAAATTTAATATATTAAAATAATAATAATAATAATTTTATTATATATATATATATAATATATATAATAAAATTATATATATATATATAATAAAATTATATATTTTAATATAATAAATATAATATTTTGATATAATCTAGTAATACTTTTAAAATTTAATATTTAAAATTTAAAATTTAAATATAAAAATATATATTAAATATTTTTTAAATTTGTGACTACAATACAGATTGGATATTAAATTTCAATATATTTTAATTTTAATTTGTGACTACAATAAATGACATCTACATCAAATTTAATTATTATTTATTTATTAAAAATAGTATTTTTTATTTTTGTTTTTACTGATGTTCAACCTTGTTCAGGCCAAAAAAAATTAAAAATTAAAAGAAAAATTGAAATAGATGTATTGATTGTTTTACAATAAAGTGACTAATTGTCATCATTTTAGTTGTTTGAGTGAATAATATAGTTAGACTAAACTCATAGGCTGCCTATTGAAAAGCAAGAAAATACCAATTGTCATATATATACGGCTACTATGAGAAGTTAGTTGTTTTTATCACAAATTTGGAGTAAACTTGCTATAAAATTTAATTATGTTAAGCCATGGAATATTGAGATAGGTCAAATTGAAAAATAACTAAAAGTCAAAATGTCCTAAACTTGTTTTGTGAGAAAGGAAAAACAAATATAAAAACAACAAAAAACATGATAATAAATAGTACTCCCTCCGTCCCAAAATGATCTTGTTCGACAAAATGTTCCAGATTAAGGTCAAAAATTAATATTTTTGAATTTTGTTTTGAGCTAAAAATAAAGGTCTATGCTCTCTTTTTGTCCTCCGAATTTGAGCTGTAGATTCATTTTTGAATTTGAATTGTAGAGCTTTGAAATGTGATTTTTTTTGGCCATTTGAGAGGAGCACCGCTGGCCAATTGATTGAACACTTTGCGCATTGTTTGTCGTCATTTTTTCTCTTCCCGTTGTATGAGTTGTATTTCCCGCGTCCGCCACAGACTTCCGCGTCCACCGCTTATTTCTTAAAAGTGCTGCAAATAACCGCAACTCGGATTGCATTGATTACCAAATCTATGCACTGTTCCTGCTTAATTAAGAAGCCTCCAATTTAGATGTGCACTTTTGATGTTAGGTCTGTGCTATCAAATCTACAAACCCAAAAACTTCATCGCACTCCCAACTCAGTCCCTTGTTGCCGAAGCAAGTAGCCTTGAAACTTGACCATACTATAAGAAAACTGTGTTTTTAGAGATTAGGAGATTTAGACATTTGCACGTCTCTATTTGACATTTTCCTATGTCTACAAGGACGTCTAAAAAATTGCATCCTGCGCAAACTTGCCAAAAACATCAAAAATAAAGTCAACACTCTGGATGGTAACGTGCATTAAATCCATGATTCCCTAAAACTATTCGAGCAGTCTAGTATTGGTCTAGCAGAATTAGAGCATTGAATCCATGATCCCTCGAAACTGTTCGAGTAGTCTAGCATCGGTCTAGCAGAATTGGATCCTCAATTGGAAGCAAGGGAACGTGTTCGGCAACAACGTGACGATGGGATCATGCATGCTCCCAAAATGTGTAGTTCAACAACATAAATGCTATGTTGACGAAATACTATATAATTAATTCAACCAAAAATCTACACCAAGTAGATAGCGAATATTGAAGGTACCACTACAACAAAAACAATGTTTTATGACTGCAAAATATGAGTGCAATGAATCATAAAATCAAAAAATATGACTCACACAAAAATCACTGTAGATGACTCGGATTATGACTGATTGCAGTTGTTTAGAAGTAGTCGCTTCAGACATCAATTATATTGGCAATCATATAAGTTGAAAGGTATAAATAGCCATAATTAGCCATAGTATGCCAACAAGGCGTATATTTTGACTATCTTTGATTTTTTCTTAAGCTGCCCGGATAAATGAAAAAATCCTACGTAGAATATGACTACATTGAGTCATATTTTTTGATGACGTGGAATATAACTGAGGTGAGTCATATTTTTTGTTATTATAGAATATGACTGCGGTGAGTTATATTTTTTGTTGATGTGGAATATGATTGCGGTGAGTCATATTTTTTGTTGATGTGGAATATGAGTGCGGTGAGTCATATTTTTTATTGATGTGGAATATGACTACGGTGAGTTATATTTTTTGTTGATGTAGAATATGACCGCAATGAGTCATATTTTTTGTTGATGTAGAACATGACTCAAGTGAATCATATTTTTAGCTAATGTTGGAATATGACTCTCTTGAGTTATATTTTTGAACGATGTGGAATATGACTCTTATGAGTCATATTCTTGGTTGGCATGGTAGTTCACATGGATGTCTTTGGTAATTTTATGATTGATTGCAATCATGTTTTGGGAAGCATAGTCATATTTTGGTGTAAATAACTATGAGCATTATATGACTATAGGTAGTCATATTTGGGCCAATATATATTATGAAATATAACTCAAGCAAGTGATATTCTAAATTATTAACAATCATATTTCTTAGATTTGTGTGTGCTATTTGTGATTGAGGTGATTGAGGTTTGTAGATAGGATTTTTGGACTGTTTTTGTGTGTTTTAATGTAATAACCTTGTGTGTTTTGCTGACTTTTTAAGTTGATTTTGTATGATTTTGGTGCTATTTGGTTGTTTTAGAGAGTTATTTGACATTCAAGTGGTTATTTTCCAGGTTTCAATTCGGGTTTATATTCCCATTTTCATGCAAATAGGGCTGAGTAGTGGGCGGTAAGTGCAGGGGTGAATAGAAATAGTCAGGTTGATGTCCGACTGACTGTTGATTTAAGGGTTGAGCGGTTGGCATTTGTAGTCCTAGTTGGCGGGGTGAGTGAATCCAGTTGGAAGTTGATGTTGAAGAAGGAGGTGAGTGGTTCTGACAGTTAGGTGGGGATTCCAATTCGGTAGTTTGAAGTTAGTTAGCCAGTTTCCTAATCGGGAGGTAACTGTCAGTTCCGGAGGATGTCCTACTTGGGTTTGGTTGCTAGCCATTTTCTTTTCACCCACTGCTAGAGAGAGTGTCCCAGCTGGTTAGGCTGTGTTTGTTTGTTTTTGCTGATTTGGTGTGTGTGTCCAAGGTTGGATGTGTGATGTGTTCAAATTGGTTAAGTTGGAAGTATCCTATGTGGAAGCTATGAGCTATTCGGGGAAGAAAGCTGCAAGTTGTCTGTAGGGTTGTTGGAGTGCTAATGTGCTGGAGTGTTGAGAGTCAGTGTCAAATCTGATCCTAGTAGGCTGAGGAGAGCCAAAAGAGTGAAGTGGAAAGAAATTCCAGTTTGGAGATAATTGTATAACTATTCGGAGGAAACTGGTGAAGTTAAAAATTCAGGATAGTATTTCCTGAGAGCTGTAATGTTAAATTTTAGAGTGGTTACTATGGATATAAGGAAAGACTTATGTAGAGCTCTAATCGGTTTTGGAAGGCTGTGAGTTTAGACAGCATTGTGATTAGGAGTGAGGAACTTAAGGCAGTGGAGTGAATTGATTTTGAGAAGACTGTGATTACTATTTGGAACGGTGATTTAATCACCAACCCGGCTAATATAAACGGAATTTTTATGCTGAGTTAGTATTTGCAGTCATGATGTCTGTTTATTGTGACATGGTGAATGTGCATGAGGTTGGAAGCTTGGTTGTTGTATGTTGTTTGTCTCCAGATTAGGAGCATGCTTGTGAGGTTGTAGTCCAAGTCGGATGTAATTGGGTTATAATCTGTGTTTGTGCTATGCTGGATTCTAAGTCAGGTGTGACTTGAGTGAGTCTGAGTCAGTTTCCAATTTGGGGTTCTATGTGTCGTTGTAGAAGTTGGATGATTATTACCAGTGGGGATATTTAAATCTAAGTCAGTGATTAAAGCTGCATAGGGTCAGTTGTGATGGATGTGGTGCTTGGTTTCCAAGTGAGATGCATGTGTTTTTGAGTTTGAGCAGCTAGATTGGGGAAGTTAACAGGCCTGCATATGCTGGTTGCTTTTAATTTCTACTTGGGTTGGTTCTTGTTTGTATGTGTATGTGTATACTGGCTGATTGAAAGTTTATTAAGTCCTTTAGAGTGATTGATTTAAAATGAAGAATACAGCGAGTGATAAGCAAAGTTCTGAATTAATTAAAAAGGAATGTAAATTCTGTAAGTGCCAAAACTACACAAGGCAAATGTGTACAAAGGGAGGGAGCAATTCCAAGTTGGTGAAGGAAGATGCTGTGGTTCCCCGAGAAGGAGACAAAGTCGTAATTGAAAAGATTGCAGATCAAGTGGATTAAAGATTTAATTACCTGGAAGTTTCTCTTACCCTTGTGGCCCTTAAGAGTGGAGCGGATTAAATTGAGTAATTAGCCAAATATTGTGAGGAAAAACAATTTCTTGTGGGATAAAGGAACATATTTCTTTCATTTTGTCCTAGTTGCAATGACTTGTTGGCCTTGTTGACTTCTAATTAGAGATATTCCTATTAGACAGACCTCCCTAGGAACGAACTTTACTATTGTTTAGGTAATTCCAATTAGGTTCTAAATTAATCTACAAGGTTCAAAATAGCTTCAATTACAAACTACAATAATGTTTTCTATACATTTTAAATGGATTTGACACATTGCAATCATACATTAAAATGATTTAACAATTGAATAAAAGATTTCATATAGTTAAAAACAAATACATATGATTTTAAAGATATAAATGAAACAATTATATTGGAGAGGGAATATATAAGAAGAACTGTGACTCCTTTCAATGACATTTATAATGTATTAGTCACAAATACAAAATATGTATATCACAATAAATTATTTACACAAGTCAATAGAGACTATATTTCTTACAATAATATGAAGTGAGTTGCAAGTAGCTTCCAACAACTTTGTTCCAATTTTGTTACCTGCACATACAATTTAAGAAATAGGAGGCTAATTTTTAATGAACATACAACAAAGCTCAATCTTCAAAAGTTTACAACAATAGAAAATATGTAATACAAATTTAGGGTAAGAAGAAAAACAATGGTGATGCAAGGAACAAGAAGAAAAAAGGCAACAAGTGTTAAAAGATAACAACAAATACAAGTTAAGATGCACAAGAAACAATAAGGAGCAAGTACTAAGAGGTAACAAGAAACAACAAAAAAGAGTTAACATGCAACAAAAAGAAACAAAGAAACAAAAAAGAACAAAAAATAAGAAATAAGAAATAAGAACAAGAAATAATTAAAATGCAAGAAGAGATAATTAAGATGCAAGAAGAAAAACAAGAAGCAAGAGTGAAGATGCAACAAAAGACAACAATTCTAAGAAGTAAAAGTAACTCAAGATGCAACAAAAGACAACAACTAAGAAGCAAGAGTGAATTCAAAATGCAACAAAACACAACAACTAAGAAACAAAAGTGAACTCAAGATGCAACAAAACACAACAATTAAGAAACAAAAGTGAACTCAAGATGCAACAAAATACAATTAAGAAGCAAGAGTAAAGATACAACAAAACACAACAACTAAGAAGCAAGAGTGAAGATGCAACAAAAATAACAACTAAGAAGCAAGAATAAAGATGTAACAAAAAACAACTTAGAAGTACAAAAGAAGAAGCAACAATAGGTAAGAACTAAGAAACAACAAAAGGTAAGGAAGAAGAGTCAAAAGAAGTAGTGACTAGGATTTCAAAACCCTAAAAAAATGACGGCTACGGTTTCAAAACCCTAAAAAGTGGTGGTTAGGGTTTCAAAACCCTTAAAAAGTAGTGATTAGGTTTCAAAATTTTAAACAATGGTTTGTCTATATTTTTTTTGATTGCTCATGTTTTTCTTAGGTTGCCCCAAAACAAAAAAATGTTACTACCATGAAAATATGACTAATATTATAACTCAATGTTCTCAAACAAGTTCCCTACCGTTCCCTATGAAATACTTTGGTGTTCCCGACGGACGTATAATATATGCCCATGAAGTACAAAGCCCCAAAATGACTGGCAGTCATATTTTGCAGTCATATTTCTCCCCAAGGTATTGACCTCCAAGAATATGACTGCGAGTAGTCGCCAGTCATCCTCAGTCATATTTTTGTAGTTATAAAACACTGTTGTTGTTGTATTGTAGGGATTACAAAATGTCACTGTACAAACTTTTGTAGTTGTTGTTCTAGTTCAAGTTTTGTTTTTGTTTTTAATCCTTTTGTTGTATGGTACTTGGTTGAAGTATGGAGTTTCATATTAACAAAGAAAAACATGTAATGTTGTGCTCTTGGTTTGCTTATCTAAAATCTAAAGATAACTCAAGTTAGAGAGCCATGTGATGGGTGACCATCTCACACAATTTGGAGAGCACTTTATTCTGTGATGCAAATAAATGTATGTAGCATAGCTGGCATTAATTAAATTTTGACTCTATTTTCTGTTTCTATGATGGCCCAAAAACATGCTTATTCTTTAGCTAGCTGTAGAAAAACTTTGTAATTGTGAGGTATTATTACTAGTACAATATATATGAATGGTTTTTTCACCCTACTCATCTTTGCTTCTGAGTCTCCTCTACACGTCAACTGGAGAGAGAATACATCCGTTTGTTGCCATTTTGGGGGTTCTGGTGAAGTAAACGTCATCCATTCCAATTAGCACGAATTGTCGATAGTTTCTATGCTGAATTTCTTTTCATGTGTATTGATCATGCATTTTTCCATTTTGAAGCTAAAATTAGGTGTGCAAATTGGAAAAGTCATCATTCGGTTTGAGAATTAAGAAGTCATCTTGAAACATATTGAATGGCTTCAATTCTTCCTCTCAGGTATTGAAACGGCCACAAAAAATTAAATTTTCTGTCTTCATGTAGAAATTTCACATGAAGCTTCAAATCTTTGCCCCCATGTAATCTTTCAATCAATTCATTCACGCATCTGGTTGTTTAGTGTTTGCATTATGAACTTGTCTTCTTTAAACATGAGTTGCTCCATTTTAGTTACTCCATATGTGCTACAAATTAAATTAAATCTCAAATCAATGTCTAGAAGGAGATTGTTTTTGAAAACCCAGTGATGCAAATTAGAAGAGTGAAAGATAGTTCACTCACAATAGTAATTTATAGGTAGAAGAAATGAATTCTAGATGTCACGAGACAACTGCTTGGAGGACTGAGTGGTTGTCTTAGGGTTTTTTTTGTTGATAAATTGATTAAAAAAGGTAGGTGCCCAAAGAACACCACTTCTGGATGCTATGCCTACTTACTATTATTAGACTAGTCATATTTTTATATTCTCTTGTTTGTAAGTGAAAGGAGGTTCCAATGCACCAAAGAACGTGACATTTGGATATCATATGCAAAAGTTGTGAAGGATCAAAGTTTTTAAATTGGTAGATGTTCAATAATTGTTTTTTCACAATTAATTTTGGAGATGTACATAGAGTGATGATGGAATATATGCTACTTGATTGGTTCAAAAAAATTTGAATCGTTGCATTAGAAAAGCAACATAGCATATTTTTCTTTCTTATTCCGTATAGTCAAATTCTATTTTTCCTCTTACCTTTTTCAAGATTAGATGTGTCCTTCAAGTATATGGTTTCAAAAATTCCAAGGCCATTAATCTAAGGAGTCCTTGTCACTAGATGATGTGAGAGATTCCACAACTAACTTGCGGCCTATGCCAAAGTAGGCAAAATGGCTAACAAGTGAGACCATGCATTAACCATTAGCTAGTAACATTGACTTATTTATGGAATCTTTGAAGGTAGATGTCGTTGTAATCCATATTATACAGTGCAAAGTTCTCCAAACTAAAAGTTCATTCCTTTAGGTACTTTCCTGTTGACTTGTCTAAAGGGAGGGAGTATAATGATGTCATATTATGGTAATTGCAACAAAGAGGAGGGATTTGATTTTTTAGCAACCATTGAAGATATTTTTTTTGTAAATTTTAATCTTTTTTTTAACAAATGAAACGGGATTAGGTAAACAACTTTTAAAGAATATGTTTTGACTTATGAACTTCATTTATAGTCTATATTTCACTACTCCTTTCTTATTCACATTTTGAACTTCAAGGCAAAGCAGGTCATTTCATTCTTGCGTAGGGATGGAGGGGGAACAACAGTCCAAAGTTGCTTTGTTGGTCCAAAAGGCAAATATGACTAAATTGCAACGTCGATTAGGTTATGAATTTTTACTAGCTCAAAGTACCAATGGAATCTTGAAGAAAGGATCGATGACAATTGTAGCAAGGTGATTGCAAGAAACACTTGTCCTATTTCTTGTCCCCTTGGCCTTAAAAATTGGCTTTTTGCTCATAACTTTTACATTGTTTGTCCATTTGGTATGAAATTTGGAATGAAGATAGATGCCAAAGTTACAGACCTTGAATATTTTTTAATTTAAAAAAAAAATTAGTTTACTATTTTTAATTTGCCCCTGATTGGGTGTCTACCTTGGCCAATTTCGAGTTTTTTAGTCCTATTTTTGACCCAAAAATGCGAATTTGAAGCCACAAATTGGACATGTTGGAGGTCTACTAACACTGAAAGGGTTGACGTTGAGTTTTTATGAAAATAGCATCATGTCGATTGCACACACGGGGTCAAAGTGACCTTCCTTTGCGCAAAAGCTATTAAGAGGGAAAAAATTTCGTTCATGAATTTTTTGGTGCAATGCAAGCACAGTCTTTACTAGCAAAACGGCTTTTTTATGGAATTTTTTTGAATTTTTTTTGAATTACTAAAAATGAAAATCTCTACAGACCCCTTTTCTGCTATTTTCTACTCCCAATGGCTTTTGCAGTACTTCGTAGTAGTCCATAGTATTGCATAGTACAACATAGTACTAAATCAATGGTGTAGATCTGCAGTCGCCTTCAATCAATTGTGCAGATTTGTCGGGGCACTTCTAAAACGTAGTATTAGTAGTATTGCATAGTATTGCCAATCCTATGGCCAAAAAACGCAGTTTTGAACGAAAAACGTGATGTGTTTCTTGCAACTACCCAACACATCGATTTGGTTTCACCACTCGAATAATAAGCAATGTAGGGGCAAGGGGCAAGTATCCATTTCTAATGGAAACGACTTTGCAGATTTTTTTCTTGTACTTAAAGAAATTCAAGTTGAAAGAAGAAAGAGATCGATGTAACCATTGTCAAAGATATTCCGTTTAGGCAACTTAAGAACATCTGATCTTTGGCCTTTGCTATGAATGTCTCAAAGTCAACGCTACATCAACGCATAAAAAAAAATCTTTACCGCCATTCAAGTGCATTGAAACCATTCCTCACCACAGCGAATAAGAAATCTTGGCTTCAATATGTGCTATCAATGATTGAACCATCATCCCTAAACATGGAATCACCAACATTTAAGGACTAATTCAATTGTGTTCATATTGATGAAAAATGGTTCTATCTCACAGAGGAAAGTGACAACTTCTATTTGGTCCCTGATGAAGAAGAGACCCATTATATTAGAAAAAGCAAACGCTTTATTCTCAAGGTAATGTTCCTTGTTGTTGTTGCTTGCCCTTGCTTTGATTACTTGAGGAATCAATCTTTCAACGATAAAATTGAAATATATTTTCTTGTTTTTCAAGAATCTACAAAACGATCCAGTAAAAATCGTCCGATCGGTACAATGGAGACAAAGCCAATTGCAGTTATTACAAAGGAGGTTACAAAACGGATACTGATAGAGAATGTATTTCCAGACATCAAATTGGTTTGGCCACAAAGTTCAAAATCAGAACCAATTGAAGTCTTTGTTCAACAAGATAATGCGAAGCCACACCCGAGTCCAGATGACCCAATTCTAATTGAAGAGGGCAATAAGGACAGACTAAAGATCTGTTTAGTGTACGTGCCAACCACCAAACATTCCAGATACAAATAGATTGGACCTTGGATTCTTTTGAGCCATCCAATCACTACAACATCAAAAGGCGCCTAATATGATTGACAAGTTGGTTACTGCAGTAGTCACTTCATTCAATGAGATGGAGAAGGAGAAACTAAATGATGTCTTTCTTTCTCTTCAAAATTGCCTCATTAGTGTACTAAAAGTTAATGGTGGCAACAACTACAAGCTCCCTCACATAAGCAAAGCAAGATTAGCAAGATTGGGCCGTCTTCTTATAAATTTACAATGTCTTGCCAACATATTACAAGGTGCTCTAGATGCTATTCATGACATATAGATCACCAGATAGAAAAATTATGGCATAAGCAACTAGAGTTTTAGTTTGATGGATAGCAAAAAAAATCTCGAGGAGGACACTCTCCACGTTTTAGCAACCCATCTGCGGCAGAAAAAGTAATATAAGTAATACACTTTAAAATTTAATTTTTTTTTCCAAAAAAAAATTACGGATAAATTTTACTACTTTAGAAGTTTATGGTTTGAATTATTGGTATTTTTTATGTGATAGTAATTAGTTATAAATTTTTGAAGAAAAAAGATACATTGTAAAGTTGAAAATAACTTTCACACATCTATATTATATAAGAAAAAAAAATTGAAAAATGAAAAAAAAATTCTATAGAATAGCTTTCTATTGAAAGTTTATTTTGGTTGAATATTGATGCAATAGTCATCTTCATGTGAGCTCTATAAATATTTTAGTTGGAGAACATGCCATTTTAGTTCATTTTTCAACCCTTTCTAGACAATATATCTTATGTTATTTGGAATTGAAATTTTTGTCAATAAAATCCTTTAGTCATTGTTAAACAAAGCTCAAAATTTTAGGATGAAATTATATTTTATTCAAGGTGTATTACATGTATTACTTTTATCGCCATCACACGTGGGTACCCCAAATGTAGTGAGAGTGTCGTCCCCGTGAAAAAAATACATTTTGTATCTTATAAATTGTATCTACATGGAAAACTTTGGTTCATCCCATTTGAATTAGTGATGTGAAAGTTGTGGACAATTTTCTTTTGCAAGCAACCAAAATATTTTCTTCCTAAAAGATAGAATTCATATTTTATTTCAATTTTTTGCAATTTAAATAAAATTTCACAAGGTTCTAATCTCATGGTAGAATAATCTCACTATTGGGATTATTGTGTTTGAGAAATATGTTAAAACTAGTAATGGTGTAGTTTTCATTTCTATTTTGAACCTAATTCTACTAAACAATTGTTTAACCCCTGAAGTCCCATTGTTCCCTCAAGGGACAAAATGGATTTTGGGCAAGCCCCCATGGTTTCAATACTTGTCGTGATTTTTTGAATTTTTTTTGTGAAGATAGAAAAACAAATTACCTTTCCGAAAATATAATTTTTATTTCAATCAGTGTCATGGAGCAAAAATTATGGCACAAAGAGCCAAAATTTTAGTTAAGTGGGCAAAAATTGCCAAAAAGAATCCCTAAAAAATATAAAAATATAAAAAAATAAAATTTTGTTTTGTATAAATTGTATTTTTATCTACATGAAAAGCTTAGATTCATTCCATTTAGATTTGTTATGCAAAAATTAAAGACAATCTTATTTTTTGGGCAATTAGAGCATCATCTTTTAAAAGAAACGAGTAGAATTCATTTTTGAATTCAAATTTCACAATTTCTCATATAAAAAGGTTCACAAGGTTAAAATCTCTTGCTAGAACAATCTCATGATTGAGATTAGTGTGTTTCGTTTCCATCTTAGAACTATTAATAGTGTAGATTTTCCTTCAATCTTGAATCTGCTTTTACTTTACAATTTTTTAATGAAAGAAAACTAGTTTGGTTTTTAAAAAAGAATTATTCTTAGGCTTTCAACTCAATTCTTCATCATATAAAATTAGAAATTCAAAATTAGTGAAGTAAAAAAATTTAAGACAAGAAGTTGAAAGCCAAAAAGGTAGTTGAGCAAGGTATAATTTTTTTTTTTTTTTTTTTTTCACTTTAAATGCAAATATCTTGTAATCTACATGGTCATAGTTTCTAAAATTTCCTCCACACACTCTTAGAGCATCCCCACCAATCTGTTTTGTATCCCTAAATATTTAGGGAGAAGACCTTAGATGGGGATGGGGATACAGAAGCTTGCGCGTACCAGTCTCGCAACAAGATCTCTACCCCAAATTTATAAAGAACTCGGTAAAAGTTGGGCCCAATTCCCTATATTGGAGCTCATATAGAGAACTTGCGAGGTCTCATCTCTATAAAGTCAAGGTTGACTAGTTTGAAGTCCTAAGTTTGGGGATAGAGAACACGTTGGTGGGGATGCTCTTACACTAGTCTAGTACAAGATCATATCAATAGATATGCAAAAAAATTGAAATATCTTTAATTTTTTTTGCTCTTTCATATAGGAGAAGTTTTAAAGTAGTTTTTGATGGAAAAAATACCTTTGGACTTTAGGGATTTATGAGTGTGAATTTTGTGTTTCTTTATTTTAATTTTTTTTGGATTTTGAATTCAATACTTTAATTTAAACGAATTGAAATACAAAATTAGTAGTGGACAAATTGGAAGTCCAAAAATATAGTCAAGTAGAGTACCAAATTTTAATTTTCTTTACTTTAAATGCAAATATTTTGTATTGTATCTAAGAATGTTTTCAGAATTTCTTCTATGTATTTTTACAATGTTGCAATTCCAGATTATATGATATAATATGCATAAAAGACAATTGTGATATCTTTTTTTCTTTTTGCAATAGAAATGACATTTTTAGTAGGTTTTCATAGCAGAAAGGCTTCCAACTTCAAGGGATAATTCCTAAAGTTCCAAAGTCCTTGTGGGGGATTATAGAGATTTTAAATATGCTTGTATGACCTCAATTTATGACATTATTTTTTTAATCATTTTTTGAAGATAGGAAATCAAATTAGCTTTTTGATAATGTATGTACAAAGTCATTTTTACAAAGTCAATTTCACAATTTCTCATAAATAAATGTTAGACAAAGTTAAATTTTCTTAGAGAACAATTTCACTACTGGGATTGTTGAGTTTTAATTCTATCTTAAAGCTACTAACAATTTAGATTTTTCATTCAATCTCATGCTTACTTCTATTTAACAAAAAATTTAAGAATGAAAATCAAATTTATTTTCAGGATTTTTTCCTCCGACTCTGAACTCAATGCTCCAGCATAAAAGAGTAGAAAATCATAATCAGTAAAACTTTGTTTTTCACTTTAAATGCAAATATTTTACAATGTAAACAATCAAAGTTTTTGAGATCTCTTTGGCACCATTTCATATATGAATTTATTTTTTACCTTTGCTACTATTTGCAATAGAAATGACAAATTAAATTTTTTTATTTTTAACAATAGAAATGACAAGAAGTCCAATATCTTGAAAGGCAATTGTAAGAGAAGTTGTCTACTTACAATTGCAAGATAAATAGACATTTCAACTCAATAGGATTAAAAAAAATTATGAAGTGTTTTTGCATCCTTGTGTCTTGGTTTTAGAGCAAGAGAGGATTCCTATTAAGGTTTAAGACAAACTAGAAGTCCTAGGACACAAGTGCAATTGAAAGAATTTTTATTGGATATAATAGTGAAATGAATATAAAATTTCTTACTATAGATCTAAAATTCATTAAAATAACACACCTTTTAAAATAAATTAGAAAACACTCCAATTTCAAACTTGAGAGTTTTTTAAAAATATTATAAAGGGACTCACCAATGACTTGTAGACAACCGTTTTGTGAGCCAACTCTCAATCTCATGTGCAGCTACATGTTAACCCCTAAAGGACTGGACTATGTTTTTTGGTTGGATAGAAATTTTGGGCAGGTACCTACGAGCGGAGATTTTTATATTTAGGGCTGAAATTTTAATAGAATGTGGGGGCCAAAAATATCTTTCATATGCACCAAATTTCATGAATTTGGAAATACAAGTCAAAAGTTATGGCCCAATATGTTACTTTTTTCACCAACAGGGCTGTTTGGGCAGATCAGAAAAAATCACTTTTTTTAGAAAAAAAATTTGGAATTGATTTTCTAGAGTTTTATATACACGAAAAGCTTTGAATCATTCCATTTTGATCAATGAGTCAAAAGTTATGAGGATTTTTTTGTTTGCGGGCAGTTTTGGATTTCCTACTCTAAAGTAAACTTTGAAACCCTTTATCTTATCCAATTTTCAATATTTTTGGACATAAATAAAATCTTAGGATGTAGATACATTATTACAACATTTCAACCATTGGGATTGGAAATTTTCAATTCCATATTTAAATTGTAAATAATTTAGTATTTTTAATCATTCTCGACTACTACCTACTTACTATTTTTTTCCTATATGTTGTACTATTCCAAATGATCTGAAATTTTTCAAGCATGTGGCCAACTTTTCTAGGAAAACAAATCCAAAGAAGCACCACCATTTAGGTCATTTTTTCATAGAAATGTGAGCTTGTGAAGTGCAGCTGCCCTGCTTTTCACAGGGTAAAAAAATTTATTTTAGTTCATTTGAATGTTTATATCTTGCAATCCACCCGGTAGAAATGTCTGAAATTTTTACCACATGTTTTTGATACTATATAATACAAGATCCTATGGTTAGATATGTCAAAAAAAAAATTAAATTTATTAATTTTAGAAACACATAAAAATTGTATGGTATACCTTAGAAATTCTTAATTTATTCATACATAGTCTGCAATACATAAAACTATGTGAAGAGAGTTTTAAATCCCTACCAATAAGACCTAAGACAATCTATTATGGAGTACACAATAATAGAAATTGTGCTCAAATGTTGAAGTGGTCATTTTAAGGTGTATGTACGTTAACTATTGTCCAACGAGTCATTTTGGTTTCCTTGGTGGTAGTACAACGTGCACCCTAAAACACAAGCAAGTCTAACAAATCATAAATTTTTCATTCATCCATCTCTTACATACTTTCATCCACTATATATTATAAAATTAACTAACCTCATTATAACTATACATTATAAGTAAGATTTTAATGAGATTAGTTCATTATAGAGGATATCATAGATGAAAATATAACAAAAAAAAATTTGGATGATTTTTTTTTAATAGGTAAGATTTTGATAAAAGAATTGACCTAACAATATTTCATTATTCCTAGCTAAATTATAAAAGTTGTTTCCCTTTTTCTTCTTCTTCTATTTAGAATTTGTTTAATCCTTGAAGGATACTGAGCTCTCAAACTGTCCAATGGATGACTTCACTATTCAATGTAGAAACAAAGAATGCACCTCTAGACTCTAGAGTGGTTCAATAATTAGAGCATTTTGTTGAGTATCTTGATCATCGGGGGGCGTGTCCTTTATGGGTTAACCAAGGAACAACAATGTGGATTCAATGTGTCGTATTGATGACTTGGGATTTTTTTGTAGCTAATAGAACTCCAAATTTTCACCCAATACTTTTTTGGACTTTTATCTTCGGTCATCACATTAATAAAAAAGGCTTTCTTCCACCCATTGAGTACAACTCTATTTGAATGTGGCACATGAAAAAATTTCAAAAAATAGGCAAATTAGCTAAGTGTGGGCGCTTATTTACTCACCCTTGGTAAATAATTGATCTCAACCAAGCTTTTGTTCCTATTCCTACCTACGGGTGTTTAGCGTCACTCTATTGTGCCTTCCAAGCAATGGATCTTTTCTATTTCTAATTAGTTATGGTGGCTAAAAAGATGCTAATTGACTACAAGGTTTCTAAGCACTAAACTAGGTTTTGACGGTGGTAGTAGAGATCTTCCTATCTAAACCCCCTAAAGGTGGTAGATTGCTTTGAGCCATTTTCAAAAATACCTATTGCTAGCCCAACCAACCTCCGTAGTAAAAGATATTGATGGATGAAAATTGCGATTAGTAGCGCCTATCATCCACTAATTATTGCTAGACTAAACTCCCAAACTACCTTCTAACTAGACCTCTGACTTGAGGCTTTTTGGTTCTTATTATCCCTATCACCTTCTCCCTCGTGGATGAAATGAACTATTTTTCATCCATTATGACCACTAAACTTCATCCGTCCGTATTTCTCTCAATACAACTCCGATTTTGGCGTATTTTAGGTTTCTAGAAACCTGTAGACCTCTATTTGAAGTTTTTTTTATCAATTTTGACCTAAATCTATGTTTATCTCCCTCTAGCTCTTGGCCCTACCTAATAATTGTTAAATTTGGATAGTATAGGGGTGGGTGGAATGAGTTAGTATTTTACCTCATGTTGTAGGTCACGTAATAGTTGGTCAAGGTCCCCTTTGGACCGCGTGTTTGTAGTCATCTCCTTCTCTTGCAAAAGATTGGCCAAGTCCTCTTTGATAAATGTAGCCAATAAGCCCTAAGTTTTCCTCTTCTTTTACTCCTTCCTTTCTTTTTCTTGATCCTCTATTGACGCTCATCTCATTTAAGCCTACCTTAATGACTCTTACACTAATTCTTAAGCAAGTTTCTTACGTTGTGTTGGGATTTACCTACCTTTTTTACATCTCTAATGTGCACGGCCTTCTAGTTCCTACGTTTGACTAATTCTACCTACCTCAATGATCCTTGAGATTTCCTTCTAATCTCTCCTCTTACTTAGTGCTCCTCCTCATCCCTTTCTATCACTTGTGTGGTAGCAAGCAGAGAAGGTGAGGTTACACTCTTGAGTTGTCATAGGAGTTTTTTTCTCTTCTTTATCCTCCCTTGTAGGTGGCCCGGTGTAGTGGTGGATAGTGTGCCATGGCATGGTTTTCTATTGTTTGTGCAGGGCCAATTGGAGACTGATCCATCGATGTATGGTCCTCGTCAAATTTCCTTTCCTTCTTCTAACACCGTAAAAATCCATCCCTTTGACCCCCATGGACTCCCACTTCATGTCCTTACGCCAAAGTCCCACTTCCTAGCACTACAAGAAAAACATGGTATAAATAACTGCAAAAATGACTGCATAGGAGTCATTGTGGACAAAGATGACTGCATTGTGACTTTGGCCCCTAGAGTCATAGTGGACTGGTCATTTTTATAAATGACTGCCATAGTATTATCACCATCCATTGTGAGCTTGGATGGGATTTTGGATGAAACTTCCAAAGTCGTAAAGAAAAAAGAAGTTTAAGGAAATGACTCCTATGTTGCCACGTGGCCAGTCATTTTGAAGTCATCCCGTAGTCACAAATGACCCCTTTTTTTAATCCTTTTCTGAAATCTAGGATTATATTCTGAAATCTAGGAAATGTGAATATTTTTCTTTTGAAATCTAGGATTATATTATGAAATCTAGGAAATGTGAATATTATTTTTTGAAATCTAGGATTGTATTCTAAAATAAAGGAAATGTGAATATTATTTTCTAAAATCTAGGATTGTATTCTAAAATAAAGGAAATGTGAATATTATTTTCTAATATCTAAAAGATTTGAAGATTATTTTCAAGTTGTGGTGAAATGTGTAAAATGAGTACACCATATACCGAACACCATACATCATATACAAATACATGATTCATACACCATATACATGATTCATACACCATATACATGATTCATACATCATATACCATATACAAATACATGATACACAATACACTATATTTTGCATATGTGTCAAATGGATTTTCAAGTCATTTACTATGTGAATACAAAGAGTTCAAATAACAAGCCTTTTATACAAGTGAGGTGGTAGGAGGCAAGACAAACCATGTGGGATTTGTAAAATGTTGATGCAATAGTAGAGTAGTGATGTGAAAGTTATTACATAGTTGTGTTAGAGTAAATTACAATCAAAATAGTAGAGTAGTGACACGGAAGTCATTATGTAGTCACCTTAGAGTAAATTGCAGTCAAAATACAATCTCATAGTTTACTCACTTTTGACTATGGCCTTCACAATGGAATTGATTAAGTCCAAATTGGTAGTTTAACAATGTTGTGAACAAAAACCAATGGATGAAACATAGACATTGTGAAAGTTATCAACCTAGTTCTATACAAATTAGAACCAAAAATTGTTTTTCTATCTCGTAGAGGTGCTAAATGTCATCTAAATTTTAGTTTTTGGTCTTTCCATTGTCAATCTAACTTTATTGTTTTAGTTTGTTTTGAAAAAAGCATTAGTAAATAGAGAAAAAAATCAAAAGAAAAATAAGTCTTCAAGAGTGCATCATTTTAACCCCTACAGGAGCAAGGCCTTTTTTCTACCAAAGAAACACTGAAAACTGCCATTTCAGTAGCAAAGAGTAAAAAAGAATTTAAAATGTTTTTCTTTGACATCCAACCGTAGGATCTTACACCCAACTAGTATTTAAAAGTGTGGAAAAAATTTCAGAATTTTTGACCGCATAGATTGCAAGATATTTGCATTTAAAGTGGAAAAAACAAGTTTTTCAGTACATTGCGGGACTAGATAAAGACAGCACGTTCTGGATGTAAAAATGTGGATGAAGACTCCCTGTCGCTAAGTCGTCATCTTGTAGTCTCGAATGTGACTCTGAATTGACTCTTACGATGACAACCCCAAATCCTTGGTGCAATTAGGGAACACGAGTCATATTCAAGTTGTTCTGGACAAGCAGTCATTCTTCTATGGTTACATTTACCCCCATTTCCTTGTAGTGTAGACTCCCAACACCCCGTGCGTTGCTTGGACCGCCCGACTCCCCGATACCCTAGTACTAGCTAGCAGACCCTTGACTCCCCGTTGTTGCCCAGATTGCCCAATATCCTAGTATTGGTTGTAGACCCTTGACTCCATGTTGTTGCTTGGACTACTCAATATCCTTGTGCTAATTGTGGACCCTCGACATCTTTATGCCCCGAAAGGCCAATACTAACCGCGTAACCTTTAACTCCCCGATACTCGGTGTTGACTAGGTGACTCGACTCCCCCAGTACCCAACATTGACTAGCGGATCCAAACTCTTCAATATCCCAGTACTGACTAGTAGACCAAGACTTTCCAATGCCCCGGTACTAACTATGGAACCCGATTTCCCAATACCCTAGTACCAGATCCGGACTCCTCAATGCTTGATACTTACTACGAAACTTGACTCCTCGATCCCCTTGTGTTGGCTGCGGACCCCAACTCCCTAACCCCGGTATTGACTAGACAAACCATGTCTTAGGCTGTGCCTTCGCTGGCCTGGGGCGTGGCAAAAAAAACACCAAAAGGGAAACAAAGAAATTTAAAAAAAAATAAAGGAAAAAAGAGGGAGGAAGAAGGTACTAGATGTGCAACAAACGGCGAGAAGAGGTAAGAGTAAATTCCATAGGTAGGTTGTTGGCTTTTTTTGGACACTAAACTTTGAAAAGTTTCCAATACGTTTTGGAAACTAAACTTTGATCCTAAGTAGGAGGGAGGTTTGTAGCTCCGCCGTTGGTTTGATTTTAACACCAAATCTAACGCTCCCCTTAACTCATAGGCTCAAAGCTTTGCCGTGGGGGAGAGAACTTGCCAAGGTCAAGCACACATTTGAAAAAAGGGGGTTAGTTGACAATGCTCTTGTGGACACTCCTACCACTCTAGAAGGATACTCAAGCTAAGACACAAATTAGTATCGCTTTCCTCCGTTTGTATTCAACAAGTTGTACACTAAAGATCCCTCAAAGCAGCAACGCCAAGGTACGGTGGGGGGTGGCTTTAGGGTTAGTAAAAGATACAAATAACAACCCTTGAAATGCCAAAGTTAGTTCCCACAAAAATATAAAAGAAAACTTCTCAACTCACAACATAACACCCAAGCATGCCCAAGAATAAGGTCAAAGGCCCCCAAAGACCTTCAAGCTCAAAATAGAACAACAATGGAGCTAGAAAGAGCTCAAAAAATATTGTGGAGACTTTTGGTTTAAAATGCCAAAAAAATACCCGAAGCTAACTTAGACCCTCGGACCCCAAATCAAGAATGGGTGGTGGTTTGGGAGGAAGATGGGCCCCCCTTTTAAACTCTTCTGGAGCGTCATCTTCCACCCCTTTTTACCTAGGTAACCTTATCAACTCAAATTTTCTTCCTAACCTCTAGGATTTTCATCCTTATCTTTTAAGGTTTCACCATCTAGGGTCACGCTAGTCCAACACAATAACTTTTGGAGTTTAACTCCAAATCACAAAAGAATTGCACCATTGGCCTTAGAAGGACATTTTTAGTGTAGAAAAACTCTTCTCCCCTATTTCTCTCGCAAAAATTTCATCGACAATCAAAGCCAACTATGATTAGTAAAAGGGTAGAAAACTAACTTTTGGAGGTTACCTTTTTTGACGAAGGTGACTAGCTAGGGTTGTCGGAAGGGATCTAGGGAGTAAGAAAAGACTCTTTAACAACTTCTTTCTAACTTCGTGTGCTCCCGAGACGTTGGTGAACTCCACAAAAATCCCGCCATATTTGATATTTGGAGGAATATTGGTGATTTGGCCACCTCCTGCTATCAAAATACTTTGAAATTTGTTGAGGCGTGTTATTAATATAAAAGAATCTAATTTAATTTTTATTGAAATTTTACTGCAATCTGAGAATTTTCCATGAATTTCCACTCGTGAGTTTAAACAATTGACCGTCTGTAAGGTATCTCTGCAAGTCAAAAAATTCTGAAACTTCTTGGGTAACCTCTCATGGAATTTTTCAAAGGGTGTGCCAAGTCTTGTGTTAGTCTTGCACATGGTCGGCAGAGAGGTAAAACCGACCTTCCTTGATTTACTAGCAATTAGGAAATCTTTCACATGCGAATGAATCTTAGCCAATGGATTTTGCTTTCAACTCCCTAGCATGCTTTCAATCCTAGAGTTCCATCTGGTGGCTGTAGATTCTTCCATTTGTCTTGTCTTGAAAAAGTGACACTTGCATGCTAACAATTGAATTTTTTAATATTTTGTAGATGGGATGGGGAAACTGAAATCTATCTTTGGAGATTTGGATAAGGATCTCTCTATCTCTTTTAGGACCAATTTAGCCAAGCATGGTCACATGCACAGGATTTTAGGCTATTTTGGATAAATTTCCTACAAGCCTATTGATTCCTACTATTTCGTGTTTCTAACCTATGTACAAGTAGGTTTTGGAGGTATTCTAAGGGTAAAAGTTTATTTATGACCAAAGGCTATATTGGCATGTGACATGCCTATTTTGATTTTACACTCTTTTGGGGGCCATTTGTGTGATATTATGACTTAAATTGCAATAATCTAAAAAAAACACTATGAGTCCCAAGTGACGAATTGGGAACTCACACATAATCTTCAACCGCCGTCGCCAATAAAAGCCCTTCTGACTCAATCCAATTATTGCCAATCACCGCTTGTAGCTCAAGCATAGTTTCCATGGCTAACTGTTCTTGAGGTGCCATCTTCACACATGGTAGTCACCAATTCGAACACTCTAGCCGCATTCAATTGCGAATGTGCAACCATAGTTGCAGAAAATGATGGAACATGACACACAATGGTAGTTGCATCAACCAATATGCCCATACCTTGACCATTTGCATTAGACTTTGAAGCTCTTTGGGAACCGGTTGGGTTCCGAATTGATGGTATCATAGAAGAAGTAGGCACCAGGGTAATTGCAAGAAAGACCGAACGATTTTGGTAGCATTTGGTCAAAAATTGCGTTTTTTCTGTCCAGTACTAAGAGTACTACAAAATGGAGCAATCTCAGCCATTGATCTGAAAAATCAATGGCCAATAGTTTTTTTGAATACTTTATAATACTGAAACAGTACTACTTAAAAAAAATGACAGTTTGTCACAAAAAGTAGATAAAATTAAGTATAAATTAATAAAAATTAAAAATTCATGAATAAAAAAAAACTAAAAATTGTCCATTTATAAAGACTTGATAGTGATTACATTTCACCAAAAACTAGGAGTTGAAACCATCATAAAAGTTTGGAGTGCTATGCACAAGGGCCCCCTATTTGCATGCATGTTGAGGACAAAGAATTGTGTTTTTTTAATTCCCTTTGGTGGGCATATGCCCATCTAGTGTGGAAATAGGCCACAAAGAAGACAAGTAAACATCATGTTTTTTGGATACTTCACAGTACTAAAAAACCCTAAATCGCAAAGTGTGACAAATTAGCTAAATTGATATTTAATTATAAAAAAAAATTCAATTTTTTTGAAAAATAACAAATCTCATATTTTCTGAGTTAGCAATCTTCTATAAAAATTTCAAGTCCATTGGCTTCAATTTCCAAAAGTTACAGCCAAAACTAACTCCGTCACTTCAATTGTGACACCTCATAGGACCGGTCTTTCTTGCAATCACCCACCACATCTTCTAGTGCAAATGACTTTGGCAGTCTAATTTGGCGGTTGGCTTCACCTCGTTGTGGCTCCAATCCCAAATTTGCACCTCGTGGCATATCATTTTGCTCCATGTTGTCACAAAGGCATCCATTGGCATCCCATTTGAATCTACCATGCCACATAATATGTAATTGTCCTCTTTTGCATAAAAAGATGTTGTAGTCTTTTGTGAAAAAGATCCTTTGACCTCGATAGTGGCACTCACTGCCGCCATTTTGGCCTCTAACTCCATGCACCGGGCCTTCTATGATTTTTTTTCTCCTCTTGTAGACTTGGTCTCTTTAGATTCTCTACCCTTAGTATCTTTGGCCCCTTTGGACTTGAATTCTCGATGTATTTTTCAGAAATTTGCCTCTCTATGGCCTTTGATACCACAACCTGAACAAAAACCACCAACCTTGGTTGATTCTTTCTTTGCAATTTTCTTGGAATCTTGCTAGCGATGACCAACTCCTCTACATCTGTGACATATAATATCCGCATCCGCCATATTAGTTGGTATGCTAGGTTTGGTAGACTTGGTCTTCTCTGGTTTTTCATCCTTTCACAAAAACCCATGGTAGCCTTTTCTTCCAAGAGATTGATTTCAATTCTCTCAGACGTCTCAATTACATACCTTAAAGTTGGGTGGAACACCCAGCCTTAAGGCTTCACCATAGAAAAGGGTTTTCAATTCATTGTCCAAAATACTATACCAATGCTGAATGGCTTGTTGTTCAGTCACTCTATAAGTGGTAGATATTAACCACCTCAGTCTTGAATGTGCCTCTCGCAATAATTCGTCACTTCCACGTGCAAATGTGCGAAGTGATTTCATCTTGCCTACTCGTCGGCCATGATAATCCCCCTGCAATTGCATGAAAAATCTTATAGTGGAGTTGAAAGGTGGTGGGTCTATCATTGGTATAGTGGCCAAGTCACAGTGGCCTTAGAGTCTTCTATGCTCACGCCCCCTTCTTCTTTCTTCCCTTTGCTAGTCGGTAGTACAATGCTTGGCCTTCTTTCCTGCACATCGGCATAATTTGGAGCATAGTAATCCCACCATACCAGAATTTTGGTAGAGTAAATTAGCTTGAATTCTCCATAATTCAACAATGGTGCTCTTTTTGGGCACCCAAATAGTGCCCTCCATACCATATATGGGTTAAAATTTGTGTTGCGTGATTTTTGTAGCTCACACCACGTGGTGAACTCCCTCTAAAAATCATCAACTTCCATAATGCCCATGGCACTTGAGAATCATCGTACCCCAGGGTCAGCACCACCATATGGTGATGCCGTCTCGTCCCAAGCAAAAACCGATTCTACATGAATAGACCTTATCCCATGATTTACCACAGTGACGTGAAAATCTCTACCATCGTCATTTATGGTGTCCTCCACCCAATCTGTTTGATCTTCACTAGTCTCTGGTATTACTTCATTTAGACTTCGAGTGCCAATAAAAAGTTGTTGACTTCTAGGTTGAATTAGCACAGCTTCAAGAATTCCCAATAACTCGAAAATAGTGTCACTTGCAAATGGTATACCATTCCTAGTATATCTAGTCCGCCAAGGGGAATGCAACTTTGAACTCACAAATAATATTGCCACGCCTCATGTTGGCCCTCAATATCATCACAATAAATAGTTTGTGGTACCTCGTAATCAACAACGCCCAAAGTTAGTGCATCCCTGTAATGTAGATTTTGTCTATTCAACAGAATCCAAAAACAAGGGATCTAAGGGTCAATTCTCTTAGGAAAGGCCAATAAGTCTAGTGTGTTGTGACTAAGGTCACTCGTTTTCGTATTGGAAATACTTATCTATATCGTTTTATATTTCGTTCTCCAAAACAAACCCAGGAAATGCACTTAATGTCAATTTTTCACAGTCCAAATACCAATGCTATTTTATAGACTCAAATGTATGGCGTCACAGTCCTGTCTAGTATGTGGCTCATGTCAATTCTCAAGTCAATTTGTCAGGGGTTGGTCAATTTGTCTTTTATGCATGCTCTAGCCACTTAATAGTAATATATAAATAAGCATATTCATAATTACACCATTTGTATTATATTAAAGGAATCTCTTTTTCAATTCCCTTAATTTAATATTTCAATCTACAATTTATTTTATCTCAAAAGAATTAATATTTTAATCTCTAAATTATTCCAATAATCAATACTTAGAAAAGAATTAATTCTTTCCTAGTGAATTTGATATTTTTGTCTTTAAGCTTTTCCCTTTAGCTTTTCCAGTGGCAATTTATCTTTCTTTGAATTGTTGGATTGGTCAAATAGGCACACGACCAAGACTCAACTAAACACAGGCTAATAGACCTAAATCAGTTACAAGTCTATTTGCAATGAGCCTGTGAGCTAGTCGACTTGCCACCAACCACTATCTGTCTACTTGACCAAGGCTGGTTATTTCTCTAACTAGTCATGTCTCCTAACTACAAGACCAATTTTATGTCTTTGAGATTTTGCAGGAGGATTCTAGATTCTGCTTGCCATTTTTAATTGTGGAATCTCATTACAATTCTAATAGACTTATTGTAACATAATGTTTGATATGGTCAATTTATCTTTTTCTTACTACTTCTACTGCAAATAGACTTGATTGGATTTCAAGACACGGGTTCACAATGCAGTTCAATAACTCAGGCAACTAGACAAATGAACCAATATTTTTGACTGGAAATGCATGTCAAATAGACTGAATCTATTCCAACAATTGATACATAATTTCGCACATTTAGTTTATTCATTAATTAGTACTTCGGATTGACTTCTTAGACCGCAATTTGCCGTTCCCATGCATTCACAGTATATTAGATTGGATTCCTTTTTCACATGTTTAACTCGACTCGACTATTAATCTCAAGCCTCATACAAAAATGTGCAGTCAAATAGACATTGTCTACTTATTTACTTAAACACACCCAGCCCAAGATTCTAACTTGATATTATCGATTAGACTCGATTCTTCTTAACACAAATGGAAGCGCGATGGCAATTTGATTTGGACAACATAATTCCTAACCTCAGACAGTTTGTGCTAACACAGCTTTATGACAATTGGACAAGCTCCTGAGCATCTCGTAATTTGACAATTTTACTCTCTGGTTTATAATCCAATTAAGTCAACCATAAATTATCAATAGTTGTATGAGTTACTACCACAGTCTGTCAATTTGACCTCATACTGACCTTGGTATCTTCAAAAGCAAATGATAGTTAAGTGAGAGACTTACCTGAATTCCGCGAGAATTGTCTGGTCAGCCGTATCGATTTGACAATCAGCAGCTCCACCAAAATCCAATCGCGATCACACCCAATGTCCAAGGTACCAGCTTCAATTTGCCTTTGTTACCCCGTAATGGAGCGAGTGGATTTATTTTCAGTCAATCAATTTCCATCTCAACAACACTCACTTAGCCATTATAAAATTATCACAAACAATTTGACCACATCCAGTACAGATCTGCAACTCTTGCAATCCTCACTTCACACTGGTTTCCATTCCAAAACAATGTAATTTGTCTATCGAGATTCTAATCAAATTGTCAACTCACACAAGCTTCACGCAATTAGACAATGTAATTACTTACTATCATGCTTAGTTCACAAACAAGCTCCGACGATTTGATTCAGTCAATTAGACAATAAACCATTTACTTACACATACACACACACAAACAACTCGACCAAAATATATTCAATACTGGAACAATCAAGTTGACCGCTTAGTAAAACACACTCAGTCAACTGGGATCCTCGATACAGCAGCAAGGTACGACTGAGTCACTCAAGCAATTAGACAATATTTCCAGTCTATAAACACCGCTATAACATTCAGTCAATTAATCTTTATCTCAAACACACAAACTTCCTGCGATAGACCAACAATTATCAGGCACACAACCGAATTGACACACACGTCAAATGGACCTCAGTTTACAGCTTCGAATTCTCTCAGTCAACTGGACCAAACTTCACACACTTCCAAATAGGCCGAATCCCTCAGCCAAATAGACAATACAAATGCTCACACACAGGAGCAATTAGACAATTTAATTGCAATTTGCATAAGCTGGAATTTAGATTACAAAAGCACAAGTTCATAGGTGAGTCATACAACTTTGGTATGAACTGAAAAAACAAAAGAGTAGACCTTTGGACATATAGTCCCAAAATTGGAAGACAACTTTTCACAGCGTTGCATCTTCTCAATTTGACCTTTTCTACAACTATTCAACTTGCCTCTTCCATATCTCGACTAATACACCTATTCGACTCTGGTCAATCATTTACAAGGCTAATTGACTCACTAATGGAAAAGCAGCAAGGTAATAGCCCTTTTTACACTGGAAAAATCAAATTGACAAAATTTAGGAATTTAACTAGCACTACAATCCCTAACACTAGATGCCATTTCCAACCACCAACCTTACTCCCATTGTCAAGTGGTGTGAAATATATATCCTTGGGTTTGAAACTCTCTGAAGATCAATGAAAAAGTGGGCAAATCAACATGCCCAAAGAATGTGTGCCTATTGACCCCTTGTCGTTGACCCATGTTTCTCAATATGACAACAATTCAAGGGATGATTAAATCATCCACCTCCACTCTTCCTCTAGCACGGCACAAAGGAGCCTTAATCACGGGTCTGTCAAGACGCCGCTCATGAATAATGCGAACACCACTTTATTGAGTCCAAAACTTTAAAGCTTTGACATTCAATATTTTTGTATCTAGACCTCTTTGAGGTTGGACCCCAATGCGGTCTTGAGCCAATGGAAATAATATAAATGGTACCCGAAGCTCTTGGACTTGGTCTTGTCTTAAAGGTCTACTAATTGATCCCACATGCAAGGTTTGGAAGGAATCAAGCACGCTTTGTATGTCTTCCTTACTCAAGTCAATTTGAATGCCTTTATCTTCCGCTTCACCAAGAAGTAATAGTTTGAAACGCTTAGCTGCACCCTTCCCTTTTCCATGTCGGTACCACATGGACCAAACCACCATTGCAAATCATGCAATACAAAACCCACAAAAAAACCCACAATATCTCAAACCGAAACCACTAATCAAATTTAGGGAGTCAACCCTAAATTCTCATATATAAACCGGGGACTACCCCCCCACACACATAATCCTAGCTAATAATTACTAGTCTAACTCCACTCCTCTACTATCAAATTAGGAGGAAATTTGAAAATCCGTCTTACAATCGTGGTTTGTATACTTGCAACTAACCATTGCAATGTTGGCCTCAACCTCATACAGAAACAATGTATGCATCAAGCGCTTCAACACCACATCACAATTGTCATTCCAACACTCCAAAGTGACGAATGGTGTCAACTCCATACACAACCAATGTGCCATCATGCCAAGTTGACCTACATCGTTGCACTGTCCTTGTGCCAAATCTACACGCCATATCTCCCAAAACTCTACCTCGAGGTGTTGAAGTCCTTGTGCTGGCAAACCACTCTAAAATGAATTTGAGCAATATTGCAATAAAATCTGCCTTCTACAGCCACTCTTCATACCCTAATAATGCACACTAATCTAGTAGTGGCACATCTTGAGAAACATCACTGATTGGGCAACCGCATGTCCCTAGTAGTCACCATAAGTAGCTAATGCCTTGGTCACCTAAACAAAACCTAAACCCTAAACATCCTAAAAACTCTCTAAGATCATCCAAAGACACCCACAATCACTCCGTAGATACTACTAGTTCATGGAGTTCAACTTTGAGTGTCAAATTTGTGTTTTAAGGTTGCTAAGTAGATTTTTCAACCCTAATTAAGGTGCTGAAATTTCTAAACACAAGCTAATTTTCTCCCATTTGGCAAGTTTTCCTTGCCAACTTAGTCACTAATTAATACCCACTTGCCTTCTAAGAAAATCTAACTTTCAGCTCGAGGGGGTCAGTTAGAGTGTCCATTAGAAACCACATGCGAACAAATCTTTGGACCCCATATATACTGTTTGAATTTTAAATAAAAATAATATAAATAAATATAAATAGATTTTTCTATTTTGAAAGTTTATGTTTTGAATTATTGATATTTTTATTTGTTAATAATAATTAGTTACAAATTTTTGAAGTAAAAAGATACACTGTAGAATTGAAAAAAATTGTCCAAAAAATGAAAAAAAAAATGAAAAAAATAACTCTCTATTAAAAGCTCATTTTGAGTTGAATATTGATTCAATGGTCATCTAAATGTGTTCTCTATAATTATTTGAGTTGAAAATATGCCATTTTAGTTCATTTTCAACCTTTTTTAAAAATCATTTCATATTTCATTTGAGTTGGAAATTTTGGTAATAGAAACCTATAGTCATTATTAAACATTAATCAAAATTTTAGGTTGAAATTATAGTTTATTAGAAACCACTTATTTGCACATGGTTTATTGTCGTAGAACTAAGTGCTCCCCCCAAGAGTTTCAAAGAAAGCCCTTTTTTTTAATGGAATTTTGGATCTTAAGCGTCCTATACATAGGCAACGAAACCGGGATGACCAATTGAACCGGTCACCAATCACCAGTGGTAACTGGTCACCTTGCTTGGCAATCTGCCTTTGCAATAATTACTTTGTGTATGCTAGAGGTGCCTAATTATGAGCATGACCTCCAATTTGCTCGAAATACTAGAAGAGTTGCAAAACAATCTACACTCCAAAGATGAACCTTCTAATTAGCATCTTACAACACCACAATTCAAATTCAGCTAGGAAATTGGACTACAATGTGTGATAGTTCCGGAGAAATATGCCACTTACTTGACGACCCAGTGAAAAAAATGTAAACATTCAAATACTTAACTGAGGCAATAGATTCCTACGCCATGCGATTGCTCAAGCTTCCTCACTGAAAATATTACATGATTGTGTCTTCATGATGTCAAGACTACTTCAGTTGTCTAGTCCTTTGGTCGATGTCACCCTTACTGTTTCGCATCACCTTCATGCAACCGTTGTTCAGACCCAATTTGGTCGACTAGAAGCCCTCCATATCAAAATACGATGTCTTCAACTCCTATAATAGCGTT
Organism: Rhytidiadelphus loreus; assembly: GCA_947034895.1. Classification (NCBI taxonomy): domain Eukaryota; kingdom Viridiplantae; phylum Streptophyta; class Bryopsida; order Hypnales; family Hylocomiaceae; genus Rhytidiadelphus; species Rhytidiadelphus loreus. Next base: position 21,822,153 of record OX344763.1, read on the forward strand.
GTCTTCCTAGCCTTGTTGATCCCAAGAGTGAGCACCTAGGACTTTGCTTTCCTAAACAAGAATTACAACAACAAAAACATTCTGCCCAATCTCTCCTGCGCTCCAATGAATTGCACCCAATACGCTCTGCCTAACCAAAGCCCTCAAAAGCCCCAATACTACAATATGAAGACATATTTTCAAGCACAGAACCAAGATTTCTCATCAACGTTCCCCCTTACTTTTGACTCCCTAACTCCAAGGAGATAAATGACACTAGTAATCCCAAAGAGATATCTTGTGGCAAACTACTAGTGATCCTTTTGGGGTGGCCCACAAACCTTTACCACTAAAACAAGGCCAATAATGCACATATCATTCTAATACGGGTTAGTACCTATTTTCAAGGTCTAAAACACCCTAAACCCGTGGATATGGGGCAAGAACTTGGTGCTCCTTTGCAATTCCAGCACACAAAAACCACCTCCAAAACACTCTAAAATGCGTTTTTGTACTAGTTTAGGTGTATAATTTCACTACATATACCCCCGTGAATCTAACGAGATTTTTTTTAAGTAATTAGCAATGAGGAAAAGCTTCAAAAAAAACTAAAAAAATCTCATTAAAGATGACAAAGCTAAGTCAATGTCATTCTTGAAGAATGAATCACATGTTGGGACAGAGTCCATAACGCAAAGCCTCTCACTCCATCGCGTGGGAGACTTAACTTTAAAAAGATGAGTCTCCATCAACGCATGTGGACCACATAAACATTGAGGTCCCCAACCGAGGTGCCAAAATCCTTGCCGAGGCAAATTCCACAGCCCAAACTCGCATCCAAGGGCAATTGCACTCCATACCACCTTCTTCCCGTTTCGCCTAGCTCCGCAAATGTCAAGCCGACAGCAAAACACCATCCACAAATCTCACATGAGAAAGCTGATTTAGTATTTTAAAGGTTTTGTGACTTTGTTCATCCCTCGTAGTTTTGACAAATATGAATATTGGTATTGAAAAATCAAATTCTTTGGATTATTTTGCTCAATGACTTTAATTATGTTTGCAGATAGCTCATCAATTATATAGTACATGGGAGTAAAACTCAATGACAATGAACAAATACACACATGCAAATTGATAGTTTTTAAGTCCATTGTGTTATATGTTAGTAGCTTCTTCGTACATATGAACATATGATAAATATTTTTAATTAAGTTTTTGAGAATTGTACATGCATGTACTTAATGCTTTTTATAGTCCCTTTTGCTTTCATTTTCCCTGGTAATTATTGTAGGTTTGAATTCAAATATCTACACATGCGTAGGACAATATAAAGGATTTGGTTGGCTCAAGGTATGAGTCATTAAGTTCTACATCTTCTCATTTTTACATTTTTTTGAGAGCCTTTGCTTTTCTCTACACTCTTCATTAACCCCTAAATGCCCACGGCCTATTTTGGGCATTTAAGAATTTGCTCTACATTGAACAAAATGCCAATATTTTAATAAGTTGTATCAATTTCTTTTGAATTATAACCATACAAATTCAAATTAGACATGTTAGAAATGATTTAGGAAAAGAATATACAACAATATCACTTATGGAGTGAAAGATTATAATGTTTGACCACAAGTGTGTTAAAACTACAAAAGTGATGTGAAGTCTTTTACTCCTCATTTTACAAGTCAAATCTCAAAAGTTGGTGACCAAAAAAATATGAAGTTAAAAGGTCTAACATATATAACGCCACTCAATTTATGGCTTCTTAAAATCTATTCTATAGTTTTTTTAAATGAATTTTGAAAGTGATTTTTCTCCAAGATCTAATGTATTTAAGGCTGATTTCCAAGACCTCTCAACACTGTGGGAAACCAAGATCAATAGGTATCCTTGCACAAAATCTTAAATACAAAAAACACTATCATTTATTTTCAAGATCAAATTTTTGATGCTAAACCTAGACTTCAAGAAGAACTTTGCAAAAATATAAACTAATAAAAATAGCAACTTGGTTTGGTATTACTTCACTTTCAAATTTTGCAAACAACAGATTTGGGTCCCTCAGGCATTTAGGGGTTAAGCATATTCTATACCACATTCTACGAGCACTGTTTTCAATAAGTTAGTAGCCTTAAACCCTAAATGCCCGAGGCACCAAAATATGGTGTTTGCAAAACTTTGAAGTTAAATAAATCCTAGCCAATTTGCTATTTTTAGTAGTTTATATTTTTTAAATGTTCTTCTTGAAGTCTAGTTTTGCCTCCAAAAGTCCAATCTTGAAAATAAATGACAATGATTTTTCTATAAGAGATTTTGTGCATGGATACCCTGTGCAATCTTGACTTTCCATAGTGTTAAGAGCTCTTGGAAATGAGCCTCAAATACACTAGATCTTGGAGAAAAAATCACACTCTAAATTCAATTAAAAAAGTTGTAGAGTGAATTTTGAGAAGTCGTAAATTGATTTGGGTTCTTCAAGTTAGGCCCGTTAACCTCATATTTTTTTGGTCATCAACTTTAGATTTGACTTGCAAAAAAGACTTCAATTCCTTTTTGCAATTTTAACACCCTCATAATCAAACATTATAATCTTTCACTTCATAAGTGATATTGTTGTCCTTTCTTTTCCTATGCAATCTCTAACAAGTCTAGTTTGAATTTCAACGGTTACAATTTCAAAAAATTGAAACATCTTATCAAAATGTTGGCATTTTGTTCAATTTAGAGCAGTTTTCAGGAAGCTGAAAACATGCCTTGGGAATTTAGAAGTTAATAGCCTTAATATGTTAAATTTTAACTATATGTTCATCAAAATCAAGTACTTCGTGATACCAGTGTTGCTGGAGTTACTAATGCTGGAATTCCAAATTCGTTGTACAGGTCTAGTAAAATGCACACATGTTGATGTCCTTTTATGAGGCTAGGGTGACCCCTCGCTCGTCCCCAAAGGAAAACCCTGAAATTTTGTATTTCACACGCATGCAGTATTTTGGAATTTTAGAATTCATATTCGCAATCAGAGGCTCCAAATTAGTTAAGAGACATGTAGAGTATACATTTTCTGGACACAAAATAGAGGGTCATTATTTTAACTTTCACCACCTGCACTAACTTGGGGGACGAGCGAGGGAGTCCGTTCACCCATTTCAATGGGTACAAACTCCCTAATAATAAAAAGTCAAACCATAAATCCTTTCCCATAGATCGTGTAGTCAACACAAGAAAAGAATCGCACTACAGCTGGAAAGACATCCAAACCAGACCAATCGCATCATCAATGAATCAGACACACGTCCAATCCACAAACAGGAACGCAAAATCGAAATTGACAGAACAAACACATGACGACAGAAACCACGAAGAAAAACAAAATCTAAAAAAATAGAAGCACACCACCATGATGACTCATGAACCATGATCGTAATGCACAACACAAAAGACCACACCAAACATGCTGCCTCATCGACACCACAACCAATAGATAGGACGCAGGCAACGACGCTTCCCAAACTCCCAGATTTCAGCAAAATCGCCTGTAATATTATAGAGACTCAAAAATTCACATCCAGGGCTACCAAAAGCCCTGCCATCTTCGGTCAAGCACCCAAGTCTGACGCTGCTGCGCCTGCAGCAGGTAAATCGAACAAACACATAATAAAGTGAACGAATCGAGAGACGAACTCCAAGCTGCAACCCACTCACAAAACGGAGTCTCGAGAGAATGCTCCCGTACTATTCACTTCTTCTTGGCGGCAGCCTTGGTGATCTTGGCGCCGGTAGCGTCCTTCTTCTCCACACTCTTGATAACACCCACAGCCACAGTCTGCCTCATGTCGCGAACAGCGAAACGACCCAGAGGAGGGTACTCGGCGAAAGTCTCCACAGTCATGGGCTTAGTAGGAATCATCTTCACGAAACCAGCGTCACCGTTCTTCAAAAACTTAGGCTCCTTCTCCAACTCCTTGCCAGAACGACGGTCAACCTTCGTCAAAATCTCGGCGAACTTCACCGCGATGTGAGAAGTGTGGCAATCCAGCACCGGAGCGTAACCGTTGCCGATCTGACCAGGGTGGTTCATGATGATAACCTGGGCAGTGAAGTTCGCAGCCTCCTTCGCAGGGTCGTTCTTCGAATCCGAAGCCACGTAACCACGCTTCAGGTCCTTCACAGCCACGTTCTTCACGTTGAAACCCACGTTGTCGCCGGGGTGGGCCTCCAACATAGACTCGTGGTGCATCTCCACGGACTTCACCTCAGTAGTCAGACCAGTGGGCGCGAAGCACACCAACATGCCGGGCTTGATCACGCCAGTCTCCACACGACCCACAGGCACAGTGCCAATGCCGCCAATCTTGTAAACATCCTGAAGGGGAAGACGCAGGGGCTTGTCCGAAGGACGCTTTGGCTCAGACACGTTGTCAAGAGCCTCAAGCAAAGTAGGGCCCTTGTACCAGTCCAGGTTGCTCGACCTCTCGATCATGTTGTCGCCCTCGAAACCGGAGATCGGAACGAACGGAATCTTGTCGGGATTGTAACCCACCTTCTTCAGGTACGAAGACACCTCCTTGGTGATCTCCTCGAAACGAGCCTTGCTGTACTTCGGAGTCGTCGCGTCCATCTGAAATCAACAGAAATCCCACGATCACACAATCAGACAGAACAATTCATGTGCGATTGGCCACACATCGCACTCAATTCAGCAAAACAGAAACCAAGGATACCAACACACACCGCACACATCCACGCACGAAGACCAACACACAGGGCACACAACAATTGCAATACTCGCTCACCTCATTAACATCACTCGCCCATACCCACTCCACAAACAAGTCCGCTACTAACACTGAAAAAAATCATGACCAACTCAAAGAAAACAGACAAATAAACACACTGCTCACCTTGTTGCAGCAGCAGATCATCTGCCTCACTCCAAGGGTGAAAGCCAACAAAGCGTGCTCGCGGGTCTGACCATCCTTGGAAATACCGGCCTCGAAACCTCCAGTCGTAGAGTCGATGATCAGAACCGCGCAATCCGCCTGGGAAGTACCCGTGATCATGTTCTTGATGAAATCGCGATGCCCGGGAGCGTCAATCACGGTGCAGTAGTACTTCACCGTCTCGAACTTCCACAAAGCGATATCGATCGTGATACCGCGCTCGCGCTCCGCCTTCAGCTTGTCCAACACCCACGCGTACTTGAAAGAACGCTTGTTCATCTCCGCGGCCTCCTTCTCGAAGCGCTCGATCACACGCTTGTCGATGCCACCCAGCTTGTAGATAAGATGGCCCGTGGTCGTCGACTTGCCGGAGTCGACATGGCCGATGACCACGATGTTGATATGAACCTTCTCCTTACCCATCTTGGACGATCTATCAAACCAGACATTCGGATCACAAGTTTTCAGGAAATTGTAATCATTTAAAGAAGATTATTTACAGTAACCTAAATAAAACCTTAGGGTTAGAATCGTGGAGGACTAACAAACCTAGACTCCCGACAGAGATCCACACAAGCACATCAAAAGTTCGGATTTTAACCACAAAGAAAAGCAAGAAAAAGTATCAAAACAATAAAAACTGTACGAACCAAACGAAAAAATACAAGAAAGAGTTGCATCTCCTCCGCAACTACAAGCGAAGCGAAGCAAGCGAAAGAGTAGTCAACTGCAGAGAGCTCTGGGAGGAATTGCAAACCCGAGGGTTTCAGAGAACCGACCAGAAAAAGGGAAAGGAAATTCACAAAGATGCACAGCGAATTCGCGAAAGATTAAAACTCGAAAAAACTCACCGTGAAGGAGGAGGGCCGCAGAAAGGCAACGATGCGCAGGCGGCGAAGCCTGCAAAGGAGCGCAGAGAAAGCAGGAAAACCTAACGAGTCACACTAGAGAGGCCGAGAACGAGACACAACTCAGAAGATATACACTTCCAGTCCAAGTCTCGTCTCTATTCTGAGGCCATCCGATTGCCTCGGGATCGGACGGACATCACCTGGTATCGCGCGTGGTTCTCCTGGTATCGCGCGTGTATATTAGAAAAGTCTGCGTTCCAGTTAGGGCGGCTGCACAAGTACCGAACTACCGATGCAGGGGCCAGATACAGGGCGAGATACAGGGGCAAGAAAAATAGTGGACCGGTATCCAATATCAGGGGCCGCTTTAAGGCCAACCAATTTGGTGTGTTAGAGGCCAAAAATCCTCACTTGTGATTGGACAAAAACCCTTCACATATAGAGGCCAAGCCAATTTATTGGAATGAATTTTTTATTCCAAAAAGACATGATTTGATTGCATTTTTTCATGCACACAATTTGTTCATTTCAATGTTGTTATGTAGGTGCTCGAGGCTTCACGTTTTGAGGTGCTTGGGGTTCACTTTAGGGTCAAGTAGTCTTAAGAAGTTGTGGTATAGGCAAGAAGCACAAGAGTTTTTCTATAGTGTTTCTTTTTCATTATTAGAACCAAATCATTGATGTATTGGTTGTGCTTTGATACTACCTACTACTGTAGCAAATGCTTCAAGAATAAGATATGTAATTCACAAAGTATTGAATCATCTTTGATTTCTATAATGTTGAAAATGTATATTCTTTTCAAACTAGTCTACCTTGACTATGTTTTCTTTGTTATGCATCTACCATCTCAATCATAGGACCGCCCATATCATAGATTATCAAAGCAATAGCCCATAGAGAGGCACACTTCGTGATGGAAGACGCAAGAGTCTCCGAAGGACCAAAAGGTGCAAGTACTGTACAAAACACTACCAAGAAATAGACAGTAGTTAGAAAAGATGTTATTAAAAAATCTTAGGTTTCGCCAAAACAATTGGATCTAAGTGTTATCATTTTGTTCGTAGCTTTGACATTGACATTGCATACTTAAAAAATAGAAAAATTCCTTGAAACGGAGTACATCAATGGACTCTATTTTATTAAAAGAGGTAGAGCTCTTTTGAGATTCCATTTGCAAATGGTGCATCGAATTATGGCATCCTTGGTAGTGGTGGTCAACAAATGAATCAAGACTTATCTCAAATGGGATAAACCCACAATAGCTCTAGTGGGGGCACAACATTCTTAGCAAAACGTTCCTTAATATTGGTCTATAAACATTCACTAGCATGTTGGTGAACTACATCAAAGACAGAGGCAAAGATTACTTTGAGTGCATCCACTAGAATATGACCCTTGAATAAACCAAATAAGGCGTTGAAGAGTATGTGAAACATGGTACTCTGTTTGCCAAAAACCGGATCATTTTGACTCACAAGAATTTCATTGAAAAAGCTACGACTATTTGTAGATACAAACTGAAAAAACAATTGGGAAGTACACTTCTTGGCACTTTATTATACATACTACAGTTTAGTGAAATATATCCCTTCGACTTAATGGGACCTTTTACCTCTTTCCCAAGGCGGTATGGAATCACATTAGATGTGATATGAGGCCTCTAAGAGATTGTCTAGACATGGTTCCCCATGTTGTGAACCATGGTCAGATAGTTAGATTATTTAATTATAAAAAAATTAAAATTAAAATTATATATATATATATATACATATATATTTAAAATATTTAAAAAATATTTAAAATATTATTTATTTATGTAGTTCAATGTAGCAATTTCTCTACTATGTTAGACTACTGGTACTGTGATGTTCCTACAGTCTATGAATGTCGGGAAACTTGTAGTCTCTTAATGGCCTGAAATATCATATAATGTACAAGGGCCTCAACATTTTGAAAATGTATGATGCAACCTAACACTAAAAACATAGATGAAATGTACGCATACTTCTTTTAATTCACACATTCCATTCTTGGTTGGTATTGTTCTTAGTGATTCTAAACAACATGTTGACAATGTCGTCGTACTCAATGATAGTCAAAATGTTGCAGTACCTCTAGTGCAAGTGGCTGACACCATTCCTCATATTGCAATAGATACTATGAATGATGCCATATTCATTCCTATAGTGTATGGTAACCATGACAATCTTAATAGTTTTCTACTCTGGTTGTGAACTTGTGAACACAATTCTTGTCTGTTGTGCTATGTCTCAACAACTATGAGTTTTTTTCCTACATTTCTTCTGGAACTCATTTGTTGTATTCACAAATTTTTTGGTGGTAATACTTTGGTATGTGAATTGTAAATGTCATGTTCCAATTCAAATGTTTTAGTTTTCTTGCCACACAAGTGTATTCATATTTGTATTCATATTCATATAGTATGGCTATTTTGGATGTATTCCACAAAGGATTTAATGAGGATTAATTAGAATGGACTCATGAATGATTAAATTAGGTTTTTTGTTTTGATGTGTCCGGTAGCATTTTAGTATCATTGGCAAACTCTTCAAAAAGAAAGGTGCACGAACTTCATTTTGTGCTGTTTGGACACACGGTGTGAAAGATATTGAATTTTGAAGTTTTAAAATAAATAAATAAAATATCTTTTATTTTAGAAAACCATAACTTTCATGTTGCATGTCCAAACGTCACAAACCAAAGTCCTTGCACTTCTTTGTGCATAAAGATTTACATTCATATCAAGAATGCAAACTCTCACCCCACAACCAAACCCTTGCACTCCTTTCGTGCATTCAAAGATATTAAATTTCAAGGTTTCTATAAATTAGGAAATTAGAAAATTTCTTTTTACTATTATTTTGGTTGTAGCAATAGCAAAGAGAACTCTAGTTTTTGTCATTATAAAATTTCATTGAAATATGTGACCAAAAGAAAACAATTTAATTGAGAAAACAAAAAAACTTATCCTACGTGAAAGAAAGATTCAATACTAAGTCATTCTTATCAAAAAGTGATACATGTCGTCTCCTAATTGGCTTCATACTGATGACCTGGATCTTCCAAAGCCTGACGACGAAATTCAATTGCAGCACTTCCTGCCAAAACTCGCTGACCCTCTAGTACAGTACACCAACAGTATACTTTTCCGTCTATGAGAAAAATACCCGTATTTCTACAACCCAATACCGGTAACTTAATCCAAAGTTCACCATAACCTAAGGTAAACCAGCCTATGACAGGCAGAATGACTGATTTGGTATGTTGCCATTAGCAAAATAAAATCAGATTTTTTTCTAGCAGAGACAACTTTGAGAAATGAAAGAAGCAATTAAAATTTTATTTTTTGGACAAAGTAGGAATTTGTTATGAATTTTTTAAGTATTTTTCCAAAACAGTCTGTAGACTATCTGAAATCAATAAAATATGTCTTCATGATGGTCATCTTACCACCTAATGCAGTCTTCAGATTTCCTAACACAACCACAAGAATTTTTAATGTGGCCATCACACAAAGGAATAAAAAAAAACTCTTTATGATGAGTTTACACTCACAATTTTAAGTGTCCTATGACAGTCATTACTAATTCTATCACAATCACCTAATGTACTAATATGGGCCACTAACCAACCTAATTAAATTGTAGAAGCAAAAATCTGAAATGGACTGTAATGGGGGGGTTATGTAGATGTTAGCATTAGACAATTGGCCTGTTATAGGCTGGTTTACCTTATATACTGTAGGTATTTTGGAGACACTACTTGTCAGCTCCCACATTTTTCCAGACATTGAATACTTTAAGAGAAGTCATTTGCAAAAAAGAGTGACAAGAAATGAATTTTCTGTGATTTTTTAAAGGTGAAATGTTAAAGTATGAATAGAGGCTTGTTGAAGTACGAACAGACCCATGTTAAAGTGTCCGCTTGCCAAGTGCATTGTCATTATGATAAAAAGATGGTCAGATTGAGGTAATGAGAGGGCTCCCTACAGTAGGTGGCAAAATTGGGTGGATGGTGGTAATGGACAGTTCTACCTTCGAGAACGCATTGCCAATCTGCACGTACGTCAGCCCTTACGTCAAAACTTCCTGCATGGGAACCAAAGAGCGTTCCCCATGCGAGCTTCAAGAAAACCGTAACCGGCACGTCCGTTCCCACAATCTGGGCAAGGGAACAGCCACCGCGGCACCGCGCAATCATCTGCGGCTAACTACCCACCGGCCACTATGTCAACCATGCCGACCTTTCCAGCTGCAGCCGCGCCGCGGCCTCAAACCTAGCGGCGGCCGTAATACACGCGATCGACCCTTCGATCCTCTATCGGACGGTCCATGGTCATCGTGCTCACCGAAGAGAACCCTATATTGCCCCGCCAAGAGACAGCGGGGGCGCGAACCCTAGCCAGTATCATCTCTTCCATTGCGAGAAACACGACTATCGCGGCGTTGCAACTTTTTCCCTTCTCAGGTGTGTGTCCGGCTACACATGAATCCTCCTTCGATGCGTTCTTTCTAGAATTGAGGTCTTCTGAATATTTCGGGACACAGGTGTGTGGGTTGTGACGTTTTGTTATAAGTTGAAGAGCTCAGTTTGGTGGTTCAAGTTGCAAGAGGCAGAGCACTTCCTGTCCTCTTCGCGATCAGCGGGTTCTCTTGCTTGCGGGGGTTGGACGTCGTTTCTTGTGGCGAGCTGGTACGAAGAAAGTTTTGTTTGATGAATCTCTAGGGCTGGGAATTTCAATGTAGATTTAGGAAAATCTTACAGATAGTCTCTTTCTTTGGTACTCGCAGATTATCCAAGATGGGTAAGGAGAAGGTTCATATCAACATCGTGGTCATCGGCCATGTCGACTCCGGCAAGTCGACGACCACGGGCCATCTTATCTACAAGCTGGGTGGCATCGACAAGCGTGTGATCGAGCGCTTCGAGAAGGAGGCCGCGGAGATGAACAAGCGTTCTTTCAAGTACGCGTGGGTGTTGGACAAGCTGAAGGCGGAGCGCGAGCGCGGTATCACGATCGATATCGCTTTGTGGAAGTTCGAGACGGTGAAGTACTACTGCACCGTGATTGACGCTCCCGGGCATCGCGATTTCATCAAGAACATGATCACGGGTACTTCCCAGGCGGATTGCGCGGTTCTGATCATCGACTCTACGACTGGAGGTTTCGAGGCCGGTATTTCCAAGGATGGTCAGACCCGCGAGCACGCTTTGTTGGCTTTCACCCTTGGAGTGAGGCAGATGATCTGCTGCTGCAACAAGGTGAGCAGTGTGTTTATTTGTCTGTTTTCTTTGAGTTGGTCATGATTTTTTTCAGTGTTAGTAGCGGACTTGTTTGTGGAGTGGGTATGGGCGAGTGATGTTAATGAGGTGAGCGAGTATTGCAATTGTTGTGTGCCCTGTGTGTTGGTCTTCGTGCGTGGATGTGTGCGGTGTGTGTTGGTATCCTTGGTTTCTGTTTTGCTGAATTGAGTGCGATGTGTGGCCAATCGCACATGAATTGTTCTGTCTGATTGTGTGATCGTGGGATTTCTGTTGATTTCAGATGGACGCGACGACTCCGAAGTACAGCAAGGCTCGTTTCGAGGAGATCACCAAGGAGGTGTCTTCGTACCTGAAGAAGGTGGGTTACAATCCCGACAAGATTCCGTTCGTTCCGATCTCCGGTTTCGAGGGCGACAACATGATCGAGAGGTCGAGCAACCTGGACTGGTACAAGGGCCCTACTTTGCTTGAGGCTCTTGACAACGTGTCTGAGCCAAAGCGTCCTTCGGACAAGCCCCTGCGTCTTCCCCTTCAGGATGTTTACAAGATTGGCGGCATTGGCACTGTGCCTGTGGGTCGTGTGGAGACTGGCGTGATCAAGCCCGGCATGTTGGTGTGCTTCGCGCCCACTGGTCTGACTACTGAGGTGAAGTCCGTGGAGATGCACCACGAGTCTATGTTGGAGGCCCACCCCGGCGACAACGTGGGTTTCAACGTGAAGAACGTGGCTGTGAAGGACCTGAAGCGTGGTTACGTGGCTTCGGATTCGAAGAACGACCCTGCGAAGGAGGCTGCGAACTTCACTGCCCAGGTTATCATCATGAACCACCCTGGTCAGATCGGCAACGGTTACGCTCCGGTGCTGGATTGCCACACTTCTCACATCGCGGTGAAGTTCGCCGAGATTTTGACGAAGGTTGACCGTCGTTCTGGCAAGGAGTTGGAGAAGGAGCCTAAGTTTTTGAAGAACGGTGACGCTGGTTTCGTGAAGATGATTCCTACTAAGCCCATGACTGTGGAGACTTTCGCCGAGTACCCTCCTCTGGGTCGTTTCGCTGTTCGCGACATGAGGCAGACTGTGGCTGTGGGTGTTATCAAGAGTGTGGAGAAGAAGGACGCTACCGGCGCCAAGATCACCAAGGCTGCCGCCAAGAAGAAGTGAATAGTACGGGAGCATTCTCTCGAGACTCCGTTTTGTGAGTGGGTTGCAGCTTGGAGTTCGTCTCTCGATTCGTTCACTTTATTATGTGTTTGTTCGATTTACCTGCTGCAGGCGCAGCAGCGTCAGACTTGGGTGCTTGACCGAAGATGGCAGGGCTTTTGGTAGCCCTGGATGTGAATTTTTGAGTCTCTATAATATTACAGGCGATTTTGCTGAAATCTGGGAGTTTGGGAAGCGTCGTTGCCTGCGTCCTATCTATTGATTGTTCCGTGGTTTTTTTTGTTTGAATGTGGTATCTCACTGATTGGGTTGTGTGGGGGTTTTCTGGGCACTTAATTGCGTGTGTTTTGTGATGTGGGTGAGGCAGCATGTTCTGTGCGTTTCTTATTGTGGTGTCTGGTTGGGCCTTTTTGCTGTCTGTATCCGGATTCATCGAGTTGTGGTAAATTATTTTTTTCAGTCTGGAGAGGTTTTTGTCGTCGTGAGTTTGTTTTGTCAATTTCAATGTTGCTTTTCCATTTGTGAATGTGACGTGGGTGTGATGCGAAAAATGTGGTTCAGTCTGGTTTTCTAAATTCTTTGTAATTTGTAGCTGGGAAGGTAGGTGGGAGACTCTAAAAGCGCACAAGCTGTAAAATCGCATACCTCTTCGAATGTACTCTACGTTCAGCAGTGTACTGTTATGTTATGATGAGCGATTTACTTTTTTTTTTTTACAATGTGCAATATAATTGGTATATTTTGGTAAGGATAATAATCATTGCATCCTTACGCAATCTCAATTAAGAATACAAAATTTCAGTTTTAAAAAGAAACAATACTCCACTTTAAGTTAACTTCTAAGTGCACTTCCATGGTTTTACATAACATTTTATTGAGAACAATGGTGATAATTTTTTTTAATTTGATTTCATAGATATTTAGAGAACGTCCATATGCACCTCTTTTCTTTATCAAAAAAAGTTTCACAATTCTTTTCATAGAGTGATAATGCCTAAAATGTTGTAAAATAGATATCTGCTTCTCATAATTAGATTTTTCTATCTGCACCTTGTAGGGTAACTAATTTCATACATTTGAGTATGATGATATAATTTCTTTGCCAAAATCAATTTATAATCTAGATATATCCATTTCTTCAAAGTTCGGTTATACAACACTTTTCATTGAACTCTTCATTGATAGTCTTTTTGTTACTTAAGGAGGTGTTTCTAACATGAAAAATGTACATATTCGTTCCCTATTGAATTAAAAAAATTCATCACCAATTGTATTCAATAAATATTATGTAAAATCACAAAATTTGAATTAAAAAATTCATCAAAAATGGAATTTTACTTTCTTTAAACTAAAATTTTGTATGTTGATTGGGATTGAGTAAGAATTGAGTGATAATTATGCAAGACAATAAAAAACCCAATTTAATTCTAAATTATGTATAAATCTTTGAAAGGTAGTTTGTAAGCTTTTCAATAATTGACTATACATGTTGTTTTTTTGTAGACTTCAATAATGTACAAACAATGTACATTTTAGGAGGTGGGCATTTTTAGAGTCCTATGCCATTTCAACTTCAAAATTTCATACCTAATTCCACAGAGCTTCAAAAAAATATGAAACAATTTGGATAATTCCACTTGTATTGGAAGGAAAATTTATTGAAAAATATTTCAAGAAGCCTCAGCTCCCTGAGATTTAGTTTCATCTCTTGAATGGGTGATTTATGGACTTCCTACCTTATATCACCTATTCTGAAAATGTTAAGCAATTTAGAATTTCTCTAGTCAATGAATAGAAATAATAGATTGCACTATTTCTTGCTAATTTTTTTCATCAAGTTTGAAATTAGTAAGAATGAAGGAATTGTAGATTAGAATTTTACTTGTTCTCGATGTATAGGCAAACCCATTTGTGAGAAGTGCAAAATTAGGATGTATTATTAAAAACTATCTATAGTATGTGTTGTTTGTCACAATAATGAAGTTATTTGTCACGACATTCTATTTGCCTCATTCATGAAAATATTACGTGATATTGTACAAGTGGGGCCATTATGGGAAATATATGATATACATTGGGTTAATTATTATTGTTGATTTAGGAGGTTCATAGAAAAATACACAAAGACTTGGAAGGGATAATCCCTAGGAAAAAATAAAGTCTTTTTATCCTAAATTCACTTGTTCAAAGTTATATGTCCCTCTATATTGTGAACAAACTCTCAAACCTAGGGGATGATTTATCTCTACATGGGCTACATTTTTAAAGTTTTGTAACCCCTCCACCAAGTTTAAATTTGGTGGGACTGTTACCTTAGTGATTATGAAAGTTGAACAACCAATAATGATTTTTTCTCTTAGAATATGAAAGCATTAAAACAAAAAGACAACGAGGATTGCTACAGGCATCACTAGCCCAACACCAATCAAATGAATTAGCCATAATTTCATATTTATATTTGGCAAGCCTTCTAAATTAATGTCTTCCACCCTTATATACCAAATTTGTTTCATAAATGGTAAATTGGCCAATTACAATGTATGGGGTGTTTTAGAAGGGCTTAGAGCACTTTTTATCCCTTGCATAGTAGAATGGGGTGCTCAAAGAAAATTTGGAGGTGCTTTGAGCACTTTTTATCCCTAGCACAATAGGATGGGGTGCTTAGAAAAAATTTGGAAGGGCTTGGAGCACTTTTTATCCCTAGCATGATAGGATGGGTATTTAGAGAAAATTTTGAAGGGCCTAGAGCACTTTGCGTCTACATTAGATGTGATTTCGGTTAAGGGGAGGGCTATTTCAGGCTTGTTTGTCCTTGTTGTTTTCCTTCGGTAAAAGAATGTCTCATTGTCAGAATTAAATTTTTATTTTTATTTTTTATTTTTTCAAATGAGAAAAAAGTTCGGTTCTTCAATAGTTTCTTTTTGCGTATTTAGGTAGATAATTGATTTTGGGGATGTACACATAGTGAAGATGGGATTTTACGTACAGGTAGTGGTGCTTCTGGAGGGGGACACTTTCTCTATTGTAGGGGATGACCTTCAATGGAGGCAACACACAATTTGGAGTGAAATGTGTTTTGGTACCTGTGATTTGCCAAGCCACAATAATTTTGGTATTTTTTAGTGTGCTTTTGAAGACATTTATTTTCTTTTTCCAATGTCTAATTTTGAGTTTTTTCTCAAGTTTTCTTGTACTTCTTCTAAGTACTTTTGAATGCACTTCCAATGATAGAAATTTTGAATTCAAATTACAAAATAGTGAAAAGTTAGAGTCCATTGTGGATGCTTTAAATTGGTAATATATAGGTGAACACCCTTGGTGAGGTGGTTCATACATTGAAATAAAGAAGTGAGTAGCATTATTGTACATGGTGAACAAGGGCAATATTCCCTACCAAATAATGAATTAAAGTTGGCAAATGTACTTTGGTTGATGCACAAAAATTGGAAGACTCATTTTTTCCTTTATAAAATTTAAAAATAATAAAATAATTTCCTAAAAATTAGAACATATGATTTGGAAAATATTTCTTGCCAACATTGACCACCAGTTATAGTAGTTGTTTTCATAAACTAGTCTCAAGGAATTTGGCCCAAAGAGTTGTTTTACCAACATTAATCTCTAAATACCTACACAAACATTCTATGGTCACTACACAATTTTAGGGATGCATGGATCATTTTATTGAAGTTTATAATTTTTCTCATGTAGTCAACTAAGTTATCTTTCCATAGCTAAAAACACTCATGATTTGAACCAAAAATTCTATCTTGGGTGATTTTTAAAATCAAACACTTTAAAGGATGTTTGTTGCAAATTGTCATAGGAGAGAAACCTAGTCAATATATGAGAGTTCATTCCAAGAAAAAATATTCTATAGGTTGTACAAATAGGCAAAGGCTAGTTGGTTGGAAGCTTAGTCCTTAAATGTCCCACCAAACATTTGATAGTTGTAAGTTGCCCCAAATTGGGCATTTCAACTTTATTGGGTGGAATTATAAATAAATAATTTTTTTGAATACTATGTCAACTTTATTCCAAACTAAAACCATTACAATAAATAGAAATTATAAGGAAAATAGTGCAAAATATTCAATATTTTTCCAATATTAAAATTTTATTTTTATAGAATAGTAGTGATGTTTTCATCATCACTCCAAGATTTTTTCTTTTTGCACAAATAAATTGAACATCTATTCTTTGCCATTCTTAAGAAATTTAAATGCTAAATTTTTTTATTTTATTTTGATGAACTCTTAGATCTATATATTCAATGATGTCTTAATTTATTGATTTTATATTTTTAATTAAAAAATTAAAATTTTATATCATTTTTGTGTTTTCTCTACTACCTTGGATCATTAGCTCTTATCTTGTATTTAGTCCATTGCAACAAGAAAATTCTATTTATAGATTCTAATTGTAGAAAATATAAGTGCAATTGGTGGTGTTACTCAATGTGTCACACATCCAATGGTGCACTTTGCAATTTATTTTGTACATTACAAGGAAGGTTGGAATACTTATACATTGCTTAGTGAAAAAATTCAAGCAAAGCAAAGTTGACATGAATCAGAAAATCTAACCTTTTTTAAATGCACATTGTAAGCTTTGAATCATAGTTTATTTGATAGTTTATTTTTTTTAATTTAGTTAAATTTTAAAGATTAAAAAATCTAGATACAATTCATAATATTAGTTTATATACTCCAAAAATACACCATGTTGGAGTATATTAGAGAGTAATTTATAACTATGAGACACAAGTCATCCGAAATCTAAGACAATAAATGAAGTTGATTATAGATAGTACTAAACGCATGTACAATAGACAAACAAACAATCACCAAAAATACCAAGTCCAAATTTAATAAACGATTTAGATGATAAATATCTATATTAAAGTATTTATTATTTATTATATACTTTGTATTCTTAGTTTAGCACCAGAGTGGATTATTTAATTTTCTAAAAGAATTATTATTGGTATTACTCAACCTAGTCTATTAAATAATAAGTGATAATTGCAATTGGAATAGAAAAAATCTTTTAGATTCCCAATGAAGGTTATTGAAATATAATTTATATTATAATGATGAAACATAATAGTATTCTTAAATGCATTGGGGAACCTTTGCCTAATGTGCATTGCAAAAACCTTTTATTGTTGAAATCTATTGAAGATTGTTAAAACTCTTGAATTGAAGTTTTTCTTTGAATCTCGTAATATTGCAAAAGGGACTCCCTTGCCTTCATTTTCAATAGTGATACAAAGGTGTCTTGCTTCTATTAAAAAAACTTGCTAAACAAGATTTGAAATTAGGATTTCTTTTTGGAAAGAAATTTTCTTCTTTTTTTGAAGGTATATTTGGCCACATATTCTCCTCAAGGACCAACGCCTTTTACTTGTCAAAAAACACTCAAAACTAACAATTCTATTGCAAAGTGCTAAACTTTGAAAACTTTGTTATTTTTGGCATATTTAACTATAGGATCTTGCACTAAACTAATAAAAAAATTGTATTGAAGAAATTTTAGAAATTTTGCTTGGAGAAATTGCAAGATATTTTCTCTTAAAGTGAAGAAAATAATTTTTCTTGTACCTTCTGGGACTAGATTTTTTTACTTTGAATTTGTTTAACTTAACAATTTTGCACTATAGATTTTGAATTCAAAAAATTTGTATT
Source organism: Rhytidiadelphus loreus (assembly GCA_947034895.1). Lineage (NCBI taxonomy): Eukaryota > Viridiplantae > Streptophyta > Bryopsida > Hypnales > Hylocomiaceae > Rhytidiadelphus > Rhytidiadelphus loreus. The sequence continues at coordinate 21,840,061 of OX344763.1, forward strand.
GAAGAATTGAGTTGAGAGTCTAGAATTAAATAAGAAGGGACTTCGACTGAACCATCCATGAAACATGACCCCGTCTCATCAAAACCTAACTTTCAACCAGGCAAGAATTTTGGCTTTGGCTTCTATAATATAAAACCATCAAATGTCTATTTGCAGGCTATACAAGTAGTGACATAGTAAAAAAAATGCTATCAAAATAAGTGCAAGGTCACTATATAAATAGTATTGTGAATACAAATAACCATATAAGAAGGCACAATAACATATAGATGTATGTGCAATGCTTTGAAAAAGGAGCTTGAATTCCAAAAAATTCAACTTGGGAACTCTAGACTTGAAGGCTAAACCTCACATGTGCCTATCCCAAAACACAAAACAATCCAATGTAATGTTAGTAAGGATGCACAAGGTCTCTTCAACTAAAGCCAATTGCTATCTATGCCACTAGATCTATTAAACCAATAAAGGAAAACATTGACAAATAAAGGTCTCAAATCAATAGGTGAAGCAAAATCAATGAATAGCAGACATCCTAAAACATACTACAAGGCTCATAGCCCTTTGCCATTCCCATAACACGTTTGAAGCTCAAGAGTCATAATGCTATCCCATACAATCAATCAAAAGTGAAGTGCCACAACCAAAGAAGAAGAACATGGCAAAGGCAAGCCAAGATATGCTCATTCTAATGGAAGAAAAAATTTAAAAGAAACATTAATTAGGTAGTTGTGACCAATTATGAGGCCATGGTAGTGGGATTAGGCCAATTATATCACCACCCATAGACCATAGTGGGTGGGAGGGTGGTCTTATGTCCTAGTTAAGCTTATTTCAAAATATCCAATCTCCATCGTGTTCAACATTATTTAGTATAATAATGGACCAAGGATTAAGAAACATATAGATCATATCCAAATTGAAAACAAAATTTTTTAAACTATAAATTTATAGTTTAAATTATAATTGAAGTCACTCTATGTACAAAAAAAAATTAAATGGTATAGATAGCATAAGCAATTTTCTAAAAGAGAAAATGATATCTAATTTAAATAAAATACCTATGAGAGAATTGAACAAAAATAGAAATTTTGTTTTTTGGAAAATTTAAATATAAAAATCAAAGATGTGGCTTAACACATTAAAAATAAAAAGGCAAAAAAGATCCAAAGACTAATTTACATGGCGTCGTCTTAGCATAAGAATTAGGTTGCCACCCAAAAAATTTAAATTTATGTTATTTAATAACCAAAAGAAGGTACTGAAACTAAACATCCCAAAACTGGGCATCAACTTTTTACTACTTCATTTTTAAACCAAATGAGAGCCTTAGCATTTCTAAAACACAAATGAAAGGTATGACCAAACTATAAACATGTAGTACAAAAAATGGTATCATGGAAAAAACTATAGAGTAGGAACAATATAGTTTTATAAACTAATGTAACCTCCCATATGGAGTCAAGTACAAATAACCCAATGAAAGAAACTACCAATATCCATAATAAGCACATCAAAGTATTAAAGAGTTTAGGTGCTTGAAAAATTGTCTTCTCTCAAAAAATCCAAAAATGGAACTCAAAATTTGAGGGTGTAGCTTCACCTATTAAAGAGTTTAGGTGCTTGAAAAATTGTCTTCTCTAAAAAAATCCAAAAATGGAACTCAAAATTTGAGGGTGTAGCCTTACCTATACCCGTCCCAAAACACACAACAATCCAATGTTATGTCAGTGAGGTTGTAACTCATGTCTTCAGCTGCATCCAATTGCTATCTATGTCATAGATCCTAAAATTCCAAAAAGGAAAGCAAGAACAAGGGTCACAAATCACATCAATGAGCTAAGCAAATGTTGTAAGCAAAAACATCTTTAAACATACTAAAAAATTCATACAACCTTTGCCATTTCTATAGACAAACAACTTACTTGAAGCTCAAGAATCACACATAAATCCACACATCCAGCCAAAGCCAACCGTCACACCAAAAAGGGTGATATGTGGCAAAACAAAGCTACTATTAAGTAGTTATTAACTTGGAGGGAAAAAAACAGAGAGAAGCTTTTATGAGGTAGTTGTAAAGCAAATTTCAAACTCTAGTAGTGGAAGAGTCCAATAAAGTCTACACCTTTAGTGGGTGGGTGGTATTTCCCACCTGTCACACATAAAGTTTTAATTCTTCATGGTGGTCTATGTAAAGTGATAATGGACCAAGAAATTAGATGTGTGAAGCAAGACATATTTGTATTAAAGGACACTAGTTAACCCTCTTCAAGAATAAAATTGGGTATCCTAAGCAATTAGGTACTTAAAGTATAAAGTAAAAAAATAAAAGCAGGAATAAAGTATAAATATTATAAGAGCAGGAATAGAATAATTGGAAGAAAAATTAACCAAATAGGTATAAATTAATTTTTCCAAAAATCAAAGAATCTCAAGGCAACCTTCATATGTCTTTTAAATGGTACACAAATTAGGACAAATCATCCTAAAAATAATGTGAGTTGTACAATAGCCAAAAAATAATAATTTTGGATTGCACATGCGATTGCACAAAAAGCAAGATTCTCCATAATTTTCTCATCACTAGTCCAAATGGAATGAATCAAAGCTTTTTATGTACATAAAAGATTTTCTATGACAAAAAAAATTTCAAATTTTAATTTTGACTTTCTACAATTTTTTGGAGCTACATGGTGCCCTCTATTTTGGATGGCATAATACTTGCTCTTGAGCATTGATTGAAAGAAAAATGATATTCCTAGAAAGCTAATAAATTTTCTATCTTAAGAAAAATTTCAAAAAATCATACCAAAAATTGAGACCATAAAAATGTGTCCAAACCTTCAAGAGTTCCCCCAAGGGACTCTTATTCCCATAGGGGTTAATTTATAGATGAAATCTGTAAATTGCTATTGAATCTTAAAATAATATTGTTTGTTTTTTACTATGAATGCATATAAATTTGATGAATGTATTGAATATAATCAAAATATTTGATATTTCATCCATGTCCATTGATTCCATTAATATAGTGAAGATCAATTCTACGAAAAATAAATGAAATTAACATGTCAATTTGATATACTCCTTCTATTCCAAAATAAGTGTCCAAATTGAAAACTCACGTTTTTTTCAATAGTTTTGAGTATGTTGTAATGCAATATTCTCCAATGAAGACAATAGATTTAGAATACGCAATGTCCTTTTGGAGAATAAGGAGAATTCTCTTAGAGATCTAAGAAGTATTAATAGAGGTAGATGCATAGACTCTCATACACTAGAAGAAAATGAGGGATTTTGCAACTACAATGTGCAACTCATTTTGTAGTTGCATAAGACGTTTGCAATTAGGTGACAATGTAGAGACTACAGTTGCAGTGGACAAGTTGCATTAGTCGCAAGATTGCATTAGTTGCAGTGTAGTGACAAGATTGCATGACTCATTTGCGACTTATTTGCGACTTGTAGATTTGTAGATTTTTAAAATATTAATCTCAATGATTTGTAGATTTCTAATTTCCAGATCTATCTTTTATCTAGAATTTAGAATTTCAGATCTATCTTTTTTCTAGATTTTAGAATTTCAGATCTACCTTTTTCTAGATTTCAAAAATTCAAATATTGATATATGATAGATTTCATTGATTTAGGGAAACATTACAATTTCATAGATTTTAAAATTTTTGGATTTTAAATGTTTTTTTATTTCTATAGATTGTAGAAGTCTATAAATTGTACAAATCTACAAACTGTAGAAATCTACAAACTGTAAAAATCTTAGAATTAAATCAACAAAATTCATTGTGTAAGACTACAACTTACAAGTCTTATAGGTCCAATCTAATGATACTTTTGACAATTGATATGGGACCATTGTAATTGTTTTCTAGTTGAACTTTAGTTGTAGTCTAGTTGCTTTTGAGTTGTAGTTTAGTTGCTTCTAAGTTCACTTGCAATCTAGTTGCTTCTAAGTTGTAATCTAATTGCTTTCAAGTTGCTAGTTGCTAGTTCCAATCTACACTAAATAGTGAAATTAGGTTGCTTTAACAATTAGGTTGCCTTACTTCAAGAAAATCACTTTACAAGCCAACCAATCAACAAATATGTCTACTGTTTTTTCTGTTTGTACACATAGAGGTTTATAAGTCCCACATGCATAAATTTTTAATTCAAAAAAGTAGTAAATTCTTGTAAAGAAACAATACATATTTATATAGTGTAGAATGTTGAGAAATTAGTGTGGGGCAACCTAATTTCACTATTTAGTGTAGTTGCTAGTTGCTTTCTAATACATTCCTATAATCCTAAACTTCACTTTGCAACTACTTTGCGACTAGAACAACCTATAACTTTGTTCATGTCAAATCTGGTGCAATTACAGAGGGCTACAGTTGCAAGACAGTTGTATAGGACACATAGTTGTGTTGCAATCGGTTGCAGCAAACACGTTTTTCTTCTAGTGATAGTGGTTCTACGATGATAGAACTACTTTTGCACATATTCACACACGAGATCGAAAGACCCCGCATACCTTGACATTGTAAAGCTTATGTACTCTAGATTCTCAGACTTAGAAAGTCCCATGGTTGCTAATAAGATTCATACTATGAAGGCATTGACAACATCTAAGTATAATGACATACTACCATTTCTTCAAGATACAAAACAAAGGTTCTACAAGTAGATGTTGACAAGAACTAAGAAAGAATTTGCAAGTGTCATAGTCAACATTCTACTAGAGAGTGGTATGTATATAGTGAATTGATAAACAATAGTGATATGTATTGTATACTAGCAACACTTGTTTGCTATGGCTTCAAAGAGGAGAATTCTCTATTATTTTGAATCCACTGAGCATAATATTTATACCTTTGACATTTGCATCTTAGACTTCTGGATCCACAGGAAAGCCTTTGATTCCATCTAATAGAAAGAAAGTTGGCATCTTGTATAAGGCTAAGTACCTTTTGATATTGGTGCAAAAAGAATTGAAGACTTTCTTAGGTCCTATTGTTATTCAAATTGCAGTGAACATATACAATATGTTCACTAATTGTTGTGATTCAAAATTTGGACCCTTTTATATTATGTATGTTACCAAATGATCAATGAAATTGGTATAAAAGATATATGAGGTTTCAATGTAGACACTTATTTTGGGATGAAGGGAGTATCACTAGAAGAAAATGAGGGGTTTTGCAACTACAGTATGCAACTCATTTTGTAGTTGCATAGGATGTTTGCAACTAGGTGACAATGTAGAGTCTGTAGTTACAGTGGACAAGTCGCATTAGTTGCAGTCTAGTTGCAGGTTTTTTTGTCATCCGACACCATACAAAGAACTTCATCCTTGTGTGCAACTTGTTTGCAACTTGCTTGCAACTTGTAGATTTGTAAATTTTAAAATATAAATCTCAATGATTTGTAGATTTCAAAATTTCAGATCTACCTCCTTTCTAGATTTTAGAATTTCAGAACTACCTTTTCCTTAGATTTTAGAATTTCAAATCTACCTTTTTCTAGATTTCAAAATTTCAAATCTACCCTCTTCCTAGATTTCAAAATTTCAGATCTACCTTCTTCCTAGATTTCAAAATTCAATTTCCTAGATTATAAAATTTCTTGAATTTTAATTATTTTTTAAATTCTTATATACAAAATCTACAAATTGTAGAAACCCACAAATCATAGAAATCTTAGAATTCTATCAAAAGAATTCATTACATAAGACTATAAAAACTTACAAGTCTTATATGTTCAATCTAATGGTACTCTTTACAATTGATATGGGTCAATTGATATAACACGAATGGGAATGAACTTTGAAAGCAACTAGGAAACAACTAGAGTGCAACTAAGAAACAACTAGCGTACAACTAGAAAACAACTATGGTCATTTTACAGTTGCATAATAGTTGCATAGGACACTAGTTGTTTCCTAGTCTTTTTTTGCAACTACAGAATGACTACTTTGCAACTAAAACAATGAATGAATGTTGTAAAACAATGACACAAAACAACTACATTAGATTTGGTGCAAATAGAGAGGAAACTAGTTGCATGACAGTTGCATAGGGCACTAGTTGCATAGTAGTTGGTTGTGATGGACGTGTTTTTCTTCTAGTGTATATACTTCATTTATATATAATTATCCCATATATTCAAACACCAACAATGATGCCAATCATCAAATTATAAAAAGAAAGAAGAAGAATCTAAAATTATCACTCTACCCCTCCCCCCTTCCAATTCTATTGTATAGTAGTATTTTGAAGTGTTACTATTATAACCTTAATCCATCACTAAGTAACTCTGCAACTCTACACATGGGCATAACATAAATAGTAGTGAGTTTTGAGTATTTTAGAAAACGTTTTCAAGATGCACCTATTTAGAACCTTAAAATTTCTTCAACTCTTGACTTTAAAAAATTCACAAAAATTACAATTTTGGTTTATCTGTAAATAAAAAATGACCTCTAATTATAATTTTGATATTATCTATGCACATCAACTTAAATGAAAGGTTTCAAATAGTTCTACTATAACTTTTTGGCATTGTTAGTATTTATACAATTGAAATTAATCATATTGAGAGCAAGACACACTAAGCACTAGAAGGAACCCACGTCAAAGTTGACGGATTTTGTTAGACATCCAATATAACAATCGTTGTTTTTATGTCAACAATGATGTCCACTATAACATCTTCATGTTATAGTGAACATCATTGTTGACATAAAAACAAGAGTTGTCATATGGGATGTCTAACAAAATCCGTCAACTTTGACATAAGAATACAAAAGAAAAGAGGGGATCCTTCTAGTGAAGGGACACTTTACACCTAGAGGGTGTGCCAATTTGTTGTGTAAGAAGCCCAAAATCCTCACTTGTATTTGGACAAAAGGCTGAAATTTGTACAATTGTCTTCAAGGGGAATGACCTAGCTTCAACTCCTTCAAGGTGTATAGCATCCCTAATTGATTTTCTTAATGTTTTTCTACTAAAAACTATTTTGTTTTATTTAGTTTAGAGGCTATTGAGAGATGAAGGCAATATCTTCTTTAAATCGAGTCATTAAAATTTTGAAATTAAATAGAGTTGTAGTAGAAATGTGATACAAAATATGTAGTGCATTCTAATTGAATTAACTTGAGTACTAGTACCGATAAATATAGGCAGTGACGTCACATTTCAGACAACCCGCCAAAAACTCTCTCACACGTCGTTGACTAACTTTGAACTATCGGTTGATACCATGGTCCCCAATGATACCCGGAGAGACAAGGACGACGCGGATATAAGACCTGATTCTGAAATGAGACGACACTTCGGTTTAGGACCTCGGTTTGTTTAACTTACTTCTTGAGTTTGCACCTCTGCCGGAGCTTTGGGCCTCCGTTCGCAGTCCGCTCTCGTGAAAAATCTCTTGTGCCCCTTAGCGCTGCACGATCGCAGGCGATGCGCATATGATTCCGATGTGCGCATTCACGCTGCCGAGAGGAATCAATCGAGCTACGGCTCGCGGAAATTGGAGCAGTACCGAGGAAGAGCGAAACCCTAGACCGTTCCCTTTTAATGCGAAGACCACATTGCTGGATTTCGAAAGCGTGTAGCGTGGTTTTCACTTGTTGTGTCGCGGTATGATTGCTACTGAGATGGATTCATGGTGCCTGGCGAAATGATTGACGGGCGGAATTTTCGAAGGTAAACAATTTTTCTTTTTGTGATGCTTTTTTTCTCTTCTTGGATGCTGCTATTGTGGACCCTGGTCTGTGTTCTTAATGCTACTCAGATTTTAGAATTGAGCTCAGGCGTGGCTCTGTTAACATCTTATTGAAAATTGATTTTACTTAGAGTTGGTTGGCACTAGTTTGGTGTATGATTTTGGACGACTTTTTTCTGTAGGCGTTTTATGAGAGCTGATTTTTTGGTATTCCTTGGACGCTCGAGATTCATCGGTTCCGGATTTTAATGTTGAATGGCGAACTGTAATTGCAGGGGGCATGCTAGAGATGGTGGCAGGTTCAGTGACGAGATTATATTTGCAGAGCGAAACCGTGGTCAAATTCTTCTAGCAAACTGACGATTATAGGTTGGTAATTGACAGAAGCAGAGCGATATATAGCACAGAGGGGAGAGAAATTATCACGTTTGTTCAAAGGAAGCTACAGGGGGCTTAGGAAATACACAAGTTGGAGAGGAACAGTCGGGAGAGAGATTTCCAGAATCACTACTTATTGAGAATATGGAAGTAGAAGGACCCGCAAGCAAGGTCTCTGATACCAGCACAGCCCCTACTGCATCATCTCTTGCTCCCAATGGTTCGAATCCTGGCACCCCTGAAACAACCAGTGCGATGACTCAGAAGGAAATATTGCGAGAGCGGTATCTTAAAGGCGTGAAGAAACGGAAATGTGCGGTGTGTGGCAACACTGCAAGAGCCAGGTCTCCTAACCCTAGCCTTAAAACTCTACACCGCGTTCATATAGAAAATAATGGACTTCACTTTTGTTGAGTTCTGGTTCTCCTATTTGTCAAAAGAGTATGTGATTCAGAGTTAACGTTAACGGCACGGGTGCATAGTCAGTAGCTGTCAATATCGGAGGTGCGTGAGGAATAATTATCATATGGATTAGACCCGCGTTGTCTACCTTATTTAAAGGTAACCAGTAATCCTCTCTGCTGACATCCATGGTTTGCAACATGCAGGTGCCCTTTTCGAGCATGTAAGACATGTTGTAATAAAATGAAGAATGCGTGCGAAATTCATGGTTAGTAATCTCTCCTTTCGACACTTTTGTTCCATTAGAGAACATGAATCGTCTTGCATGCCGATAGGTGTAAAGTATTGTGCAAAGTATTCGGACCTCTTTCTTTCTTCGTTTTGTTTGTGATCCGAACCTAGAGTGCTAGTGATGACATCCATTCCAACCTGTTTGTGCAGCAAATAAACCGAAGCAGGCTTCGAATTCACCTTCTTTGCATCCTCATGACCCCCGGTGGGCTGCTGCTATGAATGCTATGTAAGTCACTGGAGCTTCTGCGTTCCGTGAATTTTCCTGATATTTTTGTGATAGGGATCAAGGGTGTTATGGCATTTTCAGATGTCAATGTGGAGTTAAGTGCTTAGTTGTAATTCAATTCAATTTGCAGGCCTTATGGATCTCCATACGCCAGATCTCCGTATATGTCATCCGCCGCGTACAATTCTGCTCAAGTTGGAATGGCTGCTTACAAAGTCGGCTATCCGTCACCACAGTCACGGTCCTTGACACCTGGGCAATACACGGCACAGAATGCACGTCCTTACATGCCCCCCCAAGCTACGTTGGAGCAGCAGGAGCTTCAAAGACTGAAAAACTTGAAAGCAGCCATACTCGCTGCTAACCGGGTAATGAGCATTACCCGTAAAGAATTCATTCTTCTGGAACCTTTACTAGGCGTCCGTGCTTGTTTCTTTAGTGTCTCAATTGAAGCACTGCTACCGTATTCATTTTCCCATTTTGATATGTCTCATTTTGATGTGTACATGTTCGATCAGGAAGCTCAAATCACCCAATCTTGGAGGACGCAGAAAATGAGGGAGTTTACGGAAGGCGAACTTTTAACCGAAGATGAGGCATTCGATCGATACATGTTCAACATGGCGCTTCTTGAGGAGGTTTTTCTTCCCAAAACAACCACACCAATGGGTCTCTCTCCAGATGGCAAGTTGTTAGTTGGAGGAGGCGAGACACTTAATGAAATTGATGACAAGGATGTCTCCGATACTTTGATGGTTGTGGATGGGTTGCGCTTACGGAGGGCAATGAATGCAACTAGGAAGGAGGCAAGTCGATCGCGTTTGAAAACTACTGTTGATAGAAGTTTACAGGCGTTGAAGAGAGGCCCGGAAGAAGTCGATGACTTCGCAGATGACGAAGACTATATGCAGGTGAGCTTCCATAAATTGTCACCATCAATACCATGTCACTTTTTGTATGGGAACTTATAGGTCTCTGGGTTGGGGGACCACTATTACTGACAGTAGCAACTTCAAAGAAATTCATTAATGGAAGCGCTAGTAAGTCGAGCATTTTGGTCGGGGCGCTTATTTCTTTCCTTTTAAATTCCGACATTGATTTTTTTTTCTTCCGGTTATGGATGTCACAGGGATTGCTACTTGGACGTCGACGAGACTTAAAACGATTCAAAGCAACCAGTAAGGAAGGGAAGGATTGCCTTAAACGCATTGATCTTTTCGATACATTACTTCAGAAAACCAGCCAAATACATAGTGGAGCTGATATAGAGTCCTGTGGGGAGATGTATCGGCAAAACTTTGGGCCGGGTCTAGACGTGCTACTACCTCATCTCTCCAGAAATGTTGAGAATGTGCTTGGCGGTCCGATCCGTGAGATCCGTGGGGATACCGCAACACCGTCAGAGACACTCGTTAGAAGAGACATGCCCAAGGAAGCATCAACTTCAAATGAGTCACAAGCAACGCCTGCCGCTGCTGACTGCGGAAAGGACAAAACACCTGAAGAGTTGCAATATTCGAGAGAAACGGCTTTAGATATTGACGTGAAAGATTCGGGAGAGCAGGATAGGCATATCAACAGATTGCAGGAGAAAAGTAGTCCTCACGTTAAGTGGAAAGGAGTGAATGCAGATAGCGGTGGTAGCAGATCGAAAGTCGAAGAGTGGCCTAGAGTACACAAAGGCTTTCTTGCTGGTCATGGGTGGTGGAAAGTAGAGGTTGATGAGCAGAGCGCCCAGATAGTGTGTCATCATCTAATATCAAATCAAGCAGTCGAAATTTTGTGAATTTCAGCACATGGATCTGGTCAAACTATTTCTCAGGTTTCAAACTGGATAACGGCGCTACCCTTCTAGACTCTGCTGCCAAGCAATGGTAGACGGGTCTTGGCGTGCCCTCACATGATGGTGCTAGAGGGATTATTTAGTGGCGCAAAACAGTGGATGAGACGCCCCGGTGATTGCTGAAGAGGTCATCATTCTTTGCTGGTTGATTTAGAGGCTTGGGTTCAGTGTAAAACATGCAGCGTACAGCCTAGCATTGGCTACCAAGCCCATCTTTTGTCGGCATGAACTGCAGTCTTGGTAGATTCCGAATATGTAGGAAATGCCTTGAAGATACAGGTGAAGCCGAGAATTCAGATTTGAAAGGGATAATCCCTAGTACCCTGTACAGCATGTCCCCTGGGTCTTGCAATACTAGATCATGAATCGTGATTTGCAGCTACAGCCATAATACTGTGGACATTCGAATTGTAGTTTCAAGTGAATCTCCATGTTACAAGTTTGAAACATCTGCTTTCTTTTTAACTTGTGGTCACTAATCTCTTGGAGCAAGTCTAGGAGGCACCAAAGTCTTTGCATGTACCTTCTCCAAGATCCATTTGTAAAGTGAACTTGAGCCTAATTCATTTGCATTTTGTGATTTGTTATAGCATTGGGTGATTTGTTAGGCAATGCTATACGTCCAGAATCTTTGAAAATTTCTAACTAATTCAAAAATGCTTTGAAAAATACAAAACCATTTGTTAGGTTCCACATCTATTTTTCTTCCTCTGAAAAATGATTGAAAAATGATTGAAAAATAATTCTGCCCACTTTAGCCTATGAAAAAGGCAACCCGGCTCTTAAATGGTCGCTTCTAGAGCATACTACCTTAGTGTATTTGAGGCTCATTTCCAAGAGCTCTCAACACTATGGGAAGTCAAGATTGCAATGGGTACCCTTGCATAAAATCTTGAATAGAAAAATCACTATCATTTATTTTGAAGATCCCATTTTTGATGCTAAAACTAAACTTCAAGAAGAACTTTCTAAAAATATCAACTACTAAAAATATCAACTTGATCAAGTTTTATTTAACTTCAAAGTTTTGCAAACACCAGATTTGGATGCCTCGGGCATTTAGGGGGTTAACAAGAGTCCTTTTGCTTGAATCTCTAACTTATCACGTAGAAGATTAATCCATAACCAACGTTGTAGATGTTTTGTGTTGGATGGATGGATGAGACTCCTCACTCCCGACCAAACCAAGAAGACCTAAATAATGCAGAAGACGCTTTTCAAAAACAGAGTGAATGGAGTCATATGCGAACTCGACGTACTGGAGAGTCTTCAGGGACCGAGCAAAATCTGCTTCTGGTTTAGGGTTGCGTTCACACTGGAAAGCTAACACTGCCCAAAGCTCCCAGGATGGTTTGAACTTGATTTGTTCTGGTAGTTAGTTCAAAAACAAAAAGTACTATTTCTAAAGTAAAAGTCTTATTTTCAAAGTAAAAGCGTTGTTTCCAAAGTAAAAGTCTTGTTTCTAAAGTAAAAGCCTTGTTCCTAAAGTAAAAGAATTGTTCTTGAGTATCATGTATAAATAAGAAATCACTCTAATATTAGAAACATAATTTACTCCTTCCCTTTGATGCCTTTCTTTATTGAGTTTTCTTATACATTATAGCTCGTTAACTATTGAGTAAAGTTTAAGGTTTCGTTGTTAGATAAATTCCATCAACTCCATATCGTTAGGAAAGCCTAATTACAAAGATGGCATTTCACTTAGATTATGTCAAATTGGTCAACACAACCCCACTACTTACACTTCAATGCGGATTCAAAATTCTCAAAGCTTGGCAAAAGGAGGAGAAGATGAAAGGGGAGAGGAAGAAGTGTTGGAAAACTAAACGCTCTCAACTGTCTCTCAATCTCACATACTCATTTAGTCTACAGTAACTGTAACTAGCCTACTTGAATTAGTAACGGACAAATTAGTTAGTGGAACCTGTAACGGTAGTTGTAGCTACTTAGTGGTACCTAGTGTACAGACATGTATAAAGACAGCACCCTGTTGTCTATAATGTATCGCAATCACATTGAATGCAAACTTGGTTATACTTTGAGTTCAACATGGTATCAGAGCGAGGTTAGTCTTGACAGGGTGTTGATAAGCGAGATACAGATGAGAGCATAGGAATCGATAGAGACTAGTATACAGTGAAGCATTGCTCCTGGGTCAGTGAGGAAGTGAAGCATACAGATGAGAACGTAGGAATTGATAGAAACCAGTACACAGTGAAGCACTGCTCCTGGTTTGGTTATTTTCAATAGAAAGAGAGGAAACATGACAGACAGCTCAAGCGTAGCATTCCGTGAAGGGGACAAGCTAAAAGGCTCGTCCAATTATTATGTTTGGGCCTTAAAAATGAGGGCCGTGCTCAAAGCTGAAGGCCAATGGGTGATAACAGAGACCGAGCAGAGGCACACAGTCTTCCCAGTCACGATAGATGGGGAACCGTTGACGGAAGTCCAACTCAAGAGGAAGAAAGTGCTAGCATGTCGATTGATCCTTTTATCAGTGACTGACAGTCTAGTAGATTTGATCGCAGAACATGCAGATCCATCAATAGCGTGGAAGACCCTGAAGGACCAATTCAACTCTGGAGACCAATCCCAAATACTCACTCTTATGGGATATTTGCAAGCAATGAAGATGGGAGAAGGAGACCAGATAGAAGAATACTTGAGGAAGGCACGAGAACTGAAGAACCGACTAAGTAGCATGGGCGAAAGACTCACCGATCGAAATGTGAACCAGATCATCATGAATGGTCTTCCACGTTCCTATGAAAGCACGATACAAACACTTGCCCATTTAGACGCTGACATGTCTTTTGAAAAGTTGAGTGCTCGTCTGCTGTCGGAATCTCATAGACGCCTACATCGCAATCAACAGCTGGGTGATGAAGAGGCGTTGGCTGCAAGCTTCCACAGACAAGCTACGATGCAATCGATCCGTGGCAGAGGAGGACGATGGCCGCAAGGCAGCCGAGGACGTGGATACCCAGGAAGAGGGCCATATGGACCACCACGAACCCCTCCGGTATGTTTCAACTGTCATAAGCCAGGTCACTATGCTCGAGATTGTAGACTACCTCGAAATTTGCCCATCTATCCAGAGAGAGGGACATCGAGAGGAGTAGGATATGCCAACTCTGCTGAGTTTCTTGACTACGATCCATACTACCATTATGGCAATGGCCCATGGTATTTAGACAGTGGCGCTTCAGGACATATAGCTGCTGATCATCAGAAGCTGGATAGTTTCCCTAAATCTTCAGGAGTAGGGATAAGTGAAATTAAGACTGGAGGAGGAGAGTCCCATCCCGTGAGAGGATCCAGTTCTGCCACTGTACAAACCGAAAATGGTGAAATAAAGATCACACCAGTTAAGTATGTGCCAAGTATGAAGAAGAACTTAATCTCAGTAGGAGCCCTTGTTGATATCGGACATAGAGTAGTTTTTTCAAACCTGCAATGCTGGATTGTGAACGCTGAACATCAGGTTATCGCCTCTGGGCGCCGAGACCCCTCAAATGGACTCTATTATTTTGCACATTAAGAAACTGCCTTGTCCGCAGAAAGAAGCTACCTGACAAACTTATGGCATCGTCGTTTTGGACACTTAAGCTTTGCAGGCTTGAGTCACCTGTCACGAACATCAAATGTAACGGATTTGCCAAAAATCATTCCAAAAATGAAAATTTGTCACTGTTGTCTTGCGGGCCGCCAGCACCGTGAACGTTTCCCTAGAAAGTCAAACACCAAGGCTAGCAAGCCGGGTGAGAAAATTCATTCAGATCTGATGGGCCCAATGCCGCATCCATCATTGGGAGGGTCTCAATATATTCTCGTATTCACCGACAACTTCTCTCGTAGAAGCTGGACATATTTTTTAAAGCACAAGAGCGAAACCTTTGCAATATTTTGTGCTTTCAAGCGAAAGATTGAGGCTGAAACAGGTGCCAAACTAAGAACACTACGATCTGATCGTGGAGGCGAGTACACATCAACTGAATTCTCCAAATTTTGTAAAGACAACGGAATTCAACGTGAGTTGATGCAAGCAAACACACCGCAGCAGAATGGCGTTTCGGAAAGACGTAATCACACCATCATGGAGCGCGCCCGAAGTATCTCTCATGACTGCAACTTGCCGGCGAATCTCTGGACTGAAGCTATATCGCATGCAAATCACTTAATCAATCGCAGCCCCACCAGAGCAAACCAAGGCAAAACCCCAGAGGCCGAATACACAGGTATGATACCTGACGTCTTTGGCCTGAAAATTTTCGGTTGCATGGCATACTTACATGTACCTAAGGAAAACCGCAAGAAACTAGATAGCAAAACGCAGAGATGCATGTTCCTTGGTTTTGATGATGAAACCAAGGCATATAGAATTTATGATCCAATTAGAAGAAAAGTGATCATCAGTAGAGATGTAGTGTTTGACGAAATCTTAGTTGGCTATCAACATCTAGACTTAGCTATACCCAATCAAAACATATTTGAATTATCTGAATATTGCCCAACAGCAACTGACCCTAGTAAAAGTACAGAGACCCCCCTTTCGAACAATCAGAATGGGCACAGTATATCAGAGGTAGAATTCCCTCCCGAAGAAACCATACCTGCCCCAGAGCAAATCCAACAAACCCAACAGCCAAGCCCATCACATACCGGATCCAACCTAATCACATACCAGAGACGACTCCTTCCTGTAGATCGGCAAGCTGGCTCAGCATCTCGTCAATATCCGACCCGACACCGAACCCCATCCATAAAACTACAAGACTATTGGACGTTGATATCAGAGCTGCTGGAAGAACCACTGGACTTCCCAACTGCAGCAAAACAGGACGAATGGAAAACCGCTATACAGAGTGAGATTAGCTCCATACTTAAAAACAAAACCTAGAAAGTGATCGATCGTCCTAGAGACAGGAAGCCCATAACAGCGCGGTGGCTCTTCAAGATCAAAAAGAATGCGAAAGGAGAAACCAACAAGCTTAAAGCTAGAATCGTGGCACGAGGTTTTCAGCAAAAGGAAGGAATTGATTATCATGATATTTTTGCGCCAGTAGTACGATGGTCGACAATCATGATAGTTTTGGCTCTGGCAACTAAACACAACTGGCCGTTGTTCCAAATGGACGTGATTACAGCCTTTTTGAATGGTACCATAGATGAGGAAATCTTCATGGAGATACCAGATGGCTTTCCAGGAGCCGGAGACCCATCAAAGGTATGTAAAATCAACTGAGCTTTGTATGGCCTGAAACAATCGCCAAAAGCATGGTATGATCGAATCAATCAGTGGTTGCATGAACAAGGACTGACCAGAAGCGAAAACGACCCTAATTTATACTACCTCAAAAAGGACGGAAAACTCACAATCCTACTCCTGTACGTGGATGACCTCTTGATCACTGGAGATGACCAATCTGAAATCGCCAGGTTGAAACACAAATTGCAAGAGGAATTTGAGATGACGGATTTAGGAGAGGCAAGTAATTACCTAGGAGTAGAAATTCATAGACAGACAAATGGCATCTTTGTCAATCAGAGGGGATACATTCTCAAGTTGCTGGAAAAATTTGGTTTAAAGAATTGTAACTCCACAAAGCTTCCAATCGATCCAAAGGAAACACTGCAAAAACACATGGGCACTACAAGAGTGGATCCATCTCTCTACCGTTCTCTTGTGGGAAGTTTGATATATCTATCCTACACCCGCCCGGACATTTGCTATGCTGTCAGTTGTGTATCTCGTTATATGCAGGAACCTGAAATTACACATTTGAAGGCAGCCAAAAAGATTTTGAGGTATCTCAACGGCACTGTAGATTATGGTATCCTCATGACATCCACAGACAACGAGCAGTTCTATACTTATGCAGACGCTGATTGGGGGAGAAATATTGATTCTAGGAGATCCACATCAGGAATCCTCCATAAGCTTGGAGATTCAAGTATTTATTGGAGTAGCAAGATGCAACTGACTGTATCACTCTCCAACACAGAAGCTGAGTACAGGGTCCTCATTGATGCTGCCAAAGATATAATCTACTTTCAGAGACTATTTAACGAACTTGGATTAAGCATTGAAGGACCGACTCCCCTCCTCAGCGACAATCAATCATGCATAAGATTGGTGGAGAATCCAGTGCTACACGCCAGAACAAAGCACATCGAAATCCAACATCATTTTATAAGAGAAGCTGCCAAGGCAGGAGCAGTACAAATGGACTACGTGCCGACTCAGATTCAGCAAGCGGATTTTTTCACAAAACCCCTCACATACCAAAGCTTCATCAAGAATCGACAAAGTGCAGGTATCGTTCCGCTCCTCACTCAAACCTAGTGCGAACCCAACCTGGAGTATGCCAGCTCTTGATCCACAACGATTTTCCAGTAGCCTTGTGTTTGAAATCGGGGGCTTTTGGGTTCTTCCGCGTTGCTCGATTGTCCCACCACTCTTTAGGATTGTTGACAAGTTGTCTCCAGTGCCCCTCAATAGCCTCACTCAGACTGATGCTGCCAGTCCTATCTCTCCTTGAGGCATCAGCTATCTCACCGAGAGAAGTATCAGATACCCTAATACCAGGGTCCCCTCGAATGCTCTCTTCTCCCCCGTGGGTGAACTGCCACATGTAAATACAAGAGCTCTCGACACCAATACAGACCCGCTGGATCACAACGACACAGAGCCATAGTATAATCAGGACAACTTGAACCTGCAACAGACAAGAAATCGAATCAAACACCAGTACGCAACCTGTCAACAAGCTTAATTTGAGTCTCACAACCAAGAATCAAACGGAAGACTCACCAACGACAGGCGATCAACATAATTCCGAAATTCACGTAAAATATCGTTTGGGAGACCCGTGAATCGAGACATGACTGCTGCGAACATGAGATTGAGGGAGGGTTTCGAGCGAGGGAGGGTGTTGGAAAACTAAACGCTCTCAACTGTCTCTCAATCTCACATACTCATTTAGTCTACAGTAACTGTAACTAGCCTACTTGAATTAGTAACGGACAAATTAGTTAGTGGAACCTGTAACGGTAGTTGTAGCTACTTAGTGGTACCTAGTGTACAGACATGTATAAAGACAGCACCCTGTTGTCTATAATGTATCGCAATCACATTGAATGCAAACTTGGTTATACTTTGAGTTCAACAAGAAGGAGATGCCATGGTTGACCGACAAGAAAATTTCGCAATACTTGGCCTACCTCAACCCCTAAGCTTTGGCGGCCAAATGGATCCGTTCTCCATTTTGGACAAGCTGCACCAATGCCCACATCTGATGGCTCTTCTATGAACATGCACAAGGCATCAATTATCACAACAAGGAAGCCATCCAATTTTTTCCGAGGGCGTGGAACAAATTGATTGAAGAATTGTGGCCAGGCAATGCCCTGGCTCCAACGAAGCCCCGGAGTTGGGAAATCGAAGCTTCAACTTCACAAGAAGAGAATAATATACAAGCTCCGGATGTACAAGCTTCGTCTTTGCAAGCAAAGGGAAATGAAAATTCCAAAGCCAAGTTTGGCCAGCAAGAAGAAACAAAGTGCACCTCAGTAAGACTAGAAATCGAAGCTCTAACTTCATCAGAAGGGAATACTGTACAAGTGACCAAGCTCCAAAATGCCGCGTCCTCTTCTTCGCAAGCAGAGGAAAATGAG
Source organism: Rhytidiadelphus loreus (assembly GCA_947034895.1). Lineage (NCBI taxonomy): Eukaryota > Viridiplantae > Streptophyta > Bryopsida > Hypnales > Hylocomiaceae > Rhytidiadelphus > Rhytidiadelphus loreus. The sequence continues at coordinate 21,858,603 of OX344763.1, forward strand.
AATTTCAAATTCCAAATTGATGCACGTTTGCCATTAAAGAAGAGAAAGATGCACTAAGTTTGAATGTCATTAAGGTAGTTGGCTCTCAGAATTATTAGTTTCCAATATTTGAAATTGAAATGCAGTGGTCACTAAAAGTGACTACCTTCTAAAATGTGCATTTTTGGTACATTGAAGAAAACAAAATGTCCCTTTGTGTTAGTGGTTCCTTGTAGAACAGGGGCGCTTTGAAAGCATCCTACCTTATTGTTGAAGAAGATTCATCAATTAATCATTAGTCTTCTTCAAGTAACAACAAAAACAAAAACAAAAACAAAACAAAAACAACAAAACAAAAACAAAAACAAAACAAACAAAAAACAAAAACAAAAAACAAACAAAACAAAACAAAACAAAACAAAACAAAACAAATTCAAACCCAAAAATGAAAACAAACAAACGGAAATTTGAATCACCTCAAAATCTGATTACTTAAATTGGCTACTGGTAACTAAAAGTGTCTATTCTCGAAAGGGGAGAGTAGTTTTGCATCAATGGCTCTTGATCCATTGGACATTAGCTCATTGTCATTACGAACAGATACTTTATTCACGCCGGTCTTCTCTTTTGAAGGCCGGAGTTTTTATCTATCTCTTTTTCGAGTTGATCCTATGGAATCAACCAGCTGCAATGAAATTTGTTGCAATGTTAAATATGTATTGAAATTGTATTGGTGACAAATTTGATTTTAATCTACCGACAATTGCTTAAACTATTATTAAATAGTAGTTACAATGGCTGTCTTCCTGGTGAATTTAGATTTTTTTAGATTTTAATAATTTGGGTTAATGCAACAGACAAATTTTGGCTAGTACAAGACACTGCAGAATGAGATTTGTATTTGAGGCTTTGTTTTTGTGGTCTTTGAATCAAAAGGGTCTTGTGATAGTCCATATTTAAAAAAATATGAGGATGAACTGTTAGTAAAATTGTTACTTTGTTTTATCTCCAATTAATGTTTATGAAACTTTGATCACATCTCAATTTTAGTGTGGATTGTTGAAATTGATTCATATAATTTGTGATCTTTTTTGTTGCATCTTCATGTATTGAAAGGTCATAAGGCAAAACAATCCATCATAGGCAGAATTAGGAATCTGCCCTCATGACATTGCTAAATTTTAAAAAAATTCCCACATAAAAAGAAGTGTGAGAAATGGCAAGAACAATAGAACTTATTTTATTTTATTTGACAAACTATGAATTTTTGAAATCTTTAGAATACCCTATAATGGTGTATCCACAATGGTCATTTTACTCACCGCCTAATGTAATCACAATATTTCCTAACATGGCCGCAACATGAAGACCTAAAAAAGTCACTTCTTACAATAAATTTACATTCAAAAGGTGGAAGTTCTTATTGTAGTCACTAATCACTCCAAGAATCACTCCATTACTATCACCACCATAAACATTGATTGTAGCCACTAACTCAATCCAATGTTGCCCAAATCTCATTTATTGAAAAAAGAATGTAATGGATCATTCCCAAAGTATCTACTCGGGTGTCTATAATGGGTCTTTTGTCTATAATGGGTTGCTCAACCTTAATTACTTCAATTAAGCAATTTTTGGCATCATTCAAAACAACTTCTATGCAAGCAACTCCCCAAACAAGAATTAGATGAAAAAATGCTTTGCAATCATCTTCTACATAGTTGCTCTAAGGTCATCCAAACACCATAAATCCTAAACCCGCATTAAGGGGATCAAGGATCTAGAAAAGTGGATAAATACCACATGCAAAGAATAGTGATTTACATTTGCTAAAGTTTTCCAATCACTAAGATTTTTTGAGTTGCTAAACATTTTCCCAATACTTAGCTAGGATATAAGCACATCCTTCAAAAGGCTGGAAGTTACCCAACGTAGCATTGCCACATGCTTACACTTCATTTGTAAACTCTATTTACCCTATTTATCTTTCAAGGACCCGGATTTAAAAAATTGTGGAAGTATATTATAAAATGAAACCTAGAAACATAATTTTTTGATGACTTTGAAATAAAAGTTGTAGAATATAATCCATACATCATATAAATACAGTTAAAGCAATTGTTGCACTAACCAATATTCTAATTTTCTTATGAAATTTGAAATCCAAAATTGATTTAAAATAAAATTGGTTTAAAATAAAATATTTTCAATTTTCAATATTTTTTTATTTGATTAGAAATTGTTAAGTTCTAATTATGGTGTATTTCTACCTTGGAAGGACACTCACCTATGATTAAGGTAGTCATTGAAAATATGATGTGAATATGGATACATTGATTATCTAATATCTTTTGTTGAAGTTTGGGTACTACCTATTAACTTTCACATATATGTTCATCCAATGGATGTTTATAAGGAATATTATTTTTTCTTTAATGAACTTTTATCCTATTGTTATCTAATTTTCTAACATTGAGCATTGTAAGTTGCGCTATCGTCTAGTTAGTAAATTATTCTTCACAATTTTTTCTTTGTAAGCTATGTCTATTTAAAAGTTTTGGTTCACACTTATCTCATTTCAACTTTGCAAAAACTGACCCAAAATTCCAAAGAACACATTGAACAATAAACATGCATAATGTTCAAAAAACCATGTGTAGAAAGTAGAATAAAAATGAACATGAAGATACAATCATGAAGGAACTACAAAGACTTGTCAAAAATACTTCAAGAAAATTGAAACGCTACTACAATTATAAAAACTACCAAATACACTTACTTTAATTTATAGAAAAATGAGCCATTAAGAAGTATTCATTGGAAGTAAAAACACAACCACTTTGGCAAAATTTGCAACAAGTCAACCTTGTCAAAACCAAAGACATGCACAATCACAAGTTCGTGTGGTTTACACATCTAACAATAACAATAAACTATTTTTGTATATAAATACACTGAATAAATCTTATAAATAAAAACAAGTCTAGGGGAGGACACTCTCACTACATTTGGGGTAACTACGTGCGGCGGTGGAAAAAGTAATTCATGTAATTCACCTTGAATAAACTATAATTTCATTCTAAAATTTTGAGCTTTGTTTAACAATGACTAAAGGTTTCTATTGACAAAAAATTCAATTCCAAATAACATAAGATATATTGTCTAGAAAGGGTTGAAAAATGAACTAAAATGGCATGTTCTCCAACTAAAATATTTATAGAGCTCACATGAAGATGACTATTGCATCAATATTCAACCAAAATAAACTTTCAATAGAAAGCTATTCTATATAATTTTTTTTTCATTTTTCAAATTTTTTTTCTTATATAATATAGAGGTGTGAAAGTTATTTTCAGCTTTACAGTGTATCTTTTTTCTTCAAAAATTTATAACTAATTACTATTAGCACAAAAAAATACCAATAATTCAAAACATAAACTTATAAAGTAGTAAAATCTATCCATAATTTTTTTTTTGAAAAAGAAATTAAATTTTAAGGTGTATTACTTGTTTTACTTTTTCCGCCGCACGTAGTTTGCTAAAACATAGGGAGTGTCCTCCCCGGGAAACAAGTACTCGGGTTTATAGAAACAAGTCATCTATTCCTACAAACAAAACATTCATATTTGGTTTATGAATATTTTGCAATACTCTTATGCTATCATTACATCCTAGGAAGAAAGCAAAACAAAAAATTGGCATAATTTATGCACTAGTATCCATGGTTGCTAATATGAAAGCCTAGGATCATGAGCCTAGGCTCCTAGGTTATAGATACCTATATTATAGACACCTTCTATAGTTTTAGGATATTTATATTATAGGTGTCTATGTTGTAATCACCTTCTATGGTTATAGGATGTTTATATTATAGGTACTTGATTATACCATGAGTGTTTATGTTCTAAGCTCCTATGTTCTAGGCACCTTCCATGGTTATAGGATATTTATATTATAGGTGTCTATGTTATAGATACCTATGTTATAAGCACCTTTCATGGTAATAGGGTACTTATATTATAAGTTGGTATATTATAAACACTTTCAATAGTTGTAGAGTACCTACTTACACCTAGGCTTAGGCTCATAAGCTTGCATTTCTAGGCTCACGTGCTAGCATCATTGCACTAGTATCTATGCACTACTGCAACATAAGCCAATTGGTGTGTGCCACAATTTCCATTTGACTCTTGATTGTACGTTGCTCTTCAAAATTCTAGAAGTTAAACTCCTACTCAAAGTGTTTAGCATCTTCAAGCCATGCCTTGAAATCACAATAAAATACCTTCAAATGGCATGCCACCTTGTTGATATTCTCACAAGAGGATAACACATCCTCCAACGCATACAACTTCATATGGTGCAACGCTTTGAAAACTAAAAGTAGATGCAAACTCTAAAGTAGGAAATGAATGTAGGAACTTCTACCTTTTAAGTGTAAATTTATTGCAAGAAGTGACTTTTTTAGCTCTTCATGCATGCCAATTTTTACAAGTATTGGAACAACGGAAGATTACTTATAAAACTTTGTAATCAATATAGGTACATTATGAAAACAAACATTCTACCTAAAAAAGCCTATCAAGAGTTTGTTCCACCTGACCAAGTTCATCATGACAAGTATTTGTAGTTATTATGACATCTACCTACGTTCCTTAATCTTACACTTGTTTATTAAATAATTCTACCGTATTTTCTTTAATATTTTGTAATATAAAAAATTCAAGTAAAATTCACTTTAAAAATTCACCATTTTTTTTCAAAAAATTATGCCTAAAAGTGTTTCCTATCATTGAATAAATTAAACTTTTATAGTGAACTGAATTCTATATTTTTTTATAATTATCATGAAAATCAATTACTCCGTATTATTTTTGAAATAATAAATTAGGAAATTTTAGAGAATCTATTAATTAAATTAAATTTTATTTATATATGTAGAATTATCAATTACATATTTTATTATATATTTTTCATTTAAAAAAAAATGAATATCCTAAATCCATTTAAAATTAATGATGATAATTTTTACATTAAAAACACCAATAGGCAGTTGGTTTCATTCAATGAGATACAAGATTACGCTTGTTGTAAGAAAATATTGATTGTTTACTAAGACTGTGGTTGTTTTTTGGATAGATAGGAATATTCAAGTTTCTATTGTATATCAAGTTTTGAGGTATATAAGAGAATAATGACAGAACAAAATCCATTTATACCATCAAATATTAATAAAATTATATAATTTCAAAATTATATACATGAATTTATCTAATTTTGTTAATCTTTAACCCTTTAAAGACCAAAGGTTCAAATTTTGAACAATGGATGAACACAAATACATCCCAAGTACACAAAAATATATCAATTTTTCATCCATGGATTTTTTTGAAGATTCTTGTAATAGTTTTTAAACATTTATACATTATAGATTCAAAGGACTTTACTTTGCAAATGTTCTATAATTTAAAAGGTACCAATTGGTCTAGCCTCAAAAAGTAATTAATATATCATTTCAAAGTATGGCCCTTCAAAAGTGACATGAATAAAAGATTAAAATATTCAAAGTTACTATGATTAGAATTCAATATTGTGAATGTAGAAGAAAAAATTTCTTGTGAAAATCACAAATATTCGATTTGCAATCAATTTAAAAAGAAATTTTCAATTTTTGGCTTCAAATTTTATTGAAAAATAATACCAATTTGTATAAAAGTTGATCTAACCATATGGATATGATCTTCGATCATATTTTACAACTATTGTTTAAAAGTCATCATTAAATTATTATCCTAAATTGCATTTTATAATACACCTTTACAATTTTTCGAAATTGGACTACCCTTTGGTCTTTAAGGAATGCCAATATGAATTCACCAAAATACTCCTTGTGAACTTTTGGAATGATTATTTCATCTAGAAGCTAGAATTTGCAAGACTATTTTGTTTTACCTTGCATTCAACTACCTTTTTAACTAAAATGCCTTGCATATTTGTCAAAATGTTTACAGAAGAACACAAATTATCTACTTGACTTGTCATTTTTTGCAAATTTTGTCTTACTTGACTAAATTTAGATTTCAATAATTTGAAATTTTTATTGAGAAAATCCTCCAATTGTTGATTCCACCTATACATTGACGACCAAAATTGCTAAGAGGTTCCAAAAATGTAGCATTACACTTTAATTGGATTATTTTGATCAAATTCTATGACATGCTGTATAATGTAAATTTGTAAAGTAAATGTTTCTAAAGAAATTGATAAGTATTGATAGATGTTGACATATGTATGAAAAATCTACTACTATTATAAACAATCTTTTATTTATTTATGTCATTATTAGTGCACAAGGAACAAGTAGCTATGCTATGAGAGACTATGACCATGTAATAATGGCTCCCTTTTCAAATAAAGTCCTACTCAAACTTTCTCACAAAGAGCTTTTGTTAGTGCAATGCCTCTTGCCCTTCAATCCAAAGCCAATGAAGAACTTGGTGCAAAATATTGAACTACACAAATATCAATAAAAACAACTAATCTAATACTATTGCCTTTGAAGGACAAATAGGGTTCTAAATGCACTTGCTTGTGAGTTCACAACTTGACTTGTAAGCAATTGTTTAATCATATGTGTGACAAATTTTGAGGGTACACATAGTGTCTATAGAAGGATCACTAAAATCACAACATGTTCCGAAATGCAAGGTCATAAAACTTTAGAGAATAAGTAGATGCTTGTTGCACATTAATATATATGGACATTGAAAGTAGGCCACAGTATTAAAAAATCCGCCCATCCAACTTCGGCCTTTTATATCTTTTGCATGTCACTCTTAGACATTGTCCAACTTTAGTTTAAATTTGTCTTTATGTGATTAAAAATTAAAGCTTTGTGACATTCAATAATGCTTGTCAAAGATATATTTTGCTTGGTCATTAGAGAGGGTTGTTAGAGAGGGTTGAGTATACCTTATAGGTGAGATTGAACTTGAAGGTCTCTTAAGAAGCTCAGAGGTAGTCTCACCCGAGGTCTCACCATAATAATCTAAATGAGAAATACCATACTCATTATGGGGAGAATATGTATGAGATCCACGTTGTGAAATTTGTGTTGAATGCGCTACTTTCAAAGGTGGAATAATTTGCCTTACTGGATGATAGAAAGAAGGAATGTTGTGAGCGTAGTCATGAACCAAACTCATAATGTCAAGTGGCCTTGAAGACTTCTTGCCCAACTTTGTTTTCTCCTGGGAAGTTGATGACATGACATGCAAATCTCCTTTTGCATTTGGTTGCATTGAAAGAATTTTTGACCCTCCATTTCTTCGCAATTTTTTAAGGAGGTTAGTTTGAGTGGATTGAGCTTCATTTACCATAGTTTTCACTCTTCTAGGATGGTCATTTCAAGAGACTTATAAGGTAAGAGAGGTTTTAAGAATATATGGTAGTCTTCTAGCTATAAGGACATCCTAAAGAACTCCACTTGGGAAGCATTTAGAGAAATTCCTTGATTGTGTCAAAGTTTGGGCACTCATTGTGTATCATATAAAAGTAAGGATCGATCCAACATTGTCCAACAAATTGATGATCCTAATTGAATTTGCAAACATTTAGAGGTCATTTGGGGTATTAACTCTTATTGAAGTAGTGTTGAAACCACATCAATCAAAGAAAAACTTTATTCTTTGGCACAATTCAACAAATATAAGTTGCAAAAGATTCTACAACTCACATGGATTTTCCTATGACTGAAATTTTTCCTCCCACTTTTGTATACGTACTAAAGTGTGAACTTTGAAGAATGTATGCCTCAAATTGGTGACAACCTAGAAGTGACACCTAAAAGTGACATAAATAAGTATTAAGAGATTTGAGAATGTCCCACTTGTTGTCAAAAGGTTGTTCATGAAAAAATACAAACATATGGATGGAGAGACAACCACAAACAATGTGAAAGGACAACATACACATATAACCGTCTTTGGGGATATCATGAAGCATAGCGAATGAGAGCCAGACAGAAAGCCCATTCACATCTCTTCACAACAACAGCTACCACAACAGTAAAGTAATAACTCAAGCAATCCGTCTGCCTGATTCACGATGCATGTACAACTCACTGAAAACACTTTGTATTAACAATGGAGAAAAGGAAAATTGCAACAAGCTTTTCATGGTCTGCAATCTCAATCATAATGTACACTGCAGCAGAGAGAGAGAAGCGGGATCACATTCTCCTTCCTACTTTCCTTACAGAAGAAGTACTACTCTCTGTCTTTGGGCCGCACATCCACAAACTTGGCAAAGCCTTAGGGCGGTCGACAGTATCCACTTGAGGATTTGGGAGCTTTTCAAGTTCAGGATGGAGTCAAACTCAATTAGCTCCAGAGGATAGTGAGCACACGCAAATAGCAACAGCTGAGAACGTTTACTTGGTTGAAATCAACAACTGCGAATGTGCTATGAGCGAGACTAAGGAGAAGGCTGTGACTACCCGCTTAATAATGATCTTGGTTTGTGGGATTCGAGTGTCGTCACTGCAACTCTTGGTACTCTGAAATTCCAAGTCTCTGTTCTCAGCTTCAATGGGCAATGATCGAGCAATAATATACTTCACCAAATTCAGGCACATCCTGAACATGGAAAGCTACACATCAGTTCGAGGGAACCACTGAAATAGATTCCAAGCAAGTTCACTGCCGTAGTAGAGAATTCTACCTGCAAGAGATATGGTAAAAAAGCTAAGTTCGTTACAATTGACAGGGTTTATGTTAGAGACAGAATTAACTAAATGGTGTTACAATTGGTAGGATTAACACAATTGAATGACCTAGAATATCTGAGGAGTCCTAGGACGCCTCTTCCTATCCAATTGCTGTGGGGGAATTAGTGGTGTCCAATTACACTAATTTGATATATCTAGAAAAACTAGTTGCGTTACAATTGGCAGGGTTTACGTTAGAGACAGATTTAAATGGTGTTACAACTGGTAGGATTAACACAACTGGATAGTCTAGAACTAGTTGCGCTAATAAACCCTAAAACATCAATCAAAGCAAGAGCAAAATGCAAGTAGAACTCACATGGCTTAAAACACATCAGAATGGAAAGTCGTAGCTGCAGCGGCCTCAAACTCGTCCCATTCCAGCTCCTCGGCATCTTTGCTAGAAGCAGACTCCATGCCTTCCGTTGTCAGCTCCATTGGGACTTCTAATGGGGGCGGCACCATGTTCCGCACCAACGGCCATTTGATGCCTTTGAAGAACGGGTGCTTCTTCACATCCGCAGAGCCTCGGTAAGAGCCCAGGCGCTTGAGCGGATTCCGTTGGAGGAGGTCACGCATCAACTGCCGGGCTTGCAAGCTCACAGGAATGCTGGCAGGGAAGATGATGTCCTTCTGAAGGACGTTGGTGAAGGTCCTTTGTCGATTCTTTCCTCGGAATGGCGTACGTCCATACAGCATCTCGTACATCAAGATACCTGGGAGATTCAAGCGGTGCGAGATTGATCAAATTTGAAAAAGAGAGAGAGAGGGGACAACCCCAAAAGCAAAGCAAACCCTAAAAGTGAAAAATGCCTACTGTAGGAGTCGTATTGTTCATAAGAAACAGTGTTTCCAGAAACTTGAATCGGTTTCAGGAACTTCTAGACAGAATTTTTGACATGATTCATTGGGAGGCATCCCTACGATCATAAGTATTCCTACAAAGCCCTCTCCATTGACATCTACAGTAGAGATATTAGAAACCCTGTTAAAACTGGTAAACCGTAATCTCTCAAAAATTTAGACCTGGAAGGACGCAACCCTATCACCAAAAATGGTCATCCAAAAATGATCAGATTCCAAAATGAATAGGTTCATTCTTTGTTTGTAAAGTTCCCTTGAAAGCTATTGAAAGTCATTCATCGGACACGTTCGGACACTTTGGTAGTCCTCGACGTCAGTCAAGGTTCACTCCTAAAGGACCAAGAGGTCCAAATGTTTAGGACTTTTAAGGAGGCCATGTGTGGACCCTTTTTTAATCTCATTGTTTGACCCCAATATGCAATGCACTTCTTTGGTTTAAAATTTCTCCCAATTCAGCTTCTTACTCACAATACGATCAATCCAATTGGTCATCTTAAACCACGAATCCTAGGTTCTTGAGGAGTTGAACCCTAAATCTAAAACCTGTCCAATTCTTAGGTTCTTGAGGAAGTTAAACCCTAAATCTGAAACCTGTCCAATTCTGATCGAAGTCCTTACCAAGAGCCCACCAATCCACGGCACTGCTATGACCTTGTCCAGTGATAATTTCCTGCACAGAAAACCCTAAACCTTTAGAAAACGCATAGTTTCAAGCCCACGGCAGAAGCCTTGATATTGCAATGGCATTACTTTCAACGTAAAGATGGAGAGAGTGAAGGTGACTCACGGGGGCAATGTACTCCTCAGTTCCAACGAAGGAGTTGGAAGGCATGACAGGCTCGGCAAAGAAGACCGGCAGCTGGGGTCGCCTGGGCTTCTTGTGGCGGCCAAGAGGGAGATCTGGTTCCACAAGCTACAGAAACCCCAAACCAGAAATCAGAATTAAGAAAAAAACAGAAGAGAGAAAAACTCCAAGGTTTTTTTGGAAAGAATTTCATCCATTTTTTGCCACTCACCAAAGGCTTTGCAGAGGTCAAGAAGGACAAGTCAAAGTCCGTCAACTGAATGTGCCCATCCTCCCGTAGCAAAACGTTCTCTGGTTTCAAGTCTCGGTAAACAACACCTGCGCACACCCAAAGCCATCGCTGAAAACGGCAACATCATGTACTAGAATGATCCTTGGTCTCTTAAAATACCCTAAAAGCATAGGGAAACACGAAATGAGAGTCTCCTTAGCAGAAATAACAAGTCAAGAATTCATGTTACTTCCATAAGGAGCTTCGAACACCAAAAAGAACTTCAGCAGTTGCTCAACGAAGGGTTCAAAAAGACAAAAATGCTAAAGAAGGACAAGAATATGAACATATAACCACGCTCTCCATGTCTAAAGCTTGGTTGCCATGCATATCTACATAAATGGGTTGTATTGTTGGATGCAACAACTGGAAGTGGTGATGGTCATTACCAACGCAGTGAAGATACTCCAAAGCGATGACAACTTCCGCCGCAAAGAAGCGGACCACATCCTCGGTGAACACTTTTCGGGGTTGTCGCTCAAGAAGCAAGAAGAGCTCACCGCCAGGGCAGAAATCGGTGATCAAGCAAATGTGGGTTTGGGTCTACAGGATGACAACAACATACATAGCAAAAACACAAGAAATTTGAGTTTTGCACATTAAATAGTGACCATATTGAGGCCTCTATAAGAACTTCCAAATAATACTCCCTATGTATGTCTCAAAATAAATCCGTGGTTTCTAGTGGGCAAAACCAAAAGCAACAAATGACCCCGAAGTCTAGACTGATTCGAGAGAAATGGCGTCACCTGGAAGGTGGAGTAAAGCGTGGGCAGAAAAGGATGGTCCAACATGGACAGAATGTCTCTCTCTGCGCGAGCTCGGTGCACCTTGTTTCGTTGCATCATCACTTGCTTGTCCATGGCTTTCATGGCAAACGTCAACCCCGTCTCGCGAAGCTCCACCAAGTGGACACTGCTCATAAAAAAAAAAAAAACTTAGAACTCTTGTTAGAGCCTTTACCAGAAGTCTTATCAGAGGCTTACCAGGATCACTATTTCCAATTGAACTATTATGAAATGAACCCTAGAGGGACAGGCTGGACACCGAGGTGCTCGTCAAAAAAAACCCACCTCAGAACAGTTATTAGAGCCCTTACCAGAACTCTTATCAGAGGCTTACTAGGATTACCATTTCCAATGGAACTCTTATGAAATTAATCCTAGAAGGATGGGTTGGTTAGTGTGGAAATCATTTGTTTGGGTACTGTGTGAATCATTTGCTTAAAAAATAACCAAGAGCATTCATTGGAGGTCAAGCTACTATGGACAAGACCTCTCCTTATCTTACAAAATTTCAAGGATGAACATATGTACTTCTGTCCTACATAGAAAGATATTCTCTCATCTACCATCTGACACTTAGTATTTGCAGCATCCTTTTAAGGTTAAACTCTTTCCAACTGAACTACTAATTCAGTTGTATGAAACACACACACAAGGTACTTAGTGTAGGAGTAAAGATACAAGGGAAGAGATTTTTAATATTTTCAATTTGTGATCTTGATTGAAATGATGAAGCTATTTTCCATGCATACATATGTGGATTATAGACAGAACATCACTTGTTCATCCAAGTTTGTGTGCATTACTGTTGATGATTTCATAAGTTCAAAATTGGAGGATATTTTGCAAAATTGTCACTTTGGGAAAAAAATCACCACAAATGCAATTCCTTGAAAGCAAAAGACAAGTGGTTGAGATTTGCTATTGTACCTTCCAGTGTCACCAGAACCAAGTGGCTTAATTGGACGGAAGTCTTTCAATCCAATTCTTTGTCCACTCTTCTTTATCTAATCCAAGGCCAACAACAACAGCATCCTAGTCATTAGTCCTTGAATTAATAAAATAGAAAGTCCACTTTAGAAGTTCCTAGTCAATATGTGAAATTCTAAAACATACCATTATTTTACTTTAAAAAATGTAGGATATCATTTCTTCTTTCTAAAAATTACTATATTTGAACCCTTCTTGAAAACTTCTAATTAAATGATTCATTTTAACTCCTATACATATGGAAGTAATCACTTTTGATCATTAGGGCACTTCAACATTACCTAACTTAACAAGACTAGTCTTTCGCTAATTACAAGATTGCAAGAGGAAAAAAAGTGTACCTTATTAAAAGCATCCCAAGAGGGTGAGTACTTGTTGTGTGGTCTTGCATAAACAGGCAACGAGTGCTTAGACCACAAGTCCTCCGGTTTCTATCAACCACCACACACATTAACGTGAGAATTTTGCTAAGGTAACTCTACCTGATTGTGACCCCTTTCCAAAACCAAACCCTACAAACTCTTGTCTTAAGATGTACTCCCTCTATTCTATTCATCAAAGCCTAAGGTTACTTTTGGGTACACCTTAGTACATTTTAGATAAAAGTACTTTTGGGTACACCTTAGTACTTTTGGGTAACCTTAGTACATCCAATAAAATAGTAGACAATCAAATACTAGGTGAACAATCAACTCAATTACTTATGTGGATGCGTTTCAATGTAGTTCGCTTACTAACTACCCTTGGTGGTGACTCCTTTTTGGAAGTAATAAACCATATGATGACACTTGACTCATAGTCAAAAATTACACCAATATTATTAACAAAATTTCAATTGAAAAACTAAGTCTGAAAAGGTTAGAGAATTTAATTTCATACCATGTTTGCATCAGGAAGCTCTCGCACGGCACCATCAATGTTATTTGCCGTCTCTTGCACCACTTTGGCACCCTCTCTTTCTTTCTCTCTCGACAATCGGTGTCGTTCCGGCTCAAGGTACTCGCTGCCATCAAGTTGGACTCCAATGAAATACTGCAACTCTCCCTGTGCTCATCACCACAGATCGGGTATCAGTTTCCCATGAAAATCCTCATGAAAAAATCCTCATTATGAAGTAAAATACAACTTTGCATTTGTATAAACTATGTGCAAGAGTAAGAAGTTATACTTAAACTATGACGATCGATGTAGTTGAATAAGATAGTATCCAAATACAAAACACAGATATTCAAGCAAAAGTATTGTCTGATCATGGCCAGAAATGATGACTTCTGAGGACTTGAAGAAGGGAGCTTCTGAGAATTCTCTATAAACGATCTCTACCCAAAATTATTACAGGCAGATTAAAGGCCATGAACTCACAGATTGATCTCGCATAGCCTGCAAGTGAAACAGGTTCCAGAATGGTTTTCCTGCAAGACCGCGTTTCCCAGCATCCAGAGGTGGTTAGAAACTCAAACGTGACCCATCTAATTATACATGGTAGTGCCCAACCATGTCGACCACAAATTGCTTGCTACCTCCTGAAATTCTCTATAGAAATATTGACTGAAATGCAATGGATTTAATCGATTCTTGAAGTTATAAGCTGAACCTCGAGATCTATGCAGAAAAAGAAGTTGAAATTCCTCGAATCTATCTCCAAAAGGAAGCACCAAGGATCGTTAATGTTGGTAAAATTGGCAGATGTTCACGACTTTGGTACTTTTCAAGGCCGGCGCCATGAAACACATATTGATCTTTACTATTTTCTCGTTTTTACTTTTTGAAAGCTTTGCGCAATTGAATTTCAACAATTTTGGTCGTCTGAATCACACCAACATACCGGAATTGCTGTGAAGGATAACACTTGTTGTCTACCTGTGCCCAAATAAGTTACTAGAACTTTCGCAGAAATTGCGGCATGTTCTGGACATAGCTTTGGCACTTTCAGGACGCGCTGTTTGAACTGTAATTCTATACTGACAGTCCTAGTTTTTAGAGCTTTGAGTAGAATTTTTGGGTCAATTTAACGAAACTGACGATTCTTTTTGTGCTCGAATTCCTGAAGGGATCATTCATACTTACCACTCTTGGTGTAGTTGAGGAGCTGCACTGTGATGTCGCGGCGAGCAGCAATGGCATCACGGATTTGATCCACAACCGCACGGTCTGTGTCTTGCCCTTGTAAGAAGCGGCAATTTCGGCCCAGAATCTCCTCTCGGCTGTACTCTGTCAACTCCAGAAACTCGTCCGACGCAAAAATCTGCCATTCGGATCATGTCACACTGTTGAGTCCCCTACTAACTTAAATTCACCACCTCAAGCAGGCCACTTGGATGAAAAATTGCGGAGCAACCTCCTCACTTCATACAAACAGTTAACTCGCCCCATTTGAGCCACTTTCAGTATAAAGAAAGGATTCTTTTACGTGGGGACTGCTCACTTTTTAGCATGTTGGTCTCGGAGATAAGAGCACTATTAGCCCATTCAAGGACGAGTTTAGGGTTTAGGGTTTAGGGTTTAGAAAGAGAATATTCGAGATAATGGTGGAACAATGAAATAGCTAGCTAGGAAGTATAAAATGGAGAATTGCAATATTTCGTTGTACACCAAAAGATTGAAGCATCTTTGCGTAGAAAAAAAGGCTCTTCATCACGATTGAGAACAGCTTGTTTGACAAGGATGTCATGTCAAGTGGCACTTACAATAGGATTATCAGGAAGGCGAGGATCCGTGATGACAAAGTTTTTGGCAATTCGTTCCAAGGTGGTGGCCAAGTCGATCCCCCGTCGAATCTCCTTCCCCCTCTCATTGTCCAATTCAAAGCTCTCATGCGGCCTCTCATTGTCGTCCAGCATTCTCAACTCCGGGTCCTGCTCTGGGTCGTGTTTAGGCTCCGGCTTTCCTATCCTACACCAAACAACACCCAACCACCCAAAGACTAAGTACTAAAATTTGAAGAGAATCCAGAAAAAATGAATACCCACCTCAATCACAATGCAGGAAACGTGCATTAAATGATTCATAAGCCCTTGTTAACATGTCAGTGCACCACAAGAGTCTAGTGTCGATTTTTGGCACACCCACAGACGATCAACTTTGAAATTTCATACGGAGTCCAAACACCGCATGCTACCATGCGTTGGAACCCCCTTTCCCTTCCCAATAACATCCCATTGAAAAAAAATTCATGTTTCAAACAACAGTAAGTATGCTCAGCATAAAGTAGTCCTGCACATAGCTTACCCCAGGAGGGACAGGAACCCCGACGAGCGCCGGTGGCGTCGCGGCTGCCCAGTGGGCGCCCCCAGTTGCCCACTCTCCGGCACATTCGACAAGCGCGAGTCGTTTCGTGTCAACACGGAGGTGGTCCCCGTGGACCTCCTTCTGGCGTGGCTGTTGTTGCTGGCTTGTTTCCCACCTCCTGCAGTGGTGGGCTTCGACGAGGACGAGCCCGCCTCGGTTGACTCGGTTGGTAACGCCGAGAGGCCTTTCGCGGGGGGAGGGGCGGGGGCGGAGGAAGGGGGGAGACCCGGGTACTTGAAGGCTCCGACGAGGTCGTCCACGGATTCCTTGGCATTGTCTTGCAGACGGGCTGAAGGGAAGCAGAATAGAAGATGGTCAGGGCAATGGATTGTAGGGGATACGTCAATTGACACACCGCTCAAGTACAGGACACCCGCACCGGACATTCTCACAAGTACCGTAATATGAGAGCTAACTTCAGAAGTAATATGAGAACTAGCTCCAAAAGTAACTTGAAAACCAGCTTCACAAGAAATGTAAGAGCTAGCTTCACAAGTAATATGAAAACTAGCTCCACAAGTAATGTGAAAACTAGCTTCACCAGTAGTATGAAAATTAGATTCACGAGTGCAATTGTACGAATCAAAAGGAAAGGCCAAGGTCTTCAGTGTCCAATTTCATTTGAGGAACAATTACAAACTAAACACTCCCTTGGTGAATAAGGTTGAGTCAAAACTTTGAGGTTCAAACTTTGAAGTTTCTTTTAAGTTTACTCCCTTTGTCTCAAAATAATACCCGTGTTTCCTTTGTATTTTACAGTGACACTATTCCTTCATGATTTGGAAAAAAAGTCTAGGAAAAGGGGGGATTAAAGTAGTTGGGGCCTTACTGCCGTAGCGGATGAGGGACTCAGGGAGGCCATTGGGGCGCAAAGAATTCTCTTTCCGGCCTTCCGTGTGCTTGCTCACCTCCACTTGCATTCTGCTCCCCCAATTTCCCAGTGGCGAAAATCAACAAGTTAGTGTTTAAAAATTGAGTAAGCACCAGAAAATCATGTTACCTTAGAAGAAATTCCAGTCATTTGGCCGCCACAATTTCCAAGAGTCTTGCATTCAGTATTCCACAACCACTTGAACAATTAAGTTTTGCACGATGACTGATATACTACGTGACCCAAAAACACCGAGCTCGACACCGACAGAACATGAGCTGCACTGCACCGAAGCCCCAACTCACCCAATGAACTTGAGCACCTTCCCATCATCATCTTTAATCGGCGTCACCGTCAGCAAATTCCAGAACGCGCTTCCATCTTTCTTGTAATTCAACAACCGTCCACAAAAGCTCTTCCCCTCCTGCAACGCTTCCCGTATCTTCGCAATATCCGCCCTGTCCGTCCCGGGCCCTTGCAGAAACCGACAATTCCTTCCAATCACCTCATCCGGCGTGTACCCCGTCATGTTGAAGAACCCGGCACTCGCATACAGAATTGGAAAGTCCGGCTGCGTGGCGTCCGACACCACGAACGTCTGCTGGAAAGTGGAGAGCGCATCTTTCAGATCACGCGACACTTTGGGCAGATTGGAAGGTCCTTCGCTTCCTGCGTCGGAGGCTTCCGAGGTGCGAGGGAGGTTCAGGGAAACGCGTCCTCCATGCTCATTGTCGCCCGAGCGACGATTCTCACCCGAGCGGCGGGTCATGACGCCTTGAGTTTTGCCGGTTTTGTCGTCGGGCTTGAGAACGAGGCCCCACTCGGCGGCGCGCTCTTGCATCTGGGTCTTCGGCATGGCTTGCTTCTCGGGGGACTGGGAGCCGGGGGGGCGAGAGGTCGGGGAGGAGAAGGAGGGCTTGCGAGAATCGAGTTCCGCCTGGCATGGGGGTGGGGAAGGTCAGTGATCTGAGAGGGGGAAATGGACAAAGAAATTCCGTTGCTACCATGATAAATTTTGGTGACTTAGATTCACTGTAGGGACACACTCTCGGGATTCAATCTACAACTGTAACTCTGTAAGTCCACTCTCAGCATTCAGTGTCCTCAGGTAAGGCATCTCGGAAGAAATTCCATAGCTACCATGCTTTTTGGTTCGTTAGATTCACTATAGAGTCACTCTCAGCATTCAATCTACAACTTTAACTCTGTAAGTCCTCTCTCAGCGTTCAATGGTCATAGGGAAGGCAGCGAGGAAAACATTCTGGAGCTCATCATTTTTGGTTCGTTAGATTCACTGTAGGGACACTCTCGGGATTCAATCTCCAACTGTAAGTCCACTCTCAGCGGGGAGTGGACAAAGGTAAGGCAACGAGGAAGAAATTCTGGAGTTACCGTGATTTTTGGTTCGTTGGATTCAATGTCGCGACACTCTCGGGATTCAATCTTCCACTGTAAGACCACTCTCAGCGGGGAAAGGACAGAGGGAAGGCAACGAGGAAGAATTTTTGTAGCTACCGTGATTTTTGGTTCGTTAGATTTACACAGGAGAAATCCAAAATGTCCATCTTTGAAATTTTTGAAGAATTTCATAGAATTTCATAGTGATGATAGAATGAATACACTAGGAATGGAATTGGGACACAAAAGGATGTTTGTTCAATTACCGTTTTGGATATCTACTGTGTCACTATCGATCCACTCTCAGCATTTAATGTCCTCCGGTAAGTCACCTCGGAAGAAATTCCATAGCTACCATGGTCTCTGGTTCAATCAATTCACTATAGATCCACTCTCAGAATTCAATCTCCAACTCCGAATAAATTCCATAGCCCCCACGATTCTCAATTCCTTGGATTCACTATCGCACTGCGCCAGCATTAAGAATTTTTATTTTGGACGACGACAAATAAACTACGTGACACGAAAAATGCCTTGCTAGACTCAGATTCTGAATCCTGAGAAGTGTGTATCTTTCAGAATCCCTTCAGCATCATTCATAAGCGGAAGGCATCAAACCTCGAATGGAATCAGCTTGAAATCCTAGGATGATTTCTTATGAAAACAGTATGCTGAAGGGACTCGAAATTTCGGAATAAGTCACCCCAGTTTTTAGGGCTCCGTTACCTGCTGTTTGAGCTTATTGATAGCGTTTTGCCGCTCTTCCTTGTTAAGCGAGTTTTGCCTTTCCTTATCAAGGTCTTGTGCGATGTTTCGCATGGTATCGGAGGAGCTTCGTTGGTGTTTCACCTCCGTCTTCTTCTTCGTCGTCGTCTCTTTCTCGCCGCCGATCACAGGCTTGGGTTTGTACTCTGGGATGTCGAGATTGCTCTCCCACGGCAGCGGCGACGCCAACGACAGAGCGCTCGACCACGCGTGCGGCGGTGCAGATTGCGGTGTTTGCGGCGACTGCGGGTTCGGAGGGGCGGACCACATGGGCGACAATGTGGACGTGGGGGCAGGGACTGCCCATGGCGGATCAATCTGTGGCGACTCGACTTTCCATGACGGAGAGGCGACGCGAGGGAGGGAAGTGCGCACTTCGCTTTGGGCTTCGTTCTCGGGGACCGAAACTTGGCCATCGCCGAAGGAACCGCCGGCGCCGGGGAGGTAACGCGCACTCGCGGGCGCGCCGCCGAACACTTCCAGCGACTTGCGTTCGGAGCGCGGGACGGCATTGAAGCGGCCGCCGCGACCCCGGCCGCCCCCCGCGGCCCTTGAAGACGACGACACAGGCTCCTGCGACTCCTCCATCACTGCTAAATGCTAGTTTGGGTATGCACTTCCAAGGATTCCCTGTGCACACCAATGCCCACACAAAATGAGAATCCACCATGCTCGGCATTGCATCGCCAACGCCATCCCCAAGCATGCACCATCCCCTGCAAGGTAGAGACTCCATTAATCATACAGTACATTAGAGACTGAGCCATTTGACCATACAGGTGAGCTTTGATTTGTGATAAGTTTAAAATGTTTCATGTATTGACATTTTGTTTTTTGCAATTGGTTTTGAGCTCCACTCAAAATGAATTTGCAAAATTTTAGATGGTGCAAGTTTCTAGATGGTTGTAGGAAAAAGTTGAAGGTTCACCTGTGTGGTCAATGGAAACCCTCCCTTGCTGCATGGGGAATGGAGATTTACATTACCTGAAGTCTGTCGAAATGAGTCGTCAAAGAACGAGACTAATCTCCATCAATGGTGTGTCGCAGCATAGAAGGCGACCCTCCGACTCCTCCTCACCGACTACTTGAACTACTCTGCAAAACAGAAGACCGTGAGTCAATCCCCACCATTTTAAAGAATCGATTCAACATGTTCGAGACGATGGCATATGGATTAAAACACAGACGCGACCCCAAATTACTCCCCAGAAAATGGTCGCTAGGGCGAATTCAAAAGTGGATTCCAGGGGGCGACAGGTTCACCTAATCCATACTTGAGTGAACCGCAATCATTCTTGAAAATACTAGTATTATAATGAGAAAAAAAACACAACGTCCGGGGAACCAGAAACGCTAAAACATAACACCGACACCCTGGATTCTACGAGGCTCTCATCACACAGAAATCAGTTCGGTACAAGGGAGACTACGGCGAGTACTAAACTCCACCGCCAAACGCCTCGGAATCGTCCTCAACGCCCAATCTCGGACGTCACCCGGGGATCCTAATTCTTTCTTTGTGCCGACATAGCTAGACTAGAGTGCGAAGTTGCGTCCGGAGAGAGGATTCCGAGGAAGGGGCTGAGCTCTAATTCGAAGCGACCCACGACAGCCACATAGGAGCTGAAAGCTTCAGAGACGATGCGAGCTGCCGGCGCGTTCAGAGCCATGAAAGTGCGGTCAGCCATCTACCCAAGCCGCGCACGCCTTGCGTTTGCGTTTGCGTTTGCGACTTCACCCCATGAATCCCCACTCACTCCACAGAGCAGAATCTCTGCTGCTACTTCCCCAACCCTCCCTTCGCGGTACTCACCATTTTCAAACCGACTTTCCAACTCCATCACCGAGCACGCTACATTAATTCATCAATAAATAAATAAAACACGCTCAAAAACACACACTCCCAAAAAAACTCCCAACCAGCTCCTGACTGACTGACTGACCCAAGTCCCAATTCCAGTTTGAATTCTCTCCCACGCCCTCTCCCACGTCCTCCCCTCTTCCACGCACAGCTCGTCAGAAACACTGACAGCATCCGCATCGACCTCGACATGCACTCCCACCTCCACCAACACCAAGTCGTCACGAACACGTCAGAGAAACCGACCCACTTTTTCCAGGACCAAGACCAGCACCTGGGGTTGCCCCAACCGACGTCCCCGACTACGCAGGCTTTCCACACGAATTCGACGCGAATCAGAACCTCCCCGACAGCTCCCCCACCGCGCGCGTTCCAGACCCCAAAAGAAACGCACCCAACGTGAAGCTCCGATCCCGCAAGGTCACACCACCAATACGATCTTCCCTAAACGAGACAACAAACACAAAAATGACCCAAACTCCATCATCCGAAACACGCCTAGTACATACCCGAGCTAGCTCCTGCTGCACGACGACGACGGCGACTGTTGGTGGTGAAGATTCGGATCTGAAGCTCATCATCATCTTGTTGGGCGGAGCCTGTCTCTGCTAGTACCCGCGAGTAGTGAGAGGAGCAGTTTGCAGTTACGCAAGGCAAGCATGGCTTGTTGGAATTTCCCGCATTTTAGCCAAAAGTAGAAGCGGCTGCTTCTGCCGCCTGCTGCCTGCTGCTGCGAATGATGCATCCCAACAACTTGTGTACACACCATCCGTCGGACTCATCTAGCTAGCTAGACACCTAGAATTGGGCTATCCAGAATTGGAGTACTTCCCACACACGGTCACACGGAATGACGGACGCTGCGTCCAATCGTCGCCGTTGCAGAGATCGTTATCCGCGAGTAATAATAAGATGAAGAAGAAGTATCGTCCGTTGCGCGTCCGGCGGGCTGTCTCGCGCGCTTGATCAGTCAGCAGCAGCAAGCGATCATCAGCTCCCTTCAGTAGTGGTGCCATCCAAGCGTGCTGCTGCGCTGCGACCCCGGATTCCGATTTTCTTTGTTTTTTTCTTCCTCTCAGGGATTATCATTTGCAGGGGCCCAGCAAGTTATTACCTTTACGACAAAGAGCCAGCCAGGTCGATCAAGAGCATTATCGATGAGCAAGGAAATCCCACTGTGGATCTTGTGGGCAGTCCTCTGGGAGTCTTCTGTGGGTCTTCTCTGGAAGAGGTCTGGGAATAATTAGTAATCATGGTGCGAGCCGTCATGAATTGAAAGCGTCTGTGGGTGGTGGAGTTCGTCGTAGAGTCAAATGTGCTTAAAGGTTGTGTGTTGGGAATAGAAAAAATTGTGGAACTAGGATGTTTACAAATCAGTTTACAAACAAAATGTAGTTGTCTATTGGGATAGTTTGGCAAGAGTAGTCAAATGTGCTTAAAGGTTGTGTGTTGGGAATAGAAAAAACTATCGAACTACGTTAGTGCGAATGTGAGTTGTTTGTTGGAATAGTTCGCTTAAAAGTCAAATGTGGTTAAAGGTTGTGTGTTGGAAATAGAAAAAACTATGGAACTACGATGGTACAAATCAGTACAAATTGAATGTAGTTGTTTGTTGGGATAGATTGATGAGAGTAGTCAAATGTGGTTAAAGGTAGTGTGTTGGGAATAGAAAAAAATATAAAACTAGTACAAATGTAGTTTGTCTATTGGAAACTAATACAAATTGGCAAGTTGTTTATTGGGATAGTTTGCTTAAAGTCAAATGTGGTTAAAGGTTGTGTGTTGGGAATAGAAAAATGAAAGTGGTTCAAATGTAGTTTATTTGTTGGGATAGTTTACCATTAGATGTTTTTCAGATGCACTGGAAGGCCATTTCATGCCCGTTCTCAAATTTGTTCCCAATGTAGCGAGGGAGCGTCGAGTGCTATATTACCAAAAAATAAAATAAAATAGCTTTTGAAATGAAAAAATGAAAGTAAATTTTTATTTTTATTTTTTTCTTCCAATGACATGGCAGTCACTTGGCCACATTAGACTGTTGCGCTGGCGCAGCACAGCACGTCCCCTGCAGTTGAGAACTCATGGCCCTCTAGATGGGCCAAATCCCATCTAATGCTAAAGTCAAATGTGGTTAAAGGTTGTGGTAGGAATAGAAAAATTGGAATTAGTAAAAATATAATTGATTGTAGGGATAAAGTCAAATGTGATTAAAAGTTGGGTGTTGGGAATATAAAAATTGGAACTAGTAAAGCAAATGAAATGTACATTTTACTAACATTTTGAAACCTAAAAAAAGGTTTAAATCAAAAAAATTGAAATGAACAAATCAATGACATTGGAAATTCAAAGTCTACATATTAGTTAGATATGAGCCTCCAAAATCTATGATTTTTTTTAATTATGTACAATGAAATCTACATTAAATTTAGATTTTTGAGGCATAAATCTACATTCTAGAATATTGAATTTTATAAATTGAGTTGATTTGGAATTGGAGTCATCTTCAAATAACATTGAAAAATACACAAACTCCCCCTTCAATAGAATTCTATGTCTCACATTTCCCTGTGTGTAGAAAAAAGAGGTAAAAAAGGGAATTGTGGCAAGGGATTTCCATTATATTGCCTACAAGGAACTTTGAAAATGTTCCTTGTGCTTCAATTTGCAAATGAAAATGGTGATTGCAAGAAAAGATTGTATTATTTTTTGTCAATAAGCTTTGAAAGCAATATATATTTATTGCCCATAACTTTTGCATTATACCTCCAAAATTCTAAACCTCATAATTAAGGTACACATGACTATTTTATACATTCAACAAATTTTCATAATTTAAAAAATAAATTAAACAACACCAATTACATGTTTTCTATAACTAAATACAACATTAACTTCTAAAGGATCAAGGAGACTACTTTGATATTTTTGAGAACTTGGACAAAGTTTTCTGAATTCAATACATACAAGTAAATTTTGAACAAAAGAAGTTTGTTTATGAACATGGTCAATATCTTTTATATTTCCCTTAGAAAACTAACATTTTGATTATTTTTGAATGAGATATAGCAACATGAATATTTCAAATGTTACCCCGGGGCAAAGACTTTGAAAAGAAATAAGAAAGGACCAACAGCAAGGGCTTTCCCACCTTATTTCCATGGAGCCTGCCCTTAGTGGCCTTTTCTTAACCTACTTAGTCATCTTGTAACTTTGACTCAGAGTTAAAGCTTGAACGTGTGTTTTTTGTGAATTTCTTTAAAGGAAATTATTCATTGGTTCCTATTCCATGTGAGGATTGTTTGGATTTTGAAAAACAAAATTCTCATCTCATATCCATGTCTCTCAAGTTTTGCAAGTGTAGGGATTCATTGACACAACCACCAATGATTTTTTAGGACGATGCTACAAACCTTCAATGCTTGCATAATTTGATCCACCCATACCCAACTTTTCACCCCATTCTTCAAGCACTTGTAATTAGAGAAGCTTTCATTTAAATCACCAAAAAATAATTTTCCCCTCAAATAAGTACCAACAAAAGTTTTCATTAGATGGGTTTCCAGCATTGTGGAGGGCCGCGAGTTATCAGGCCTTGGGAACTACTGCGAACTCCCTGCGAATTGCCTACTGATGTGGTCAAGCGACTGCCACATCGGCAAATTAAAAAAAAAAATTCTATTTTTTTCTCATTTCAAGAATGTAATTTTTTTTTTCTTTTTCAAAAAATTTCTATTGGAAACGGCTCGGGAACAGTTGTTCCCCAAAACTGCCAGGGGGATTAGGGTTGGGAACAGGCCCGAAACGGCCCTCCCCACCCCCCAGAAAACATCTAATGTGTCATTAGTGACCACTATAATTTCTTAAAGTATCTTGAATTGACATCTAAAATTTTGTTGGAAGATTCTAAAACAACCTAAGAAGAAGATCTAACAATCAAACATCTAAAACCATTTGATATTGTTTCATTCAACAATTTATGAGGAGGGATTGTTTTGAGTCCATTTTAGCCTTAACTCTAAATGCATCATTTAGGTAAAACAACATCTAGATACTTGGAAGGAGGCCACATCACATCGCTCGACCACATCAGCAGGCAGTTTGCAGGGAGTTCGCAGCAATTCCCAAGGCTTGATAACTCACGGCCCTCCACAATGTTGGAAACCCATCTAATGAAAATATAGCCAAATGCCCTCCTACATTTTTACCATGGAGTTACATAGATGTGATGGATCCATGGCAACATTCATGGGCCTGTTGTTTTATAGATAAACTCGCCCTTAAGGTAGACCAACGCATTTCCACCAACTGCCTAATTCCATCATCCTACTTGTGGCCCCAATTCCACCACAAAACTCATCAAAATTTGTTCATTTTTTGACAAAAATTTGTTCATTACTACCAACAAGGGATGACTTGTCAATCCTTTATTGGTGAATACTCAAGGGCCATTAGATACATGGAAAGGCGATTATGGGTTGTTTATAAGACGTTTATGACTTCACTCTATGAGCAGTTTTGTAATTTCAAGGCAGACTACTTCAGAAATTCTCTGAAATTACAATTTTCATCAGAAAATTATAATTCCACTTGGGTTTGATTCGTGAAACAAGTGCACACCTATGAAAAATTTGAGAAAAACAATGGACAACTTTACGAGCGCCACCTGACCAATCAACCGCAAATGCCTTGGAATGGAATGCCAAGTAGATATACTATGGCAAGGCCATTTGACCAATGTGATCTCCAAAAGGCATATGGTAGCCCTGATCACCCTCCTATTCCTGGCCAATAGACTGTTGTAATTCCAACTATAAGTTGTTGTAGTTTGTAGAGTTCGAGGAGCAATTTTGGCACATTGTGATTGGTTGCAATGCTGTAAATATTGCAACCGGACCTTGGTCGACTTTGCAAAAGCCTACATCACCATTGTAGGTTGAAGAGAATCTTTCACTAAAAAATTCATAATAATTACATTTTTGTAATAAAATTCTGGAAAAATATGCAATCTTTCCAAATTCTATTTCTGTATATGAGGAAAATTTAGCACTCAGAAAACCTGTGCTCCAAATATGCGTAATTGCTTAACCCCTAAAGTCCGAAGGCCATTTTTCTGTCAAAAAACACTCAAAACTGCCATTTCTACTGCCGTTAGTCCAAAGAAAAAAAAAAAAAACTTTTTTTAGAACTAAACCGTAGGATCTTAAACTTTACTTGTTTTATATCATGTGGTAAAATTTTCATGAAGTTTGACCGTACAGATTGAGAGATATGAGCATTCAAAGTTGAAAAAACAAGTTTTTTTGAACACTGAACTGCAATTTTAGATGACTTTGATCTCTATTTGTGGAAAAAAATTACACTGTGGAGTTTGAATTTAAAATTTATTGTGTTGAAGAATTGAGTTGGGAGTCTAGGAAAAAAAATTCAAAAAATAACAACTTGATTTTCATACTTCAAAAAATTGTCAAGTAGAAGTAGGTCCAAGATTGAAAGAAAAATTAAATTGATAATAGCTCTTAGATGGGATTGAAATACAATAATCCCAACGGTGAGATTGTTCTAACAAGCAAATTTAACCTTTTCAAAAAAAAAATTTGAAAAAATATGAAAATTGCATTCTGAGATGAATCCTATAAGGTTTTTTTTCCAAAAAGATGCTTAGATTGCCTGAAAAGTAAGATTGTTCATAACTTTCACATCACTAATCAAAGTGGAATGAATCAAAGCTTTAGATGTAGACAAAAACATTATCTTTGAGGGAAATTTTTTTTTTTAATTTATTTTGAATTTTTGCAATATTTTTTGTGTTGCCCACCGAGTTCAGTTTCAGGCTTTTTGTGGTATAACTTTTGCTTCCGAGCACCAATTGAAATAAAAATTATATTCCCACAAAGCTTATCAGATTTTCTATCTTCAAAAAAAGTTTCAAAAAATTAGGGTAAAATTTCAGCCCATAGGAACCTGCCCGAATTCCAAATTGTCCCCCGAGGGGACAATGGGACTTTAGGGGTTAAGTGATCAGATATGGGTTGGCTCCTATAACTGCAAGCCAACAATCCCAAAACTGGCTAAATTTTGCGTAGTTGCAATTCAATTTCTTCATGCCCTCAATGTAAATTCAAAAAAAATCTTCCAAAAATGAGCATTTGACTAATTACCCTGGACTCATTCTAGGATCACTGCTGCAAGCTCACTCTAGACTCGATGAATGAACTTTTCATATGCTTGAGTCAATTTTGTTCGTTAGCATAAGTCTAATTTCAATTATATAACATTTATTTTTTGAGCTTGCAATAATAATAACTTAACCCATAAACAACGTTGAGGACATTTTCCGGCCGATGAACAACAAATAAATTCTCTATGTGGGATAGAAGTACGTGCAACTATTCATTCTGCAATTTTTTTTGTGAACAGGAAACATCTTCTACAATAGTTAGACTTCCAATGAGTGCTTTTGCATATTTTGAAGCCAACAATTCACATGGGTCCAAAACAACTGATTTCCACGGTGACCAGCTCATCGTTTAAGGGTTAATCCCTAAACGTCTAGATTCATCTCCAAAATTGATGATTTGAGAAAAACCATTATAAACTACAATTTGGAAGAATATTTTGGAATTGGTATACAAATGAAAGCTGTAGATTTTGATATTTTAATTCTATCCGTACAGTTAGATCTACTAATGCTATCAACAATCTTTTTCTATAAATTTTAAAAAGAAAATTTCAGAATTCCTTCTAAATTCAATTACAAGTAAAATATTATCATTTTTTGAGTAAAACTTGTTGGAATGGATTTGAAATAAGGTTCTCTTCATATGGTGATTTTTTGAAATTTTTGTGAACTTTACATCTTTGACCTCATTTTTGCACATCTAATTTTGAACTAAAGTCAATGCAAATTGACCACTTGACATACTTCCACATTTGTAATTTTAGATATGTATATATATTCTAGTAACATCAAATCCAACTAATGGATAGGACAACAACTTGATAAAGTATCACCAAAAATTAGGATGACTTTCATCCAAGCAGAATGAGACAAAAACAAGGATCTAAATCTGTTCATTGTCCAGAAAATGGATGTCGAAGCGCTCCAGGGTTAAAGCAATTCATGATGATGCTATTTTTAATCATCTAGTTTCATTATGTACCACAATTAATTAAAAAAAAATTGGTAATAAGACCATAAATACTACATATTTTGTTCGATTGATATTGTTTACAGGACAAGAATATTTGTACAGGAATTCAAAGTTTTAAAAGACAGTGAAAAAATTGTGGTATTTATAAAGTACCAAGTATAGTAATTGACGAAACTGAGTACAATTTTGAAATGTTTTCATTCAAACAACCGTACAATGATATTAAGCACCAATGGATAAAATCCAAAAGTACAACAATTGTAGTGCGCAACATACTACACGTCACCATTGGAGTTTGAAGAAAAAATTAGTTGTGATTTGAATGATAATCGATTTCAAGGTTAGCTATGTCAAAAACTTAGTTTTATTCAATATGATTTAGAATTACTTTATCTTTTGCCATTTTTTTCTTAGAACTCTAAATTTTTTTTGTGCCTTGGCATATTGGTATACATCATCTCAAATCGTTGTACACAAAAATTGAAGGAAATTGAAATTTATAGAATTTAAAACAACAACAATTTGACAAACATGCAAATGATGTTGGTTCTTACAATACTTGAATTTTTTTTTGGAATTAAGAGCAAGGGATAGCATTAGTCATTGTAGAGAGAGTATGGGCTATAACATGGGCCATTGCTACATCTTAATGTTCTTGCATTTGAAATATTTGTTGAATTGGGCAATGCATTCAATTTATATTTTACAACCATATAATACATTTTTAATTTCAATATTTTTGTCAAAAGACTAGAATTCATGATGCACATAATTAATACAATAAATTAAAAAAAAGAGTAAATTATCATTGTCAATATCGTCAAAAAACTAAAAATTGCCAAAAATTACACTAACCTTACTAAAATTGATCCACTTTTTGCAGTGGTCCTTGACCCTTCCAGCAACCCTTGTGAAAGTCAATGAGATTAAACATGCCCATGCAACCCACTCCTCTCCCGTTTTCCAAGAAAATTATCATAATTTGTCAACCATAACAATTGAATTTGAAAATAAATTATATACGTGCAAAGCTCTTGAGACACCCAATCTCCACAAAAAGTTCCTAAAAATCATGCCAAATAATTGAGATCATAGGTACCTACCCAAACCTTCAAGAGTACTCCAAGGGGACTCTTCAACTTGAAGCTTAGGGATTAAATAGTTTTGGATGCCCTTCCACTCATAATTTATAGTTTTAATCCCCTATCAATCAAAAGTTTAATTTATAATGTTATTGCAGTCAAATTTTGTTGGGGGCATTAAACATGCCCTAATACAAAACCTTAACTAAAAGGTTGGAAAAAAAACAAAAAAACATTGATTATTGTAGCTTATGGTCAATGCATGTATTCTTCACCAAATAACAAATTGAAGTTAGCAAATGTAATTAGGCAAATGCATAAAATTAAAAAGATTTCTATTTTTTCCCCTACAATTCTTTTCTTGAATAATAATATCTCAAGAATTCCAACATTTGTTTTCCGATTTTTTTTTTTTTTCCAACCCTGACCATCAGATCGGTATGGATCATGACTCTCAGCTGACAATCACTTGGTATGTCCTCGCAATCATTTGGGTCTGCTGTTGCAGTGTGCAGTACTGCAGTCTAATACACGGTATACCCCCCTGTAAAAGCTCATGCCCAATGAGTTAGAACATTTCAGTAGTCTTTTTTGTACTAATGATATGTTAAGGTAGGAGGCTCTGAAATGGCTCATCTAAGGGCTGATCCACCTTTTTCATGTATTTTCTTCAATGAAAAAAAATTTAGCTTATTTTTCAAACAAAGAAAAATAGAAAAGGAATCTAACACAAGTGGTTTCATATTTTTTGAAGCATTTTTGAATTACTTATGGATTTTCAAAGGAAATGTGTCATAAGTCCCTATTTATGTCCCTAAGTCTTCTATAAACTGTTCACTCACAACTTCTAAAGAAAAATGGGAAAGCAAAGAAAATGATTGGCTCTTGCAATTAATAATGCTTTTTTCCTTGATTCATTCAATGACTATGGAGGTCAATTTCTGAACTACCATTTGTCCATTTTACAGCCATTTATAGGGTCCATTCTTAATGCCCGCTCCATTTCAGAGCCTCCTACCTTAACCCTTAAATGTCAACAACTATTCAACCTCAAAATTTTGTTTTGAAAAGGGGAGGTCTCCTACACAATCATTTGACTTTCAACGAGTGCTTTTCCTATTTCTTAAGCCAAAGATTCACACGGTAATGAAACGGGATGGTTTCTAAGGTCACCCCTTTGTCCTTTAAGGATTAATTTGAAAAATCAAATGGTAGTCGTTGATTGATGTGTTGATGCTATCTACTCGCCAGCCAATGTTTTATTTATGCACGATTTTTTGTCACTTGGCTACAACCAAACGAAGAGACTAACACTAGTTGTTTTACGTGAAGAAACTTTTCATTTTGTTTCGTCCAAAACAACCAAATTACTATTGTATTTTAAGACCAACGACCAAATTTTACCTACGTTTCACCTAGTTTTGATATGGATATCACCAAGAAACACCTAAAGTTATGAAGAAATAACTAACTACTTCTCATAAATGACTAAAAAAAATAGTAAAAAAAATCACTACTACTAGCTAGGCTTTGGTGAAGGAGGATTATTTACCCCCCTCATTGTCCCAACCAAGAGTATATGAAAAAATTGCCCCCAATTTTGTGCCACGTAAAATTTTATATTTCTTCACCTCCCAAGCAATTATGTGGCCTCTGATTTCAAATATGAATTCAGAATTTGCAAATTTTATCCTGCATGACTTAAAAAAATTCAGTGTTTCCTCCGGGAATAAAATACGGGCCAACAACTGAAGGGGGCCAACCGCCACTGGCTAGCCACTGATTGGAGGGGGCCAACCGCCAATCAGATTGCTGGAGGCCCATGGGCTCGCCCACTACCTGTCCAATCACATGGTGAGCTTTTGGATGAGGCTTTACCCTAAAAGAAAGATGCCATGTGGGTCGTGAAATCATGACCGACGTTGGGGATATTTTTGGAGTTTTACTAGCTATTTTCCTTCAATTTAATTCCCGTATCGAACCCCATTATTTTAAATATTTTACATTCTAAATAGAAATTTTATAGATTTTTTTATTGGGTTCTTTACTAATGTTTTCAAATTTGCAACCGCCTTTTTACCCCAATTTCATTGGTTAACCTTGAAGAGCTCTGATGTCCAATTTTTGGACAACGAACAAATTGAAAATCACTTTTCTTTCTCATTACTGCTTGGATGAAAGTCATTCTAATTTGTGGAGATACTTTATCAAACTGTTGTCCTATCTAATGGCTGGATTTGGTATTACTGTAGTCCATATTCTTTTTCTGAAATTACAAATGTGGAAGTGTGTCCAGTGGTTGACTAAGTCAAAATTGCATTGACTCTAGTTCAAAACTAGATTTGTAAAAATCAAGCTATAGATGTAAAGAACAAAAAAAAAATCAGAAAATCACCATGTCAAGAAAACCTCTTTCAAATCCATTCCAAAAAATTGTACTAAAAAAATGACAATGTTTTGTTTGTAATTGAATTTTAAAGGAATTTTGAAATTTTCACCTTTGCTTTTGAAATTTGACAAATACGTACTTTACATGATAGAAGATGCAAATGTCAAAAAATTAACAATGTGTAGTATAAAAATCTCACTCTAGGAGGAGTTAAAGGTTGATGACCCTACAAGGCAAGGTCAGAAAAAAACTTTTTCTTCTAACTTTAAACATTATAATCTTTCAATCCATGCAGTTAAAGATTCTGAATTTTTTTCGACACATTCCTACAACAGTGTAGTAAAAATTTGTAAAGTTGAATTTTGAAAAAAATACTTTTTGTTTCATTTTTTCTCACTACCCTAAAAAGTGGCGATTTTTCACAATTCTACTTGAAATATGCCTCCAGGTTTTAAGGGTTAATTTTGAAAGGCCTTCAATTTCCATTACACTTGTTCACCAAATACAACCCATAAATAGTCAAATGACCACTTATCAAGTAGAATATAAAATAAAAGCAACAAAATTTAGGATGAACAATGATTCAAGGGCCATGCCTTGACACAATAGGATTGAGCCTCAAAAAAATATTGTGAAGGGCCCGTAGCACTTTTCATTCACATTTGAAGTTAGAGTGTTAGACGCCCCTAGTACGTAAAAGTGGCCATGCTCTTAGAATTTGAGTTCTACTCGTATTTTTAGAATAAGTGAAAATATACTAAAAATTATTATTATTTTTTTGATAATACACGTGTTAAAGGAAACACATGTATTATTAAAAAATAGACAAAGTATGGTTTTATTCAACATAGTGATGACTGATGAGTGTGTTGAGACCATTTATCTTCAAAATAAATGCAAGGAATTGGATGATTTTAACCTTGCAATGCACAACACCATGTCAACATTCACAAGAATTGCATCCTAATTAGGAGAATAGGTGAGCAAACAAACTATCAATTGTACACATGTCAATGACTCATATGACTTAGCACTAGTTTTTTAGTTTGTGGGATACTACTAAAATCTTACTATTTTGAAAATACTAAATATTGATAGAGTTGGTTTCTAGGTTTAAGAAGAAAATCAACGTTTTGTGAAAAAAATTGTGACTTTTCTCAATTTGAGTTCACATAGATTTGTAGCTAATATGAAAAAACACCATTGCCCTTCATTGGATAATTCAATGTGCTTCTTATTTTTTTTATTCATTGAACTTTTTTTGTATTCATTTGATTGTTCAATATGCATAGTGAGATGACTAGTTAGTGGAAGTGTTTGTTCATTGTCGCATGTGTATGATAGGGCAATGATGAAAGAGAACTAAGAATTTGCCCTCTCTGTAGTTAAATGCTCAAAAACTAACCATAATGCGTATAAAATTCAATATATGACTAGCACCACCACTTTTGTGACATTGGCTACTATGTTGTCATATTTTACAAAATGTCTACCCAACTTTTGCTTTTGTACTTTGAGGGTAGTGCATAGCAAAATACGAAGATGGTGCCCGTTTCTATCAAATGTCATTGTGTTTTTCAAACTTTGTATGCACTTTGGGCAATGAAAAATTCTTGTTCATCTAGATATGTATGAAAAAATTTAATATTTCTAAATTATTTCAATCATTGAAGGAACCCATTTGTACACTAAGGATATAAAATCCACCTAACATGATACACAAAAATGCATGGATGAAAAGAAGTTATTCTTTGTCACTTGTAGTTTTTTGTTTCTATACATTGTCTATAGTTTGGACGTAGGAGCTCTTTAGGATTAACTACAGGGATAGTTTTAACCTATTTATAGAGGAATTTTAAACCATTATGATACTTGATAGCCTATACACTAGAGAAATTTTAATTAAATGAATATTTTTATCCTATAATATGAGAATTTTTAATCAAGGATTATTTATTAACTTGAGTGTATGTGGGAACATTCTATTACTCAAACATTCTCATACATAGGAATTTAAAAAATATAGGAATAAATTATTTTTTTAATAAATGGTAGTGCTTCTAATTCATGTGTGATGGTGTTTGACATGGGTTTGAGCTAATGACCACATAGTCAAAAATCATAATCCTCACTTTGACACTTAGGCTCTCCATTTTGCCTAAAGTATATGACTAAAAAAATTTGATTATTGTTTTTTTGAGATGAATGCATGTAGTTGTGTATCTTCTACAAGTAATCTAGCAAGTAATAAAGATTTCATTGCCTTTTGTATAGATTGGAAATTATTATGAATTTTTGAAGAAAAAAAGGAAGGAAACTCATATCAACAATATAGTAATACAACTTCAACTAAACTCAATTATGTGGATATATCATTTATTTAGTTATCAACAAAACACTTGAAGAAATATATTCTACATATTTAAAATGACAAAACATTTAATTATTATATAGTCAATTAAGTGGTAAAATGTGCATGCCTAAAACGTGGGGATTCAAAGTTGTAAAAGCCCATTTTTCAACTTTTATTTTCCCTTAAACTTGAGGTTAGCCTCCAAAGTCATTATTATGAATAGTAAAATTTTAGATTTTCCAAAAATGTAATGTAATGGATTGCATTTTGAGAATCTTTAAAATTTGAGAATCTCTTTTTGTTGCTCTCTTTTTGAGGTGTCACAAAGTTGTATTAATAGGTCTAGAATAGCATAGGACCTTTGATGTAAATATTCTTTGCATATCATCTCTTTATATCCTTAATTCCTTAAATAATCCAAAACCTATTTAAAAAACTCCTCTTCCTAAATTCCTATCCTATAATTCCCATAATAATTTAGAAATTGCTATAAATATCTTTAACCTAACATAAATGCTAGACATTAACTTCAAATGTATTAAAAAAAATTCTTAGCATAGATTAGCTTATCAAGTACTCACATATCAATTTTCATCCCAATCCAAAATATTGTCTACCTTTGATAAATGGCATTTCCCCACTATTGACTTTTCGTCAAGTCACAACCTACGCATCCAGGTTGTAAGCGTAGGCATGCGGCTTCCTAACCGCCTCTTCCGTACCTTATATATACCCTGATCTGTTCTCAAAGTTCCCGTTGTAGGGAACTTCGTCTCTCTTGAGACGAGGCCAGAATTCTGACCTAATAAGGTGTTGCGAAGCTTTTCGTCGAATTTGCCTATTTGTAAGTTTACTCCAAATCAAGGTTGGGAGTGTGTTGTTGCTGTCGATTTTTCTGTTTTCTGTACGAGGTGTTTGTGGGAGGTTGGATTCATGAGAAAGGATTGAGGCAAATTTTTGAGAGTTCTGAGAAGTGGTTTGCGTCTTTCGTGGATATCTTCTGAGCGTTGAAGGGAGACAGTTGCAGGACGTTCGGACCTCTTCAGTCTTTGCGAGTGCGGGCCATGTGAGTGTGGATAATTATTTTTATAGAGAAGCTGTTGTAGGTTTTAGGTTTTCGGAAAATGGATCAAGGACAAGGGTATGGGCATTCTTATATCCCGCAACCCCCTCTTTCAATTCCGTCGGGAGGAGTTGCGCAAATTCCTGGGATGCAGCAGTACGCTCCTCCTCCTCCTCCATTTCCTTATCATGCACCGCAATTTTCATATCCAGCTAGGTCTGCTGCAATTCCTCCGGCTGCTATTCCGTCTCAAGGACCTGGATTAGGGTTAGCAACAGGATTCTTCAATCCGTGGGAACTTCCTCCTACTCCGGTTCAACCTCCAGCAGACAACGACCTGCAGAAACGGATCGACAAACTTGTGGAGTACGCTTGTAAGAATGGGCCGCAGTTTGAAGCGTTGATGAAGGAAAAACAAAAGGAAAATCCTCTGTATGCTTTCTTATTCGGCGCTGAGGGCCACGATTACTATCGTTACAAGCTTTGGCAAACTTTGAACCCTGTTGCAAACAATCCTCCTCCTCCTGCTGCGGTACCTTCGTTCAACCCTGCGCTGGCTGCTCTCAATGCGGCTCAAAGTGCGTCTCTTGCTCCTGGCTTAAACTCTTCCTTGAACCCTGCTTTTGCCAGTCCACTTAAACCAGCATTGAGTGCTGTGCCACCAGTCGCTCCTCCCAATGCGCCGCCTGCATATTATGATCAACCACATCATCCTCAACCGTTTTATGATCAGTTTCAACATGAAAGCTATGGTGGAGTTAACTTTCAGCAAGCTCCCGTCGTACCTCACTCGGGACCACTTCCTCTGGAAGTGGCATCTGAGCTTAAAGGGATCCTGGATAATTTAACAGGTACATGTTGCTACTACGACCATGTTTTGATCATACCTGATGATTCCGTTTGTACATGTCTTACAAGCTTTAGTTTGTTCACCCTCGTATCTTTTCAGGTACAAAGGAATCGATTAAGGGAGCAAAATCATGGTTCATGCAGAGATCTGCGTATGGACCTGCGATAGTGGAAGTTTTGAAGGATCGAGTTTTGTCAATGGACGATGTGGAGAGGCAGTTATATATCATTTATCTTGCGAATGATATCCTATTCAACAGGTTCGGTTTCTTCTCTTTTCTTTTACGGAAGTTATATTAATAAACGTGCAATGGGACACATGTTTCCGCTTTGTGAAACCTTCGACTTGTTGCACTTAGGACTCGTTTTAGCACCTCCGACCCTGAGTAATGTTTTCTTTGTCAGTTTCTGAGTATATTCAAGGGTATGTATATTTCTTCCAGGACAACATTCACCTGTGTTTAGTACTTATTCCGGGTGGAGTCATCATTGCCCACTACTGACCTTGGAAGCACGTGATAGAATATATGATTGTAATAGATGATTTTATGATTGCATGCAATCTTGATTTTCGTGACTTTTATTTGGGCATTTTTCTTCAGGCGTAAATTCGAATTTCTCTTCTCTATTAATAATGAACCTGTGGCATTTGTATACAGCCTGCAGCATCGCACAACTTTGAAAGAGCTAGACTCTGAAGCGCTTGCCTTCAAGCCAGCTTTGGGTACCATGTTGGCTGCCATCTTTCATAATCCAAAAGACATGGCCATGAATCAAGATCGCTTACAGAAGATCCTTCAATTTTGGGGTGCAAAGGAAGTTTATGATATGGATACCATCAATACTTTAGAGGGTGAGATGGTGGCTGGACCCCCTCCTCCAGCGGCACCTACAATGAAACTTTCTTCAGCCGGTAAGCATCCTTTGAGTGACCTAAGCTACATTTTCCCTTTGTGTTCAAAAATGTTGACTTCAGGTCAATAATAATAGAAATTGATGAGGGAGCTTTATGGATTTAAGATGTCGATTGCATTTTATACTTTGTAGAGGCTTGTAAACTATGTGAACAGACTCTTCGTTATTGAATCTCTACCAACTCTCTTTCTTATTTTATGTTCAGCAGTGCAATTTCAATATGGGAGCCAGTGGCAACAACCAGATCAAGCACCGCAACCGCCACCTATTGCTCCACCGCAGCCACCAGAGCAGCCGCAGTCTACATTTCAAGCCCCTAATCAGTTTTACGGAGCTGGTGTCCAATTCAATCCTTCCAACCCTGCTCAACAATTCTTAGCGACCTCAATACCTTCGTTATACCCCTCGATGACTGGACCACCGTTTCTAGCTCCTCTGCCAGCTCCCGTTCCAATACAAACGCCACCCCTTGCAGCATTGCCTACTCCAGTTCGTCCAGCGGATCAAAATGCCTATCCACTTTTCCCACCTGGATTGATACCTGGCATGGTCAGGAAGATGCAAATCGGAAGTGGGGTCCCATATTCTCCTTTGAGTCCTCTCGATATTCCGACCGTCATTCCCCCCTCTACAGCCTCAGATTCTTATATCCTAGAGAGAGTAACCAAGTTTTTCAAGGACATTGGCGAGGTTGATCCATTAGAAGGACAAGTTGCTGCAAACGATTCGATGAACCACGGTGATGAAGGAGACGAAGATAGCGGCAGAGAAGGAGGTGCTCGCATTCCTCCTCCAAACAGCATGCAGATAGACCCAGAAACGGGTACCATGCCAGATGGAAGCCTCGAGCATCGACCTGGTATGACAGGCTCAGGACGCCTTGGTCTAGGAGCTAGTGCTGACCCAAATGAAGCTAGCCAATATGATGACGTGTATTCCTCGTACAGAAAACAACGGAGTACAAATTATCATACTATCTTGAGTGCGAGGGCAGCAGCTAGATAATTAGATCCTGCCGAATAGAGGACCTACGATTGAATTTCAACAACTTTTTAAATGCTCAAAACCTTGGACATATCCTGCCACTTTGTGAAGCATTGAGACTGCTAATTCTGTTCATAATCTGTGGTGACTGTACTTGCATTTTGCATTTTGCATGTTATCGTGATGTGGGTTGAACTTTCTGATGCAGATGATGAATTACGTTAGTGAGCTTGATATTGTGCGCACTAACAATGCAGCATTTTCCAACCTGCACTACGATTTGCTAATGCCTTTTTGCAGAGTTTTTGCAGAGTTGGTCGAGGAGACTTGACACTTGAGTTTCCACTATCAGAGGAAGGTCTCCATATGATCAACTATGACTTATGGGAAAGATTCAACTCGATGATGCTGTCTAGAGGTTTCTAAAAAAGTCTAATATTACTAAAATTCCTGTTTAGGGTACAATGGAAGTAGTACAATGAAAGGTTTTGTTCTTCAACGTACAGAACCTCAAAGAATCTACTATGTACCCACTGTTGGAGGGTGGCCAGAGTGAGACACCATTTGCTTGTACGAAACTGGAATTCAGTTCCAACTGATAATTCTGTACGCCTCTTGTTTATCCTGGGTTTAGATTTCGTTCTCATCAATGACGAATCTTTGTTTCTCTCGTAGAATTGCACAGGATAGTAAATACATCAAGCCATGGTACTTATCTTAGTTTCTTCCTAAGGACGCCTAATCTCACTGCATTCTCATTTGGGTGCATGGTTGTTTCAGAGAGGGCTATGGTAGAAGCCCTGTGGACAAACGCACACAACTGTTCATCATTTCGAAGCAGCTTAAATATTCGAAATGAAGAATCCAGTGAAGCTTCAATCATTCTTATCCTTGCCAGAGTGCCACGAACTTGGCGGCTTTTGCTCCAGCAGCCCTTCTTCATTCCGTTTTTTGAGGATTCTGAGAACAAGACAAACAAAAGAATCGTCATCCTGTAAGTGAAGAGCTTCTGAGGTACGCTTTGCTGTTTTGTAAGAGAATACATGATGTCAATGGATCTGTGTTCTAGTGCTCTCAAACATTGTCCAGGCAAGTATTTTTCTGAACTATTCTGGCAGAAGGTTCGGAAAGGGAAGATGACTGACCCCAAGGGCTAGTAAGCAAGCGAGGAACATCATGACTGGGCCAAAAACTCCAGTCGGCTCGTCACTTTTGGCCCCCACGAGATCTGTCTTGCCCTGCTCCCGTCCACTCCCCGCACTAGATTCTTCACTGACATGAAGTCGACATTGTGCAGCCGTTTCTTCCCACCTCATTCTCACACGAAACTTTGTGTACGTGAGTACTCTCTAAGACCGACTCTAGCATTCTTTTGGGCCACTCAGTTTCTAAGTTTCGTCTGAAACCTCTATGATGCAAACTGTGATAGGCACGCTTGAATCTGAGATCAGTGGGGAGTTCTGGTCAAGCGCCTTGTACAACCTCTGTTTTATGACTCCACAGTCCCAGACAAGCGGCCTTTCATTTTAGGTCACTTCAGGTCGTGATTTTCGGGGTAGAATGCATTTTGGCGAACCTCCCTTGGAGAATGTTCCCAGGGGGGGCATTCACCTTGCGGAGGTCTGCGGTAATGCATATGTTCCGAATTTGTTGTGTGCCTTGGATCTCCAACGAGTTGTCATAGTTAGGTACTAAAATGAGCATTAGAATTATGTCATTGTAAATTCATAGTTTTTATCAAAGATGTCTATACCCCGACTAATGGGTCCCATTATCAGGGTCCTAGTGTGTATATGCCATATTATCAATCCGAAAGACATGACACCTCCTGTCCGACTGACTGTGCTTTACCTTTTAGTGAGACCTTCATCTTGCATTTTGTATATTGTTCTTGTTTTTCATGGTTTATGTGCTGCTAGCTTCATGTAGTTGATGCCTTTTATTTATTGGAAGCAGAGGACATTTTACCTACTTGAAATGTGTCAGTACCTTCAACTTAGTGGCTCGGCGGTGGGCAGAAAGCTCGTCTTCTTCCTCTACAGGCGGGGAACCAACTTCGCTTTCGGAAGTCTCAGGGATTTCAGCTGCTTGTGCATTCTTGTACTGCCAAAAGTGTAGTTATCATACGTTACTATCATCTGTTATTACACGTTATTTCACTTTAATGTAATACTCTTCCAGTGTGCGCTCGAATCGTTGAAATCAACAGGAAGACTTAGTTTATCAAGATAGTACCACTCAAAGGTCAGGCACTGGAATGCAGTTCATGGTATGTTTACCAGTTCTGAAAGGAGGAATTTATTAGGAATTTATTGAACACTATCCCCTGTCCACCATGTTTGGTTATGGAATATATTCTTTTTCTGGTATTTTATTGCTGTACTCTGAATTAGATAGCAGTTCAGTTTGTGCTTGACTGGTTCTGGGGATCTGTGATGTAACATAGCTTTGACATTGGGTTTGTTTGCCAATTCATGCCGCCAGCAAAATAGATACCAATATTGCATCAGCCAGCCTCCCTAAGCATTCTTAACCAACGAATTAGGGAGAAAGAATTAGGGCATTGGGAGGGAACATAGGACCACTGGTTCTTACAATGCAAGTTTCTCTACCAATCTATCATTGCAACAGGAGTTAATTGTAAAGTGACCAGGAGCTGGAGTTTGTGAAAAACACTAGATGAAACTCCTTGGAGCTTCAAAATTGGGTTTTCATGGAGTTTGGTGTTGTGTTTCTTTTGTATTATTTGTAGTTAAACCTTTCTTTGACACCATTGTTATTACAACTGAGGATGACCTTTATGATTAACTCTAATATCTTAAAAAAACAAAAACATATCAAAACCTTGCAAGCAATGTCTTCACTTCCCAAATCAAGAATCTATGTGGTCTAGGCATTAAATGTGCTAATGTAACTAATATGAGGTTTTAAACATCTCTATGCAATTGTACAATTGGGAGATGTTTTAGAAAATAAACACTACCAACTTGGAATGTCAATTTCATGAAATTGACACAATTTAGAGTGCCAAATTGTGACATAGATATACTTATAACTTTGAAAAAGAGTTTGGACAACATAGCTAGTTTTAGCTTTGGTAGTGCTTGTTGTGGAAAGTGTCAATGCTATGAATTTCTATCAATTTAACAATATTGACTCTTTTTGGTTGATGCTTGAATAGTATAGAAGTACTGAAAGTATTTGTTTAAAAGATGACTTATAAATATTAGATAAGTAGGACATGAGGACATGAGGTACCTGCTCTGATTTAGAGGAAGAACTTGTGCGTAGGAAGGTAGCGTCAACTTGATCACTTCTAGTTTGAGAAAGGGCATTTCCCTTTGTCTTAGAGCCATGTAAAGAACTGTTTTTGCCCATTGTGACTTGTATAGGAGACGTCCCTATACTCTTAGATGATGGCCCCGCTACTGATGCCGTTGAAGAAATGTTGCTCCTAGTATCTTCATCTTCACACATCTACACACTCCATATCATTTGGTTCAAATGAGATTTCATAATGTTCTATTATTATGTGTGTGGGTTTTTTGAAGGCCCAAGGAGATGGATCAAAGCATCGAATGATCCTTTGTTTGAGCCAAAGGGATTAGGCTACTTTAATATCCTTTGGTATAACATTTGTTCTTGGATTGTTGCTTCTTTTGCAAGTTAAAGGAACTTTCTACACTTGGTGAAGAATGTTGCTTTGTTTGAGTGTGAGATATTGCATGGAATCAACTTTGTAAATAAAATAAATTGAAATAACTTCACTTTTGGTTATTATTTTTGGAGAATATTATCAACATTGGCACTTTTTTCATAGTTGGTACCTTGACAATATTTGTCCTAATTTTTAGATGTTTTAAGTAGTTGAGATTCACAATTTTTTATGTTTATTAAAAAATTTGTTGGCTTGTAGCCATGACTAAGATGTAACTTGTTTATCGAAAAAAATTGTTGGCACATATGGCTTGTAGCCATGACCAAGATATAACATATTTTGCATTTTTTACACTTTGAATCATGCAAATATAATAAAATTGACTTTAAATCTTGCAAAAAGAATCACAAGCATTGCCCCCTTGGATTTGGAAAGCAGAAGTAGATTTCAAAGAAAATTTGTTGAATTTTTGAACTTCATCCCTACTGTAACTGTAGGGCAAGGTTGGCACCTCTAAGCCAATATTTAATTTTTACCAAAAAATAAGGTTCAACAGATACTAAATAACTTCCCCAAAATTTCGACATCTATTCTTAGTACAAACAATTGG
Organism: Rhytidiadelphus loreus; assembly: GCA_947034895.1. Taxonomy (NCBI): domain Eukaryota; kingdom Viridiplantae; phylum Streptophyta; class Bryopsida; order Hypnales; family Hylocomiaceae; genus Rhytidiadelphus; species Rhytidiadelphus loreus. Next base: position 21,900,301 of record OX344763.1, read on the forward strand.
TAAACAAAATCATCAATTTTTTGCAATATTGGATACTCACAGCATTGGCACGTATTAAAGTGACCATCTTGAAACCTAAGCTATACTAGTCCTGGTTTTAAGAGTATTTGCCGCACTAATACAACATCAAGTAAAGGCTGGATTAATTTGAGGAACTAGGGCAGTTTTGACTCGCCAAACTGAAAATTGGAGCCATTTGAACCTCATGTCCGTGCCTATCCTAGATTAAAGAGTTCAAAGTTTCCATGGCCACCTCAAAACCAATCTCAGCACTTCCAAAGTTCTAGTATTCAAAGCTCTAACCACTTGGAAGTACCGAGTACTAGTTTCTGAAATGTAGATTTCTCTATATTGGCATGTTTCAAAGCGCCCAAATTGTGACATTCAACGTCACAAAACTCTGATAACTATGATCAATATAGATTTACATTTCAGGGAGCTTGCCTTGAATTTCCGCCAATGTAACGAATTGACTTTTCAAGGATTGAGCTCATGATTGAATGTCATAACATGAATGAGGCAGAATATTTCACTTGTTAGTGGCTAAAAATTCAACAAATAAGTTTCTAAGATAATGAAACTTTAGGCTAAATTGAAAGGAGAGTAGGAAGTCAGTACTTGACTGCACGCTAACTTGGAACATGTCAAATCGACAAAGTTAACTACAAGCGTTAATGACTTCACAAAGTCACCTTTGGCTCATGGCTGAAATTAAAATGTTAAGATGTTGTGGTCATGTTATTGGTGCGCTGAAATCCGCTATTCTAAAGCATATGACCACAGCTGACTGATGTCAGAGCTAAGCTTAATGTTTAACCGGGACATTTATCATACCTTTTGAGGCGATGGCAATCTGCATCCCCCTTTGACAACCGTGGTCCTCGGCGAATCTGATTTGGGACCTACGGTACTGTGGATGTTGTGGCATGGCTTCGAGGAGGATCGTCTGTTAGAGGAATTCTGTGTGTGACAGCCAAGGTCTTCCAAACCAGAGTAATGTTGACTTAATGTCCTGAATTTATCTCGCCAATCTTCCACTTCAGCCCGTAGATTGTGGTTGCTGCGCCGCAATGAAGCCTGTTGCATGCATGAAAAAACAATGTTTAAAAAAAATTAAAGCAGACACAGTTCTCTTTCGTCACAATAGTCAACAAACCCTCTATGAGAAATTGAAAGGCAGTCGTTAAAATCAGTATCAAAGCAGGAGCAAAGGCTGCCAAGTTTACAGCAAACTAGTACAGCTAGCTTCCCTCATAATGCACTGGCTTTGAATTGACAGTATGATAACTCATGATATCTTTTGGTCTTGATCAAGTTTACACTGGTTGTTTTTTCTTAACGTAAATATTGACTCTCTTATCGTAGAATAAGTGTACCAATTCCACCAGAAGTTGTGCCTTCTCTCCTCCTAGAGAAGCCCGAACCTGCATTGATGAATTGACCTTGAATCAGTACTAGTCCGTGTAAGTCATTTCAACTGCCCCTGATTTTGATCTGAGAGCTTTACTTGGAACTTCAGCTTTAATTTTGCTTCTTCACAGCAAGATTTCAAGATTTTTTTATGGTACAGACCAGTTACTCATAAATATAAATGAAAAGCACTGAACCTTGCGCAGTTCATGGTCATAATGCGCAATTGTTGATGACACTTCTTGACCCTGCAGGTTCTTCACCTGTGAAATAGTACACATACGAAATAGTTGGAGAATGAACAATTACCTCAATTTTCAAGACAGCGATTAATGTTTTAAGAATCTAAATTGTTGTATTATGAAAATGGTGAAATTTCAAGACATTTGCACTTTCCAGGTGCCCTTCAGGAACCTCAGATCTATACCAATCGTAAGTTTTAGAGCTCTGTGTACTTGAATGTCACAATTATGGCACTTTATACCAAGCCACTTTAATAAACATGACCATCTAAGTTATTATCAATCGATGCCACTTGGTTAGGGTAGCAACTTGTACTCAAAGTCGATGAATTGCACAAAAAGACCCTACAGTAGGGCATGCTTAAAGTCCAGTGGTGTTCGAAGTCCTGTGGCAAAGAATCTACCATAGTAATGAATTCTATACTGAGACTTTGAACGTGACGAGATTTTTAACCATGTCCCCGGTCATTGCTAACCCTGTACTTTACCCTGTGTCAGTAGCATCAAAGCAATTTCAATTAAATTGGCAAGTTTCCAATTGCCAAAAAAGAGATGCGCAAGCAGTTTCCCCTTTTAGAACTAGGACAGATATTGATATATATTGGTACAATTGTACAAAACCTTTCCATTTAATCTGAAATCAACCAGATTAATAAAAAATTCCTTCATCCCTTTTCTCAAGTAGGCGACTGACTATGTATGAATGTGTCTAGAAGAAGCATTAATTATCAACCTGTTGCTCCAAAAGCTCATTCTGGAGAGTCAACTCTTTTTGCTCCACTTGCATGTCATCGAACTTTTTCTGTAATGAATGCAGACCCAACCGGTTCATCTCCAAGGCCTTCTTCAGCTCCGAGTTCTGCGTGCGGTTCTCACGAGCAGTGCCCTGCGATACCCTTCTCCGAGGTCAGAGAACTGGATACTACCTTTCATAACCTGTCAGATATACTGTTTGTTTACAGTCGTGAAAGCGAGAAATGAAACTTCAAGTTTTGTAGAAAAGATGTAGTCCTAACCTTGAGTGTTTCATACTTCTTCTGCAGAGTTGCATACTCAGCTTTATGCGTTGCTTGCAGCTCTTCGAGCCTGGAATTCATATCCTCCCATCGCCTTTCCTACAACAACAAATTGTTCCCAATAATATGTATTTACCACAAAGGCAAAGACGGTAGAGGATACTAATTGTGTCAGTTGAACTGTAAAACCCCACAACAGTCAACGCAGCAAAGTGCCCTGCGCACGGTTTAGCCTGCAGTGTATTTCCTTGTTTGCAGTACATGGTGCCGTGCGTCCAAATTCGTTAAATTGGCGCGAATCTGGGCACCAAAAATTGTGTCATTCATCGACGCAAAGCTCCAAAAATTAGGAGTGGTATTGATTTACGTTTCAGTCCGCACGCCCTGAAAAGTTCCAAAGTCGTGGAATCCCGCCAATTTAAGGAAATTGACGTGTTGCTGTTCTACCCGCTATGAGATTTTCCCATTTTAACATATGTAGGAGTGTACTTTGGGGAAATTACTATAGACCACTTTGACCCCATATGCCATATTATTAAGATCATTTTTTTTCAATATGTATGAATTTCTTATGTAATTTCAAAGTGAGAGGTTGTAGAGAGTATTAATGACATGAGACATCCGCATTCTCATTCAAAGGTCAGTGGCAATAGAAATTTATCCAAGTCATGCTTTTACACCACTTGCTAGAAATTCCAACCGAGGGCATGAATAGTTTACCAGCTTTCCGTTTTGATCCAGTAAGTCTTGGTTCTGCAGTGCCCTAGCCTGTGGAAACATCAGCAATAAGCCAGTTGACAAGTTTCTCAATTCCCAAAGCATGCGGTTACTTTGGACTGCCATTCTTCTGTTAATGTAATAAGAAAAAAGATTGAGTTTGATCAATTAAAACTGAAATACAACGTCTCCTATTTTGACTGATACGGTCGATTGCATTGATGTCTACCTCGTGAAGTATTCGGACCTCTGCAGCTTCCACATTCAACCTCTCAATTTCTTGTTGCTGCGCCTTGGTTAAGGCATGTGTCTCGCGTCGCACCTGGGAACCAAGAACTAATACGGTGTGACATGATCAGAAATTCATTGGAAGGGGAGTTACCAAACAAACTTGCTTTTGATTGTCACAAGTCCCTAAACCAAATTCACCATATGCTTTGGACTACTGTGTTAACGAGAGGCCAGAGTACGGAAATATGTATTTTTCAAATTTAATTAGGCAATTTTGACCACCTTGGAAGCTGCAAAATACTTACAACCTCCTTCGGCATAATTCTTGATCACAATAATTTTTCACCCAACTGCAATTGAACGCCCACAGTATATTGTGTGATTTGGTATCAAGCAGTCAGTTACCCCCCTCCCACCACAGCATTGGCATCAATCTTGTATGGGGAAGGACGAGTTCACAAACTTCGGAGTGTATTTTCGATAAGTTTGTTAACATGTAATTAATAGGGAATGAAATGAATGGTCGATCAAACATGCACCTAATATGATCATTGCACGCCGCATTATAAATACTACTACCTCTGTTTCTGAAAAAGACTCGTGTTTCCTTTGTAAAATACAAAGGAAACATGGGTCTTTTTCAGAAAACAGAGGGAGTAGTTCAATTACGATATACCAAGTTCTCAGAGACGTCACTCTTTGTATTTTTCTTGTAACACTTGTAATCTCTGGGTAGTTTGAGGCACACTATTTAATAATTACATAAATTTTGAAAGTCTTCTAAGAAATTCTTGAAAATATTCTCAATGAAACTAATCACTGACAATATTTTGAGGTATTCCAAGAATATTCTTGTTTTCGACTACAATGAGCAATCTTGTATACTATCTCGAAGGATTTACTAATTTTGCATTCAAAAATGGTTCCCTCTATATTTTTAAGTTTTAAAGAGGGAATGCCCCGGGAACGATCGAATTGCTAACCTTGTCGAGCTCCATAGTCGCTTCTCTGGCAGCTGCAACGGCTTGAGCAGCGGCAACGGCGTGCTTCCGCACCTCATGAGTGGCGGCGGTGGCTACTTTGCCCCTCAACTGGTCGATGTCGTGGCCATGCTTAACCACCGCAGCTGTGCTTTCACAACACAATCACCGGGTGGACGTTAATATTCGATATGGTACCCAAAGGCTCGGATCACATGTGATCCAGTGATTCAACCTAGTTCATTGGAATTAATTTCAAGCAATATTACATCTGTAACCCAAAGATTTTCTTCCTTTTGTGACACCCCATCATCGGATGGAACGTATCCAGTGACACCCCACTAGCAAAGCCTCTATTTTCTTACTCTAAACAAATGGACACTGCTAGAATTGGTCGATAATGGCATAAAGTTTGCTGAGTACTCAACACAATGCCAGCAAATGTTCGAGTTCCTGCACACGCGAGAGAAGGCCAGCTGCAGCAGCTTCCACACTGCCTACATACACTCGCAAGGAGTCGGTCTCCCTCTGCCCCTCCTCCCTCGCCCTGAAAATACCAACCACCACTTTCCTTAATATAATGGCTAGTCTTTCGAGTACATGTTTCGTGCAAGACACATCACTCATAGAGCATATGATGAGAAATTTCAGTATACTCGAGCAAGTTAACAGTTCACAATTGAAAGCACGGTTACACCAAATGTACATCCTCTCCATTGAACACACAAGTAGGGTGTACATTTCAGGGGGAGGGGTCTCTTAAGCAGCATTCTACCCTATTGCGTAACATTCTTTAGCTATTGAAGCACAGGACATTTTCGATATGCAGGTATGGTCAAAATTGTTCATTTGACGCAATTTAGAGCACCAAAATTGTGACATTTAAGTGAAAACTCTAAAAACTAGGACTAGTAAAGATCAAAGTTTTCCGAAGACATCTGGAGTGCCAATTTGTGCATTCATCTCAAATAAACGAATCTGACATTAAGATCCTGCAATGACAAGGTACTATTCTTGCATGGTTCTACAACCAATCTATTGCAACCATTGTCATCTATCATTACGTCATGCTCCTTTCTTCTATTTCTTAACCTTCCCCTCAATGTGTCTTTACATAAAAAAAGAGAGAATGAGCATCATGAATACTCAAGATTTAGAACATCTTGACCCGAAGGATCCACACTTGAAATTGACACACCGGCCCGTGAAAGTGGTGGTTACATGGATTTCAAAGGGTCACAACCACCAATTTTTGTGTGATTGTGACAAATTTCATGCATGTGCTTGATTCTAGTTGTGAGAATCTACTCAAATATTCTCACTTAACAGGAGATGCAGATGCACTTGGCCTCCGGCCTCCCCTTCGGTCCAGAGCCTTCGAAACTCGGGACAACAATTCACAGAATTGACGAAATGCGTACCTTTCTGAAGCACGCAATGCGACTTGAAACTCCGAAAGCCTCTGGTGCATGTTGACAGAGGCTGTTTGGTCGTACTGCGACTCCAGGATTATTGAATTAGCCATAGCCAGATTCTAACTAATAATCTGCTGCACACTTGACCCAGGTGAAAACAGATATTTGTGAACACTCAAACCTTTTTACAATAACCTTTTCTAAAATGATATTCTGACTAGAGTATCCTGCACCTCTGCCACAGTGCACATCATTGACTGTTGCATCACAGGTAAGACACAGGGAGAATATCTCTGATTCCAGGATTGCCATTCCCGGTTTCCAGTGGTGCCAGCAGGGAAAGTCTGCGCCACTGACTTCCCCTGTTCGCCGCTTTCCCTGATTACCCCCGATCCTAGTGCAAAATCATCTGAGAAACTTCTAAAACTTCTGATATTCCCGTATGGAAAACAACGAATAATCTACCAGTGAGATTAATTAACGGGGTTTGACTGTATGAAAGCAATTGTGGAAAATACACTAACTGGATTGTTAGGGTTTCCGGACGTACATTGTCCACACTGGACATGGAGGACCCTTCACCAGAGCTGGGCCAGAACTGGTTGCTGCCAGAGGGCGGCAGCACCGAAGGTGGCGACTCCAGAGGGCGAGCATACTGCACTTTCTTCTTGTTCGCGTACACTTCGTAATGCGGTACAAACACTCGGTCATTCTCGGCCGTTTCCACAGTCTCATTGTCCACCTCCGTCGACGACTTGGCGCTTTTGCTCTTCGCCGCCAACATCTTTTGCACCTGCTCGCCTCCAAGATTGTGCAAGGCTGCCGCACCCGGCTTCTGCATTGGATCTGCACTCTTCGTCTTGGTTCCCAGCCTCGCAGACTCGATGCAGAGCGACATCCACTTCCCGAACAGGAGGGCGCACAGAACTGCATGCATGGACGTTACCACACCTGATTCTTAACCCCTAAAGGACCACGATTTCATGGTTCTCAAATGGCCAACATGATTGGGAAAACAGTGAAATCCATATGCAGCCAAAATCGCAATGCGTCTACCAAAAAACTATATAAATTCGGACAAAAGAAAGTTCGCACATGATGTACTAACAACAAGCATAAGCCTCAAACTGCGCGTTCTGGTCCTTTAGGGGTTATAACTCTCATTACCATCCTCGATTACAACTTGAGTTTTCACATAGTTCCGGTCCAAATACTCTGTTAGAATCCCTACATTGCATTTAGAGAGCATTCTCTCAAATTGAACCAATTAAATCCGACTCTGAAACTCAGCCCATCTGAACAATTAGGGATCGATATTTATTGTCAACGTTCGGTGCTTTATCCAATTAATATATAATCTCGCCGTTAGTTTAATTTGGTGAAACGCCAAGAGCTAGAGATGAGAAGAACTGCGAGCCTGGGATTGAAACCCTAACCGAAGAACTTGAGGACTTGCGCATGTGACTTACTCTCGTGATCGAGTCGATAGATCAACTTACTGTAGTGAACCGGTACCTAATTAAAGCTCCTAGCTAGCTGACCATTTCCGAAAACCTAAAATCGTGCCGCAAATTTTTGCAAGACGAAGCAGCTGCAAATTGAAGTGGAGGTCGAAGGAATTGAAGGCGGTGAATCGGTGGCGATGGGATTGATGTTTCGGAAGGGAGCAGCTTCCCCTCCCTCGAGGAACTTAACTGTATGACTCCATGGAGGTAGTTACGAACGTGCCTTACTATTGTAAGAGTTTCTTTTTAAATAATTAATTAAATAATTATAAAAATCGAGTTGGCAAGTATTTTAAGGAAAATGATGCAGTTGCCTACAAAATTTATTAGTATGCCCTGTGCCGTTTCTCAGAGCATAATAAAATGAAAATGAAATGAAAATTTTCAATTTTCTAATTCATAAAAACTTCAAAATTCAATATCTTTTATGTCATAAGTTGTATCACCACAAAACAAAGCATGTGCACCTTTCCTTGTATGAGGGCTTTCTCACAATATGAAGAATAGGACCAAGGACGCATTGTTCCAGAAATTTCATTGTAACAAACTAACAAGCAAACAAAACAAAAACCTCATTTAACCCCTAAAATACCAAGGCATTTTCTGGCTCCGAAACCATTGAAAACTGCCATTTCTGCTGCAATCACCCAAGAAATTTAAAAAAACTTTTTTTTAAGAATCTAACCATAGGATCTTGTACTTAACTTGTCTTGTATCATGTGATAAAAATTTCATGAAGTTTGACCGTACAGATTAGAAGATATTAGCATTTGAAGTCAGAAAAATAACTTTTTTTGAATGCTGGCCTGCAATTTCAGATGACTTTGACCGCCATTTGTGGATTTTTTTGGCACTACAGTTCATAAAGTTAAAAAAAAATTTGTTGAGAATTTGAGTTGAGAGTTGAGGAAAAAAATTCAGAAAAAGAACACCTGATTTTCATTCATTAAAAAATTGTTAAGTAGAAGTAGGTCTGAGATTGAACAAAACACTAAATTGTTAATAGCTCTAAGATGGAATTGAAACATCATAATCCCAATGGTGAGACTCTTCTTGCAAGCAAACTTTACCCTACCAAAAAAAAAATTGAAAAAAACTAAAAGTTGCATTTAGAAATGAATTCTAAAAGTTTTTTTTTTTTAAGTTGAGTAGATTGCCCGAAAAATGACATTGTCCATAACTTTCTCATTTTTAGTCCAAATAGAATGAATCAAAGCTTCAAATGTAGACAAAAACATAATCTTTCAGAAAAACATTTTTTTTTTTTTTTAATTTATGCCCAGTGAATTGCTTTTTAAAGTTTAGGTGGCATAACTTTTGCTCCCAGGCACCAATTGGAAAAAAAAATTATATTTTTAGAAAGCTGATGTGATTTCCTATATTCAAAAAAAAAATTAAAAATTAGGTCAAAATTTGAAGTCACATGAGCCTAATTGAAATTCCAAGTGTCCCCTAAGGGAACTTTGGTACTTTAGGGGTTAAAGTAATCATTAGGTTATCAAAATTACAATTCTAAGTTCACTTGATGTTGTACTTAATATTTTACTTTTTCTATGGTTTCTTTATTGATTTGAATTCCTTAAAAGCATCTTTAACCCCTAAAGAACCGGCCTACGTTTTTTGGTTGTATAGATTTTTTGGGCAGGTCATTGTGACCAGAAATTTCCATATTTTGGGTTGAAATTTTAATAGTAGGTGTGGACGAGGAATATCTATCATAAGCAACAAATTTCATGACATTTGGAAATAGGAGTCAAAAGTTATAGCCTAATATGTTACTTTTTTCATAACTGGGCAGTTTGGGCAGATTAGAAAAAATCACTTTTTTTAGAAACCAAAATTTGAATTTGGTTTTCTAGACTTATATACAAGGAAAGCTTTGAATCATTCCATTTTGATCAACAAGTCAAAAGTTATGAGGATTTTTTATTTGCAGACAATTATGAATTCCATATTCTTAAATAAACTTTTAAACCCTTTATCTTTTCCAATTTTCAATATTTTTGAAAAAAATAAAATCCTAGGTTGTAAAATTGTTTATAAAAAAATTTCAACAATTGGGATTATCCTTCTTCAATTCCATATTTTAATTTTTAATAATTAGCATTTTGAATCATTGTGTACTGCTACCTACTTACTCTTTTTTTCCTTTATGTTGTACAATTTTAAATGATTTGAAAATTTTCAAGCATTTGGTCAACTTGTTTAGAAAGAAAAATCCAAAGAAGCACCATCATTTTGGTCATTTTTTCATAGAAAAGTGAGCTTGTGAAGTGCAGCTGCTCGACTTTTCATAGGGGAAAAAAATTGATTTTAGTGACTTTGAATGCTTTTATCTTGCAATCCTTGCGGTGGAAATGTCTAAAATTTTTACCACATGTTTTTTATACTACATAGTACAAGATCCTATGGTTATATGTGTCAAAAAAGTTTCTTTTTCAAAAATTTGCTACTTGTACTAAAAACGATAGTTTTTGAGCTTTTTGGGTGAAAACATAGTTATGGAACTTTAGGGGTTAATATAAATGAGAATCACTTTGGATCAATTAATTTGAAGTGCAATTAATTAAAACCAATTATATATTAGAAAAAAAGTGTAGAATAATATTAAAATATCTCATTGAAGTATGACCATTTACAATGTATGTGTTTTACTCAAAAACATCAACAAAATAAAATGAAAGTTACAAATGAAAGTTACAAATGTGAATGAACAACTTCCATTTATTGAATCATAAACACTTACAATAGGAGTTTTAGGTTTTATTCCCTATTTTTTTTAAGTGTGGTTAGGTATTTAGGGCTAAATAACTAACCCTTCATGAATATGGATGTGAAATTCCTTTGCTTGTCACAAAATTCATAAAAGTAATTCTAGAATATTATAAAGAATAATTTGTACACTAGTCCACACAAAATTTCATTGAGATCCCAAAATGTAATCTCAAGATTATTATAATAAAAAGATGAATCCCAAATTGTTAGAATGAATTGTCCAAAAGGAAGAAATGGTCTAGAAGGTAAGAACCCCTCTTCGTTTGATGTGATATTTGTGTCACTTTGTAATCACTATGTATCAATAAAATACATTTGAAAAATAGAAGTGTACAATATTGATATACAATGACGCAATTAGGGGGGGCTTTTGAATTGTGGTACAAATAGGGGCCCTTGCCTTAAATCTAAAATTCATTGTGGTGAGTGTCTCTTATGTTTAACCTTTGGATGCCAAAAAGTGGTTGATGGATGACTTCATTATTCAATGTATTGTACAAACAAAGAATCCACTTATTGGTCCAATAATCAAAGTAATTTTGGTGACTACTTTGATCATGGGAGGCTGCAACCTTTAAGGAATGAAGGATTGACATTTGAAGCATGAATTTAAGGTAAAAAATATTAAGGCTTTTTTTTTTCATTTTTGATCAAGTGCCAAAGTGGCAATATAAAATGTTATAGTGGTGTTCTAAATTTCAACATTCATCCACATATTGGATAGAAAATATCACATCAGCATATATTGCACATATATAATTCTATTTTCATTCAAAAATTATATATGTGCAATATATGTTGATGTGATATTTTTTTAATTTGAAGTTTTATGATAAAAAACTTTATGGCTTGTTGTCATCTTTTTAGCTAAATTACTTTTTCCTAGTGCAATTTGGTACTATAAAGCCAAAAAAAATCTTGGTAAACATATCCATTTTTGCTTCGCTACATCCAATTCTATCTTCATGTACCAATGGATTGCTTTCTAAAAATAAAAAAATGGTACCATTGATACATAAACAAAGAATTCATAAAGGGACCAGAATGGGTTTGTCTACTTTAAGATAGAAGTAACTATTCCTAATAATTTAAGCATTTCAGCTTGTCCAACATGGGAGATTTGTTGAGAAACTGAGCTCAATGTGTGCAAACATAAGGATGAGGAAGAATGCAAAAAAAGAAGAATTTTTTTTCCATGAATGAATATTTTATTTGATATAAATGTGGATTTTCATTTAGATCCATTCCAATTTCATAGATTCACCTATTCCAATTAGCTTTGCCACTTCCCCCCTATGCAAGAAGGGAAGAGAGATGAATGGACAAGAAGGTACAAACAGAGAATCTTTCTCAATGAATACTACATTCAACTATAATTGTCCACAATAGGTCAGCCTAAAATGTCATGACAAGGGGTTATTCGAAATAAGTATGTCTACCTTAGATGGGACGGTTTTGCGAAGAAGGCACAATTAGGTGTTGTTACCGTATCAAACTTTGACAATTTGCTAACGCTCGAATACCTTATTATTACAACAAAGTCTCATCTGATCTACAACAGTCGTAGATACCAGATCTATCGCCCACCCAACCGAGGTTCGCTCGAAGTCCACCCCGAAAGGCAATTCATCAGTGGGCCCCATTCGGAAGCAGCGTACGAAACTCCCCCCCGACGCCCGGGAATCCACCGTACGCCGGCGTCGTCGTCGTCCCCTTCGCCGGGCGTTTCCCACTCCCGCGACGCCTCCGCTGCCTACAAAACCACACGCACAGCACACTTCCCTCGTAAATCCACTTTCGTTGTGCTCTCATGTTGCCTGCTGTTGCGCTCCGCTCTGCTGGGAGTCTCTGTTGTCGGCGTAGTACTGGGTCTTGCGATCTCTGGGGAGGATTGATTGCTCGCAATCGGAGTCGCAGTCGCAGTCGCAGTCGCAGTGTCGGTGGTGTTGTCGTTCGTGCTATGGGGAGCGTGCCCACGGATTTTACTCAGCCGCGACAGGTCGTGAAGAAAGTCCTCTCGCAGGCCCAGCCCGAGGGGGATGGCGCCACCGTGCGACGCAGCATTGGCAGGTGCGCGCAAGGGGATTCTTGGGAGTCCTGGGGAGTCTTGGGATTTTGGTGATTTTATTGCGCTATTGAGCTTCAAAGGTTACGTATTTATGTGATCGCCGCATCAAAATGAAAGAGACTCTGAATTTTCTATAGAAGCTGGCTTAAAATGCTTTATTTTAGGTGAATTCGACTCTGGAATTTTTATTGGTTGGTTGTTCTATTATCTGTAATGAAGCAAACAGCAGGTTGAGAATCTTTTTGAAATGTCATCTTTATTATTAAGTTTATTCCAAACAAATGAATGAAAAATCTCTGAACCGAGTCGGAAGCTATAATTTGTTCATCAACATCTCGTTTTGGGCTTTTGGCGATTTCGGCGATTTTGGCGGTTTTGTGATTCTTGGGAGTTTGGTGATTTTATTGAGCGATTGAGCTTCGAAGTTATGTGTTTACGTGATTGTAGCATTGAAAAGATCCTGAATTTTCTATAGAAGCTGGCTTAAAATGCATTCTCCTCAGTCTGGAATTTTTATTGTTTAGTTCTATTTTCTATAGGGAAGCAAATAGAAGGTTGAGAATTTTTTCACAATGTCGTTTATTAAATTAAATTATTCCAGAAAAATGAAAAAAGAATCTCTGAACCGACCGAAGTCTTTGATTTCTTCATCAACAACTCGTTTTTGGATTTTGATTGTTGGTGGAATCGGAGAATTGTGTAGGACGTTTCAGATTAATCGCCTCTCTCCTGTAGTTTTTCTTTTATGTTCGGAATTGGAATAGTTTTGGGCGGGAATAATTTGGGCGGGAATTGATTACTTGTTTTGAATTGCGGGCATGAAGGTGTGAATAGCACTGGTTGCATTTGAATACCTGCAAAATTACTTTGAAAAAACTCTTTCTCGCTAATCTCACATCTCTTGAGTGATGACTTCGCAGTATGATATCCCACTTTGATTTCTTAGTATGAATACCCTAGTGAATTGCAGCAATGCTCTGGAATTTTTCATTAAGTAGTCGGATTTGGTTTGATGTGTACAGGCCGGAGTTGAAGCAGCTGGATCCGTTTCTGCTTCTGGACTTTTTCGAAGGTATGATGGCCGATTGTGAGGAAACTCGTTTGAGATACCATTATGTTCAATTTGTAGGTGTACGATCATATGAAATTATTTGCGATTTTTTAGTACAGTTTCTGCGATTGTGTTAGAATTTTAGGGGATGTTGACTATGGCATAGTATGTGCGATTCCAGTAATTTGCTATCTTGATATAGTGGATGGAAGAAGAAGCCACCGGATGAGGCGAAACTGTAGAACGATTGAGCTCTTGCATTGGTCCCTTTTGTAGCTTGATTAAGAGCATAAGTGTATTTCTTTTTAAGGGACTTCTGAAGTTACCGAAAAAAAGCATTGTTTGTGTGGTGACAGTGTTCTGAGAAGCTCTGAACTGACGTGTACTTGTTTCAACTGCTGCAGCTTCTGGACCTGCTGGTTTTCCCGATCATCCTCATCGAGGATTTGAGACAGTCACGTATATGCTTCAGGTACTTCTTCTTTCCATTTAAAGAGATTCCATAGTCATTTTGGCCCCTAGACTCTTTAGTTCCCTGTGTTCACTATTCTACTAGACTCTTAGTTCATTGTAGTCACTATTGATCAATTCTTGGAGATCTTTAGTTTTTATGATGACAAAAGTTTTTAGGTTTCCCCAAAGACCTATGGGGCACTAACCCTGAAACTTGATAAGCGCATGACTTTTGACACATGGATGCTCCAATCCTTGAATGGAACTCACGAACCAAATCTGCAAAGTTTTAATCTGACGCATTCCAAATGCTTGTTTCTTTGAGTTCAAAACTAGGAGGATTAGTCTTTTCAGGGATAGGGATTTGATTTTCCCTTAACGTTTGTGGTTACTAATGTTTTAGTTGCGCATTACTCAGTTTCTCATATTCATAGTGATGGAACTAAAATCTGATATTTTGTTGTTGATGTAGGGCTCCTTTACACATGAAGATTTTAAAGGACATAAAGGCATTCTGGAAGCCGGTGACGTCCAGGTACATGTTCCTCTAGCATCCCGAAACTCACCCTTGCACTTGCTGCTTCGGTGATCGAAGATTTATATTTGTTTATTTGCCGTTGTAAAGCTTCGGTTAAGCAGAACCCTGATCTGTTGGATTGTTTTTACTTTCAAGGTTTTTTTTCGTGATATTGATGTGTTTGGAATGTTGTCAGTTGTCACTGCAACTGATGGTAGTTCATGGCTATTGGCTGGATGTGAGCAGTGGATGACAGCAGGGCGTGGGATAGTACACAGTGAAATGCCGTCGCCAGTAGGAGTACAAAAAGGACTGCAATTGTGGGTCAACTTGGCCGGGAAAGAGAAGATGTGAGTTCACTTTGCCAGAGTTTGAATATGTGACAAGTGTACTACAGTCAATGATAGTTTGACACGTGTGCATAATATTCTGGGATGGCATTTCAGAGCGGGGATAGTCTCTGATGATCAGTATTTCAGTTGGTTGTGGAGGGTTGCCCTTTTTTATGCTGACATGGAAATGTGGGCGTTGCAGGATTGAGTCCAACTACCAAGAGCTGAAAGCCAAAGATATTCCCAGGGCGACGAAAGACGGCGTGGAAGTGGTGATCATTGCCGGGGAGTCGTTTGGTGTGAAGTCGCCCGTGTTTACTCGCACGCCCACCATGTACTTGGACTTCTACCTGCAACCCGGCGCTTCGGTGCACCAAGCCATCCCCGAAGGCTGGAACGCCTTCACGTTCACGCTGGAAGGCAGCGTGGTGTTCGGGAAGGAGGATGCATCCGCGATCAGTGCCAGCCACACCGTCGTCCTCAGCAACGGGGATGGACTCAGCGCATGGAACAAGGGGACGGAGCCGGCTCAGTTCGTTTTAGTCGCGGGAAAGCCTTTGAACGAGCCGGTCGTGCAATACGGCCCCTTCGTCATGAACACCCAGGCGCAGGTCATGGATGCTTTTCGTGACTACCAGATGGGGAAAAATGGCTTTGAAGGAGCTCACGCTTGGCGATCCGAGGCAAAGTCCAGGTCCAGATGATCGATTCATCCGCGTCTTGATGTTTAGTAAAACAACTGAAGGCAGCGTTTCTAGATACTGTTGATCTCAAACTGTCCACACTGACGATGTATTGTAGCA
The DNA here is from genome assembly GCA_947034895.1 of Rhytidiadelphus loreus. Taxonomy (NCBI): domain Eukaryota; kingdom Viridiplantae; phylum Streptophyta; class Bryopsida; order Hypnales; family Hylocomiaceae; genus Rhytidiadelphus; species Rhytidiadelphus loreus. Next base: position 21,915,816 of record OX344763.1, read on the forward strand.
AGTTTTTATTTGTTTTACTTTGTTGGCTCTGACCGAAGGGGAGGAGGCCTTTCATTGACGAAGCTGTAGTGAATGTGAGGACGCTACTTTAGAAGTGAGCTAGTGCTAAGCTTACATTGTTCTTCAGTAGCAAGTGTGTAATGTGTTTGTGCGGAAGTTTGAGTAAGTTTGTACTTTAACCGAGCTACTGTTCTATTGTTCTGTACAATATCCAAAGTGTACTTGTTTTGTAGCTGTTGTACTGTACTACGAACGGGACAAAGCTTCTCGAAGCGTAGCTACATGTTCTATCAACTTGGAAGTGCGCAAGATTGGTATGGAAAGGTCACTTTAGAAGCTAAATGATGATTACAGTAACTTTCAAAGCATATTTCTATTGTTCTTGACAAGAATGGAGGTTCTGATTTTATTTTTATTGGTGCATTTTACTACCGTGAGGCTTCTGAAATGATTAATATCAACTCCTATAGATATGGAAGTCTGTTGCTTTTCGTCATTTGAACACTTAAGTATTAAATAGATTTCCATCATGACTACAATCATTGTGCAAGAGTAAGCATGATGGCTCAATATAAGGTAGTGTGCTCATAAATCGCCCCTCTTCTTCAGATCGTCCTGTAGGTAGCTGTAGAATGGTAGCTGTAGAATGGATGCAAGGTGATCCTTGAATGGACCTCTTTGCTCTGTTAATGAATTCAAGAAGAATTGTTTTTTTTATCGTAAGAGCCAATCATTGGTTGTGATTTCTGCACATTTCTTTATAAGTCATAAGGAGACGAATTTTGGGACACCTATGATCACAAATAGGTGCCTATGACCTGGATCTTTGAAAATTTATAAGTAATTCAAAAATGCTTGGAAAAATATGAAACTACTTGTGTTGGGTTCTGCTTCTATTTTTCTTTCTCTGAAAAATGATCTAGAAATTATTTTGTCCCTGGAAACCTGTGAAAAAGGCGAATCAGTCCTTAAAGTGACGGTTTAGGAGCACACTACCTTAGATTGATGAATGGGCAATGCATTGGACATCCTGTTAAATGTATATTGTAACCTTGTTTCCATTATATCTTCAATGGGAGATAAGGTGGATACATTGAAAATCACACCTTGCCTACAACCACCATCATCACTTTGTGTACATCTCCAAAATCAAATCAATTTATATTTGTTAAAGAAACAATTTTAGAATGTCCACCAACAAAAAACTTTGACCCTTCATAACTTTTGCATACAATATTCAAATGCCACATTCATTGGTGCGTTGGAACCTCCTTTCACTTGCCAACATATAAATATGAAAATTTGACCAGCCTAATAATAGTGACTAGGCACAATAGCAAAAAGTGACGTTTGAGGATATTCAAGAGTTCTTGGTGAAGACATGTGCTCTCTCTCTCTTCAAACATGTGCTTTGAAGAAGGGAGGAAGAAAGAGCTCTTGGTGAAGACAAAGAGAGCGCATGTTTGAAGAAGGGAGGAAAAGAGCAGATTCAAAGAGGATTTGAGGCGTGGTGGTGTCGGAGAGGAAGGGCTTGAGTTGTATGTAGGGTTTGGGGGAGGAGGGGGATTATAATGACAGATTGCACCAAACAAAAAAAAAATTGGCTTTAAAATGGCAACAAACCCGCATGAGGTTTTCGCTACAAAACTTCAAATTAAATAAAAAAATCTTGGATGATATTTCTATATTGTGGATGAAAACAAAATTATGGATATAGTATGTGATAAATGCAAATGTGATGTTTTCTATCCAAAATGTGGATGAACGTTGAAATTTGGAGCACCACTATAACATTCTATATCATCACTTTGGCATTTCATAAAAATGAAAAACAAACAAATCCTAGTTGTATGCAATTGTGTGTCCGGAAAACTCTTGAAAATGCTTCTAAGATAAAATGCCACACTTAACAACTTATGGACTATTAAATGAATTTTGGAAAAAACATCTGGAGATCTCCTAATGTTTGTATAGATCTTCAGATGTTTTGTATCGAGTTTTGTATTCAATGTTTTGCATTATCTCCAAATGACCATTTCTTTTTTCTATTATTAATTCTGGACCCTTTGAAAGTCTAGACATAGTTAACCCCTAAACGTCAGAGACTATGTTTTCACCCAAACTGCTCTAAAACTGTCATTTCTTGAACAAGTACCAATTTTTTTTTTTTAAACATTTTTAGAAACATGTAACAGTAGGATCTTGTAGTACACTAGTTTGAGAAGATGTGGAAAAAATTTCAGAATTTTCCACCGTGTAGATTGCAAGATATTAATGTTTGATGTGACAAAAATCCCTTTGGGGGCCCTATGAAAATATGGGCAGCTGCACTTCACAAGGTCACATTTGTATGAAAAAATGTCCAAAATGGTTGTTACTCTTTGGATTCGTTCTTCAAGGCAAGTTGGTTACATGTTTGAAAATTTTCAAATCATTTGAAATTGTACAACATATAGGAAAAAAAATAATAAGTAGAAAGAAATAGAGAATGTTTAAAAATACTAAATTGTTAACAATTTATTTATGAAATTGAAAAATGCCAATCCAATGATTGAAATGTTGCAATAAACAACATACACCTGATGTTTTTATTTTTTTCCAAAAATATTTAAAATAGAGTTAAATAAAGGACTTCAAAGTTTATTTTAGAATAGAGATTCAATAACTACCCACAAACTAATCCAAACTAAAATTCCTCATAACTTTCATCTCATTAATCAAAATGGAATGATTCAAAGCTTAGCACATATATAAAAATCTAGAGAATCAATTTCAAATTTTTATTTTTTTTAAAAGTGATTTTCAAAGAAGTTTTTTTTTCTGCCCTAGTTGCTCGGCGAACACTGAAAATTACATATCATGCAATAATTTTTTAATCATGTAGTCAAAAATTATGAAAATTGTTGGGCCTTAAAGTTACTCCTTGGGAACATGTTGTGTGAAAATTTCAAAGAAAAAAAAGAAAAATTCCATTCGTAGTGAGCTGCCCAAAATCGCTATGTTGCCAAAAAACGGTGTTTTGGTCCTTTAGGGGTTAAATGCGGCATTAAAGTTTTACAAAGTTTGAAATAAGAAATAAAACTTTCAATGATTATATAAGTTATTGACAATAGGAATAATCATCTCAAAACTATTAATACATCAATGTTAGTATAGACCAGCTCATAGATGTACCATCTAAAAGTGCCATTTTTTCTATTATATATATTCTAATTGAGAAATGAAAAATGAAGGGAGATTTCAATGCATTACATGGGATTCAGCCTTGGAAAGGGTCGTTTCAGGTTGGTTCTTGTTATTGGGAACCAACCTCTGCTACTAAAAAAAAATATTAAAAAAAGAATTTAAAAAAGAATTTAAATTTAAATTTAAATTTTTTTAAATTTAAATTTAAATTTAAAATAAATAATAAATAAAATAAAATAAAAATAAAAACAAATAAAAATATTTTTTATTTTTTATTTTTTATTTTTTTTTATTTTTTTATTTTTTAAATAATTGCTGATGTGGTCGTCTCTCAACCACATCAGCATCCTGTGTGGCGGAGTTTCCAATGTTTGGGAACGCATGGGAACTCGCAACCCTCTACTTCACCAGAATCCCATCTAATGTATTAGAGAATGTATCATTTGAATGTTGTATACAAAGTTATGAGGGATCAAAGTTTTTGTGGTACTAGGTGTTCTAAAACTGTTTTTTCAATAATAGGTACATATTGATGTGGGAGATGGACACAAGTGAGAACATCTATTCAAGTAATGCGTTTAGACACTTGGCATTCCTACCTTAGATACCATTGTGGGTGACTTTATAAAGGTGGAAAGTTGTTGTCATGCTTCCTTTGTTTAAGTTTGATATTAGAATGAATTGTAAAGTTAGGCAAAACTCATCAGTTTATGTAGTGCTTCTTTTAATACTTATTGAAGAATGTATGTGAATTTTTGCTCTACTTGAATGTTTTAGGGATGATAATAGGGCATGGTAGCATGCAATCTAATCACAATGAATTGGCTTCTTTGTAAAATGGAGGTTTAGATACCACCTTTGCAAAAAGAGGGGATCAAACACAAAAGTGAACATCTCTAAGTGGTGCAAATTTGTATTTGATCTCCTCTTTGCAAAAATGGAATCTAAACCTCCATTTAGGAAGAAGCCAACTTGATGTGATTAGATTGCATGCTACCATGCCTTATTGTCATCCTAATAAAACTTCAAATCAGAATAGAATTCATTGCTTTCTTGAATAAATATTGAAAGATGCTCTACATATTCGGGGGTTTACATGACTTCACAATTAACTCTATTAAATTAATATTAATAAAGGTGTTTTCAAATTATATAGATTACTCATGAGAAGAGCCCACAATTTGTAGAATTCATTGTATATACATTTTCATATAGAGTATATCTAAACCATGATATTTCTAAAGATTGTGGGCACATAAATCTAGAATCTTTATATTATAAAATATCTTAAATTTATCACTTTATCAAAAGTCATGTTGCCTTGAACTTTTCAATTAAGTATCTTGAGCAGCTTCAAGCAATATGTGCAAAACTCCTCCTCTACTTTTGAATTTTGGTGGGCATATAACTTACATGATACAAGATGCAAATGTAAAAAAATCCATGTGTAGTGCAAAAATCTCACCTTAGGAGTAGTCAAAGTCTTGTGGTCCTAACTTCAAATGTTATAATTAACTTCTAAAAGACTTATGCACACTTGAGGCACAATTTGTGAAAATTTGCCACTTTTTAGTACAATGAGAGAGAAATGAAAAAAAAGTTATTTTTCAAGATTCAATCATACAAATTTGTACTAGATTACTATGGAAATATGTCAAAAAAATTCAAAACTTTGACTATACAAATTGAAAGATCATAACATTTGAAATTAGAAGAAAAAGTTTTTTTTTCTAATCTTTCCTGACAGGACCAACAAACTTTAAGTCCTCCTAAAGTGAGATTTTACACTATACACCATACATGGTTATTTTTATTGACATCTGCATCTTGTATTATGTAAGTTATATACTTGCTAAATTTCAAAATTATAGGAGGAGTTCTACACATGCTGCTCAAAAATGCTTAGGCTGCCCCAAAAGTTTAGGATAGAATAACTTTTGAACCAAGCACCTGATTAGAAAAAAAAATTGTATTTTCACTAATGGGATATATATTCACATTTTGTGTCAAAATTTTAAGAACATCCTTTATAAAATGACTTCATACACACCTACCTACGATCACCTATGTATATTCAACGATCATTCGGTCCTTTGGGATTGATCCATGTATTGCCCTGGCATCAAAGGATAAATGTAAAAATTGCCCCCTATTTTGTGCTACTTAAATTTTGTACTACTTCATGTCTCCTACACTAAATAGTGAAATTGGGTTGCCTTAACAATTAGATTTCCTTCACCAGAGAAGTTACCTCGTGACTTACTGCTTCTCTAGATGAAGACACATATAAGGTAGGAGGTCCTTAAATGGTGCAGGTTCTATAACGGTGCCCTAAGTGAAATGTACATCATATGTACATGTTACTTTTTCATAGCCTTCAGTAGTGTACAAACTATGTACATTTTAGCTAGGGCACCATTTTAGAGCCCTATGGCAGTTCAGCTTCAACATTTTACAACTAATTCTACAAAGCTCAGAAAAATATGAAACCACTTGGGGTAGATGTTAATCCAACTTGTCTTTCAAAGAAAATTCACTAATAAATATTTCAGTTTGTTTCACATCCTCAAAAGACAGTTCCAGCCCTTAAATGCTCCATTTTAAGACCTCCTACCTTAGTTCTCTAAACCCGAGCCATGAACCAATGCACCAACCCATGCAACACATGGTTCCTACATTTATTGCATCCTTCTACAGTAACTGTACATATTTATACAATGTAGAATGTTGAGAAATTAGTGAGTGGTAACCTAATTTCACTACTTAGTGCAACTAATTTGGGGCCTCTAATTGCAGATATGAATTCAAGATTTGCAAATTTTACCATATGCAACAAATAAAAAAATTCCAGTGTTTTTTGCATGGGTAAAAACACGAGGCAATATATGGGACAATCCTTCCTAGCTGTCCTTGAAGGGTTAATTTTTCAACCCATGCAGTCAAAGTTTTTGAAATTTTTCACACACATTCCCCCATAGTATTCGAGTCCAAATTCACACGGTTGCATTTCATTCCCACTCCCCTAAAACGTGGCAGTTTTTCCACACAATTCCTACCCAAAATGTCCCAAAATGTGCCTTGGTCCTTCACGGGTTACCTTCAAATATCTTCAACCGTTGAAGATATTTCGACAAGTGGATCCTCAAATTCCCAGAAAAAACTGCGGTCACACCAAATCACATAACCATTTGGCAATCAAATACCAAAAGGGACAAAAGGGCAAAAGCCAGAGGCTCCCAGAACTGGGGGTCAGTTGACGTGGCTGTAAGCCTGCGGATGACGCGCTCAGTATCTTCCATCTGGCTCTCTCCAAAAGCCAATGCATTTGCATGTCGAGGAAACCAGGAGCAACGCAGATCCCTGCTCTGCGCTTCAGGATCCCGATGGAGACCTGGACGAGATAGGTCGGAGTCCTGGGCCACAATTCTGAGCCACAGACGTCCCCTTTCGGAAACCGATCCCTCATTCGATACCTCGATCGGCACTTGAATTGAGGCTAGGAACCACTCTCAAGTCTCAACCCCCCCCTTCCCCCCCAATCACCACCGCCACTCCGTAGTTTCTCTTCTGGGTTCCGGAGGGATCCGCTTGCCCTGGTTTCCAGATTCTTGTGGAGAATGATCGGGTTGCTCTGAGGTGAGCTTGATACTGATCATTGTGAGGTTTAAGATTGTGGGTTGTATTTTTTTTTTTTTGGGTGGTTATGGAGGTTGCGAGAGTCGAGCTAGGGTTTTCGACATGAATTTGGAAGGTTTTGGAGTCTGCTATGTGAAGCTACTACAGCGACGGCAAACGGTGTTAGATTATAATTGGTAATGGCATTTTTATTGTGAAGGCTTGTGTGCGCTCAGGGAGTTTGAGGGTCGAAACTGGTGGGGGGTTCTGATGGGATTCTCTGTAGTAATGGGTTTTGCGAGGAGTTGAGCTTAGGTTTCGAAAGGCTGGTACTGATTTGAACGCTTTGTGACTCTGTTGTGTGAAGCTGAGTAACTGCGACATTGCAACTTGGGAAGTTATTTTTTTTTATTGGGGAGGCTTGGGGAAGTGGTCTTATCTGAAGACCGCGCCGTGCATGACAGGTATTCACGAGGTTCTGCACTGGGGTGAGGTAGGAGGAAGGGATTTTTTTGTGGTTAGAAATGGTAGAGTTTTTTTTTTTGAGGTCAGAAGTTGATGGAGGTGTTAGAAATGGTAGAGATTTTTTTTTTAGAGGTCAGAAGTTGATGGAGGTGTTAGAAATGCTCTGGTTGGTTTTATTGGTTGGTCTGCGAATTGGGTCTAATCGTGCCGTTTTTGGTGAGCTGAAGCTGCGCAAGACGTCTTGCTGCTTCGTGTATCGGCATCGTGGCGAAAGGTGGTTACTGTCGTTTTGATTTGGCCTTCGTAACTGCAAGGGAAGTCGTATCCAGGCGGCCACGATGAGAGTTCAGTGCGATGTCTGTGAGAAAAACAAAGCGGCGGTGATGTGTTGCGCCGACGAAGCTGCACTCTGCTCTAGTTGCGACACGCGAGTGCACGCCGCGAATAAGCTTGCCAACAAGCATGTCCGCGTTCCTCTTGTTGGGCAACTCGAGTCTCCCAAGTGCGACATATGCCAGGTCTGTTACTCCCTCTCACCACACTTTGTAATATCACACTCTGTCATGTTCTTAGGAAGTGTGCACATATGATTGAATACTCCCGCGGAACATCTGCTTGGTGTTCGTTTGGATCTCGAGCTTGTGACAATAGAACTCGAGCTAAGTGTATTCGGTGATCATTCACAGAATCCTCTCCTTCGAAAGTATAAGACATAGATGTCCAATTTCTGCGTACAACTTGGATCTCTGTTGTTCGTAGTTGACAAAAATTTAGTTTCTCAGAATTCTATTAAGCGTCAGAGCGTCACTACGGCCTCTGCAGAAGGGCGTTTACTGATGTTGAGGTAGAAAATTTATGCATCAAACAACTGTCATGCCCAGGCAGTTGTTATACTTTTCGGACTTATACTCGGCAAGATCATGTATTAGTGATGTGTATGGGTATTATCAGCCTTTTTTGGTAACAAGAAATTTAGTCGGGACTTAGGTTATGGTTCTTATATGATGTGGTACAGTTCGCGACTACAATACACATACAATAATGGCTTTGTTCCCTTGTTGCTTTACTGAGGACTGGACTTTTATTCAGAAGAATGACATATGTAACGATGTGGCTGGGTACCATCAGTCCTTTGTCGTAACAAGATTTTTTTTCCGGGAATTTATATTGAATGTAAGGTCGTTATGTGATATGGTATGATGTGGCAACGCAGTATGTACTTATAATAATGACTTTGTTCTTGTGGTCCTTTATTTTGTTCGTAAACGTGATTGATGTCGTGCAGGAAAAAACTGGTTTTTTCTTCTGCTTGGAGGACAGGGCTCTTCTTTGTCGAGACTGCGATGTGTCCATTCACACTGCAAACAAGCTGTCTTCCAATCACCAGCGGTTTCTGCTAACAGGAACCAGGGTGGGTTTGGAGGCCGTTTATGGACAGCAGACTTCGGAGCCGGTGCCGGAAGAATCTGCTCGTGCTATGGTGCCGAGGACTCCAACAACCTCTTCTCCTTCGAAGGCCCCAAGTCCTTCGTCAGTATCGAAGAATAGTACGATTAGTGCTAATAAGCCAGAGTCTGTTGCTGTTGCAAATGCGACACCATCGTGGTTGTCCAACAGTGGAAGAAACTCGGAGAGAGAAAGGACGAAGCCTGTGGTCATGACTTCTGTGAATGCTTTTGACCAGCAGGGTCCCACTATTGGAAGGAGAAGTAGCATCCCGGCCGACTTTTTGTCTGATGCTGTACCTGTTTGGGGAGTGGACGAGCTCCTGAACTTACCAGAACTGGCGGATGGTTATCACATGGGCGATATTGGGTCCTCAAAGGTACCCTTTCACACTGTCATAGTGTCACACTGCTGCGACCACTTTCATCTAGCATTTTCAGTTGTGTGGAATTAGATGCTCAGCTATTGTAAGCTATGACCTAGTTTTGCATGATGTTTTACTGAGATGTAGTGATGAATTGGATGAGTCTAATTTTAAAGCTTACTATGTTTACAGGCCGACATGAACAATCTTGGCGATTATGACTGGATGGCGGATCTGAGCATGTTTGAAGAGCAGATGTACGCAGAATCGTTTCATGAAGTTCCTCAAATGTTCGCCCCTGCCCCAACTGTAGTCTTGTCGCGTGGGGGTAAGGCAACTGCCCTCAGCAAAGGGAAAGCAAAGCAGGATGCTGCTATTGTTCCTCAGTTTGATGACACCTTCGTTGTCCCTGACCTTGGTCTGCCAACTAGTCCAGCTCCTGTTGCGAAACGTCGCAGAACTCTCAATGAGTCATCATGAAATGACTTATTTACACGACAGACACTTCAACCAGAACCGATTTTTCCTAAATCTGCTCTGTGCTGTGGTGGTGTATAATTTTTGTTACAGTATCATTGTTTCCTCCTACCCTAGTATTGCGCAGTGAGTCACTGTAAGCATGCTAAGCTGGTCGACTGACCACTCTATGCTTGGGTTTTGAGTCGTGATATTTTCAATCAATTGAAGAGTGGCATTCTTTGGTGAAGGTGGGTAATCTCATTGAGGTAGACCTACCTTTAATCATATTGTATCCTAGCTATGACTCGACAATCCACATATAAGTTATATAGTACATAAGACTACAGGAGCATGTCTGATCATGTGTATTTTTATTTGCATTCAGCACCTTTTCTGTTGTTTAATGCTCAATTCTAGGCACTTCACAGAGTGCGCTCCTGCTATGAATCATACATTTATAATCTGACCTTCTCTACTGATGTATTTCATGATTGTGTGACCGATCAAACTTTGTAATTCTTCACTTTTGTATCCTCTGTTTTGTTGTCTATGAATGAAATCTTTTAGTTATTTTTTCCAGATGTGAAATCATATGTCTAGTGCGTGTCATAAAATTTTCAGTTTTTTTTTGTGAAAATTTCAAACTACTATTGAGTATTTGAAGAAATTTCATATCAAATACAAGATGTTGCTTGAAAATATTCTATAGTATTCTAGGATACTACAGTTTTCCCTTTGTCCTAAAATGATCTTCCTGTTGGACAAAATGTTTTGGAGTAAGGCTAAAAATAGCATTTAGAAAACATGTTTTGCATTGTAAGTGGAGGTTGATGCACTCCTAGCATCCTAGAAACTTTGAGTTTTGGAACTTTTTTCAAAGTGCAGTTTTGGAGTATTGAAAAGTGGATTTTGGGGGGCATTTTCAAGGAGCACCAATAGACACTTAATTGTTGATTGTGAAGTGTCATTTTGCGGATAGTTGGTATTAGCCCAAGACCATATGTGGACCTTGGACCACCTACTAAAACTTCATTTCCTTCAATTAGGCAACACTCAAAAAGATATAAAATAAGAACAAATAGTGTTGATTGACCCCTTGAATCATTTCGTTTGTCTTTTGATTGATGATTGCAAGGATGGAGGAAGATGTATTGCTCAAAGTTGATTTGTTAGTCCCAAATAGCAATGGAAAGTTGACTTTGACCAATTTTCAAAGTCACAAAGTGTAACAAGAATATCATTTTGGGACGAAGGGAATATTAAAGAAAATTTGTGTCATTCTATACTTAGAATATGGCTATAGATCTTCAATTTCAAACTTCAAGGAAATGCTCAAAAGAGGTTGAATATCTAAAAGACACTTTTTGTCTCTAGTGTTCTTATAGGTTTGGAGTTGTTGCTACAATCATTTATCCTATTAGTTGAAGCATAAAATCAAGGGTTTTGGCAAATTAGAGTCACTACAAGAAATAATCTGTGTGGAAATCAGAAATATACTATGACATTGAAATTAATGCATGGGTTTAATAACAAGGTAACATTACCTAAAAGCAAAAGCTTTTCTAGTCTCATTACCTCAAAGGTTGAATGACCAAAAAGCAGTTGATGAAATTATTAGCAAATTAAAAAAAAAACAATCCAAGTGATTTCGAAATTTTCCAACACTTTAGTTATATTTTACAATACTCTAGTAATATATATTGATATGGATGCACATAAACATGAAATGGATGTTGAAGAAATTGTAATGAAGAGTTGATCACGAAGGATAGAATTTATTTCCAATCCATAGGGATTAAAACCATAAGTTTTGTTATCAGTTGGGCAGTGCCCTATGAACTAATTGGACTATACTTCTTTCCCCGAAAGTGAATTGAAAATGAAAGAAGGATGTAAAAGTGAATTGTGTGGGGCTATTGGGGAGTGAAGAAGAAGTGAATCCGTGCCGATGGACACATAAAGGCACTGGCGGCACTATTTTAGGTAGTAATTAGTCAAGCACTCAAATGTGTTAATGCGTTGCGGTAATATGCCTATACTAGTAGAAAATGAAGTTTTTTTTATTACAAGAACAACTACTTTTTACTTGAATGGAACATTTGTGACTAGTGCAAATTTGGGGACTTATAGACAAGTTATTCTTGGAAACATGGTCATAAAGGACAATGAAATTTGACAGTCTAGTTGGAACTTCATCAACATACTCTTCTTACATGGTTTCCAATGTGGCATTCACTAAAGGTCTTAACCAATGTGCCACTTGTAGTCTTATTTGTATAAAGAATATGAACTTATGTTTCTTTTCAATAAAAATTCAATAAGGAATATTAGAAAAGTTGCATCTTGAAGTCTATTTTTTGTGGTAAAAATTTCATCTCAATCCAACATGTTATGAATTTTTAACAAGCATTTTAGTGGAATGGTGTCCAATAAAAGATCACTTTTTCTTTGTAAGTTTTTTAAAATTCTAATATTTTCAAAAATAAAATGAAAATATCTTCAAATTATTACTAATAATAATGATAATTAAATTTTAATTTTTAGAATAACTTTAACTCCTAAATACCTACAACCCTCTTTAGATTTGAAAGATTGCAAAACAATGATGCTAGTGTGTGAGTCTTGAGCATATGTATAAGTAGATATCTTACAACCATTGAAAGTACTTATAGCATGAACACCTATAATATAGGTATCTAAAATATAACTACACTATAATCATAGAAGGTTTCTATAATATAGACACTTATAACATAGGTGTATAGTCTTCTAGGCTCACATAATAGTAACCCTTGATTGTAAAAAAACATTATAAAATTCAACTAAGAGGGAGATTTTGAACTTGATGTATAATGAAAGTTGTACATTATAAATTTTAGACTCTATCCATATGGTTAGGTCTATGATTGCAATCACCAATATTTTTGTATAAAATTTGAAATTATTTTGTAATTCAATTAAGTATAAGATATTGACAATTTGTGCATTACATTTATTGGTTGCTTAATTTCATCAATTTATTTCTTCAAGAGCGCTTTTGAGTCATTTGAACTAAAATCTTATAAATTTTTGGTGAATCACTTTGAGTTGGAAAGAGGCATAAATTTTTCACGAATCATCCCCTATCTAATTGAATCGTACATACATTAAGTCATCTTGCTATATAATTTTTTAGTATTTTTTTATTTGTGAAAGATGCATGATAGAGAGAAAACAACTTTAATTTTGTACATGAGATGAAAAAATGAGGGTTCAGGCACTTAGGAGGTAAGTGTCATCTTTTCACACATGATACTTAAAATCTAACCCCTAAAGCTACAAGAGACCACTTTCTAGTTGTTTCCATTTTTAATCTTTTTTAAGAATAGAGTAAACTTGTCAATCACCACACAGACAAAATTCAAATCTTTCTTCACATAAATATAGAGACTTGCACATATTTAAATTTGGTATGATTGTAAAATGTCATATTAAGATTCACCTTCAAAAAATAAAATGCAAAAAGATTTCTTTTTCTAAAATTTTATTGGAATTTAAAGGCAATGAAGTTGAAATCCAGTTAAAATTCCTTGAAACCCTTTACCGCATAGTGTGGTCATTGGGTGATGACACAAAATTTTGTTCCCATTGCAATTGAATTGGTAGTTGAATCATGTAGTTTTTGTTTGGTAATGACAATGGTTGTTGTTCGGTATTTGGTTATATGTATGGTAAATGGGAAGTTTATTCTAACCAAGTTCAAAAATACAAAATTTTGAATAGATTAACTTGATTTTCTAATAGAAAATCAAGTCTACTTTCCAACCTATTTTGCATTAGGTCAATCTAAGTTAAACTCCACTTATGATTTTTTTTTTAAATACCATTACATTGTCTAATGTTAAAAAATTTAGTATTGTGGGAAAGTAATATAATGTTTTTCTTTTAATCAAATATTTTCCTTTTTTTAGGATGAAAATTCAATTCTAAAAAATTATACCAAATTTTGAATTCTAAAAATATAAATTGTAATTTTAGTGAATATTTCAAATTAATTGCTTCTAAAATTTTGGGAATCTAACTATGTGGGTAAACTTCAAATATCATGTTTTCTTTTCTTTGTTGGAGTAAACTTCATCAAAGTCATGAGAGTAACGTTTTATAATACATCTAAATTTTTCCTTTATTCCTTGGTCATTTATCCAAGGATATTTCAAGAATAATATAAAAATATTCTAAAATATTTCCAATATTTCCAAAAGAATATAAAATATGCCAAAAAAATCTAAGAATTTTCAAAATTCTTCCGTTCTATGAAAAAATTAATATTGCATAACGCCTTTTCATCATTTACAAAATTGGTCATTTCTTTAACTTGTAGGATACTTTCAATTTACAGTTGTAGTCATTTTCTAGTGGAATTCATCTTTTGTGCAACTACAATTGCAAATTGACATTGTGGATTTTGCAAAGTGTGGAGTTGTTTACATTGACAATTGTGATGAATATTGGAGGGAGAATAGTTTACATTAATTATGAACTTGAATTCTATTACACCCCCATAATCGATCTTGCACTTCATTCAACAATTACTTACCAAGTAAAACAATATATAGATAAGATTTGATCCTAGTAACAATGGTTGCTATCGCAAGACAATCACGTAGGACATTTAGTTGTTATTTAATCCCTCACCACCTAAGGGGACAAAATATGTCCCTTTCTTAGAATATTTTAAGATACTACAAGTAGTGAGAGTTTGATAGGTTGTGGTGAATAAGTTTTTCTTCTAGTACTATAAAGAATGAAGATAGCTATGGGTGAATGCAAGAAACACCGGTACTATTTGGCGTCACAATTGGAATGACGGAGATGCCATTCACCATATCTTTTGGGAAATTAAGTCCATGTACTTGAAATTTTTATTGGAGATGGCTAACTTGGAAGTCCTCAGATTCCTTATTTTTGAGAAATTTTGAAAAAGAATCCTTTAATTAAATTGTAATTTACCTAATTTGTCACACTTTGCGTTTTAGGGGTTTTTAGTACTGTGGAGTATCCAAAAATGATGATGTACATCTAGGATTGTTGTGGGCTATTGCCACAATAGAAGGGCATGTGCCCACCAAAGGGCATTCAAAAAAACAAATTTTTTTGTCCTCAACATGCATGCAAATAGGTGTCCCTTGCCCATAGCGCTCCAAACATTTATGATGGTTGCAACTTTTAGTTTTTGGTGAAGTGTAATCACTATCAAGTCTTTACAAATGGCCAATTTTTAGTTTTTTTTATTCATGATTTTCTAATTATTATTAATTTATACTTAATTTTATCTACTTTCTGTGATAAACTGTCATTTTTTTTAAATAGTACTATTTCAGTATTATGAAGTACTCAAAAGTACTAACTGCTGTTGATTTTTCGGATCAACGGCTGAGATTGCTCTGTTTTGGAGTACTAGCAGTATTTGTAGTACTGGGCAGAAAAAATGCAGTTTTGGCAGAACGCTCCCTAAATGGTTCGGTGTTTCTTGCATCCACCCCTATATAACTACCTAGGGCATGACGTGGCTGCAAAGTTATGCAAGTGCAGTTGTTGTTTTCCTACAAGAATGTGCACACTTCTTGTAGTCACACATAAACAAGATGAAGAAAAAATTCATAAGAGTATAGTCAAACTTCCTTTACTGCATGGGAATGGTGGAAAACAATTATTAGCAAAATGCATATAGAAAAGCTCAAGTGCCAAAAGCCAATTATTTAAGTATGCGCATGTTGTACAATAATTGTGTTTGATTGGTTGCTCATCTAAGAAAATTAGTGATGTTTGACATAATCAATTCCATTGATGGTTTGTGCAATAGACTTTATGCACATAAGAAGTATGCAAATAAAGAACTACAATTAGTTATGCAAATAGGGAATTTGCATTATAAGAGGTTTCACTGTAACAAGTTACACAAAATTAATGACTCATCTTATTTTTTATATCAGTTGATTTATATTGGTACAAGCAACTCATCTATTTCTTGATCTTTGAATGGAAATGGAATTGTCTACTATCATTTATCAATGCTCTATGACCTACAATTTTGAACATGCCTATGAGATTCAAATCTAGTGAGATCTCAACAAATATGAAATTACAAAACCACATCAAATTTAAGGATGAACATTTTGGTCTTAACAAATTAAAAAAACTCTTTGAATGAAAATGGGGATTGTCCTCATAGAAGTATATAACCTCTCACTTTAATCCCTAAGTGGTCCATACTACATTTTTCATTTTGGTGTATCAGGAGTTGATCTCAATACAAAGTTTTGTCAAATATTCTTACCTTTAGTCCATAATTATGATAACCAATTTTTGTGTGTCTCAACACATCATTGCCAATGATGACAAATTCGTGAGAATTTAGAAGGAACCTTTTCTTTTCTATTTATGATAATTCAATATACATTGAGAAGGACGTGAGTTTGAATCATGTAGGCTTTGCATCATCAATCCCATGCTATAAAATAAGAAGAGTATTAGTTTAGTACCAATTCAAACATTATGAAAGTTTGATGAAGGAGACGATCCACTGATATTAAGATCACTCAGAGGTTAGTACTTGTTTTCATTGCAAATAAAACATGCTTCTCATCTTTGTATTGTGCAAAATGCTTCTGTTATTGGGTACCTTGGAAGTTTTTGCAACTAAGTGGATGAGTTCGTGCATGATTGGGATGCATCAGTGTACGTTTTGAATCTCTGGAAGGGAAGACTGGTGAGGATTTTGAAGTTGGAAATGGGGAATTTTGCATCACGAGAGGTTTCACGGCTCACATTCCTCACGACCCACACATTCCTCACGCATGTGAATTTCTCTGTCATTGCAATTGGTGGAAGTAAAAGTAGCGGTAGACAAGTCAAGTAAGCTCCATTCCGAAGGACCCGGCCTTTGCTGTTCCGTAACGAATCACTCTCTTAGCGATGAACTTCAACGTAAGGAAACTGCTACCAAGCAAGTAGGTCCACGCACATTGCACATGACAACTCCTTTTCAAACAAAGAAAACAGCTAACTAGTAGCTTGAAATGTAAGGAAGACTAGCTCCTGGAGAAAAAAAACATACATCTATATATATACTAAAACCCCATTTGGATTGTAACGTGGCTTGAACACCACGAATCAGTCCGTCACACCGAAAGGAAAGCGAACTAGCTAGCTCCCTTTCCAAACACTCCAACCGATGACCTGATCGATCAGGGTACGCAAGTCACCAGCTCCACCTGATCATTCTATAAAAGATAGAATTCTGTCACCCAGTTTCTCAGCTCAGAGAAAAGATCGGCACCAGCTCTTCAATCTAGTCTTGAAACTTATTGCGCTTCTAGCTTCCAAGTTTAGACTGAATAATCCTTCGGGATTTTGTTGCCAACCAGCTAGTGATTGCCTGGAGTTCACTTTGGTGGTTCTGGAGGTGAGATTTGAGATCACTTCCATCTTTTGATTTTTGGTGGATGATTTGCCCTTTAATTAGGCCGGGGTAAAAATTCTGTGTTCAGAGGTGAACGTGTCTCGCATTAGGAGCCTCATATTCGTTATTTATTCGAGGTTGTGGATGTGAGCATAGTTTGAGTCCTTTTGATTTAGGATTTCAGAATAGTCAGATTATGTGTTCAGAATTATGTACGTATCTACAATTGGGATCTCCGTATTCGTATACTAATTCCAGTGTCCCGTTGCTAGTTGGTTTAGTGAAATTCGCGTGCTCACTTGGTTTCTTAGTTGCCCATACGTGTGAATTCTCGGGTCTTTAGAGTCTACGAGAAAAAAGTAAGCGGGATTTGCGATTTTTGATGAGTCTCGAAACATGATCTGTACAACCAGACGGGCTTCTAGTTGAGCTCTACCCCTTTTAAAATTGTGCCAATTCTGTGAAATGAAAGAATAATTATATGGTTATATCAGGTGGAGATGTTGACCCATATTCATGGCGTATTGCAAGTACTAATCTGTTTCGAATTTGCCTATTTTTGCAGACGATTATTAGAGGTGGTGATAATTCTTCAGAAGGAACAGCCTCCTCTCATCCACAATTCATACATGTTTCGTCATCCCTGGGAAAGTTATTGAAACTTTGGGAAGACTCGTTTGGAGGTGAGGGTTTGCAATCTTCAAATTAAATTCTCCTCGTATTGACGCTTTCTAACTCAGCACGAATTCTAGTCTTTCATAAGATCAGAAACGGAGTTGATAGTTTTCATTGCAATCAACTTTGCTTTTGAACCCATAAACCACCAAGATCATGTCCATTATTTTCTGGCTTCAAGTTTTTGTGAGTTACTTTGAGTACTAGGTCATTTCTTGGTTCAATTTGGTGTATTTTGTAACCAGCGCATGTAATGCTCTTCACTGATTTCAGGTGATATAGAATATGAACTTATCTGAAATATGTTCTTGCCATGGCATTTTTACAAACCAATAATTTTCTGTCCTCTAGAGTTTAAAAATCACAAGTTCCAATTTCTGAGAGCACTCATACAGCTCTATGTCTTCCTCAGTTTCAGCTTTTTGTAGAATTTCATGACCAAGGTTCTCAGAAAGAGTTTAAATTATCTATCAACCAATTCTGGGGACACCAAAATTCTAAATTCACCAATTCTTGCAACTGATGTAGGTGTTGCCGCTCCGGGCCTCTCACTAAGACTTCATTTTCGACATTCATTGAGGTATGTGTTAATTCCCATAATCAACACGGCCTAAAATACACCTCTTACATTTGGAAGAAAGAGTGTCACTTTTTTTCTTAGATGTACACAATCAAAACATGAGAGTTTACTATTGGTTTTGGTCCACCTATAGAGTTAGTGTCAACTTTGAAAATTCATAGCTTAACCAGATAATATATACTAAAGTGCTTTGGAATCCTCTTTCAATTGTTGATAGTATCCAATAAATAAAAACAATGTATGTTTAATAATAGTAACTATGCTAAGTTGTAATTAGTGTCAATTATAGGTGCACATCACTTACCCACTCCATGGATCCCTTTGTGGGACCCAACCCACCCATCCCTCCTTCTTCTGGCTTTGTTTGGACACCTGTCTTCTTTGACAACTTTGCGGACCCCAACTATACTCTTTCCACCAACTTCCGCCACCCAATGGGCACTTCTAAGTGGAAGTGGGATGCCCTCTCTAACAAAGAGATATGGTGGGAACCCTCTTGTTCCCGAATTGTCCCTGACATCACCTCCCAAGTCTCTAAGCCCATCCTCCGTGTTTGTGTCTTCTCCAATTGGTTCCATCGCATCGATCGGATCGCCACCAAGCAAACCTTTGGCTATGGCTACTACGAGTCGCGTGTCCGCTTCCAAGGTGCCTCGGGAATGCACAGTGCCTTTTGGCTCCTCCCTGAAGCTATGAAAGACGATCCCGTGGCTCCTGGTTTGATACTCGGTGGGGTTGAAATTGATGTTGTGGAGAATCGGAAGGTGGATGGTGGGGGAAATGATTTGAGCAAGCAAGGGAACACGGCGGTGCATTGGGGAGGGTATGGAGCGAATCATAAGTCGGTGGGGTTTAAGGTAATGGGGTTACCCGGCGGGGATCCGTCGATGTGGGCGACGTTTGGGGTGTGGCACTTTGAAGGCGGGATGAAGTGGTATTGGAATGGGAAGGAGGTGAATTCTGCAAATGTGTGGTCGCCAATGAGAAATTCTTTTTATTTTTCAACAGAGGTGGGGGAGAGTACAGGGTGGGCAGGGGTGGATTTGGGGAGTTACGGTGAATTGGAGAAGCCAGAGGGGTTTATAGATATTGACTATTGTGGGTTTTGGGAGCAAGTTCCAGAGGCAAAAGTTGAAGATAGAATTTGTCAAGTGAAAGATGAAGCTTCTAGATCAAAAGTTGAAGCTTGTGGATTGAAAGATGAAGCATGATTGTGAATTGTTAGGTCAAGCTTGTGAATCGAAAGACAAAGTTTGTGAATTGTTGAAAGTGGAATTCATTCACAAAGAAGATCTTCACTAAAGCTATCAAAAGACTTCTGAGAAGTGAGTGATTTCTTCTAATAAGGGATCAAACTTGCCACATGACAATCCTATTGTGGTAAGCACAGTCGAGTCCCACTTTACAATGAGAATTTGAATATTCCGGATTGTTGGACAAAAGAAAGATCAAGTTAATTATTTAGTGTCTACCATTTTGTAACCACAATACAAATGATATCTTTGAGGACTCAATTAAGTGAAAATTATTGTACTAAGATTACTACACCTAATTAAATGCATTGGAATAAAAAATTGAATACTATTCCCATTATTAAATGATCTAATTTATTTTGGGTGTTATTGGAGGTCCAAAGAAGAATTCATATTCTCTCCTTATGCATTATTTTTGATACCATATGAATAAAAAATGAATTTTCAAACACTATTGAAAATGGGTGTACCTAAAATGACCGTAAGCTCTCATGTATCTCAAAATGTATAAGGGACAATTTTTGAAAAGGTTTATAACTAGATGCAATAAATGATCTTTAACCTATGTTTTGTAAGCTTTGCATTTACTACTTAAAGTAAGGAAGCATGCGCTCACTTTTAAATTCTTATTTGGCATCAATTGAACTATTCAAGTACAAAAAACTTGGTTTGGCAAACCTTTTGTATTTATTGTGAATTGAATTTGAGTTTATAAAGATTAAATAATGACATTGAAGCAATTACTTCATTATATGAGCACATCATATGTTGATAGAACATTGACAATCACAAATACCATGTATTATCTATACTTCCTTGACACTCTCACCTTCAATTCTACATGACAAAACCTCATAAACCAATAGTTAAAAAAGAGTCTCCTATTTAACAAAGGTAAGTAGCATAAGTGACACTCATACTAATTCTTTTGAAGTCAATCATAGACTCTTAAGTGAAGACTCTTCATTTACACCAATCATTTATTGGTTTGAATTCCTCTCTATAAAATGATGGATCATGATTGGGGTTAATTAAGTAGATACTTGCTTTACAAATTGTGAGACAAAGATTGTGAATTGCTAGCTACAATCCAATTAGTCATACGGGTGTAAATTGCTACAATTTATAAGCTTCATCTTGACTAATTGGATTGTAGCAATTGTAAAACTTGTGTCAATAGATCTCAAGCTTGTGAATTGCAAAATGATGCTTGCAAATTGGATTTGTTGGCAGGACTTCGATTGATCTTCCTGAGGTTAGGGAATTGGTTAAATTGAATTGCAAGAGCATTAGAATCACAAAAGGCCTTCTAGAATTCTACAATTTGAATTCAATTCAATTGTTTGTTAATGATTTGAACATGCTCAATAAAGTCAATTTTGTTGAATTCACTCTGTTTTGGTGATATATATACATATATACATATATATACATATATATACATATATATATACATATATATACATATATATATACATATATATACATATATATATACATATATATACATATATATACATATATATACATATATATACATATATATACATATATATACATATATATATACATATATGGGTGATTGCAAGAAAGACTGGTCCTATTTGGCGTCACAATTGGAGTGACGGAGTTGGTTTTGGCCGTAACTTTTGGAAATTGAAGCCAATGGACTTGAAATTTTTATGGAAGATTGCTAATTCAGGAAACATGAGATTTGCTATTTTTCAAAAAAATTGAAAAATAATGTTATAATTAAATATCAATTTAGCTAATTTGTCACACTTTGTAGTTTAGGGTTTTTTAGTACTGTGAAGTATCCAAAAAACATGATATTCACTTGACTTTTTTGTGGCCTATTCCCACACTAGATGGACATGTGACCACCAAAGGGAATTCAAGAAAACACAATTCTTTGTCCTCCAGATGCATGCAAATAGGGATCCCTTGTCCATAGCACTCCAAACTTTCATGATGGTTTCAACTTTTATTTTTTGGTGAAATGTAATCACTATCAAGTCTTTATAAATGGCCAATTTTTAGTTTTTTTTTATTCATGATTTTCTAATTTTTATTAATTTATACTTAATTTTATCTACTTTCTGTGACAAACTGTCATTTTTTTTAGTAGTACTGTTTCAGTATTATAAAATACTCAGAAGTATTATTGGCCATTGATTTTTCAGATCAACGGCTGAGATTGCTCCATTTTGTAGTACTCCTAGTACTCGATAGAAAAAACTCAGTTTTTGACCAAACGCTACCAAAATCGTTTGGTCTTTTTTGCAATCACCCATATATAAATAAAATTCTAGAGCATGTATGGATTTATGTTTTAGAATGCGTTGTTTTGAATACTGTGAATTTAATAAAATTGAAGTTTTATGTCGACTTTGAATTTAAATCTTTGTGAAAATGAAATTTTGCTTATATGATGAATCATGAAATTTATTATTGAATGGGTCCTAAAAAATTGTATGTAATAATGTAATTAGATTTCACCATAATTATCCCTTTAAAAGTATGCTTACATTTGATGTTAGGCTTTGTGGTAGAAAGGATTCTAGGAATTAATACTTTAATTTGGAATAAATTCACTTTGCACACACTAGAATAAACTAAGTGTGAACAAACCTTTTAATTAGTATGATAAATATACATCATGCTGGGACTCATCATAAAATTATTCAAAAATGAACTAGAGGTGTCTTTGGGGTTCATTATGGCTCGTAGGTAATTTAAAGGATTTGATTTAAGCCAAATCACTATGTAGCTAGCTTCCTTCTTCCTATTCTCCTTTCATTCAATCTAATATTTCAAAACCTACAAAAGTCAAATTTTCTAACTTTAACCCCTCAAGGACCAAGATGACACAATGTGTCTTTTTCAAATTTTCAATGGCAAATTCTCGGTAGGATGAAACAAATCTCAATATTTTGTAAACTAGGATCTTGTAGAGTAATAAGTTTACATAATTTTTTCATTTTCCAATTTTCAAAGTTTAAATGTGAGAAGTCTTTTAAAATTTATTTAGGAAATGTAGTCTAATAGAAAAAAGAAGCAAACATATTGTTTTCCAATGAAAGGAATAACTCGAGGAATAGTAGGGAGGAAAATAATATTATCTTGGACATTTCTTACTCTACACAAACAAATTGGGTTTGGAGAGTATTTTTTTCAAATTTGTATTTTTAGCAATTTTAAAAATACATGATTCAATTTAGGGTGATAAAGACAAAAATTAATTAGAATGATTCCAAATTTTTTGAAGATGTTCCAAAAAATATGCTAATAATACTAATTGTTAAATTTCAAAAATTGACTCATATATAAATTTTTAAATTTTTTGTAGGATCCAATTTGCTCAGATTTGGCTTTCTATTCCTCCTATTTGAAAATGTATACAATTTTGAGAGAGTTTTTTTATTTCTCAATTTTTTATATTAACCTCTGAAGGACCAAACACCGTTTTTGGCAACATAGTAAGTTTGGGCAACTCACTACGAACAAAATTTTCATTTTTTTTCTTTGAAAATTTCACACAAGGTGTACTCGAGGAGTAGCTTTAAGGCCCAACAATTTTCATAACTTTTGACTACAATATTGCATGATATGTAATTTTTAGCAATCACTGGGTAGCTACCTGGGCAACCCAAAAAACTTCTTTAAAAATCACTTTAAAAAAAAATAAAAATTTGTAATTGGTTCTCTAGATTTATATATACGTGGAAAGATTTTAATCATTCCATTTTGATTAATGAGGTAAAAATTATGAAGAGTTTTAGTTTGCCAATAGGTATAGCATCCAAAGAATTTGGACTTGACCTTTTGAGACTTTATACTATGGTTGTTCAAATTGAGAGGCTATGGGAGTTCATTGCCAAGGATTTGGACTTTGGGCTCGGCCTTTGGAGGCTTCACACTATGACCAACCGAAGGCTCCAATTCCTATAATTTATTGCCTATTCATTGCTCATTTCTTTGCACTCTCAACAAAATTTGACCACTCAATCCCACGATCTCTCAACTTGGACAGCCATAATGTGAAGTAGCCCTCAATGTTGTTAATGCATGGACCACATTAATTACACTTGAATGAATGTGTGTGACTGTAGAGTGGCTGCGTCGACCGACCTGCAAAGTGTGCATACAATGCTTCCCAGAGGGAGTTGGATCCTTTGATCTTCAAGTCCTTCACGTCGTCGTCCTACTTTTACTCGATCGTGTTTCGCAACAAATGATGGGGTGTAGAGGGTACATCCAAGATCATTCGGTTGTCAACGTTTTGAGCTCTTCTGATTCTCTTCTTGAAACATTCAATGGCAAGCAGTTAGGTCTGCATTGGAGAACCTACATACAAAACTCCAATCTCTGTAAGCATACTGCATCACGAGGCCGCCATGAAATAAAAAGGAAACACTTAATGAGGTTAATCCTCAAAGGACGAGATTCCTCGGTGGCCATCTACTGTGCAATCATCGTATGATTGACCGGATGGAAATGGACATCTTTCTGTTGTACGACAACTCTAAAAGGCATTCATCAAACAGTCTTTGACCTACGCACACATGGTTTCCGGGTTAACACTCCCAGGATTATCAAGTTGTATATAAGGACACTAGCCAGCTAACTTGCATTTTCAATGGAAACCAGTCCATTGGTTCGCTTCAAAGACCACGTCAGACCGATCAATGGGAGATTCGTTAAATTGTAATCAGTCCGTAACAGTTCCTCTCTCGGAGCTTACAAGCCACGATGATTGAACCTCTGATTTAACACAATAATATGAAGAATGTTCAAATTGAAGAGGGGAGTGTTGCAATGAAGAAGGTTGTATCATTTGAAAATGACTGAACTGTGCAATTTAGAGGGGAGTAGAATTTCAAGCGACACTTTCTATTATTAATTTGTTATGTAAACACATTGGGCAGCGCTTATCCTGACCAAGGTGAAGTGCACTATCATCATGTGCCGGCTTTGAAGGTCGACTTTTGATGATTGTAAAGAATTAACCCTTAAGCGCTCCGACATCCATATTCTGGACAATGAATAGAGGGCTGTTTTGTCCAACTAACTTTTCATTCATCCAATGTAACATTTGAATCTTGAAAAGATAACCTTCCTTAATGATCAATTTCATGAAATTCTTGTAAATGATATTTCTGTAGAAAAATATTACCAAAAATGTACCAAAATTAGAAAAAGGATCAAGGCGTTCAGGGGTTAATAGACCCAATCCATCCACTGACAACTCAGTCTCAGTGCGGATGACCACGTCAAGGTGATTGTGACTGTCTTCAACAGCACGGGAGCCTAATTATCAATTAAATCCAGAAGCAGTAGTTCATTCTTCCACCCATTTGAGTTTCGATCAGTGTTACCACTGTTGCATTTGTGTTCCACATATTGATCTCGACTATGATCATACAGTCAGCTTAATCCCTAAATGCCCAAGGCCTTTTTTGAGCTTCTAGGAATTTGCTCTAAATTGAACAAAAAAACTAACATTTTGATAAGTTTTGTCAACTTTTTTTTGAATTGTAACCATACAAATTCAATCTAGACATGTTAGAGATCACATAGGAAAAGAAAACACAACAATATCACTTATGGATTGAGAGATTATAATCTTTGATCATGAGGATCTTTGAAGTCTTTCAATCCTCTTTTTACATGTCAAATCTAAAAATTTGGTCATCAAAAAATATAAGGATAAAGAGCCTAGAATGCATAACCCCAATCAATTTATGGCTTCTAAAAATTTACTCTACAATTTTTTTAAGTGAATTTTTAATGTGATTTTTCCTCCAAGATTTAGTGTATTTGAGGCTCATTTCCTACAACCCTCAACACTACAGAAAGTCAAGGTTGCAATGGACACCCTTGCACAAAATCTTGAATAGAAAAATCATAATCAATTATTTTCAAAATTGAATTTTTGATGCTATAAGCCTATAACTAGACTTCAAAAAAGTATTTCCAAAAATATAAACCATTAAAAAAAGCAATTTGGTTTAGTTAACTTCAAAGTATTATTGACACCAAAAGATGGTGCAACGGACATTTAGGGGTTAATTACATTGAATCCCTTGTGTGCAAAATGTCCTATAATAGTTGGTGTGAGACTTTGTTGTTTGTTTCTGATATAGGGGATGAGAATCCAATGGGCAATTTTGTTAAAATTGCAAAATTCCACAATTTTGGCAATTTTGACAGTTCAAATTAGGCAGGCTAAAATGTACAAGTGTCCTAGATTTATTAAATCTATATATTTTTTAGATGTTTGAAATCTACATGTGTCATAAATGCCACCTTCACTGTTCAAACCACGCGGTCATAATTCTATACAAGTCCTAGATTTCTAAAATTTATTTAAAGCCAAATTTTTTGAAATTTATATCAATCCTAGATGTCACTTTTATGGTTCAAATCAGGCAGTTTGGAAATGGCACACGAAATACCGCCATTTTAACAAAATTTCCCATTTCCATAGGAACTGGAGTCCTGTGAAACTTATGAAAGTCTCATGTAAGTCTGATTATCAACTTTTTATAGGTACAAGGCGGAACATTAAATTTTTGGTGAGTCAATTACAAACTGCGGGTTCTCCCGCTCCCACCTTTGGCACTTTACAAAAGGATTGCACCAAGTTTCCAACACTGTCGCAAAGAGTTGAAGGCAATGCATAGAACTCACTCAAGACCATGGCAATTCAAAATAATTGACAAATAAATATATGAGCAATTTCGTTAAAATGGTAGTATTCCATGTGTCATTTTTAGACCGTCCGGTCTGAACTGTGAAAGTGACATCTAGGACTAGTATAGATTTCAGACCGCACGGTTTGAACTACAAAAGTGACATCTAGGACTAATGTAGATTTCAAACATCTTATAAAGATATAGATTTAAAACATCTAGGACAATTGTACATTTCAGACCGCCCATTCTGAACCGTAAAAACTGCCAAAGTAGCGGAATGGCGCCATTTTAACGAAATTGCCCATTTAATGTGTTGGCAACTTCCTGTTGCCAAAGTGCTAGCGCCTGCTCCCACCCTTTGGCACTTCCTGAAAGGTTTCACGAGAAAGACGACGAGACATAACTGGAAGACGTCGACGGCTCCGAATTTTCCACAGACTGAGGCGCAGACGACCTTGCGTACAGCGGCTGAACTTCAGGCAACTCCGGCAACGTTATATTCATTCCCTCTTTAGAAGACTGAAACCACTGATTCAACAAACGCATCGACGGGCGATGGCTGGGATCCGGCAAACAACACAACAACCCCATTTTCAACACGCTTTCAGGCAACATCCCAGGATCCTCAACCTCCAACTCCACTTCTACCTCGTCATGGATCCCCTGGTTGTCCGCCTGGTTGTTACGTGAATCCCCCAGTCGTGGATCCACCACGGTTTCTAAGCTTCCACTTTCATGCGCTCGCCACACGCTGTCCACCAACATCTCCAACTCGTCGTCTTCCTTCAACCGCAAGGGTTTCCTGCCTGTGACGACTTCCAGGGCTAACACGCCGAACGCGTACACGTCGGTTTCTTTCGTGGCTTTGCCCGTATGCAGCATCTCCGGAGCCATGTAGCCCAAGGTGCCGGCCACCATGGTCGTCTTCTCCTTCCGGTGGTGGTCGACTAAGCGAGCCAGGCCGAAGTCGCCGAGGTAAGGGTTGAAGTCGGCATCGAGAAGGACGTTGCTGGATTTGATGTCGCGGTGGATAACACATTTCATGCCGTCTTCGTGCAAATACTCCAGTCCAGATGCGACGCCTGCGTGGATGCATACAAACCATTTAACGTCAGGGTTATGTGAAACGCAAGGTATAAGAGAATGACGCTACTGGAATTCAAGACCATTAGCACCGCTTTGTAGGTGATAACACTGAGATGTGATTCCCAAGTTCGCAGTCATTCAATGTTTCTACCAAACATGATTGGGTTTTGATGCCTGCATGCGTACAAACAGTGACAGAATTTAAGTGAAACGCATTGCAAGTTGTAAGATAATGAAATTTAGGAATCCCTGCAAACATGAGTCATGATAGACTGCACTACAAGAGGAAGCAGGCAGCGGTTAATATAACACATCAGCAACTGTATTGCGATGGTTTCGCAGGGCTTCTGTACTAGCTTAGTGTTGACCTCATGGTCTATTCATTTCCAAACCGTTGTGAAAATGCTGCAAACTCGTTGCAAAAGTCTTGGGCACGGAACCAATGCATATACTATTGCAAAAAAAAAACTGCACGATGTTGTACAAAACCATAGCAAAATCATTAAATATACTCGAATTTTTAACAATGATGGCACAACCGTTGCAAAAAATTAACTCAACCTTCAGTCCTAGTGCCGCAAACGTAAGGGATAAGAAGAAAACTTGAGAAAATAAAACATAAGAATGCGTGAATTGAAGACGCGTTTGCGACTCCAAAAACTAATGTGAAGTTTTACTGGAGTCTGGGTTGGATTCGAGATGCTCTGGTTTTGGAAAGAGAGGAAATGGGAATTTTGTTAAAATGGCGGTATTCAGTGTGCCATTTTCAGACCGCCTGTGACATCTAGAGTCTAGACTGATATAGACTTAAAAAATCTTGGACATTTACAGATTTTGTAAATCTAGGACTTACATAGATTTCAAATAACGCAATCTGAATTGTGAAAGTGACATCTATGTTATTCCTTTGCAATGAAATTCCGTTTCATTTGTGCCAAAAAAAAAAAAAAAGTGACATCTATGACCATGTAGATTTTAGAGGTCCAGGAATGATAAAGATTTAAGAGATGTCGGATAGTTGTACGTTTCAGACCGCCCAGTCTAAACTGTAAAAATTGTCAAAGTTGTCGAATTTCGCCATTTTAACGAAATTGCCCATAGGTGCAATGTGAGCCACTTTTACGAAATTGACGTTTATTTAATTAGATGAGACCCGTTCAGATTTAAGATTTAAAGGAACTAGTAGAAGGGAGGAAGGTGATTCAAGCCACTGTAAGCGTTTTGAGATCTCGTGACAAAGAGAAGCTAGGGGCAGTGTTTGGAACTATACCTGCGAGAATGGCTCGTCGTACATCCCAGTTGAGCTCCCCATTTGGATGCAACCACTTATTAAGACTCCCATTGGACATAAACTCGTACACCAGAAACATCCCGTCCGCGCTATAACTCCACCCCCGCATTGGCAACAAATTCCGGTGCCTCGTCTGCCTCAAGCTGCTCACTTCCGCAAGAAAACTCCCTTCGCCAGCGTGCTCCTTCTCATCCTTAATATGCTTCACAGCCACCACACCCCCTGACGGCAACTTCCCTTTGTATACAACCCCAAAACTCCCACTGGAAAGCTTCTCACTCGTGTTAAAACCCTTCGTCATCTCATTAAGCTCCTTGAAAGTGTACGACCGCGATTCATCTTGAAAGGTACGCAAGGGCAGCTCGTAGAAAGCCTTTGGATTCCCCTTCCTATGGTGGGTCCAACCGAAGTACACAATGAGTCCTGCAACTAGAAGTCCTGCTAGTACCCCTGCCGAAACTCCGCCGATCAAACCAGTTGAAATTTTGGAACCAGGTTTCAATGTTGTTGTTACAGAGGAGATTCCAGTACTCGCAAATTCCCAATTCCAGATCGTGTGAACTTCTCGTGCGCCGCCTGTGCTGCCAATGAAACCCACGTACATCTCCTCGTCCAACATGGTGTCAAGACGCAAGTTGGGGTAATTTATGACTGGAACACTAGGCTTCGCCACACCAGAGCCATTGCGAAACCATACTTGCAGTATCTGATTCCCACTGTCATAATCAATCCAAATTGTGTACGTCGCATTGGGATCCTTACAAAAAAACGCACACGTCTGATTGGTATTCGCGGGGAGGCAAAGGTCATGAGTACTCAGTGTTGCGGTGCCCACGTCTAAGCTAACGTGACTGTCACTCACGTCCGACAGGAGAGGGTCGTTGTGGGAATCGATTTCAATTGCGAATAAGCGAAGATCGGCCTGTTTCCAATTCAATTCGCACAAGGAGCCACCAGCAAGACTACTCTCTAAGGCGCTGACAGTCGAGTTTTGGGAAAACATAAACAGCATCCCGCTCCCACATTTGTCCGAAGTGTTGTCATAGGAAGCGTAGGAGAACGTGAAGGATGTGTGGAAGGAAGCGACAACGCCGGTGGTATTGTCCAGAAGTCGCACCTTGTCTTTGTATACAACGCGGCCGCAATCCCCCTGGGCGGGTGCGCTCGCTTGGTGCGCAACTTGGGTGTTGAGTGCTAAATACTTCCCTTGCGCATCCGTCACGGCGTCTCCGGATGCAAGGAACATGGGCGCTCCTTGAAAGTCGTTGATCCCTGAGGTGGAGTTGAAGGTGAAGCTGGTGTTTTGGCCTGCAACTTGAGAAATCAGCAACGTGCAGAGCATCACCGTCGCGGCTGCGCGTGTCCAGATCATGACGGAAAACATAGAAATCTCAACGCAACTGACAAGAGGGGGGATGCATCGACAGAAGCCACATCAACGTAACTGACAAGAGGGGTTGCATCGACAGAAGCTACATCACGAAGGTACCTCACTCGAAAAGTGTGCCAATACTAGAGGGACAAAGGCAATCAATCTGTAGCTGCTTGTGAGTACTAGAACAAAGTTTGTTGTAATGCAACAATGCAACAACGCCAGAAAAACGCCAGAAAAGTTTGCTCAAATCGCAATGCTTCCCCTGAGAAGATGGATGTCATTAGGAATTGTGCATGAGAAAATAGATGAGAATGTGATAGATGAAAATGTGACATGATGGACATTTAATATAAGAGATACTCATGGCTCTAAATTAACTTTCAAAGGTCTTTGAGGACTAAAAGTGTTTAATAAATTACTTTCAAGGAAAGAAGGGTATAAAAATGAAGATTTATGTAAGTGTTCATCTTAGAATTTGAAAAGTTTTTAATAGACTACCTTGGTGATAGGGTCATGTTAATTCTTTATGAGTAAAATAACATCATACATTACAAAGTAACAAGACAGTTTGGAATGTCAATTCCATGCATCTTTTGGCATTTATATTAGCTTGTTATGTTGATTGATCAATGCAAATTGTATTTCATCCACAATGTTGTGCATTGCTATCCTAGGAGGGGTTTTGTTTTCAAACTACAAATTGAGAATGGTTCTTGTTATTAATCTAAGGCATGCTTGTTCTTGGTCTTAGTGGGATGCTAGCAAAGTAAATTTAGCCTAAATGTGTACCCTAATTCATTCAATAGACCCTAATAGCCAATATCTATTTTTTTAAATTAGAGCCATTCCATTAAAATGGCACAAATTTCACACTCATAAATAAAGAAGAAGAAACAAAATGATTCGAGGGGATGGCATGGCAATGTAGATAGATTTCTTAAATTAGAGGTGGACATGATTATGGATGAAATGGATTTTGCTTACTAATTTACATATCTATTAGGGAACCACACTAATATAAATGGCCTAATGGCATATGAAATATTGCTAAAGCAATTGAATGGAATTGGCTTTTCTTCTCTAACACCTTTCTTAAATCCTAATACCTAAGTATGAGAACATATCATTACATTTGTTAACGTTGGATGAAACATGAGAGGATGCTTTGCATTGACAGAAGCTATCTTGATGAAAGTTTGAGTCTACCTAGCAATAGAAGAGTATTTTAGATTCTTCTCAAAGGGGGGTACTATTGAAAAACATAGAAACCACATGCGATAGAAAACGGGTCCATTATATTACTTTTGAGTAAAATTTGTAAGAAAATTATATGGAATATAGGATGCTTCAAGAGTAAAAAAGACGATAATAAATAATATAACCTAACCAAAAAAATATGAAATTACATAACTAGTACATCTAAAATAGCATGACAAAAAAGTCTTAGTAATGAATAAATACAATGCTGGGGGGGCACTTAGAGTGTCCATTTGAAACCATATGCGAACAAAACTTTGGACCCCCTATATACTTTTTGAATTTTAAATAAAACAAGATAAGAAAAATATGAATAGATTTTTCTACTTTGAAAGTTTATGTTTTGAATTATTGATATTTTTATTTGTTAATATAATTAGTTACAAATTTTTGAAGTAAAAAGATACACTGCAGAACTGAAAAATAACTTTTACACCCCCATATTATATAAGAAAAAATTGTCTAAAAAATGAACAAAAAATTCCTAAAAATAACTCATTATTGAAAGCTCATTTTGAGTTGAATATTGACTCAATGGTCATCTAAATGTGTCCTCTATAATTATTTGAGTTGAAAAACATGCCATTTTAGTTCATTTTCAACCTCTTCCAGAAATCATTTCATATTTGATTTGAGTTGGAAATTTTGGCAATAGAAATCTATAGTCAATATTAAACAATGGTCAAAATTTTAGATTGAAATTATAGTTTATTAGAAATCACTTGTTCGCACGTGGTTTGTTGTAGTAGAACTAAGTGCACCTCCCGAGATACAATGGGGTGCTAAGGTGTTATTGGATCTCAATTATAGAATATGTGTAAAAAACGGTGTTTTCTATCCCAAATGTTGAGATAAAGGACAAAATAATTGTAATGCCTTTGGGCTATAAATCGCGTATTGGGTATCCAAAGTACTAGTTCATTTCATCTAAATTAGGGTTTCCAATGCACAGTTTAGGCTTCTAGGTGTGAAAAAAAAACAATCACTGCACATTTTTCAAATTCTTGCCTACCTCGTTGTTTCATTGTTTTGTTTTTGGCTCTATGAATCTTGCTAGGCATCAAGGCGTGGAGGCATTACAAAGATTTGCTTTTGTTGTGTGTATACTAGTTTTCAAGTACGGTCGCCAAAATCCTAAACCCTAAACCCTAAAGCCTAAGTCCGCGTAGATGTCTCCTAAGATTTGTTATTATCAACAAGCCAAAAATGTGCCAAAATTTGCAGAAATACACCTTGTTTTTCCTCTAACATGGTAGAAAATGTAGTCCTCCAAACTCCCCATAGTGCGACATGTGGACACCACGTAAGCGCCGCATAGGCAAAAAGAGCCACATAGGATTTTTTTCATCCAACCCGTCCATGACGTCACATTTGACGTGGTGACGGGAAAAGTGAAGTGGCATGCCTAATCAACACACTTTCATGCCTTTTCAAAATTTAATATTGTTTTTTGAGATGTCAACTTAAATGTCTAGACCTTTTTTTTAGACATTAATTGGTGCATATTATATCCATAATTAGGAAAATTTTAGCAAAAAATAATTATTTAAAATAAAATAAAAACAAGACAAATTGTTGAATTCAACAAAAATCAAAGAAAACTTACCATCTACTACTAAGAAAAATTTTAATGGTAAAATGAAGGAATTCCTTCATTGAAAATTAATAAGAATGAAGGGTGAAGAAGATGTATTTATACTAAAATCCATCCTTTGTCTAAACAAAGAACATGGGAGCTTAATTGCAAAATATGTGGATATCATTGTGGACATCTTCTCATCATTTTTGACATGGATTTTTAAAGTGAAAAAAATTGATGTGCTTGCTAGAATGACATTGTCAAGAGTCAACATCAATTTGGATTTTGCCAAATCATAGGGGGATGTATTGGTGAGTTCCTCAAGTGGCTCAATCTTTATCATTTCCATTCACAATTTGGTTTTTTTGTCACCCTATTCCTATGATCCTATCTACAATGTGCTTATTGTATAGTACAAAGTCGTGTGAATTCGAAGGCAATTGCTTTCCAATGAGGACCAAGTTCGAATGTGCAACATTTGCCTTCAAATCAAAGTTTAGATATGTATTGGATGCAGATGCTCTTTGAATTTAGGTTCATGTTCAGTATTACAACTCTAGTTGTTAGTGCATTGACCCTTGAATATTTTTTTGCAAATTCATGAAAGAACTTGCAATTTTAAAACGCCTTTGTTGTTTTTGGCCATTCCAACTATTCTCGTTGTAATTTTAAACACATTACAGGTGTATGGGGATTTTGTGGTTGACTCTATTGTACAACGATACAAGTAGTAGAACAGTTTAGGTGAAATCTATTATTTTGATGTCTACACTTATATAGGATGCATGACTTTGTGGTTCTAGAATTTGAGGATTGTAACAAATTTGCCTTTGTGTTTTTGAACGCAGGAGTAATAGTACTGTGATTCTTCTTTTGTTTCCTACTTGTACGCAAAGAACTCCTATTTGCTTTTGTTTTGGTTGGTTGCCCTTGTTTGCCTTCATTGTCGTTGTATTTGCATTTGTTTTCTTGTTTTTCTCTACTATGCATGTGATTGCAACATGCCTTCTAGTTTGTCATGTGGTAATTCTTTGTCATTCAGTCCTATAGAACGGTATAACCGTCAATTATTTTTTGTGGAACATTTAAAATGGGCTTGCTAAAGTTCTATTGCACGTAGTCTATAAATGACTGAATGTGGTAAATTTTTTACTTATAAGTAAAATAGAATATCTTTAAATCAACCCCCTTCAATAAATTATAAATACAACAGGGTGCCCCCAAATACTGAAATTTAACTTTTATTTAAAAAAATAGCATGCCTTATAATCCATTCTACAAGGTAAAAAAGTCCCCCTCCATTAAATAGGGCGTTATTGCGCAAGTGTACATACAAATTTCATAACGGAATGTCCCCCAAGAGATTCTTTCAATATGAAGTCTTATATTTTTTAGACATTGTATAAATAAAGTATAAATTTCCAATCGAATTGATTCCAAGTTTATATGAATCGTGGCAAAGCTCTCACGTTGAGCACGTCAAGGTGTAGATGAATCTAATGTACATGAGTGGACTTTACAAACATTGATGATTATTTTTGGATGTGCTTTCCATTAAGGGCCGTGAGCCCCAACTTGCTGACAAATATTTGTATTTGAGGGGTAAAAAAGAAGTTTGCTGATGCAATGGTGATGTGAAGTTGACGTCAGCAATGGCGGATAAGTCAAGTTGGGCCCCTCTTCAGGACTTTCTTTTGAAATATGCAAAGGTATAATGATTCCCTCGTTCACTGATTTTCCGTGTGTTGTGTGCGGGTATCATCGAGTATCAACCTGGGTAAAAGCACCGGGGATGGAAAGGTACATATATACCCTGACACATGGTATCACACTTTTTTAATCTCTGTATTGGCACCCTTTTTGCTACTTGCCCAGCGCAGATTGTGAATTCATATGTACACTCTAGAGCAACAAATAAGCAAATTTGAGTTTGACTAGATTTTGCTATGAAGATATTTTAATGGTCGAGGCACATTTTGCGCAGAAAATGTGAAAAACTCCTACTTATAGGGTAGTGAGAAAAAAAACTAAAAAAACTAAAGCCTTTTAAAAAAAATCAACTATACAAATTTGTGCTAAACTACAATGGGAGTGTGTGGGGAGAAATTAAGAAACTTTGACTACAAAAATTGAAAGATTGTAACATTTGAAATTAGAAGAAGTTTTTCCCAACCTTGCTCGATAGGGCCAACAAACTTTAACTCCTCCTACAATGAGATTTGTAGACTATAGATAGTTATTTTTTTGACATTTGCAACTTTTATCATGTAAGTTACATACCTGTCAAATTTCAGAATTAGAAGAGGAGTTTTGCACATGCTACCCAAAGTTGCCTTGGCTACCACAAAATTTCAAGATAGTATAACTTTTCATTTGGGCACCCAATTAGAAAAAAATTATATTTCTACTAAGGAGGTACATGTTCACACATTGTATCAAAATATCATGAACATCCAACAATGTGTGTGAGCATAAAAATGCAAGCATGTGAGCATTGAACATAACGTATAAGTAAATATCCTACAATCATTGAAGGGGCTTACATTGTAAACACCTATAATATAATAGACACCTATAATCATAGAAGGTTTCTATAATGTAGACACCTATAACATAAATATATAATCTTCTAGGCTTATGGACTCACACTCCTAGGCTCACATAAAATGCATGAAAAGATCACTAGAAGAAATTTGCATTAATTTAGCTGATGCTTTTTTGTTAAATTTAACACAAATGTATTGACATAATGTAGTTTCATAATAATTTTAGTCACAATTCTATAAGTTTGTGTTATTTCCAATACAATTGTGTTCAATTAAACAAAAAGATCAATTAGATTAATGCAAATTTCTTCTAGTGGAATAGTGGATAAACTAAAATATCATTTTGGCTTTCAACAAGATTCAACACAAATTCAACAATTCAATAAGAAGTAGTATTATTGAATTGCTTATTCATATGCAATTAGATGTAGTTGAATTCCTACATTGAATTTTTGAAATTTAGCCACATTTTCTAAATTTAAAAAAAATATATAATCTTTGTAATTTTTTGATTGCAAACTTTTGGACTCCAAATTCACATCAAAGATGTTTAGGAACTATAATTCATTGTTTTTTGTACATCCAAATATTATTGGCCTTTTTACAACTTCACAAAGGAAATGGTCAAAGATGGTAAATAACATATGGAAAAGTGTAACTTGAAATGTCTTTTCCATCTCAAAAACAACTTTTATGGTTCAAAAAATGAAAGTGTCATTAAATTTTTTTCTAAGATACATTTTATAATGTTCAAATCTTTACATTTTTGAAAATTTAGACTATTCTTTGGTCTTCAACCTTTAAGGACCAAAAATCCAAACTTTGAACAACAAATGAATGCAAAGTTAACATGTCCTATACATACTCACTCAGATCAAGAAAGTACCCTCCCATTGCAACAATATTGTTTCAATATTGTTTCAAATTGTTGGAAGGATTCTT
This sequence comes from Rhytidiadelphus loreus, assembly GCA_947034895.1. Taxonomy (NCBI): domain Eukaryota; kingdom Viridiplantae; phylum Streptophyta; class Bryopsida; order Hypnales; family Hylocomiaceae; genus Rhytidiadelphus; species Rhytidiadelphus loreus. Next base: position 21,952,074 of record OX344763.1, read on the forward strand.
GTGTTAATTTTCTATCATCTTTAAGCTATAGATTTTCAAAACTTTTCATTACAAGTATTCAATCTATAGTTCAATGAAATCAATGCAATTATGTTTCACCTCAGAAATCAACTATGTTGATCAGAAAGGCCCTTCGAAAATGTCTTCAATGAATAAGTAATATTAAAATTGTTAAAAACTCTTTGATTTAAATTTTAGAAATTTACATTTCATTGCAAGTTTTTTTCGTGTAAATCAATACTGTTCAATTTACAATCAATTTTAAAAGAATTTTTTGAATTTTTGGTTTCAAATCACATCTATAAATTCAAGATGGTAAAATGGTAGATCCAATTATATGTATATGTTCGACAAGTCATTGTTGATAATTTCTGTTTCAAAGTCATCATTATCCCTTAAAAGACGTTGTAGACATTTTTGTCCTTTAGATGACCATACATGAGTTTGTAGGATGGAAAAAAATGAGTTTTTATCCATTTTTTTTTAAGTTGCTTGTAGATAAGCTTTGGACATAACTATGAAAACCAAAGCAATAGTAAAGTTCATTCCTAGGGAGGTCTTTTCTAATAGGGATACTTACTACAACGACACTAAGACGACAAATAAGGGAACAAAACTCACAAGAAATACATGCTTTCAACTAATATTAACTTAATTACCTCACAATTATTTAACTAATTGTTTAAATTATAATTATTTTTTTAATATTTTTTTCATTTTTTTAATATTTTTTTTTATTAATTAATTAATTTTTACTCTCCACTCTTAAAACCACGAAGGTCTAAATATCACCCCAAGTTATATTTGATCTTTAATCTTCCACATGCCAAACTTTGGTCTTTCACCGAATCGGAGTTACTTGACAGATACAACTTTGCTCCTCATCACAAGCTTGCCGCAGCTTCCAGTCTTTATTCTCCAACTTGGATGAGTTGCTTCTCAGTGAATCTTGTCTCCAATTTTGGGTGCAATCAAATCTCCTTTCACTAACTTGGAAATCACACCTTCTTTGACACAAATTGGCCTCTCATAATATTGACACTTATAGAATCTACATTCTCCTTTTACCGATTTGGTAACTTCCTTCTTGCTCTCGGCATTCTTCATTTTCTCTCATAAACTCTCAAATCGGAAAGACACTCCTGCTGGACAACAGATCCTAATTGGAATTTCTAATAGGCAACGGTCAAACTTAAACGCAAATTCCCAACTGCATAGTCCTAGCTTTGTAAATCATCACACTTATCCAATTTACCATTACTTGGTTTATTACGACACCATACACAATCCCAAATTGAACACTGGTCCAATCGTGCTTAAAACTTAATCATTCAAACAGGCGGCCCATTTGGAAACACGCGCTGACACAGACACGAAATACAGTCCATAATTCCGACTTGGATCTCCGACATACAGACATCACATAACATTAATTTCCAAGCAATTCATCAACAACGCTACTTGGCCTCTCATGCAACAGCCAATTAGTTAACATTTCCATTTCATTAATCCAACTGGGTGACAAATCACCATTACAACTTATAAAGTTTATTCAAAATCTGACTTTCCTTATTTCACTTTGATTAGTTTTTGACTTCACTGATTTGAAACTTCCTTCTCTCCACGAGAAACACCAGGATTGGTATCAACATTTAATAGTAATCTCTCCGACTAGAATACATCTAATCCTCCAGTTCCTCACCACTATCAACATCTGGATCACAAACATCTCCCACTAGGCAGCTTCAAGCTTACACAAAATCTTCAATCATTGTCACTTGAACTGCTGATTCTCCGACCCCTGTAGCACTTCTTCAATTTGTATAAGATCTCCAACTTGGAAATTGGCTTCTTTGATTTCCCAAAGCACACACCAATCTTCCACGAATAGGACACAAACTCTCATCACTTCTCGGCCCTCCAAATAGGACACACATCATCAAAAACATACAAGCTGACATATTCAGATCACTAATTTGGACTCACACAGCAAAAACACGCATCAAACACTCAGCACACAAACACACCAAAACAAATGGAAATACGCAGCACGACTTGGCTGGGACTCGCAGCGGACTTCTTCAACACTGGATACAATCAATGACAAACTTCACAGCCTTATAGGAAAACAGATACAGGTGGTTATCCCAACTTTGGAAAATAATCACTTAAAACTGACTAGCAATTCCTTAACCACCCAATTAGGCAGCAATTGTAGAACATAACTTCCCACTTGGAATTAACTGCCTTTAAACTCCCATTAGGCTCCAACTGGATCAAATCCAGCAACACATCCAACTAGGACTCAACTGTTCACCCATGACCACCCAATTAAGATCTCAGCACAAAAACAGTCACCACCGATTAGGACTGTCATCCATATGAGCGTCCAACACATGCATTCACGAACCCAACTTGGCAGCAAGCTCACTCGATGTCCCACTCATTCCAAGCTACAACTTTTACTTTGAAACTAAAAAAAATCACTTTAAACCACACTCCAAATTAGGTAAAAGTATATTCAAAAATCACCCAATTGGTAAACAAACATAACAAAAACATTCTAAACACATTTACAAAGCCTCAAAATACACACAAAAATATATAAAATTTATGGGCAAGTATATTATCTACATTGCTTCAGTTGAATATATTTTCAATTGATAATATTGAAAATTCCCTCATTATGGTATGATTGATTTTTTAAGGATGAAGTTGCTTAATCCACAAATCACCCTTGTAGTGTATTTTGGCCAATACTTGTTATTTACTCTTGATGTAAATTTAGACACAAAACTGATATTTTTTGAATTTTTGTCCAACTAATGAAATGAATATTATCAAGTGCAGTTTTACCTAATTGGAATTTTTTTTAAATCATAAATTTTGATATTTTATAGAAATATGAAGTTTAGGCCTCTAACCATACCTAGGTACTTCACTATACCTTGTGGTCCATATATATGTGTGTCAATTTTTTTTATTATGGGGGCTATTTAGCTATTATTTTAGGATAGATATTGTCCTAAACCAAATTGGTGAATGAAGATTTGGTTGTTCTGTTTGAAGGAGACCAAGACCAAGTTGTAAAGTGATCAAGGCCAATTTTGGTAGTTCAAAAGTCTCAACTAAGTTGTACTTGAAGCAAGCCTAATTTGAAAAAGATAAAGATGCAAATTAAGAAAGATTAAGATAAAAGATTAATTAGAAGATTACTTCACTCTTGTAGCCCTTAAGAGTGGAGAGAAAAATCTTGCAATTAGAATTACGTGTGAGGAGAACACATGTGCAAAAATCAAAGAACATTTTTTTCATTTTCTTGGTTCAGTTAAGATTTTATTTGGAAGCATCCCTATTGCACAACCTCCCTAAAACGAATTTAAACTATTTAAACTATTTGCTTGGTTTTTTCGTTTTAAATTCAAGTTTATCTACATTTAGACGTTGTTGTTAGGGAAGCATCCCAATAGGTTATGTTTACTTCTTCTCTCTTTCCACTGGGAGTATAGATATGTTGCACTGTAATGAGTAGGTGACATTTGTAAATTCAGAGGCCAATATAAATGCTAGGGACAAAAGAGTAAAGAAGGGAGTAGAAGATGAAAAACATAAATTTACTTGCTTCCAAGGTTGATTCAGAGCCTACATCACCTAGTTGAAAAGATTTGTTCCGTTTGGGACACTATTTCCAACATAGGCTAGCAAGTAGCCAAATTGTAGAAAGTGTTCCACAAAAGGATAAATATAAAGTAGGTGAATTCAACTTGGAGTTCAGGTAGGAAGAAAATTGAAATTCCTCTTGCATTCTAGAAATAATTGGAACTACAAGACATTAATCACAATTTGGACTTAACTAAGTTCTCCGAATTGAAAGAGTCCCTTAAATCAAGTAAAGATAGCCAAAGTCAAAGTCAAGGGCACAATGGGAGCTCCAACTCTACAAATCCCATTTGTAATGAGGCCCAGTGAAGAAAATGACTAGCCATATTCTCTAATGCCATACCCTATTTTTAATGGTTGAATGGGTGATGACCTAGATAGTCATGTTTATGAATTTTTAATACAAAAACACAAAAACTAAGGTCCATTTTCTTAGCATTTTTCCAAGTACATTGGCTTTTCCAAGTACCAATGCTTGGCCTTTCCAAGTATTGGTTTCAAAGGCAACTAATGAGCCATTTTGAAAATTCTACAGTGAACAAAAACTAACTAACGTTTTTGTTGATTGCAACATAGTTTTCAAAAATTTGTGTTCATTGCAACACAATTTTCAAAAATTGTCAGCTAGCTTTTGTTGACTATGACACAATTTTCTACTAGTGAATATCTATATTTGAATTCGTTATATTTATTATATATAACTATAATTTAAAAAATATTTCAAATTAAAAAAAATCTAAAAATATGTAGGTATATTCCAAGAATAAAAAATGAATAGATAATACATAGCCACAATATGAAATAAAAAGGCAAAAATAATAGGCTTTCAGCAAACAAAAACTGAAGAAAATCCTACTACTCAATATTGAAAAACCATCATGATACACGTATCATGGTCTGTTTGTTTTGAATGGAAGCTATTATGAAATCATTAGGATGCATATGAGTTCATTTGTCTCAACCTAGCTATATGAACAAAAATTGCTTCTATGAAGAAATTAAACATTGATGGTGTAAAGTTAAGCTATTTTAAAACCATCCTGATGTACATAAGTTGGCTTGTCTCAACTTGAGGGACTATGCATCCAAAAGAGGCAATCACATATCTGGTTTGCCATTAGTTGCCCCCCCCTCTCCCAAAAATGAATAGGCCGTTGATTTCTTTTTAAATGCTTCCCTCTCCAGAATGCCATTGATTTCTCAAATTTTCTTAAGCCGTTGATCTTTGAGATTGAATCTAAGCCATCCATCCAAATACAAATATGGATACAGAATCAGAATATGGATACAGATACGATACCAAAATACAAATATGGATACATAATCAAAATACGGATACTTGACATTGGAATATTGTACAATACGGATATGGATATAGATACAATATACGATTTACGGAGATGGGACACGGGATTTTCATTGTCCCATATTGTTTGTCATGTTAACATCATTCAAAAAATTACAAGTAGGGAGAGGGGGGGATGAAAATATAAGAAATTAATTTTAATTAAAAAATATTTAAATCCAAGGGTGTGTGGAGAAGAGTTTTAAATTAATTAATTAAAATTTTGAATGCATAGTGACATAAGTGTCACTATGCACCCAAAAGTGGCTGTAACAATGACAATACAAAAATATATACTATACGAACTATATGAATAGCCACAATACTATATGAACTAAATTGTATTTATGAAACCAACTACATATCATATTTAAACTATATGAAGATCAAGTTCATTGATGTACTTAGCCACCAAAGCATAGAAGAGTGATGTGCTCTTGTTAAGTGCATGTCTTTCACTCACTAAGGTATTTTAAATATTGTCTACATGTCCTATAGACCATTGAAAATGAAGTGACTCACTAGGTATATTGTGCACTTATTAGTGGTGTAGTCTTTTCATTTACCTCTACCTATATCCTATGGTGCTCTAAGTACTTGAAGGTTAATTAATCTAGAGTCTATATACTATGAGGTCAATAGAGTACTACATGACATAAGTAGATGTAAAGGAATTAAAGACTTCATCAATGGTGAGTCACTACAATACTACATAGTTAACCCCTAAAGGATCATTGTCCCTTTGGGGGACATATGGGATTTGGGGCATGTACCTATGGATTGAAATTTTTCCCTGATTTTCTGAATTTTTTTTTGAAGATAGAAAAACTAATAAGCTTCATGAGAATATTTTTTTTTTCAATTGGTGCCTAGGAACAAAAGCTATGTCCAAATAAGCTCAAAACAAGGGATGAGGGGCAACAAAAAAAATTTTAAAAAAAAATTAAATCAATTTTGTTTTTCCTTATAGATTATATTTTTTTCTATATGGAAAGCTTTTATTCATTCCATTTGGATTTGTTATGAGAAAGTTATAGACAATCTTGTTTTTCAGGTACTTAGAGCATCTTCTTGAAAAAAATAACTTGTAGGATTCATTTCTGAATGCAATTTTTTCAATTTATAAAAAAAATGTTCTACATGGTTTAGTTTTCTTGATAGAACAATCTAACTGTTGGAATTAGTGCATTTTAATTCCATCTAAAAGATATTGATATTTTAGATTTTCCTTCTATCTTATACCTACTTCTACAAGTTATTAATTTTTTTAAGAATGAAAATAAAGATTTATTTTTTTTTATTTTTTTTCCCTAGACTCTCAACTCAATTCTTCACTATAAAGATTTACAGCTCAAAACTCTATAGGGCAAAAAATTTAAGCATTAGATGTTTTTTCAAGACTCCGAGAGACCGTAGGTTCTAATGCTGTGAGAACCCACGGAACGTGACTATTGACTTGACACCTCACTGGTCCTACGTGGCCAAGAGGCTACCAGCGCATTTCTGGAATTTTGTTTTATTTTATTTATTTTTCAACTTCTTTTTGCATTTGAAGAATTTAAAAAAAGAAATCTTTTTTTGTATTTTTTTTTCTGACAGCTAGCCGTCCTTCATTGCAGGGAGAACAGTGAAGGGGGACAATCCTCAAACGGTCTCTCGGAGGCCCAAAAAAACATGTAATGTTAAAAATGTTTAAAGTCAAAAAATCCAGTCCCGCATTGTGCTGGAAAACTTGTTTTTTACTTTTTTTCACTTTAAACGCAAATATCTTGCAATCTATATAGTAGAAATTTTTCCACACATTTTCATACTAGTTAGGTGTATGATCCTATGGTTAGATGTGGGGGAAAAAAAATTCAATTTTTTTACTTTTTGCTATAGAAATGGTAGTTTTGAGTGTTTTTTGGCAGAAAAAAAGGCCTTGGTCCTTTAGGGGTTAATGATATGTGAAAGGACATAGATGTTATACTTTGATACCAAATATTTAATTCAAATTTCCAAAGTAGATTTAGCACTTTAAAATTAAAATTTTGGAATTTCAACATTATATTAAAAATAATCAAAAATGTTTATTGCAATGCTCCTAATATCCTTTGAGGGGTTCATAAGAAACAATCAATTTCATTATAAAAACAACTTCTCCACCCACCATTCTCACTTAGTATCAATGTAGAACTTCCTTTAATTTGTCATTAAAAATTTACTTGATGGTCTTCAAACATTTTGACTCATTTTATTTCTTTTTTGGCATTTTAAAAAATTATTATTTTCCGCCGATCCTACCCTATAGGTATGGTATAAAGAATCCTAGGTGAAAGAGACATTGTCATGATTGGGTTTGTCGTTTAACATTTTTATTGACAATGGAATTCCTCCATCTTCATTGTCACCTTCAAGAGATTTTGCTAAGGTAGTAATTATGCTCTAAAAGTGCTCATCTTCTTCAAAACACCCCTATTTTTGGGTGGAGAACGGAAATAGGGTGATCCTTAAATGGATCATTTTAGCAATTGAGTGCATCGAGGACAAAATATTTTTCTATTGCAAGAGCCAATCATTGCCTTTGATTTTTGCACATCTCTTCACAAGTTGCAAGTGAACAAAGTTTGGAAGACCTATGGTCACAAATAGGTGCCCATGCCCCAAATCTTTGAAAATTTATAAGTTATTCAAAAATGCTTGAAAAAATACAAAACCACTTGTATAGGTTCCACATCCATTTTTCTTTCTTTGAATAATGATCTACAAATAATTTTGTCCATGAAAGACTATGAAAAAGACAGACCGGCCCTTAAATGGTTGCTTTTAGAGCATACTACGTTATAGTGCAATATTCCCATGCTTTAATATCATATATGACCTATTTTACTATTATATGATTTATTTTACGTTTTTATTTTATATTCATTTGCACATCATTTTTTCTTTTAGATGTCTAATAAGATTTTATATATTCATTACATATTTATGTTATTTTTTCTACTAAATTTTTTGCAATATATGTTTGTAAGACAACAAATGTATTATTAATTATTCAATGAATATTCTATTATCTTGATAAACATCGCCTTATAATATTTGCAATAGAATTGATTTATAAAATAGTGAATGACTTAGTAATAATATTATATTTTTATATTTTTTCTATTAATTTAGTAACAAAATATTTTTGTAAGATTTATATATATCAATAATTATTTTATGCATATACATCTTCTTATAATATTTGCAATAAAATTGATTTAGAAAAAATTGAATGAATATGTTATAATATTATATTTTTTGCTTTTTATTTGTATCAATTTATATATAATATATTTTTATAAGATAAATGTATATTAGTAAGTTTTTTCTATGAATATTATATAATCTCAATATACATCTTCTTATAGTATATGCTATAAAATCGACTTAGAAAAAATTGAATGAATATATTATAATATGACATTTTTTGTTGTTTCTCCTCCCTTCATTTATATGCAATATATTTTTATTAGATAGGTATATATTATACTTGTAGTTGAAGTATGCAACTCTTGAATTGTATGGTCCTCGTTATAATCACTTATAATGAATTTTAGTCCAATCTTAAGGAGCAGGGTTTGTTTTAATGTAGAAAACTCTTATAGCCTTCCAGCAAGGAATCCCAAAATGTAAGTGTATACATGAAACAAGTATTTTGAGGACAATAATAGCATTCAAACCTAATTATATAAGTTTTCTTAAAACATGTATCATAGGCCAAGCTACCCAACTTTTGGAGCTTTTTAATAAAAAAATTAATTTTATTTGAAGGGAACTTCTTGCGTAGAATTTTTTAGACTATGCATAGGTGTTTCAATCCTTCATATATATTGCAAGTTTGTTTTTTCTAATATGCATGCAATCCAACATTTTTTATATTTATTTATTTTTAATTTGGTCTTCACTTAACTTTTTGGTCTTTTTAATTTGATATAATTTTACAAAAGCCGTCCTCTAAGCTATTTTGATGTCAATGACCCTTTCATATAATACAAAAATTGTGCACTCAGGACTTGTAGGTTAGGGTTGGCACATTGATGTGAAATCATTAATTAAAGTTGCCAAAGTAGATTGATCATTTGAAATTTAATTTATGAGATTTCATCATTATATGGGCTTGATTTTAAACATTTTTTTAATTCAGTTTTTTTTAAATAAGTCATTATACTATACAAAATTGAGGTTATAAATTATACTTTGAATACAATTCCTACTTTTTGACAATGAAAAGTTAAGCTCTCATCTTCAAATTATCCCATGCCCTTGAGGATTCATCATGGACAATGGATTTGTTTGTAAAAACAACTTTTTCATTCTTCATTCTCACTAAATGTCAATGGAGTAATTCCTTCAATTTGCCATCAACATTTTTCGTGATGGGAGATTATAATTGAAATTATTTTGGACATTTTGGCTAACAATGGACATTGTCTTTGTTTCAAAATTACAACAATTTGGTTGTTTTTGGAGGGCTGAATTTGACAATTTTCCTTGTTAATATATTTTCCAACTTTTCGAAAAATAATCAATTATGAAATATATTTAATTATTATAGAAAAATAACAATAGACTATTATAAATAATAATAAAAGCATCCTTTATTTTCTACACAATGTTTTTACTTTCACATTCTTAAAGAATATGTACAAGAATAATTCTTGGAGAACTCCAACAGTTTAGCAAAATTGTCATTTTAGTTTTATTATATGCACATTTCAAGTCATCAAGTTGTGATGCATGAATAATTTTCAAGTTGAGTATGTTCTTTGGGTACAAAAACCCAAAAATTTGTATTTTATTTATTTTTCAATGAAGTTGTATACTCAAAACAATATCATTTCTTACAAGGTACATGTTTTTTTTGACACTTGCATTGGGAATGGATGACTATTCAATGCATGTGAAAGAAACTCCAACTTGAATGGATATTCAATTTTTAACTTCACACCTTTTTGCTATAGGCTTTCTTAAATCCCTAGCCGTTGAAAAGAAAACCCTTCCTAAGATTCATAGTAAGAGAGTGCTTCCAATCATTTATTGTTGCCTATTTCAAAAATCATGAATTTTTTGTGACAATTATTTTTTTCAATTTAGGAAACACAAATTCTTGATTTCCAATTAGTGCTATCTTACAAAAAACAAAAAACAAAAAAATATTAGCTTAAAAAAATTTCAGTTTTCATTTACTTTGCATTGCTTTTATAACTAGATTATATGAAGAATAATAAAGAAGTTGTCATTTTTTTGGTACTCTATGGTTACATTTTATTTGGCATATCATATTTGACATTGTTGGGGACACTTCTATCAAAACTTCAAGTGTTAGAAAGAAAGATTTTTGGTAGTTTTGAGGGGATACTTTAACCCCTAATGACCCACATAGATGTACTTTGGAAATGGGCCACAACTACCAAGAATTTGAGCAATTTGTTACTCATTTTTTATTGAGATTGGATGGAATGTAAGTAACTTCAGATAATTAGACCGCACAATCTAATAGATATTTGAGTTTGAAGTTTTATTTGGGCAATGGAAAATATGACAACGCACTTTGAAGGAGCATGTCTTAGTGAGAATATTTGAAATGATGACCTTTTTATTTGCAACAAAAGACAAGGGAGTTGAAAATGTACATGTAAAATTTCACAACACTTTGAGCATTTTTCAATTCATGGTAGAGCTTGCAATGTACAATGGTCAAAGAAATGAAAGTAATGTTTGCAAGTAAATTAAAACAAGAATAGGACATTTATCTTCTCCTCAAGTTCTTTGGATTTGTCATTTTAAAAGGAGATCTTCCATTTTTGAGGTGGACAACATTTGCATTGGTTGATTGGCTTCTTAGTCCATGCCCAAAACAAAATTTGAAAAATGAGTTGTGAATTATACTATACCATTCAACATCAAAATAATTCCACATGGCAAAGTTTAACTTGAAATTTTAGAAAACTATAGCCATTGAATTTTTGACGTAGTCTACTTATTAAAAATAATTTTTATTTAAAAGAAATTTAAATTTGATAAAGGACAATTCAAAATTCAGAAAGGAGGGGAATTCCCTGAAAATTCTCACTTTGGTCATTAAGTTGAAATCAACACCCTTTTTGTTTGTGACTTGGTGTATATATGCTCTTTAGAATTACAAGTGATATTAAGTGAAAGAATACAAGATGTGATATTAAAAAGGTTAACGTGTTATTGTCTAGGGATGAACACAATGTTCACACTAAATCATTAATGTCATGATCTTAGATGGGATGCCATGAACTTTGATGGAGGAATTCATTGATGGAGGAATTTATTCATGATAAAATGTACAATAGTGCATAATCAAAGATTCATACATCTAAATGATGAATTTGTGCACTAGAATTCAACAACTCCATTTGGATTATAAGTACATTGGAGTTAGATAGCTCTTAGATAAAGACAAATGTATTGGAACTTACAGTTAGACAACTCCAAGTCAAAAATCAAGATTCAAATTAAGATACAAAGTCATATTATTTAATTTTAGAATACTTCTAAGAATGACTAGATTTTTTACTTTAAGAGTTGATTTTTGATAAAATCGAGAGTAGAAAGTTAAAAGTAGGAAAAGAAGTCCTACATATCTTAAAAACTAATAATCTAGAATTTCTATTATTGATAATCTCTATTATATAAGACAGGGTTTGGAGATGAGGAGAACTTGCTTGAAAATTGATCTCTTTTTAAGGTTAGGTGGTAAGAATTCCTTGAAAAAACATTCTTACTAATACAATTTTTTTGTGTGTTTAATTGGCATCAATTGTGGTTGGATGCTTGGGTGAAGTTTGCAAAAAATTTCATCTCCTAGATGAAAAATAGTCAAGGAGTCCATCTTCTCCGCTGCCAAGCTCTAAAACCTAGCTTTCCTTCTCCGCTCCCACTTGTAGATGTTGGTATTCTTTCCACTTGCTAGTTAGCTTTGAGTGAGCAACTCAACTTCCTAGGATGTTTCCTTGTTCACCTGCCCTTCCTCTGCCCTCTCCTAACCTTCTACATCTTGCATTTCCCACCTCAATTAGACCTTGTTTGATCAAATGCCACATAGAGATGTGGAATTGATCTAAGTGAAGGACGAACGTCTATCTTTCAATACTCTCTATGGATATTACATCTTGTCCTTGGTTTCTCTATGAATTTGTGGTCGATTGTACGATTTGGCTTCTAGATCTTATAGTGAATTGAGTACTGAGAAGTCTACTTAATTAGTCATCCCATTTTTGGTCAAGTTGCGCTCTAGTGAGTGCGTTGTACAACTTACTACAAGTTCAAGACCTTTTGACATTGGAGTGTACTTTTGTGATTGTGCTTTTGATAATCGAGACTTGCCCATATATGTAGGGCTTGCAAGATCAACCTAATTTGTCAGTTTAGTTTTGCTTTTCTTTTACCACTACAAAAGAATGAATATTGCAAATATATGACTAGGAATGATTGGTGACTGCTCACAATTATATTCTTGAAGGCCAACACTTTAGAGAGAAATATGACTGCTAGTCATTCTTGGACCTTATACTTCACAGGTTTGTACTATACACTTGTTGAGAACACCAAAGTACTTCATAGGAAACATATTTAGAGAACGTTGAATCATATTGCCAGTCGTATTTTCATAATAGTGACATTTTTTTCTTTTTAGACAAATCAAGAAAAATATGGGAGTCCAAAAAAATTATGGACAAGCCATTGTTTAGGATTTTGAAATTTAGTCACCATTTTTTTAGGATTTAAAAATCCTAGTTATCACCTCTTTTGGTTCTTCTTGCTCTTACTTCTTGTTGCTTCTTCTGTTTTGCTTCTTAGTTGTTGACTTTTGTTGCTTTTTAGTTCATTTTTCTAGTTTTTTCTTGTTGCATCTAAATTCTTTTTTTACTTGCATTTTAACTTTTTTTTTTTTTTTTCTTCTTGTTGCTTTTTAGTTTTTGCTTCTTATTTCTTCTTATTGCATCTTAACTCTCATTTTTTTTGTTGCCTCTTAGTTGTTGCTTTTTGTTGTTTTTTGTTGCATCTTAACTCTTGTTTGTTGTTATCTCTTAGCACTTGCCGCTTTTTTCTTTTTGTTTTTTTCATCATCATTTTTATTCTTCCTACCCTAAACTTGTGCTACATATTTTTTGTTGTTGTAAGCTTTTGAAGGTTGAACTTTCATGTTCATTCAATAAAGATTATCTTTTCATTTCTTTAATTGTACATGTAACACTACTAGAAAATTCAGTTTTTTTGTTGATTTGGTCACATTGATTTGGTTCACTTTTCTCTTGATTTTTGTCCAAAAATAAAGTGAACCAAATCAACACGACCAAATCAACAAAAAAATTGAATTTTCTAGTAGTGTAAGCATTGAAAGTTGAAACAAAGTTGTTGAAAGTTACTTGCAACCCAATAGAGTCATCTTCACATTATTGTAAGGAATATAGGTACTATCGGATTGTGTGAAAGATTCATTGTGATATATATGTTTTGTTTTGGTGACTAATAAATGTCAATGAAAAGAGTCACATTCTTTCTCGCATTCTCACTCTCCAATATGATTGTCTAAAATCACATGTATTCATTTTGAACTACATGAAGTCTTTTATTTAGCTGTTAAATCATCTTAATGTATGAGTGCAATGTGTCATATTCATTTAAAATACTCTAAATATGTGATTGTAGTTTGTAATTGAAGCTATTTTGAACCTTGGTCACCCCAATCACAAACCAATGAAACCACATACAAATTTTAAAAATGTGACTTTAAATCATTCAAAATATCACTTTCTTGAGTTACATTTCATAATATGTATATTGGCCAAAATATAACTAGCTAGAGTCATATAATGCTCATAGTTATGCATGTCAAAACAAGACACAATTAGTTATAAAATTACTAATGAGATCCACATGAACTATTATATTAACAAAAAATATGACTCACAAGAGTCATATTCCACATCAATAAAGAATATGACTCACGAGATTCATATTCTACATCATTCAAAAACTTGACTCATGAGAGTCATTTCCCAAATCAACAAAAAATATGAGTCACAAAAGTCATATTCCACGTCAACCAAAAATATGACTATATAGAGTCATATGCCACGTAGGATTTTCTTACTTTGCTTGGGTAGCTCAAGAAAAAGTCAAGTCCCCAAGGATAGTCAATGTATATGCCTCATTAGCAAAATATGGCTAATTATATCCTTCAACCCATATAAATGCAAATATGACTGATGTCCGAAGCAACTTGTCAATAATGACTAAACCTAGTCATATTGCGAATCATCTACAGTGCTTTGTGCATAAGTCATATTTTTCTATTTCATGACTCATTGCAATTATATTTTGTAGTTATAAAACATTGAACCCATATTTAACTATTTATGGACAAATTGACGAATTATAGACAAATTCATAGTCCATAATGACCTTGAAAATAGAATAATATGATTCAAATGATGTAAAAGTGTCGGCTGGCCACCCACACAATGATAAAGAGAATTGCAATACTAACAAAATGCTTTAATGGCAAACAATTCGCTTTGAAAAGACACAGAAAGTAGTGGTTTATTAATTTTGCAAACAAGAGAATGTGATAGCAGAAGAGACGCCTATAACCGTGCAACCGAAGTCCCGGCGAATCCCAATCTATGTCCGATGATTCCATCCCGGAACCAAGACATGTATCGGCATTCAGCCGATAAGACAAGGTGGTTAACGATCGCCGCCATTAGTAAAGACAACAATAATCATACGTGGTCTAAAATTCATGAATCCTCGAGCGCACTAAAGAAAGTAAGTAGGAAATTCGTCCCTAGAGGAGGTTGATATAAATTTATTAATTGAAAAACGAGACATACATATCCGATGCAACTCCCACATGAAAAGAGCACTTTGAAGACGAATGACAAAAAAATATCGTCTACATAATTGCTGTGCTGACGGAAGTTAATTTTGTCGGCGGGCAGCCGATACATATTGTACATATCAAAGTCTATACTGAATAGATTTCAGAATTGAAGCTATAGCCGACATAGTGCCGAAAATGAGAAAAACCAATGTGCAGAACCGTGAAATCATCCCGAAAGAAGATTATCCTATTCATAGAACATAATGATCAGTATGCAGAGCAGTCAGTCGTATCGGCTGGCAGCTGACAGCTGCACCGGAGTCTCGTATCCGAGAAGCGGAGTGATGATGCAAGACCACCATGATTCGAAAGTGTCGTATCGGCTGGCAGCCGATAGGATAGAGAAGCGTGGTGGGGTTAATCATCTCCCTCATCGTCTGCATCTTTGTCCACAGTTGCACCTGATGCCTCTAAATTTGCAATCGCAGCAGCAACCGAGGCCTCCGGGATAACATGAGACGTAGGAGGTCCTTTCTTTGCATGCGAGGGCATTCTATGTGAGTACAAGACAATGTTGACATGAACCATCTGCGGTAGACAGAGTTCCTTGTGCCACCTCCGAGTCCAGCATTCCCTCGCCACAAGCGTTTTTCCCTCCTTCTTGGCTTTCATTGGAGTCCACCACTCTATCTTGAAATTCCCATACGTTGGCCCTGGAGTCATGTCCACACATTCGAGTACCCTACCCAGCCAAACCGGCAGGTAATTGTTTTGACATGGTCAGCAAAGAACAAAGTCTCCTAGCAGGACATCCTTGAATGGATTGAACGTCAACCTTGGTCTGTCCTTGGCAGGTCCGCAGTATGGAGTTGGCTCAGATTCGTCCTCCGGCGTGGTGTCCACTGGATTATTTGGATCCGCCCCGTCCTATGTGAAAGCAGTTCCATGATCCCTTGTCTAGTCAGAGAGCGGCCACAATCCCTCTTGAAACAATGCTGGAGTTTGTGGCAATGGCGAGTTAATCTTCGATAGAATTCTTTCCCAGTAAGCAACGCAACTTGCCATCTCCTCTGCATATCGCTTGTTTCTTGCCATTCCCAATTTCCAGAATTCAATGTACTTAGCGATTCCATTTTTGATGAAGGATTGTTTTTCATTGCATTCAGTAGCCCTGGCGACTTCTTTCTCTGCATTTCGTCTTCTAGGATTAATGTCCACATTTCCCCAGAGTGCCTTGAATGGCACCGGTTGTGGGTCCCCCTGTGGAATGTTGGGTCTCCCATCTTTGTCCGCGGTCCACATTTTGACGGGTGGCCTTGGAGGCAGCCATGATGAGTCCGTGGTCCTTATTTTGTACCTCATGACCGGCCATCCACGATCATCTCCAACCTCGACGACGTAGAATTTGAAGAGGTGTTTGTCTCCTAGCCCGATGATCTTGTTCACCCCATCATGATGGAAGCCCTTGAGGAATGATTTGAAGTCCGCCACTTCCTGCATGAACTCCGGAATGAAGGCAACAGTCTTCTGTGAATCCATGAACGCCTTCATGAGATCAACAAGCACGTAGGTGTTTTTCCTTTTAATTAGTTTCGAGAGATAACTGAAGTGCGCGTCGATGTCTTCGTGCGTGTGCCCGACAATGAGAAACCCGACAGTAACTTCTTTGAAAATTCGCTTGGCAATGAGCAATGAGCAGAAAGCCATGAGGAACCTATTTTTATTGTCTTTTGCGGAGTTGTCAAGTTGCAAGAATAGTTTCCTAGGAAGTGGAACATGAGGTCGTCCTGTTTGTGGAGTGTTCGTAACATTCCCTGCGGCCTCAGGAACGGAGGAGTTGCATCTCGATTTCCCATGGAGCAGAGCCTCGAAGAAGCTATTTTGTGGCGGAGTGGAGAAGAGTATCTTGGATTCCCTAACAGGTGGCCTCTCGAGAGCTCTGAGTACCCTGCACAACGACGATATAGTGAAATTTGAATCCCCCGGCCAGAGTGATGTGGAGTAATGAGCATATGCGCCATCTCCATGTCCATGTGTGAACATGCCGATACATGAGATTGGAATCTGCCCTAGCCCAACGGTGGCTTTGGTGATGCGCTGCATCCTCGGAATCACAGTCTTTGTGGTGTCCATTTTGTCATGAATAATGCAAAGGAACTCTGATGGATTTTGCACCGACTGTGTAGTCCATCCACTATATACATTCCTACAAGCGCGTTGGTAATTGAGATGTTTCTCTCTGTCCTCAACTAGGGCTTGCCACTCATCGCAACCTCTCGGATACTTCGCAATGAACTCAACTAGGAAGTCGCATTCTGTGCATTTCGAGAAATTGCTCCCCACTGCCTTGACCTCTACGTTTTTGAAATGCGCTTTCCTGAGGCGGCTGATTGCAGACTGCGAGACTGGCTTCATATTACATATACCATTGACCTGTTTGACATAGCTCGTTGAATAAGTTTTCGAGAGTGGCTAAACAGTTCTATCGGCCGCCAACCGACAGAGTTGCAACAGACGGACGAATAAGAAAAGTGATCTATGACTGAAGCGCATGGTAAAGGAATTTGTAGGCAGAAAATGATTGTATCGGCTGGCAGCCGACATGAGGAGCTATGTATTGAATAAGCAGAGGCAAATAATAAACTTACATAATTAACTTGTTCGCGCATGTGATCCCAATTCATAGCAGAGGGGACGACCTTGAGGTTGTCTACGCGTTTATTTCCAACCAATCTAAACTCGTTGGGCATCTGGTCCGCGTTTTCGTTGATGATCGTCATGAGAGTTGCTTGAGCCTGAACTGTTTGCGGCCTTGGTCTTCGAGCCCCTGCATTTCCATGCGATCCGCTAACAGATCCTCCAACGGCCGCAGCCTTGTAGACATGATAGGCCGACCTCGAGACCCCGTGAATGATATACCAAGCGTTCTCGCAGACGTCTGTGTTTGCAAGAGTAATGAATTTTTTTCCAGGAATAACACCTGTATGAAATTGACTCTGCACCGCATATGCCATCTCCCTCTTGGTCTCAAATGTGCAAGCAAAGAACTTCCGTCGTATATTTCTGGTGTCCTCCCAGGGAAACGTCTGGCAACATCTGAGCTTGCAGCACGTCTGCGAGCTGACCTTGCGTATGTCCATGTCCGAGGTCTTCAACTGTAGTTTGGACAAGCTTTCGGTATTCCTGGGAATGACCTTTCTGCGCACTGACCGGTATGGATTCTTCGGTACTCCCTGCATTCCATTGTCGTCGGACACATTCAAGAGAGCAGCCTCCGAGCATAGCGTGACAATTTCAGAGAGTAGCCTTCCTCCTTCCAATCTTGCATGTGATAACCTCCAGCGCATGGTTGTCATTTGCAGTGCCTCATTGTCCGATACGAACATGACTTTGACATCCGAATCTCCGAGGACGTCATCGTCGCAGGCTTCATTTGGCAGGCAGACTTGAATAATCGCTCTTCCGAATAACGAGAAGTCGTCATTGAGAAGTTCACAATATTGGTTTCTCCATAGAGGTCTATCCGGGATTGGGAGCCCGGACTGCAATCCATCCGAGTTATAGCTGATATTTCCACTTCCCATATTTTTCCTAGACGCATACGCATGAACGAAGCTGTCCGCAGCGCTTGTTTCGGACCCGCCCTCGCCGGAGGTACTGTGACCATGAACATTGGGAGGATCATCATCGTACCCGCGGCTGTCATCGTCCGTGGAGTAGAGCCTATCCTCTCGATCGTCCTCGTCTGATGCATTGTCAGGAATGGGTCCTTGAGCCGGCTCTCGAAACTCCTCCGGCGGATCGTTGGAGCTACCTCCACTTTTGCATTTCGCAAGCAGTTGTGGCTACATCATACGGGTCTCTGGTGAACCTATCGGCTGGCGGCCGACATTCCTGCTGGACGCATTAGAGGTCTCGATCGGTCTGACTTTGTAACCACTCCAGAGTATTCTGTATCCAACACAGCATTTGAGTGTCATGAATTTCGGAATTTCGCAGTAGGCAATGTGATCCTTGAAGTCGTCGACGACCTGCAGAAGTTTGACAACAAGGAAGAAGCTGTGCGGAACGCGGAAGCCTTCCCAGAATCCCTTGGGAGAGCACTCTACAATTGTTCCCACTCCAGCATATACCAGTTCCGGGCCCACAGTTTGTAGGAGTGCAACATCCATATTCACAGTAAGTGATAGGAATTGTTGAATTGATTTTTCATCCTTGTTGACCTATATCGGCTGCCGGCCGACCAGAGCGCATGCAGACCCATCCGCTTCAGCGTAGGGATACATGTTGTCTGCCTCCCAAATGATTGACCTTCCTGGGCAGTGTCTGAGGAAGACCAAGTCTCCCTCAGGAAACGGAATAGGCATGTCCAGATTTTGTGGAACATCTAGGACATGAATGCGCACGAGGTAGGGATCGCGGTTCACCACCCCTTCTACGACCGCCCTTCCAGCGTAATAGAGTCCTTCGAGGGTAAGGGCAACCACTACACCCTTCCCTATTTTTAGTCTCCCGGAGCCACCGTTTTTAGTAAATGCTTCTATAGGACTCACGTCCAAACCCATATCATCAGATCCACTCATGACGTAGAATTGGCGACAACGCCTACAATATCTGTGCTAACCCTTCTCTCGGAAACCGAGCCACTTTATCCAGGGTTGTTCGCTGCGACAGCGCGACAGACAGACGTCGCACGACGTCTAGTAGACCCCGCGTGACGTCACGAAAAGTCAAATTTACCTTTGACTTTACAGGAAATTACCCCCCTCCAGGTGGATGCCACATGGCATCCACTTGGCAAACTGGAGGGCGCGTACGGGTAGGAGACTACGGGTAGGGGCGACTGCGGGTGGGCGACTGCGGATTTCTGAGGGAGACCGCGGGTGGGCGATTGCGGGTTTGGCAGGGAGACCACGGGTTCAGGAAGTGTTCTTGGGTGGGCGACCGCGGGTGCGCAAAAGGTACCTAGACCCGGTGGTGGACCTGAAGTCGCCCAATTTGGACCCGCTGTCGCCCTCTCGAGACCCGCTGTCGCCCTACCCAGACCCGCAGTCGCCCTACCCTAACCTGCAGTCGCCCTACCCAGACCCGCAGTCACTGGATACGCAGTTGCCCTATCCGTACTCGCCCCCCTAGACCGAAGTCACTCGCCCTATATAGCTAGTAGCCCATCATCATGCTATCACCTTCATTTTCCATTGAGGCTTTCTATCTTGCAACCTTTGTTGGCTGCATGCGTGACCCTTTTGGATAATATATATACTATTTTTTGCTATCATTTGGTTCTTAGAATTTTGCGACGTCCGCAAATCTCATGGCAACTGGAGGTAGCAGTGATGGATCCCTTCCGGTTTTTTCCACTGTACGCACTTCTGGTGCAATTAGGAAGGCTGCCAAAGACAAGACTAGAAAAAGGAGGGGTAACATTCACAAGAAGCGATGGCATGTGTTAAACAATGATAACCACCTAGCTTTCAAAGAGTGGAACGAGGAGCCAGAGCCTTGGAGTATGCAGGTGTGCGAAGACTACATTGAATGGTGTCACATCGGGAAGTTCTTTCCGGCATGGCGCCATCATCACAACCGACACAATAACAAGGCAAATTTGAAGTATTGTGAAAATCCAGCTTTCATACAAAGGTGTTTAGAATTGTGGCAGGTCCTCTACAAAACCCCTTTTGTAGATAGGAATGAGGCCCCTTTGTTCATTGCTAGAGGTGCCTATGCTGAGGTCGCCTTGAACAAACAAGTTGACTGGACCACGATCAAAGAAAGTACCTACGTGGAGCGTCCAGAAGTTGGAATAATTCCAAGAGGGGTTCTCAAATTTCCGGAGGGTGGACTTGGGCCTTTTCGAAGTGATCCACAAAACAAAGAAACTCAAGAGGTGGACACGGAAGAATCAGAAGAGGATAATGATTCAGATGGCACACGGATTCCTAAGCTTGTACGAGTGAAGGAGCAGATTATCACCCCCGTCCAAGTTCCAGTTCCAGTTCCAGTTCCAGTTCCAGATCCAAATGTTCAAGCCGCTTCATCATCGCGGGGAAAGAAGATGAAACATCCTGCCAAGGTGCGACGGTCCACCACGAAAATTAGATTGGCATCAGCCTCAACCACAATTGTGACTCCAATCTTGCCACCACAAGACGCCAGCAACGTCTTCGACTTTGCTTTAAGTGACGACTCGCCCGTATGTGCCACAAGTCACATTCCCATTCCACAGTCTGAATCTAATGTTGTTCACAATGCGATGACGTTGGCGAAGGCTCTCGACCTCTTGAAGACCAAGGATGCACAAATTGCAACCTTAGAAGGTGATGTGAAGAAATGGCGGTCTACATGTGAACAAAAAAATGCTCTCATTTCTCAACAATCCAAAGAATTACAAGGCCTTCGAGAAAAAGAGCGTCAGACTTTCACATTGTCGGACATGGACGAAACCTTTGTTGAGCAGGATCCACATCACTTGGACAAGCTTGTTGGGGACCTCACCAGTGATGTCATTCACCTTTCTCCCCCTGCCAAGCGTACGAAGCGTTCTTCAATTCTTCCAATGGCACCACTTCCGTTCGTCTCAAGAGATTCTAGCAATCCGCACGTTGATGGTTTGCAAGGGACTCAGGATTCACTTTCGTTTCCTGCCATTCCACATCTACAATCATCAAAGGAACTTGATTTGGCTGAGGAAAATAGAATGCTTCGAGAGAAGTTGGCAGTGTTGGCAGCGACATACTATCATTGGAAGGTCGCGTGCATTCTCTCCGTGGATCGATCTCAACAAGTTGCGAAAGAGCTAGACAAAGTTTCGAAGAACTTTGTAGCAAATGCCCCTAAACGAGAGAATGGATTGACATCATGGGCATTGATGGAGGACATGTTTCCGGATAACATGTCCATGCTTGACGTGGCGGAAAAAAATGTCATAGACTGGGCACAAAATGGTTGGGACCATGGAAATCAAATGTCTAGTCACTTCAACGAAAAAGACCAAAGTCTATTGTGGCCAAAGCCAGCTCATTTCGTCTTGGATCATACCAAATGCCCCATATGTCTAGAACAATTTGGGCCAGAAGGAGGATGGGCACTTGGATCATGTACACATGTGTACCATCCTCAGTGTCTCATCACTCAATGTCTGATTAGATGACGATGTGTGATTTGTGCAGCACCATTCCATGATCGCTTGTATACCATGTTCAACTTGATGACTTACATGCCACCTTCTTGGGAACACAATAGAGACACGACGGCAGAGACACGATTTTGGGGACGAGACTTGCTTTGGAGTTGGCGAGAAGGCCTACATGATCAAGAAATGGGAGTTGTTGCCTCACAATTGAATTGGGAAACGGACCCGCGTGAAATTCTAAGAGTGGCATTCAACCTTATGGGAAAAGGAGCTCACAATGCAGGGAAGAGGGCGTTTTTTTTTCAATGCCTTGGTGGATATTTTGATAAGACATCCCAAACCTTCAAGTGGGGTGCTCATCCGGAAGGACACCGTTGGAATTTTGAAGGTGAACAAGGGGCTAATCGTGATGAAAATGCCACTCCAGAAGACTTGAATAGTATGGCTTACCTCGACTCAACATACGGGCCTTATTATCAAAGCCAAGCACTCGATTATCTATTGGAGTTACACTCTCCGCAAACTAAAAGGACACTTGAAGCTCTCAAGAACTCCAATGTCTTGGAATCTATTTTAGAAGCAGATGGACCTGCTTCAAGGACTCGTGCTAAGAAGAAACTCGTTGTTGGAGAGTCCAATGATTATGAACAAGGTGCAACGAGTGGTTCTCAGAACAATCCAATGGACTTGAACTAAATATTTCTATGAGATACTTACTTCAACGGTGGTTCTAGTTAATCGTAGTAGTATACAAGATGTAAGGCCCATAGTATAAGGGCCGTAGTATATCCATACTTGCACACTGTAGTACTCTAGCAAAAGTTAGGGTTAAGATGTTGGCTTCTAAAACTATACCGCCTTGGCTGTGTATTGTACTACTATGCTTATGGACAACAACCTTCTATTGCTTTGGTTTTGAAGGTTTGGGCATACTTATACATTTGTAGCCTAAAATGTAATTGGTGAAATGCAAATACATTTGTTGTAATGCCTCGCACAATGATTCCATACACGGTCCCCACAAAATTGCTATCTTCAAATCTTTTAATGAATTTTTTCCTTTTGGATTTTTTTCTCATACAACATGTTTTGTTTACATGGAAAAATTTGATTCATTCCATTCAGATTTTTTATGATAAAGTTATGGACCATTTTGTTTGGCGGGCAACTTGAGTCTACAGCTTCTTCTTTTAAAAGTTGCTTGTAGGATTTGTTTCTCCAGGCAATTTCTACAATCTAAAAAAAAATTAGGTCCGGTCACATAGTTAACTTCACTTGATAGCACACTCTCACCATTTTCATTTCATTTTAGAGATATTCATTATTTAAATTCTACAACTACATCTTACCTACTTCTACTCAACAATTT
The DNA here is from genome assembly GCA_947034895.1 of Rhytidiadelphus loreus. NCBI lineage: Eukaryota > Viridiplantae > Streptophyta > Bryopsida > Hypnales > Hylocomiaceae > Rhytidiadelphus > Rhytidiadelphus loreus. The sequence continues at coordinate 21,975,463 of OX344763.1, forward strand.
CTTAAAGTATCCAAAATTGTTTTTGAAAATTGTTTTTTTCCCACACATAACCATAGGATCTTACACCTTACTAGTATGAGAATGTGTGGAAAAAATTTCAGAATTTTTCATCTTACAGATTGCAACTTTGCAAGATATCCGCATTTAGAGTGAAAAAAACAATTTTTTCAGCACATTGCTAGACTACATTATTTGACTTTTAACATTTTTCACTTTAATTTCTTGCACTACAGAGTTTTGAGCTTTAAACAAATATAGTGGAGAATTGAGTTGAGAGTCTAAATAAAAAAAAGGTTTTCAAAAAAACTTAATTTTCATTCTTAAAAAACTTGTAGAATAGAAGTACATATGAGATTGAATGAAAATCTATTTTCTTTCTAAGATAGAATTAAAATGCACTAATCCCCACGGTCAAATTGTTGTTGCAAGCAAACTAAACCATGTCAAACTTCTTTTCTTGAACAATTGCCAAAATTGCGTTCCTAAATTAATCTTACAAGGTATTTTTCCCACCAGAAGCTCTAATTGCCCAATAAACAAGATTGTCCATAACTTTCTCATAAAATATCCAAATGAAATGAAAAAAAGCTTTCCGGATAGACAAAATTATAATCTATGAGGGAAAAAAACTTAGAAAAATAAATTCAAATGCTTGTCACATTTTTTTGCTGCCCATTCTCCCCTGCTTTGGAGTTTGGACTATATGGGCATAACTTTTGTTCCCGGGCACCGATTGGAAAAAAAGTTATATTACCACAAAGGTAATCGTTTTTTCTATCTTCAAATAAAGTTTCAAAAATTCAGTCCCAAATTTCAGCCCGTAGGTACCATCTCTGACATCCATTCTTGCAAAGACACCAAATTCATAGCCCTCGTATTCAAAATATAATAAAAACATATGTACATTTCAAAAACAAAGGTGTGAATTTCTTTATTCCACAAAACCTTTGGAAAATCAAAAATTGGAAGGCCAAATTGTTTTTTTCTACCACACTAGATCCAACCACTAAGCATTTTTTTCACTATTCACAAAGTCACTTTCTTTGGGCTCCGGTCTCATTCTTTGAAGTTCCGCACGGGTGGCACCTATGCCTTCATAGGCCCACTTGCGCCATTCCTTAAAATAAAGGATGTGGCGCTCCAAGTCCAATATGCCCTCGTGCAACAACTCTTGTTTTTTCTCTAGTAGCTTCACCAAATAAAAAAGCGTTGCTCTTTCTTCTGTATTGCTACCATAATCCGGAGCTAAAGCCAAGATGCCCTCTTTTTTGGCTTCTTTTAAGGCATCATCATAATATTCCATCTCTAGCTCACGTATTTGAAGATTCAAGCTTCTCCTTTCGCTTTGATGGGACCATTTATCACGTTGCAAAAGATCAAGTTTATTTTGAAGCACCGCTAAATCATCGGAAATGTGTGCTCGCCCGTCTTCGATCTTCTTGAAATAATTTACTCTACTTTTGTTTAACTTAGAGTAAATCTTCTCATTTTCAGCAACGGCGTTTTCAGTCGCCTCTAACTCCTTCTTCAACCCATCCACAACAGTTGGATTCATTGGAAGATGTTGTACCTTCTCTTTCAAATTCATAAGATCCGCTACTGTTGAAGTCAAAGCTGCTCGTGCACTTTCGATCTTAGTGCCCAACATCTCCAAATTGTCTTCCGAATCATTGTCACTACTTCCGCTAGACCCAATGTCTGCACCAGAACGGTCCACATTGATCGGTACATGAACATCTTCGCTTTGTTTTTGAATCTTGGACAATGATTGCGGCTCCTCAAGCTTCCTCTTGCCCTTCTTGTCAACTTGAACGTCTTCAGCCGCCTCTTGTTTTTCTTTGCCAATGTCTTCGTCGTCACTCTCAAAAGAATATCCATCGTATTCGTGAGTGTGCTCATCTGAGCTAGAAGTTGAAGACCATTGAACTTGGTCATCATTAACAGCCAACTTGCCAGGCTTTGCCTCTAAAAGCTTCTGATTTGCTTGAAGAATTCCTTCTTCATCCAGCACTATCGGTCTGTCCGGGCGGTCACCGATAGGAAGCTCCTTCAAGGTTGTCCAATCTACCTTTTTCTTCAATTGAACTTCAATGTACACCATTTGCACAAGATAGAAAGAGAAGTTGTCATTTCGATAAGGCTGGGACTCCAAATAGAGTTGCTGCCATACCTCCAAACACCTTCGCTGGAAGACAACACTCTTGCAGTAAGCCAAATTTGCCTTATTAGACTTCACGTGCAAAGGGTGTCGCCAAAACGGGAACAACTTGTTGATGTGGCACCAATCCACATATTTGTTTACAGTTTCATATGTCCAAGGCTCTGGTTCTACTTCCCATCCCAAAAAGGCCTTCATCTTTGGATGCAACAAGATGGGTACACGCTTCTTGCGAGGTTTGCCGCTCCTTTTACGATCCTTGTCACAAACCGCCTTTTTGTTGAGCCGAAGTCGGTATCTTGACATACCGTGTGGCGGTTGAGAGTCCTCGCCCTCCATAACGATCACTTCGTCTCAAAAGTAGCCAACTAAGTACTATGCGGTTTAGGGTTGCAAGCCTAAACCGTAGGTGTAAAAAATGCTAAACGTAATCCTATCACATTTAACATTTACAAAAATACAATGTTCTCGTGAAACACCCTATGTCATCCAAGTGTGAATAAAATGAGCCGTGCAAAGGGACAAAAATCCCCCCCCCCAACTCAAACCCCTAGCTTCTGTGCACGCATTCAGCCACGTCAGCAGGTGAAAGACAGTGCGCAGAATGCCAGGGAAAATTTAATGGCGACTGCGGCTGGAGGAGAACGCTGATGTACCCGAGGTCGCCCTGGGGCGCGTGCGGGTCCTGAAGTGGGGCGAGTGCGGGTCAGCCCAGTGCTCCAGGGCGACCGCGGGTCCAGAAGTGGGGCGACTGCGGGTCAGCGCAAGTGCTCCAGGACGACCGCGGGTCCTAGAGTGGGGCGACTGCGGGTCTGGACAGGTGCTCCAACGCGACCGCGGGTTGAAGGAGCCCGGGCGAGTGGGCGACCGCGGGTCCAGGGCGATTGCGGGTCCTAGGCGACCGCGGGTCCAGGACGACCACGGGTCCACTTTGCGAAGGCGACCGCGGGTCCATTTATTAATGCATGGACTTTTCTTTTCTTTCTTAGTACATGTTTATAGATTGTGATATTTTTTTCCATTTTTCCTTGCGTTGGGAAAGTGGCGATACTAAATGTTACGGAGGGGCTCTAAGCTTCAACATTCATCCACGTACTAGATAGAAAATGTGATACTAAGTATCTAAAATTCTATTTTCATTTACATTGTGGCGATTTCATCGAAGACTTTTCTAGAAGTTGAAGTTTTTCTAGCAATTTCATCCAAAATTTTCCTAAAAAATTCCTATAGCTTATAGCTAGCCTAAATTTTTTGTTGCTTTTGAGCACCAAATCTCAAGGGAAAAAAAAAGGATTGTGAGCTCAATCCCATTTGTGTTGCAAAATTTATGGAATACTAGTTTATACTTTATACTATATTTGGGGAGCCATTAGGGTTGAGGTCGGTTGTGGTACAAATGGATTCCTTATTGATTATCTGAACAAAAGTTAAATCTTTGCAATTGTTTTAGAAGAAGTTCTTGTTAACTAATTTTTTTCTTATTAATTAATTTCATTGTTAATTCTTAATTTTATTGTAAATGACTTATTTCATTGTTAATGACTAATTTTATTGTTAATAACTAATTCAATTGTTAATAACCAATGTTATGATTATTAACCATTGCAATTGTAACAATAATGTCTTTGTAATTGTTTTGACATGAGATGTTCATTATGTATTTTTGGATGTAGACTCAAATTACATACTATGTTACACACACTAATTTTGGTAAATTACATGCCTAATAACTAAATTTCTTGTACGGACACAAATCTATAAATGAAAGTCATTGTTGGACTTATATCATACTCCAACCATCTATGAAAGAATGTGTGTTTTTATCAATTTGGATGACATATACCAAAAAAAAGAATATGGTAGGAAAACATTATGCTACTAGGAATAATATATATGGTAAAACCAGATTTACATTTATTATTGAATTCATCCAAGTTTTCTCGAATTGCGTGTTTAATAAATGACAAAGATTATGGCTACATATCTTTTTTGCAATATCCACTCTTGTTTCATTGTCTCAAAAAAAAAAAAGGGTTGCAAGAAGTCAATGAACTTCCTTTTTCCAAATAAAATAAATAGGAAGAGAGTGAAAAAGGTTAAATAAATAAATAAAAACATCTCTCATCTATTTTGAAATAGGTAAAGTACGAATAAAAAGGAAAAGTCTAAAAAAGTCTAAAATGTATGTTTCCTATATTTGAATTAGAATAAATAGGAAAAAAAACCCAACTTGCTTTTATTTTTGGAAATAGAAAAAATAATTAGAGAATGTAAATGATGTATGACTTACATATTTTTAGGGATTGAAAAAACAACTATTTGAATTCAATGACCATGAAAGTAAAACTCCTTTCAAGTGCATACTAGCACATTTTATTCAAGAAATAATACAAGTCTTCAACATCAATTACCAACTAATTTATTTTTTCATTTTCTTATTTTCCTTGCGTCCATTATATACTACGGAATCAAAAAGGACCAAGAACATTTGAATTCAAAAGTTGTTATACTTTGCATAACAATGTGTAAAACGCCATATTCAATATATACAATTTGACAAATAGCCCATTGAGTAATTGTTTTTCTAAAGACAAGGCGCGTAGCATAAAATTCCTTCATATATTATAGGAAAATATTACAAAGTAAGCAACACATAATTGGCCACCAAGCTCATTGCTTGCACCACTAAACTCTTGCTCTAGACTATCCTATTACAAAGGTGAGTCTCGGAACACCAATTCGGGGGGCATCATGGACCATAGTGGAGACATAAGGGAATTTGTGATCTCTATACACGTTGGTCTCTTCTTTGGGTCAGTGTTCACGAGTTCACGCAACTTCATTCCAAAGTACATTGATCCCTCGCGGTTCTTGAACAAATCCTTGTCCCAATCGTCCATATCACCAATTCTCATCCATTTGGTCAACTTCCCAATAGAATACGAGTCTGACTGTTGCGTATATTTATACCGTTGTTGCATGATCGGTATGCTTGTATCGGAATTTGGAGGTCCATATGCATAAAACAACTCCGGGGCAACCCACCAACGACCTTCTCGGTATTGATCCCTCTCGGCCTCAGATGGCTTTCCAAAATGTGAAGGCACGTTTTCGTCAAAACGACTTGATATTCCAAAATCACAAATTCCAATGTTGATTATGTCGTTTGAATAATCCGGAAAATGCAACATGATGTTCATGGGAGACAAGTCAATGTGTAGCACGCGGCACTTGTACATGAGATTTGTCACATATACTAAAGCCCATGCCAACTTTGCCTTGTGCCTTCGGAAGAGACCAAGTTCTTTTTGTTTCTCTTCAGGAAGTCTTGTGGCTTTTTGCATTTCATGCCAGTCAATGGTTGGTGATACAGAACGATCTAAATGCCTCAACTCATTCAAATGGCCCCCATTCCACCACAAAGTGTACGCTTCATTCGTGCGAGAATGAATGGCAAAAAACTTAATGATGCCAGGGTGGTTCAAGGGGCATGCAAGGGCCTCCATGGATCGTTGCGCTCTCCCCTCACGCGGGTTTATTGCCTTGGATACTTTCCCAGCAAAAGCGATGTAGCTTGGAATTGTATCCATTCCTTCAATGCGTACCTTACGCACTTTTGCATACCCCCCTTCACGTTCAAAAGCACTAAGGGGCACCACTTTCGCCGTATCGGGGATCCACGTGATACACAATCCACCATCTCGTGCAAATGCTGCCTGCACCGCTGCATTTTTCCACTTAAAATCCCTTGCCGAGCCTCTTGCCAATTTCTTCACTGCGTTGGACCACCACTCCATTTTTTGGCGGAATGCCTTGATGTCTTCTGATTCCTCTACTATCGGAAGAAACGGTCAATGTTCCTCCATCAATTTCTTGGTATTGAACATCACCGCTTTCAATGTGTTATCAAGCCATTCAAATAGTCTCGAAGAATATGTCAAGTCAATGTCTGCGAAATCATCGGATCCCTTTAGCTTGGTTAAAATCCGTGCTTGTAAATCGTTTGGCAAGGCCACACTACCAGTTGTAGGACACCTCAAATAGCTTGCCTCCAAGAATTGTACACTTTTCCCTGCGTACCACTGGAGACACGCTTCGTATGCATATCGGGTATAACTCGAGGGAGGATAGTTGGAGTCCTTGTCATGTGCTGACTTTTGCTTCGTGCCCTTCCGTCGCTCTTGACTCCCTCCTTCTTCGTTTTCATTTATAGCTATCGGAACCTCGAAAAAAATTGGATCATCGAGGTCCAGATCCCATAAAGACTTTCTCCTTGTAGTGTTGCCTTCATGTGGAAAAGCCATGTTGTACTTAAAAACAATTCAAAACCGTAGTTCAAAATTCGTAGATTGAAAGGGTAAAAATTCCCCCCCCAATTGAAACCCCAGCCCACGGGCACGCATCCAGCCACCTGAAGGTAGGTGAAAGACAGTGCGCAAGGCTAAAGTAAGGTGAGAATCGGAAGTGGGGCTAACGCTTAAGTACCCGAAGTCGCCTCAGGGCGCGTACGTTTGGGTGACTGCGGGTCGGGAGGGGGCGACTGCGGGTCTGAGGAGGGGCGACTGCGGATCTGAGGAGGGGCGATTGCGGGTCTGAAGACATCGGGAATGGGCGACTGCGAGTTTTTGGAGCGCTGAAATGGGCGACTGCGCATCAAGGGCGACTGCGGATCTGAGGAGGGGCGACTGCGGGTCTGAAGACATCGGGAATGGGCGACTGCGAGTTTTTGGAGCGCTGAAATGGGCGACTGCGGATCGTGGGCGACCGCGGGTACCAACTAAACCATCCCGAAACTTGCACACGCGGTCGCCCACAAAGAAGTCTCTTCGACCCGCAGTCGCCCCCTACACGTAGTCGCCCCACTGGAGATTGAGTTTGCATTTTCCAAAAAATCAGTCTCCCTCCTTGACCTGCAGTCGCCCCCTACGCGCAGTCGCCCTGATTCAAAAGTGTTTTTTGCTTCGTCGATGACCCGCGGTTGCCCCTGACCCGAGGTCGCCCTAAACCAACAACCAATCTGACCCAACACTAATTAGCATCTGCAGCATATTCTAATTGATTTTTCCTTATCTCACATACTAAATTGGTAATAAATGTTAGGCGTCAGTTCATATCAAAGACATAGCAAGGCAATGGAAGAATTATTCTTACAATGTGAAGGGTTTCCCAAACCCTAAACCCTAGACCCTAGACCTTGGAAAACAATAATACAACTTTTATCTAGAATCAAATCCTTAAACCTACATAAAATACTTACACATCCTACTCGAGATGTAGTGTTTTAGACCTAAAACAGAATCATGTCTTTTTTGTCTTGTTGAATTTGTAAACAAAATGGAGGAAGTAACATATGATTAAAGGGAATTAGAAACAATAAGGGAGAGGTCCCAAAAAAAACACCATCTTGTGAATCATGCCCAAATAAATCTAATTACACCTCCCCACTATTAGAATGTACATAAAACTTTCATTTGGAACTTCTTGCCAAAGGAGTGTTGGAGAGCTAATGCAAAACCTAGGATTTGTTTGTCTTGTTGAATTTGTAAACAAAATGGAGGAAGTAACATATGATTAAAGGGAATTAGAAACAATAAGGGAGAGGGGTCCCAAAAAAAAATTAATCTTGTAAAACATGCCCATACCCGCAGTCGCCCTAGAACCCCAAGTCTGATTTTGGAAGTGATCTGGGGACCCGCAGTCGCCCCCTACACGCAGTCGTCCTGATGGAAGGGGGGAGATTGCATTTTCGAAATTTCTGGTGTCTCCCACCTTGACCCGCAGTCGCCCCCTACGCGCAGTCGCCCTGATGGAAGGGGGGAGATTGCATTTTGAAATAGTTAGGTTGCTCCCACCTTGACCCGCAGTCGCCCCTTACGCGCAGTCGCCTTGATGGAAGGGGGGAGATTGCATTTTCGAAATTTTTGGTGTCTCCTACCTTGACCCGCAGTCGCCCCCTACGCGCAGTCGCCCTGATAGAGGGCGGAAAAGTATTTGGTGTCTCCCTCCCCTTCCATATGGGCGACTGCACGTAGGGGGCGACTGCGGGTCAAGGAGTTTGCATTTTCTCCTTGACCTGCAGTCGTCCCCTATGCGCAGTCGCCCTGATGGAGGGGGGATTTTGAAATGTGTTTCCCCCTCGAGGACCCGAGGTCGCCCTCACCCGAGGTCGCCCTTGAAAGACGCGAGGGATCCTTAGACCGGACCCGCGGTCGCCCCATGTGCTGTCGCCCTAGTATCCGTGTTAGAGTTAGCGCATGCATCCTTGGCGACCGCGGGTATTTCATGGGCTGTTCCAGCCTGTGGTCCATAATTTTCATAACTGCGCCTTGTAGTTCATCTACCTTGTAGTGGCTGAATGTGGGCCCAATGTTGTGGAGGTCTCGTGGTTTTTTTGGTTTCCCACAAACAGCCAACAATACAACAGACACTTCTTGTATACTTCAATGAACCCAAAATCTTTTCCATTAGTTTAGGATAGTGAGAATATCAAAGCCATTTGATGTAGAGGGCCTTGAAACGGCAATTGCATTCATTGTGGCAAAGTTGTTTAATAATAAGGATGCACACACAAATGGGTGTGAAGTCACCGAAAAAGGGTACACTAAATTCACATTTAAAACAATTAGCAATTCAAATGAAAATGATTCATTTGGTTCTTCATTGAATCTCTTTCATTTTGGGGTGTTATAGTAACGTAGGGGGGCCTCAATTGTTATGTAGCCTATTCAAATTTAATCTTCTTGCATTGCTAATGATTAGTTATTTGGCTCCTTACAGGCTTAATGGCAGGTGTTCAATTTAGCAAGTGCTCAGAGGAAGTCATAATTATTCTCGACCATGAATATTTCCGGTAAAAATTTGTTTAGTTTGTCTTTGACTTCCTTATTGTCATCCACTTGTATTGTAGACAATGTCTTTTTAATAGGTGGGAGAATCACCATGACAATCACTATTCTATTGGAATTGATTTGTGATCTTTGAAATAGGATTAAGGACTTTTGGAAAGGCTACAAATTGTATTGCTTTGCTCATTATGGCCAATGCAATGAGTCCAAAGGCCATTTCCAAGCCAGCAAAATGGGTGAGTAAAATATTGCCCTTCATTTTGTATAGGTGATTTGAATCCTTGAATAATGAAATGAACATGTATTAATGAACATTTCTAGTTGGATAGTTGGTGGTGGACATTTCATCTCACTATTAGTGCTTATTTGCTGCAGGACGAGTGATGTGTTTGATACAAAACACACGCGATATTGCTTGGGGAGCCAAATTTGATGAGGCCATTAGGGAGGGGTGGGCCATGATAGAAGAATATGTGTGGGTTCGGCAAGGAAAAGATTGCACAAACCTTAGGTTCGGTTGTTCTAGTATAGAACTTGTATTATAAGATTATATGCTAAAAATACCCATATGTAGTTGTTATGTTTTAATATTCATTGATATGAGGGGCGGGAGATGCAAGGTTTTATTAGAAGAATTTGAGGATGTCGAGAAACTTTCCGAGTCTGAGAATGGATGCTTGTTGTTACAACTCATTAAGGTTAGTGCAATACCACAATACGAGTTAATATACTTGCTAGGTTAGTATTGTTTGTACCCCATTCTGTGAATATCATATGTACTAATGACAATTCCACCTTAGGATGATGAGCACGGGACGTAACGTGCATTTATACAATCTCTGAGCGTTCAAATCAACACCACGGATATCTTTGAGCAGACCAATAATAGGTTAAACCAAGCTCGCGCAAACTTGGACAACCTTGTGCCACGGGCAAATCGTTCGTGACTAGAGACATTGTTGTGGTGCATCAAATGGCAACCTTGTACCATGGCATAAGACCCTATTTTGATTTTTGAGTTGGGATCATAAAAAGAAATAAGTTATTTATGAAGATAATAGTACTAAAGTCATGCTAGACATGTGAAATAGCAATGTGCTTGACAAAGAACTTCATTTTACATTTCTATACTATGATTTTGCTAAACAATGCATGGATTGTTTATCTCAAATGGATGATCATATTTTGCTAAACAGTCCATGGTATATGAATGTTTAATTGATTAGTGCCCAATACTTTAATGGTTTACATATGTGACCCCTCCCAAAAAATATATACCCATAAATGTGACCCTCCCAATAAAATATATACCCATAAATGTTGTGGCTTGTTATTCTTGGTTCACAAGTTTGAAATCCGCAAATATTGAAAATGTACAAATGTATGCCCTTGATTTAATCCCTTTGTTTGTAAATATGATGGCTACACTTTTAATTAATATGAAACAAGTTTTATTGTTTGGATACCTATGAATGTATAGATAAATAAAATTTGAACAAAACCATGAAATCAGCTGGGAAATAGCTATGACAATTAATTGTGACAATTAGTTCCCAACTACACCTTCACGGTGCTTGATGAAGCACATGATGAAAGTTATATGGGAGCTCATGCTGTCACACCCAATCCTTATGAGATATTTGAACAACCATCTTACTACACCTATCCTATGCATTGTATAATTGATTATATTGAGTTTTGTTCTCTCACGCAATTTATAATGTGTCAATCACACTTGACCATAAATGAATAAAAGGTATTTATCCCTCAATTCCCAAACCCCTTCTTTTGGAGCTCTCCGAAAGTGGTCTACATTGATCAAGAATCCCACATTCTTCACAGTTGGATCTTGTTTTACAATGGATTCACCATACAAATTCAAACTAAACATAATAGAGATTGCATTGGAAAATAAAACGCAACCATGTGAATCATGGATGGTAAATTTCTTATGTTTGATTATTTTCTTATTGAAATTGCAGAAGTGATGTTAGGGTGGGAATCCTCTTTTTGCATGTCAAATCTAATAAGTTGCAACAATAATTAATAAAATGGCTAAAGATGCATAACCCAAATTTTCAAATAAAAGATGAAAAGGTGCAATACATTTTTATGAAGTGCATTGGTAACTAAAATTTATGTCCACAATTTTGTGTAAGAGAACTTCAAAGTGAAAGTCTTAGAGGTTCAGAAATTCAAAATCCCGCCCTGTACCCGCAGTCGCCCACCCGCGGTCGCCCCACTGTAGGGGTCCAGAAATTACTCTATGGTGCCCCACACGCGGTCGCCCATCCTCAGTAGCCCCAGACCCGCAGTCGCCCTACCTGTAGTCGCCCTACCCGCAGTCGCCCTACCCGCGGTCGCTCTCAAACCTGCACGCGCCCCTTCCCGCACTCGCCCCAGGGCGATTGCGGGTTAATTAGCTGTCTCCCCACTCGACTTCGCCACTTTCCCTTCTTGCTGCGTACTGCCTTTCACCTACTTTACAGTGGCTGATTGCGTGCCCGGGAGCTTGGGTTTTGAGTTTCACTTACATGTGGCTCATGTTCTTGATTTTACTCCATCACTCACTAATCGCTAGATAATACTTTGCGGTTTAGGGTTAAGTTTAGATTCCTTGCCCCAAATCTCAAGAGCATCTCCAATGGCGGACCACAAGAAGAAGACCAAGGCAAAAGGAGCCATGCACCCTAGGCAACGACGCATCCTTTTGGACCCAGCGTGTGTGGCCTACCGAGGTTGGGATCGAATTACGGGCCACTGGACCGCCAAGACTTGTAAGTCCTTCGTGGGGTGGTGCCACATCGACAAGTTATTCCCCTATCATCGGCACTACATGAATCGGCGCAACAATATGGCCAATTTGCATCCATGCCGTAATGATGCATTTGTGCAACGTTGTATCGAAATTTATCGATACTTGTATGGCACATATTCAGTGCCCAGGAGCGAAGTCCCGTATTTCATATGTGCAATGGTGTATGTGGAACTCATTTTGTTTCGAAGCGTGGATTGGAGTTCAATCAAGGGAGTGAAGCATGCTCACCTTCCACCGACAAAAGACATCCCAAGGGCGGCTCTATCTGCCAATCCACGTGAAGGGCTAGGCCAGAAGAAAAACTTGAAGGAGGGAGTGCCCGATGAGCAGTTTCATTGGATGTCATCTGATTCATCTTCGGGAGAGGAAGACAACCTTGGTGAAGACCCTCCAATACAGCCCCAAAACATGGCGATGGTGGCTTCTACTTCACAAAATTTACCTCCCCCGAGAATGGAAGAAGAGGGTGAACCAGCTAGGCAACCACAAAATCTTGATATTTTGCCTCTTGCTATGGTGAATCCGATTACAGTCCCTCGCACTGAAGAAGACGAAGTTTTGCAGTATGTGTTTGCATGCATGCAAGAAGCAGAAGATGATGTTTTTTGGACAGAGATGGAAACAGAAGAAGATGTAAAGCCTTCTTTGTTCCAATTGGATTGTGTTGATGACATGTACCGAAGTGAGGAATTTGTTGAAGATGGAACTGTCCCTGACACAGTAATGTTGGACACCAAAGTTGTTTACAAAGCTCAACTCAAGAAGCTTCTAAATGAGTTGGATGAAAAGCATCTAGAATGTGAGAAGCTTCGCAATCAAGAAACGCAAACTTTGAGTGGAGATATTGTAAATAGCTTACGTGCTGAACTTGAAAGTCGGCAAGTTCTTTTGTCAACACAAATAACAAAGATTTTAGACTTGGAAGCATTTTACCTTAGATTCTCTTCTCGGCATCCTGGAGGATCTAGTTCTTCTAGCAATGAGTTTGCGAAATCACGGCTTGCCAAAATTATGGAAGCATGCAAGTTGGAGGAAGATCAGATAGACTTGGAGAAGCGAGGGGTGGAAGAAGCACGATCAAGATTAAATTCTTTGAAAGCATTAAAGGACAAAGCCCCCCTTGATCGTGTTGTAGAAATGTGTGGTTGGAAAGACGTGGCTACTAAACAAGCATTGTCTCTTACGGAAGTAGTTGACTTGAAAAAGAAGCTTGGGGTTTCTTTGTCATTGGATCCAAAATTGGAAGAACATCGGGATGCACTGAAGGCGCTTTTGAAGTTCCAAAAATCATACAAGCAATTTTGGTTGGAAAAGAAGTTGGGGAAGGATGACCGATACCTTAGGAATTTGCAGTTGGAAGGTAGGAAAGTCTTGTATGAGATGGAACGTGAGGCTCATGACCGCAAAGAAAAGGCCAAAATGGATGTTGAATGATTTTCATTTTTAGCACATTTTTGAGGACTATGTATATTCCATCTTATGTATATATAAAAGGATATTATCCATTTTGAACATTCCAATGCAAGCACTTTGAATTCTATGTAGTTCCTTGACAAGAGTACATAAATATAGATATGAATTTTTGGTTATTTATGTTTGCAATGTTGTGAATACTTGAATATTCTAGGAATTTTGGTAGGAAAATGACCTTGGGAGTTCGGACTTTCGGAATTAAAAGAGAATTAAAAAAAAAAGGAAAATTCAAAACTTGCCGGATTGGAAAAGAACTTGTTATTGAAGTTCAGAGCAATTGTCACGGCTAGGGTGAATTGACCTACTCATTGCCACTCCAAGGCAAACACTAGAAATTTTTATTTTCAAGGCTTATTTTTTTTGTGGAAATTCTGAATTCATAGTTTCAATTATAGGCCCCAAATTACCCCAGGGGATGCAAGAATTATCCAAACAAATGGCAGTCGCCCACTTCTGGACCCACTGTCGCCCAATCTTGGACCCGCAGTCGTCCATCACCTGATTGATTTTAGGTTTTTGGACCCGCATTCTCTCATGGGGCGACCGCGGGTCCAAGGAGTTTTCTTGTATAAAGTTCTAGGGGTACCCCTTGTTTTATCACCTTGGCTTCGTTGATAAAACTCTTGTCTTGGACCTTCGAAAGAGGCTTCATGCGGACGTTTAATTTCTTCGGAGGGCAACAACCGTGTTTAGAAGGGTTTACAAGACCACTCTAAGCGGGTTGCTTTGTCATTACATCTTCTATAGTATTAGTGTGATTATTGTAGTCATTTTCTTTGAAGACCCAGTGTTGATCTACTACATGGCTGGACAAGGTGTTGGGAGGGGGGGGACCATGAATGATACGTGGAGGTCCACAAAGGATTGGGACCCTTGGCTAGTACCGTGTACCCCAATTGATAATTCCCCCCATGCTCGAAAATGCGTGTTTTGTGGGTGGAGCAAATCATTTGTACGAAAGAGAGCATTGATTCACTTTGGCTATGACGGCTCGACTACATCGGAGCGTTGTAAGGAGATCCCTAGAATTGTACGAGAAAAGTTTCGGACTGGGGAGGGGCAAGTTCCAAGGTCCATGAGTTACGAAGAGATGTATGATGCACCGACTAGACATGATGCACCAGTTAATGTTGCAGAGTCTATTGTCGCACCTGCGTTGGATGTCGAAGAAGAAGGGTCTCTCAATCCCTTTGAATCAAATGCAAGACCAAATCCTACGCCTGATTCAGTAGATTCTACTGGAACAACGCTTGAGAGAAGGAGGAACATGCCATCTGTTTCTCGGCAAAGAAGCATGGATGAATCATTACAGACGGGCCGCAGACAAGAGTTGGATAGGTTGTGGGCTTCTTTCTTTTACGAGGCGAACATTTCATTTAATGTTGTGCGCCACCCGGCCTTTGTGAATGCTGTTAAACAAACTGCAGTAGCTGGATTCGTGTACCAACCGCCACCGTATAATGCGATTCGCATGAAAATGATAGATGTTAAGAAGGCATCGGTTGAAGCCATGGTCTCGGAGCGGACGAGGGTTTCCATAAGTTAGTATGGAGCGACAATTTGTTCAGATGGTTGGTCCGATACTAATTCGCGGCCGTTACTAAATATGATGTTGGTGTGTCCCGCCGGGGATGTCTTTTGGGGATCAGTGGATAGTACTAGGGAGAAGAAGGATATATCTTATACGACTGAGATGATGGCACGATACATTGAGGAGGTTGGGCCTACCAACGTTGTGCAATTGTGTACGGACAATGCTACAGTCATGACGGGGGCGATGGCAAGGTTGGAAGAAAGGTACCCTCACATTTATAGGCAGGGTTGTGCGGCACACATTTTGGACTTACTCTTAGAAGACTGGGGAAAGGATCAGAGAGTAAAGGAGTTGGTAAAAAAGGCTTCATCAATTGTGAAGTTCATCAAGAAATACCAACATACTTTGGCGTTGTTTCGGAGATTTTCACCAAACAAAGTGTTCAGACTTCCAAGCAAAACACGTTTTGCCACAAATTTCTTGATGATTGATCGTTTGGTAGACTTCAAGCAAGCAGTGCACAACGTGACACTGGATGAGACATACATGACGTTCGAGTTGAGTTTGCAAAACTGCAGAAATGGACATTTCATTATGGGCAAGGCCAAACTTGCAAGGCAAGATATCCGTTCAGAAGAGTTCTGAGTTCAGTGCGACAATTTCTTCCATATGGTAGAGCCCGTGCTGCTTTGTCTTCGTCATTTTGATGGAAAAGTCCCGGCAATGCCGAAAGCTTTAGTAATGATGACAGCCTTGAAGGAGCACATTTATTTTCTCAAGAATGCTCCATTTTTCCTTGATCCAGTGGTGGCAACACGATATGAGAAACAATTTGATGCTCGCTGGAAGTTGATGATTACTGACCTACACTATGCGGGGGCACTACTAAATCCATACTTGAGTGACGTGGAGGCTATTCATAACAATGGCTATGCGAAGGGAGCTTTGAATCGAGTCATACGAAAACTGAGCGTACCATTGAACGTGTCAGTGGTGGAAGCAATGCAGGAGCTAACTCAATTTGAAGAGAAGACAAGTGCATTCGATCCTTTACATGAGGCTCCCGATATCATTGAATGTCAATTATTGCCTCATCAATGGTAGAATCGTGTGGGGGGCAATGCTCTTCCAAAAATTGCAAAGCGAATTCTCGGTTTGACGTGCTCTGCATCTTCGTGTGAAAGGAATTGGAGCATGTATTCCTTTGTGCACAATAAAGTGCGAAACCGCTTGGCCACGACAAAGGCGGAGACATTGGTGTATATCTACGCGAACAGCAAACTTGAACGTCAAAAACGTGGACACAACCCAGCCATTTTTTACGACCAGATGCTTACAGATGGAGACGATGAGGACGAGCGTGATGGGCCTTTGTCTTTAGAGGAAGAAGACGACGTTGTTCCAGATTTTATGAGAGAACGCGAGAACCGCAGGGATGAAGAGGATCGATTGCGCAACAATCCTTGGAATGCAATGGTTAGGCCGCCACATAGTCCTCCACGACCAATATACGGGAATACATTTGATTTTAGTGACGATGGGTATGTTTCTCCGGGAAATTCACCTGTACGCAGTCCACCGCAGAACGTCGTGCACAATATGGATGCAATTTCGCCGGCACATGCATCACTGAGGAGGGAAAGCACCCCTGACAACAACGACGAAGGCGTACCTATTCCCATGGCACCCGTAGAGGAAGAAGCTAGATCTCCAATATCAACTAGTTCGCCTCCAAATATGGCCCACAATTTAAGAAGCAGTGCACAAGTTCCAATGAGAAGCGAACATGAAGAAGAGGCCATCGAAGTCAATGAAGTTGTACACGAGGGAATACCAAATCCCGTTGTATTGAACGCATCTACCCTCGGAACAACTGTTACTACAGATGATGATGATGATGTGCCATTGGCATATGTTATGAATCGAAGTCAGAATGTGCCGTTGAATCCAGAGACGACTACAAATGTGGCAACAGTGAGGAGGTCTATCCCAACCCTTCCAACAAGGCCACCGGTGCGTGGAGGTGCTCTACGGATGATTGATGAAGAGGTTCACAGCTTAGCTCCACAACCCACTCAACCTTCATCCGTGTCTGGCCCTGGCGAATTATCATTAGGAATCCAGAGGCGCAACAGTAGAGGCCAGAAAAGGCGTATTAGGAGGGTTGACGAGAGGGGACCTCGAAACCCTAAACGACCCACTCAAATTGTCCAACGGTGTACCATTGGAGCGGGATGTTCCACCCAGAATGTTGGACAATCAAGTAGAGGAGGGCGACACCCTGCATCCAACATGGATGGAACTACGGATGCGTTGAGGCTCACGAAACGACTTGTGCAAACTGAAGGGTTCAGTGGTGTAGATACAAAAGTTCGAAATCTGAACTCAGAGGTAGAGCGTGAGGTACAAATCGAAGTAGTAACAAGGGAAGATGATGAAATCGAAAGCTCGGGCGACAACAAGAGCAACGAAGAGTCTTACGAAGATACAGACCCTAATGCTGATGAGGTGCCGAGCGATTCCACATTCACGCCTGGTGACTAGAGTACTAGAGAAGTAGACAATAATTATAGTTATAGTTATAGTTATAATTATAGTTATAGTTATAGTTATAATTATAGTTATAAGGTTTTAGCTTATATGTTAGGTAGCAAATCTTTGTAGTTCAAGCTTTGAGCCTTCATCCTGATGTGTAAGGATTTTGTAATGCTTCATCAAGCATATGAGCATATTAGAGTGAGGGACAGATTACCGGTTTTAAAATATATGTTGAGTTCTAATTGGTAGGCAGTTAGGTGATGACTGCAACGAGGTTATAAAAGTGCAATGCAAGTATGGCTACATTTGAAGTCCGCCTCAAAGCAATATCGATGACTAATTAATATAATCGTTGTTGACATTATTATTGTGGCCTTATACTGGGTGAATTTTTGGGATTAGAGAAGTTTGTCCAATTTACATTTCATGGGCTCTATTATTTGCACTTGTAAATTGTAAACCCCAATATAACGTAGCACCTAATTCTGCGCTTATAAAACACTTATGTGACGTGTTACTTCAAAGACTAAATATGCCAAACTGAAATCCTAAACTGAACCTGCGGTCGCCTTGGAACACGCGGTCGCTGTCTACTGCTCTGACCCGCAGTCGCCCTATAACCCGTAGTTGCCTCTACCTGTCGGACCCGCGGTCGCCCTCAGTACTCGAAGCCGCAGTCGCCCCTTCACCCGAAGTCGCCCTAGCGCCCCAGACCCGCAGTCGCCCCTTCACCCGTAGTCGCCTCAATTTTTCTACCCGAGGTTGCCCAAGGTAGACCTGCACGCGCCCACACCCGCAATCGCCCATGCTGGCTGTCCACATCAGTTCCGAAGCCCTGCCACGTAGGCAAAATCTATTTACCATGGGGTAAATTTTTTTACCCCTCCGCGACGTGATGTCAAGTAAACTCGACACTTCGTGACACGCGACGTCAGACGTCATACACGACGCCTAAACCCAAAAATATGTCAGACAAGACAACCCTGGCCGATACCAACTATCGTGTTCTGATTTTTGGGTGCGAAATCGTGCAGGCTACGAAGCTTCACGTTATGGTGCACTTCGTGAATGAGAAAGTATCCTCAAAGCTGCCGCTCATCTTCATCAAGGAGAGTACATGGGTACTTTGGATAGAGGCGTTCGATGCTTGGGAGAATGGTGAACTCATTGGGGACGATGGGATAGTTCCGAATCTCATTGTCAATCGAAAACCCCTCACGCACATCACGAAAACGGATCTCACGCCAACGTTGGGGCTGCGAGACTCAGACCTCTGCGAACTAGTCAGGGATATCGTTGCCCTAGGCGTCAGCATCAAGAATACTACAAAGGCGAAGTCGTCCGGGAAGATGACACTCTTTGACTGGTGCAGAGAGAAAAAGCTGGACAAGGTGGTCATGAATGAAATTATGTGGACCAGGAAGAAGTATCCCCTTCCTTGCAAAGACGCAACTTGGGTCCCATATACTGATGAAGACTGGCAGGAGTTGGCTGACAAGGAGGGCTACTCTGCTGCCGTTGTTCGGAATGTCTGGAAGGATGTCATGAAATTCACGGATGGAAGCAACTGGCTGAAAGGGCTCGTCAACCCCATGAATCCGACAACGGACAAGAGCGTCAATGGGAAGGCGCCGGGGGTCTTCTACACAACTCTCATGAACTACGCCACAATGTCAGTGGCACCGGTGGAGGAAGGAAGTTCGAATGATCTAAGATACGAATGTCGACTAGGACAGACTATCGCGGAGGTGGTGGACATGCTTCGAACAAGGAAGGAGAATGAGGGGCTGTAAGTGGACGACAAGAAGTTCATTATTCTCTTTGGATACAACGATAGTGGAGAAGCCCTAGCGGTGTCGAAAAACGACTTCCTCGACATATCCCTAGCAGCTGAAATACCCGCAGAAGATGATGGGACAGACAGACCGTCAAACGACACATACATTCCCCTCCCAATGCTTTTCATCGGGAACTCACGCTTCCGGGATTCTGTCGCGTCGACATCATATTCCTCAACAGCATCGTGGTACTACCACACCGTGTACTATCAACCGTCAGCTCGTGGCGGCTTCCTTAGGGCGGAGATAGAGGCCAAGCCGATGGTCACACTATCCATCACCTTCCCCAAGCCGGAGGACAGGGCCTCCCTCTTTCCGGTGTTCAAAAGGTTCACCGGGATCTCTAAGGCACCGGAATGGTTTCAGGTCGACGTCAAGGGAGAGGTAGACTGGAATGGCGGAATGTGCGGGGTCAGACATGGGCTTCTCGAGCAACTGATGAAGCCCACCAGGGTTGTCTATCCGGACGTGACGTGGGCTTTTCACGTCCGGATGTCATGACGCGTCCGTCCTGACGCGTCGGTATTGCCGTCAGCCCCAAAAAAAAAAAAAAAAAAAAAATTTTTTTTTTTTTTGACAGCGGATTTGGCACCCTGGAGCAGACCAGTGAACAGCCAGGTCGTCAAAAAGAAAAAAAAAATTTTTTTTTTTTTTTTTGGGACGGCCTGTTCGTCGACCTGGATGGCCAGTCCGTCCACCGTTCAGGTCGACAATCTGACCGTCCAGGGGACGGCCCGACCGTCCCAGTGGACGGACTACCCGTCAAGGTGGACAGACCACCCGTCCAGGTCGACGGACGGACCGTCCAGCGAAAAAAAAAAAAAAAAAAAAAAATTTTTTTTTTTTTTTTTGTAATCCCGACGGACGCCAGGGTTGAATCCTGACGGACGGACAGGACGTGACGGTGACAACCTTGAAGCCCACGTTGAAAGCGAAGGAGGCCACCGTTATCAACATCTGGGGCGGGGGAAACATCACGGAGAT
The DNA here is from genome assembly GCA_947034895.1 of Rhytidiadelphus loreus. Taxonomy (NCBI): domain Eukaryota; kingdom Viridiplantae; phylum Streptophyta; class Bryopsida; order Hypnales; family Hylocomiaceae; genus Rhytidiadelphus; species Rhytidiadelphus loreus. The sequence goes on from OX344763.1 coordinate 21,995,651, forward strand.
CGCTCTGGTAAGTCACTCCACCCTCATCTCAAAAGGAATTCACATCATTCATGCCATTCATTTGTGTCGGCTGGCAGCCGATACGTCGTCACTGACTCAAGTACTATGGGTAAGCAGAGGAATGGACGAACAGTCTTGGAGTTCGTTAGGGAGGAGGACGGAGTAGCGAGGGTGAAAGAGCGCGTTAAGGGAATGAACCTCATTTCTGCTCCCAGTGTGTTACCTCAGTCGGGGACTGGTGGAGGACTGAATCTGGAGGCCCCGCCGCATACATCCACTACATAGCAGCCACCACCAATATCATCACCAGGGTTGCAGCAGAATCCGAGAGGCTCTTCTGGTCCATCGCGGTTTGCGCTGCTGATGCCCGCAGCACACATGCGGGAGAGCTCTCCAATTAGAACACGATATTCGTTATTTTGGGAGTTTTCCTATCTCCCAATTTACGTCAATTTGCGCTGATCTGAATCACAGATTGGGAAACTGGAATTTCCGAATGGTCATAACTTACTCAAATTTTGTCCAAACTGGGCATATGAGGTGTTTTTTGACATCTACAGATTCCGTAGATGTCAAAAAACACCTCATATGCCCAGTTTGGACAAAATTTGAGTAAGTTATGGACATTCGAAAATTTCAGTTTTTCAATCTGTGGTGCAGATCAGCTCGAACCAAGCTGAACTGCATACTCCCAAAATCATGGAATTCTCCCAAAATAACGAATATCGTGTTTTAGGATATTCTCGTCGGACTCGAAAAGTGAACTCTCCCCTGGAGAGGCTCTCGTTCGCAGGGAATGACAACCACAATCGACGATCCCAAATCAGTCGTCAACGCCGGACCTCGTGGAGTGCCAACAGTCATCGACGCACACTACAGTGGAATCTGCCGAGTTGAGTAGACAGGCCTACAGTGCCACCTCCGACGCCATGGTCGTCAATCTGCATGATGTTCCTCCATCAGAGGAGGTCCTCAGGCTGGACGATACCCTCCCGGACGACAATGCGAGTGAGCCTCAGGAACCGCTCACTGCCATAGGGATTCCGGCAACAAGGATGGATGTTGCTATCGGCGGGCATCTAATACCTCAGGAAGCTCCGTAGGTTGAACTTAGAAGGGGAAGGAGCAGAGGAGTCACGAGCAAACACACATCGGGTTCAATCAACTTGTCCCGCTCAACGCCATCCGAACAGAAACGGACGCGACAGGATATGGAGCTAGACGAAGGCGGGCCATCATGAGACCACAACTTCCCGAATGAGGCGCTGTCTCCCGAACCATTGTCTAAGCGGATGCGGACTAGAGGTTTGTAGGTGATAGACATCTACTTAGTATAGCTCATTTACATGTAGTGATGATTGGCTCAGATTTGATCGTAGGGACCTGTCAATGGGAGCATGTACTTGGATAGACTAGAGTACTCAAGTAGTGTGTCGGCTGCCAGCCAATACGTTCTACTACTGTTGTCCAATTCCGCTCTAAGTTGCATCTCATGTTTTATGTATTTCATCTTGCATTGCAGATGAAGTATCTCAACCATCTGAGGCAATCGAGGACACAGTGTCTGAAGGAAGGGATGAGTGTCAACAACCGCCTCTCGAATCGAGAACAAATCCGTCCCTTTATGATCCTCCACAGGTAGCGACTTCGAGATTGTTCCTCTTCTTAGAGGTGCAAGGAACACTGCTGCACTATGAGCCTTTCATTTTGAAGGGGTCAAACTTGCACCAGAGATCGCACGTTAGAGATCGACCGGGGCTCCAGCAGTTCCTCAGATTTTGTCAGAGTCAAGACATCGTGATCATCTACTGGTCGGTCTTACCCTTACAGACTCTGAAGCAGAGACTGCACAATTTGAACCATAAAGTACCGGAGATCGGAGAGGATTTCCTTGCCTTTGGGCAGGAGTTGTGTGACGAGTCTCTGTACAGAGATCCTAACAATCAGTCACGACCAATTTTCCTAAAACGTCTTGCACGACTTCTCGGGTCATCCCCCTTGTTGTACAATAGTGGTGCCTCGATCAGCAACTCACTGATCGTGGATCACGCACCATTTACTAACGTCCTCAATCTGCCATACAACGCCATTCATCCGCCTCCTTGTACAATGTACTCGGAGAAATCGAAGAAGGGTGGAAAGCTGCCCTTCCTACAAGCCTCAATGATACCATTCCTGGAACGGTTCCTCTCGTTGGATTTGACGGTACCAGAATTCTGTGAGAGAAACTCGGACATCGGGATTCCGCGATATATGCCGGGATCCACCTTGCATGATCTCTACGTTAGAGTCACGCCCAAGTATCAAAAGGGATTCAAGGTCCCCTATTCGGAGGAAGAGCTAGATGCCATGGGAGGTAGCATGGCGGTCGACCAGTCGGAGGAGGCAGGATGATGTATCGGCTGCCAACCGACATGCATTGTGTACATTCTGTAGATTGTTTATGTGCACTGTAGATATAGCGGAAATATTCTAATTCGTAGAAATTTTGTAATCATTTTGTATGTTTCATGTACATTTAATTGTAAATAAAGGCTTTACAGTCCGGGTGTCTGGAGAGTTTGATCGGTAGGGCATGGTCACTATAATCAAGATGATTGTGATCCTCTAAACTCTCGAAGGTTGTGTTTCAATACTTCGATAGCAATATTGGCTCTGCCATTTGAGGCCGGGATTTTTCCATCTTCATTCGATAACAAGCGTCTTGCTCCGGCTCACTCTGTGCACTCATAATGGATTGCTTGCTCTTGTACTCTGGGTCAGTCATGTGTATCGGCTGCCAACCGACATCACATGGACTTGGCTCCCATGTTCTCTTACCCGTTTCTTATAATCTCTCTTCTGTTCAGGAGTCCAACAATGGGCAACCACATTTGTTCAAAAAATGTGTTGTACTCGGCGTCACGGGTTTGCTTTGTTTTATCGACACAAATATCGAGGTCGATAATTGGGATCCGCATAGGAACGTCATCAAAAGATCGGGACTAATTGCATTGTTCGCGACATTGTTTGAAAAGTTCAACGTAGGAATTTGGTCAAGGATGCCAATTATAGAACTTAGACCATTGCTTGCGCACTTGCTTCCAAAACATGTTAGAGACAAACTAGCATTTGTGTATGGCAGAGAATACTGTGTAGATAGCAAGAAATTCCCATGGTACTACAAAATGATATCAACACTCTTCAATAAGCGACCTTCCAAGGATATTTGTTCACTGGACTAAGTGCTCATGGTGGACGTATACCCACTCTCGCTGAGGAGGACACCAGATCCGGCGTGCTATATTCCGCTGCCATTCATGGGGGACCTAAATTTCCCAAATGACAGTAGAGTCATTCCAAACATTTCCACGGATATTATTCCCTTCATTTATCCAATGCACGAGCATGAGTCGGTCTCGGAATACGTGAATGGCGCAAAAAGACCGGGACAATTACACTATGAAGTTGCACAGTCAATCAAGTATGGGAACCCAAATTGGAAGGGAATTTTTTGGTAATGTAATATATGTCGTATCGGCAGCCAGCCGGTATCACTATGCAGTGGAATCGAGGGATTTACGATGACTTGTACAACAGGGTTGACGAATTTCAACGTCCGGGGCAAAATCACGTCCATTTTTCGGACGTCCGGATGTCCAGACGTCCACATTTTCGGGACGTGCGGACGATGTGGACGGCGTCCATCAGACGGCACCCGTCGGCCGTTTGGCCGACGCGGATGGGCGGTCGGCGCGGTCGGCGGACGGATGGCGCGGACGGCGGCATGTCCGCGTGGACGACGGACGAAAGGCGCGGATGGGCGGACATCTATAAAACTACAGTACATGAAGCCAAATTTGATGCATTATACTATTACATTTTTGTAGGTAATACTTGATCCAGAAAATGATGCACACAATGTAATTTCAGTCAATAATGCTTGACTATTGAGAAACAAAAAAACCTTGATGATATTTTGAACATCATTAAGTTCAGGTGCATTACAATGATAGGTTCAAAAAATAAATTGCCGTTACATGCTTCCATGTAACAATTCATCATGAACGCTTGAATAATGAATTATACATCCCTTTCATCCCGAAGGCTGATAATCACTATCTCCTTTCACCTCTACCCCGCTACTATGACCTCTAGTATCCCATCCTGAATCTTCATCTTCATCGTTGTCTGACTTTTCCATATCCTCTAATAAAGATTGTACAATTGCCCCTCCTTGTACTTGCTTGGATGCAACTGACCTTGTTGGTCGGCCCTTCCTCTGCTCTTGTTTGGCTCTTAGTATAGACTTTCCTATGCCTTCTTTAAGGCCATGAATCGGTTTTAATTTCCTCGCTGAAATTGGTTGACATACATCAAGAGGGGTTTTACCAAGACTTTGTCTCTTTGATGGGGAAATTGCAAAAGCCTCCATTAATCTTTTATTTCGAGCTTTGTGGGACTCTTTCACCGTTGGTGGTCTTACTTGCGATCCTCCTTGATTGGGTATCTTTGCTCCAATCATCTGCTGCAATGTTCCATCAGACGATTTGATGCCAATGTCTCGTCCTTCTCATCATCGCTCCATGATGAATTGAATGGATCTGGATTGACACGAAGGTGCATTCCGGTCGAACTGGTCAAATGTTGTTCAACTTGTTTCCCAAATCTTGAGCCTCCGGGACCATTCAAAGTTGTACTACCTCTTGTATGTAGTGTTGATGGACGATCGCTACGTGGTCGTAATTGGAGATCTTGCACAATTTGCTTCTGGTCTTTGACGTTGTGAACTAGCATTGGGCGATCAAACTCCGTCACACGTGCATCTACATTCGATGGTAATTCCACACATTCAACACTTGTATTATCCACATTCATGTCAGACTTCACCCCACACTCTCCCATGTCATTCACTTCGGGATTTTCTTCTACAAGTGCCATTGCCATGGGTAGACTCTCGAGAATTGGAATCACTTCATCTGTTTGGGGGATGCAATCATTGACAAACATTGCCTCATTTTCCTCCACTATTTGCGCATGAGTGTCCTCCGTATTGGCTAGAATCTTTTCGCTAGTCAACAACCCGGTTCCATCTACAAATTTAGCTATAGAAGGGCCACCTTCATTGTATTCACAATTGTCCTCATCCAATGGAAAGTTGTAAATGTCTTCCGCATTTCTATCCCCTTCTTCATTGTTCCGATTTGGGCTCCGGAGCGGTTCATCATCCAAATTGGTGATGTCATCATTCATAGCATCTTCGTCATCGTATAGAGGATCACCATCTTCACCATCTTCACCATCTTCATCACGCTCGTCCTCCGACATAGAATCTTCCGACTCCACATTCTCGGTGTACCACTTCTTCTCATCGTTTTCCTTTGATGCAGAAAGGACTTTGGAATTGGTGTACACATACACCAAATCTTGGGCTCTCTGTGGCTTCAACTTGTTTCAAAATTTGTTGTGAACAAATGAATAGCTACTCCAATTTTGTTCACATGAAGACGAAGATACCGGTTGGGCCAAAATCCTCTTAGCAATTGGAGCAATGAGCTTCCCACACGCACCTTCAAAATCCCACCAAGCGTGCGCCGACAATTGTTGCTCGTCCGGGTTCAACATGTTGTGAAATGGAGGTTCCCTGTGGCGGAAGGCTACAAATTCTTTCACGACCGAGGCGTACTCCCCTTGTTTGCAAATTTTCATTAGAACACGCTTGCATGCATCCATTGCATCTTGGTCGTCGGCTAGCTCTTCGTCTTCAAGAAGGTAGGGGTTCAACAAAGCTCCTGCATAATGTAGATTGGTCTCCACCAATTCCCGTCGGGCATAATACGGTTGCACTAGTGGAATGGCAAGGTCTGAGGATAAACGAAAAGGCGGTTTATCTAAAGAGAGGACATGTTTCTCTAATTTCCTCATTATGTGCAGCACCTTGCCCATGCATGGCCTCTTTGCATCCAAGTCACGTAGACCATTTACAACGGGAGCTGACAAGTCCTTGAAATTTTGACAACGGCGCCAAAAATGCTCGCTCAAAATTATCTTCTTCACCATCCAACATTCATTGCGGGATTTGGAGTTCCGCCCAAACTTCTTTGCGTATTCATCCCATTGCGGGTCCGTCACTGTTTGTTGCAACTTCCCATTGACCTTCAACATGCGTCCAATCATGTTGTAATTAGAGGCAAACCTTGTTTCCACCGCCATCAACAAATTATATTCCGATGAGTACTTCCGAAATATTGCAAGTGGCATGTGCCGCTTTTTGAAGAATTTCACCACGATACGGGCATTTTCCACGACCTCTTCAATCCATTGTTCATTCCCCCAATCTTTCAGCAACAAATTGAGGGCGTGCACCACACAACCTTGAAAAAAAATGTGGAGATATTTACTAGATATCAAATTCCATGCTGCAGGGTTCACTGACGCATTATCTGTACTCACCTGCACCACATTGTTGGGGCCTACTTGTTCTATGAAGCTCTCAAGTATGCCAGCCAAGTATGTTGCATTTTTTTCATGCCCTATCGTATCCACCGCTCCCAAGAATTGCTCACCCGCAGAAGACACGAGCATGGCATTTATCAACGGCCGATTCGTAACCGACGTCCATCCATTAATAGACAATGTTGCTCCAAACTTCCTAATGCTATGTTCGGTCCGCTTTCGGAGATTGACCTCAATGTCTGCCTTTGCTTGGTCAAGCAATTTATGGCGTAAGTCGTGATAAGAATGTGGAATATAAGGCCGTTGAAACTCGGCGGTTCGCTTCACCGCTTCTTTGAATGCTGGGTTCCTCGCAACAGCAAATGGTATGTTTGCAGCATAAAAGAAATTGGCCCACACCGCATTCAACTTGCGTTTATTTGCTTCTTCAAATCCATTCACCAGACTACTTTGCTTCTGACTAATCAGAGGTCTACTGCTTGATCCCCGTGGAGTACCACGCTCACTTGATCTTTGTGTACTGAGGTTCACTTCAGAAGACAATGGATCCAAATCCTCCGGTGCAGTGCATGAGTCGGAATGTGTAGACCGTGCCATGTTTCTTCCATTTGAATTATCGCATTCCCGCATAGCCATAGGTGTGCCACTGCCATCCACATTGTTCAGAGACGATCTTCATGGGATCGCCCCTTGGCAACCCAAAAATAAAGCTCAAACTTGAGATGTCATTTTTGCGCAAAGGCTAATTCCTTTGTCATGAGCCCCCAATGTGCCTTGGTATCCTAAGTGGCTAAACAACCGGCTTACTTTCTTGGCAAACACCAAGTTGCAAAACCGGCATTGCACTTTACCAACCTCCGGGAAGCCATACCAAGAAGACCAATCCTTGCTCATAGTGATCACCTCCAATTCCGTAAATTGGATTCAAATTAAAAATGTAACCGTTGGATAAGATTTGTAAAAAATATTAGAAACAATGTGTGAATGAAGCCTTGGAAACCAAAGCCCCCCTGTCCACTGAACTATACATTACCAAGCAATGGACACAAAATAAATTGCAGCTCCTAGCCCTTGGAAATCTTAGCGTTCAGTTTCTCAGGAGTGTTTGTTAGTCTAAAGTTCTAAGAACATATAGATTTCAGATCAGGCCCATTCCTCATGACCGTTGCGCAGCAAAAACTAAAACATTTCTAAAGCCCCAACGGTTCCGAGAACAAAAATGCGGACGGCAGCATTGGAATTGCGGACGGCGACCTTCGACAGGCGGACGGCAGCGACGGAATCGCGGACGGCGACCTCCGACAGGCGGACGGCAGCGACGGAATCGCGGACGGCGACCTCCGACAGGCGGACGGCAGCGACAGAATCGCGGACGGCCACCTACGACAGGCGGACGGTAGCGACGGAATCGCGGACGGCCACCTACGACAGGCGGACGGCAGCGACAGAATCGCGGACGGCGGACGGCAGCGATGGAATCGCGGACGGTGAGCTCCGACAAGCGGACGGCAGTGGCGGAATCGCGGACGGCGAGCTCCGACAGGCGAACGGCAGCGTCGAAATTGTAGGCGGGTGGCGGACTAGCGGACGGTTGGTGGATTTTGAGTAATTCATTAATTCTACAAGTTTTAATTTTAGGGACTTAGTTTAGAGATGCGTGATATTTTAGGAATACAAAAATTAATGAGATAAAATTATGTTGAGAGATAGGCATGTCCAAAATCATACTTAACAAAAAAGTATCGCATAAAATATCAAAAACTTAGGAGAGTAAATTCAAAAACATTTGAGTAACCCACATATTTTTATATTAATGAAAAGCAACTCATAGCATACTATGAGTGTTGTGAATTAATAGTATTGAATCCTCTCGAGATTCAAAATTAAAAACACTGCATAATGTCATATCGAAATACAAACAAGGTGTAACTACCCTATATATTATCCGTGCTACCTACCTCAGAAAGACGCGATGAACCTTCTTTATCCTTCAGCCTTGCACTTGCACGGCGTGTTTGAGGACCAAGACTGCCCTCACTCATAGGCCCCCTGGACGCAGCTTCCATGTCTACTGCGGAAAAGTGTCGTTTCGTATCCGGAGAGTAGTCATCCTCGTCTTCAATCTTCCGTTTATTTTTCTGTTTTGGAGTCAAATCCACGTCTTCTGCCTTCAACGCTCTCAAAGCAGCATCCACTTTATCTACCAAAAAGTTGACCACATCATCATCATTTTTCATGGAAAACCACTTTGGTTCTTCTCCCCCCACTAAAAATGCCCTCCAATGCATTATGATTTCGCCCATCCTCTTATCAAATGCCCCCGCCACCTCCACCATTGAATTTTTTGTGCTTGATTGCCCATCTAGTTCCACAAAGGCACGAACTTGTGCAGCTTCCTCCAACTTTGATAAAAACAGGGCCCTCCCTAGCAAAGTGTGATTGTAATCCCCGTATTGCTCATTAAACTCTTGTGTAGGCTCCACCTCTATCCAATTGCCATCTAGTCCTTTCTTCACTTCCTTTTCGGGAAATCGAAAGAATTTGTGGTGTTGCATGCTCCAATGGCCCCCCATACTACGACAAAACACTTCTCGATCCTCCTCGTTGGCAATACCTCTAGCTCGCAACTCCACCTCTTGATCGTGGGTCATCCACACCAAGGAATCTATCGGCACCTCCGATGATTCGTATAGCCCATGTGTAGAATTTACCGAATCCCACGTTAGACTTTTTCCCCAATGCACATAATTTTGAAATTTGAATGGCGCTTGGTCTAACGGAAGGGTCCATCGATTATATTCATGGCCAGGGGGCATAGCTTCCGAGATCCCGAGCATTTCGTAGAACCTAGGAGGCAAGGGAGAACGACACTCGGGGCACACCGAACGAATAAGGGATGCTCTCACGATGCATGTGACGTGGAAAGTGTGGGGACATTGGCCCATGGTGAGGGCTCCCTCGGGCCCAAAATGAACTCGACAAAGGCTACAATGACCCTCCAATATTAAGGCCGAAGGATCACAAGCATGCACCATTGTCTTGTCATTCTTCTTGATGTGTGCCGAAAGCGTGGAATAAGGGACCCAACCTTCTTCTAGTTCCAAGGCCCAATTAATGGAAGCCACCTCTTCCTTCTTTGTGTGGTTCAAACGCTCGAACATTGCATCCATGTCTCCCCAATATGTGATTTCGGTAGACCCCGTTGGCACAAAGGCAAACATCTTCTTCAAACGCCAAAGAGAGGACTCCACGCTATCGCATTCTTCATCCGACTTCATTGCCAATTTGAGTAGCCCTTTCATTGCTCGTGATATTACAGACGGTTTGTCTTCGAGTTTTTGCACCCATGCCAACCATCGAGAGTCCAAAGTGCCCTTCGACATACATTCATCCAATTGCACTATCCGTTGCAATCGTTTCAACTCGGCCTCCAAACGCATGTTTTCTTTGATGACCTCGTTCAATTTTTGCTTCAATTCTTTGACCTCATTGCTTTCCGTTTGCATGGAAGCATCGTGGAATGTCGAATTAGTATTACCGATGGGGGTCAAATACAACAAATCCGGATTGTTGTTTTCCTCAATGCCATCTAGTCTGTCCTCCACTTTCTCCTTTCCCTTCTCAACAACCATCTCACCTTCTCGGATTTTCTTCTTCAACGCTACAATTTCGTACTCCAAGTCTTCAATAAACTTCCTTTGGAAAAGCAATGTATTATGGCGACGATCTGATTGAGCCTCCAATGTCTCTAGCTTCTCTTTCAATTTCGAAGCATCCGCCGCCAACTTGAGATTCTCAACATCTATACCCTTATACTTCTTGATCTCCTCTTGGTATTCACTCAAAACCTTCAAATCTGTAACACGCTCGTCAAGAAATGGTGTCATAGATTGGCTGAACTTCACAAAGTCTAAGGCACCACTCAACAATTCAGGCGCTAATTTGGAAAAATCCGTTGCAACTTCTTGCAGCCTTGGAGCGACTTCTGCTACAAATTGAGCCGTAACTGCCAATTTTGATGCGATCAAAACAAAATCAGCCCATTGACTCTCGGAAGGCTCATCTTGGGTTTCCGCGCCTCCGTTACTCGTGCCATCCTCGTTGGTGTGCTCCATGTTCTTTAAACATTCTTCGTGTGACCGCCACAAATGTGAACCTTTACACAAAGATTCTAATAATGCAACCGAGGGTATCCGACGAACAATTTGCCATTTTTATGTCCTCAATGACCTCAATGATGACAAATGTGGATACTTGGAATCGATAAATCCGCCAAGAATGGTCTCATTTGGCAGCACGCCATCCGATTGTTCTCCATGATGAGGTGAAGGATGCACCTCAACTCCTAGATTCAATGTCAGGCTCGGTGTCTTCGGCAAACTTTGCTTCGAAGTACTTGCCAAATGATTTAAAGCATTGTTGTCTATAAGATTCTGAATGGCAATTCCCGCATTAGCAACTTCTCCCTCAATGACATCATCATGACGTTCATGTGGTGCAGATGGGGCCACGTGCTCCACCATTGTTGTTCCATTTGGTGTGCATATCAAATCCGTTGGAGGAGTTAAAAATATGTTGTCGTACGCGTAATACTGTAGTAAGCGCTCTTAACCACAAAAACGTGGCAAGATGACACGGAATATCGTCCCAGGGAACCCCAGAGGGTGTTCTAAATTCCGTCTAATCCGGTTTATTGTAACTACTTCAATTTTCACTCCCCAACCGGATTCTATCTCTCTCCGGACTCTCTACCGGATCCGGATTATTACAAACACCAGATCCGTAGCTTTAACACACGGTTTTCGATACCTCTGTTTTACCTTCAGAGGGTCCTCACTGACTTTTCCGGAGTGGTAAGGACAACACCACTCCTTGTATTTCACTAACTCCAACTTCCTAATGACTTGTACCCAAAGATCTTTCCGTCACAAACAAAGAACAGACTGGCTGACCCTCACAACTTCAGATTTCTCTAGAAGCAGGTCACTCAGAATACAACCCGACTCCCCTTGCTACAACGACAAATACAAGACTTACCCGGAAACTGAGACGGGGTCCGGTACTAGCACTCCAACTTGTGTTTGCAGACTGACGGAACTTTCCGGGTGAGCGGGGGTTTTCCACAGACAGTTGCTTATCTCCGTACGGAACCCTCCCTGGCCTTCCGGACTCGCACCCACACCACCAACGCCGGACTCCGCACCACTTCCTACACACGCTAGAATTGCTTCCCTGGACAACACACAGTTCACAGACCCGGGAAACCCTGAATCCGGACTCCTCCTTACCACCTCTCTACTCTGTAGCCAAAACCTTCAAGCAAGCGCCCAAGCAACCTTCAAACTTCCAAAGAATAGGAAACCAAGGACCCACAAAGAAAACTAAGGCAATGAATAAAAAGACAATAAAAAAATGCACACATATATTTACTGCTCAAAATAAGGAATAGCAAGAAAAGGAATCCAAGACCACAAGCGGTCCCTTCCTTTTATAAGCAAAACAACATGCCGTAAAACCCGCGGAAAGTGCCACTAAACACCATCCTAAACTGCCCTAAAAGTCCGGGTGGATAAGTTAACTGAAACTTACCCCTGAAAATCCGGAATCCGGGTTCTGACTAAGACCCGGAACTCTAAGTCTAACAAAAAGATAACTAAAAACACTATGAGTTTAACTATCTACTTTCCCTTCCGCTGTTTCTTCGAACTACTGTCAAACCCTAACTGCCCCCAGGTACTGGTCTTGCCTTGGGGTGTACGGAGGGACGCCCGGGTGATGATCGACGTCTTCCGGACCGGAGGACTGTCAGAATCCATCTCGTCCGTATGGACGAGAGACCGGTCCGCCTTCTCCAACGACTTCGGATCTTCCACCACTTCTGCTTCTTCTGCTTCCGGTTCCTCTGCTTCCGCCTCCTCCGATATCTCGATGGGATCCGGTGTAGGTAAGGGCATCGGTGGAGGTGGTTCGATATCCTCGAACTGCTCCGGATGCGTCCGTGCCGGATTCTGGACAAGGTCGATCCGGGCATCCAAACTGCTCCGGACCGGCATATCCTGCCCCAGAAATCCGGATGAAGGCCCCCCTTGAGTGACAATGTGGATCAGTGACCCAAACTGACTTGTTCGTTTGATGGGCGAGGGAGAAGGTTGAGTTGCCGGAGTTGCGATGACATCCGGAACTTCCGGAAATCCCCCGAAGTCAAGAGGCTTGTTCGGATCCATGTTCGTCATCATGGACCGGAACTCCTTCAACGATGCCTCCATCCTTCCGGACATCTCCACCATCACCCGGACTATCTTCGTGTTGGTGAGGGCCGCGGACGTCTTCTGCATCTCGTCATACACCGCCGCCTTGTGGTAGAGATCCGCCGGACTGACCATACATTTCTGGAAGGTCTGGAACGCTTGGTATGCCTTCTGCGTCGCCCCTTGAGACTGGTGCAGTTCTTCTTCCGTCCAGATCAGCTTCCCCTTGAGCGCGTCCCGTTCCGTCTTCAGGTTCCGGATTTCCGTCCTCATCTCGTTCCATTCCGACTCGGCCGGTAACGCCTTCAACGCGTCCACCAGGTTTTCCGGTTCGCACTTCACCACTTCCGCGGATCGGAGTACGATCTCCGTGAGCCTGTCGTGGTAATCCTTCGCGGTCCGGATCCAGTCTTCTCCGCACTCGAAGAAGCGGGGTCCTTCCCACTCCTGTTTATCCTGGATGAGAAAGGGACCCGGGAATTTACCTCTGGAAGCCGGAAGTGTAGACTTCCGTCTTTTGCTTCCCGACGCCTACTCCCGTTCCTCCTTCTCCCTTTGTGTCTGCTTCGGTTCCGGTTCCGGCTTCTCTTCCTTGATCTCCGGCTTGACTTCCGGCTTGGCTTCTTCCTCCTCATCCTCAGACTCCTGCGTTTCCTGCTCCTTGTCGTCAGAGCAGTGGCATTGGAGCATGATGAGCCCGGTCTCGTAATCCGTCGCCTCGTCTTCCGTCAAGAGTTCCCGGTGCTGGTACAGGTGGAGCAAGTACGTGCTGAGCGGGTTCGGCTTGTTCTTCGCCAAGTTCCCGGTGCAGCGCCCCACCACGCTCGCCACGATCCGGCCCCAGTTCACGACCCGGTCCTGAAACGCCCCGAAGATCGTGTTGGCCATGGTTACCGTAACCCGGGAACTCTTATCCGGGTACAGGATCGGTAGCAGAAATCGGAGCAGCCGCTTGTGTCTCTCGTCCCGGCAGTCCTTGATCGCGTAGCCCTCCTTTGCGTGTGGTGGGTTCACGAACTTGTGCTGGTGGTACTGGTCCGTCCGGGCAGCGAATCCGCTTCCGGTTTGGGAGAACCCGTACACTTCCGCCCACAGCTCCTCCGTCCACTAGTCCGGATGCCCACGTACGGTCTGGTCGTACTGGTTCGGAGCACCTGCCGCCAACTCCCGGAGCACCTGGTCACTCTGGATGTTCCAGGGTTTCTTCAGCAGACCTACACAACCTAGAACAACCAAATCGTCCTCTAAATGCCGCAAGTGCAGCGGATCTTCCGGATATACCGGACTAATCTTCCGGGCCGGTACTATATACCAAGCACTAACCCCTGCCATCCGTCTCACCTCTCCTATCGCGGTAACCTTAACTCACCACACTTTCTCTCACTATCAGCCAGATGCGGAGCAACTGAAAGAGGGCGAGAAATGAGGAGGAACTAGGTTTATATAGAAATCCTGCGCCCAACGTTCACTGTAACGGGAACGCAGGCTACGGAATGCCGTAACGTATCCCTAGTCTACCGCCGCAAGCTACTGAATTTAATGCCTGCGTTCCGGGTTCCTATGTTCCAGCTTCTGAATCCGTCCACCCGGATGTCAAGTTCCGTCATGCTTCCGTACTGGTTCCGGAACGAAGTCTAAACTAATTCTAAGTATTTATTTGTTTCCGCTAGTCTATGCCTAAACTAATTTTTTTCAATTTTGATCTATTTTAATTTTTCTTAGTCTATTAAGGTCCGTACTAAGCTATTATGGATTCCGACATATGTCTCCCTCCACATGCTCGCCTTTGAAATCTTGTATTGCCGTACGGTTTTGTGTTGAAGCCAATTGCATTGCCGAACTTGTGACCTCCACGTCCTTGGTCATAGTCATTGTCATTGGTTTGACCTCTCTTTTGGATTTAAATGCCTCACTTGGCCCTGCTTGTGGATTGTACAAATCGGGAATATCTTTCCGATTACATTCAAGCACACGTGGAGCGTTCGCTGTCGTTGGAAACATGCTCCAATCCACCTTGCGTGCCAATATCAATTCTGCATACACCATAGAAGCCAAGCTGTAGTTTATATACCCCTTGGACATTGCTTTATCCCCGAAGAGGGCCCGCCAAACTTCATGCGCTCGGTGAATGAAGTGCGCATTGTTGCAATTCCCTAGTTTGCAACAAAAACCACGAGTATGGATGATGTGGGCCTCCCTAGGCCACAACTTGTCGATGTGGTACATCTTCACATACTTCTTGCACGTTTTGGAGGACCAATATTCCGCTTCCTCCGCTTCCCAACCACCCTCTGCTTTGATGTTGGGATCATCTAAAATCTCATAGTGGAGCTCATGGGCGATTCCCTTTGGTTTAGGCCTCCTACTATTGTCACCTCCTCCGGTCAACCCACCACTACCTTCAACGCCTTGACCACTCATGGTTGTCAACTTGAACTTGTCCCCAATTGAATTTAAATAGTCACCAAAAGTATGTGTCTTCAATCCACCCAAGTTTCAATGAATGTTTGTATGTGAACCAATAATGAAAGATGAATGACCCCACCTCTCCACCATGTAGGAGCAACTGGCACAATGAAGCAACAGTAGCACATCCAACACGGTTGTGAGTCCTAGGAAGGAGAGGGAAGTGAGAAAAAACAAGAAGGCCGTCCGAAACCAAACCTAAGATTGTCCGCCACCGAACCTCCCCCAACCAATGCGAAGCGGACCCAAACGTCCGCTCAATCGGACGGCCCATCCGTCTCCAAATCCGACGCTGCCGTCCGCCTTCCCGCCGCCGCCGCCGTCCGCCTGCTGCCCCCCGTCCGCGATTCCGATGCTTCCATCCGCATTTCCGACGGGCCGTCCGCCTGCTCCAACGGGTCCATCCGCATTTCCGACGCTGGCGTCCGCCTGCTCTGACGGGTCCGTCCGCATTTCCGACGTTGCTGTCCGCCCTTCCCTCCCCGAGGTCCGCCCAAGCACACTTTGGGGAGTTTGGGCCTTGTTTTCACCCTCTTGAGTCCTCTAGTCCTCTCCTGATTTCCAGAAGCATAGGATTCTTTCATTTGGGAATGTAGAGACGTTGTACTAGTACCGGGTGCTCATTGATGAAGGAATGTTTCAATGTTCGAAGCATTGACTTGGTTTTCATAAATGTCAAGGCAATCCACGGACTCAAAGGTAGTATTTTGACTAATGCAATGCCTCCAAACCCTTGTTAGGGTTTAGGGTATAGGGTTTAGGCCTTTCGTTGTCAAAATGGAGGTGACAATCACAATCCTTTGTCTTTGATTTTGGATAAACAAATATGCCCCCCAAAATTCCAAATAGAACTAATAACAAAATGGAAAGGAGTTATTGAATTGCAAACAATTCCCAAGGTCCAATTCATGTAATATTCAAAGTTGATTAATTTTCCAATGGATCAAATCTTTTAGGGGTTTGAGTGCCCAAGCCATTCAAAGTGTGTTGTACGTATGAAAAAAAAACATGGCCTTTTAGTATCCACAACGAAAGAAATATTTGTCCTTGCATTCCCTAACCATGTAGATGTTTAGACTTTAAAAAATTTGCTTGAATGCCTAGTAGGGTGCACATGAACTTGTGAGGTTATAAGAAGACAAGTGTATGCACTATTTTCATAGCACGTTGTCCCACCCTAGTGATTGAGCAAGTTATAATTTCATACTAGAATTAATTTAACTTGATATAATTGGCGCTAATATTTTGGCACCTTATGATTCTTTAAAGAATGGAAATCAATACATTGGAAATCAATAAATTCATTCAACTCAAAGGGAGGGGGGGGGGAGACTTCTAGAAATCTACTTCCACACATTTTCATGCTAGAGTATCAAAACCTTTGCAAGCCCCTAATATCCCCTAAACCCAAAATACCATTTAAAAGAATTTTTGTCTTTGGTTTTGAAATGACCATTTTATGAGGTGTTGACATACAAGAAACAAACCTCGTAGCTTCATTTGGACAATGAGAAGCTTTAAGTTTTTTCTCGAAGTTCAAATAAGTAGAATTAAATTACCATGTGTTCAATTCTTCATTTCATTTAAAAATTTATATCATAAGAAATTCAATTGCATCCCTAGAAAATAAGAGAAAATTATAAACTCAATGCATGCACGTAAAAACAACATACAAAAATATGTGAATCTTTTAGATAATTCCTAAATTCACACATCCTTTTTTCTATTTATTTTTTAATTTTTAGATCAAATGAAATCCCAGCGCCATTGGCACAAAAGAACCACATTAAAAATGAAATTGAACCGGAGGGCCAACCAGCTGGTGACATCAAGGATTCAAAGACCCCTAAGGCCATAATGATCAATTTGGGCGGGATGCACTTCAAAATCCCATCCCCGTCTGCTTAGGCGGACCCCGCCGTCCTCCATTCCCACGCTGCCATCCGCCTGCTGGAGCCCCCGTCCGCCCGTCGGAGCCGCCGTCCGCGTGCTGCAGGCCGCCGTCCGGCTGCTGATCGCCGTCCGCAATTTCGGCGCTGCCGTCCGCGTCGCGGAGTCGGCGTCCGGCTGGGCGGTCTGTTCTGGCCGTCCGATGAAGCGGACTGCCGATCCGTCCGTTTCATCGGACGGCCGAAGCGAGGCGGACCGTTGGCCGTCCGCTTTGGGGTCCGTCCGCTCGTGCGGACCTCGAGGCCGTCCGCCTCATATAAGGCGGTACGGACGGCCCGTCCGCTCTCACTTTTGCCTTCCCCTTTGTGCTTTGCAAGAGAGAGCGGAGAGCTTGGTGGTTTATCCTCCATTGGCTCCTTTCGTTGGGAAGGTAGGAGTTGGGTTTTGGGGGCCTATATTTTGCCCGTTTTTTCCAGTTTATGTGTACTTGGTGCACTGTAATTTTTTATGAATTAAATTGGGACTAAAAATTAATACTTTCTACGATGCCGAGACCAAAGAGAGCGGCGAAGGGGAAGAATGTGGTGCCCGATATTGACTCAGCACGTGAACTTCCTTCCAATGCTTGCAAAGCATTCTTGATTGAATACATTGTAAAGTTTTATGAGGCGGAAACTACAGTGTCTCTTGACACTAAATATGTGAGATACCAAGAGGAATGTATAGACAAATTCAAGATGGATATGACACAGAAGTTCACGGATGCTCTAAACGTTCCAGAATGGATTCATGAAATGGAGAAGAAAGGCTTCCAACAATTTCTAAAGAACAGGGTGCAAGACGCATTGTGGAATGCGAAGGTGATCCTAGAAAAATACGGGAGGGAACACCGTGCAAGTGATGAAAGCTTTGAACAAGTTATTCTCAAAGCTGACTTGTTTGTTCGTCGTTGCGCTCCGTTTGCAAAAAGACGCAATCGGCAAGGGTCATTGGGTTGGTGGACTTCGAATGAAGGAGATGTAGAATTGCAACGTGGACGACGGCATCTCATAGCACTACCAGACACAGCAAGGGTGATTCTACAAGATGACAAAATCTTGAAGGGCGGATACGCAACAATTCGCAGGGTTCGAATTGAAGGATGTCATGAGATTCCGTCATTTTGGGAATTTGTTGCAAAGATATCTCATCAACAACGGATTCGTCCTCAACTTGCAAAGTTGGAGCACCAAAACGAATCAATGGCAGTGAGGATTCCACATGACGGAGTTATTCGGTTTGCCGATGTCCATGCAACAAACAATGAAGGGTATGCATATTGGTGGAATGGTGGTACATTGCGGCAAATGTTGATTCTCGATAATGATTATCCAGATAACATTGCCATTCGATTGTCTTATTCACGACCAACGCCCGAAGAGGTGATTCAAGCTTTCTGTCTTGGTCGATGGAGAAAGAAGCGCACCGAGTTGGCATGCGCATTGGTGCATATCATGAATGCGGTCCACAATGCGGGTCATCTACACAATGATATTTCTCCCGACAATATCATGTTTCACTTTCCTGAGGATGAATCACGTGTTTACATTGGAGTTTGCGATTGGGGCATGTCTATGGTTCGTATTGAACCAATGAAGTCATTGTATACGTTCACATCCGCGGCAGATCGGGATGCAGCTTTGAACCGAAGGTAGTGGGTGGACCCTTCAATTGCATATGTGCACCGCAAAGATGCGGATGTGGAAATGATTCCAACTTTGTCACGTAAATCGGAGGAATATGCCGTTGGTCGAATAGCTCAACGGATCAACAAACTATGCATGTCAGAGGCCTACACATCGCTTCATCGTGAAAATGAAGGACATACGAGGTTTAGCCACCACGATTTGGCAAGGGTATTTCACCTCTACTTGGATCGCCTTTGCAATTCAGTGATTGCGGAGC
Source organism: Rhytidiadelphus loreus (assembly GCA_947034895.1). NCBI lineage: Eukaryota > Viridiplantae > Streptophyta > Bryopsida > Hypnales > Hylocomiaceae > Rhytidiadelphus > Rhytidiadelphus loreus. The sequence continues at coordinate 22,014,634 of OX344763.1, forward strand.
ACGGAAGTTTTTCCGAAATCATCCAACGATTTACTAATTCTTACAATTGGCCTATTCCAGATGACCACTTCCGTCACTCATATTAATATATGAGTGTGCTACATAGTACTATAGATTATAGAAGTAATCGATAAATGTATCAGTGAGGATGTACGTTACTATGTGTGCTAACTATAGACTATATATACACCATCAATGTATGCCAATATATGTGAAATTGGCTTTCTGTTTTGAACATTTTGTATTTTTCGGAACACAAACTATTTAAATACAAAACATCTTTTTTGGGTGGATGAGAAATGTAGACTTGGAGTTCTTCTTCTTGATGTATCATTGATGTTGGATTGTTGGATACCTAGCCACCTAGGTTGGCAAGGTGGTGTGCTAAATTGTATGATCTATCGTGTAAATGTATATGGCACATGCAAGAGACTTCCTCAAATTTTCATTGGGGGGCAACAAAGTAACAACACCATTTGTATTGAAATAATACAATTATACAATATGTTGTTTTGCGAAGTTGATTTTGTTTAGGAGAAGCTTAAGTGCCAAACTCCTTGAATCAATTTTCTGTTCATTATTCTAGAACCCTAAATGAAATTAAAATTCCAAAGCATAATTGGGTTGTGGTCTTGTAAATTAAACCGAAATTGCAGATTTTAATTTGTAAAAAATTCTTTACTGAAATTTTGTCTGAGATTAAAGGCGTTCTCAATTTCAAATGCAGTGCATATCATGCCATATCTTTCAATCCATGCAATCAAAAATTTTGAAATTTTGGCGCCATGCTCTCAAATAAGTTATGTACAAAATACTTTATTTAAATTCCCCCCAGAAATTGGTGTTGATGTTTTTCTACGGTATATACCGTAGAAGTGGTCCGAACAAATCCATTTTTCTAAAAACATCCATAGGGCTTTAGGGCTTAATTACAATATATTTTATTCATAATTTACAAATAGGAAAATACTATTTGTTAAGAGCCAACATCTTTGTACCGTGCTTGTCACTTTCTATATTATGTGGCAAGAGATTACAAATTTACAATCACTTGATTGTATTGTGAGACAACAACTACAATCTTACAAATGTCCAATAGTCCAATAGTCCAATAGTCCAATCTACTTCACTCAGATTCTGATTTGGTGTCATCTTTTTGGCTTGGGCCTGTACCACTAGACCTATAAACATTGAGAAATGGTCCTCCACCATAGTAGTCGTCTCCATATCTGTTTTGCCCACTTGCTTGTCCATAATGTCCTTGGTATGGACCTCCAAAAGTTGGAGGAGGAATTGAATCATTGTGAGTAGATGCTCCTTGAGTTGAACCGCCATAAGAAGGGCCTCCTTGAGGTTCATGAGAACCACCTCCAGTAGACATAAAGTTGTATTGGGAGCCTCCCTGGTTACCTTCAAAATGATGCGTGGTTCCATGGCTTGTCCTTGAGCTGTGATACCCCCCTTGAGGGTCATTATCGTAGTGTGAAATACTTCGCGTATCTTGTGAGCCATATGCACCACGATCGAGTCTGTACACCCCATGATGGCCATATTGTCGACCACGGTCCTCTAGGCTTCTTTGCATTGCCTCTCGCATTTCTTGTTGGTATTGAATGTCCTCCCGATCTTCTGTACGCTCGTGCCTCTCTTCCATCCTCGCGGGTGTTGGAGTGTCTTTCTCATCATCATCACCTGACCATTCATCTTCTGCATCCGGCAATACAACCGGTGGAAATCCAAACTGGCCTCGATTAGACCACTCTGGCATGCAATCGCTCGGCCCAATCCAACTGGTATAAAGTACCGCATCACTGCGATTCAAGTGGGTAACATCTTTTCCGTAAATTGTGCGCCAATCTACATCTTTGTGGAGTACAATCTCCACCCAAACCATGCTCATGTTGGAATAGTTCATTAAATTCGGTTTGGAGTCCCGTATTTGAGCTGAACGTATTACTTCATCGTATCGATGAACAAAGTGTTTGCTTTGGCATGTGGAAATTTGTCCTTCCCAACGACGAACTTGCACCTCTGCGCGTTCTCTGGACCATATTTTGGAGAGGTGCGTCATTTTGATGTACTTCTTGCACGTCATGCAGTCCCAAGTTTTTTTGGGTTCTTCTTCCCATCCCGGTTCAGCTACACACATTTGGTTGTCCCAATCATCCCAATTTATGTCTTGGGATTTGCCCTTCTTACTGGACTTCGATTTGTTATCGCGAGGCATGGTAAGCTTGCTTAAATGATTAATGATTTGCACTTACACTTGAAACAATTTAGGGTTCGATCACAATCATTTGCACACCAAAACGGAAGAGGCGCACAGAGCCTTAGGCACTAGATCACCCACTCCGCAAGGGAAACGATTGTGGCAAAATAAGTCGTGCTCTCCGCTATTTATGCAGTCGGACGGCATGAATCCACGTACGGGAGCATCGGACGGCACACATGCGGACGGCAAGATCGAACGGTGGAAAATCGGCGTCCGTCACATCGCACGGTCACCGTCCAAAGCGGACGGGCCTCCAACGGGCGGACGGACATCCGGTCGCCAGTCCGCCGTTGTTCCGTCGGGCCGTCCGTTCCTACCCCGTCGGCCTGTCCGCTCCTGTACTGTCGGCCCGTCTGCTTCTGATCCGATGGGGCGTCCGCTCCTGTTCCGTCGAGCCGTCCGCTCCTGTTCCGTCGGAAGAATCGGCCGTCCGCCCGTCCAGCGGTCGGACGCCATCTACCGCCAAGTATGTCAAAAGACGTCCTGGGGTTAGCGTCCGCGGACTCTGGACGTCCAGACACCCTGTCAACCCTGTTGTACAAGCCTACAGCCTTCTCCACATTCAAGGCTTTGGAGGACACGTTTCTCGAATTCATTGCCTCTCTTCATACGGATATCGACTGCCAGCTGATACTCAAAATTGAAGACATTGGACCGGATGCACTCAATGCTTTAGAATGATGTGTAGTGGGTTTCATAGTCACACCTTTAGACATCTTGGTAGTTTGGCTTGCTGTATAATATTGGACGCTAGCCGACACTTAGAAGAGAATTAGGGATATTTTCTAGGAACTTCTGTAAGTTGGTGTTTCATTGGATTATATACTTATTCTGAAATGACCTACTGCGTCCATTCTCGATCGTGAATTATCGCACATGTTTTGCACTATACTTTATCGGCTGACGCCCGATTTATTTCTGGACTATGGATTTGTCCATAATTAGTTAAATATCAGTTATTGATTTTGTTGTGTACAAAAATGAAAATTCAGCATTGCCACCAATTATGATTAGTATTGATTTAATATTCAAGCTACGATATAGAATTAACTTTGTACGTCACAAGATTTTGAAATACTTTGGGAAGTTAGCTTGGAATGATTGATGCTAGTTTTAAGGGCTAAAATATATCAAACACTATCAAATTTTTGGCCTTGCTTGGAGCTACTACAAAATTAATGAGTAAGAATTATGTAATTTGTAATAACATATTGGCTAGTCTATGATCAGATCTTGAATTTTGATAAATTAGTGCAATATTAGAGACCAAATTGGTGATCCAATTGTATACAAAGTTCTAAAATTAGGATAGGTGTTGAATTATGTACATTTGAAGTTGCACTTCATCTGTACTTTCCTAGAGTTTGAAAGTCTTGAGGACATACAAAAATTGGATGTTTTTGAATAAGTTATAATGTGCATGCAACTAGAAATTGATTAATATTCTCTTGTTTTTTCTAGAGTTTTCAATGTACATCAAAAATTGCTATCTCCTAGATGGGGAATGCTACCGCATCAGCGTAGAGCGTAGAGCGTGAATTACAAATTAATATCTGAAAAGATTTCAAGTTCATAAAACCTATTACCGTATACAAATGAAGACCTAAGACCGTGGAGGAAATTGAATTCAATGGTACAATGTGAAAACCAAAAAAACTAAATTTCATTGATACAATTTGAACATGTAATTTTTTTTCTAGTCCTTTCTATTTTAAAATTTAGTAGAAATAATAATGTGAATTTTTTTTTATAGCAACCTATTTATGACATGCACACAAGATTGAATATAAATTCACAATGGCTATAATTTCAATTTGGTGATCATTTAAGAGAACGATTATAAATAAATTTATTAAACTAAGCATTTTAGATTTGGAGAACATAAATCCTCTTCAAATCAAGAGTTGAAGGAGTTGAAATCTTTTTTTTTAGATTTATTGTACTATGTTTATAGAAAAGTAGAAGGGTTTGTCATGTAAACTTTAAAGACTTCTTAGAAGATGTGATAATGGTGTTATTGTAAAACGACCATTGAAGAATGTTAATATGAATGTTTATAAGTTTTGCTAGATTACCTAAACCATTCCATACAGTATGAGAGTTGCATTTAAAATTTAAAATTTCATTGAAGAACAACATTTTAGGATTTCATGAATGGACAACCTTTTCAACATATCAAAAATATCCATAATCAAATAATTCAATTGCAATTGTATGCTTGAACTTGACAAAGACAAATGAAAATAGAAAAACGGTGGCCCTTTTAGACTTTTAGTCTCACCGATGAAATCACAGTATGGAAATGAATACAAAAAGTATCTGTAGTAAATGATAGAGATTGCAATGTCCAAACTACTCACAATCAACATCATTGGCACAATCTGTTGCATCATCTACTAACTGTAAAACTCTCCGGTCTCCACAAAAATTACGAGACTTATGTGTAACAGGAGGTGTCCTAACATAATCTTTTGCTAAATCATGAGCATAAACAGGTAATACAAAAGGATTAGAGGGACTATTCATTTTCTTCTCCCATAGAGGTTGAAGAATAGAGGTCTTTGTAGGAGATGTAGTCACCCTTGAGCTGCATAGTACCAAAGTATAAAGATTATTAGTTAATGGAAGATCACTACACCTAATTTATGAAGTGTTTGTCATCAATTCAATTGTAACAATATCATATAAAAATAAATGAAGGAGTGACGTACAGAATAAACTGGTAGCTTTAATTTCTGGAACATCGGAATTTGATTCATCATTTTCATCTGAGCTATTGCATTCTTTGTCCACCTTTTGCTTCTTAGAAATCCGGCTTGATTTTTCAACAATAAGTGGTTGGAGGAGAGCATTGAAAATCACTACATCTTCTTTGAAGGCTTTAATGTGACGACCGGACCTCCGACAGGTATGGATGGTAGAACCTACAACAAAAGAGGTTAAAAATAAATTGAAATCATAAAATGAAAGACATATGCATATATGAATCAAACATGGGAATTAAATAAATAAATTTACAAACCTGTAGCAACTAAACAATCAAACACCATATCACTAGGTGTGAAAACAATTCTATGAGAATTTGCATAAATCCAGGGTCTTTTTCTGGCGGGCCACACCAAGGAACATTGCCATTCATAAGTTGTGAATCTTAGTCACACCATTGCAAAGCACATCATCCAAGTCTATATGAATTCCAGCAACATCTAAACCACGTACCAACTACACCTTGAAACGAGAAGGTGGAACATTTGGAAGGTTCCTTACTAATAGTTGAATGCCAAAATATGGAGCCTGCATAAAATGAACCCACAAATATAAAAAATTAGTAGTCTCCCCAAAAGAATTTGAATTAAAATAATATAATATCTAGGAATAAAATTGCTACTAAAAAAACCTTAAAGTCCCATTTGTGATGAATCTCAAGCGCTAGTTAAATGGAGACCATTGATTCCAATCCATTTTTGATATACTTTGAAGTGGAAAGCTCAACAGAAACTCTTCGATTCTAATTTCACTTGGGTTGCATCAAAATGGAAAATAAATAGAACTCCATCATCAAGCAAGAAAATTAAAGGTTGATTTTAGAAACTCAACACGAATGGTGTTCCAAGGCGGGACAACTAATGGTGGAGAAGACACTCTTGGGACAGATAGTCCTTCAGGAATGTCCAAAATCATGAGATCAATAGCTTGAAACTAAGAAATAACACCTTTAAATGCTCTTTCTTTATCTACCTTGTGCTGCAAGAGTAACATCATTAGAAAAATGAAAAAATAAACAAACAAAAGTCTAGAAAAATACACACAACATTCAAAGAAATGATAACAAATGCAAGGAATTTGAATATTACCTTCTCAAGAAAAGTCTGAAGCTTTGTCCATCATGAAGGAAAAGATCCATGTTGAACACGGTGGTGAAGAAGAGAGTAGAGGAAGCAATTTGAAAATGAATGCATCCATGCCTTCAAGTTCCAAGTTATCTGCTAATGGGATGGATACATGGCTAAGAGAAAGTTGAGAAACACTAAGGTCAATGTATGAAGGGTCCCGCTTCCGAAGAACTTGTGATGGAGAAGCAGAGGAGGTTTAGGTGCCTTCAATACCAGAAGCACCAATATGGTGCAAGTTCTTTGGTACTTTACTAGTAGCCTTAATAGTTGCTACAACCTTTGCAGCCATAGCCTTCACATTTGCCAGCTAGCCAGCTTTTGTAGCTTTCTCTATTTTTTTCTACTATTCTATTATCCTCTGAGCCTCAGTCTTTTTAGCAGCTTGCTTCATTTGCTTCACAACATTTGCTTTGTCTTTCTTGTTCATATGGAATAGATCAATAGTAACATCATTCTCAGCAATAGTTTGATCATCAGATATAGCCAAATTATCAAAGCCACCCAATCCTTTATTTGCTCGATCAATGGCCTTCTTCGTTGCCTCTTCTTCAGTCGGGCAAAATCCACCACCACAATCTATAAACCAACCACCTGAGTTTAGATGTAGTACACCCCAAGATTGGATCAAATCTATAGGATACATACATTGATCCACGCATGTTTTGTCAACCCATGATGTAATGAATCCTGACAATTTGGTCCGTTGCATAGCACCTTTAGGCAACAATTTGAACATAATATACCTGAAAATGTTGAGTGCATGAAATTAGTAAGAGAAGTTAAGGGAAAATTTGGAAATCGGAATTACATAATCGTGAAGAATATAGAATGATTTATTATACCTGTAAAGCACTCAATTCACAATTCGTGAAGTGTAGGTGTAAGAATTGAAAGCCTTAGTTTTTGAATATGCATCTTTTCCACGAAACAAAGATGAAAACCTATGAATCCAAATGTGAATTTGCCAATACTCCACAAATTGGGTAGGAGACAATGGAACATTAGTATAGTCTACTTCAACTAAGAGGGCTTTTTTTTTTGCATCCTCTCAAATTCCAAATTGAATGCCTCTTCCAACTGCATACATGATAAGAGCATATAATTAAAATGAGCAAAATACTAAATGAAATCAAATTTATTATTATATAGCATCTGTGAATATTAGAGAGATATAGTAAAAAATGTATAGCCATAGAAGACACTTACAGACGCCCCAAAACATGCCTTGTTCAACCAAGATTTGAAATTTTTATCCAAGAAAGGCTTGCTTGGAAAATAGGCAGCTTGTCTTGTGAGTGCTTCTGAGTTCTACCAACGTAAACATAGGACTTTATACAAAGCTGGACCAATGGATGTTGTAAGAAGTTAGAGCTTGTCCAATGTCATTTTGGGTTTAGAATTCATGCTCCAATTCAAAGTGACCTTCACAAAAATATCATAAATTAATTATAATTAGAAAAAAAAACCATTCATATTTGTATACTTCTAACTTTGCAACAAAATTGAATGAAAATGGGAGAATTTGAAAGTGAGCACTATACCTCAGCCAAAAAGTCATCACCTAGTATAAGATGTGAAACTGCTAGCAATTTAAAAAATTGCCCTTTATAGCTGTTGTTTTTCAATTTAGCTGCAAATAGCATGGTTGCTATAATTTCTTGATCACTCTTTAGTAATGCTGGTTCATCCTCTAAGAATTTCCTAGCAGCTTCATCAGCAACATCTGCAATTTCTTGCTGCAAAGGACAATTATATGAGTATTGGCACAAACTGAATTACATGACAATAAAAGGGAAATCAACATTTGTAATGGTAATGTAAAAAAATGAGTGACAAAATGCAAGACTCACCGGCCATAGAAATGAAATGAACACCTTTGTAGTCAAGGAATACCAAGTTTTCCCCCTCGTAGGACTTTTCAAGCATTTTTTGAACTCCCACTCAGGAAGTATTTCTTTGAATGTCTCCAAGCTTTGCATTCTAGTAGCACAAATTCTATGCAAAGTATGCACAAGATTTGTCTTCACGTGGTTGTTTTCTGTGGATCTAAAAGAAAATTCAAAATATAAAGGAAAATATCATAAAAGAAAATATATCAATGAAATTGACAAACAAGTAAAAAAAAGAAGCATACTTATTTATGTCGTGCATCACGTGTAACAGAAGTGTCGTTCTACCAGATGGATCTAGGACAACACTCTCCACAAAATAATACTAGATCGGGTCTTCTCTATGCAATCTATCAATAAATGCAATCCAGGCTTGGAATCTGTGATTTCCATCACAGATAAAAAACATCCTCCTAACCAAGTGACGAAGGTGCTCATTCTCGTGCTCATTTAGTTGGAGTATTGCATCAAACCAATTACTCTCCGATTTCCATAGTGGGCTCATACGATCTTCCTCGTCACTTGACAAATTGTGGATCCTTCCTTTCTCGTCACAAACTGAAACATAGAAAGCGCTTGAACCAGGTCTGTAACCATGAGTGAATGCCGCCTCCAATCTTTTAATATTAGAGTCCAAAGATGGGCGGACAATAGGCATTGGAATCATGTGACAAAGCAATATAAAGAATCGTGACTCTTCTTTTGGCCAAATTTTCATATCTTGAATACAATCGATGGAATTCACCTTTTGGATGAAATGCAAGTCATCTTCATTACACTTACATTCTTTAGCCACATCAAAATCATTATTAAATCTTAGTCATTTTGTCTTGAGCAGAGCCAACATTGTCGTCTTTAATTACCACAGGAACCTATAATAAACATAAGAAAAAGGCATTAATAAGAGTGATCCCACTTGAGGACTAAAACTCCTAAACAAATTAACCCTAAAGTCTTGTTGTCCCCTCAGGGGACAATTTGGAATTTGGGCAAGTTTCTATGGGTTGAAATTTTGCCTTAATTTTTTGAAACTTTTCTTGAAGATAGAAAAGATGATAAGCTTTGCGTAAATATCATTTTTATTTCAATCGGTGCCTGGAAGCAAAAGTTATACCACAAAAAGCCTAGAACTGAACTTGGCGGGCATCACAAAAAATATCGCAAAAATTCAAAATAAATTAAATTTTTTTTTTCTCAAATATTGATTCATTCCATTTTGATTAGTGATGTGAAAGTTATGAACAATCTTATTTTTTGGGCAATCTAAGCATCTTTGTGAAAAATAACTTATAGGATTCATTTCAAAATGCAATTTTCAAATTTTTTCAATTTTTTTTTTGAAAAGGTTAAGTTTGCTTGCTAGAACAATCTCACCATTGGAATTATTGTATTTCAATCCCATCTAAGAGCTATTAACAATTTAGTTTTTTTTTCAATCTTGGATCTACTTCTACTTGACAATTTTTTTAAGTATGAAAATGAAGTATTTTTTTTGAAATTTTTTTCCTAGATTCCCAACTCAATTCTTCAATACAATAAATTTTAAATTCAAATTCCAGAGTGCATATTTTCTCCACAAATAGAGATCAAAGTCATCTAAAATTGTAGTCTAGTGTTCAAAAAAACTTGTTTTTTCAACTTTGAATGCTCATATCTCTCAATTTGTACGATCAAACTTTATGAATTTTTTACCACATAATCTCCAACAAATAAAGTTCAAGATCCTATGGTTTAGTTCCAAGAAAAAGATTTTGTTTTGTTTTTTTGGACAAACGCAGTAGAAATGGCAGTTTTGAGTGGTTTTGACAGAAAAATGGCCTTGGGACTTTAGGGGTTAAAAATTGAAGAGACCTCAGAAATACAAACTATAGATTCTATTTCATACCTGGATGTTGGAACAATCTCCAACTACCGTCTTTGCTTGAGAATGCAATACTCTAACCATCTAACCATCTTCTCCATGTCTCTTGAATGTACCAATGTCAATAAATCCTAAAACCAAAGATGCAAAATCCATTCAAAAATATAAATAAATAGAAAGATTTTAATCACAAATCCATTATTTAAATATGTCAATTATAAAATATTAGATACAAGTGTGATAGTCATGTTGCTCATATTTATTCAGGACTATCCAAAATCATTTGGAACAACTATGCAGTATATATTGAAGTTGGAGGAGAAAAAATAAGGTTGAGGTTGAAACAATTAGAGAGAAAGAATTAAACATAAAATCCAATATACTTATCCTTGTTAATTACAAAATGATTATCACAGTGATTTAGATTACATTATTGGTAGCCATAGATACAAATCTCTATTTTCAACTAACCTAGGCTCTAGAACTAATGTTACTAAACATAAGTTCTGTTGAACTATAGCTTCTCACAAATTTTAGGGTCCTTCAAATCTATCAACTTTGCAATCACTATAGCATTTTTAACCCTGAATTCCAATCTGATATTTTGATGGCATCGAGGATGACGGTATCTTTGTTTCTAAATATGACACAGAAGGCAATAAATGACTACATATTAGTAGTCAATTTTGAATGCCAAGAAACAATACATCAAAAATCTATTCTAAAATCAAATAGCAAAGTAGAAGGAGTGATAACGAATACAATATAATGAAACTCATTCAAAATTGCTTGAAACTGAAACTTTGCAGCTGAAATTTAGAACTCTATAAGATACCGTCGTCTATGACGACATGAAAAATCACTCACTCCTGCAGCTGAAATTGCTAGCATGAAATTTCAGAACCCTAAACCCACCATCAACTGAAATTGAATCTACCAAAAACAAAATCCTAATTCGATATCCATTGCACCTGCCTAAGCCACTTCAACTCTACAGTTGAAATTAAAAACCCTACAAGATATTGTCGTCCTTGACGACATCAAAAAGCACCTTCTCAAGCAGCTGCACGTGCTAGCAAGGAATTTAAAAACCCTACAACAAACCCTTAATTATATTCACGAAAAGCGCAACTAGTTACCGCAACCACAGCCCACAGCAATTGGATTCACAAAATGATGAAGGAAAAAAGATATGACTACTAAAGACTTGAGCAGCTATTGTTGTAGTTGCAGCTAATCGAGATTGCACTTTTGCAAAACATCGATGCCAACAAGGTGGAGACCAGAAAGGAAAAGTAGTAGACAGAAAGCAAAAGACACCTAAGCACATACCTCAAGCACTTGCCCGCACTCCCGTGCTCCCTCGCTTCAGCCTCAACAAACGTCACGCCGTCTCCATCGCTCAGGTCCTTAATCCTTATTCCTTAATCCTTAAATAGAAGGCAAAGGTATGGGTTTGGACTTTGGACTTGGTTGTGGCTTCACATTAATTAGAGCCATCCAAGTGGAGAGGCCATGGGATTGAGTGGCCAAAAAGACTTTGGACGCATGTTTTGTACGTGATACAATGCAATACTTAACACCCAAATCAAATTCTATTTATTTGGTGCACTCATTTTCATCATTGTATTGGTGTAAAACCTATCCAATATAGTTGTAAGAAAGTAAGGAAAATTTACAAATTATATCAAATACTACTACTGTGAGCTCTTGACATCTTTGCTCTATTGAAGTAAAATATGCAAATAAGAATTGATTAAAATGAGATGACTACAACATGAGAACATTCTATAGTTATATTTGGACATTCAATGACAATTCTAAATTGAAACATGGATCAAACTTAGAGAGTATGGAAATAGTTGGCGTTGTTGATGTCCTCAACCTCTTGGACTTCAACTAGTGATTCTAAGATATACTTTAAAGGAGAAGAGTACCTTGGAGACAAATTTGCAATGCTCGTAACTCCAATGCTTGTGAATACAATCTTCTTGGTAAGACTAAGCAAGACTCCTAGACTTGGAGCCTTACGAATTTTTTGTTCCCTTGATCGCTGAAGTGCTTTCTTCATGGAATACTTGGTGCTAGCACTAGTAGGAGCCCCTGTTTTTTTGGATGTTAGCAACAAACACGCATGTTTTTCAAAACAAGAGCACAAAGATGGGGTTGCAGCCATGAGAGGTAGAATTGAGGTAGATGTTCTAAAAAACGTTGAAATGTCATTGGCTAAACAAGTTGATGTCATGTGTGACAGTAATGTTCCAGAAGACATAAAAAAACACATAGATGCGTTGTATACAATGTCCAAAAAAACATAGAAATGCCACGTTGGCAAGGATTTTTTGTTAACTTCGGGTAAGTCAGTGAAAGTTACTAGGAACTAAAGTAAAATCCTAACCAATTGTAAAAACATAAGGGAAGGGCAGCCGTGTGATATGTTTTAAAAAAATTTAAAATTAAATTTTTTTTAATGAAAATTAATGAAAATTTAAAATGAAAATTTAAAAATTTAAAATAGTACATGATGTGGAATTTGAGTAACATGACATCCAATAAGGATGAAGTGACATGCCATGTCAGCATGCTTTGACACCATTTGAAAATTTGAATAATGTTTTCTTAAACATCTCTTGCAATGTCAATGAAGACATTAACTGAAACGTCCAAATGTTTTTTGTGATGTCAATTGAGACGTCAATTGAGACATCTAGATTCTTTTTTCTAATGTCAACTCCGACAATTTTGTATAATTCAAAAAAAACTCATATCCCATATGGTTTGACTTTCCTCCTACCACCCCATTTATATTTATAGTTTGCCTTCTCTTGTCAATATACTCACAACACTACTAGAAAAACAGTGCCCAAATTAACAAAACATTAACAATTTTTTGTTAATTTGGGTACTACAACGTCCACTTTCACAAATTTTTGTTAATTGTGCCCTAATTAACAATTTTTTTTGTTGATTTGGATAGTGCAATTACCACATCAACAAAATTTTGTTAATTTTTTGGGAATCTTTTGGAATCTTTTGAATTTTTTTAGAAATCTTAGAAATCTTCAAAAATCTTTAAGAATCTTCAATATACAATGTAGATTTAAGAACAAAATAAGTACACAATTCGGTGTTTATTAAAGTCAGCAGACTTTAGGGGCAATTTTCACCTTGAAAAATTATTTTTTTCAAGAAACTTTGGACTAATGAAAGTTGTCAAATTGATATATCTTTCACCTCCAAATTCTTTTTTGAGATTTAGATCTTCTAATCAAAAGTTATGAACAAAAATCAGAGAGGGGTAAAAATGGACATTCTTTTTTATATTTTGAAACACCTTCTCTGATTTTTGTCCATAACTTTTAATTTAAAGATTTAAATCTTAAACGGATTGTTGGAGGTGAAAGATTTTTTCATCTTAAAACTTTCATTAGTTCAAAGGATGTTTTGAAAAGTTTATCTTCTAGAACAAAATTGCCACCAAAGTCTACTGACTTTTAATGGGAAAAACATTAAAGAATAAAGTAAATAAAATTATATACCTCAACTCCAAATTCAAATATAAGTATATTTTAAATCTTTTTTTTCTTTAGAAGCCTTTGGAGTCTTAATTTTACAATGTAGATTTAAAAAAAAATTAAGTCATCACTAATCGATTTTCTAAAAAGTCAGCAGACTTAAAAGGCGATTCAGACCCAATAAAAGAACTTTTTTGGAAAAACTTTGAACTTAAAAAAGTTGAAAAATTAAGTTATCTTTTGCCTCCAACAATTTTTTTGAGATTTGGACCTACCAATAAAAAGTTATGGACGAAAATCAGAGAGGGAGTTTAAAATTTTTTTAAATAAATATTCATTTTCATCCCTCTCTGATTTTTGTTCATAACTTTTGATTGGTAGGTCCAAATCTCAAAACAATTGTTGGAGGTGAAAGATAACTGGATTTGTCAACGTTTTTTAGTTTGAAGTTTTTCCAAAAATGTCTTTTACTGGGTCTGAATTGCTCCTAAAGTCTGCTGACTTTAAAAAAGAATTGAAAAAAATCTCTTTAAAACTATCTAAATGGATTTCTATTCCCTAAGTAATCAAACAACTTGAAAGGTTGGTGCCTTGGCAAGAGCCTTGGCCTCTAACCATGAGGTCCCGGGTTCAAACCCCGGTGGCTTCATTTCCATGGTAGCCATTGCCATGTGGTAGTTGGATTGCCGGCCATGTGGCACTACCCTAGACGTCAAAAAATATATTTTATGAATTTTTAAAATGAACACTTTTTTTGTTAAGATTCAACACTTTTGTGTTGAGTTTTGTTAATTTGGTCACTGTTTTTTTCTACTAGTGCAATTAGTGGTTTTTCAAGCCATGAAACATAAATACAAAATACACCATATGGTATATGGTGTACTATGTATGATCTGTTATGTATGGTGTATTGTGTACGATTTATTATGTATGATCTTTTAGACATTGCAGATGATCTGTTCGACATAAAATACAACATAGCTAATGATAAATGAACATGAATATAAATCACTCCTAGGTTGCTACTAACGTTCTTGAAAATGCGTATGTGTTAGATAGAACGTCTTTTTGAACATTGTATAATTTGGAAACCCTCATCACAACCTACTGACTAGACATGCCACGTTGAAAAATAAAAACTGCCATGTCATTTTTAAATTTATGCCACATCAGCATCCATGTCATCAGCGGGCTGCGTTTGGAAAAAATCCACATGGCAGTCTACGTCTATGTGGGTTTGACGTGGCTGCCACTTGTCTTTGATTTTTCCAAAAAATTCACCATGTTTTATGTGACGTTATAGTCTAAACATGGGATGTTACTATTGATTTCCTTGTGTTTTTGCCTCGTCAAGTTTGACGGATTTTCCTAGACATTCACAATAGACATGCCTGACGTCCAATTAAACATTTGCCTACGTTATTGTGCTCGTTACAAAAAAATGCACCTTCCTTCTAGTGTAGACTTCCTCTTCCGCTTTGGTCTCTCAAGTAAAGGGGAACTACTTTCAACTCTAGACATTTGTGCCTCATAATGTCTTGAGAGGCGATGAAGAGAGAATTAGGTAAATGAGGTAATTCATACATATAATTCAAATTCTATAGGTCATTGTTGCATTAATGCTTCTGAATTGGTCATTATGTTTTTGGTGGTTTATAGGACGTCCTTGTATTTGTACTACTAAATTTTCAAATTTTGTCTATCTCTATCGTAGGATGTTGTTAAAGCGCCCATCTTCTACAGATGGAACCTATAAATGGATATAAAAAGGACCTCGGCTAGTTTGATATTGGATATGTACTAAACATTGAATGGATTGAACATGAAGTGGGGGTGCATTCAAGTTTGTCAAATTTTGCTTTGGGATTCTAGTATAGTTGATTTAATATGTGTTGAAGTCAATTTCAAAAATAGTTCTAGGTACCCAATGATGTATTCAAAATTGAAACCGGTCAACCAATAATCTTTGTACAAAATGTAGAATCTACATAATTTAATTGATACTAACAAGGGTCAAAGTGAAGAAAAATAATGTCACATTTAGGACTACGTATGATCAAATTTTCAAAACATAAGTGATTAATTAAAGACTGCCTATGTTTGCATTTTAGCAATCCAAGTGTCATAAATAGCTACTTCATACCCGACATCTTAAAAAATTCATAACTACCTCATAATAGCTTGGTATATTATTAAACCACTTGTGTTCTCTTGTACACTCATTTTTCTTTCTATGAAAAATAAACAAAAAATCTAATGGTCTATAGAAGCCTACAAAAGAGGCGAAATAACCCAAAAATGGTCCCTTTTAGAGCATGTTACTTTATAGGGTCTTTTCAGATTGATTAATTCATTATGTTAGACTATTCATGATTTCTTTTGACCTGTACTAACAAAATCCTAATGTAAGAATTTGAAGACCATATTCATGGGTGATTGCAAGAAAGACCGGTCCTATGAGGTGTCACAATTGAAGTGACGGAGTTGGTTTTGATCAAAACTTTTGGAATTTGAAGCCAATGGACTTGAAATTTTTATGGAAGATTTTTAACTCAAAAAACATGAGATTTGTTATTTTTCAAAAAAATTGAAAAATAATTTTATAATTAAATATCAATTTAGCTAATTTGTCACACTTTACAATTTAGGGGTTTTTAGTACTTTGAAGTATCCAAAAAACATGATGTTCACTTGACTTTTTTGTGGCCTATTCCCACACTAGATGGGCATATGCCCACCAAAGGGAATTAAAAAAAACACAATTCTTTGTCCTCAATATGCATGCAAATAGAGGTTCCTTGTGCATAGCACTCCAAACTTTCATGATGGTTTCAACTTTTAGTTTTTGGTGAAATGTAATCACTATCAAGTCTTTATAAATGAACAATTTTAGTTTTTTTTTATTCGTGATTTTCTAATTTTTATTAATTTATACTTAATTTTATCTACTTTCTGTGACAAATTGTCATTTTTTTAAATAGTATTGTTTCAGTATTATAAATTATTGAATAGTACTATTGGTTGTTGATTTTTCAAATCAACAGTTGAGATTGCTCCATTTTGTAGTACTCCTAGTACTAGGCAGAAAACACGCATTTTTTGACCAAACGCTACCAAAATTGTTCGGTCTTTCTTGCAATCACCCTCATGTATAGTGCCATACAAAATTTACATTCATGGGTTGTCAAAATAAGC
Organism: Rhytidiadelphus loreus; assembly: GCA_947034895.1. Classification (NCBI taxonomy): domain Eukaryota; kingdom Viridiplantae; phylum Streptophyta; class Bryopsida; order Hypnales; family Hylocomiaceae; genus Rhytidiadelphus; species Rhytidiadelphus loreus. The sequence continues at coordinate 22,031,259 of OX344763.1, forward strand.
TTCAATATTGAGTAGTCAAAAGTAGGTGAAAACTATTTGAATTATACCACCAAAAATCTCAATGGATTTGGAGTCCTTCAATCATAAATATTTTAATCCTATTAATTATATATCTGACCAATTATTATACATATGGAGGTTTGGTCCATGTTATTTTCAATTTTGGGATCTCTCATTTCAATAAATATAACAACCAACTATTGAAGTGATGGCAACTGTCCGATTTACTTACTTACTAAATTAATTAATTAATATTACTTGATATTTTTTGAATAAATTACGTCTTCAATCCATCGGTTGTTATTCATATTTTTATCTTGCACTTGGCTTTTGTTTCGCCTTCACATTTACATAATACTACTTATGTTGCAAAAATTTAATGCATTCAAGTGTCTTCGTTACAAAATGCAATGAGCTTAGGCATGTCTTACAATTCAATGGCAATTGTGAAGTCACCTGGTGAAGCAATTCCTATCACGTTTCCCATTGGTGAATTAGGATACGCTGTCGCAACTGCATTCTGTTTGAGTATTCGATTTTCTCTTTCTGAGAGTTCATTATACATTGATAATGAGGTCTTTAATAGTTGTAACGATGAATTGACTCATACACTTAGTCAAGAGCCTGTTCTTGATAGCCATTGTAGATAATGGCATTTGCGACTAGGAAGATATTTAGCATATAGTTTACTTGAATCAGCTAGAGGAGCATCTTCTATAGAAGCGAGTCCTAGATTATTAACCATGTCTACTCAAGAGACTCCTATGCCATCCAGAGTTAAGATTGAGCTAGGAGTAGAATTTGTTACAATTTTGAGTGACAATTCAGATGACTCTTCCTTTCTCATAAGATCCTTAAACAAATTCTATCTCCTTCATCCAAAGTCAATGGCACATTGTTTGTAGCTTCTCCAATAGTAGTTTCAGGATCCAAGCATAATTAAGGAAAATTCATTATTCCATACCTATGGAAGCTTTGTTGTATAAAAGGGTCGAGGAACCCATTCAAAAAGCTTAATTATGATTTATTTGCAATCCATAAGGTTGATTTTGTTCCTCTAGTTTTCAATGGTGACATGATTTTTGAATTAACAACCCTTTGATATTCTATCGCTCAAAGACAAGCAAACATTTTAAGTAAAATGGAGAAATGCTATGATGGGCACGTTTGGTCAAATACACATACGATTAACATCAAAAATGTCGATGGAATGACTTTTTGATTGGCTTCATGTGTGGATCATCTTCATTGTGATAACATCAATTGTGACTATCTTACTCGTATGCATCGTACAACAATTGTGAATGAGATTAAATGGGAAGGATGTTCTCTCGTTCCATTTGAAGTGGGTCCTAATCCTCCTTTTGGTTTGACAATTGCATGTAAGATTTGTTTTAGTGTTCCTTCATGTATTTTAAGTTGCCCAACAAAGATATACTATGTAGTTGGAAACAAGGAGATGAGGCGAGCATGTATTCACTTTGGTATTCATAAGCACCTAGTAAAAGATGGAGATTGTTGTGATTCAAAGGAGAAGATTTGGTTGTTAATTTCTGATCAAGTGGAGAGGACTCCATTTGCAACCAATTCTTCAATGTTCTAGAGGCTAGTAAGGAATTATTGGGAGAATTACTTTTTCGACCGGAAAGAGCCCCTTCTGCAAAGTTTGAACTTGATGAATTCATCCTTGTTCTTGACAAATGCAAATACATGAGTTCTCCAAGCATTAGAAACGAGGTTACCACATTCAAGTATTTTTGAAGGTTTGGAGTCATGGGACATGGACTACAATGGCATGCCATGTTTATGATCAAAGTTTTTGCCATATAATGACCATTGCTCTTTGTGACATGCAATTCGAGGATTCCATTGCCCAAAGTAATTTTTGGAAAATTTGAACATCGTAATGGCCAAATATGGTATCTCCTTGCCTTATTTCAAGGGATTTATAGCTGACTTTGCTCAAGTTAATTGGAATGCTGTGAGATTAATCTATAGGAGTGGTGATCCATCCAAGCCCATGCTCAATCGAGAACGCACATGTTTCTTCCATTGGACTCAATCTATGGAAAAACATACAAAGGTAGACATTCATGCCAACCTTTAAGATCAACATCAAAAATTGTGTAAGCAATGCAAAGATGCAACATCAGTTGCCGACTCTAAGATCCAATATCACGCCATTTGAGCATGGTGGCACTCTTCTGGAGCAACAATTGAAGAAGGCTTCTGAATGCTGGAGTTGTAGTTAGCATTTTGGTACTTTCATTATAGGCAATGGGGAGGATTTATGCAAATTGTGAGATTCCAGAACTTTTCTATTCAATCTTTTTGTATTGTATTAGCCAACAACTGTGCATGTTATTTTTAATTGTATTCTTTTGTAATTCAAATTTTCCATCCAAGGCTCCTCGATTAAATGACATGTAATAAGTTTTTTTGCCAAAATTGATGAAATTTGCATATTGTTCTGCAACATCAGTACACTTCATTTTGACTTCTTATAAACCATGTTGCTTGATACAGGATTTACCAACTCATGAACTTGCAGAGATGCCTTCTTGCAACCTTGTGGAAACAATCCATAATAAATGGCTACAACAATTTGGAAATCGAGGGAATGATTTGTATGTTGCTACTATTGATGACTATGTTAATAGGTCATTTATGCAGATGGTTTGCTATCATCAATTTCTAAAAGGTGACAACATGGGGATAGGTCCGGATAAGGAAGAACTTATGCTTTGTGTTGCACAGAGGTATGCCCAACGTATTGGAAATCCTAAAGGTCTTAATGATGCAATGGCAAGTGTACCAGGGGCTGGAGAATATTGCACGAGAGACCCCCACTTTGAAGGTGAGGAGGTTTTTGGATCTTAGAATCGGATGCCAAATTTGCCATTGGGGTCTTAATATGATTCACACTGTCTTAACAAAGTGATTTTCTCGCGGCCACATCAGAGAACAAGGTCAACCAAAGCAAGTTCTTCTAGAGTTTCTTTAGATACAATCTTTGAAGAACCTATATCTCATGAAACGAAGAAGAGGCAGAAATTTTAGTGCCACTTGGACCAATGAACGCATTAACAACATTGAAGGCACCTCAAGTGACAACCATCGAAGAGACTACTTGTAATGAGTCACAATGGCATATTGTACGATTGCCAAAGACATTAGCTAAGGCGTGCTTTGCCTAGCAAGTTCTTACAAAGAAGTGTGTAGCAAAAATTGTATAGGGTAGTAAAAGAACGGCAACACCAACTTACACATGCAACATGAACAATTATAAAAAGAATAGGATTGAAGTAATGCAATTTTTCTTCTGCAATGATGACATTGAGTGTTGCGTAAAAGGTTCGAAGTAGAAATGGTTTCTTTCTAAACCTAAAGTGCCTAGCATTTGGCCAATGAAGTTTAGAACTAATCTAACGCAAAAAGAGATGATGGACCTTCAAAATGTAGGATTCCGTCTTCTTAAGTGTGTTGAAATCTCTCCAAAGAGGCTATTTGGAGATCACAAACTACCTCTTGATGTATTAGGATTCCAAGTTCCAGCTTTTCCTACAAAGCATCCTAGTACAAGGTTTGAAAAAAAAATCCAGAGGAATCCTAATGCACCAACAACTAAATAGGCAAATAATTGTGCTTTTGTACTTACTTTGAAGGCCAATGTTCATCATGTAACTATGATACCACATCTTGGGTTTGGATGCATCATAATGCTTGATTCAGCTATACCACCTAAAATTCAACAATATGTGTTGACAATAGGTTCATTTCTTGAATGCACTTGCCCAAATTTCAAGGAATTGTGAGCAAAGGCACTAGGAAAGAGAGGGCAATGGGAAAACTACAAGCACCTGTATTTCGTATTTGTTGTCATATGCCACCTTGATGCTAAAGTAGATGTTTTCATTCATGCTCCAAGCTTCAGCTTCAATGACCTCAAACACATTCTTGAAAGTGGCATTTTCAGGTGCAAAAGCAATTTATAGGTGAGCATAATTAAGGATCCCATGTACTTGGTCAATGAAGAGGCAAACTAGAAAGCACATCTTGTATTCCGATTCATTTGATATATGTAGTGAGACAAAAGGGCACTACTTGATTTATAATATCATTGATTTTGTGTACATTGTATTTGAATATTTTTTTATATCTATTCTTTGCTTCTGGCATAATTTATTCAGATATTCACTTCACTATATGTCTATATGTGCTCCCAAAACCAAATTTGACATATGTACTAGGTAGAATTGTTGTCAAAAAATGTGATATCCTATTAACCCTACAAATGTTTTAAATCCTCTAGATTTCCATGGATTTAGAATATGTATGGTTCTAAAACAAATTTTGGACTTCTTTATAACATTTCTTTAACATTTCACCACTTGTTTGCATTCCAAAAAAATGTTTTATAATAGATAAACACAACAATAGGTTAAAGTTTTTATATTGAAATTTTTTCAAATATCTTATTCCACACAGTCATAGGTCTACAGTTATAGGTTTTCAATCTTTAATTTAAAAAATCTTGCAATATTTTCAAATATTCCCTAAAAAACTTCCACATTTTAGAAACAAAAATAATATTTTGAGATTTTTTAATTTCCAACTTAGATTTTTATGCTCCCCGCTCCCGCTCTACGCTTGTATACTAGCTTTGTTGTCTCCTAGATACTTCTCATTAAAATTTGCATGCTCAAGTACATATTGCAAGTGTCATAACTTTCTTGGTGGTGAAGGATCAACTATCAATATTCATTGATACAAATTGGCACACGGTCTAGATTTGACAAATTTAGTAGACTAAGAACCAGATTGATCAGTAGCTCCCAACATCAATTTCATTACATGAAACAAGGAGACTATCTTGTCAATATTCACCATAGCTTTGAATCAATAGTACATCATCTTAAATTTTAGCTTGCATTTCAAAGTTGTACAACATTTTCACTTATACTGTATTTGTAACAAAGTGAAAGTACATTTTGGTATGTAACTCACATTGATGATTGCCAAGCTATCTGTTCCAAAATGGAAAATGACTCTAAGGCACATTATATTTGGCTTGCACTGCCCAATCCAAGCTAGCTGTATGCATGCCACACAAGAATAATGTCTTCCTCATTAAAACCGAATGTAAAGTTGTAGTTTCTTATATCTTTTCGTGTTTGACATGATTGTTTTGGACTTTTCTTTATCAACATTTCACTACAAGGGAAATTGTATCCTATTTGACAGGAAATTTGATATAATTCTGTCAAATGTGCTGTAGATTAGGAGTACTTGATTCGGACACTTAATTGACAGAATTCTGTCAATTCGGCTGTCATTTCGGACAAAGATACACGTCAGTAAGTCTTCCTCTCACTCCTTTGCCACCATGGATTTTTTAATTTCCACGTCACTTAATTCCAAAAAATATTTTTCAAGGATTTAATAAAATACTTGAAATAATGGCTAGAAAAAAATTGGATGAAATTTTATCAAATGAATGATACGTTCTTAGATGAAACATTTTTGGATGATTTAAATTCTTTTATGAACTTTCCAAAAAATTGACCAAAACAAATCAAGAACATGGAGCTAATTTATTTAGTAAATTATTTTCTTCCATGAATCATTTGTATTTTGTGAAATGAATGGGGAAGAGAATCTCCTTATATACACATATGGAGGTAGGAGGTCGACCAACCCATATGGGATATGTGAATTTTTGAAGTTGTGAGATCATAGTGAAGTTAGAAATCCATAATTTTGTAATAAAATTAAGATTTTAGACCTCATTTGAGCATAGTAGAATGTATTTTTTTAAGAACTTTGAACTAAGAATATTTAGAATATGAATTGGAGTTTCAAGTTCAAAAATAATTTTGACACTTCAAGTTTTCAATCAAAAGTTATAGGCATATTTCAAAGAGGAAGTTTGAAAAAATATAATAAAAACAATTTCAAACACCTCTTTGAAATTTCATAACTTTTGATTGGAAACTAAAAATGTCAAATAAATTTTTTAAAGAAAAGCTTGAGTTGATTTTATAGCTAATGTTAGCTATTTTTTTTTTTAAAAAACACATTCATCTATGCCTAAATGAGGTCTGAAGTCCTACTTTCAACACAATTCCTATGTCTAACTTTATGTGTTAGAAATCCGTAATTTTGTAATAAAATTAAGATTTTAGACCTCATTTAGGCATAGAATAATGTGTTTTTTCAAAAATAATTGAACTAAAATTAGTTAGGAAATCAACTCAAGCTTTTCTTTAAAAAATTTATTTGACATTTTTAGTTTCCAATCAAAAGTTATGAAATTTCAAAGAGGTGTTTGAAATTGTTTTTATTATATTTTTTCAAACTTCCTCTTTGAAATATGCCTATAACTTTTGATTGAAAACTTGAAGTGTCAAAATTATTTTTGAACTTGAAACTCCAATTCATATTCTAAATATTCTTAGTTCAAAGTTCTTAAAAAAATACATTCTACTATGCTCAAATGAGGTCTAAAATCTTAATTTTATTACAAAATTATGGATTTCTAACTTCACTATGATCTCACAACTTCAAAAATTCACATATCCCATATGGGTTGGTCGACCTCCTACCTCCATATGTGTATATAAGGAGATTCTCTTCCCCATTCATTTCACAAAATACAAATGATTCATGGAAGAAAATAATTTACTAAATAAATTAGCTCCATGTTCTTGATTTGTTTTGGTCAATTTTTTGGAAAGTTCATAAAAGAATTTAAATCATCCAAAAATGTTTCATCTAAGAACATATCATTCATTTGATAAAATTTCATCCAATTTTTTTCTAGCCATTATTTCAAGTATTTTATTAAATCCTTGAAAAATATTTTTTGGAATTAAGTGACGTGGAAATTAAAAAATCCATGGTGGCAAAGGAGTGAGAGGAAGACTTACTGACGTGTATCTTTGTCCGAAATGACAGCCGAATTGACAGAATTCTGTCAATTAAGTGTCCGAATCAAGTACTCCTAATCTACAGCACATTTGACAAAATTATATCAAATTTCCTGTCAAATAGGATACAATTTCCCTTATAGTGAGTGAAACAAACATATCTTGGACTGAAAGTATACAAGTTAGTGGTGTAGCAAGATAGTCCTTCTTGTTGCAATATCCAGAGTTTGTCAGTAGCTATAATTGTCTCCTAAATGATCATTTCAATTGTCAATAGTGTGTAGGCTCTTTGGTGCATTAATGTTATTGGCAATTGCAGTATTAAAGGATTCAAACTTGGTGCCAAGCATGCTAAACAATAACAAATGTTAAATGTGCATGACAAAAGGAGTGGCCTCTTCTAATGGCACTACTGGAAAAACGGTGACCATCATAACAAAAATTCAACAAAAAAGTGTTGATGTCGTTTGTATCCTTAGTTGCATTGTCTTAAACAATACTTAACAAAAAACTGTTGTCCATTTTGTTATGGTGGTCAAGTCAAAAAAATAAAATAATAATTCATTTATAAATCTGCTCAATAAATGGCCATCACATTACAAACCGAAAATTGGATGCCACGTAGGCAAAAATTTCTATGTAGATAGGAGAATTAAATTAGTTTTAATACTTTAATTAGAAAGTAGTAGACAAGCTTATTTTAACATGGTGATAGAAGAGAGGAGAAGGCAAGTTCTTTATACAAATGGGGTGATAGAAGGTAGAACAAACCATATGGGATATGTGAATTAAGACTATGAGTGGTTCACATATCCCATATGGTTTGTTTTACCTTCTACCACTCTATTTGTATAAAGATCTTGTCAAAATGAATAAAAAATTGTTATCATTTTTGTTGATTTAGACGTTGTACTATTTGAATAAAAATAAATTCAGTGACCATTTTATTAACCTGTACCAAATCAACAAAAAATTAACAATTTTTTGTTGATTTAGACACCATTTTCTAGTGGTGTGGCTATTGTTCCCTCAACAATGCAAATTTTGACGTGACATCCTCTCCTCTTTGAAAGAGGTTATTATTGATGACTTTATAGAGTTGTTACATATATTATGTTTTAGGTACTTTATTAGTTCTAAAGATAGCTTAAGCAAGAATTTTTTTAATTTGCAATAACATGCGATTTTTATAAGTAATGCTATGCCATTTGAACGTTTGTACATATCGATGAAGTATTTGTTGCTCTTCAACCATAAGGTATTATAACAATATACATGTGTATTATAAAAATGGTGTATTGTTATTGTTGATTATATTCATGAATAGGATTTCTACTCTTTTGGGGGGATAAAACCTCAAAATATGTCTTATTTTAGTCTTAGATTTTTAGATTGTTTTGTGGATTTATGTCACATTTTGGGCATCGAATTAAGGCTCGGGTACGCAATTCTTGTATTATACATAGGGGTCATCAATATTACAACAACTTAGAGGATGACTTTTGTAAAAATTATATCAAATTAAAAAGACCAAAAAATTAGGTGAAGACCAAATTAAATAAAATGAAATGTACAAAATGTTAGGTTGTATATTTATTAAAATAAACTCACAATATATATTTGAAGAATTGAGGGCCCCCAAAGTTGGGTAGCATGATACATATATTAAAAAAACTCATATAATTAGGGTGATTGCAAGAAACACTTGTCCTATTTTTAGTCCCCTAACTCCTCTTGACCTTCGAACATTTGGTTTGGCTCATAACTTTTGCATTGTGTGTCAATTTTATATGAAACTTAAAAAGAATATACATATACTAGTTGTAGGCAATAGAATTGTTATACATTATAATATTTTTCTATTTTTAAACATCTTCCATTTGGTTGTCTATCTTAGCCATTTGGAAAATTTTACTACTACTTTTGATTCAAAAATGCGAATTTCATTATCAAAATTGTAATTCAGAGACTTCTACTGAAGTTACACAATCCTCTACGAGATTTTCTAAAAATAATAAACTTATCACCTTCCACCTGTGCTCAAAGTGAACTACTTTTGTACAAGTGCAGAGAATACAATTTTCTTTTTTACAAAAATGAAAATGGTTGAAAAGGAACATCTTCAAATTATGAAAAATCAATTTTTGAATTTGAATGTTTTGAAGTTTTTACTATTTTCTAAAAGTCAAACATCAAAGTGTCTATTTTGGGGATATTTTTCATTGTGCTTGGTTTGTGCATAAATTTTGAAAGATAAAATTTTATAGATCTGAAATTTTAGTGACATACAATTTTCAAAGCTTTACAAATTATCCATATTTTATTTCATTTGAATCATATTTATTCCAAAAGTCATTGTACTCATTTAAATAGGTCGTTTAGAACCTAACATTAGAGAAATTCTCAACCCTCTAGAGGGCCGCTCCATAGTGACCAAACCAATCTATTAATTGCGTAAGAATTAGTAGGAGCATATAACCGCAGTGCATTCTCAGAATAAGTGAATATCGCAAAAGACGTCAGAACTCCAATAATGAAATTGTAATAGAAGTCTGTATAATAATCAGCCGCATGAACATACAAGGTGATTCATTGAGAAATTAAGCAAATTCAATGAAATTTAGCAGAATGAATTGAATTTTCAAGCTAGTTGCCAAAAAAATTAGGAAACTCTTAAATTTTCCAACCAACTTTTAAAGTCACTTAATTTAGGATGTTTAATGATAAGAAGAGAATCTCTTTATGTACACATGGGGTGGTAGGAGGTAGAACAACCCATGTGGGATATGTTGTCTAGAATTTGTATTTTTTCAACCGCTCATAGTTAAGTTTAAAATAAGAATTGTGTTAAAACTAAAATTTCAAACCTCATTTAGGCATAGTAGAATAATTTTTATCAAAAACCTTTGAACTAAATAAAGTTGGAGAATCAAGCTAGTTTTCATGTACAAAAATCCGTTTAAAGTTTAGAGCCTCCAATAAAAAGTTATGGACAAAATTTGGAGAAGGTTTTTGAAAATGTCAAAGAAAATCTCCCTTTCAACCCCTTTTAGAATTTTGTCCATAACTTTTTATTGGAGGCTCGAAAAATCAAATGGATTCTTGGACATGAAACTAGTCTGATTTTTTAACTTTGTTTAGTTCAAAGGTTTTAGAAAAATTCATTTTACTATGCCTAAATGGGGTTTAAAATTCTAGTTTTAACACGGTTCCTACTTTAAACTTAACTATGAGCGGTTGAGAAACTACAAATTCTAAACTACATATCCCACATGGGTTGTTCTACCTCCTACCACCCCATGTGTATATAAAGATATTCTGTTTTCATCATTAAACACCCTAAATTAATTGGCTTTAGAAGCTAGTTGGAAAACGTCAAAGTTTTTTAATTGTTTTGGCAACTAGCTTGAAAGTTCACTTCATTTTGCTTAATTTCATTGAATTTGCTTAATTTACAATACTTGAACCTTGATTATTTAACTACTTGTACATGAATTTTGAATCACTAATAGTTGTTGGAAATTGCAACTTCTGGTGATCGACTATAGGGGAAAAACAAATCATTAAGCAAAGTTAAATGTAATCTTGGGGTCCTTTCAGTTGCTTTGGAGCGGCCTTTCGGAGGGCTAAGAATTTCTCTAATGAATGACAAATATTTCTTACAATGACCCTTAGGTTTTTAATACTATTATTCTCTTCAAAACATATTCTTCTCATGTATATAATTATATTTTTGGATTCCTTATTAGAAGGACTATGAGAGTTTATTACATTAAGAAAAATTACATCACTTTAGAATTTCAGATTGGACTGAAATGTATTATAAGTGATTATAAATTTATAATTGGGGTCATTTAATATAGAAGTTGCGTACTTGGGGATCCAACATTAGGAAAAATTCAAACCCTCAGAAAGGCTAAGGCTATTAAGAGTTCATTTTCAGCAGCCTCACAATGCAAATTACATCACTTCAGAATTTTAGATTGGTTTTTAATAATTTTTTTAAATGTTAAAAAAGTCGGTACTCTATTGTGGCATTGATGTAGTACAAGTAGTGCCACATTAGATTCTATAGAATAAATTTAAAAAATTACGATTTTTCAATATAAATGCACCGAATCCCCCAAAACTAGTGGCCTTTCATAAGAGAAAAAATGAGGCCTTTAGAGGGCTGCTCCAGGATTAGTTGAACTACCCTCCCATCTCTCTTTTTTGGCAAAATTTTTTTTTCTCTCTAAAATCACCCACCTCAAACCTGCAATTTTCAATGTTGCCAGTGGCACAAGAACCAAGTTTTACATTTTTTTCTCTCAAAAACAAACAAATATTTAGTCGCAGAAAAAGAAAATTGAAATGATGAAGGAAAAAAAAAAAAAATTTAATCGTTGGGGCCAACTGCTCCGGCGAAGCGGCAATATTCACCTAAGTTGCAGCTAAATTCTGGCCAAGGACTATTTTGAAAACAATAGCCTTATTTGGTCACTCCGGAGCAGCCTTGTGGAGGCCTCATTTTTTCTCTGTTAGAGAAAATCGCAGGCCTCTGGAAGGCCGCTCCAGAGCACCTCCAAGGACCCTGAAGATTGAACTTTATTTGCTTAGGAATTTTTTTTTCCCCTATTCTCGCTCACCTTTTGTCACAACGTCGCATGCCTATCAGTGGATCAGAATCCAAGTACAAGGGTTACAATAATCAAGATGAAGGTGTTCAAATGCACCTTAACCCTAATTATTGAATACCTTGCACTCCAACCAAGTTGTGGAAAAGACAATAATGTTAAAGGTAGTTCATTGACCATCTACCATGCAAGTTTTCTTTTAGATGGCATATTAATGATAAACTTCATTACCATTTTCATGTGAAAGATGGTGAGGAGAGAAGGTCTTTATACAAGTGGGGAAGTGGTAGGTACAACAACCCATGTGGGATATGTGAATTAAGACTAAAATGAAGAGCTTCACCACTCGTAGTTATGTAAAAATGCTGAAAATGTGTTGAAAAACAAATTTTAGACCTCATTTAGACATAGAATATTATCTTTTTTCAAAAAGCTTTGGTCTAAAAAAAGTTGCGGAATCAAGTCAAGTTTTATTTCCAAAAATTTGTTTCAAGTTTTGGCACTTCACATAAAAGTTAAGGAAAAATTTCAGAGAGGGGTTGGAAGGGTCATTTTTTTGAACATTTTCAAACACCCTCTTTGAAATGTTTCCATAACTTTTATGTGGAGTGCCAAAAATTGAAACGGATTTTCAAAAATAAAACTTGACTTGATTCCGCAACTTTTTTTAGACCAAAGCTTTTTGAAAAAAGATAATATTCTATGCCTAAATGAGGTCTAAAATTTGTGTTTTAACACATTTTCTGTGTTTTCACATAACTATGAGCGGTGAAGCTCCTCATTTTAGTCCTAATTCACATATCCCACATGGGTTGTTGTACCTACCACTACCCCACTTGTATAAAGACCTTCTCTCCTCACCATCCTACACACATAAATCAAGTAAGTAGCTAATTGTAGTTGGTGTTACAAAATTAAGCGAATGACAGAAAACTTGCTTAATTATTACTTGTGTTTAAAAAAAAGAACTTGCTTAATTGGCAGTAACACACCATGTGCTTATTGCTGTATACATTGTTGCCTTAGTAATTGTTAATTAGTTTGGTCTGACAACATTCACGATATTCACCCATGCTGACACTTCAGATTCGACGTATTCCATAGGCTCCCTACTCCTCTTTAACTCCGTGATATTCACCCACGCTGACACTTCAGATTCGACATATTCCATAGGCTCCCTACTCCTCTTTAGCTCCGCGATATTCACCCACGCTGACACTTCAGATTTGATGTATTCCATAGGCTCCCTACTCCTCTTTTAATAGCTGTGTTTGTCACAGCGGAGCGGCCTCTTGAGGCCCCAAATTTTCTCTAATGTAATGTTAAGTATTAAAATTTCTTGTAATAATAATTGATAATTCTATAATTGTATTCTAAGCTTCTAATAGTCATTAGTCAAATGCTAAGCTTCACTATCACTTTGCTATCTAAATTTATGCAGTATAATAACATTTTGGGAATGCCAAATTTACACTCTTTGTCATGTCAAAGTCATATATGTCCCCCTCCAATGATAAGTTCCTTGTGCCAATTATGCCTTATTAGGCCCAAATACTCATCCATTTTCATATTTGTCTCCCCTCGTTGCCATCTTTCTTTTAATTTTTTTCCCTCCCCATTTCCCTTCAACAGCATTTTAATGGAATATCGCCATTTTAACAAAATATCCATTCTCTATGACTATATATAAAACTCTCCCTATTGGTATTGATACAGTGTACAGTACACAGTTCCTTCCCACATTCCAGTGTTGTTAATGGACCATATTACACTTGAATGTGTGACTGTAGAGTGGCCGCGTCGACGAACCTCTAAAGTGTGGATACTGTACAATGCTTTCCATTTGTTTCCAGAGGGAATTGGATCCTTTGATGAAGTCCTTCACGTCGTCCTACCCATCGACTTTTACTCGATCGTGTTTCGCAACAAATGATGGGGTGTAGAGGGTACATCCAACATCGGTGGTCAACGTTTTGAACTCTTCTGATTCTCTACTTGAAACATTCAATGGCAAGCAGTGAGGTTTGCATTGGAGAACGTACATACTAAACTCCAATCTCTGTAAGCAGACTGCATCACGAGGCCGCCTTTAAATAAAAAGGAAACACTTAATGAGGTTAATCCTCAAAGGATGAGATACCCTAGTGGCCTAGTAATCGTCGGTGGACATCTACTGTGCAATTATCGTATGATTGACCGGATGGAAATGGATATCTTTCTGTTCTACGACAACTCTAAAAGGCATTCATCAAACAGTCTTTGGCCTACGCACACATGGTTTCCGGGTTAACACTCCCAGGATTATCAAGTTGTATATAAGGACACTAGCCAGCTAACTTGCATTTTCAATGGAAACCAGTCCATTGGTTCGCTTCAAAGACCAAGTCAGGTCGATCAATGGGAGATTCGTTAAATTGTAATCAGTCCGTAACAGTTCCTCTCTCGGAGCTTACAAGCCACGATGATTGAACCTCTGATTTAACACAATCATATGAAGAATGTTCGAAATGAAGAGGGGAGTGTTGGAATGAAGAAGGTTGTATCATTTGAAAATGACTGAACTGTGCAATTTAGAGGGGAGTGGAATTTCAAGCGACACTTTCTATTATTAATTTGTTATGTAAACACATTGGGCAGCGCTTATCCTGACCAAGGTGAAGTGCACTATCATCATGTGCCGGCTTTGAAGGTCGACTTTTGATGATTGTAAAGACCCACTGACAATGATGTCCATATATGGGAACACTGGCCTTCAATTGGCGCAATTCTGGGCTCGGTCCAAAATCTGTGACCTTCACCTGCACAAAGCTCTCAAAACTAGGACTGCACCAGTATATAGATTTACGTTTCAAGCTCGCACACCTTGATAAAACTGAGTTTCGAAACCGTGGAATTTCGCCAATTCATCGAAATCAGTGACTAAGTTTTCCGTTGAAACTGATTTGTACAGGCTCGCAGTGCTGAACACTGCAGGGACTACGACCCACGTAATCGCCCTTGGTTCCACACTTCCACATCGGTGGTGAAGGCAGTGACGGTGCTGATTGACTTGACCGCGTCCATGAACAGCAATCTGCCACCGAGCACCGGAGCTGGCAGTCTGTTGCAATTAAGAGGTCAAAAACATCGCCTCGCAGATGCTCACCACTCATTCTCAGTGAGGATGACCAAATCAACATGATCGTCTTCAACAGCACGGGAGACTATCAATTAAATCCGGCCTGAAGCTGTAATTCATTCTTCCACCCTTTCGATCAGTGTTACCACTTGCATTTGCGTTCCATATATTGATCTCGACAATGATCACACAGCCAGCTTAATTAAATTGAATCCCTTGTGTGCAAAATGTGCATAGTGGGTACATGGTCCCATAATAGTTGGAATGGGACTTTGTGTTCGATTTCGACACAGGGGATCCAGTAGAAACTCGAGTCCTGTGAAACTTATGATTAGAAGTCACATGTTAGAATCGCCATATATACGAACATCAACTTCTTTATGTTGGTACAAGGCGCAACTTTTAAAAATTTGTGAGATTCCACTGCAAACTAAGTATACGGGTTTTCCCGCTCCCACCCTTGGCACTTCACAAAAGGTTTGCAACACTTTCGCAAAGAGTTGAAGGCGATTCATAGAGCTCACACGAAACCTTGGCAATTCAAAATAATTGACAAATAATGTGCTGGAAACTTCCTGTTGCCAAAGTGCTAGCGCCTACTCCCACCCAGGTTGGCACTTCCTGAAACGTTTGACGAGGAAGATGATGAGACATAACTGGAAGACGTCGACGGCTCCGAATTTGCCAGAGACCGAGGCACAGCCGACCTTGCGTACAGCGGCTGAACTTCAGGAAACTCCGGCAATGCCAAATCCAGTCCCTCTGAGGAAGACTGAAACCACTGATTCACCAAACGCATCGACGGGCGATGGCTGGGATCCGCCAAACAACACAACAAACCCACTTTCAACACGCTTTCAGGCAACATCCCAGGATCCTCAACCTCCAACTCCACTTCTACCTCGTCATGGATCCCCTGGTTGCCCGCCTGGTTGTCACGTGAATCCCCCAGTCGTGGATCCACCACGGATTCTAAGCTTCCACTTTCACGCGCTCGCCACACGCTGTCCACCAACATCTCCAACTCGTCGTCTTCCTTCATCCGCAAGGGTTTCCTGCCTGTGACGACTTCCAGGGTTAACACGCCGAACGCGTACACGTCGGTTTCTTTCGTGGCCTTCATCGTGTGCAGCATTTCCGGAGCCATGTAGCCCAAGGTGCCGGCCACCATGGTCGTCTTCTCCTTGCGGCTGTGGTCGACTAAGCGAGCCAGGCCGAAGTCGCCGAGGTAAGGGTTGAAGTCGGCGTCGAGAAGGACGTTGCTGGATTTGATGTCGCGGTGGATAACACATTTCATGCCGTCTTCGTGCAAGTACTCCAGTCCAGATGCGACGCCTGCGCGGATGCATAGAACCATTGATGCCAGGGTTGTGTGAAACGCAAGGTTTAAGAGATCGAATAAAGCTGCTGGAATTCAAGACCTTTAGCACCGTTTTGTAGGTGATAACACTAGCTCAGATGCGATTCCAAAGTTGACAGTCATTTAATGTTTCTTCTAAACATGGGTTTTGATGCCTGCATGTGTACAAACTACAAACCGTGGCAGAATTAAGTGAAACGCATTCCAAGTTGTGAGAAAATGAAAGTTAGGAATCCCTGCAAACAGGAGGCATGATGGACTGCACTACAAGAGAAAAAAGGGGTTACAAGACGTCATCAATTGTACTGAAATAATTTTGTAGCTGTTCTGTTAACCTTATGGTCTATGGCAAACCGTTGTGAAAGTGCTGCAAAACTTGCTGCAAGAGTCTTGGGCACGGAACCAATGCATAGCATTGCCTAAGTTGTTGCAAAAATTAATATTGCACTGTCAAATACTTGCAAACACACTGCACGATGTTGTACAAAACCATTGCAAAACTGTTAGCCCGATTTTTGACGATCATGGCACAACCGTTGCGAAAAATTAACTCAGCCTTCAGTCCTACTGCCGCAAACGTAACTGATAAGAAGAAAACTTGAGACAATAAAACATAAGAATGCGACTGCGGAAAAGTGAATTTTTTTTGGAGTCAGGGTTGAATTCGAGATACTCTGGTTTTGGAAAGAGAGTATCAGTCACGTTACGCTAGCTGCGGGCGTATTTCGGTTGACATCAGGAATAGGTGCATTGTGAGCCACTTTCACGAAATTGACGTTTATTTAATTAGATGAGACCCGTTCAGATTTAAGATTTAAAGGAACTAGTAGAAGGGAGGAAGGTGATTCAAGCCACTGTAAGCGTTTTGAGATCTCGTGGCAAAGAGAAGCTAGGGGCAGTGTTTGGAACTATACCTGCGAGAATGGCTCGTCGAACATCCCAGTTGAGCTCCCCATCTGGATGCAACCACCTATTAAGACTCCCATTGCACATAAACTCGTACACCAGAAACATTCCATCCGCACTATAGCTCCACCCCCGCATTGGCAACAAATTCCGGTGCCTCGTCTGCCTCAAGCTGCTCACTTCCGCAAGAAAACTCCCTTCGCCCGCGTGCTCCTCCTCATTCTTAATATGCTTCACAGCCACCAACCCCCCTGACGGCAACTTCCCTTTGTATACAACCCCAAAACTCCCACTGGAAAGCTTCTCACTCGTATTAAAACCCTTCGTCATCTCATTAAGCTCCTTGAAAGTGTACGACCGCGACTCATCTTGAAAGGTACGCAAGGGCAGCTCGTAGAAAGCCTTTGGATTCCCCTTCCTATGGTGGGTCCAACCGAAGTACACAATGAGTCCTGCAACTAGAAGTCCTGCTATTGCCCCTGCCGAAACTCCGCCGATCAAACTAGTTGAAGTTTTGGAACCAGATTTCGACGTTGTTACAGAGGAGAATCCAGTACTCGCAAATTCCCAAGCCCAGATCGTGTGAACTTCTCTTGAGCCGCCTGTGCTGCCAATGAAACCCACGTACATCTCCTCGTACAACATGGTGTAAAGACACAAGTTGGGGTAACTTATGACTGGAACACTAGGCTTCGCCACACCAGAGCCATTGCGAAACCAGACTTGCAGTATCTGATTCTCACCATCATAATCAATCCAAGCTGTGTACATCGCATTGGGATCCTTACAAAAAAACGCACACGTCTGATTGGTATTCGCGGGGAGGCAAAGGTCATGAGTACTCACCGTTGTGGTACCCAGGTCTAAGCTAACGTGACTGTCACTTACGTCCGACAGGAGAGGGTCGTTGTGGGAATCGATTTCAACTGCGAATAAGCGAAGATCGGCCTGTTTCCAATTCAATTCGCACAAGGAGCCACCAGCAAGACTACTCTCTAAGGCGCTGACAGTCGAGTTTTGGAAAAACATGAACAGCATCCCGCTCCCGCATTTGTCCGAAGTGTTGTCGAAGGAAGCGTAGGAGAACGTGAAGGATGTGTGGAAGGAAGCGACAAAGCCGGTGGTATTGTCCAGAAGTCGCACCTTGTCTTTGTATACAACGCGGCCGCAATCCCCCTGGGTGGGTGCACTCGATTGGTGCGCAACTTGAGAGTTGAGTGCTAAAAACTTCCCTTGCGCATCTGTCACGGCGTCTCCGGATGCAAGGAACATGGGCGCTCCTTGAAAGTCGTTGAGCCCTGAGGTGGAGTTGAAGATGAAGCTGGTGTTTTGGCCTGCGACTTCAGAAATCAGCAACGTGCAGAGCATCACCGTCGCGGCTGCGCGTGTCCAGATCATGACGGAAAACATAGTAATCTCAACGTTACTGACAAGAGGGGGGCTGCATCGACAGAAGCTACATCACGAAGCGAAAAGTGTGCCAATACTAGAGGCATAGAGGCAATCAATGTGTAGCTGCTTGTGAGTATTAGAACAAAGTTTGTTGCAATGCAACAACGCCAGAAAAGTTTGCTCAAATTGCAATGCTTCCATTGAGAAGATAGATGTGATTAGGAACTGTGCATGTGAGAACAAATGAGAATATGAGAGATGAAATTGTGACATGGTTTGCATTTAATATAAGAGATACTCATGGCTCTAAATTAACTCACAGAGGCAATTGAGGATTAAAAGCCTCTTGTGAGTGACTTTCAAGGAAAAAAGGGTATAAAAATGAAGATTCATGTAAGAGTTCATCTTAGAATTTGAAAAGTTTTCGATGGACTACTTTGGATAGGGTCGTGTTAATTCTTCAAGGGTAAAACGACATCATACATTACAAAGTAACAAGTTTGGAATGTCAATTCATGCACCTTTGGGCATTTACACTAGCTTGTTGATCCACAATGTTGTGCATTGCTCCCCGGGCTATTAACTTTGCAAATCATTCATTTTCTTCCTTGCTTGAGGTTTATAATGCCATTTTAATAGAATTGCATCAATTAAATGTAATTAATGTTTGAGTTTGTATAGAAAGAGAGAAGGGGTAGTTTGTTTTTAGGCTACAAATCAAAAATGGTTCTTGTTACTAACCTAAGGCATGCTCATTTTTGGTCTTAGTGGGATGCGAGCAAAGTGAATTTAGATTAAATATATACTCAAATTCATTCAAAAGACCCTAAAATCTATTTTTTGAAATCAGAGCCATTCCATTAAAATGGGGCAATTTTCACCTAAGTCATGAAGAAAATTGAGGAAACAAATTGATTTAAGGAGATGGGATGGCAATGTAGATAGTTACTTAGAAACCTTAAGTTAGTGGTGCACATGATTATGGATGAAATGCATTTTGCTTACTAATTTACATATCTATTAGGAAATCACACTAATGTAAATGGCACCATAGCATATGGAATATTGCTAAAGCAATTGAATGGAATTGGCTTCCTTTTTCTAACACCTTTTTTAAATCTTAATACCTAAATGTGAGAACATGTTGTTACATTTGTTGACTCTAGACAAAAGCAAAGAATGTTTTACATTGACAAAAGTTATCTAACAAGAGTTTCAGTAGATACCTTACTCAAAGAGTAAGATACTACTACTACAAGGACATAGACGCTTATAGTGTACCTAGTTGATTGTTTTGGTTGTAGGGGATGATATACAACTTTTGAATAAACATGCTTTATGAAACATGTTGTAAGCATGGAAACTCTAAGGGGGATTGTATTTTAACCCATTAAGGACTGTGGTTGATTTTGGGGGGCGGACAAGACAATTTGTGGTCTTAAGCATAATATGGAAAAATACCAAACAATGATGCATTCTAGAGATTTGACCTAACCTAATAGATTTTGAAAGAATGTTTGGGATTTTGCAATAAGTGCATGACAAGTTTTGCATTGATTTTTATATTTTTAGTCAATGTTTCATTCATTTTTTTACCCCCAAAATCACATACTAGTACAAATTGTCATGATTCTTGTCCCTATGCATTCAATTTACAATTCCCCACACCCATCCTCTTTTGTCCATATCCAAATTCATTGTAAAACTCTCTCTACCAATGAAAAAGTGTCAATTTTGCCCAGAAAGTGGTCGACATGTCCTTAATGGGTTAAAGTAGAGAAGGACTGTCCAATGTTTGGACCTAGTGATGTTAGAAAAGTGAATCCATCTTAATTCCAAAGTGACAAAGAGGACAGAAGTGTCCTCAGTCCTCACAGAGTTTCAAGTCCAGTTCAAAGTGCTGTAAATTTTGCATTCAAGGTCCAAATTCAATAAGACTTGTTGGAAAAGTTGCGTTCTCCCTTTAGTTTGTATAGTAAAATTTTGATATCAATCCAAGATGTATTGATTTTTTGGAAGCCAATCAAAGTTCACAACTTCAATTCGAGTTCACCAAACTGCATTTAAGGGCTGCAACTTTGGGGCCTTGTATCTCCTTCATCCATTGCTCATTTTCAATAAATAAAAATTGGATTTTGTTCCCCTTGAAGAATACTTATTGTGGTAAAGTTTTCATGTCAATTTAAATTGTTTTGAATGTTTGGGAGCAATTCGAAGTTCAAAATCCTGCCATTTTTGGAGTGTAGTGAACTTTGGCGGCTTGTTTCTTCTTCATACAGATTCCATTTTCAATAATTCTTTTTGGAAAAGTTGCGTATACTAGTCTAGTTTTTGTGGCTAAAATTTCATGTTAATCCAAAAATTAATGAGTGACTGAGAAGCATTCTAGTAGAAGGAGGTTCAGCTTTAGATGTGTTTTTTGCAATTTTTCTTGTTGATTTTTGACATTTCAAAGTCGTTTTGTAGACACAATGAGTCAATTGAATGAATTTTTTTTCCACCAGTGTGTTTGTATACTACTTTTGAATCTTTTTGTAGTGTAAAGTTTTCTCATTTGAGTAGGTTTAGAAATCAAATTTCACCTCCAAATGTGTTTTTGGGAAAATTTCAGCATCCATTTTCAACACTAAAACATTATGATCTTGCAATCTATGTGGCCAAATGACTTCAAATTTTGTACATGTCATCTACAACATGTACACTACAAGATTGTACGGTTGAGATTTGTATAACTTGAAGACATTTAGATCCATAAAGCTTCAAAGCAATGATGTTTTTGAACCCCCAAAATTGAATGTCACTTTAGGGTTAAAGGTTCACTAAAGTCCATTATTGAGATTCTCACTACATAATAAACATGTCTTAGCTCTTCAAGTTCCCAAACATCAACTTGTGCAAATACTCATATGATCATTTTGTTTGGGTCTTGCTAGCAACAAAAGAGTATTTCAGATTCTTTCAAAATGAAGTCTTAGATTTTTAGACATAGTTTGAATAAAGTATGAGTTTCCAATCATTCGAATTGATTCCAAATTTATATAAATCATGGCCCAAGGCTCTCACCTTGAGCATGAGCACATAGATGGGTGGATTTGGGGAACATTGATATGCTTTCGGTGTGGTTGCTCCAATGAGAGTCTCATTCATGGAAGTGAGTCCCAATTTAGCTGACGTGGAATTGGCAAATATTTGTATTTGAGGGATGGAAAGTGGTCTGCGATGCTGATGTGAAGCTGACGTTCGTTGACGTCAGCGGAGGGGCACGTGGCAGGTAACTGAAGCTGGGCAGTCTCGATGGACTCCTTCACCCCGTATGTTCAGGGTTTTCTTTTGAAAGGCACATGGATACTCGGACACATGGTATCACTTTTAGAAAAAAATGAAAAGAAAATGCTGTTTTTTTCTTCTTCATAAATCAACCGTACAAATTTGTACTATATTACTATGGGAATGTGTGAATTGAAAAATTATAACATTTGAAGTAAAAGAAAAAGTTTTTTTGCAAGCTTACTCAATAGGGCCAACAGACTGTAATTCTTCCTAGAGTGAGATTTTTGTACTACGCATGGTTATTTCTTTTTACATTTGCATCTTGTATCATGTAAGTTACATACCTACTAAATTTCAAAATTCAAGGAGAAGTTTTGTACATGCAACATGAACCTACCCAAGCCGCCAAAAAAGTTCAAGACAATATAACTTTTGATTTGGGCACTCAATTGGAAAATATTATATTCCCACTACATGGGTACATGTTCATACATTGTTTCAATATATCATCAACTCCTAAGGTTCTTTGACTATGTTTTCACCAAAACCGCTCCAAAACTACATTTCTAGTATAAACACAAAATTTTAGAAAAAAAACAATGTTTGACATATATAACTGTAGGATCTTCTAGAATGCTTGTTTGAAAAGATGAGAAAAAAATTTCAGAAATTTCCACAATGTAGAGTGCAAGATATTAGCTTTTGAATTGACAAAAATCCTTTGGGGGGCCCTCCAAATAAAACATAGCAACTACACTTCACAATGTTACATTTGTATGAGAACATGTTTATATTGGTGGTGCTTCTCTGGATTCATTCCTCAAGGCAAGTTGGCTACATGCTTGAAAAACTTCAAATCATTTAGAATTGTACAACATATAGAAAAAAAATAGTAAGTAGAAAGAAGTAGAGAATGATTCAAAATATTAAATTGTTAAGAATTTAGTTATGGAATTGAAAAATGCCAATTCCAATGGTTGTAATGTTGTAATAAATAATCTACATCCTATGATTTTATTTTTTTCCATAAATATTGAAAATTGAATTAAATAAAAGATTTCAAAGTTTATTTTAGAGTAGAGAACCTATAACTGCCTACAAACTAAAACTCCTCATAACTTTAATCTCATTAATCAAAATGGAATGATTAAAAGCTTTGTAAATATAAATAAATCTAAAAGACCAATATTAAATTTTTGTTGCTCAAATTTTATTTATTTTTTAATCTATCTAAACTACCCAGCCAAGAAAAAGAAGTACATATCATACAATAACTTTTTAACCATGGAGTCCAAAGTTATGAAGAATTTTGGACCTTAAAGAAAAACTTCCTCCACATGTTGTGTGAAAATTCCAAAGAAAAAAATAAAGATTTCATTTGTAGTGAATTATACAAAATCACTATGTTGCCAAAAAACGCAGTTTGGTTCTTTAGGGATTAACATCATATTGAAATTGACTATGCATAACTACCCAAGATTTCTTGCATACATTAAACGGTCACTTGGTCCTTTAGGTGTTGAAGGTTAACTTCAGAATTTATTGGCAACTAAAAAAGGATTTAAATGGAATTTGATGTGTCAATTTTTAGTAATTGTATATTTATAAATTATGAATTCTTTTTTGTATTAATAGAATAAACCTTAGGCACTTATATTTTGATATTCATACCATGTATATTTTTAGGCAAAAATAAATGGAGATGCTTTTATATAAAGGTTGACATTAGGAATATTTAAGGTAATTGTATCTAAAACCAAACTCTATAGATTCTTGTCTAAAATGGAATGTCTCTATATATGAGAGTCTAGGGTTGGCTTTCAACACTAATAGAAAGCTAGTCTTGAGTACCAATGAGAATACTAGAACTTGGTGATAGAGACCTACATGGGCACCAAGCTTTGGTGCTTCAAGTATGTGCACCTACTTATAGCACTTTGAAAATTCATAATTTATTCATATAAGGTCCCAAAAATGCATGAAAAGATAAATTAAAATTTCATTTTAGCTTCCTACAAGATTCAACAAAAATTCAACAATCTGATAAAAAAAAATTCTATTGTTCAATTGCTTATTTGTACCCAATTAGATGTAGTTAACTTCTTACATTGAGTTATTAAAATTAGCCACATTTCCTAAAAATAATTCAAAACTATAATCTTTGTAGCTTTTTGATTGCAAAATTCTAAGACTTCAAATTCACACCCAATGTATTTGGCAACTATAACTCATTGTTTTTCATACATTCAAATATTGTTGGCCTTTTTACAACTTCCAAAAGCGAATGGTCAAAGACAATAAGTAATATTTGGAAAAGACATTTCAAGTTACAATTTTTCAAAGATTACTTAATGTCTTTCAAAAGTTATTGCATGATATGTAATTTTCAGTGTTCGGCGGACAACCCGGGCAGAAAACAAAACTTCTTTGAAAATCACTTTTTAAGAAAATAAAAAATTGAAATTGATTCTTTAGATTTTTATATATGTGGTAAGCTTTGAATCATTCCATTTTGATTTAGGAGATGAAAGTTATGAGGAATTTTAGTTTGAGTTAGTTTGTGGGTAGTTATGGAATCTCTACTCTAAAATAAACTTTGAAGTCCTTTATTTAACTCAATTTTCAATATTTTAGGAAAAAAATAAAAAAAATAAGGTATATATTGTTTATCACAACATTACAACCATTGAAATTGGAATTTTTCAATTTTATAAATAAATTGTTAACAATTTAGTATTTTTAATCATTCTCTATTTCTTTCTATTTACTATTTTTTTCCTATATGTTGTACAATTTCAAATGATCTAAATTTTTCCAAGCATATAGCCAACTTGACTTGAGGAATGAATCCAAAGAGTGACGACCATTTTGGACATTTTTTCATACCAATGTGACCTTGTGAAGTGCAACTGCCTGTATTTTCACAGGGCCCAAAAAAGGATTTTTGTCACTTCAAACGTTAATATCTGCAAACTACGTGGTGGAAAATTCTAAAAAAATTTCCACGTCTTTTCAAACTATTTTAATACAAGATCCTATGGTTATATGTGTCCAGAAATGTTTTTCATCTAAAATTTGGTGCTCGTAAATGCAAGGGCAATTTTGGAACAGTTTTGGTGAAAACATAATCTCTAACATTTAGGGGGTAAGGACTGAGAATTCAAATTTTGAGGAATGAATGCAAAGTTAACATGCCCTCCTCATGTCCTCCACATACAAAAAAAATTGTTTTTTTCCATCTATTCAAATGTTGGAAGGATTCTTGTGTTAATTTTCTATCATCTATAAACCATAGATTTTCAAAAAAAAATCATTGCAAGTAATCAATCTATGATTCAATCTATGTTTCACCTTAAAAATCAATTATATTGATTGAGAAAGGTCCTTCAAAAATGTCTTCAATGAATAAGTAGGATTCAAATAGTTCAAAACTATTTGACTTGGAAATTTACATTTCATTGCAAATTCTTTTTATTAAGATCAATTTCATTCAATTAACAATCAATTTTAATAGAAATATTGAAATTTTGGTCTCAGATCATGTCTACAAATAGTCAAATACTAGTTGGTATGATGGTAGATCCAATTGCATGTATATGATCAATGAATTATTGTTCACAACTTCTATTTCAAAGTCATCAATAACCCTTAAAGGACATTGTAGACATTTTTTGTCCTTTGGATGACCATACTTAAGTCTATAGGATGGAAAAAACGTTTTTTCATCCAATTCTCTTTTTAAATTGTTTGAGTACATTTTCAATGAATAGTACTGAAAATCCCCTCATTATGTTATTATTACCTTTTCAAAAAAAGAAGATACTTAATCTACAGATCACCCTTGTAGAGTATTTTGGTTATTTCTTGCTATTTACTCTTGATGTGAATTTCAGCCATAAAAATGATATTTTTTGAATTTTTGTTCAACAAATGAAATGAATATTATCAAGTGTAGTTTCTACTTTAGTTGGAAATTTTGAAAAATTAGTAAATTTTGATATTTATAGCAATATGAACTCTATGCCTATAACCATGGTTTGTTGATTGTCTAATTTTAGAGTGACAAGGCAACTTTGGTTTATATCATGATGTTCTACACTATAATGTTCATCTATAGTAAAAAAATTCAGATTTTTTTAGTATTTTTTATGTTTGATATGAATCTTCTTCATTTTTTTAAGCCATAAATTTCAAATTATTCAATATGATTAGATTCCAAAAAAATTAAAAATTTATGACGTATTTTAGACATATGACTTCTTCTCTGAAAAATGAATATAGAAATTTTCATTCATATCTAGTTGTAAAATGACAAGAATTAAAGTGAAGACATTGAGGCTTGAAATCAATGGTCAAGGGTCCATCCTTGAAGGATTAAATTATCCTTGTTAGCTACATTTTATAATACATCTTCATAGTTTTAGAAATTTGGACTATTTCTTGTCCTCAATTAAGCAATTAATGGGTTGAAGAAAACCAATTCAAATTATTTCATAGTTATTAAAGGTTGAAAATGTAACAAGCATGTCAAGTGGAGAATATAAACTACTATCATGTATCAAAATGACAACCTATTTCCAACTTCTTAAGTAATGCAAAATATTTGTAGCATAGGGAAGGTTGAGGGAAAAAAATTCCGACATAGAGAAATAGGATTTCATAATTTTTGACATTTTTTTCCTCAAAAAATAAATTATCATGATTTTTTTTTGCAAAGACTATGTTTGTCCATTCTTGATCTGTAGGCAAACCAATTTCCAACCATAGGCTACTTACAAAACCAATGTAGGTGACCATTATGGCTTTCAATGTACGTGTTGTGATCATTTTCTGCTTTCAATGTACACCTCTTGGACATTTCTATTACTCCTCTTGGCCATGCTATATGTAAATTATCACTTATAATACTGTTGATAAAAAATGGAAGAGTCTAAGCTATGAAAATGGGGTGATGGTCGAAAATCGGTCGACTTCTTAAGCCCCTCATCGCCTAAGGTCTATTTGAGTTCAAAAACATCTTTGCTTTTAAATTATTATAGATCTAAATGTCACTAAGTTATACAAATTTCAACCATACAATCTTATAGTGTACGTGTTGTAAATGACATTAATCAAATTTGGAGTCATTTGACCATGTATATTGCAAGATTATAATGATTTAGTTTTAAAAAAGGATGCTCAAATTTTCCTAGCAACACATTTGGAGGTGAAATTCGATTTCTAAACCTACTCAAATGAAAAAACTTTAATCTATAACATGATTCAAAACCAAAATACAAATATATTGGTGAAAGAAAACATCATTGAATTGACTCATTGTGTCTGCAAAATGGCTTTCAAATGTAAAAAGAATAGCAAGAAAACACATCCAAGGTAGAACCTCCTCAAGAACCTCCTTCTACTAAAATGTTTCTCATTCACTCATAACTTCTTGGATTGATATGAAATTTTAAACACATAAACTAGACTAGTATGCGCACCTTTTTAAAAAAATTATTGTAAATTGATACTAGTATATGAAGAAGAAACAAGTCGCCAAAGTTTACTATAATCCAAAAATGTCGGGATTTTGAACTTCGAATTGCTCCCAAATATTCAAAAAAACTTGGATTGACATGAAAATTTTACCACAATCACTAGATGTAGTATACATTTCACTTAGGAACAAAAAACCCAAGGAATATCCTAGTGGTGGTTCTTTAGTTTGGGGAAAGGTGAAGTAGTCTATCGTTTTGTATCTAAAGTCACTTTTACGTAGGATTATCACTCAATTTTGTAAATCAATGTATAAAAGTTCTTTATTAATGTATTAGTGTGTGGTATATTTGTATTCACTGTCCTAACTTATACGAATAACAATCCATAACCTATAGAAATATCTATAAACTTACAGTCACGGTCTTGTACTAGAGTTTCTATGTCAAATAGTCCAAGATATGTCAATTAGTCATGGCTCCTGTTCTATCGACTTAATCACATACACAATACATATATAGATATATTTTTGGTGTACATAAACACCTTTGTAAATTTTTTAATTACTTCTTCTTATTTAATTCATTGTCAATTGGTCAATTGGTCTAGTCACTGTTTTATTTAGTCTAATTACTACTTATGCAGGGATGCAAATATCAAAGTCTGTAATAGTCAAATTGTCTCAGTATGCAGAGCATGCAAAGGGTAAGAGTTTGTCCATTGATCGTAGGACAAGTCAAATAGTCTTGTCGATTCTTCTTTTGAACTCCTCAGTTCACAATATGTCAATTAGACCAAGTTCCACACTTATATATTAACCACATAACAAGCTCCCTGATTATTCCTAAATTCGTCAAATAGTCATTTGTCAATTGGTCTTTCTATACCCAACTAATTTATCTATCTCTGACAAATGGTCAATTTGTCCAAGTTCTCACACAAACAATTACAATGTTAACAAGGCTAACTGCTAATTGGTCAAATAGTTGTGTGCATGGTCAAATAGTCATATGTCAATTAGACTTGCTTATGCTAATACCACAGGCAAAACATATGTGTGATGGTAATCAATTTGGCCAATTTCCCACACAAGGTTAGAATATAAACTACACACAAAGATTTCGTACATGACAAATTGTCAATTTGGCCAAGTTCTCGCATCAATTCACAATAAAGAGCACACATAGATTCTATTCTATATCATGAAATTGAGCTCCTTATACCTGCACTTGTTGTTCTCACACAACTTTGTCAATTAGTCATCTCAATTTAAACACCATACACTGACCATTTGTCTTACATTAATTTCCATTATAACTGTAAATCATCTTAGTACAAATTTCTCCAGACCATTTGACTATAACGACAACCAAACACAATCATTAAGTCAATTAGACTTACATAACCTTATTCATAAATCAAACAACTTAACTTTCATTCACCATTAACTTATTTTGTCTAATAGACTTAAAGACTGAAATTAGAAATCACAGCCAAGGCATAACATTCATATTCCCTTCCTAACTAAGACCATTTGACTTCTAATTCCAATATTACTCATATAACTGCATCAAGAAGTACCGATTCTATCTCAACAAAGGCTAATTGACTTGAATTTAAAAGAAGTGTTTTCACTTCTAAACAAATTGGCTAGTAGACTGTTAGCTAAGATCACATCTGGTCCATCACTGGCATCTTAAAGAAACCCAACATGTGTCTAATAGACTCAAATGATCAAGAATTTAAATTATCACAACATAAACTGTTACCATTCACTGGCTAATTGACCTTATTATAAATTTTGCCAATCACCGGCTATTGAGTAATGGACATATTTAGCGCCACTTCCTGGTTGCTATCCATAATAATAATTTATTGTCTATTTGACTTGACCACAACATGAACCAATCACTGGTTCCTATGTTAAAATAAATAAGCTCTCTGTCTTTTTGTCTAACACAAAAGAACCATTCTGTCAATTACTGACTTAAACTTAATTTTATAAACTTAACTCCAAAGTATATCTCCGCTTCATAAATAAAGAAATAAACTTATGACAAATTGACAACTGAACCAAATATAGAATTTCAATTACAAAAGGGTCCAGTTAGTTACACTTACCATCGATTTGTCTTCTCCTTTTTCCCCGCAATCCCAGCTCTTGTCAATTAGTCTTTCCGCTCCATCCGCAGACAATTTGACCTCGATCCGCTCTCTCCATTGCCGTCACAAACAATTTGTCACACAATTCTTCCCGAACTCCGATCCTCACTTCAATTCATCCTCAAGCTTTCTCCACATTGTTTACTTAACTTTGGTTAGCTCCAGCGAGTTATCCTCCAGTCTCAACTATGGACCAATTGTCCTTGCCCAGCTCCCATAGTCACAGTCAAATTGTCACTCATAGTTCTCACTGAACCTCGATCTACACTCAGATCAACAAAGCCACTCACTGATACAAAAGACAATTTGACATACTTACACAAACATACAAGACCAATTGACAGGCTCTCTCTCTTCTGCACAATTGACTTACAAAATAGGAAATCCAAGAAACAATCCCAATCACTGGCTAACAAATACAGAACAAGAACAAAAAACAAGCCAATCCCTGGCTACACAGAGCAATAGAAAAATAGACAAAATTTGCATTAAAGCTTGAAGGAATACACGAGTATAAAAATCGGCAATGCAATCACTGCAAACTTGAGAGAGAGCTGAAAATCAACAGTCGATTAGTCTTTGTACCCTTTCTTGGCTATAACTACTTACACTAACTTCCTGGTCTATTAGTCCTCAACTGACCGTAACTAATCTTTAACGGGTTGTCTATTTGTTCCAGTTCACACTCTGTTCTAGTTCTTGATTAACTTTTACTTGTCCAATTGTCTCCTTTTCCAAAAAGTATAAAAGAAAATTAAAAATTCTATCTACACTAGACTTCAAGGAGAATATAACCCAACAAATTTAATTGAAATATAACATAAAATAAAGGAGATACAAGACCCCAAAGTTGTAGCCTTCAAATGCAGTTTGGTGAACTCAAATTGAACTTATGAACTTTGATTAGCTTCCAAGAAATGAGTAAATCTTGGATTGATCTGAAAATTTTACCACATAAACTAGAAGAGAGAACACAAATTTTCCAATAAGTTTTTATTGAATTTTGACATTGGATGCAAAAGTTACAACACTTTGAATTGGACTTGAACCCCCCTTAGGTGATGAGGAGTTTAAGTAGTGACTGTATTTCAACTGTTGCCATAGTTTAAGTTTATTTTTTGGAAAAGATCAGGACAATAACTTGAGTCAACCTTGACTTTCAAATAGGATCTTCACCTGAAAAGCATGTCAATGCTTCAAGGACACAAGAACATAATTTGTAAGGTAAGAGGTTCATAAAGTGCCTATTTAAGAGCTAAAAATTAATTTGGGGAGGTTAACTCGTAAAGTCTTGAGGCTTTTTTCATCAAATTCTAGTCAAAACGACTACAATTTCTATTACAAAGTGCAAAAAAATTTAGAAATTCTTTTTTCACATATCAAACCATAAGATCTTGCATTAGACTAGTATTCTATCCATCTCAAAATGATCTTCCAATTGGACTAAATTAAAAATTAATTATGCAAATAGATAGTTCATGTATATTGTTTGATAATCCCTTTGCAATGTTGACTCCTAACAATGCAACTCCTAATTTTGTAGTGACTAGATTTCAGTCAATTACCACTTATTTTATACTAGTTTTAGATCTACAAAGATCTTAATAAGAGATAATTTAGAGGGAATGTGCAATTTCTATTTGAATTGTCCTATGTATATGCAATTGGTCCATACCAATGTTTTCTTATTTAGACGTTTGTCAAAATTGTTGTAGAAATGGGGGAAAAAATTTTTCTAGAAAAGGAAGTAGAGCAAAGGAAAGCAAGGAGTTTTCTTCACATGAAGAATTGCAAGCAAATATTCTCCAAATTCTTGTCTAGAAAGTAATCTGCTATAGAAAGAATGGGGACCCTAATAATGTTGATATAATCCCTTAAATTTTGAACATTATAATTGGCTTATTATACAGTACCATACCAAAAGTTTTTGTGATCATCATTTTGCACTACAATATGCATGACACAATCACAAAAGCTTTTATTAGGGTGCTATACACTCCGTCACTCATAACATTGATAACCTATAAAGTATCAAACTACGTTTTTTTGGTAACATAACAATTTGGGGCAATCCATTATGAATGGTTTTTTTTTTTAATGATTTTCATTGCTTGTTGGGCAACTTGGGCAATTCAAAAAAATTCTTAAAAAATTAATTTTTTAAGAAACAAAAATATGAAATTGGTTTTCTAGATTTCTATATATGTGGAAAGCTTTGAATCATTCCATTTTGATTAATGAGATGAAAGCTATGAAGAGTTTTAGTTTGCAGATAGTTATGAATTTTCTACTCTAAAATAAACTTCGAAGTCCTTTATTTAACTCAATTTTCAATATTTTTGGAACAAAATAAAATCATAGGAAGGATGTGGATTATTTATTACAATATTACAACCATTGGAGGTTGGCATTATTCAATTTCATAACTAAATTCTTAACAATTTACTATTTTAAATCATTCTCTACTTCTTTCTATTTATTATATTTTTCTTATATGTTGTACAATTCCAAATGATCTAAATTTTTTTCAAGTATGTAGCCAACTTGCCTTGAAAAATGAATCCAAAGAAGCACTACCATTTTAGACATTTTTCATACAAATGTGCCTTGTGAAGTTTAGCTACCCTATTCTTTGTAGGGCCAAAAATAATATTTTTGTCACTTCAAAGTTCAAACACTAATATCTTGCAATCTACATAGTGGAAATTTCTGAATTTTTTTCCCATGTCTTCTCAAACCAACATACTACAAGATCCTAAAGTAAAATATATCCAAAAATGTTTTTTTCCCTAAAATTTGGTATTTGTACTAAAAATGGCAATTTTTGAGTGTTTTTAGTGAAGACATACTCAAAAAACTTTAAGGGTTAACTACCCCCCTTCAGCCCTTTGTTGCACAAAAGGAAGGTAAAATGCCCCTAGAGGTGAAGTAATGACACCAAGACTACATTCCTTCAATGTTAGGATGGAGACTTTGTAGTATCTAGTTAGAGAAAAGGAAGGACTAAAGAAGAAGGTAAGATAGAATTGCCTAATACCATCATCCACCCAATTCAGTCACCTACATGATCCTTCTAATTGCGTTGGTGGTCCATCTATTACCACAATCTTTACAACCCTTTATCATGATGGCAATGCACTTGGAGAGTGAACACATCAGCCCACGCTTTAACAAAGGTTTGTTCATGCTTCAACAAGGGTCTATTCACAATTTAACATTTTAACTTTGAAAAATCATAGAAAATTCACTTCTTGTTGGAATATCTTTATTTTTTTTGCAATTGACTTCCCTCCAACTTTTCAATCTCTGAAAAATACATGAGTTGACAAATAGCTTCTCCAAAGTATCTAAATAGCAAATTTGTGTAGTAATGGGCAATTCTACCTTATAGATTACTAAGCAATTAGAGAATTTGAGAAAAATTGAATTGTGTCATTAGATGTTTTTTCAGGCCTCCGAGAGACCGTTTTAGGATTGTTCCCCTTTATTGTTCCTCCCGCACTAAAGGACGGCTAGCTGTCAAAAAAAAATTCAAATTTAAAAAAAAAAATTCTTCAAATGCAAAAAGAAGTTAAAAAAAAAATTCTTTTTTCCAGAAATGTATTTGTAGCCTCTCGGCCACGTAGAACCACTGAAGTGTCAGGCCAGCAGTCACGTTCCTTGGGTTTTCACAGCAATAAAACCCGCAGTCTCCCGGAAGCCCAAAAAATCATCTAATGTGATTTTTGTGTTTGATTTGAGTAGTTATCTAAAATTGAGTGGGTTTTTTTATATGTTGTGAATGTCTTCATAGTACTTGGACCAGCAATGTGCCAAACAGAGTACTACTGTTCCTTAGGGTTTAGGATGCTTCAAAAGTTGATTACATACATTCAACATTCTTTCTTGTCCATGAGTTGACTTCTACGACTACTTATTGTGGGAAATGGCCACATGACACTTTTGGGGCACACAAAATAACTGTTTTATGCAAAACCCACATGCTAGCAAAGTACAGTATTAAGTGAATTCTCCCAATGAATTCTCAGTTGTATGGCCATGTGCCTAATAAGTCCATAAAGGGGATGCTTGAAAGTTCCACAAGCACTATGAAGATGTCCGGCATTTGAAAACTTTGTCCAACTAATTTCAAAGAGTAAACCATGTCCTCTGCCTGGAAAATCACTGAGACAGTGCTCTATGACATGACTACAACTGACTGACTTCCATGAGTTGGAATCAGCCAAACTTTGAAGAAGAGACAAAAAGTTTTTCAGAACATCACACAGAATTACACAATATTTACAAGTGTGTGTGGAATAGTTTGTTGGGATGATTATAGGGAGAAGTACATGGAAAGGGAGAGGAGCAAGTTACTGACTTCTGAAAACTAATTTCAAATTTTTTCAACATTGGGGTTGCTTCTAGTTTGACAACAAGACAAAGCTGCTCCTAAAATATAGTTTCTCCCTGGTACTCATATGGAAGTGTAAACAACAAGGAAGTTGGCCATTTTGAAGCAATTCCAATCCCATGAAACTTGAATATTTTTTCTTCCTAATTCCAACACTATACGGAAGTCCACAAACTTCCTTATTGTACAAGTCCAAATTGGAAATTGATTTATGAGATTTTAAGAGTCAAAATTACTTCATCCAAGTTCCATAATATTTCTACTTCAATTTGTATGAGTAGCCATGAGAAACTACATTTAAGGAGTAGATTTTCCTTGTTTACTTAGTCATTTACGAAACAATTTAGTCAACCTAAAAGCAACCCAAAAGTACAAACCCATTCTTAAAAATATTTTTTCAGAAATCGAAAAGTTGCCTTCTCCACATTTCCACAAGCCTCTCCTCTCCCTAAAAGTTTGCCAGTCAACAAATTTGATTCTCCTCGCACTCTTGCAAATGTTGCACACTTCCATGTAAAAATCTGAAACTTCTTTAATCTTCTTTACAAGGTTTGGTCGATTATTGTACATAGAAGTCCACTCAATCATACTCTTGTACTCTCAACCTAACAACCAGAAAATTCCAGATCCAAGCCTACACGTGCGGAAGACCAAAACTGAAAGTAAAACCAGAGATTTAATTTCTGCAAAATGCTGAAAACTAGCAAAATTG
This sequence comes from Rhytidiadelphus loreus, assembly GCA_947034895.1. Lineage (NCBI taxonomy): Eukaryota > Viridiplantae > Streptophyta > Bryopsida > Hypnales > Hylocomiaceae > Rhytidiadelphus > Rhytidiadelphus loreus. Next base: position 22,065,593 of record OX344763.1, read on the forward strand.
CAAACTCGGTACATGTGCGGACTGAGGCAAAAGGGTAGCATTTGCTACCTACATTTGTGTTGCATAGTTATTTGAACTAAGTGCAACATACTTTTATTCATTCTGACTAAAGTTAACTCGCCTTCTTCTTGGTACATGCTAGGGATTTTAGAATCAATTAAATAGCAACTAATGAAGGCCCATGATTCAAGATTGAATGATTTTTTGAGAGCATTCACTGATTTCATTTAGTAGCCCAAAACACTCATTGGAAGTTGAACTAAAGCTTCCACATCAGTCTCGTTACCTGAAAACTTTCGTGCAAATAAAAAGCAAGGTGACTCAGGTATCCCATTGTACACGCAGGTTTTCACGGTATGGTTGAAGTCATCGGAAGAATCCATATATTGCCCATCCGGTCTTGCAGTTCGGTTTTGTATCTTTGCAAATAACTCAGGGTTTATCACTTCAGCAGTATGCTGCAGAGGGGATCCGCCATGGAAGGGGCTGGACCAATCCGTGTAAGTCACGGACCTGTTGGCTATGCCCTGTCAACACAATTACAATTTCAAGCTTGTTCTAATTAGGGTCCATATGTAGAATGCGGTCTAATCACACAAAAAAATCTTAAATCTCCTCCCTTTACTTTTAATCCTCAATCCTCACTGAGAAACTGCAAGTTGAATCATAAAGACATAAGGTGACTACACCTAAAATTGTACAAATAAGCAATTCAACATGGTTCCCATTATTACATTGAAATTTCTTTTTGTGGGGTCATGTTGGTAGTGAAAAGGGGATTCTAGATTCTCTTAAAATGCAGTTTTTGGACACCGTATGAATAAACTACAAATTTTCAAAATGCTGAAAATAGGTGTTCCTAAAAGTGTTCCTAAAAGTGATCATAGAATCTTGTGAATAGTGGGAGTACATTTTAAGCAAGAATCTCTAGTGTGCAATTTTAGGTGTAGTTACCTTACCTCACTGGATGTTTACTCAAGGAGAGAGAAAGAGGTATACATTATAATTCAAAATAGATTGGTCAAACTTCAATCAGAAACTCCAGTCAAGATGAGCAAGCTTGGTATGTAACTTAGTTTCAAGGGACAATGTGAGAAATCAAGAGCTAATATAATCCTGAAATGGGAAGCCCATGGCAATTGTGCCCACATTCCCATTATCGACCCTCAACCCAATTTACTTCTCTACATACAACTATCCTACATATTAAGGGGTTGAAATGTAGGAGTTTTGTACAATTGGGTTGAGGATCCATGATGGAATATAAGTGCTTATCTTATCTAGACCAATAGTCCTAGTTTTTAGAGCTTTGTGCAGATGAATGTCACACTCGGTTTGGCACCACTCAGGAATGGACAACACTCTTTTTCTTACCTTGGGGTCCAAGGAGTGCAGCAGTGTTTGTGCGTACTCCTCATCCAAAGTGCAGTCATGTTGACAATCTGCTTTGAATTTCCGGTAGTAGGTGACATCCCCCACCACCATTCCTGCGTGGCGACGGTGCATGGACATCCAAAGCTCCCCCTTCCGAAGCCGCTGAATCTCAAACACAGGCTCCGAGTTCCACTGCTTGAACCTGCCAAATTGTCAAAGACCTTTACGGGTTACACTCAACACAGAGAAATCAATCACGGAACAAAACAGAACGACTGGCAAGTGAAACAAGGAGCTAATTGTAAAGTATGTACACCCATAATCAACATTGCCCAAACTGCGGCACCTACATTTGGACCAAAACACATCACAAAAAACTAGATATTATTACACAAAGATCAATCACAATGAAAACATGAAAAATCTGTGAGAGCCTAGGGACAGTAGTTTGAAAATTTGTAACTTATTCTATTTTATGTTCAAATAATACATTCTAAAGTGCGTTGGAATTTTTGTTCGGTTCTTTGGGGATTAGGGTTCCTATTTTCAAGTAACAACGAACTTAGTTACAGAAAGCCTAATTACTCAAACTTCCTCAATTCGCTTAGCTTGTGCTGACACAATTGGGCTCCTCCCCTGGGTAAGAGTGTTTGTCGCCCTCTCTAATGACACTCTGTAGTTGCAAATTCCATGTGTAGATCTGGGGTCCGTCACATGAGTGAGTTTCCTATGAGTAGCCAGTTTTTTTCCCACTGATGGGCAAACTAAGACAATCATCTTTTAGATCACCGCGCTGTCAAAACGAAAAGTTTAACAAATGAAAAAAAAGCTGAAATTCGTGGGGAAACGTGAGACTTGCTTACAGATTCTCCACAAGGAATCCACTGTGAGACCTAGTGTTTTGGTCCTCAAGAGTTGTGTGGACACATCTTTCAATCGACAAGTTGTGAATACATGTGAGGATTTAGAAGCTTGTTTAGTTCCTTGAGACTCTGTCGTTACAGAGGGTAGAGAGGAACAGATTATCATCTTCAACAGAAGTTGATAAGAATACTTTAGGAATTGTGCAAGGGCTATCCCCAATAGTGAGAACCACCCGTTACTCTAAATTCACTGCTCTAAATTGATACACAACACTGATCCAGAGCCTACACAGCACCCCCAAATGTCCCCACGAATTTCAACTTTTTTCATCTGTCAAACTTTGCTTTCAAGCATGTGATCTAAACAGAAGTCTTATTTAGAACATCAGTGCCTGGGAAAAAAACAAAGGGATACGCACAGGGAACCACATGTAAGATCGACCTGTGACACACAGGGAATATGCAATTCCAGAGTGCGTCCCATTAGAAATTCCAGATTCTGTCATTAGAAATTCCGTAGTGTCTCATCAGCAATTCCAGACTATGGCATCAATACCATAGTGCGTCCCATTAGCAATTCCAGAGTGCATCATTATCACCACTAATCCACAGCAACCACACACCCTTCCCAAACCATCAAAATCAATTACCTGGGATGCGGCGAGAACGAGTCCACAAAGCTCGTCTCCGACTTCATGAAATACTCATACACAAACGGAAAGCTCCTCACGGGCACACACGCCTCCGACACCAGCACAAACCACATATTCGCCCTCCCAGCATCCAGCAGCGCGAACGCCAGCAACCGCCTCACCACATCCACCAAACTCACATCGAATCTCGACACGGACTTCGTCGCAATCGATTTGTTGAAAAAAACACTCTCCTTCGGAAACTCCTCCGTCCACCAACTCGCATGCGTGTAGATCGAATACTCCTCCTCCTCTGCTCCTGCGAAGAATCGCTCCCACAGAGGCGCCAGAGGGATATACTGTCGGAGGATGAATAAAAACGCGATTTTGGGTTTTCCGGCAGGCAACGGAAGAGAAGCGGCGTCTTGGGCGGCGTGGAGAAGCTCGGAGTCTTCGACGGAGACTTTGAAGTATTTGGCGATGTCGAGAGTGTGGGTGCTGGTTCCGGGTTTCACGTAAGAGTCGCAAGGGAGAAAGGAGTTCGGTAGAATGGGATTTGGTGTAAGCTTATCGCAGTTTTGGCAGTTAAGAGGGGCTGGAGTTGGAGGTGGTGGAGAGAATACTGAGAAGTGCGCGGGGATGAGACTTGGCTGTGAGTCGAGTAGAAACTTGAAGAGAAAGATGGTACCGGTTATGAGAAGGGCAAATATGGTGCCACGGGCGAGCCAGCCTTCTTGCGACTTGGGAAACCCCATTGAGACTGGGATCTGATCCGATCTGATCCTTCAGTGACTCGAGCTTTTGCTAATTCCTTCACAACAGAGCTTCATCTCGAGTGCCTCGATTTGAAGCTCTGACTAGCTACAATCTATCTATAATTTCAAGTGGAAATGAAGGAATGGATTCCAGAGCTAGGGCTAGCTGGACAAATACTTCAACATGAGCCTGAATGGAATCTTTGCTAAGCTCTAGCGGCCTCGAAACTCGAGCTAAAATCGAGGAAATGCAAAGAGGAAATTATGAGGGAATGATTTCCAGGGCTCAGAAGATTCATACCTCAACATGAGCTTGGATTCGATCTTGCTGCAAATTAAAGATCGATTTTGTAATTTCCAGCACCTCGATCTTCTAGCTGCACGGTCGATTGATGCGTGGTTGTCAACCTAATGGGATGGAGACAAGCCAACAAGTACTAGAAGTAAGACACGCGCACTGACAAATTCCACAATCGACGACAGAGAGAGCTTTCCTTGGGAGCTCCGTCAAGGGGTAGAGATTTTCGTTCAACTACAGCTCCGCACAGCCTGCTGCCGACTCGACCTAACGGTGGCCAACCACCGAAATTGCAAAAGAAACAATAGAATTGCAAAAATCTTTGTATAATTGAAGCACGCACTCCAGGGTACAAACGTACAATTCTGTGAGTATTGTACTTGAGCTACGTCATCAAAACTCCCGGGAAAATAGAATTTTTCCAAAAAGGGTAGACTGAGGGCCAATTAGTTAAAGTCTTGAGTGGCTGCAAGATCATGCCAAGCTTCCCAGTCGGGGCCAGATTGCTGATGTGTGTCACGCCCTGCCAACCCTCCCAGTCCCAGATTCTCGTTGTTGTGTGTCTGCAAGAGCAAACGACAAGCTCACAAGCCACAACCGTGTACTATATACCAATAAAATAGTTGACAGTCAACAGTTATTGATGGGCACTTTGCAAATGAAATTCACACGTCAGTGATGAGTGGGGCATGCAGGTGGTGATTTTGCTACTCGAATTGGAAGAGTACTGTACTGTTGCAGAAAGGAAAAAACAAGGAAAAAGAACAAGGAAAGGAAAAGGAGTAGGTTAAGCGGGGGTGGGTGGGGGTGTTCTGGGGTTGCATTATAAGCTTGAGGAAGCGTGTCAAGTCGGCATCTGTAAGATACCGGAGCAGCGTTCACCGTCAGTTCGGTGTTATTTATTTTTTGAGTTTTAACAGCTATTTTCCTTTTAATTCCCAAATTGAACCGGTTTTTCAAATAGCAACCGGGGTTTCTCCAATTCCACTACTGTAGCTAAACGGCGGTTCTCCCCAAACATTGTATTGGAGGTTAGTGATTTTTTTTTAATCATTTTGGAGACGTAGTCAATTATTTATTGGTGATAAAATCGTGTACACTCCAGGGTACAAACGCAAAATCGTGCGCAAAATCGTGTACACTTGGTGATAAGGCGAGACCTAAGGCAAAATTTTGGCTAACAAACAGTCAGCAGTATTCTGACTATTTCGACTGCAAACAACGAAAATTTCCTTCCCACATAATAGCCCATGTGGCGTTGTAACCATGCAACTGGTGAAAAAATCGTGCGCAAAATAACTCCAACTCTGCTGGAGTGAGTTGCGTAGGCAGAGAGTGCCAGTCGGGTTGCTGGTTTGGCAGGGGCTCCGCTCTCACTGACAAATGTATGTACGGAGCACATGATGAGGGAGAGCTTTAGCAATCAGCAGCTGGACAGAAAGAGGAAAAGAAAATCTTTGGTGCAAGCGATGGTGGACACTGGACATGGCAGTTGGAGACGGAGGGCTTCGGGGGCTACAGCACTACAGTATATAAGAATCCCGAGTGAATGAAGGGCCTGGCGACACTGACACAAGCGGCGGAAGAGAGCTTCATTGTAAACCAGAAGCACCTATGCTGCGTTGCTGCTAAGGTGAAAACACCCCAAACGCTCCAAATTCAGCACACGTAGTTGGAGGCCCCTTTTTCCAAGAAAAAACAACATCTGTACCTCAAGTTAGGGTGGTTGTTTGTTTTGTTTATTACAGTGAGATCTCTTGGATCATGTGTCCCTCGGTCAATTCTTTGTACCATCAGGAAGCCCTTGGTGAGGAGGGGTGCACGGGCAATGTTTCATGGTGTTATGACTCGTGGAAGAAAAGATATAGAATTTTGAAGTTTTTATGAATTAAAAAAAATTATAAATTACTTTTTACTTTTATTTTGGTTGTGGCAACGGCACAAGCGGCACACTGGTCCATACCTTAAATTAGTTTGTTTTGTTTTGTTTGTTACAGTGAGATTTCATAGAATGTACATCCTCCAGTCATATTCTTGGTACTATTGGAAAGCTCTCTGCTAGGAAGGGTGCATAAGCTTTGTTTTGTGGCGTTTGGACCTATGATGTGAAAGTTATTGAATTTCAAAGTTTTTAAGGTCTCAAAAAATTAGAAAATTACTTTTACTTCTTATTTTGGTTGTGGCAATGACACATGGCATACAATGGTATAGGGAAAATTAATAAAGGAATGAACATAAAGTATACAATCTCCTATCTATACATTAAATTAGGTTGTTTTGTTTGCTTTGTTTGTTATGGTGAGATCTAACAAATTGTGCATCCCTTGATTGTGTTCTTGGTACCAAGGGTGCATAGACTTTGTTTCATGGCATTCTAACTTATGGTAGAAAATATATTGAATTTCAAAGTTTATATGAATTAAAAATTAGAAAACTACTTTTGACTTTTATTTTATTATACTTTGGCAACAACACAAGGTATACTAGTTTTTAAAAGTCATGAATTTAAAAAATATATATAATTTTTGAATAAGACATGTAATTACTACACCCTTTGTCTCACTAAAAAAACTCCAAAAAATTTCATAGGGAGGACTTTATTCTATTTTTAGTCTTTGTGCCAGCGATACATGCATTCAAACACCCATAATCCATTCTTCAAATCTATGCAAAATCTCCACCTTAGGCCCCGTCATTTTGGCACCCAAAATCCATATGAAAAGTATTATATTTGAGCATAGCTCGCAAATGCTACTGCCTCGTTTCTAAAAATCAAGAGTGATCTCCTCAAGGGTACACTTTTCAATTAAAGATCCTATTTGAACTTCTAGACTTGTAGTTACTCTCAATACCAGATTTTATTCTATTGTCTTTGTCTTTTGGACAAAGACTAGAGCATTGATTCTAGTTTTTGAATCTTAGTTTTCAAATTCTACAACTACATTCATAATGCACGATGTAGGGTTTGGTTGGAGTGAAGATGTGGGGTTGGATTAATCAATAAATTAATATTGTTGTTTATCTAGAACAAAGCCTCATGGTTATACTATTCTTGTTTTTTTTGGTCTTGAGCCAATAAACATCTATGGTATGAGATCAAGGTTTTGTCTTTGTAGCATTGGTTTACTTTTTTATTTATGAGGTTATGCTTAAATTTCTACACTTTCACTACATATATAACTTTTGTTGATGTGAAGCCTCTATCCCTTCTCTAAACACCAAGACTAGGGCTTGATATTACAAACATTAAAGACTAGGCCACCCTGGTATAAATGAAGTTGGAGAGATTGAATTTGTTAATAAACATGCACCTAGGTTCCACAAGGCTTTCTACTTGAAGCATTTGCACGTTTTTTGAATAAGGTCCTATTCAAATTTCCTCACATAATTCACTATAAATTTTAATATCTCTCATTGTCAAATGCAAAACCTCCCTTCCCAATTCACTCCATCACCATCTCTAAACTTCATCTAATTTTCTTCTTCCCTAAGCTCTTCTATTGAATGCAAATTGTGTCTCGATTGATATCATCCGCACAAATTTTTCTTTCATTCTCTTCTTGTATGACTCTAATGACATCCAAGCATCTTCTTAATAAAACCTTGCAACTTGATGAAACTTTTTGGCACTGTTGCATAGCAACTTAAATTTCCTCAAAGTTCTACTAATAGAACTATACTTTCTTCTTCATCCTTTCCCACGGAGCTTGCTATAGCTATGGCTAGTGTGCCCATGGCATGACAAACTTCACTTTCGCATCAATCTATGAGACTTTCCAAGGTGAGGAAATGGAAACTTTTACATTGATCAACCCTTAAAAAAGACGTTCAAACCAAAAAGTGGCCCATGGATGACTTGACTATTCACTGTAGAAACAAAGAATGCCCCTGGTGGTCCAATAATCCCAACAATTTTGGTGACTACCTCAGTCATGGAGGCCACGTCTTTTTAGGGTTAAGATGCTGCCGTTGAATGTGAAATGTGCAACCACCGCAGCCATGGCTGGTCAGCTTTAATTTGGAATGCTTCGGGGTGCCTCGCCATTCAGTCCATGTTGACCCCTCCCCCCGGGGAGTGCATTATTTGGGTTGGAAAGTGGAAAGTGGAAAGTCAAGGTTGACTTCCGCTAGTTTTTGTCCTTGGTCTTTTTCCCAAAAATAAAGGGACGGTGCTGCGACAGTGGCAACAGTTGAAATTGATGAGGTCACTAAGTGGCATTTTTTTAAAATTTTAAAATTTTAAATAAAATTTTAAATAAAATAATTTTTTTGAAACACATGGACAATTTCCATTGAAAAGAGAAGAGTACCCGTTAAAATGCTGTCAGCCCTCCGTCATTTCAATTTTATTTTTTTGACACAAGGTAGCCATAGCCAAGATTTATTCTATAATTATAGAGAATTTTAAAAATTCATAATTTGTTCGTACAATACTAAAAATCGACACATCAAGTTGTGTTTAAATCCTTTTCCAGTTGCCATTATAATCAGACAATAAGTTAAACTATCCCGATAGCAAAAATCTACTCAAACTCAAATTTGGTTATTTGTTGCTTTAATTAAAAGTGTACATATCAATTCAAAAATCTGAGATGTGCAAGTAGGATCTCATCACAAAAAATGTGATACCATGTGTCTGGGTATCTATGTACGTTTCCATACCCGATGGTTCTACCCGGGTTGACACTCGATTGATACCCACACAACATACGAAAAGTCAATGCACGAGGAAATGAATTCAACCTTCGGAAAGTTCAGCTGAATATAAGATGGAGGAGTCAACGGAGAGTGCCCAACTTCAATTATCTGCCACTTGTCCCCTCGCTGACGTCAACGGACGTCAGCTTCACATCAGCATTACATCTCTTAACCCTTAAACCACGAGCTGGTCACCGTGGAAATCCGTTGTTTTGGAACCGTATGAATTGTTGACTTAAAAAAACGAAAAAAGCACCCATTGGAAGACAATCTACTGTAGAAGATGTTCCTTTTTCACACAAAATTTGGATGGTCACTGTGGAAATCAGTTGTTTTGGAACCGTATGAATTGTTGACTTAAAAAAACGAAAAAGCACTCATTGGAAGACAATCTACTGTAGAAGACGTTCCCTTTTCACACAAAAATTGGAGGTTGAATAGTTGCACTTCTCTCCCACATGGAGAGATTCTTTGTCATTCATTGGTCGGAAAATTGGTCCTCAACATTGGTTATGGGTTAACTACGGTTTTTATTTTTGGCTTTCTAAGAAAATAATTTGGCTAAACTGTGATGGTTTTTTCCATAAAACTTTGAATTAAAAATCTTGGATGAAATCACCAAGTTGTGGATGAAAACATAATTATGGACATGTGATATGTGCTAATGTGATATTTTCTATCCAATATGTAGATGAATGTTGAAATTTGGAGCACGACTACAATATTTTATATCGACACTTTCGTACTTCATAAAAAATGAAAACAAAGCCTTACTTTTCACCCTTCAAATACAAATATTTGTGAATCCATGCTAGCAAATTGGGGCTCACATTCATGAATGAGCCCCTTATTGGAGCATCTCTACTCAATTTTGTTTTATTTTTCATTTTAGAGATCGGTGGCTAGTTGTTTCTTCAATATCTATGTGATATTTGGATGGTACTTGATGATATGTATAAAAAGTAGGTGATACCTAGGTAAAATTTGGCTATTCGTCTTGAAAATACAACAAGTATATGTCTATTTTGACCTCTCCAAATGAAAATTTTCTTGACAAAAAAAATCCAACATCTTTTGGTTGCAACCAATTGGCGGAAAAATTGTGTATAAAAAAAATATCGACCCCATTGTAAGTACACCCCAAATCACGAATGTTTGGAAAGGCCACTCATCTAGATTCATCTAAAATGTACATTTATATAGACCTCCAATTGCTCAAGATGAGAGTTGAGGGCCCATTGATATAAACTTGTAATCAATTTGATTGGAAACTCATGCTTTATTCATGCAATATCCAAAAAATGTAAGACTTCATATCAATTGAAAGAATCTAGAATACTCTTCTATTGCTAGCAAGACCCAACAAAATGATCATATAGTTGCTTGTTTGGAAAAGTTGAGGTTTGGAATCTTAAGACACATTTTCACTGGAGATTATGTAGCAAGAATGTCAATAATGGATTTATTTAAGTTTGTCTTTAGACTAGATTCACTTTCCTAACATCACTGGGTTCAAACACCAAGTGCAAGCAATCCAAGCATGTATCTTATTTTGTTTTTTAATTCAATTATCCCCTCCATGTCTTTTCTTATTTAATATAGTCCACCTTATAGTTTTCATGTCTATAACAAAAAGATTCACAAGGCATGTTTACTCAAAAATTATATATCATCCACTACAACCAAAACAACCAACTACAATGTGCAAGGCTATGTCTTTGTAGTAGCCGTGATTTGTTTTTTGAATAAGGTAGCTATAGACTCAAACTTTCCTCACGATAGCTTTTGTCAATGTAAAGTATCCTTTCATTTGGATAACAAAATGTTCTTATACTAGAATATTACGATTTACAAGTGGTATTAGAGAAGGAAAGCAACAATTCCGTTCAATTATAGTAGCGATATTCCGTGTACCATTTTAACATTTACATTAATGCGTTGCCTTGAATCCTTAATAGATATGCAAATTAGTAAGCAAAATGCATTTCATCCATAATCATGTGCACCACTAATGTAAGCATTCTATCTTCATTTTCACTCTAGCTCCTTGAATCATTTTGTTTCCTCCTTTTTATGAGGGTGAAATTTGTACCATTTAATGAAACAATTGTGATTTCAAAAAATTGATGTTTGGTCTTTTTAAGTGACTTTGGATATACATTTACGCTGAATTCTTAGCATCATCACTAAGACCAAGAGCAAGTATGCCTTTATGTTAATAAGAACAAACATTCCAAGTTTGTAGTTTGAAAACATACTACCCTCCTCCTTGTCTTATACAAACCTAAACATTAATTACATTAACCCCTAATGTTCTTTGACTATGTTTTAACCAAAAACGTTTCAAAGTAGCCATTTCTAGTACAAGTACCAAAGTTTAGGAATGATTTTTGGACATATGTAACCTTAGGATCTTGTAGTACGTTGGTTTGAGAAGATGTGGAAAAAATTTCAGAAATGTCCACCTTGTAGATTGCAATATATTAGCATTTGAATTGACATATCATGTTTTTGATTCTCCAAAAAACTGGGCAGTTGCACTTCACAAGGTCACATTTATATGAAAAAATTCCCATGTTAGTGGTGCTTTTTTGGATTCATTCTTCAAGGAAAGTTGGCTATATGCTTGAAAATTTTCAGATCATTTTGAATTGTACAACATAATTATAGAAAAAAAATAGTAAGTAGAAAGAAGTAGAGGATGATTCAAAATACTAAATTTTTAAGAATTTAGTTATGGAATTGAAAAATGCCAATCCCATGATTTACATCCCATGATTTTATTTTAGATCAAAGTTTATTTTAGAGTAGAGAATCCGTAATTATCCACAAACTAAAACTCCTCATAACTTCAATCATGTCGTCAGTCAAAATGGAATGATTCAAAGCTTTCTATAAACATGTAAATATAGAAAACCAACTTCAAATAACTTTTGAACCATGTAGTCAAAAGTTATGAAAATTGTTGGGCCTTAAAAGAAAAACCTCATCTGCATGTTGTGTGAAAATTTCAAAGAGAATTTTTTTTTCCATTCGTAATGAGTTGCCTAAAATCGCTATGTTGCCAAAAAATGCAGCTTGGTCTTCTAGGGGTTAAATTGGCGCCATTCTATTAAAGTGGCATCAAGTGAAATCCTAAACAATGAAGAAAATGAATGATTTATGGAGTTGGGAGGGTGGGGTAGAGGTGGAAGTCCTAGGTTAGCAATGCACAACATTGTCGATGAAACATAATTTGCATTGACCTATTGGCACAACAAGCTAATGTAAATGCCAAGAGGTGCATGGAATTTACGTTCCAAACTTGCTATTTTTAAAGTATGATGTCATTTTACCCTTGAAGAATTAATGTAGCCCTATTACCAAGTTAGTCTATCAAAAACTTAACAAATTCTAAGAGATGAACATGTGCAAGAATCTTCATTTTTGTACTTCATTCCTTACATGTCATTCATTAGACACTTTTAGTCCTTAACATCTAATCTAAATTAATTAAAAGTTATGGATATCTCATATGTTAAGGGTCATTGCAAAACACACTTTTTTTTGGGTAGGTGATTTTTTCTTCATAACTTTTACATTGTTGGAATACAAGGACTTCTATTAAAATTAAACAAGTTTCCAACCAATTTTTTTGAAAATAATAAAGTGTCCACCATCCACATGTGCTCAAAGCGCACTGCCTTTGCACATGTACAAAAAAAACAATTTTTTCCCTTGAAGATGCAAATGGTTCATGAGTAGCATCTTCAAGTTAAAAAGAAAACCAATTTTTTGGTTTATTTATTTGAATTTTTTTTACTATAAAAAATAAATAAAATCCCCAAATATCTATTTTCTTAGCACTTTTCCATTGCTCTTTTTTTTGCATAACTTTTAGAGATAAATTTTCCTAGGTCTTAAATTTCACACACATACTATTTTGAATATTTTAAAAATTATTCATTAATATTTTTTTTAATCCAATAGTCAAAATACTCACTAAAATAGGTTGTTTTGAAACAAAAACGGTAGGTGTTTTTTACAATGACCTTTAAACACAAACCATGTTAGATTCTCATTTGTTCTTATCTTACTATAAGAAAACCATGTTCAAAGTGATGTTCAATATAACAATTGATGTCTAAGTTGATATGACGTCAAATTTAGTAGCTCTTGTTTTTATGTCAACAATGATGTTCTATATAATATCAAGATGTTACACTGAACATCATTGTTGACATATAAACAAGAATTGTTCAATTCAACGTCACCTAAAATCCGTCAACTTTGACATCAAAAAATTCTAGTTTCTTATAGTGTCTACATTGTTTTTTGTTCATTTGTTCTTCATTAGATCTAGTGACATCCACCTTCTCAACAGAAGCATTGCAACTTGAGTAAGGAAAGATCCCTTTGTTCAGTTACGTTGAGATTTCTATTGAGATTTCTCTGTTCTCTGTCATGATCTGGACACGCGCAGCCGCTACGGTGATGCTCTTCACGCTGCTGATTTCTGAAGTCGCAGGCCAAAACACCAGCTTCACCTTCAACTCAAGCTCAGGGATCGCCAACTCTGAAGGAGCGCCCTTATTCCTTGTATCCGGAGACGCCATGACAGATGCGCAAGGGAAGTTCTTAGCACTCAACACCCAAATTGCGCACCAAACGAGCCAAGTCGAAAATGGGAATTGCGGCCGCGTTGTATACAAAGACAAGGTGCGACTTTTGGACAAAACCAACGGCGTTGTCGCTTCCTTCCACACTTCCTTCACGTTTTCCTTCGCTTCCTTCGACAACAACTCAGCCCAGTGCGAGAGCGGGATGCTGTTCATGTTCTCCCAAAACTCGAATGTCAGCGCCTCAGAGACCAGCCTTGCTGGTGGCTCCTTGTGCGAATTGAATTGGAAACAGGACGATCTTCGCTTATTCGCAGTTGAAATCGATTCCCACAACGACCCGCTGATGTCGGACGTGAGTGATAGTCACGTTAGCTTAGACGTGGGCACCACAACGCTGAGTACTCATGACCTTTGCCTCCCCGCGAATACCAATCAGACGTGTGCGTTCTTTTGTAAGGATCCTAATGCGATGTACACAGCTTGGATTGATTATGACAGTGCGAATCAGACGCTGCAAGTCTGGTTTCGCAATGGCTCTGGTGTGGCGAAGCCTAGTGTTCCAGTCATAAGTCACCCCAACTTGCGTCTTGACACCATGTTGGACGAGGAGATGTACGTGGGTTTCATTGGCAGCACAGGCGGCGGAAGAGAAGTTCACACGATCTGGGCTTGGGAATTTGCAACGACTGGAATCTCCTCTGGAACTATAACATCGAAACCTGGTTCCAAAATTTCACCTAGTTTGATCGGCGGAATTTCGGTAGGCGCACTCGCAGTACTTCTAGTTGCAGGACTCATTGTGTACTTCGGTTGGATCCACCGCAAGATGAGGAAAACCCCGGGGAAAGCACAGGCTTTCTTCGAGCTGCCCTGGGATTCCTTTCCAGATGAGTCCCGTTCATACACTTTCAAGGAGCTCAGTGAGATGACGAAGGGTTTTAGTGCGAGTGAGAAGCTTTCCAGTGGGAGTTATGGGGATGTGTACAAAGGGACGTTACTGTCAGGGGAGTTGGTGGCTGTGAAGCGTATTAGGGATGAGGAGGAGCAGGGCGAAGACAGTTTTCTTGCGGAAGTGAGGAGCTTGAGGCAGACGAGGCACCGGTACTTGTTGCAATTGCGGGGGTGGAGCTGTAGTGCGGATGGGCTGTTTCTGGTGTACGAGTTTATGTGTAATGGGAGTCTTAATAAGTGGTTGCATCCAAATAGGGAGCTCAACTGGGATGTGCGACGAGCCATTCTCGCAGGTATAGTTCCAAACACTGCTCCTAGCTTCTCTTTGTCATGATATCTCAAAACGCTTAGCTTGAATCACTTTCTTCCCTTCTACTCCTTTAAATCTTGAATCTGACTGAGTCTCATCTGATTAATTAAACGTCAATTTCGTGAAAGTCGCTCACAATGTGCCCATCCTTGAAGCCAGCCAAGAATACGCCCGCAGCTAGCGTAACGTGTCGGCGGTCGCAAACGCGTCTTGATTTCACGCATTTCCATGTTTTCCTCGTATTGCTTATGTTTGCAGTACCAGGACTGAAGGCTGAGTTCATTTTTGCAACTGTTTTGCCATGATCGTCAAAAGTCTATTAAATAGTTTTACAATGGATTCGGACAACATCGTGTAACTTGTTCGCAACTATTTGAGATTGAAATATTAATCTTTTTCAACATTTTAGGCAATGATATGCATTATTGAACCGGAATCAGCATCTACTGTGGTGAGTGGTCATGTAGATGCTTTCAACGAGTGGCATGCTTAGAGTGACAACCCCCACCCTTATCCTTGAAATTATTTCTTTGTTATTCGAGAGTGAGAAGTAACATTACGTGAATAAATACCCAATTTTTTCATATTAACGAATTTATGATAACCTCTTGAAGCTTTTTAGATTGTTGATTATATTTTTCTGCGAGGTTACCTTACCTAAGTGAATACTTTCTGTATTGAGTTATTGTAAAGGCTCTCCAATAGAAGTACAAATGGTTGCACAACTCAAGATAATAGGCAAATTTACGTTGAGGAGCCTGTAATAAATCTTTAGGTAAAATTTGGACTGATTTGCAAAATGGAAGTCCTCATTTAAGTTGTAATTCTGGACTAGGCCATGATCCAAATTTACTTAGATTTCCTTACAAGAATGAAGAACTTGAAGGAGGCAGAAAAGTATTCGACCATGATGTGCAAGACTTGGATTCACGAGTCTTAGTCTGGTCAACCACTCGGGAAAAAATACTGCCAATTTACTAACTCTCAGCAGGTTGTACCCCACCGTGAGTACACTTGTGAGTGCACTCTATTAAGGCACCGGATACTACTAAAATCACAGCTTCCTTTGCATTGTCCTCGCGCCCAAGATTTTTGCATCGAGTTTGCAGAACTTTTGCAAATGTGCTAGTTTGCAATAGACCATAAGTTCAATTAAGATGGTCAATTTCAATAAAATGGCGGTATTCCATTAAAATGGCACAAAATGAAACCACTGAAAGAATGAAAACAATGGAAAGATTGTCCGAGAGAAGTGGAAATGCGTGAACTAGGAGTGATTTGAATGTGCTAGGCATAAAATTGGCACATGTATGATCCTATCGTGACACACTTATTCTCCATTTGTAGAAGATATTCCATTAAAATGGCATGCGGAATACCGCCATTTTAACGAAATTGACCATTAAGGCAAATTACACAACTGCTACAGAACAATTGATGATGTGTTGCAACAATTGTACTTCCTGTAATCCTGTTGTAGCTGTTGTAGTGTAGAGTGTCTATCATGCCTCATAGTTCACATAAGTTTCACACCACTAGAATTTGAAGAAATTAGCGACGCTTTTCAGCAACGTTTTTGGCTACATGCTCGAGCGATGTAATTCAATAAACTTGCAGATTTTTCAGCAAGCATGCTCCAAAACGTTGTTCACTTTGGACAATGTTTAGTAGAAACGTTGAATGTCATCTCTGTTATCACATCTGAGCGTCGATCAGCAGCAGTGTCCGAACGTTGCTAAGAGGGTTGAATTCTAGCACTGCGTACTGGAAGTCTAGTGTCGTTTTAATTAGTGCTTGGGAAGTTGCAGGGTTTTGTGAATTCAAAATATTGATCGATGTTGTTGTTGAGGTGTACGTAGTGTGAGATTGCTTACCTCCTGATAAAATAGGTTACTGTGATCGATCCCGCTGTAATAATGGGAAATTTCGTTAAAACGGTAGTATTCCGTACGCCAATTTCCATTCATTTCGTTCTTTAGCTCTAAAGTCTAGGACCGCTTTAGATTTTAGAAGGCCAGGTCTAAACGTAAAAGTGCCAAATTAGGGGAATTATACTGCGATTTTAAGGAAATTTTGGTTATTAATCCAAAATTTCTTTAAAACCGTGGGGTCTGAAATCTATACCAGTCCCAGACTTTAGAGCTAAAGAAGGAATGAATGAAAGAGTACCACCATTTTCAACGACATTTCCCTTACTAGCGTCATTCTCTTGGAACTAGCATTAAGTTCAGTTTAGCTCTTGCAACAGTTTAGGCATAGATATGCAATGATTCCATGCCCAAGACTTTTGCAACAAGTTTTGCAATTGACCATGAGGTCAATGCTAAGCTAGTACAGAACCACTGTTAAACCATTGCCAATGAATCCAATTGATGAATGATGATGTGTTATATTAACCGCTACTTCCTCTTGTACTGTAGTCTATCACGCCTCATGTTTGCAGGGGTTCGCAACTTTCAGTCTCTTACAACTTGAAATGCGTTTCACTTAATTCTGCCACGGTCTGTACGCATGCAGGCATAGAAACCAATGTTTAGTAGAAACGTTGAATGACTGTCAACTTTGGAATCACATCTGAGTGTTATCACCTACAAAACGGTTTGTACGCAGGCGTCGCATCTGGACTGGAGTACTTGCACGAAGACGGCATGAAATGTGTTCTCCACCGCGACATCAAATCAGGCAACGTCCTCCTCGACGCCGACTTCAACCCTTACCTCGGCGACTTCGGCCTGGCTCGCTTAGTCGACCACCGCCGCACGGAGAAGACGACCATGGTGGCGGGCACCTTGGGCTACATGGCACCGGAGATGCTGCACACTGGCAAAGCCACGAAAGAAACTGACGTATACGCGTTCGGCGTGTTAGCCCTGGAAGTCGTCACAGGCAGGAAACCCATGCGGATGGAAGACGCAGCAGGGTTGGAGATGTTGGTGGACAGCGTGTGGCGAGCGCATGAAAGTGGAAGCTTAGAATTCGTGGTGGATCCACGATTGCGGGATCCATGTAACAACCAGGCAGGCGACCAGGCGGGGGATCAAGATGAGAACCAGGGGATCCATGATGAGGTAGAGCTTGAGCTTGAGGTTCCTGGGATGTTGCCCGAAGATGTGTTGAAAGTGGGGTTGCTGTGTTGTTTGCCGAATCCCAGCCATCGCCCGTCGATGCGTTTGGTGAATCATTGGTTTCAGTCTGCCTCCGAGCGAATGGATATGACGTTGCCGGAGTTGCCTGAAGTTCAGCCGCCGTATGCAAGGTCGTCTATGCCTCAGTTTCTGGGGAATTGGGAGCCATCGACGTCTTCCAGTTATGTCTCGTCTCTCTCGTCAAACCTTTCAGGAAGTGCCAAAGGTGGGAGCAGGCGCTAGCACTTTCGCAACAGGATGTTGCCAACCCATTGTCAATTATATTGAACTGCCATGGTTTTGTGTGAGTTCTGTGCATTGCCGTCAACACTTCAATGGACTCTAGTAAACCATTGTGAAAATGCTATAAGTTCGAAGTGCTTTTTCTCAGACGATCTTTTGCTCTCATGACCCATTCAACTACACTGCACCCATCAATCTCGTTCTCTTTCTGTGTACAGTATACAGTAGGGTACCAATCAAAATGACGTTTTTGCATTCCCAGGGAAACAACTACTGTCAACTTTGACACCCTTCTGAGGGCTTAAAATTTTTTCTTTGACCATGAATTTCTTTGCACAAAATCACTTTTATAATATCTGTGTCAAATTTGAAGGCCAAAAGATTTACACAAAAAAAGATATTTGAAATCTACTAACATGTGTAGTTGTGAGAAAATTTTCACTATTGTTGACTTTGACACCCTACCAAAGATTGGAAAAAATAATTTGCCAATGAAAATTTTGGCATGAGACCATCTGACCATCTCTATATTCATAATATGTGAAAAATTTCAAGTTCAAAAGATTGAAAAAAAAAAGATATTCAAAATCTACCAACATGTGTTGTGAAAAACAATCAGGGAACCATTTCACTACTATCAACTTTGACACCCTCCTTAGGACTCAAAAATAGTTACTTTATCATTAAATTTTTGCCACAAGATCATCTCTATGTTGATAATATCATTAACATGTATTCCATATTTGAAGTCTAGGAAATGAATAAAAAGAAAAGATATTCAAGATCTACTAATATGTATAATTATGAAAAATAATTTTAAAGACATATTGAAAATGTTGCAATATATTTGGCACCTCATACTTTTGCACTAAAATTATGCATTTGACACAATACTTAACCCTGGAGCACTCCGATGTCCATTTTCTGGATGATGAACAGATTCAGATCCTTGTTTTTGTCTCATCCCTGCTTGGATGAAAGTCATCCTAATTTTTGGTGATACTTTATCAAGTTGCTGTCCTATCCATCGGTTGAATTTGGTGTTACTAAAATATATACATTTCTAAAATTACAAACGTGGAAGTATGTCAAGTGGTCAATTTGCATTGACTTTAGTTCAAAACTAGATGTGCAAAAATGAGGTCAAAGATGTAAAGGTCACAAAAATTTCAAAAAATCACCATATGAAGAGAACCTTATTTCAAATCCATTCCAACAAGTTTTACTCAAAAAATGATAATATTTTACTTGTAATTGAATTTAGAAGGAATTCTGAATTTTTTTTCTTCAAAATTTATAGAAAAAGATTGGTGATAGCATTAGTAGATCTAACCGTACAGATAGAATTCAAAAATCAAAATCTACAGCTTTCATTTGTATAACAATTCCAAAATATTCTTCCAAATTGTAGTTTATAATGGTTTTTCTCAAATCGTCAATTTTGGAGATGAATCCAGATGTTTAGGGGTTAAACATAAATTCTTCTAAAAAAAATTAGTAACAATTAAATCTAGAAGTGTGAAGTTGTTACATCTAGAAGAATCCACTTGCTTATAAACTATGTATTGACATACATGCATAAAGAAGTTTTTTCCTATGAATATCAATGCTTGCATATTCAATTGAATATTATAGAGAGTGTGATTTGTGATGAATTTAAGGATTTGATGATGAATGAGTGTACTAGGGTTGGTTATTGAGATTTGAGTTCAAATTTGAGGATCTAATTTGCATTGTAAAAGATAGTTGATGATGACAATTTCAGATGAATTTTGTGCTTGTATTATAGGTTTGAGTGAGGTAAGGACTTCAGGAGTTTACATTGCAACCATTGTCGGAGTTCCTATTAGAACTATTCAAAAGTTAGTGAAGAAATTCAAAAAAGATGGAACTTACAAGAGCAAACCTTGTGGTGGAAGTCACACTAAGAAGTTTAGTGATAGAGATGTGAGTAGAGATGTTCGTACTATTGAGTGGCACTCAAGAATTCATTGTTGCTCGTCACTTTTCACTAGGAGAAGCCCATGTTTTTTTTAATTTTTTGACGTCAAAGTTAACGGATTTTGCTAGACATCCTTTGTAACAACTTGTGTTTTTATGTCAACAATGACATCTAATGTAACATCTTGATGTTACATTAGATGTCATTGCTGACATAAAAACACAAGTTGTTATAAAAGATATCTAGCAAAATCCATCAACTTTGACGTCTAAAACATTCAAATAAACACGGGCTTCTTTTAGTTTTTAGAGATTACCAATATATGTTTATGCAAGTGAGTAGAAGTACTATTCGAAGAACCTTACATAGAAGTGACATTTTTAGTTGAATTGTAGTCAAAAAATCTTTTTTGATATCTTGTCATATATCTCAATGATTGACTTTTGCTCAGAACTACTGTGAATAGAATGCAAATGAATGGGAGTGTATTGTTTGGACATATGAATCTACCTTTGAAGTTGGAAAAAATTCTGGGGCACATTTATTGGAGGATAAAAGTCAAAACTTGTCTTTATGCCTCAAAATTGACTTTCAAGTAAAGATTTTGTGGAAGTGGTCTACAATGGTGAATTGCTTCATTTTATGGGTAAAGGCCTTATTCATTAAAATGAGACGAAATGGTCATTTTGAGACTTTGAAAACGAGAAGCGATGTTGTTTTGAGCATAGAGTTGTTGAACCCCATAATAAATTGAGCCAATCGTCGACAAGAACTATAAGTTTTAACTTGTATCCCCAAATGCCTTAAACCAAAGGAACGGATTTGCATGATCACAAAAGAAGACATCCATTCAAACGATATGCTCGAGTAAAAGAGAAGTAACTTGAAGTGGCAAGTTCAATATATTCAATTCACTTAGGCCTTAGAAAATACATAGAGTAAGTGACTTCTACTCAGAAAATGCTTTGAAGTCTACGATACCAATGAATAAGATATACAATTTTGTAGAATCGGGTGAAAGCACACTACACTAGGTACACTTTCGGCAAAAATTAGGAGTACTTTTGAGTACTCAAAGTACTTTAAGTACTTTGGTGGAAATACCATTAGGGCATGAGGAAACTTTAAATTGATGATAATAGAATCTTACTTTTACAAAGTAACATCCTTAAAGACTAGGAAGAATGGAATTTGAAAATGAAAAATGAAAATAATGTTGAAAGTTTAAAACTCAATGTACCATAAGTACTTTTTCATGAATAGAGGCAACAAGAAAAGTTATAAAAATACTCAAAATTTTGGAAATTCAAGCACTAGCCATCCTACAATATGCATAAGTGGTGTTTTATTCATCAAAATATCAACCAAAATAGTGTTTTTTTAGTCCTTCCTCCGCAGAAGATAACACTCATTTGACTTCCAAATTCCAATAGATATTGCAATTATGGTCAAACTATCACCAAAAATCCCTTGTATAGTAAATATTCTACCATTGTGCAAACTATTGTGCCTTTTCGATAGTTCATTTGGTCTCCACAAAGTACTTTGAAGTTTTTTTGCAAATCTGATGTACTTTTTTAGTTGGTAAAGTACTAAGTAGATGCTGGCTGATCCACTGGATTGGGTTAGAATGTGGTAAAATACCTTCTGTACATAATTACTTACAATTGGTTTCAAATAAAAAGCCAAAACAATAGGGGGGTATCTTTAAAAAGTACTTTTATATAAATACTTCCTCTAAAAGTACTTTCTGATGTACTTTTTAGGGGGGCGTAGTGTGCTTTCATCCAATCTAAGTACAATCGAAGAAGCATATTATTTGTTTTCTAA
Organism: Rhytidiadelphus loreus; assembly: GCA_947034895.1. Classification (NCBI taxonomy): domain Eukaryota; kingdom Viridiplantae; phylum Streptophyta; class Bryopsida; order Hypnales; family Hylocomiaceae; genus Rhytidiadelphus; species Rhytidiadelphus loreus. The sequence continues at coordinate 22,087,215 of OX344763.1, forward strand.
AAAAATTTTATGTCCAAAGTTTACATTCTATTTATAGTAAGAAAGGATGGTTGTATTACATGAAGCCTTGCACTTCTCTAAGCACTTTCAATGTGTATTTACCACGATATTTATAGTAAAAAATCATAGAAGTAGAAGGCTTTGAAAATTTGACACGCTATCCTAAGCATTGCTCTTGGATGTACAATTGCTCTTATCAATCTCTTTTGCCTTCAGCTTTGCTCGGCCTCTCAAGATATCCTCGAGTCGAGAATGATACTACGACCTGCTTCCAATATCCAGAGCATCACATAGCCCTAGACTATGAGATCCACTGGCATTCCTATTTGACTTATATGTGGCATGAGGAACCTTCGAAGCAGAATGAAACTTTGATCCTCGCAGAGGCACGGTTGGCAGCGACACTTTCGCATTGTTTGCGTATGGAAATCTAGTACTAGTCGATATAGAGCCCGAAGACCGTCGAAGTTCTCTAAGATTTCGATGGCGGAAAAGACTGTCCGCGGATGGTAAGCGTCTGGAGATCGTCAACTTAGAAGGGGAAGTCCAATTATCGCTGAGTCGAGGTAAGCGTCTTGCACCACACGGCCCAAGATTTGGAATCACTATCCCGTCCTCAACCACATCCGTTGACATCACTCCAACCTCTAGGACAACAGGCATCGCCGACGGATTGAAGACGACATCCTCGTCCCGAGGATGACAACGTGCCTCCTCGAGAGGAAGATGCAGTTTGTGGCTCGTCCCTCCGTCCGTTCGCGGACCTAGCGACAACGACGGCCCACGACTTGAGGATGCTCGCTTCAACGACGAAGGGGAGCAGATGGGAGTCCTGCCGGGTCCGCAACTTGGGGGGTTGTCTACAACCCCGTCCTCGATGTTCCCCTTTGAATAGTCTATGGCGGCTGAGGTGGCGGCTGCGGCTGAACGCAACATGTAGGGCTTAGACAGGGGAACCTTATCGCAGCTTCCGCCTTCCGATTCGGACTTGGTGGACACCGACTTCATGGAACTGGAAAGGAGACTTCTCGTGAGCTTCTGCCTTTTCGTTGTTTTAACAAAACAGAGACCTTCAACCTGCAATAGGTAATTGTGTGGATTGCGGAAATCCACACACATTTTCCTCCGATTGTTAGAGTATGAAAACATAGAATAGTGTGCAAAGTCCAAGATCAAGCGAAGAATACAAGAAAAGATGAAAAAGAACTCAATATATTATTTACAATTTATAAATGTAGAATATATGAATAAAAAATAAAAAATAAAAAATGCCTAGATCCCTGAATGCGCGTCTATATGGAAGTCTATTTTTTACGGTCGCGTTTCTTTTCTATCACTAGGCCTATACCCCGAAGATCAAATCGCGAACCCATGACGTCGACGGATTCCATCATGCCCTCCATGACCTCCTTCATGTTATAGTCATCATGTTCGAGCGGGTTTAAACCGATTTGGTTTTCGTTGACATATTGCAACAATCCACCGTTTGGACAAGAGGAATGCAACCGCCGAAGCCAAGGAAGGAGGATGCCCAAGAGAACGTCATCCCTCCAGCAGGTGTGATCCCAAAACTTAAGAAATATTGCGTTCCCATTCTCATTGCAGATACTCTTGTGAGGACTATCGTCAATGAGAAGGGTGTTGGTCGAGTCAATGGTCGGCCCCCCACCATTACTCGTGAACAAATTGTCCGAAAGTACTTTCAGGAAATGCACTTGTTTATTCAAATGGAAGAATTTTCCCTTAGCGATTTCTATTTTCGTGCTCTGCTCCTGACCTAGGATATCATAAGGGATTCTGCAGCCCAAGAACAAGTGCCCTGCGATCGGTTCTGCATTGCGCTTCAACACAGTCATCCACACAATGATCCTATGTGCTATTTCCGAAGCCTGCCGGAGGAATTCACCGAGATTCTACCGAGCGAATACTGCCTTGGGCTCGATGATTGTGGGATTCCGATGGCAGAGAACATTGTCTTTGAGCCTGTAGGGCTTCATTTTCTCGCCGTATGATTTTTGCGCCGTCTAGTACAACACTCCATTCAGGCCGAAGACAATGTTCAGCCATTTCCTCCACGGTGGAGGCATTATAGAAAGTTCAATCCTGGCCTCCACCTCTTTCGGCCCCTCTGATTCTACCTAATCAAAACAAAACAACAAAGAATGGGAGGTACCTGGTTAGATGCAGAAGTGGCAGAGCCAGAAAGCTGAGAGATGCATTTAATTCCACTAATCGACCGGGGGCTCCCGATAAGAAGTGCTTTCATTTGTAGTGGACGGTGTACGCTTTCATGTTTTTAAAGCTGAGCCAAAAAAACATGGACAATGGGATATAATTAGATGGACTTGCACCTTATATGAATAAACGCGCATATTTTATTTACATAGATTATATAATACATGTCGAAAACTCGTCTTTCTACTAAGCCGCCAAAAATGTAGAGTCAACACTATTCTACACTATTGTACAGACGGAATCCCCGTCCGCGCCGTCCGCGCCATGTAATCAAAGACGGGCCTCGCATTCCTGTCACGAAGCAAGAGTACAATTAAGCTCGAGAAACTACGAATACACTGGACCAGAAGAATTCCTTCAATTAATCGAATCCATAAGGGTCAGAGGGCTGTACCAGTGTAGTATCGGCCGGTCGATAATCAGTCCTCCCTTCGACGGGGACCTCCAAAGAATCACCCCCGGTTTCCATCGGGACATTGTCCTCTGGATCCTTCTCGTCTTCTCCGTAGTCCATTCTCTCCTCATCGTCAACATCAGAAGGCAATTGGATCTCCGGCATGACTTGCTCCGATAGCTGACACGGTAGTTGAGAACCTTTGCTGCTCGTCGGTCTAGGGAGAGCTTCGGCAGTATCACTGAGTCGAGGATAATCCTCAGGAACCTCTGCAACGTTGTGAAGTTGGAGGAGGACCTCGACCCTGCTACAGTCTTGGGAGGACACGTTTGGCATTTGAGATCAGGGTTGTTCGCTGTGACAGCGCGACAAACAGACGTCGCGCGACGTCTAGTAGAGCTCGCGCGACGTCACGAAAAGTCAAATTTACCTTTGACTTTATATAAAATTACCCCCCTCCAGCTGGATGCCATGTGGCATCTACATGGCAAACTCAAGGGACGCATACGGGTACTAGGCGACTGCATGTAGGGGCGACTGGAGGTAGGGGCGACCTCTTGTAGGAGTGATTTGTAGTGCAATTCAAAACTGCCACTTCTGTTGCAGTCATCCAAGAAAATAGAAAAAATATTTTTTGGAGAATCTAACCGTAAGATCTTGTACTTAAGTTGTCTAAGATCATGTGGTAAAAATTTCATAAAGTTTGGCCATATAGATTGGAAGATATTAGCATTCAAAGTTGGAAAAAAAAATTGAACCTTGGCTTGCAATTTCAGATGACTTTGACCACCATTTGTGGAAAAAAATTGCACTATAAACTCTAAATTTTAAAAAATTATGTTGAAAAATTGAATTGAAAGTTTAAGCAAAAAATTTCAATAGAAACACACTTGATTTTCATTCTTTAAGAAATTGTTGAATAGAAGTTGGTCTATGATTGAATGAAAAACTAAATTGTTAATAGCTCTAAGTTGGAATTGAAACACAATAAGCACAATGGTGAGATTGTTCTAGTAGACAAACTTAACTATATTAAACAATTTTCAAAAAAATTGTATAAATTGCATTCAAAAATATATCATATAACATGTTTTTTCAAAAAATTGTTTAGATTGTCTAAAAGACAAGATTGTCCATAATTTTTTCATTGCTAGTCCAAATGGAATGAATCAAAGCTTCACATGTAGACAAAAATATAATATTTGTGGAAAAAAAATTTAATATTAATTGACTTATTGTAATTTTTTTGTTGCTTGCTGACCTCTATTTTCAGCTTAGGGTGGCATAAATTTTGCTTTCGGACACCAATTGAAGAAAAATTTATATTCTTACAAAGATGATGTACTCTTCTATCCTCCAAAAAAGTTCAAAAAATGAAAATGAAAATTGAGACTATATGCACCTACTTGAACTCTTTAAAGTCCTTCAAAAGGACTCAAGTTGGTCCTTTAGGGGTTAAAACTCAACTTTATTTTTGTACACTTTTACACACATTCTAGGGGAGGACACTCTCACTACATTTGGGGTACCTACGTGCGGCGGTGGAAAAAGTAATTCATGTAATTCACCTTGAATAAACTATAATTTCATTCTAAAATTTTGAGCTTTGTTTAACAATGACTAAAGGTTTCTATTGACAAAAAATTCAATTCCAAATAACATAAGATATATTGTCTAGAAAGGGTTGAAAAATGAACTAAAATGGCATGTTCTCCAACTAAAATATTTATAGAGCTCACATGAAGATGACTATTGCATCAATATTCAACCAAAATAAACTTTCAATAGAAAGCTATTCTATATAAATTTTTTTTCATTTTTCAAATTTTTTTTCTTATATAATATAGAGGTGTGAAAGTTATTTTCAGCTTTACAGTGTATCTTTTTTCTTCAAAAATTTATAACTAATTACTATTAGCACAAAAAAATACCAATAATTCAAAACATAAACTTATAAAGTAGTAAAATCTATCCATAATTTTTTTTTGAAAAAGAAATTAAATTTTAAGGTGTATTACTTGTTTTACTTTTTCCGCCGCACGTAGTTTGCTAAAACATAGGGAGTGTCCTCCCCGGGCACACATTAGTTTAGAAGCAAATAAATTAAAGTACATTGTTTGGAAAAAATTACAAAATATTTGCACAAAAGAATTCAAATTCAAGATTCAATACATAGACCTTGGCACCTAGCGTTTTGAATATTTAATATTTTTTCTAAATGGCACATCATATAAAAAGTGGTTAATATATTTACTTTCCTTTTCAAAATTTAGAAGCATGAAATGTGACCTATGTTTTTATTTGTACTAACATAATAACAACATACCCTATTACAAAACATCAATGCGATAAACAACTTCAGGGGCTTTATCAACCATGAGTAGCTTTACCACCTATCTACATATTAGTTGCTTCTTTGAATCAGGTTCAATGACTATACCCAACTTCCTCACAAAGTACCTCATTACTAATGTGTTTTTAAATATTCCATTGTCATATTTGAGTAGTTGCGTGGATTAGTGTCTCTATAGTAGCACCTACGGCCTTACTATAGGTAACTAAAATCAAAAGAGTCCTTTTATTAATGACCACATCGTCAAATATTTGTTTCTACTCAGGATCTCTCATTAAAAAGCGTATAATCTCTGTCCTCACTTGTTGGTGACCAACTTTGAATTAGAAGTACATGTCATTTTGTCACCATATGCTTAGTGATGTCCATTTTAGTTGCCCCTAGAATCCCCCAAACGGCCCAAATTTGCCAATTTTTGGACAAAAGGAAGGCCATTCTTTCCACCTCCACCCGCACTCGCCCCTTACCCGAGGTTGCCCTTAAGCACTCGCCCTGACCCGTGTTCTCCTCCATGAGAGGTCGCCCAAGACCCGAAGTCGCCCCTAGAAACCCCCAAATGGCCCAAATTTGCCAATTTTTGGACAAAAGGAAGGCCATTCTTTCCACCTCCACCCGCACTCGCCCCTTACCCGAGGTCGCCCTTAAGCACTCGCCCTGACCCGTGTTCTCCTCCATGAGAGGTCGCCCAAGACCCGAAGTCGCCCCTAGAAACCCCCAAACGGCCCAAATTTGCCAATTTTTGGACAAAAAGAAGGCCATTCTTTCCACCTCCACCCGCACTCGCCCCTTACCCGAGGTCGCCCTTAAGCACTCGCCCTGACCCGCGTTCTCCTCCATGAGAGGTTGCCCAAGACCCGAAGTCGCCCCTAGAACCCCCAAATGGCCCAAATTTGCCAATTTTTGGACAAAAGGAGGGCCATTCTTTCCACCTCCACCCGCGGTCGCCCCTTACCCGAGGTCGCCCTTAAGCACTTGCCCTGATCCGCATTCTCCTTCATGAGAGGTCGCCCAAGACCCAAAGTCGCCCCTAGAAACCCCCAAACGGCCCAAATTTGTCAATTTGGGGACAAAAGGAGGGCCATTCTTTCCACCTCCACCCGCACTCGCCCCTTACCCGAGGTCGCCCTTAAGCACTCGCCCTGACCCGCGTTCTCCTCCATGAGAGGTCGCCCAAGACCCGAAGTCGCCCCTAGAAACCCCCAAACGGCCCAAATTTGCCAATTTTTGGACAAAAGAAAGGCCATTCTTTCCACCTCCACCCGCACTCGCCCCTTACCCGAGGTCGCCCTTAAGCACTCGCCCTGACCCGCGTTCTCCTCCATGAGAGGTTGCCCAAGACTCAAAGTTACTTGAAAAACTCATTGAATTGCAATTTTTGGGTGATGAAAGTAGAAATTGACAACTTCATTATAGTCAATTACTTTTGTTTTAGTTTGCTAGATACATTAGTGGACGTACCTTGTTAGGTGAGCTAAGTAAATGGACCTTGATGAGATCAGATTTCATAGCTTTGACACCTAATCTCATTTATTAGAAATGAAAGCTCTTCTAAAAATCTAGTTGCTTTGGATTCTCTATAGTACTACTTGTATTTGATAATATCTTGTTTGATCTATTAATTAGCTCTAGTATATAAATTTTATGGCAAGATGTCATCTTCTATTGAATACTCAAGTTTTGCAAATATGCAATTTTGTTAAATATATATCAATGGTTCATTTTCATTTATTCGGTTGGGATTATATGATATGAAATAAATCAAATAAGAAAGATCATACATATCTCTCCATCTATTTTTTTGTATTTTAGAAATCATTTGATAAATTATATACTTATAGAATGACTATTTGAGATTTGTTTAAATCCGTAGGGGAAATTTTCATTTAAATCTCTTCCCCATTAATTTAGAAGTGAATATGGTAAATAATTCATAAGTACAAAGATGTTTGGAGAATCAAGAAAATTAAATGGAGAAGGTATTGCAAATATTTTCATGCATTATTTTGTATTTTGAAATACACTTCATAAATTATAGACCCCTTTAGTAGGATAATTCGTTGAAATTTGCATAAATTAAATCAAAAGGGGAAGTTTTCATTTAAATTCCTTCCCCACTAATTTTTTAAATTAAAGATGAAGGTGGTAAATAATTCATGAGTACAAAGAAGCTTGGAGAATCAAGAAAATTAAATGGGGAAGGTATTGCAAATATCTCCATTCATTATTTTGTATCTTGAAAAACAATTTATAAATAATACACCCATAGGATAAGTCTTTGAGATTTGCATTAATCAAAAGGGGAAGTTTTAATTCAAATCTCTTCCTTCTAATTTTTAAGTTAGAGATAAATGTGGTAAATAATTCATAAGTAGTTGAGTACAAGGATGCTTGGAGAATCGAGAAAATTAAATGGGGAAGGTATTGCAAATATCTCCATTCATTATTTTGTATTTTGAAATACATTTGATAAATAATACTCCCATAGGATGATTATTTGAGATTGCATATATTAAATCAAATGGAATAATTCTTATTTAAATCTCTTTCTTCTAATTTTTAAGCTTGAAATTAAAGTGGTAAATAATACATGAGTATGATGAATTGATGATACTTGGAAGATAGTGAAATTCAAAATGGAAAGCTCTTTCTAAAATCTACATTTTATTATTTTGTATTTTAAAATCTACTTCATAAATAATACCCTGGTAGGATGACTTTTAGAGATTTGCGTAATTCAAGAGGAGAAGCTCTAATTTAAATCTCTTTCCTCTATTTTTAAATTTTAGATGAAGGTGGTAAATTATACATAAGTATGATGATGCATAGAGAATAGAGAAAATCAAATAGGAATGTTTTTATACAAATCTTCAGAGGGTGTTCAAATTTAAAATCCACTTGTTAAATAATACACTGATAGGATGTTAATCTCTGAATTCTCATTGTCTTCACAAGGGGCAAATGGATTTTGGCCAAGTTCCTATATGGTCAAATTTTTATGAAAAGATAGGAAAAAAAAATTAGCTTTCTAGGAATGTAATTTTAATTTTAATTGGTGCCTAGGAGCAAGAGTTATACAACAATTAGCTTTGATCTAAATTAAATCATTTGGATGAGCAAAAACAAATCTTGAAAAATTTGAATTAAAAATTAATTTTTTTTCTCATATATTTTATTTTATTTTCATATGGAAAGCTTTTATTCATTTCATTTGGATTTATGATATGAAGAGGTTGCCAAGAAGTTGTAGAGCATCTTGTTTTGCAAGCAATTATAATATTGATTTGTAAAATATAGGTATAGGATTTGTTTTTGAGTTCAATTTTCAGAAAAATTCAAAACAAATAGGTCCATCAAATCAACATTGATTGTTAGAACAATCTCACTATTGGAATTCGTGAGTTTTAATTCCATCTTAGAGCTATTAATGATTTAGTTTTTCCCTCTATGATACCTTCTTCTACTAAATAAATTTTTAAATAATGAAAATTACATTATATTTTAAACTTTTATTTTTTCTATATTTTCAACTCAATTTTGAATGATGAAAAAAAACTAAATTCAAGATCTACAATTCAAACTATTTAAGTTAAGAAGATTTGAAGTCTTAAACTAGTTTGCCATTGTGCCAAAAAAACACAATTTCTTCACTTTGAATGCATTTATCTTGCAATCTAAGTGGTCAAAATGTCTGAAATTTTTTCCATGCATTCTCAAACTATTCTATTGCAAGATCCTATGGTAACATATGGAAAAAAAATACCATTCTAAATTTTTTTTCTCTTTGCAATTTGCACAAAAATGGCAGTTTTGAGTGTTTTTTGACAATTGCAACAAGGAGGTCGCCCCCTTGGACCAGTAGTCGCCCCCTTGGACTAGAGGTCACCCCCCTGGACCAGCAGTCGCCCCCTTGGACCAGAGGTCGCCCTAATTTTAGAACCCGTACTCGCCCCATTTGTACTTGCATGCGCCCCCATCCGCGGTCGCCCAAGGCTGAAGTACATGCGCCCCTACCCGCAGTCGCCCAAGTTGGCTTTCCACGTCATTTTGTAAACCTTGCCACGTAGGCAAAATCTATTTACCGTGGGGTAAATTTTTTTACCCCTCCGCGACGCGATGTCAAGTAAATTCGACACTTGGTGACACGCGACACGCGACGTCAGACGTCATACACGACGCCTAAACCCAAAAATATGTCAAACAAGACAACCCTGTTTGAGATGCCAGGGACCCGGGGTTGACTTGATAACCTCATCATGCCCTAATGGAGTAGTGAATGAGGAAGGAAGAGGTGGTGGCGATGGAGCTTGAGATGCAACAGAGGAATCTGGCACTCCTTGACTCGCTTGTGAACTCATCATTTTCTTGAGCTCTGCAAGTTGAGAAGTGATATTGTCCATTTCCCTCCTCGAATCCAACTGCATCTGAACAATCTTTGCATTTGTTTCAGCCAATGCTTTGTCCTTGGCCTCCTTTTCCAATTTTTCGGCCTCTCTTTGCTTGTAGCGGTTGATCACTTGATCCTCCTCTTCCTCCTCTCCTCCTCTTTCTAGAAGTCCTTCTCCACCTTCACAACGACACCAAAAGGTAAAATTAGAGGCTTGACTTCCTTCACCTTGGAAGGGCCGTCCAGATCTTCCTCGTCCTCGTCAAACTCTCGAGGGTGATCGAACTCGTCATCGTCATTGCCTAAGTCAATGATCTCACACGCTTTTCCCTGAGTGCCCTCTTACGTGATGAGGGGTTCGTCCCCGATAGCGTTGGCATCTTCCTTTTCTTGAATTTCTCTTTGGACCCCTTCTCCGCTCGCTGCACGTTGCCGATCGAACTCGGAGTCCGTCTCCATGCCCTCATCAACCAAAAACTAATTGATTGGTGCAGCAGGAACATTGGACATTTGGACCCTATAGGCATAGAGGAACTCACAAGCGTTGAGGTTTCTACATGTGTAGCGGTCCGTGCACGCCGAGTGGACCTTGGAGGGGCAGCCGGCTCCGTCGGCATTTCCTCAACCGCAGAATCGGTTCTCTCAGAGAGTATGACACTAGGAGAGGCCATCCACGTGAAAATCTGGAACGTGTTTGTTCCATACTCGTCGATACCCTCCACGTCGGGGTCAGATCTGGGTTGCGGTCCATCAGTCTCCCTATCACTATGAACCGTCGGAGACACTAGAGTCATAGGTGGTGATGCGGGGGGGCTCGAGTTACCCGCAACAGATTCACGAGTATGTGGCTTCTCATACAAAAGTGAATAAGGTGAATTGGACATCATGAAATCATTTTTATCCTCCTTATCCACGAATCCGTAGAAGAACGCTCCGAACATCTGTCACATATGGGCGAGATCATCAACTTTTGTTATAGATTAGATCAGGGGTATCCTTGATTCGATGATATGCCAAGTGTTTGAACTAGAGGATGTAGAAGATAATGCAAACCGTAATGACATTTGGAGTGAAAATCCTAAGAGGCTTATCCTTGACTCGGTGATAACAAAAGCCTATGCGAAAATGTGTCTTACCTTTGCGGCAAGCATAAACTTGGCTCCCGTATAGATGCCCAGAACGTTTTCCTTCGGCTCCGCGAATAGCTGTAAAATCTCGAGGTAGAACTCCATTTGGAGTTCCGAGGCCTCGAACCTCTACTTGTCCTTCGTGTTCCTACCGAATCGTAGTAGTACACGTTGTGGTCGGACGTCACGTACCTCGTCTTGAACAAGGTATGAGCCGCTTCCGCAAATTTGTTTCCTTTTTTGAAAAGGAACAGGAGTGGCACGTCTGGAGCTGTTGCGCAAGTTGAAATGTTGTCTAACAGCTATGCTTTGCTCGGTACGTACTTCGACATCGCACACTCATCCTTGTTGAGGTGCAAACCTGCAAAAACTGTTGTAGTCTTGATGTCATCTCTACGTTTCAGAATGAAGAGCCACACATTTGGCACTGTCATTCCTAGCTCGAGTTTCTTCTTCAAAAATTGGAGGAAGGGCTCCATGGGGTTGCCTCCCTCTTTGTGGATAGGGATTTCTCTCATATCCACGACAGTCAGGTTGACCTCCAAGGGGTTGTATTGGTAACTGGAGCTCGTCATCAAGGCCTTTGCACTGTAATCTATCCCCCTGATCTTCACACCTCCAGTAGGTTCAGGAAGTTGGTACTTCAGCTTCATGAACCGCACGAACATGTGAAGGACCTCGGGGAATTGCTTCTCGAGATCCTTCGCCCGCTTCAACCATGCATTGTTACGCAAACGCCGCTTGAAGTACTTTGCTTTAGGGTGAGTGAGTAGGAAATCCCACGAGGCTAAAGTGAACCTGTGCCTTGCCTTCCAAGAGTGCCACGTCATATGGACAACATCACCCGCACTATCAAAAAAATTTAGAGCGAGCTTGATTGACATCAAGTCCTGAAGCACAACTTTTTTGCGCTTCTTCCTATCCACCCAATCTTTGTGCGTTATATTGTTAGGAACAATAAATTTTGGTACCCCGACAGATACTTTCGGATACAAAGCCTTCCGCCCCAGAGTTTTACCAATCAGGTGCTGCGCATTGACCCCATAGTCTTTGTCAGTGAAGTGCCCAAAATGTTTGAAGAACTCTCTTTTCAGAGAGTGATTCTTGAGCTTGAATCCCTTGACATCCTTGTGCATTGTCAGGTAGAATGGATCAATCAACTTGCCCTTAGAGTGCTTCGTGAGAAACATCTCCCACAACGCCCAAAGATCATTCGGCAACATAATGATCTGGATTTCGGGTTTTAGATCCGCAATTCCACTAATTAAGGCACCATCCCTCTTTAGATTAATATTCTGTAACCTCTCTATTACCGCGTCCGTAAAACTCTGCAAATCAAGTACTACAAAATGTTAGAATGAACATATCTCGAAGATGATTTATCCTCGAGTCGAGGATACGGGTTAAGCATTTGGAATGAGTACTTTAACACACGCTGACTAGTAGTCATCGGAATTTAGAGTCCGAGTAAATTTATTAATCAACTGATTGCTAGAAATGACAATACTTGTTATCACCGAATTGGTGATACCATGGCCTTGCAGTGATGTACCTTGAAGTTGCTCAGTTGGAACACAGCTTCATTCTTCCGTGTCTGAGCTTTGGTGCGGGTGTCTGTTGGGCGTTTGTACGCCATCCATATATGTCTGCAACTAATCATTTGGTTTCCCCATGTTGGTTGGGTATGGTCCAAATGATTAGTGATGTTGTAGAACTTTGAGATACTTCTGAGCTTTGCGGGATCGAGCGTCCACACAATATAAGCATCCCATGTCTGAAGTTCAACTTTCCTGGCCTCCCCACATCCTCCTTTCTGGAACTCTTGAGAAGCGGTTATGCTGTACTAGCCGTTGATAATCATGAATTGACCGTCCTTTATATCCTCCTACTTCTCAGGCTTCTTCTTCAATAATTTCTTTCTGCCGTCAACTGGTGTGAGGCATAGCTTCTGACGTTGTTAGATGTCAATGAGCTGAATGAGCTCTTTCTTGTTGGCATCGACAATGTCACGTTGTAGGGTCCGAATGATATACTGGGGAAGAGCCAGTATGCATTGCTCGATGTCAACCTGCAAGGATTGATCGTCAAATAGGAAGCAGCGCTTATACTCCACCCAAAAGTTTTTTGAATCTCTGCGAACTTCTCGAACTCCAGCACTGGACCTGACGATGTGGATGGATTAGCCGACACTGTCGTCAGTGCTGATCCAGAACTACCTGCACCAGTAGGCCCACCCGGAAGACTTTTCTTCCTTTTCTTGGATGGTCTTGCTTCCTCAGAGGGTGCTGAATCTCTCTTTTGTGGCTCGGATCTTGTTTGTCCCGGCCTCACAGCTCTCCTTCCTGACACCCCCCCGACAGATGTTGGTGGGGTACATGACTCCGCCTCCTTCCGTCTTCCTTAAACAGCGGCGCAACCTATTGGTGGTTCCGGCTCGACATTCTCCAATGGATAGCGGTCTAGCGTCTGGAAGATTATGCGCAGTCTTGTGGCAATTGACTTTTTGGTCGTATTTACCCACGGCACATACCCGAATTTCACGAATTGATCGTTCAGGGACTCCATTTGTGATCCTTTCAGAAATTCCATGAGGTTGTCGAGATCAAACTTAACGTGCTCTGAATTTACGTCTATAACAATAGAGTGGGAATGATGACCAGGATTTCCTTTGTCATCGCATTCACGCAGCACGAGTACAACGTAGTTTTGGTTGTACTCTTCAATCAGCGTGACCTTCTCCTTAATGTTCCAGGGCATGTACATAGTCGTCCCCCTGACACGGTATCGGAGGTACACGTAGTTCTTGAACCGATTAACTCCGAACGACCAAGTCGCGATGTAGTCCTTAAACTCCCACATCATTCCATATGTGTCTTTCATTTCACTTATGAAGGATTCGTCCTTCATTGGATTTTCGAAGAGAACCAGATGGTGTCCACTCACCGAGTAGTCATAGCCATCAGTGGCTTCCATCCTCAGGTACCTGCGTAGAGAGATATTGGTCAGTCAATTACTACTTATCGTCGATGCAAGAATAATGAGTCCAACATATTGTTTTGGACTATTTTACAATGTTTACATTCCGTTTTCTAGATTTGGCATTTTATTTCAGGCTTATGACCGTCGCTGATTTATTTGTTTGTAAACTGTTAAGTGAACTTTCTGGATTTGTATGTTCAAATTGGTTAGAGGTGGGGCTACTGTGTGGACAGGTGTTTACTTTTACGCTTGATTATCACCGATTCGATGATAGGGCACTTTGGTAGGTAGTGGGCTCATCCCTCTTTGAGCTGACGAAATCTATTGCATTTAGAATCTAGCATATAGAATCTGGCCCTCTCGTTTCTTAAGGTTTTTACTTTTATGCTTGACTATCACCGATTTGATGATAACGCCAATGGATAGGTTGTAGGTTGATTCCTATATGAGCTTTTAAAATTGTTTGACATACTCTCGGCTTCGTAAATTCATTTGTTGATAACTCTTTGGTTAATGTTGTATTTTAAGGGAAGCAACCTTGACCCTTTATTTCATTATCCTCGAGTTGAGGATAATTTCCGATGTATTACCTATGTATTTCGTTCAGCGCTGGATGAGCATAGCGCTGCTCTTTGAAGATGGGGTTTTTGATTTATCGTTGTCTTGATCAGAACTGGCATCTGATTGAATGGTGTTTATCGTCGCATCGAGGATACATTTACAGATGCATTTTATTGTTGGTGGTATCGTTTTCAAAATTGTAAACCCTAATTTGATTGCCTAAACCCTAGTTTTATAACCTAAACCCTAAACCTTCTTCGGGTGAAAGCAAGCTAATAGGAGCCACTAGTGGACATTAGGGACCTTCTTTGAAGGCTGGTTTTATTGAAAGGAGGTGCCAGTTGTGCCAGCTGAAGGTAATTAAGGTTAATTAAAATTGCTAGTAACTGTCATCTGACACGTACTACGCAAAATTAACTACGCGAAATTAACTCCAAGCGGGACAGGGAACATTCGAATTTTTCGGCGCGGTGCTCAGGCGTAGTCTCTCTCCAACACTCTGGTCGTGAATCTCCTCGCGCGCAGCTGCCCAAGTTTTTTTGGCGAGATCAAAGTTCTTGTGCATAGTTGGTATGAGAGTTTAGGGTTTTTTGAGAGGGTCTACGTCGTGTATTTGTTTCAGATTGAGTGATGGAGGAGACGTGGGTACGTCGGGAGAGTTTCGGCAAGGAAGAGAAACGCCCGCGTCGAGAGAGTTTAGGAAAGGACTTTGAGAGGAGGCTCAGTATGAAGCCAGAGATCAGTGTACCAAAGTGTAAAGAGGAGATCGCGTTCTACAACGCACAGACAGAGAAGTTTTTTGCAGAAGAAAGGGGGTTACTCAGCATTGGACTAAACCCCAAGGTAGCTTCTGAGATCGCGTTTGTCACCGATGCGGATGTGGAGGAGTTTTTTGGGAAGTGTACAAAACTGCGCACCACGAACACTGTTTTGAAACCAGAAGCAAGAAAAGATCTGATGGAATTGTATTCCAAAATCTATGGATCAAGCTCTGTTACCAACAACGAGTTTGCCGGGTGGCTTGTCAAGGGCTACATTGTGAATGTCGAAATCCGTAATAGCTTAGTACGGACCTTAAGAGACTAAGAAAAATTAAAATAGATCAAAATTGAAAAAAAATTAGTTTAGGCATAGACTAGTGGAAACAAATAAATACTTAGAATTAGTTTAGACTACGTTCCGGAACCAGTACGGAAGCATGACGGAACTTGACATCCGGGTGGACGGATTCAGGAGCCGGAACGCAGGAAACCGGAACGCAGGCATTAAATTCAGTAGCTTGCGGCGGTAGACTAGGGATACGTTACGGCGTACCGTAGCCTGCATTCCCGTTACAATGAACATTGGGCGCAGGAATTCTATATAAACTTAGTTCCTCCTCATTTCTCGCCCTCTTTCAGTTGCTCCGCATCTGGCTGATAGTGAGAGAAAGTGTGGTGAGTTAGGGTTACGGCGATAGGAGAGGTGAGATGGATGGCAGGGGTTAGTACATGGTATATAGTACCGGCCCGGAAGATTAGTCCGGTATATCCGGAAGATCCGCTGCACCTGCGGCATTTAGAGGACGATTTGATTGTCTTAGGTTGTGCAGGTCTGTTGAAGAAACCCTGGAACGTCCAGAGTGACCAAGTGCTCCGGGAGTTGGCGGTAGGTGCTCCGAACCAGTACGACCAGACCGTACGTGGGCATCCGGACCAGTGGACGGAGGAGTTGTGGGCGGAGGTGTACGGGTTCTCCCAAACCGGAAGCGGATTCGTTGCCCGGACGGACCAATACCACCAGCACAAGTTCGTGAACCCACCACACGTGAAGGAGGGCTATGCGATCAAGGACTGCCGGGACAAGAGGCACAGGCGGCTGCTCCGGTTTCTGCTACCGATCTTGTACCCGGACAAGAGTTCCCGGGTTACGGTAACCATGGCCAACACGATCTTTGGGGCGTTTCAGGACCGGGTCGTGAACTGGGGCCGGATCGTGGCGAGCGTGGTGGGGCGCTGCACCGGGAACTTGGCGAAGAACAAGCCGAAACCGCTCAGCACGTACCTGCTCCACTTGTACCAGCACCGGGAACTGTTGACGGAAGACGAGGCGATGGATTATGAGACCGGTCTCATCATGCTCCAATGCAACTGCTCTGACAACGAGGAGCAGGAGACGTAGGAGTCTGAGGAGGAGGAGGAGGAAGCCAAGCCGGAAGTCAAGCCGGAGATCAAGGAAGAGAAGTAGGAACCGGAACCAAAGCAGACACAGAGGGAGAAGGAGGAACGGGAGCAGCCATCGGGAAGCAAAAGACGGAAGTCTACACTTCCAGCTGCCAGAGGTAAATTCCCGGGTCCCTTTCTCATCCAGGATAAACAAGAGTGGGAAGGACCACGCTTCTTCGAGTGCGGAAAAGAGTGGATCCGGACCGCGAAGGATTACCACGACAGGCTCACGGAGATCGTACTCCGGTCCGCGGAAGTGGTGAAGTGCGAACCGGAAAACCTGGTGGACGCGCTGAAGGCGTTACCGGCCGAGTCGGAATGGAACGAGATGAGGACGGAAATCCGGAACTTGAAGACGGAACGGGACGCGCTCAAGGGGAAGCTGATCTGGACGGAAGGAGAGCTGCACCAGTCTCAAGGGGCGACGCAGAAGGCATACCAAGCGTTCCAGACCTTCCAGAAATGGATGGTCAGTCCGGCGGACCTCTATTACAAGGCGGCACTATATGACAAGATGCAGAAGACGTCCGCGGCCCTCACCAACACGAAGATAGTCCGGGTGATGGTGGAGATGTCCGAAAGAATGGAGGCATCGTTGAAGGAGTTCCGGTCCATGATGGCGAACATGGATCCGAACAAGCCTCTCGACTTCGAGGGATTTCCGGAAGTTCCGGATGTTATCGCAACTCCGGCAACTCAACCTCCCATCTCGCCCATCAGACGGACATGTCAGTTTGGGTCACTGATCCACATTGTTACTCAAGGGGGGCCCTCATCCGGATTTCTGGGTCAGGATATGCCGGTCCGGAGCAGTTTGGATGCCCGGATCGACCTTGTCTAGAATCCGGCACGGACGCATCCGGAGCAGTTCGAGGATATCGAACCACCTCCACCGATGCCTTTACCTACACCGGATCCCATCGAGATATCGGAGGAAGCGGAAGTGGAGGAGGCAGAAGAGGAGGAGGATCCGAAGTCGTTGGAGAAGGCGGACCGGTCTCTCGTCCATACGGACGAGACGGATTCTGACAGTCCTCCTGTCCGGAAGACGTCGGTCATCACCCGGGCGTCCCTCCGTACACCCCAAGGCAAGACCAGTACCCGGGGACAGTTAGGATTTGACAGTAGTTCGAAGAAACAGCGGAAGGGAAAGTAGATAGTTAGACTGATAGTGTTTTCAGTTATCTTTTTGTTAGACTTAGAGTTCTGGGTCTCAATCAGAACCCGGATTCCGGATTTTCAGGGGTAAGTTTTAGTTAAACTTATCCGCCCGGACTTTTAGGGCAGTTTAGGATGGTGTTTAGTGGCACTTTCCGCGGGTTTTCCGGCATGTTGTTTTGCTTATAAAAGGAAGGGACCACTTGAGGTTCTTCATTCCTTTTCTTGCTATTCCTTATTTTGAGCAGTAAATATATATTTTGCATTTTTACTGTCTTTTTACTCATTGCCTTAGTTTTCTTTGTGGGTCCTTGGTTTCCTTGGGAGTTTGAAGGTTGCTTGGGCGCTTGCTTGAAGGTTTTGGCTACAGAGTAGAGAGATGGTAAGAAGGAGTCCAGATTAAGGGTTTCCCGGGTTTGTGAGCTATGTGTTGTCCAGGGAAGCAGTTTTAGCGTGTGTAGGAAGTGGTGCGGAGTCCGGCGTTGGTGGTGTGGGTGCGAGTCCGGAAGGCCAAGGAGGGTTCCGTGCGGAGATAAGCAACCGTCTGTGGAAAAACCCCGCTCACCCGGAAAGTTCCGTCCGTCTGCAAAACACAAGTTGGAATGCTAGTACCGGACCCCGTCTCAGTTTCCGGGTAAGTCTTGTATTTGTCGTTGTAGCAAGGGGAGTCAGGTTGTATTCTGAGTGACCTGCTTCTGGAGAAATCCGAAGTTGTGAGGGTCAGCTAGTCTGTTCCTTGTTTGTGACGGAAAGATCTTTGGGTACGTGTCATTAGGAAGTTAGAGTTAGTGAAATACAAGGAGTGGTGTTGTCCTTACCCCTCCGGAAAAGTTAGTGAGGACCCTCTGAAGGTAAAACAGAGGTATCGAAAACCGTGTGTTAAGTTACGGATCTGGTGTTTGTGATAATCCGGATCCGGTAGAGAGTCCGGATAGAGATAGAATCCGGGTTGGGGAGTGATAGTTTCATGTAATCACATTAACCGGATAAATAAGGAATTTAGAACACCCTCTGGGGTTCCCTGGGACGATATTCCGTGTCATCTTACCATGTTGTTGTGGTTAAGAGCGCTTACTACAGTATTACGCGCACGACAGCGAATTTGAAGAAAAAAGAAGTCAATTGGGCTTTGGCGGCTTCTACTACAGCTTCTGAGAAAGCAGATCGAGCGCAGAGGTTGCTGTTGCGGCTGTTGAATCCAGATTTGAGCGACGAAGCCGGGGCATCTTCAGGACTGAAGCAGAGTACTTGTACATCCCACCGGCGGAGCGATGGTCACCGAAGCGTGGGAGCAATGGTGAAAGCGGAGGGATCACTTGCTAGGGCAGAGAGCAGTCCATTGGGTTCCGGGTTTAGGGACCTTTGTCCTTACGGAGTTTCCGCCCATGATTTGGATTCAGAGAGGGTGGTTAGTCAAATTGAGAGTGAGATTCTTGGAATCGCCACAGCTAAAGTCAGATATGTAGAGGCAAAGGTCAAGAAAATCAGGGACAAGCTTGTTGGATTCAAGTTCACCATGGATGATCGGCGCATTACAGCAAAGGAAGATGAACAAAAGGTTGCGCAAGTGCAATTAGACTTTGATCAAGCTACCAAGGCAGTTCTTGAATTGGAGCTTCAGGTACAGTTTAGGGCATATCAAAATTTCTGCTTCAGTTTACAGTGCTGATGTTAATTGTAGGAGGGTGGGTTGCAGTAACGTCGAGCAATTGGTTAGGCTGCTAGGGTGGGAAGTGCTTTGCAATTCTGCTTCAGTTTACAATGCTGATGTTAATTGTAGGAGGGTGGGGTGCGGTAACGTCGGGCAATTGGTTAGGTTGCTAGGGTGGGAAGTGCTTTGCAATTCTGCTTCAGTTTACGGTGCTGATGTTAATTGTAGGAGGGTGGGTTGCGGTAACATCGGGCAATTGGTTAGGCTGCTAGGGTGGGAAGTGCTTTGCAATTGCCTAAGCTTCACTTGAAAATGGGTTTGTCCATTGATCAAAGATGCATCTTGTTTTGGCTGAATTCAGGGTTGAGGAGTGAATACACGGCATTTTGGTAGCTGTTGATTCCATGTCTTGAATTCTTTGCAGGCTATCGACATTTCCGTCGGAGGTGTTGAATATGATGAATTCAAAGAGAAATTAGCTTTCCTACGCAGTAAAAAGGATGCACTTGACAGGAAGCTTGACGTTTCTCGATCCGTGGTAGAGTCTAGTCGACAGAGGGCAATGAAGGGGGAGGACTTTTACCAAGACATCGAGGAGGAACAGACGAGAGCAGAATCGGATCTTCAAGTTCTAAAGAGGGAGATAGTAGACATGAAGAGACATGCAGTCGCGGTTGAGGAGCAATGTAGACATATGGAAAAGGGAGGTGGTCTATCGTTGTGGCCCAAGCCAGCGCTCCATCCACCAATGCCAACTGATTCACACGTAAACTTGCCTACTTTGTCACTTCATCCTTGTGTGTTTTGCAGCAGGGGTTACCCGTACTATGACATTGTGATTGCACCCTACAAACACATCTACCACATATTTTGTGCATCGGCAGTTACAAAACGAGACAATAGGTGCGTTCGTTGTGATGAGGTTTTCCACCCTCACTGGTGGCAGACTTTTGGATTTCGGGGTGCATACCCGAACTTAGAAGACGAGATCCTTAGGTTGCAATTACCAGCGCAGTTAGAGGAGCTCAAGCAATCTCTGAAGGAGAATGGGAGTCGTCGTGTAATGAATTGTAAGTGGGTTCCGTATCTGAGCATTGCCTATTCCAATCATTCATGTTTTGTCTTCGTATGCTCGTTTCATTGCTTTGGAACCTGATTTCAAGCAACAAATTAGAACACAGCAGTGCTTAAGTCCTTGTCGTGCTTACCATTAGCTTCTTTTATATTAACTCATTCATGAATTCCTTGGTTCTAAGGAAACAAGTACTTTTGCAACGCCAGAAGCTGCTTATTGCTTAGGAAAAGATCCATAACTGCTTTTAGAGAGGTGGGGCATCTGAATGTTTGTGTTTGCTGCGTACAGAAGTGCTTGCTTCTTAGAGTCAGTGTTGTTGCTTACTATTTGTGCTCTTTGCCTAGAGAAGTTTCTGGTTGCTTTGATTTTGTGCTTGTTGCTTAGAGAAGGACTTTGGTACTTAGAGTTTGGGCTAGCTATTTAGAGAAAGTGCTTCTTGCTTAGTGTTTGTGCTTGTTGCTTATAGAAGGTCCTTGCTTCTCGGAGAAGGTCCTCAGTGCTTATAGAAGATCCTTGCTGGTCAAAGAAGGTCCTTGTTGCTTAGAGTGTTTGTGCTTACTTCTTAGAGAAGGTCCTTGCAGCTTAGCGAAGGTTCTTACTGCTTATTTTTGGACTTGTTGCTTAGAGAAGGTCCTTGCTTCTCGGAGAAGGTCCTCAGTGCTTATAGAAGGTCCTTGCTGGTCAAAGAAGGTCCTTGTTGCTTAGAGTGTTTGTGCTTACTTCTTAGAGAAGGTCCTTGCAGCTTAGCGAAGGTTCTTACTGCTTATTTTTGGACTTGTTGCTTAGAGAAGGTCCTTGCTTCTTGGAGAAGGTCCTCAGTGCTTATAGAAGGTCCTTGCTTCTCGGAGAAGGTCCTCAGTGCTTATAGAAGGTCCTTGTTGCTTAGAGTGTTTAGGCTTACTTCTTATTCTTAGAGAAGGTCCTTACAGCTTAGAGAGGGTCCTTGCTGCTTGCACGGGATGTGCTAGTGGCTTACTTTCCAACTATGGTGCAGGGAAAGGAAGTGCTTCCCAAATTTTTAAGTGCAACATTGTTGCTGTTTTCTTTTTCTATATGTTATTCTGTGTACAGGGTCTCCCTCAAGCTTGAAGCATTCCGATTGGGGATCATGTGGATCTAGACAACAAGGTATCGATCCGATCAGTGGAGGACGGAGCACAGCCACAGAAAGTGTGCATAGGCTGACCAATCTTGAAAGTATTAGCCCTTGTGCTGAGCCTGAGAACACAAAAGTAGTTTTGCCATTTTGTAACTCGCGAGGGCAAGAAGTAGATTCCCCTGTAAAAAATCGCAACATTGACCACCAAGCTCTTGACGTAGATTCCCCTGTGAAAAATCACAGCATTGATCATCGACCTCTTCAAGTAGATTCCCCTGTGAAAAAACACAGCATTGATCATCAAGCTCTTGAAGTTGAAGACGTCACCCGGCATCTAGGTACACACATGAATTGCAATTTCTTTTCCAAAAGTACCTTTGCGACTGCTTCTAGTCTTTTTCATCGTGCAAATGGTACTGGTATTCATGGAAATTCATGTAGGATGTGCTTGCCACAGAACCATTGGCGGCAGAAGCAAGAAAGGCATGTGGTAAGTTTTGCAGCCACCTCATGAGTTTTGCTACTTGTGAAGCAAATTGCAGTTGTGGGCTTGTAGATACAGGATGTTGCGTATTGAGTATTTAGGTGTTTTGTTTTTTTCATGCAGAGGATTCCGACCTGCTAAGTCGGGCTTTACTTCGGAAGCCTCGATGTGCACTACTGAAAAGGCCTGCAGATTTGCCAGAAGATGATGGAGATGGGAGGAAAAAAGTAGCTATAGCTGCTTTAGGAGACAAGAATGTAGAAGTGCAGGTCCAGTTTCACAGTGAAGCGGAATTTAATGTTGAAGAATGCAATGAAGATACGGCTTTCAATTCCGCCACTGAGAAGGGTAAGGGCAAAGCGAAGTGTTCCAAAAGAAAGGCACGTGAGCAAATTCCACAGACGAGCATGGGTAGAGTTTCTATACGAGCCGACACCAAAAAAAAATAAAGAAACAGGTGAACCACAGTAGGTTCCACAGTTCAAGCAACATGTACCAAATTTACGATTAGGACTACAGGTATGCACCAATGAACTTTGACATACAAGTTTAGGGAGTAATACTAATATGGACATGTACTAATATGGAGTAATACGGACATAACACTATATTCATTAAAATGAGAGATTTCCATGAGAATGAGAGGTCCAGAACACAATATATTTTATAAATACATCAGAATTTGTGCTCTTGGGAGAGTGAAAAGCAATACATCAATACAAAAAATACATGTACAATTGCAAGTTTTTCATGAAAAGAATGGAATGTACTGATAATATTCATCAAATATACAATTAGTAGTGTCTCCACATCCCAACATCCTACTTGTAATGGTGCGGATGTCTACAACACTTTTTCCACACAACCTGTACATTGTAAGACATCCACTGTCATCCCAAAATTACATATGGATTCTAGTCTTCACAATAGCCAAGTATAATCAATCCAAAGTTCTGGAATTCTCAGAACTACTTCAGCGTATTTGATATTTTACTATACGTGCCCACTACAATGGACAAAGGAGACATGGCTGATTTTTCTATATGTACCCACTATGAGTGTGACCTACTCTTCAACTCCTCCAATGCCTTGAATATTTCAGGCCCTCGACTGTATCCACCATTATTTGCAGTCCTTTGACATATGATCTCTCACATTTGTTTCTTCAAAGATTTTCGCTCCCAAGCATCCCATGGACGGCGACTACCTTCAAACCGTGGTTCTCCAATATGAGTGTGACACTGGCGTTTAGCAACACCCATTGACCTGCACTTGGGTATAGGAGGCAATACGCCCTCAAACATGGTTGCCCTCGCTTCATATATACAAGAACTCCGAGATCGCTTCGTTTGCAAGCCTTTTGACGAAGAAGGCTGACACGGAAGCGAAGAGGCGAGAATCGGGCACATCCCTCCTTCAACCTGCACCTTCAGTCCTGTTGGAGTATCACAACATCCGTCTTCTTCATATAGCTTTCTTTGTGCCACTCTTTCAGAAGAAATTGGCGAAGTAGGTTGCCTTGACGATCGCAAAGGTGAAGGGGAGCAAGAAACGCGTGGGTGTGGTCTCCCACTGGGAGGACTGTCGACCACGTTGTCCTCAATAGGCTTGGTCGAGAAGTCCATTGTTGAATTTGCAGTGGCTGCCGAACAAAGGAAATTTCCGGTGCTGAGAATGATTAATTGACCATAGTCCAAGATGGAGTCTACTGATGCAGCGCAAGGTAATCCATCATGTGGGACATGTGTCTCTGAGATGCTCATCATCTGATAGAAAAAGTGCAGCTTAGACAAATTGAAATAATAACGTACAAATTCACTGAAAAACGTTAAGCAGCACCAATTGATGCAAACACTTTGCATATATAAGTATGTAAGACACCCATGTACAGTTAAGATCGGACCGAGCTAAATTACATATATCGATAAACAAGGGCTATAACACATGTAGACATGTTCACTTTAGGTCTCACCGAGCTAAATTATAGAAATCGAAAAACATGATCTATAAAATAGACATGTTCATTTCAGGTCGGATCAAGCTAAAATGAACAAGACTAAAAATGACAGTTCACCTCACCTAAATCCCCCTAGACAATGACCTAACATAAACTAGAAGATGCATGAACTGCTTCCATGAGCTTGTTGTACTCCTTCCGATTCCTCTCGTCGTAAAGCATACGCCGCCCAATTCTTCCTGGGCCGTTTTCCTTGAATGCCTTCAAACCCACGTCTCGAGCAACGTGAAGGCGTTGAAACCAAGGAAGCAAAACATCCAGTAGGAACAAATCCCTAGGACCATTTCCTTTATAACTCCATGAATCTGGGAGTATGACATTCTCAGGCTTGTTCATTATGTGTTTGATGGGACTGTCATCTACAATGATGGTATTGGCATCCGAGAAGCTTCCTTTGGAGCCTTTGAACAACATGTCCAAATTCTTTAAAAACAAGTCCTTGTCCGTCCCAAGCTCCTTGAAAGATACCAACCTCCCCGATCTTTCCCGCTGTTTCAATGTCTGGCATGAGTCTTGCCCTAGTATATGGAAGGGTGCCCCGACGTCCCGGAAAAG
This sequence comes from Rhytidiadelphus loreus, assembly GCA_947034895.1. Taxonomy (NCBI): domain Eukaryota; kingdom Viridiplantae; phylum Streptophyta; class Bryopsida; order Hypnales; family Hylocomiaceae; genus Rhytidiadelphus; species Rhytidiadelphus loreus. The sequence goes on from OX344763.1 coordinate 22,111,491, forward strand.
GTATTGACAAATCATTTCAGTGGTGGACTTCTTCATGGAGCTCCACACTGAAATGATCGCAATTTTCCCTATTTCTAAGAGAAAATTTGAGCAATTAGGCCGCACCCAGACTGCCTTGGGTCCAACTACAACGGGTTCTATTGCAAAGTGTGGCTGCGAGAATTCTCTCACTTTTTTGTGCAATAATCCTTTGGACTTCCAATCTTCGCAAACACAAAGAATGCCATTTAGGTCCAGGATAACATTGATCCACTTGTTCGCCACCCTGGACCTGAATGGGCGACTAACGCCCTCCGAAGATCCTCCACGAACAGATGGAGGACCGGATTCCTGCTATCAAACGGAAGAACGCGCAGACAATTATAATCTTGCACTCCTCTTTTACAACCAGGAATGAAGACACATGGGAACTCGAAGACACATGGGATGAATAGAATACAACACATACCGGATTCAAAGAATGAAACACAACACCATACCTTATGCTGAGAGGATTCAGCAGGAAAGCTTTGATCATCAAGTTGTTCATTGGGACGAATCGGACTCTGAATCACCTTCTTTGATGTCCTTGGCGATGTGATAGGCAATGTATCATCATGTACAACTACATGCTCTGGATGCAATGCAGGAAATGATTGTTTTGTAGGAGTAGGGGCAGTGGGCATAATGGGAGCAAGGACAATGGGCAATATGGGAGGCCCTGCAATACCAAAGTTGAGACATGATGTTCTGTAAGACGTCAATATATTATAGCCTCAAAATTGAGTGTTAATGCACAAAAGTGCTTTGAAAATTTGGAACTCCATGGTTCAGTCCATTACAAGTTCAGGTTTACAAAAAAAAATGATCTACCTACATTATATCTACAACTGCAACTCTATGATACATATCAGCTCGAGTCGAGCTAAAACAAATGACATCGAGTGATTACTGGGCACAACCTGCTGGTGGATCTTCGCTGCATTCGGTGCCACTTCCTGGTACTACCTCCACAGGATCCACTGGCAGGCTGTGCCCACTACCAGATTGCTCTCCTTCACTTGGTTGTGCGCTGGTGTCAACATGTACACCTTTTGAAGCAGAGCCTCCCTGAGTTGTAGAAGTACTCTGACCTGCAAGAGTTTCTTTGGCAGGAGGGGGAGGGGGGTTAGATTCAAGACGTCCAGGAGGAAGTGGTGGAGGTCCTGCCGGATTCCTCTGAGGAACGGAAACTGCGCTATCGTTAGACCCAGAGGGATTAATTCCAAGCATCAATTGCTGGGAAGGAGATGCAGGTTCAATCGCGGCAACTGGTGCGGCTTGATTCTTAAGCAGATATTGGTTCCACATTTCACGATTCTACCTGTTCTCTTCCCTGTTAGCTTTCTGCTCGTCAAGAAAAGCCTTGGCCAGATCCTGAAAGCCCTTGCTTGAAGCCTCTTGGAACCTCCTGTTCTCCGCGCGATCCTCTGCTTGCGCGGCCCTAAGACGTTCTTACTCTTGTAGAACTGATTTCAACGAATCTGCAAGGGTCTGCATAGGATCAATCTTCTTCTTCTTTCCAGGCCGATTCCTAGACGACGGAGTGTTTGGCGTTGGAGCCAGTGCCCCCGACGGATTCAAACCAGATGAACTAGACGACCCAGGCACAGTTTGAGAAGCGGGAGCGGCCGGCGTTGTCAATTCATCAAGGCCACAAGCATCATCTTGGGTCTCTTGCTCCATGTCTTCATCATCTTCATCATCGTCTTCATCATCTTCATCATCGTCTTCATCATCCTCATCATCGTCTTCGTCCAACACTGGCCTCTTGCCTCGCCGAGTCCTCGGCGACACAATACCAGACGATCGAGTCGTCCATCTTGTCGAACCAGGCGTGGACTGGGAACCATGAATTTCCAAGGCCTCTTCCTCAACCGCTGTATAGGAAGTGTCCAGAAAATCTGCTGAGTCTAGAGTTAGACCAACAGTGGCAATGCTGCTCCATGTTTCGGACTCAATATCCGGAACAACAGTGAATACATCGATTGAACTCATCTGCAAGGCAACCATTTTGTTTAAAAACAGTTTGTATGTTGCGAACTAGATCAGCAACTGAAATGGCAATTCAGGTTGCACCAACCTAAATTGCCATATAAGAGTTTTTCGAATCGCAATTACGTTATGAGAATGCAATCTTATACAAATGATAAGGTCAAATAAGTGAGGGTGCAATTTAGGTCGGTCCGACCTGAAATGTTGGGTCCTACTTACCAGTGCGGCGCATGTCAGCTTTGATCCATCGAAGACAGAAAAAACACTCGATCCCGGAAGACAAAACATCTTCATGAGCTAGAGGTAAAACTCCATTCGGAGCTCCATTGTGTACATTCGGAACGGAAGTTCATCAAACCTTCTTGGATCCTTGTACACGATGGTTTCCGGAGCTCGAAATTCCGGATCAATTCGAGCCTGGAATGCGTTGTCTTTGCTTTGGAGAAAAATGAGGCGGACTTTCTTGAGGGCTTTTGCAGAATTCGAAGGCAGATCGTATAGCCGTTCAGTCTTTGCCGAATAATAATCCGAGAAACTTCGATTGAAGGTCCTGAGACCTTTATTCTTCTCCACAAATGCAAGAACTTGAGACTGATCGATCTCGTCAGCGACAATAAACAGCCACGCTTTGATTTCTTCCAACTTGGGTTCTTTCTTCTCTTGCATCGATGATAACGCCTCGTAGAAGAAAGGATGGTCAATGGTGGAACCGTCCTTCTCCAACACCCCTGGAATGGACCTGAAGTCAATAACTCCTAGAAGAATTTTACTTGCCGTCTCTGGCGTCCACATATGCGCCGGCCAATCGAAGTGTTTATTTTCTCCGATGCTATAAGGTCGCATATGAGCAACTCCCGTCGGTGCTTGGAACTCCATTTTCTTCTGGAGAAAGACTATAAAGAATTCTGCGGCCTTCGGAGATATATTCACAGCTGTCTTGTTTCTTGCTCTGACTTGCTTGCCCGTGGCGAAGTATGCTTCACCCGGCCTCTCCAGGAGCAGGTTCATTGTCGCACTTGTGATAAGACGACTTCTTTTGAAGGATCTCCAGTTCTCGACAATGATTTCACCTTTTGCATTGAATAGGCCTAGTTCTGGAGCGAGGAGGTGAATCTCTTTCTTCACCATCATTTTTCGCTTGACCCTCTCCACCCAGTCCTTCGAGCTATAGCAACTCACTAGGACTGAAGTTATAGGCTTGATTGTGACCTTGGGATATAGTTGCGTCCGGTTGGGACCAGAACGATTGAGAATGTGTCTCGCCATTTTCCTCATGTCGTCATATGTCAGATTCCCAAGCGGCTTGAAGAAGTCCCGGCTTAGCGCACAACTTTCTTGCTTCCAATTCTCCCGCTCGTTGAACTTCATCTTGCTGTCAGGGTCGTATAGCTCGCCTAGGGCAGCATTCATGATCACATCGCTCCACAGCTTGAACAAATCATCGGGTGCAGCAATGAGCTTTAGCTCGTTTACAATTTTTAACTTGTCGTCGCCACCTTTTTTCTTTGCTAGCAAGTGGTTCTTATTTACATCAATCATCGCAAAACGCTGAGTGATGGCTTTTTCGAATTTCTGCAGTTCAGACGTCAACTATTAGTGAGGTGGTCATTTAAAAAGAAAATCTACAAGATATCATTACAAAAGCCATTTCTCCTTCAGGAGATGCAATTCAGGTCGGTCCGACTTGAATTGCTCACCTTGAACTTGGTCGTCAATGAAGTGATCTCTCTGCGGCTCAACCCTGACGAGGAACTTCCATCTCCTTTTGGATGCTTGGGTCTGCCCATAGCTATCCAAACTGATCTTGCGCCGAGAATGTTAGTAGCCCACGACGACTGAATAACTTGGAAATGGTTGATGCGGTTGTAGTAGGCTGAGATGGACCTCAGTTTCTCTGCACTCAGAGACCAAACAATGAAACAATTCCAAGTCTTGAAATACTGCTTTACATCGTCGCTTACTCCACTTCCCTCCTCCATCATGAGTTTACTAGCGGCCACGCTGTGCTGACCATTGATGATATAGAACATGCCGTCCTTGACTTCATCCCAGCTTTCGGGTTGCCTCTTGTTCCCTGCCGACAGGACTGGCATGATGCAGAGTGTCTGCTTGGTGCTCTTGTTTGGGATATTGACAAGATAATTCAACTGCTCTTGTACAATTGTGTCCTCCTTGACGCGGACGTTGAACTCAGCCGGTGCAGCGATCAATTTTTCTATGGGAAGCTCCTTTTTTTCTTCCGCACCAAAGATATACGCACTTGAGCACGTCTCCCAATACTTCTTGTACATCTCGCTTACAAGTTTATAGTTGGGCTTCTGGTTTGTCCTAAGCGCTTCAGGAACCGTATTGAGTTCCTCCATTAAGCTCACCGGGTCGAGGCCAGACTGTTCGGATGCTTTCTCTGCCGATTTTTTTACCGACGGTGTCGCTAATGGACTGCTTGGTGCTACAGACCTAGGAGTTACCGGTGGTTTTCTGTTTTTGCTTCCCCGACTTTGTGATCCATGGGTTTTACGTCCTATGGAAGGTTGCCCTTCTGTCTGGCTAATATTTTCAATGGAGACGGTTCGGGGAGTCATGAATGACCTTTGCATATCATGCTTATCCTTGAAGACAAGAAATGAGTTCATGAGAAGTGTGAGCTTCGTGCACAGACGCTTTCCATTCAGAGGAGTTCCATCTTGATTCTCGTATTCACCGGCATCCACCTTCTGCTCCAACTGCTTCAGTTCGACACTGTATGGTGTTGGTTCCAGGCTCTGGAGGAAAGGAGAGATGTTGAAGTATATCTTCTCGGAGTTGAGAAGAAGCGTGAAATGATATTGCTGCTCAGGTGTACGATCATTGTTTGTTGTGACGCAGTGGATTTTAATGACTGGAAAGATGTCGGGGGTGATCCGCTTCACTTTCTCGTAGAAGGTGAGGGGCAAGTATGCGGCTGAGTTCTTGTACTTCATGTTGAAGTGCATATTATCCTTGAAGGGCACCATTTTCAAGGTCCATGACTCCACTTCCTTGGGTTCTGAGAATTCCCACCAATCCCCTTCGATCATCATTTCGTCATTACTGGCGTCCTCGGGTTCAATGTCTTCTCTTTTCTTGAAGTAACATTTGAGAAGTTTGATAATGTCGTCCATCCTGTACCAGACATTAGACGGGTTAGGCAAGTGTGCATTTTAGGTCGGTTCGACCTGAAATGTCATTATTTGCTAGTCATTGAAGCTACAATGGTTATTTAATTTTGGCGGTATCAATGATTTTTTCTTTTTGTGCAAATTATTCTGTTCAGGTGGACTAGACCTTAATTGATACGGAAGGGGATTTATGAGATATGTTCGTCTGGCCTGTCCTAGTAAGGAATTGAAGAGCTTCTTCATTCGGTTTTGGTAGATGTGCACTTTAGGTCGGCTCGACTTGAATTGCTCTGGGCAAGGATTTGGGATCTAGGTTTATGTGTGACTTCATTTTAATCTTCTATGCGATCTAAGGGCTCCTCAATTCAGTTGATGAAGGTGTGCTTTTCAGGTCGGTTCGACCTGAATTGCTCTGGGAAAGGATTTGGGATCTAGGTTTATGTGTGACTGCATTTGAATCTTCTATGCGATCTAAGGGCTCTTTAATTCAGTTGATGAAGGTGTGCGTTTCAGGTCGGTTTGATCTGAATTGTTCTGGGCAAGGATTTGGGATCTAGGTTCACGTATGATTGCAGTTCTATCTAGTAAGTGATCGAGGAGCTTCTCAATTAAATTGAGGAAGGAGTGCGATTTAGGTCGGTTCGACCTGAATTGCTGTAGGCGGGTGTTTGGGAATCAGGTTTTCGAAGGGCGGAAGTTTTATCTAGTACGGGATCGAAGAACTCTTCCATTTAGTTCTGGAAGGTGTGCACTTTAGGTTGGTGCAACCTGAATTGCGTTTTTGTGTAACCTGATTTTGGTTCCGAGATAATTTGGTTTTGGAATCCACCTGAGACCCTTTGATATCCGGCTGAGACCCTGTGATATCCTTTTATACCCGCGTTATAGTCCACTGATATTTACTGATAATCCAAGAACATGTTTGGTTTGAGGGTTTTGTGAACCCTAAACCCTGAATCTGAGACCCTAAAATGGATAACTGAAACCTACAGCTTGAACCCTAATATCCTAATACCCTAAACCCGAAGACATAATCCATATACTGCATGCTTTCTACATTTGCTGGAATAATGAGCATTCTAACTAACCTCCAAACTGAGCAAGAGATAAACTTGTCAAATTTTTGGTACGCCCAAGACACACGGAGCTCCAAATCCTGCAAGAATTTCAAGATCCACAACAAATTCAGCATTCTAAATTTCCATGAAATTGCTAAACATTAAACAAGCAAACACTACACAAGCTAGCACTAAACAAGCCAAAACAACCAAGAAACCAAGAAACCACTAAACAAGCCAAAACACTAAACAAGCAAGCAAAACAACCACCAAACAAGGTAGCCTAAACCGTAAACAAAATAGTGAACAAGCAACTCTACATTTTCAAAAAATCTCATACAGTAACATCTAACAAATCTAAACCCTAAACCGCAAAATTGAGAATCACTTAAACCACGAAATTGACAATCTCTAGATGGACCTAATTTTCAGATGTAAATCCTAATACAGAGCTCAAAAACATCAAACTGAGCTTTGAATCCACATTGTACTACAAAGTCTCAGACAACACTTGAAACAAACTGAATTGAACAAACCCAATGTCCAACAACTGGAACGTAGAGCCTGAAATTGGAACAAAGAGCTGCCCCGGAATTGAAACAAGCGCCCACCTTGAAGAAGAACGATACACATGACAATTGAAACAAAGAGCCCAGGAATTCAATGAAAGAGGAGCCCAACAATTCAAACAAGGAGATGAAGAATTGAAACAAATCGGCCACATGAAGAACTGAAACAAGAGACCACCAATAATTGAAACAACAGACCACCCAGCTTTGAGAGACTAACAACTAAAAAAGCACCCAGCTTCAGACCCTAAACTGAAACAACAGACCACCTTCAAAAACGAACAAGTGACACACCCGCCCAGCTTCAAGCTAAACCCCGCGTCCAACAATTGAAGTCCAACAATCAAAGAGCCCTCAAATTCAAACAAACAGCTGGAAATCAATGAAAAGGGAGCCCGGAAGTTGAAATGAAGCAAAGGAAACAGAAACTTACCTTCGCTCCGTCGCTGCAGCAGCGACCACCGAGAATCGAGACAGACAGCAATTACAAACCCTAGCTCGGCAGCGAGCACAACAATTTCAACCCCTAGCTCCGTTGCTGCAGCAGCGACCACCGAGAATCGAGACAGACAGCAATTACAAACCCTAGCTCAACAGCGAGCACTGACCACCAAAATTCCAAACACTGCCACGAAAATTCAGAACCCGCCACAGCAATTTCGAACCCGCAACAACAACTTCAAACCCTAGCTCGGTCGCTGAAGCAGCGAGCACTGAGAATCGGTGGTCAGCGCGGACCAAACCCGAACTCCGTCGCTCATACCCCGTAGTCGCGCTGAACCCTAGCTCCGTCGCTCCACAACCGACCACCGAGAATCAGAAGCACACACGGGAACACGACAAAAGAAAACACAACGACGAAGCAGCGTCCGAGAAAGCAGGTGGAGAAACCCTGAACACGACAAAACCCGACCTCCGTCGCTGAAGCACTGAGCACCGCAATGACCCAGCGCACATGCGAAGTTTTCAACCCGCCACTCGTCATCCGCCACCACGTGTCGAGTTGTGGTTTGATGGACCAGAATTTATACACACTGGCGGACCTCTCCCACGCACTTCCAGTGAAAAACCTGGCACGCCACACCACGTCGGAAATTTGGAAGCTGATTCTGCAGCTTTGTTTTTTGAAAATTTAGTTCCATTCTCCCACAAATCTTTTAAATTTTCTCTCACGAATTAATCTTCTCTTGAGTTTTGATTCTTCTAATGTTCAATTACATTGTGGCAAGGAGATTACATATCTCTTCAGTGTCTTTGTTTTCTTGCAATAGTGTGAATTACACAGCCAAAACCAGTTTGGGGAAAACCAGCTAGGTGAAAAAGCAACTAGGTGAAAAAGCAGCTAGGTGAAAATCCAATGAGAAAATACTGTTAAATGACCATGAATCCAAATACAACAATAGATGATTCTAAATTTTTACATATCTCTTGAGTTTCTTTGTTTTCTTGCAGTACTATGAATTACACAACCAAAACCAGTTTGGTGAAAACCAGCTAGGTGAAAAAGCAACTAGGTGAAAATCCAATGAGAAAATACTGTTAAATGACCATGAATCCAAATACAACAATAGATGATTCTAAATTATTTTTTGTTCATGAATCAGAAAGAGAATGTAAACCCTAAGCATAGGTTTGTATGCATCTAGCTTAACTCTTAAATGCCAAAGGCACCACAATATGGTATGTGCAAAACTTTCAAGGGAACTAAAATTTTACCAAATTCCTATTATTAGTGGTTTATATTTTTGAAAGATTCCTTGAGAAGTCTAGTTTTACCATCAAAAAAATAATCTGATTTTCACAATGAATGATTATGATTTTTCTATCCAAGATTTTGTGCAAGGGTACCGTTTGCAATCTTGACAATGTTGAGGGCTCTTGGATTTCAGCCTCAAAATACAATAGACCTTGTATACAAAATCACATTAGAGATTCATTTAAAAAAAATTTAGAGTACATTTTGAATAGCTATAAATTGATTGAGGTTATGCTTGATAGGCCCTTCAACCTCATATCTTTTTGTTGACCAACTTTTTAAAGTTTAACAAGCAAAAAAAGAGCTCAAAGATTTTCATCAACGTGAATTTCATGACTTTATATTTTTTTGGACATGAAAGTACAGGGCAGCTTCTTCCTTTAAATTTGTGTTTCAAAATAAGGTCATTCCAAGTGACCACCACTTGCATGTTTTTTTGAATTCTTGTGTTCATGAGTAATTGCAACTTCGACAACATGTTTCCCATTAGTTCCCAACGTGAATTTCATGACTTTATATTTTTTTGGACATGAAAGTACAGGGCAGCTTCTTCCTTTAAATTTGTGTTTCAAAAAAAGGTCATTCCAAGTGACCACCACTTGCATGTTTTTTTGAATTCTTGCATTCACGAGTAATTGCAACTTCGACAACATGTTTCCCATTTGTTCCCAACGTGAATTTCATGACTTTATATTTTTTTGGACATCAAAGTACAGGGTAGCTTCTTGCTTTAAATTTGTGTTTCAAAAAAAGGTCATTCCAAGTGACCACCACTTGCATGTTTTTTTGAATTCTTGCATTCACGAGTAATTGCAACTTCGACAACATGTTTCCCATTCGTTCCCAACGTGAATTTCATGACTTTATATTTTTTTGGACATGAAAGTACAGGGCAGCTTCTTCCTTTAAATTTGTGTTTCAAAAAAAGGTCATTCCAAGTGACCACCACTTGCATGTTTTTTTGAATTCTTGTGTTCACGAGTAATTGCAACTTCGACAACATGTTTCCCATTTGTTCCCAACGTGAATTTCATGACTTTATATTTTTTTGGACATCAAAGTATAGGGCATCTTCTTGCTTTAAATTGTGTTTCAAAAAAAAGGTCATTCCAGGATAGGGTCTCTCATTAATTTATTTTTTGCACATGTTCTCTGCAAAACTTTCATGGGTGAATTTCACGATTTTTAATTTTAGTGGACATTTTAGTAGAGGGCAAGGTTCATGCACCAATTTGTTTTTTAACATTCAAGGTCATTCAATGTTACCACCAAATTAATATTTTTTTGGATATTTGGATTTAAGAATAATTGCAACTTGTACCACATGTTTGCACATTTTTTTAGGTGAATTTCAAGAGTTATACTTCTCTTGGACATGAAAGTATAGTGCAAAGTTGCTGCACCAATTTCTAATTTCATGTACATGGTCATTCAAAGTTACCACCAAATGAATATTTTTTGGGATTTTTCAATTTCAGAATAATTGGAACTTCAAAATAATTGCAACTTAAGAATAATTGGAATTTAAAAATAATTAACACCACATGTTTGCATATATTTTTTTGGATTCTTCAGTTTATTCTTTATGATTTTTGAGTTCTTTTTTTTCCATTTAGAATATGTCAATTAGGTTTTGTAAAGGTGATCCCTAACCCCAAACCCTAAATCCTAACCCTAAACCCTAAACCCTAAACCCTATGTTTGAACATTGAAATCAAAATTCTGAAATTTTGGAGAAATTAATATTAAATTTAAAACAAAGTTTTCACTTTTTGGAAATTCAAGTCTTATTTTAGACATGCTTTATTGGAAAGCGGAAGAAAAAATGCCTGGAAATGTATCATCTAATTTTGAAATGTATTGTTCTATTTCTAAAATTGTGAAGTAATGGTGCTTTCTGTAGGTTGGTACTTCACGAAAAAGAATTGACTTTGGCATTTTCCCTTACTGGAAATACGGAGAAGAATCTCCAAAATAAAGTCTTTCCCGGAAAATATGTGTATAGTTTGCTGTCAAATGGGAGAAGAATCTTCCAAGGAATGACAGCTTGCACTTATCCCAAAAATACTTTTGCGTGAAAAAGTGCTCAAAATTAGAAGGCGAATCTTTCCAAAACAATTTTTGAAATTTGAACTATCTCTTTTGATTTGGCGCGATCTTTCCCCCCCGCGCCAAAACTTTGTGCATTCGCTTGTGACTTCTGCGTTTGCGTACTCTCATTCCATTTTCCGTCGTCCACCGCTGCTCTCCCTCAAACTTTTGTTCAATTTTTAGTTTCTTGACGTTGTTGTTTCAATTTCTGGAGCGAGTCATTGTTGAAGTAGGCGTCTTGATCTTGCAGGTACCGATAATGTCCTACTACATGAGATTGAATTCTAACACTTTGTTTGAGTGATTTCTGCGTTGCATTTGTGTTTTGTTCTACACCTCGTACTCTTGATTTCTAGGTAGTCAATCAGTTGCAGTGCATTCAAGGAAGTTCAATTGCGAGCTTCATTTTTTGGTATTGGGAAGAATGTCTAAGTGTGAATGGGTTTCCGTAAATATGGATCTATTTTTAGAAATAATTTATGATTTTAAAATAAAAACAGATTACTACACTAAATTAATAGACATCCAATTTGCTAGACGAGCAATTCAGGTTGCACCAACCTAAATTGCATATCTTCAGTCCTTTGTCCCACACCTTGATTTCAATATGAAAAATCAGAAGTATAGATGTGCAATTCAGGTAGATCCGACCTGAATTGTCATTTCGGAAATCAACAGTCATTTATAGCATTTCAGGTTGCACCAACCTGAATTGCATATCTTCAATTCTATGTTCCCCGTCTGGATTTATATATGAAAGAATTCATAAGTATACGTGTGCAATTCAGGTTGGTCCGACCTGAAATGCCATGTCGGAAATCGATTGTCTACTAATGCATTTCAGGTTGCACCGACCTGAATTGCATAACGTCAATTCTAAGTCCCACGTCTAGATGTATATATGAAAAAATTCAAAACTATATGTGTGCAATCCAGGTTGGTTCGACCTGAAATGCCATGTCGGAAATCGATTGTCTACTAATGCATTTCAGGTTGCACCGACCTGAATTGCATAACGTCAATTCTAAGTCCTACGTCTGGATGTATATATGAAAAAATTCAAAACTATATGTGTGCAATCCAGGTTGGTTCGACCTGAAATGCCATGTCGGAAATCGATTGTCTACTAATGCATTTCAGGTTGCACAGACCTGAATTGCATAATGTCAATTCTAAGTCCCACGTCTGGATTTATGTATGAAAAAATTCAAAAGTATATGTGTGCAATTCAGGTTGGTCCGACCTGAAATGCCATGTCGGATATCGATTGTCTACTAATGCATTTTAGGTTGCACAGATCTGAATTGCATAACTTCAATTCTAAGTTCGACGTCTGGATTTATATATGATAATATTCGTAAGTATAGATGTGCAATTTAGGTTGGTCTGACCTGAATTGCATACCTTTAATTCTAAGTCTCTCGTCTAGGTTTCTATATGGGAAAGTTCATTAGTATGGGTGTGCAATTTAGGTTCGTCTGACCTGAAACGTCCTGTCGGAAATCAATAGTCTATTAATGCAATTTAGGTTGCACTAACCTGAATTGCATATCTTCAAATTTTATATCCCACACCTAGATTTAAATATGTACAGAACAGTAGTATATGTTCTCAATTTTGCTTGATTCGACCCTTTATGTCATGTTGGAAATGAATAGTCTACTAATGCATTTCAGGTTGCACTGACCTGAATTGCATCCCTTTATTTGAAATAGAATGTGAAAAAATGTTTTGTGTAATCACATAATTCAGGTATGACCAACCTGAAGTGAAAATGAAACAAATCTGAATGCCTTTCCTACTATTTATGCGATAACTAGTTTTAAATTGTTTTATGTTATTTGGATTGTAGACAAGATGGGGTCCAATTCTTTACCGGATGACATGATGGACTCATCAGAGGATGAGTTGCAAGCTCTGGAGCAAATGAATGTTGGCATTCCTGAGTGTGAAGGACTTCCGCGGCCAATGTGGAATACAAAATTTGTTACTTTGTATAATGTTGAAGCGGAACTTGTTGGAGAGGGTACTTGTCATAGTGTGAACTCTGAACTTGTACTTGGTGCCAATGGGCCTCTCAGAGACACTCATGTATCAATGCACATTTCAAAGTCACATTCTGAAGTGGATATTCCTGCGGAGCACGTACATTCATTGCTGGCTTGGCCTATTACACTGGTCCATTGTCGTGGAGCAAGTCTGCATGATCATGAAGCTAGGGACAATTTCAATCGTCATCGAGCGGCGCTCTTGAACCCACCTTCCTCGAAATCTGCTAGACCATATACAAGTGCTGCAAGGAACCCACCTCGTGAGACTGCTGTCAAAACAAAAAAATTGCTCACACAAGAGTCAATCAACGAGGTTTCTAGCAAAGTGTGTTGCAACCAAAATTGTATTCAACCCTTTCCTAGGGAGAAAATTTGGGCCTTTAGAGAACGCATGTATCGAAATTCGACGTTCAAACATAGAGCATTCATGAAGACTGAAGTACATAGACAAATTCATCGCGATGCACGTGGTAGGCGGATGGTCACGGTTGAAGAAATAAATGTGTGTTTGCGCGCATGGATGCATATTGCCGGGGTCGCAGAGGCTACATTCTATCGGTATTTGAAATACATGAAGGACAATCGGGAAGCAAGGGACCACGGTAACATGGGATTGCTCAAGCCTAGAGAGCATACCGAACAAGCTACAGCTTCGTTGAAGTGCATCCTAGAAAAGGAAGCCGATCACATGCCACATTGTACAAGGACTTTGAAGGCAGGTGAGAAGATTGTATCCAAGATTCTTCCAGCCTCATTTCAATGGAAGGATCAATTATTAAAACTGAATGAGACCAATGCGGCTTTTGGTTTGAAGGAGATTTCAACTTCGAAGTTGAGCAAGATCAGGTCAACCAAGTTCCCAGAGTACGATGTGAAGAAGCCGGGAGATAATTTTGCTCGATGTGGTACTTGTGACAAGTTGAATGAGCTTATGAAGGGTTCTATTGCTGGATCCCAAAGTTCTATGAAGTGGTCCAAGAGGTTGACCAAGCATAGTATCACTGCTCGCGCACACAGGGATTTGTATTACATAAACCGGAATTGGTCGTATAATTTTCCACATGAATGTGTTACAATTATACACGACAAGATGGATCATGCCAAAACTGCTTCTCCAGTCTTTTCTCACAAGAGTAAAGAACTTGATGGGCTTGTGAAGCTACCCGTTTCCGTGACGGGTATGATTGTACATGGTCATGTAGATGTGCGTTATGCGCATTATGGCTTGGATGTCTTTGCCCATGATTCCAACTATACCATTGGTTCAATGGCAAAGTTGTTGCGAGATCTAGAGTTGGAACCGAAGTCTTCTTCTCGGGAGTTGTTCAAGAATTCAAAGTCCACCAATTTGTTTAAGGCGGTGCTTGAAGGTGCAAGTATGTGTGAAGCATCACTACTGCCGGTGCCGAATACATTAACCCCGGCGATGCGATTACCACCAATTCTGAACGTGCAAATGGACAATGCCACTGGGGACAATAAGAATAGATATGTTTTCTGTTTTTGGTCTCTTCTTGTTGCGAACAAGATCTTCCGTGAAGTCTACATGAACTTCATGATTGTCGGTCACACGCATGATGACATTGATACGCTATTTGGAAGATGGAGCATGGATTTGAAGAAGGAGAACTTTCCTACAATTCCTTCTCTTATGAAGTCCTTCATGGATGTGGATTCCATCCCCACGATTCCTCATCTTATTGAAGAGGTGCCCGATTTCAAGGGTTTCATTGCAGGTTCATTTGTGGATGGTGATGACATCCTTGTTGGGCACACAAAACCACATCAAGTAAAGTTCTATCTGGATTCAACAGGATGTCCTGTCATGAAGTACAAGCTTTTGTGCACAGATGCAGACTGGTTAGGAGAAGACGGAAGAGGCATTAAGTTGTGGAAAGAAGATGATGAAGGACAAAGTTTTTGGCCACGCGGTTCGCCGTTGCCAGTTCCACTGAAGCCAATGAAAGGCTTGGACGACATCGTCAAAGGTGTATCAGGGTTTGTGAAGTATTGGGAGAATTTGTGCAATGCCGATGTCACCGGGGAGTATAGAAGACGTTACAAGCATTTGGTGAAGTATTGGCATGGCGTGAAGGTAGCATTGATGGAACCATTTCCTACTTTTGATGTTTTGAAGGACGGTTTCTGGCCAACTACCCGCATTGAAGCAAGTCAAGTGGATCAATTAGACGATGACGGTGAGGATCGTGAAGAGTTTGGGGAGGATGAAGCATACGTTGGACCATTGAGTGGCCGCCCAAATCCATCCTTCAGAGTAGCACGGGATTTGTTCGAAGGCTATTTTGTTGCGGTTCGACCCGCAGATGGTGACTCTCATCCAGTTTGGATTGCGAGGGCATTGTCTAATCCGAATTCCAACCTAGAGAATCCGAATTGTGTCCTCATTCAATATTTTCGTCCCACATCAAGGATTCAAAATGTTCAAGACTTCTATATTGGGTGGGATAGTGATAAAGGTTTGCGTTGGAGGGTTGATGAAACTGAACCACCAATTTGGCAACACACAGATGCTCTTATGACTGCGTGGAAGTCCAGGATTCAAAAAGATAGTGTGGAGTGTATGATCAAGATTCCGGCTATACAAATTGAAGTCATCAATCAAAGTTTGTCTTCATATAATTGAGAAGTCATAACCACGTATGTGCATATGTGGCATATTTTGATTTGTATTTGACATCAACATCTTCTGTGTAGAGGATGAAATTTATATTTTGTAGTAGGTGGTTTAGGTTTGGAAGTTGTTGGTTTGGATTTATAGTTTGGTACTGCTTAGTTGTATGTTTTGGAAAGTTCATCTTGTTTTTTAAAAACAAGAAAATTTTGTTTTAATATTAATATATTTTATTTATGTACTCTTGTGTTTTATTTATATATTTTCTACTCTAGAGTATTATTTAACTTGGTTATCGCAAGCACATATGTTATAAAATCTCTTGAAATTTCATTTGAAAGTGTGAAGTGATGATAAAAAGGGGTAGTGGGTATAACCACTTTGTTTTGGATAAACATGTACTTCAATTGTCACATTCCGGATAGGGGCTAATTGGTTGTTAATACTTTCCTGCTTGTGTAAGTCACTAGCAACACCAAGTCATATTTGTCTTTCAGTCGCTCATACGAATTCAAACAGAAATTTATTTAAGGACTTTGTATATCACTATACTATCATTTTAATGAAAATTGCAATTCAAAATAGACAATATTATTTTGAGAGGGTCCAAAACACTATATTCAAAATTTGAACACTATATACAAAACTAGTCATGTACTACACAAGGTACACTTTCAAGTGGCAAGGGTACACATTAGAGGGATGGCACCCAATACTCAAGCAAAATATCTTGAGAGCATTCAATGAATATCAATTGTCATGATTAGCCTTGGATCTGGAATCGTGTGACTAAACTTGCTAGTGTTTTAGGTTATGATGGAGGTCCTTGCAAGTACTTTCTTCTTTGTGAAGGTGAAGACTACAAATTAGACTTCCAAGAGAAGCCATGGAACCCAGTACCACCATGCTCCAGTCCTTGTGTACTCTTCTTCCGGGTGCTGGTTTCAGGGTTATTGCAGTTTAGCGTTGCCATTAAAATGTTGGCAGGTGAAGGGGATAGCAGCAACGGGGCTACCTGTAGCAAAGGCCCCGAACGGAGGAGACGCGACAACATGCAAGGATTGTTGAGCTTCGAGAGGACAATAAAGAAGTCCACATTTCACACTGTGGTGCGTTTCTTTTTTGTGCTTCACGTGTTTGGAATTCTATTGTGGTACTCATGGAGTGATGGTTTGGCATTGTCCTGCCTTCAAGTACCCACAGACTAAGGAGTAACTTGATTTTAGATGATGAGGGAGCGAGGATGGATTCAATGGCTTAGCAACATTGCGGTTTTAGAGTATGCATCCTCTCTTCCTAGTGTGAGGTTGTTGGCTCATTAGATTAAGGGCTTGCCTTCCAGACTATACCAACAGATTTTATGCGCACTTGGGGAGACCAAGTCAAACATCCCGTTTACATTGTTTCAGACGAAGAAAGCATGGTGTGGGAAGTCTGTCTCACAGAGCAGCAGACCAAAGGAGAGCCACAAGTTAAGCTCGGACAGGGTTGGAAAGACTTTGCGATGTCCAATTGTCTGGGCCTTGGCAACCGATTGACATTCACTCTCACGAGCAAGTCCAAGTTCTTTGTGTTGATAACTCGAAATAAAGAAGAGTAACAGTTTAGGGTCATGGTTGGACGATGTACCTTGTTGGAAACCGTTTTCACTGCCATTTTTGAAGTTTTGGGAGGGACAATATTAGAATTGAAGTGAGGTTAGAAAACTTAGAAATTGGAGTGCCTCCCAATCCCGCTTGGCATTTTGGGTCCTTCAGAACCTCCGCAGTTCAACAATGTTTTTTGATTGACAATGCATTCTTACAATAAGCATGACCATACTTTTACTAGCACTTTCCCCTTGTATGTAGGTTCTTTGAATGCACTTTACTTTCCCTTGTGTTGTGCTTTTTCTGGCTTTTTCTTCTACTGTGCTGTGTTAGTGGCTTTGCCTTATGTTGTGCTTATTGCATGTTTAGTAATGCATGAGATTGTTTGTGGTTTTTTGGGTGCTTCAGTATTTGAGTTTCGGTAGAGATTTAGAAGACATACTCTTTCAATGCATGTTTTCCAAGTAATGTATGTGAGTTTGTTTGGGGGTTACGGTCATGTTAAAAGTATTTTAGCGTTCATGAGATTTAGGTACGTAATATTCAATCCATGTTAGTTCAGGGTACACAAGTCTTCAGATTGCAAATGGAAAGCACATGAGCATTGTAACTCCAATGTCCAATACAACCTCATGACAACTGCTTATGGAATTGGGAGTCCAACAAATTCAACACGAATCAACGCAAGCAGATGTGCAAAACTATGGGCACAAGTAGTGTAGTCAATCAAATGCAGTCATTTCATATTGACAATGGGTGAAAAGAAACTTTACAAAGCTTGGTGGTGCCACTAAGTCATCACTGAAAAAGCTAAATAAGAAAGCAAACACTACTCCGCCCAAGTGTAGAAATCCTGCTTCAGTGCCATACATCTGCCAAAATTCAAGAGATTGTGTAAGCGCGTGCCACAAGTTTATCCCCAAATAGGAGAAGCCATGACTACATTCAAGCAATTTTTCCAAGACACATGGCCAAATTGACAAAGCAACATGTACTCTAAACCATGACTTGCAGTGAAAATGCTTTAGTGCTGGCCAAGGAGACCTTACCTGCTTCAACGCTGGTCTGTGTGCGATGGAAGTGCATCCCCTTCTGTACATAGATTCAGATGAGTATCCAGCCCAGAGGATCTGTCACAACCTGCTACTGGTGTCCGCATGGGTTCAATTGTCATTTGGGTCGGAGTTGGGTCAAAGCTATGATTTTCGTCAGCGTCCCAGTAGATACTGTCCTCTGGGTCGGAGTAGTAATTTGGGTCGCTGTCCCAAAGACAAATGTCATGGTGAATTGTATAAGCAACTCCGCTACAGAATTCCATATTCCGCAACTCAGCATTAGCAGCTCGTGTCCACCTCACTTGTGGACTGTCTCCTCTCTGCAAAAGCGCCCTCACTTGTTGTCCCCCAAAGAAAGGAACCTTACCTTTGCGTTGTGCGACCGTGTCATCAACCCGTGCAAGGTAAAATTGCAACTCAGCCTTTGTCATAGGAAGCTCCGCCATTACAAATACTAGAGTGCTTTAGATGGACAAGAATTGAAACTGTGAGCAATTAAAGCAGACTTGAAACTAAAGCAACGTAGGTGATTCACAGGATAAGAAGGCTCCGGACGCTCCAACACTGGACCAAACACAGGTGACCTGGAACGATGAGCAAGACTGAAAGAAATGAACAAGGTGAACCTGTTGTATACCTCGGCTTACCTGTTGCTGGTAGTAGTTCTGCTCCGTGCCCTACTCATATGCAGCACAATCGAGAACTAATAACTTCATTAGACACGAGTGAACACACATGCGCAATTAAGTGTGCTCATAATTTTCAATGCAAATAGACTCTAACTAGTCAGTTCAGACGTCCTACACGTATGAATACAATGAATACAACGACAACAAAACTAGCATGCATTTAGAATTGAACATTGGATCTAGTCACACTGGGATGACGTCAAGAATGGTAGCTGCCTATGTGTGGACCATAGTATAATTTTAGTTTTTGCCTATTGGTAGTTTTTCATGCTTAATATGTAGTTTTACCAATAGGGAGGTTAATTTCACTATATATACGGGCTATATGTCTTTTAATTGCTGATAGGGAACTCATGGTGATTTGGAGGGGCAGATTTTGATGCTCCGATTGGCGGTTATGATCAGTTGGCCTTTGGCCGGTATGTAGTGGTTTTTCACGATTGTGTTTTTTAGTTGACTTCAGAGAGAAAAGAAGCACTCCTTCCTGCGATTGGAAGTAAAAACAATTGTGTGTTTGTGTTTGTGTTTTTGAGTAATGAGATATGAGATGAATTGTTTTGCCAAATTGTGAAGTCTATGCAATTGGTGAAGTTTCTGTGTTATGGTTAATTGGAAAATTATGTGTTTTTGGAAGTTGTGTGATTTTGTGTGTTATGTGATGCATATGGCCAATTGGGTCTAAACTGACTGCATGTGTTAAATAGTTTCCCGATTGGGATATCTGGAATCACTGTGGATCATATACATTACCAATTGGAAAACTGATTGGAGAGTTTGAAGGATAGGATGGAGTGAGAAATTGGCATAATTGAACAATTGTGATAGATTGAAATAATTTGAGAGATTGAATAAGCATAAACGATTGGAATGAAAATTAATAAGAATGTTTAAAATGTAATAATTTAACGAATGTGTTTTAATGAGAAATTGATTGTGAGCTTGCGTGATTGAGGATAATTGTAGTCATTAACCGATTGGAAAATATTGTGAATAATTTCTAAAAGCTGTATTTGAGACTAAGAATTGGAAATATCAATTGGAAAGCTTAGAAAGAATTTGTGTTGAGTTGTTAAATTCTAAGAGATCGATTGGTGTCTTAAATTGCAAAATTAAGATAAGTAAATAGAAATCAATCGGAAATGAATTTGGGAATTAAGAAACTGTGTGGAGTGATCAATTGTGAGGAAAGCTGATTGGTAAACTGAGATATTATACCTGTGGAGTTGAAGACCAATTAGAGAAAGGCTGTGCGTTTATTAGCGTGCTGTAAAGCAAACAATTGGAAGGTGGAGTAAAGCTGGGGAATTATTGGAGAAATTACCAATCAGAAAAGCTGGAAGACTATGGCCAATTGATTCGATAAGTGGTTCTAAACCGATTGGTTATTGATATATAATATGAATAAGTCTTACACTCGGAATCTTGCAATTGGCAATGCCGTGGAATAAATTTTACAATCCTATTGGAATAGTTTACCTCCTAGTGTTCGAATCCTTTCTTAGGATTTATTTTTATAGAAGAAATTAAAAATCCTTCTACATTTTGGCGACCATGCTGGGGAGGTAATTTTCATATTTCGATTGGAAGAATAAAATTTACTTAACCTAAATTGTCAATTGGAATGGTGGTGTATGAGATAATGATGAAAGCTCATGAGTTATAATGGGGAATCCGAGTCTAGCATAAGTGCTCGAGAGGCAAGGGCTCGTAGATGTTCGCATTCTCGATACCAATGGTGTATCAATCAGTTTGAACACAATCGGTCTGTTTCATTACCTACTAGTCCCGATTGGAGAAATTATAACGTAGACTCAGATACAACCTCTGACGAGGAAACCAGTAATCAGTGGATTCCACCAATTGGTCCAGTGGAAACTACAGGATCAGTGCATCCTAATAGTCCAGAGAGAAACGGTGAACCAATTGGAGTTGAAGTAAATTTTGAAACTGAACACCAATCGAGTAGTGATTCTGAACCATTATCTCCCGAACCAGAAGTAGAAATCGATTGGTTTGAGAGTGATTGTTCCGACATGGATCATGCACCAGAGGCTCGTCAACAGGTATTACCTGTTAGGATGAGAGACGGGGAAGAGGCTGATCGGCCGTATTCGTTAGTGCAATATCCCTATTTTTACGGACAAATCGGTAGTGATCCCGATAGGCATATTCATGAATTTTTAACAGTATGTAATGCTAATAATGCTAGAACCGAGGCCCATTGGCTTAGTATATTTCCGGTTACGTTGCAAGCCCATGCTAAATAGTGATTTCAACGTCAAGCACCCGGTCACTTTGCCAATTGGACTGCCTTAAGAGATGAATTTTTAACCCAATTTAGACCAATAGCTTATGAAGAAAGGTTGAGTGAGCAATTACAAGATATTACAATGACTATGGGAGAATCTATTGATTCTTACTATGGCCGATTAGAAGATTTAGTTTTAAGACTTCCAGCCGGTCATGGTTATAATGATCAAATGCAAATGAGATTTTTTATTAGAGGATTGGTACCACATAGGCTAAAAACATATGTAAAAGAAGTGGCTCCAGGTACTTTAAATGATGCCTATAGGAGGGCAAAATTATGGGAGGAGGTAAATTTTGAGGATAATTATGGGGTGGCTATACAATCTCAACCTCAATTGAGACCTAATATTAATGATAAGATGACCTACCAAACTCCATATCCTCCCACTACCTATGTTCCTCCAAATTCTACCGTACAAGTGTCCATACCATCCATAGTGCCGGTCAATGCGGGGCCAGTACAAACAATGCCTATTGGTACAACAGTAGTCAAACCAATACCAATAGAGCCAAATAAAATGGAAGCCCAATTGTTAGATTTAACCCATAAATTTGAAGATTTGGCCGTTCATTTAAATAATGCAATAGAAAAGAAAGGTCAACCTCCAAATGATAGAGCTAATATATGGTGCACTAATTGTAGAGGTCAGGGCCATATGTTAAATGATTGTCCCTCGCCATCTAATTTATCCCCTAAGTGTAGATTTTGTGGAGGGAAGCATGAGACGGAATCTTGCCGTAATTTACAAAAAAGTTTAATAAATGAGGCAAACCAACGTGCTCAATTGGGTCAAGTATTTGTAGTGGATAATAATAATAACAGTTATGATAATAGTAATAATCCCAATAGGTTTGTACGGCAATCCACTTATAAAGGAAATAATTTTAATCCTAATTTTGTACCCAAGAATAGAACCTTTAATCCTAATTTTAATCCGAACTTTAACCCAAAGAATTTCAATAATGGGGGATTTAATAGTAACAACCCCAATAGGTATATACCACAAAATCCTACAAGTCAAAACCAAGGTTGGAATCAATTGCCCTTTGGAAGTCCTAATCAAGGGAATCCTACCTATGGGGGAAATAACCCAAGTTGGCAAGAAAATCCAAATGTGCAATGCTATAATTGTAGAGAAATGGGACATTTCGCAAGAAATTGCCCGAATGCTAAGGCTAGCATTCCCTATGTTCCATTGTGTGGCAATTGCAACCAGGCAGGCCATACCGCAGAAGAATGTAATGGGCCAAAACGGGAAAATCCACGCAACAATGATGGAATGGTGCGGGAAAATAAAACCGGTCCAAAATTGGTAATGCTTAGCGAAGATAGGGTAGTTCACCATGTTTCAATAAATGAAGTGAGTTCATTGAGTGGTTGTGATAATTTGAATTTAAAAGAACAATTGAAATCTAATGACGATATTAAAAATGTTAAACAAGTTACTACTAGAGCAAAGGCTAATAAGCCATCAGTACCAATGGGAAATCAACCTATAATTAATGCCGATGTGATTTTACCGATAGGGAATAAAATTCTCAATGAGAATGTAGAAACACCAACGTCAGTGGTGTCGCCATTGATTCAATCAGGGATCACCACTTTACCAATTGTTAATAATGAGAATAAACTATTAGAAAATCAAAACAATGGAGTTTTGGTGCAAAAAGAAACCCATTGGGTACCTCAAAATATTCCATTAAGTCAACCAGTCCCATCGGTAGATCCTGTGTTGTTAAATTTGAAAACCTTAAATCCTGTGACCCATGGAGAATTCCAAGAGTATCAACCAGCTCTTGGGATTTTTAAACATCCTATTCAAGAAATCCCATCGTTAGGTCAGGATTCAATAAATATGGCCAAACCAATTGGTGATGCATTGGATATAGTACCAGACCATCCCAATTGGAAAAAGCAAACAGTACCAATAGGTCAAGTACCGATGAGGAATCAAGTACTACCAAATAAGATCAATCGGTTTAATAAAAATAGAAAATCTAAACCAATTGGTATTATGCATGGTACAATTGGCTATGATATTTTAGAAGACTTGGGAAATTTAAAAGCTGATATATCTATAAAACAATTGTTAGGAGTAGCACCACAATGTAGGGCTACACTTCAAGAAAATTTAATTAGAAAAAGGAATAGAAAAATGGTAAATGAAGTTGCTATTAGCCCAGATCCTGGCGCTCCCATGATTGATGTGACAATTGATGGAGTTATAGTTAGTGGTGTACAAGTTGATGGAGGTTCGAGTGTAAATTTAATGAATTGGGAAACTATGATTAGTCTTCAATTGGAAGGGTTACAAGAAACTAAATTAGTCCTACGTATGGCTGACCAGAGTAGGGTCATACCAAAAGGAATTTTACCTAAATTAAAAACCATGATCTCTGGTATTATTTATTATATAGATTATATTGTGTTCCAACAATTGTCTCCTAATACATCCTATCCTATATTACTAGGTCGGCCTTGGTTATACCAAGCCAAAGCTAAAGACGATTGGGGTAGGGGTTTATTAACAATTGGTTCTGGTTTATCTAAAGTTAAATTACAAATGTATTCAAAAAAATACCATGGGGAAACACAATGGGAATCTATTGAACATACTAGTGATCTAGATTATGATTCAGATGTTGAAGAAAATGTAAATGCCAACCAGGTACAATTTCATGGTTTAATAAAACCAAACAAATCACTAATTGGTAGAGTATTTAAGGAAATTGGGCCTGGGGAATATCTACTACCTTGTAAAGACAGTGAAGATTCCGATCGAGCCATTGCCTATTGGTTAATGGATAAGGCTGTCTATGGGGTATCTGATGACCAATCGGAATTAGAACCTACTTGGGAAACAGAGGACCATTGGGATTATTCTTCTGAGTCTATCCCAATTGAAAAACATGTTCCTAAAGATTTATGTATGGATTTAAATATTGGTAGTGAAGATGATCCAAAAATAATACAAATAAGTCGAGAATTAAAATCAGATGAATTAAATCAATGGTTAAATTTCTTTAAAACTTATTTAGGGACTTTTGCTTTTTCCTATAAGGATTTGAAGGGTGTACCACCCGAGGTGTGTGAACACCATATAACCTTAGAGGAAGATGCTAAGCCGATTCACCAAAGGCAACATCGGTTAAATCCCAAATATTCCCTATTGGTGAAGGATGAGATAGATAAACTTCTAGAAATAGGATTTATCTACCCCGTCCCATTTAGCGAATGGGTTAGTCCAATTGTTGTGGTACCAAAGAAAAATGGAAAAATTCGTATATGTCAGGACTACCGGAAACTAAATGCAGCTACTAAGAAAGATTATTTCCCATTGCCATTTACCAATAGTGTTTTGGACTCTGTAGCAGGTCATGAAATGTATTCATTTCTAGACGGGTTTTCCGGATATAATCAAATTAGTATAGCATTAAAAGACCAATTGTTGACTACTTTTACTACCGATTGGGGTACGTATGCTCATAGAAGAATGCCATTTGGGGTTTGTAATGGTCCGGCCACTTTTCAAAGAATAGTCACAGTAGCCTTCCAAGAATTTCTCCGTAAATTTATGGAGATTTTTCTGGACGACTTTTGTGTCTTTGGCACTAAAGAGGACCATTCTGCCCAATTGGCTCTTTGTTTTGGTCAATGTAATAAATATGGTATTTCTCTTAATGCGTCTAAATGTCAATTTGCGGTACCATATGGTAAATTATTGGGGCATATTGTGAGTAAAGAAGGAATAAGTACTGACCCTGATAAAATTGATTTAATCATAAATACTCCTAGACCTAGAACGGTAACGGATGTTAGAAGTTTTGTTAGTCTTGGTAGTTATTATAGGAGAGCGGTTAAAGATTTTGCTACTCATGCCGCTCCCTTAACTAATTTGTTAAAAAAATTAGAAAAGGGTGCTAGCTTGGTATGGACATCAGAGTGTACCAAAGCATTTATTACTTTAAAAGAACGATTAAGTACAGCTCCTGTATTAATTCCACCCAATTGGGATGATCCATTTCACGTCTATGTGGATGCTTCCAATATAGCATTAGGGTGTGTTTTAAGTCAAAAGGATAAAAAGAATATGGACCATCCAATCTATTTTGCTAGTAGACAATTAATAGCGGCTGAGAAAAATTATACTACTACCGAACGTGAGGCGTTAGGTATGATTTTTGCTGTTAAAAAGTTTCGTCATTATCTATTGGGATATCCATTCACATTTTATGTTGATCATGATGCATTAAAATATTTAATTAATAAACCGGATTTAAGTGGCCGATTGGCCCGTTGGGTATTACTCTTACAAGAGTTTAAATTTTCAATTGTGGTTAGGCCTGGCAAAACACATGCCAATGCTGATCATTTATCCCGATAGGAACCAACACCTAACTCCAACATTGTGCCAATTGATGATGAATTACCTGATGGCCAATTGTTTGTGGTTGAGGCAGTCCAATCGGAATATAAAAATATATTAGAATATTTAAAAACTAACCAAATACCAAGTCAATTGAGTGATAAACAAATTAAACACTTATTACATCAATGTGCTCCTTATACTTTAATAAATGATGTTTTATATAAACAAGGTACCGATGGGGTATTAAGACGTTGTATATTTTCTAATGAAATACCTTTAATTTTAGAGGGGTGTCATACCGATGGGTGTGGGGGACATTTCGCGGGAGAACTTACTGCCCGTAAAGTTTTAATGGCTGGTTATTGGTGGCCAACACTTTTTAAGGACGCTCACCATTTTGCTCGGGCATGTGATCCATGCCAAAGGGTGGGTCGTCCTACACCTACTAAGGCCATGCCATTACAACCCCTATTGGCATTAGCACCATTTGAAAAGTGGGGGATCGACTTCGTTGGTCCAATTGCTCCTCCTAGTAAACGTGGAAGGAAGCGTTATATTTTAGTTGCAACGGACTACGCCACTAAATGGGCGGAGGCGGTAGACACTAAAAATAATGATGCACAATCGGTAGCTAAGTTTTTATATGAAAATATAATTTCAAGGTTTGGTTGTCCAATTGAGTTAATAAGTGATAGGGGTACTCATTTCTTAAATGAAACAATTGAAACATTAACTACTAAATTTATGATTAAGCACCGTAAAACTAGTCCGTACCATCCTCGAGCCAATGGGCAGACAGAAAAAACAAACGGTTTATTATGTAATATTCTAACTAAAACGATTGCGGGTTCTGGAACTGATTGGGATGAAAAATTATGGGGAGCTCTTTGGGCTTACCGTACTGCATATAAGGTCACTACTAAGTATACACCATTCCAATTGGTTTATGGGCAGGAGGCTATTCTTCCAATAGAATTTGAGATACCTTCTTTGAGAATAGCCATTACCAATAGGTTAGGGGATGTTTCTAGTTTAGAAGCTAGACTTGTCCAATTGGAACATTTAGATGAGGAGCGGCGTGAGGCCGTATTTAATACTTTTGTTGCTCAACAAAAACGTAAATCCTTTTATGATAGTAAACTACGTCCTAAACAATTTAAAGAAGGAGATTTAGTATTATTATATGATAGTCGATTCCTTAAATTCCCTGGAAAATTTCAAATCCATTGGTTAGGTCCCTATATTATTGTAAATATGAATCCCAATGGATCCACCCAATTGCAAGATTTTGAAGGTAAACTTCTTCCTACTCGTATCAATGGCTATCGGTTGCGCTTATATCATAGTTCAGCCGGGGCCGGCTTCAATGATGGAGTGGGGGAGGTGTAATTTCAATTGATAGTTTTTGGGCGGGAGAATGAGATTAATTTATAAATATTAAGGAGAGTATAGGTGAAATTTAAAGTAATAATATTAAATAGTTAAAAATAAAAATAAATAAAAATAAAATAAATAAATAAATAAAAATAATAAGAAATTTTGGCAATTTTTGGAGTAAATAAAGAAGGATATATTAATGAGTGAGAGAGAAAAGAAAGCATATAAGGGCGTGAAAAAAAAAAAATAATAATAATAAATAATAAAAATGATAGTAATAATAAAGAAAGAAAAACATGATAATAATTAGTAAAAGAATAATAAAGGTATTATAGCCAATAGGATAAAATAAAATAACATGATAACGATTAGTAATAAGAATAAGAATAATTTTGAGTGTTTTAAAGAGAGGATCTAAGTAGTAATTATGATAAATATAATAGTAAGAAAAGGACCAATGGGAAGAAGATCTTTTGGAGTATTTAAAGTAAAAACAAAAAACAAAAAACAAAACAAAACAAAATATAATGATAGTAATAATAAAGAAAAAAATAAAAAATAAAAAAATAAAAAAAAATGAAATTAATGAAATTAATTAAGTAAAATTTAAGTACCAATAATAATAATAATTATAGTTACAACAATAAATAAAACAAAATAAATTTGGCAAACATGATTTCAATATAAATTCAAAATACAAAATTATACCAATTGGAGTAATGATGAGGACGTGGGATTAAGGTGAGTTATGAGGTCCAATTGGTACGCGCGCCGTCAGGGCATCTGACAACCGATTGGAAAAAGGGGAGACTGAAGGCGGCGCAGAATGGGCACATCATCGCCACAATTGGGAAATACAGTGCAGGAGTTCAAGGTTTTGACAATTGGTAGTTCATTTGTAAATGTTGTAAGCGCCAATTGTTGTGGTTGTGTGTATGCATTGTGTTTCAATTGGTGAAGCAAGAGTGAGCTGGAGCGCGAGTTGAGAAAAGATTTTCCAATGGCGAAGGAGAAAGAGGATTCAGACGATGAGGTGATGATTGTGAAGGAGGTTTCGGCGCCGGGGGATCGCACATTGGCGGAATTTTTCCGATTGGTGAAGAAACCGAAGATTGAAGGCGGGACGTCGGTGTCGGCGCACGGGGAGGCTGGTGCTGTCAACGTGATCTGATCGGTGCCCTGGCCTGCATTGGCGGAACAATTGGAGTTTTACCGCGACACTGAAAACGTGAAGATGGTGAAAGAGGCAGGACTATTGGGATTTCTTTCGGCGAGTCTGGTTCCGACGCAAGTGCAAGAACAAGAAGTGGGCGAATTCGTGAACAAGTATCAATCGGGGACAAGAACCAGTTTTGTCCGGGGAAGACAATTGGAGTTGACGGCAGAGGTGGTTGGAAAGGCGTTGAAATTGCCCAATCGTGGAATATCTTATGCGGCATTGAGGGCAGAGGATTACCCGATTGGTGGGTGTTTTCCAACACCAGCTGAGGCAGTACCAATCGGGCAGGATAAAAAGGAGGAATCAATTAGGGTTTTCAAGGCCCAATTGAAGAATGAATGGCGCGAGACGGTGGATTTTGTACAACGATGGTTGCTGCTGGATCTGGATACCGATCGGGTGGAAATTGGTGTGATAGTGGCGGCAGTGGCGTTATTTCAGCACGGGGTGGTGATCAATTGGGCGAAATTGCTGGCGAGGAAGCTTAACCAATCGGTGGAGGAAGTGAAGATTAATTCGAGCCATTCGGAGAAGACTTTTTGCGGAGGCTATTACTTGACGAAGATTTTGGAGGAAGCGAATCCGATTGCTGTGGTGACAGTCAAGCCCGAACCTGAAGTGAACGAAGTCCAATCGGCGTTGAAGGGGCCGGAGCATTATCAGAAAATGGCAGAGGAGGCAACCCAATTGAAAATGCTAGCAACTCACCCATCGATATTCGAAGACTATGCGGCTTTACAACAGCAGCATAAGGATCTTAGAACTCAACACCAATTATTGCAGATTCAGGCGGACCGATTGAAGGCGGCTGTTCCAACACCGACCAGTGAGAATTCAAAGGTTGTGGAGCTTCGAAATCAATTGGTACAACAGAAGATGGAGGCGGAGGGGCATCGGCAGAAGTACGTGGATTCAAATACGAAACACATGCAAGACTGATCGTTGGTGGCGAATCAGAAGCAACGATTGGAGGATCTTACCGCTCAATATCAAGCATTGGAGAGGGAATATGAGCGACTTTCTCATCAGCTGACCAATCGGAAGGGTAAGGGAGTTATGGTGGTGGGCGATCCAATTAGCCAATTGGATGAGTCAACGGGAGGAATAACGGTGGAGGGGTTATTAGAATTATCCTCGTATATTCCACCTGCTCATAATTTGGAGCGAGTTTATACATACGATCGGCAGGTGTTCTTTCTTATTGCAGACCTGACCTTGAAGCAATGCCTATCGGCTATCGAATTTGAGCGGGTCTGGGAATTGGCAGAGGCATTCAAACAAGAAGACCTTTTGGCGGACATCGTGATGCGGGGAGATTTGCTTTTGCAAGATTATTGTGCAGGTTATTGGCTGATTGGCGATTTGGGAGCTCGACTATTGTGTTATCATCGCCAATTGGAGGAAGTTCAGGCAGAACGGCACCGATTGGAGGCTTTATGTGCGGAACATATCCGGGAACCCAAGTGTGCCGAGTGGGGAAGAATGGTGGCGGAGAATTTAGCAACCAATTGGGCGCAGTGCCCTATTGCAGATTGGCAATCGACCATTTACAAACTACTGGATGGATTCCGATTGGAGGGATGGATAGTGCAGATGATCAAGGATAACCAAGAACGATCGGCTAGAGCGCAGTTCTCGGATGTTCATCCCAGCGAGTATTTTTATACCTATCGGGATACAAAATCGAGATTGGAGCGTATGGTGAAGGCAAAGTCATTCTCCCAATTGCTGCCATTTAACTTGGATTCACATGCAGTTTTCAAGAACAAGTACAATTGGCAGGTTGCACCGGAGGCGATTGTAGGGATGCCGTTGAATTTAGATACGTGGAGTTTTGGGAAGTTTGGTAGTGCAACCGATGAGCAATTTTTGGGAAAGTGGGAGAGTTTGTTTGCCACTGTGGGTGACCGATCGGATGTTTTACTTTGGCAAGCTCTATTGTGGATCGGGAAGGACTACAACTACGAGCAGCAGGCATTAAGCAAACCAATTGAGTCTTTGATCGCCAACGAGGCTAATTTTCGATTGGACATTGGTGAAGTGCCGGAGAATGTTAAGGAGAATCCCAATTGGTGCTCAGTCGACCGTCGTTACAAGTGGCGTATAGATGCACAATTGGATACGGTGTGGTACAATTGGCCGATTGTAGCAGGAACGTGGGGGAGTTGG
Organism: Rhytidiadelphus loreus; assembly: GCA_947034895.1. Lineage (NCBI taxonomy): Eukaryota > Viridiplantae > Streptophyta > Bryopsida > Hypnales > Hylocomiaceae > Rhytidiadelphus > Rhytidiadelphus loreus. The sequence continues at coordinate 22,141,576 of OX344763.1, forward strand.
TATGATTGCGCGGCGTCGTACCTGCGGTTTTGGCAGGATCACAAAACCCATCGGGATCCAGTGTGTTTTCGGGCGGCCATCTTCTGCAAAGCATTGGCGGAGTAGTGCCAATTTTTCCAAATTATCATTGATCCACGATTGGGAGGGCGCATGTTGCAGGATGGAGAGCTCTATGCCCGATTAAATTACAACTGTTGTCGAAAGATGCGCCTATTGGAGTTGATGTTCATGATGCAGTTTTTGCAGGGGGCGCACAACAATCTGATTGGAGACAAGAATTCCAATCGGAAGGGGCCAATGGAAGTTTTCTTGAACCGAGACCGGGATGGTTCACTGAAGCAAGAACGTGCCAATTGGAGAGCGTTATCTCTGGACTGTGATCGAGCCAATCAGGCAGAGCGGAAATCGGGAGCAGGGCGTCCAGTTTATCAGATGCTGTTACAATGGGTTCCGGGGGCTACTTTCCAATTGATTCCTTACGGGGTGTCGTCCAAGAGTGCCAGGCCGGCGAAGCAGGAGGCGTCTACTTCTACGAAGACCAAGCCGATCGTTAAGAAGAAATGATTGTATTTGCGGGGACGCAAACAGATGAGATGGGGGCCATGTAGACCATAGTATAATTTTAGTTTTTGCCTATTGGTAGTTTTTCATGCTTAATATGTAGTTTTACCAATAGGGAGGTTAATTTCACTATATATACGGGCTGTATGTCTTTTAATTGCCGATAGGGAACTCATGGTGATTTGGAGGGGCAGATTTTGATGCTCCGATTGGCGGTTATGATCAGTTGGCCTTTGGCCGGTATGTAGTGGTTTTTCACGATTGTGTTTTTCAGTTGACTTCAGAGAAAAAAGAAGCACTCCTTCCTGCGATTGGAAGTAAAAACAATTGTGTGTTTGTGTTTGTGTTTTTGAGTAATGAGATATGAGATGAATTGTTTTGCCAAATTGTGAAGTCTATGCAATTGGTGAAGTTTCTGTGTTATGGTTAATTGGAAAATTATGTGTTTTTGGAAGTTGTGTGATTTTGTGTGTTATGTGATGCATATGGCCAATTGGGTCTAAACTGACTGCATGTGTTAAATAGTTTCCCGATTGGGATATCTGGAATCACTGTGGATCGTATACATTACCAATTGGAAAACTGATTGGAGAGTTTGAAGGATAGGATGGAGTGAGAAATTGGCATAATTGAACAATTGTGATAGATTGAAATAATTTGAGAGATTGAATAAGCATAAACGATTGGAATGAAAATTAATAAGAATGTTTAAAATGTAATAATTTAACGAATGTGTTTTAATGAGAAATTGATTGTGAGCTTGCGTGATTGAGGATAATTGTAGTCATTAACCGATTGGAAAATATTGTGAATAATTTCTAAAAGCTGTATTTGAGACTAAGAATTGGAAATATCAATTGGAAAGCTTAGAAAGAATTTGTGTTGAGTTGTTAAATTCTAAGAGATCGATTGGTGTCTTAAATTGCAAAATTAAGATAAGTAAATAGAAATCAATCGGAAATGAATTTGGGAATTAAGAAACTGTGTGGAGTGATCAATTGTGAGGAAAGCTGATTGGTAAACTGAGATATTATACCTGTGGAGTTGAAGACCAATTAGAGAAAGGCTGTGCGTTTATTAGCGTGCTGTAAAGCAAACAATTGGAAGGTGGAGTAAAGCTGGGGAATTATTGGAGAAATTACCAATCAGAAAAGCTGGAAGACTATGGCCAATTGATTCGATAAGTGGTTCTAAACCGATTGGTTATTGATATATAATATGAATAAGTCTTACACTCGGAATCTTGCAATTGGCAATGCCGTGGAATAAATTTTACAATCCTATTGGAATAGTTTACCTCCTAGTGTTCGAATCCTTTCTTAGGATTTATTTTTATAGAAGAAATTAAAAATCCTTCTACACTATGTCTCAGCTTTAATAAGTAGCCCTATTCAGTCCTATATTCTAAACCTTTAGTGCACTGTTAGAATTTGAGATTCAGCAGACACATTAATGTACAAGGAGCAGAACTAGTGAATCTAATGAATGTAATGAGATTTGTTTGATCGCATACTCACCTAGTTTGGAGTCCCCGACGGCAACTGTCAACCAGCCTAGAAGCCTTTGGCCTCGGCATCTAAGAGAGACCCAACTATAGAATCTAAGATTGGCAGTTTCAATTCATAACTGCTGAAACTCCCCTTGACTGTATGGGCAGTAGGAGGCATCGAGAAGTCTTGTAGCAACACCGCATGGCTATGGACATATGCAAATGGCCTGTCATCTCGTAGGAGATAGGTTCTACTGTCAGGTTGGTATTGCTCATACCAATACCCTTGAATCAAAGATTCACTAGGCACGAAATCATTTCCAAAGTCATTAGTAAAAGCATCAGTGTTCACATGGTCACCCCTAGTCACGAGCATGACCCAGAAGCTTTTACCATCGTCACTGTCGGCCCTCACAGCTATGTTAAATCCAACTCGAATTCGGTCTCCTGAAACCTCGGTATCTAATTCAGCCTCAGTGTCATTCCATTCCAAGTCAGATAGTACCCATATGCCCATTTTTCTCTTTGCACAAATCCTTCGTAACGTCCACTGCGGCACATGGGCCTTCTGGTAGCAACTGAGATTTGAGTCTGGATCTAAACAAGCGACGCAAAAACAAGTGAGCTGGCGGAATTGAATGAGAGTGGGGTCCTTGCACGATAAAGACCGGCATTGGTGCATGCCCCTACTCCCCGAAATGGTTTCAGCCTCCAACTTGTCCACCCTTTGAATGTCACCGTCTTTGATCTCCCAGAAGAATTTATTGATTGTCTTCCGTTCACCAGGACGCCCTGCATGATATTTATTGCTCTCCTCCTGCAGAAACTGTACAACTTGAGCCGCATTTTACAACTGTCGACCATTGGGTTTGATTTGCTCCTTATACAACTCTCTTTTTAAAAGAGCACCAGGCCCGTCAACTTCTCCTTTGCCGTGTCCAGAGGCGAAGTAATTCCAGCACATTTGGCAACCTTCTAGCAATTGCTCACTCATAGTCAAACTAGGAAATCTGCTAACAAAATACCAAGCGCGAGCTGATTTGAATTAACCGCTACATCCATCACTCCACACCACGTGATTAGTTGGTTGAAATCCATTGTCCCTCATGTGATTCCAGTGTAGCATGAAAGCATGCTGAACATATAATGAATCGTGCTGTTTGTCATCAGACACATAGTAATGGACCTCTTTGAACAAGTAAGGCTCGCCATTGGCCTCTGACCAATTAGGATTCAGACGGTACATAATATGGACAAGAATTGAAACTTGGTCAGTGCGCCAATGCATGGACTGTATCTCATTCTACACCTTCATGGAGTAGTTTTCCGAGAAGTCCACACAAGATATGACAGTACCTTCAGGGACAGAAGAGAATAACTCTTTGAATTGAAAATCTTGCCAACAAGCCAAGAAGTTATGGACAATGAATTCAGCTAGTTTCGGTTTCAAGAAATCTATAAGTTCGGAAGGCTTTGTCTCACAGTATATTATCTTAATTGCTTTTTTAGGCTTACCGTCCTCCCCCATGCCAATTGTCTCATAGCCAATGCGTTTCCATTTCACCAAATTTTCCGAATAGACCTCACGGGGGCAAATCCTGAGGTTATTCACTCCGCAGTTCAAACAATCCCCTAAAAGACAGTCGCGCTTGTACCACATGTCAAACTCACCCTTCTGGCACAAAATTGAACTCCAAAGGTGAGTTAGACGTTCATAAACCTCATTGTGTGCATCACATTCCGAAATCATGGTTTCAAAATCAGTGAGCGTTGCACAAACAATACAAGAACATGTGCAAGTTTTGTGCACACCTTCCAAATCACGACGCATTCCATTCAAGGCATCTCGAAGGTGGTCAAAATCCTGGTGGTACCTGCAACAACAGGTATTCCATGCTTTCAACCTCCGCACCCACCAAGACTTTAAGCTTTCAAATGTCCTCAATCCGCATGCTACATCGGGAAACCTTTTCTTGAATTTTGTAAAGAACTCCAACTAACATACACATATGCATTAGTGCTTAGTTGCATGCCATTAACTAGTAAGGACGAATAAGGGCCACCAAGGATCGAAAAGGACTACAAAGGACTACAACATTAACTACGAAGGACGACTAAGGACCACGAAGGACTACAACAGTATTTGGAAAGGACAACTAAGGACCACAAAGGACTACAGGTCCTCATCCACGTTGCTTACAATGAACAAGCACTAGATAGTGCTTTACTGCTTAGGGTCCTTAAAATTCCAAACCTTAAAGAACCAACGATACCAAGGACCAAGCAACTAGTAGATAGTGCTTACCTCCTGAGATTCCTTACAATTAATGACTTCAAAGAGCCAACAACGTAGGCAGTGTTTAGTTGCTATATAAGATCAGAGCAAAGGACCCAAAGGAACAAAGACACATATGGTTCTTTGAATAAAGCACAGGAGGCTCTAATCACTCATCCACAGTCCCCGCACCGCTGTCAAAAGGAGTCGAGATTCCTTGGCTCCTTACACCCTAAACCATCAATGACTACATAACTCCAAAAAAGCACCTGCAGCATAATGTGTTCTGGTTCGGCACATAGGTGCTTAAATTCCTAAACCTTAAACCACTTCTAAGTGCTTGGAGACTGAAAAGGACATGTGGCAGCCTCCGAAACCAACAAAAGAACGACCTCAGCCGCTAGTATGCAGAAGCAGCCACCAGTTCTGCAATGCTTCGGATCTGATGAATACCATGAACAATGAAGGGCCTAAATCCTAAGACACAAGTGCTCACCTGTCCACATTAGATCATCAACTGAAGAGGAGGAGTGTGTCAAAATTGAAGCTTACTTGGGATAGCTGTAGATAGTGAGTTGCGTGTTCAATGTACAGCTTTGGCGCAATCCACTTCCTGACAATGTCCTTGCGATTAGGAGAAACTGTCGTCTCCTCTTCCTAGAACTTGGTGACCATTTTCTTTACTTCATCTGTGATTGCACCAGAGCGGTTTCTTTTCTGATCTCTAAGCCAGAAAGCATCTTCAGTACTATCTAGAAGCACTCTCCTCGCGAGTGCCTTTTTGATGTTGAGCCGATCCACTCCGAGTAAGCCTGCCACCCCCCTCTGACTCCCAATTCCTGGTACAACAGCTAACGTAGTGACAATGTTTTTCGCAAGAAGCGATTTAGCTTTCCGCAGTCCTACTAAGTGTGCTTGCATACCGTCTTTGAAACTACCGAGGACCTCATGTCCCAACTTCACCGCTCTTTGATCACTCAAAAAAGGTGGTACCATTCCTTTCAGCACTGCTTGCCCTAAAAACTTCGTGATGCTCAGGTGCTGAACCTCAGTATCGTGATTTTTTAACTTTTGAGCTGCATACAAGCTAATCTCTCGAGCAAGACGGGCACTAGTCCTGTGTTCTTTTTTCTGATCGGAACTTAGGCACCTGGGGTCTCCATTTTCGCTTTGAACTACAATCGATTCTACTACATTTTCGCTTCTTCCTACATTCGCTTCTACAACATTTCGCAATTCAAATTTCTTCGCACGACATCTGCGAGTCCTCTCTCGATTATCAACTTTGCGTTTCTCTGCGTACCAAACCCGGTAATTGGGGCCTGTTATGGAGAAAGATGCACATTCGGTAGCGAATTTAGAGCTAGCGGTTTGTTCAAACTCGACGGAATTAGCACTAGACCCTTCCATTTGGACAACTGGAACTCAATTCTTCTACAGAGTAACGCTCAATCAAAGAAGCCAAAACCAATTTAAGAGACTTCAAAGACACCCTTGCACACGTCCCTCACGCCGTAGACACTACAACATCAAACCTTTACCCTAAACTCTCAATCAAAGGTGTTGCACCCGTAATGGTAAATCCGAAAAACACAAGTTCAAGGCTTTGTTGCAATGGGAGAAGAATACCTTCTTGAGTCACGTCTTCGACCGGGAGGGAAGCACACAGTGGTCTGCCGCCAACGACATTTGCGCACAACAGCCTCCGATGCACACGGTTGAATAGTCGGTTCCCAGAGAACTTGGTCGATAATCCTATCGTGCATATGAAGAAGACGGGCTGCTTTCCTTGTTGAAATTGAGTGGGAATCCAAATTATTCTCTAAAGCCTGAGGACGGAACTCTTGTGGGCTCTGAGGCGGCATCCAAAAAAATTCCTCCTTCGTGGATTCAACCTCATCATCGCAAATACGCTTCAAAAATTCCCAAACTGCTGTACTCACTCGTTGCCATGCTGCACCTGGACGGCGTGAATTGGGGCCACCATATACAACGGAGGCGACATTCTTCATATTTTCCCCGGGGAGGACACTCCCTATGTTTTAGCAAACTACGTGCGGCGGAAAAAGTAAAACAAGTAATACACCTTAAAATTTAATTTCTTTTTCAAAAAAAAATTATGGATAGATTTTACTACTTTATAAGTTTATGTTATGAATTATTGGTATTTTTTTGTGCTAATAGTAATTAGTTATAAATTTTTGAAGAAAAAAGATACACTGTAAAGCTGAAAATAACTTTCACACCTCTATATTATATAAGAAAAAAAATTTGAAAAATGAAAAATTTTTTATATAGAATAGCTTTCTATTGAAAGTTTATTTTGGTTGAATATTGATGCAATAGTCATCTTCATGTGAGCTCTATAAATATTTTAGTTGGAGAACATGCCATTTTAGTTCATTTTTCAACCCTTTCTAGACAATATATCTTATGTTATTTGGAATTGAATTTTTTGTCAATAGAAACCTTTAGTCATTGTTAAACAAAGCTCAAAATTTTAGAATGAAATTATAGTTTATTCAAGGTGAATTACATGAATTACTTTTTCCACCGCCGCACGTAGGTACCCCAAATGTAGTGAGAGTGTCCTCCCCTAGATATTTTCTAAACCCTAGACTGCCAACTTTGAAGAAAGACAAGTGTAAATTACACTGAACCTTACGCGCTTCAACGTTGTGTGCACAACGTAAACCCTAAACCCTAAAGTTGCAACGTTCAACTTCTTAGAATCAATGAAGGAAGATCACAACTGCCGGTTGCAACGTTCAAAAAGTTGCACGCCTCAATGCAAACCAGAGAACTCTAGACTCCCAATGAGCGGCAACTTTGAAAAAAAAGGATTCTCAGCTTCCCACCAAGAATTTCAACATGGCAACAGCCATCGGTAGCAAACAGAGCGTCTGCTATAATGGGCAGTTATGAGCGGATCTTCATGTTCATCGGAAACTGCAATTAGAGATCCAAAGTTCTCCTCCACGGATGTTCAATTGCTGCTTTCATTCACTCCTAGTACCAACCTTTCATCCATCTTCAATCTTTTTTTCAAGGAACTAAGGACCAAAAGGGCTGGTTACATGCAATTTTTTGTCCTTAATCCATTCTTTCACTTTGTCAAATACCACCATTTCTTGGGACAAGGCACATGTATAATGTTTGCATATGGTAGGAAAAAAAAATTAAGAGAATCTAAGATTGTGCCTCTTCAAATTTGAAATTTAACTCCCCAAAAGGAATGGTTACGGCCCGAGTGGCTCCTATTAGCTTGCTTTCACCCCTTCATGCAAATTGCCTACCTGGAGCTGAAAATCGACAAAGCGTGTCTTCAACAACACAATCAGACTTCAACAACAAAATCGTGTTTGTGTCACACCCTGGAGACAAGCAAGCATAGGAATTTGATGTCAAGATTCAGATGAAAACAGCAGATGACTCTAATTTTGTCTCTAAAACCCGATTCACATGTCATAGAACTTGGTGTCCAAAATGAAGCTCTCGACCAACAAAAAAGAGAAAAAACCTAAGCAAATTAGGAAGGCTTACATACAAGTGCAGTGCGTTGTGCAGGTTCGACTTCTCCGTAGTCCAGCACTTGCCGAGATCCTAGAACTGCTGAGGCCCGTAGCTCAACGTGGTGAGCGCCAGATGCAGCGCCAGATGTTAACTTCCAAGCCTAAGATGTAAAACACGTTTGAAAAGAACGTCTTACAAAATGCACTTACTTATGCAAGAGACTAGTTTCTTTTTGTAAGGGGAGAGACAGCTCAAAAACACTCAAAAATCCTCGAATCCCACATCCTAGATGAAGAAAACCTACCTCGTCGGGAAAGCAACTTCATAGCTCCGCAGCAGCAGCTCCGCAACAACTTCGACTTCCATTGCGCAGCTCCGCAGCAACAAGCTCCGTTGTAGAGTCCCCCCCGACTTCGAACGCGCAGTGGTGGAGAACCCTAAAATCCCCGATCAGCAGCAAGCAATTTCAACTACGGACCCACGCGCAACTCCGCAGCAACAGGCAACTTCACTTCCAACGCGCAGCGGCTTCGAACCCTGAAATCCCCAATCAAAATCCCAGAACCCTCAGATCCCTCCCAACCCGTCCGAGCGGCGGGGAACCCTAAAATCCCTAATCAAAATCGGAATTTCCTCAAAGAAGTCTTCAATTCCCTAAACTCTCAACTCCCCTCAGAAGCCACCGAAACAAAGAAACACCGCAAAATCGTCAACAGTAAAATTTTACTAGAAAGACACAAATATCTTGTAAATTCTTACTAAAAATCTCCTAAAAAGGTCATTACTTAAAATGTTATCTCTAGGACTATACTTAAAACACCCCTTTCTCTTGTAGTGTATAATTTTTTTTTAATTCCCAATTTATAGTTCATAATTTTTTAATTGAGAGGATTCAAGGTCCTATAATCTAGTTAGGCTAAGAGCAAAAAAAGGTTTTCTTTACTTTAAAAGCTTATATCTTGTAATCAATATGGTCAAAACATCTAAAATTTCTTCTAGACATTTTTAGACTAGTATAATATAAGATCCTACAATTGAATATGCAAAAGAAACAAATGTATAAAGTTCTTGTTGTTTGTAATGAAAATGGAAATTTTGAGTGGTATTTGACGGAAAAAAAGTCTTGGGACTTTTAGGGGACAATTAATTATGTTAAATTGGTGCCATTAACCCTTTACTTCCCAAGAAGCCCATTTTGGGCCTCACATTTTTTTGGCAATTTTGAAGAGTTTATATGGAGATTTTTATTTATTTTAATAATTATTTATTTTAAACCAATGCATGCAATATTCTTCACTCAAGCTAATGATATAATAAAATTTTCCATTTAGATTATACTTTCCATGATATGATCAATCAAAGTATGCAACTTAAAATCATGAATTCTTAGGAAGTAAAGGGTTAAATTAAAATGGCATCCTAAAAAAACAAGGAAGGAAGAAAATTAATGATTTACATGGATTTAAGATGGAGAATGAGGGTAGAAATCTTAGGTTAGCAATGCACAATATTGTAGATGAAACAAAATCTACATTAATCTATCAGCACATTAAGCTAATGTAAATGCCAAAAGAGGCCTGGAATTGACATTCCAAATTTGTTTTTTTAATGTATGATGTCATTTTACCCTTGAAGAATTAATCTGACCTTGTTACCAAAGTAGTTCATAAATTTTTTATTAAATTCAAAGATGAACGTGAGCATGAATCTTCATTTTTATACTTCTTTCCTTGAAAATCATTGATTAGAGACTTTTAGTCCTCTACATTTTCTTTGAGTTAATTTAGAGTTAATTATGAGTATCTCTTATATTAAATACAAACTATTTCATAATTTCATCTGGCATGTTTTCATTCGTTTTCATCTTAACCGTTTTTTATTAATGTGTTCTTGCTAAATCCTAATGACATCCATCTTCTCAATGGAAACATTGCAACTAGAGGAAACTTTTTTGGTGTTGCTAGATTGTAGTGTCAAACTTTGTTTTAGTATTAACAACTAGCCCTAGCAACTAGCTACACCTTAATTAGCTACATCCCTCTAATATTTGCATACTTTTAGAGTAAGGTATAGGAAGGTCTTTCTACTACAATGGCAAAAAAAACACCTCAAATTGGGCCAATAGAAAGTATGAGTGACACACATTTCTAAGCAATGGACTCCTACCACAATTATAGTCAAATTTGACCCAAACAACTCCAAGTCAAACTAAGGCAGCATCCTAAAAACGCCCAAATAGATGTTTTACAACCTACAATCATCTAATACATCTCCAAGGAGGCTAAGACAACATGCATCTTATGCCCCAAATGTCCCTAAAATCACAATTTGAACTCCCAAATGGGCCAAATTGAGTCCTTACACTACCCCTCACACAAACACCATCCAAATTGATTCTAGATTCTATACTCAAATATTCTTGGACACCACAATTTGCAATCCCACATGGATTTGTAAGTTATCTACAAGCAAGTGATCAAGTACTTTCATGCCAATTTACTTTGGACCACAATCCACATATATTTATGTACATGCATCTCATATGTTCAACCATTACTCCTACACATTAAGCCACATTCAATGCTCACAATTTCTAGTTCATGCATTGGATTCCTAAGTAATTTGGAGGAGTGCGAGCCCCAAATTCGTCACTTGAGACTCATAGTTTGTTTGTTTTAGATTGTTGCGGTTTAAGGCATAAAATTATACAAAAGCCCAAAAGAGTGTAGAACCAAATTAGGTATGTCACGTACCAATATAGCCTTTGGTCATAAATAGCCTTTTATCCTTAGAACCCCCCCAAAACCCACTTGTATATAGGTTAGAACCATATTGTAGTGGGAACCAACAGACTTGTAGGAAATTTACCCGAAATAGCCTAACTTCCAGTGCATGTGACTAGACTTGGCTAAATTGGTCCCAGGAGAGCCCGGGGAGGACACTCCCTATGTTTTAGCAACCTACGTGCGGCGGAAAAAGTAAAACAAGTAATACACCTTAAAATTTAATTTCTTTTTCAAAAAAAAATTATGGATAGATTTTACTACTTTATAAGTTTATGTTTTGAATTATTGGTATTTTTTTGTGCTAATAGTAATTAGTTATAAATTTTTGAAGAAAAAAGATACACTGTAAAGCTGAAAATAACTTTCACACCTCTATATTATATAAGAAAAAAATTTTGAAAAATGAAAAAAAAATTATATAGAATAGCTTTCTATTGAAAGTTTATTTTGGTTGAATATTGATGCAATAGTCATCTTCATGTGAGCTCTATAAATATTTTAGTTGGAGAACATGCCATTTTAGTTCATTTTTCAACCCTTTCTAGACAATATATCTTATGTTATTTGGAATTGAATTTTTTGTCAATAGAAACCTTTAGTCATTGTTAAACAAAGCTCAAAATTTTAGAATGAAATTATAGTTTATTCAAGGTGAATTACATGAATTACTTTTTCCACCGCCGCACGTAGGTACCCCAAATGTAGTGAGAGTGTCCTCCCCTAGCAGGAGAGATAGGGAGGTTCCTATGTAAATTTCCAAAGATAGATTCTAGTTTCCTCGTTCCATCGACAAAATATTAAGAACCCCAATTGTTAGTATGTAGGTGTCACTTTCTCAAGACACACCATACGGAAGAATCCACAGCCGCCGGATAGTTCTCTCGGATCAAAAACATATCAGGGAGTCCACAGCGAAATCAATTCGCCAAGATTCCCTCACGTGTAAAAGGTTCCCTGATTGTCGGTAATTAAGGAGAAGTTGTTTTTTACCTCTCTATTGACCGTGCCCAAGACTAACTCAAGACTTGGCATGTGGTTTGGAGAATTCCATGAGAGGTTCCCCCAAAAGTCTCGGTTTTTTCTGATCTTCAAAGGATCTTTTTCCGAGCGGTCAATCGCTAGAAGTTACAAAGGGAAATTCATGTAAATTACCCAAGCTGCGATAAAATCTCACTAAAAATTAGATTATCTTTTTTATGTTAATAACCCGCCCTAACAAGTTTCACAGTGTTCCAATAGTGGGAGGTGGCCGAATCACCAACAGTCCCCCAAATATTAATTACAACAAGATTTTTGTAGAGTTGACCGGCATTCCGGGAGCACACGAAGTCGGAGTGAAGTCATCAAAGGGTCTTTTCTTACTCCCTAGGACCCTCCCGACAACCCTAGCTAGTTGCCCAAGTCAGAAAAGGTAACCTCCAAAAGTTAGATTTTAACCCTTTTACTGGTTTTAGTTGGCGCTAGTTGTCGATGGGTTTTTCACAATGGTAACAGGGAGTAGGGAGTCTTTTAGACCAAAAATGGCCTTCTGAAGCCATTGGCACAATCCATTTGCGATTTGGAGTTAAACTCCAAAAGTTAGACTTTAGGACCAGCGTAGAAACCTAAATGCGGTGAAAATCTTAAAAGATAAGGATGAAAATCTCGCATGATAAGGTTACTTAGTTTAGAAAGGGAGGAGAAGGGCGCCCCGGGAGAGTATAAAAGGAGACCCTTCTCCCTCCCAAAACACCCCCAATACTTGTTTTAGGTCCGTGGGTCCAAACTATTTTGGATGTTTTGGCATTTTGGCAAAAACTCCCTACGGTGTTTTCAGAGCACTTTTGGCTCCTCTTGTTGCTACATTCTTAGTTTTGAAGGTTCGTGGAGGTCCTTCCTTTAGTCCTCGTAATCCTTGTGTATGTCCTCGTGTCCTTGTCTATTAGTTGAGTGTCCTTGATAGTCCTTTCTTTTGGTGTCTTGTACTAACCTTAGAGCAACCCTCCATTGTACCTTGGCGATGCCGCTTTGGAGAGCCTCTAGCTCCATGTTTTCTTTGTTGTACTAACTCCCCTTCTACTAACCACGTGTCCTCTCCATCTTTGTTACTAACTCAAGTCTTTCTTGTTGCATTAAATCTAGTCCTTTTGTCTTTGTTAAAAAAAGAGTAGGATGGTTCCTTTTGGGGTAACAAAACTCTACCTTTCATTGTCAATTCAGTCCTAAATTGCTTGTTAAAAGTCCACCAAACGGCGGAGCTTTGAACCCTTAGGGGCAGGCAGTTCTAATTTTGTTATTAAAACCAAATCAACAGCGAAGTCTTGCACTTCCTCCTCAGTTAACTCCAAAGTTTAGTTTCCAAAATGTGTTGGAAACTAACCAAAGTTTAGTATCTAAAATAGGGTCACTCAAGTTCATTAAGAATCAATGTTTTGTTCACTTTCCAAATTATCACGATTGAGAGGTTGAGAGTTATCTTCTTCTTGCTAGTCCAAGACAAGCCAGCTTAGCCTCAAAGTCAGCCAGCCCGCCACAGAGGCCGATTCAATTCGGTCCGAGACAACAATCAGGTCTAGGATTCAGCAGTTGGGTCTAGGATTCAACAGTCGGGTCTGGGGTTCAGCAATCTAGGCTGAGATTCAGTTTGAGGGTTCAGTAGTCTGGGATGGGGTTTAGTTCGGGGGGCCAGCAATCAGAGGTTCAACAATCGAGATTGTGGTTCAGTTTGGGGGTTCAATAGCCGGGGATTGGGTCAGCTGTGTCGGGTGAGCGAGGGGTTGGGTCAGCCAGGTCGGGTGAGCTAGGGGTTGGGTCAGTTCAGGGTTCAGCAACCGGGGGTTGGTACGGTGTACCAAAAGAGCCATACGGTGTAATCTTGGAATAAGCCCGGGGTACCCGCGCTCAAGCGTGGGGTACCTGCGCTCAACTGCGGGTCACCCGCGCTCAAGCCCGGGGCACCTGCGCTAGAGAATTTTTGTCAAAATTTTCACTGCCCACTCCAATTTCTCATCCGTTCACATGTCATCCAAATAATAGTGCTGGAAATTGCTGCTGCGGCACCGAAGCTGAGGAGTGGAAGAATTGTGGGCTTACACAGCGTGCCTCGATTTAGAAACAGTTGTCTCATTCTTCTCGGGCTTCAGTTTCGTCCCCTCGCACAGACGATCGCACATACGTGTTCTAGAGATGGTTAAGGAATGTTATGTGTGAAAGGTGATGGTTGGGTTGATTGTGATAGATTACCTCAGCTTTGAGCTTGCATTTGTCGCGGCTTGCTAGAAATTTCAGAAGTGCACATCAAAAGTGAATTATTTCATGTTTTTGGGGCTTGTATATCTGAGATAGGATTACCCACATGTTCATGATTTTCCAACGTAAGAATTACTTTGATCTCGATAACACTATGGAATGATTGTTCGTGAACATGAATTTTTGCCGTTGGAATCGTGCCAATTCAACGAAATTGACCATTCAGCCATTCAAGTTCAACAGTCTCCTTCATCATTCTATCCTCCACTTGACTTCAGTATGCATTTCTTGATTGAATCCCTCTTACCGACTGCAAGCAAGTTACTGTTGAAAAAGGTACCGAAATTCGACACCAAAGCCAGCTGACCTGAATCCTCACCAGATGTTCGAACACGAACTAGAAGTATCACAGATATTTGGAGAATTTTATAAAGTGATTGATCGTTTCTTTCTTGTTCTTGGAGTTGTGTCGTATCTAGAAATTATCAGTGAAGGACATGCAGGCTGTATTATGCAGGCTGGACATGCACGATGCATTATCAGTGACGTACGCGTCGTTGGTGACGGACGCACACAAGTTTGGTCCGTTCACGGCGCAGGCGGAGCGATGGAATGGGCGCGTCGCCATGATCGGGTTCCCGGGACTCGTAGTGACGGAGCTCTTCACGCACTCGGCCGCCTTCGACATGTAAATGTGCCGAATGGAGGCGGTGAAGACCTTGCTTCAGTTTTGGAGTGTATTGTACAGTTTGAGTAATTAGTTTATGGGAGTCGTTTCCAATTAATTTTGAGAATGTAGTCACCATGTTGATCGAGAAAGCAGTAGTTGTATATTGAGAAATGGCTGGCACCGATTCGTGCTGAGTTTGTATGATCCTGTTTCATGGCATTGGATGTCTGGTTAACTTGAGATTATTTTATTGAACTTGTGAATCATATATACCACGCTGGTTTGAATGGGATTTTGAAATCACACCTTTGCATCGGATGTTTGGATTGTATGCTCTTGATTTAGTGCAGCTCTTAGCTTGATGGGAGTTTTTATGCTGCATGAGTGAGTAGCCTGACACTGTTATTACCAACTCAAAACTGACCCTCTCATTTTTAATGCTGGACATCTTCAGCATGTAATTGAGCAGAGTTGAAGCAGTGAGTTCTGCGCAGGCAGAATTGGCCCCCTCATTGCCCCGGTCAACTTTGGTTTGAGAAAAAATCCCCCGAGTAATTTTTTGGTAATTCTTGCACCTCCCTCGAGTAGTTTTGGGGCTCTAATTGCAAATATGAATTCAGAATTTAAAAAAAAAATTAAGCCTTGCAAATAAAAAATTCCAGGGTTTGCCCTGGAGGGGCAATGAGGGGGGGCAATTCACCCTGGCCATGAGTTCTTGGGTTCGAGTTTAAATTCTGTCAGTTTGGAAGTGAATTGTTTAGTTGCAGTAATTAGTTTGTAACCGCCGCTCATCTATTGAGCTTGGAATTTACTTTGAGAACGTTGATGGAGAGTTGTAGTTGTGTAAAGTGACATGTTTCGATCTGGCACTAATATGTGCAGAGGGCGTAGAAGAGGACGCCGAGGATTAGAGAGGGAAAAGTCTCCATCCTGTGAAACACACCAGTCTGACGAAGAGGAGCGTGTTGAGCTTGATAGAAAAGGATCGAAAGGGGTTACGAAATCTAGACAATTGGTGATGAACCTGTGGGAGCTGCGAAGAAACCAGTACTCAGAAGAGACTAAGCGGAGTCGAAAAAAAGATGATCTTCTGACAATGATGATTATGTACCAAAACGGCGATTAGTACTTGATGAAGGTGAGGTATTTGCACACCAGGATTCAGACAGAGCACATTCAGCGGTGGTATATTAATTTTTTATTTATGACGACAACCACGTAAACTCCATAGAAACCATACCTCTGCTGAACTGTCCCCTTCCGAGCTAATCTTGTAGATCTTCCAAGCTAATCTTGTAGACATCATTTTAATTCCAACAATATCAACAACAAAGTTGCTCATCACGCATGCATACCCAAGAAGAAATGAAGAAATGGTCCCAGAGCGAAGCGCCATCCGAAACATGTGAAATCGAGGCACGCTGCGTAAGCCCACAATTCTTCCACTCCTCAACTTCGGTGCCGCAGCAGCAATTTCCAGCACTGTTATTTGGATGACATGTGAACAGATGAGAAATTGGAGCAGGCAGTGAAAATTTTGACAAAAATTCTCTAGCGCAGGTGCCCCGGGCTTGAGCGCAGGTACCCCACGCTTGTTCCAAGATTACACCGTATGGCTCTTTTGGTACACCATAGGTTGGGTCAATCGGGTCAGGGTTCAGTCGGGATGGGGTTCAATTCGGGGGTGGTCAGTAGCCGAGAGTTGGGTCAGTTCGGTTGAAACAACAATTGGGCTGAGGTGCAGTTTGGGCTTAGGCCAATTCGGAGGTTGGGTTCAGTAGCTCACGACAAGTCCAGCAACTCGGGGGTGCTTGGGGGAACTAGGGAATAGAAAAAAACTAGAAAAATAGAAAAGAACTAGGGAAATAGAAGAGAACTAGGGGAGTAGAAAAGAAACTAGGGAAAGAAGAAAGAAGCTGAGGGAGGTAGTATAAAAACTGGAAAAAGTGGTATAGAAACTCGAGGAGGCTTAGTTGAAATCGGGAAACCAAGAGCAAGCAAGGGACGTCGCTACTCAACATTACTACTCTCTACATCATCATCACAAGCAACCATCTCCGAATGCAAGAGTGAAGAGGTGGAGAGAAGCTTAGATAGAAGAAGGATGCCATAGTAAAGGATAGGGAGGAAATTCTTTCCACCATTAGGGTAAGCTGACGCGTAAGGTAGTTAGGTCGGGTGTAAGTGGTAGTTAGCTGGTATTTTGACTTTCTAAAAAAGTAGATGACAACCCAACTACTCCCAATCAATGGGGCACGAAGGTTGAGGTAAAAGAAAAGGAAGAAGAAAAAAAACTTCGAGAAAGAGTACTAATCTTTCAGTCTATAAAAATAAAGAATACTTTGGCCAACAAGTGGGCTCATCTTTACAACTCACAATGGTAGAAGGAGGAGACTTGACAAACTTGATCATGGATCTTCATGCCAGGGTAAGATTCTAACTTCTCCTCGTTAAAACTAACCCACTAGGGGTCAAAATCTTAGGTAGACCGAGAGCTAGGTACTATTAAGACGGAAGTCAGTTCGGATTTGAGTAGATAGACTTAAAGTAGACCCCGAGAGGTTTCCGAAAACGTAAGACACGTAGGAATCAAAGTTAGGATGCCCAAGATATCGAGGGATGAAGTTTAAAGCCCAAAACGGATGAAACTTGGGAGTATCCATCCACCTAAGTTGAAACTTAGGACTTAGCTAGAACATAAGGATTTAAATTTGTAGGTCAAATTTTGCCCTTAATTGGAATTAGGAGCCCATAGAAAACTATGGATGAAGTTGGATAGCTAAGCAACCGAAACTTCATCCGCTCATAGCAGTTCACTAGAGAGTCCAAATTAAACGAGTCTTAGGTTTTTAGAAATGGTATGAGATAAGCTTCTACCTTAGGATGATAGAGTAGACTTTAGAAGTAGGAAACACATAACCATAACATAGCATGATTAGAAGTCATCCAGAACCACAATTAGAGAGATCCATTTAGGAAATTAGCAAAAGATCCATTGCTTGGAAGGCACAATGAATTGACGCTTAGACACCCATTAGAATAGAAACCTACCATAGGACTAGAACCTGGTTGTGTTCGCCGATTTACCAAGGGTGGATAAATAAGCACCCACAAGGAGCTACTCTTTTCCTTGGGAAAAATTGCAGTGAAGAATTCACTTGTTGAAATTGCTTCCTTCTTGATCAAGTTTTCAATTTCTAGATGTGGGACTAACTTCTTTTTGTGGTCTTCCAGCTTTGGAATTGATGGCCGTTGCATCCTCCCCTATGATTTGGTTGGCAATTACAACCTTCATTGTGATGCTCTTTCCTCGAGCAGTAGCTTTGGATTCTATATGTAGCTATAATTTGATTAGTGTTTTTTGTCGTCTTTTTCTAGATTACTTATTACTCCTCGTGATTAGATTTGGAATCCTTGATCTTTGCCCCTTGTGTTCAAATTGGCAGTGTATTGATGACCTCATGATCCTCTCACCACATCCAATCAAATTTGAACCACAAGCTCCTCCATGTGGTCCAAATTACTCTTGAATGTCCTCTTTGTGGCCTCTTGTTGCTAGTTGTTTTGTTTGTTAAACTATAACTAAAACAATGAGGCAAGGAAGATAAGAGTCAAATCATTTTTGAATAACTTTTTAATTATAATGCTCAACATTTGAGCCTTTAAATAGAACATGAAAGGTTTCTAATCTATATCTAAAGACACATCCTTTGAGAAGGGTTATGTTTCTATGAAAGGTAACACCTTTTTCAGACTAATTATATTTAGTTTGATGTTACTACATCCATCAACCCCCCTTAACAAAAACTTAATAACTTTTTCAGTTACAATACTACCAACAATTCCTAATCCAATAGATTGAACACATTTTTCATGTTTTATTTTACTTAATCCTTTTGTAAGGAAGTTTGCTAACATATTCTTAGTCAAACAATATTTTAGCTCCATTGTGCCATCCTTTACTTGTTCTCATATATAGTAATGTTGTATATCAATATGTTTTGTATGAGAATGGGATTTGGGATTATGACTTAGAGCACACTACAAGAGAAAGGGGTGTTTTAAGTGTTTTAAGTATACTCCTAGAGATAAGATATTTATGTAATGACCTTTATGTTGACCTTTATGTAGATTTTTAGTAAAAATTTACTAAAAGTACACGTATTTTCAGTACATTTTTACTAAAAATCTACATAAAGGTCAACATAAAGGTCATTACTTAATATCTTATCTCTAGGACTATACTTAAAACACCATTTTCTCTTATAGTGGCAATAGCTCTTTGATTACCACAATGTATAATTGTGGATTGATGTTGTGTTTCTCCAAAGCCTTGAAACAAATTACAAAGCTATAGGACTTCTTTGATGGATTGTGAAGCAAAAACATATTCGGCTTTTGTTGAGGACAAAGCAATAATACTTTGTTGTTTGCTTTTCCAACTCACCGCTCCTCCTCCTAAAATAAATATGTAACTAGAAGTGAATTTGTAAGAGGCATGATCCCCTGCCCAATCAACATCAGTAAAACCAATTAACTCAAATATGTCACACATCTTAGAGAAACAATTATAGGAGAGACCATAATTAGAACACTACAAGAGAAAGGGGTGTTTTAAATATAATCCTAGAGATAACATTTTAAGTAATGACCTTTTTAGAAGATTTTCAGTAAGAATTTACAAGATATTTGTGTCTTTCTAGTAAAATTTTACTAGAAAGACACAAATATCTTGTAGATTCTTACTAAAAATCTCCTAAAAAGGTCATTACTTAAAATGTTATCTCTAGGATTATATTTAAAACACCCCTTTCTCTTGTAGTGGAAGTACCTTGTAATTATATTAAAAAAAATCCGTTTAACATGATCTGTCCAATCTTGAGGTTGGAGATTAGATAAGTGTTGGGAGACTTGTCCAACCGCAAAACTAATATCGGGTCAAGTACAAACACTTGCATGGTTCAAACAACCAACAACTTCACAGTATGGAATTTCATTTATCTCTAATTGTTCTTCATGAGAAAGTTCTAATCATTCTATAGAATATGTTTAGATGAAGCTTCAACTAGAATAGAAATACATTTACAATTGGGCAATTGGCTATATTAAATCATTTTAATACGTCTTCAATATATTGGTTTTGAGTAGGATACACCTTTTTAGAGGTGTGATCAACTATTCGTTGAATCCCAAGAATGTATTCTAATGAACCAAGGTCTGTCATACTATATTCTTTTTTCAATTGGATTTTAGTAGCTAAAAATAAACCTAAAGGATCATTAGTAATGAGAATTGTATCATCTACATAAAGAACTATGACTACAAAGACATTAGAATCAATAGTGCTACTAATAAAACCTATAAACCCTAAAAATGTATGGATTTTGTGGTACCATGCCCTTGAGCTTTGTTTAAGTCTATATAGGGATTTATATAGGAGACAAACCTTTTGAGGAAATGTGTTAATGCAGTAAACTGCATCTTTTGAGGCTTTGAGCTCATTGTCATTGTGACAAAGTCACAATGAGCTCATTAATTAATTTCATTCCTTAATTAATTACCAACCACCCCCAACCACCCCCAAATTCAGAAATATTTATAATTAAATTTTTACAGAACCTCCCCCCTCCCCCTTCCCCTCCCCCCCTCTTTTGTAATTTTGAGAAACAAATGATCTTACAATCAATATGGAATAAGTCAATCTTTCCCAAGTACATATGTGTATGCATATTAGTATGTATCTGTATTTGTATCTATATGTACGTATCTATATCCATATTTGTATCAACGTATTGTATTCATATCAGCGTAATGTATCCGTATCAGTGTATCCGTATCAGCTATTGCATATGCATATCAGAGTTTTTTTGAAATCAACGGTTGTAGTAGTGATTTGTAATTTTTTTTTGTAAAAATCAACAGTTGTCATTTTTTAGGAGGGGAGGGGGGGGCAACTAATGGCAGTGATTGCATCTTTTGGGCTCATTGTAAATCAATATACCCTTCTAGTTGTTGCATGTAAATCAATTCTTCTAGTAACCCATTTAGAAATGCACTTTTGACATCCATCTAATGTACAATGAGACCCCTAATAGTAGTCCATGCTAAAAGAACACATATTGATGTAATTTTGACAATTGGGGAAAAATTATCATGAAAATCAAGGCCCTAAATTTGTGAATACCCCTTTGCAACAAGACATGCTTTGACCCTATCAATAGTACTGTTTGATTTTAATTGATTTTATAAAACCATATATAATTAATAAGCTAACAACCTTTGGGCAATTCTACAAGTGTCTATGATTTATTATCTATCAAAGATTTATATTCATCATCCATTGCCACTTTCCACTAAGCAAAATCTGCACTTGTCATAGCCTCTTGATATGAATTAGGTTTGGCATTGGATTTGAAAGTTTCAATTGTAAAAGTTAAGGCTTCAAGGAATTTTTGTGAAAGAACCATTTCATGTGTAGATTATTGACAGAGGTACACTTGACAATGCAGTATTAATGTCTTTACGAGAGGTAGGTAAGTCTTTCTTTGGTTCATTTTGTCCTTCAAATTCAGTGCCTAAATCATAAAATTTGGAATCAAAGTTAGAGTTTGAATGATGGTTTGGAATTTCTAGTGGTGGATTTTGCGAATTTTCTTCTACATCCTGTAGAAGAGGATATTTGACTAATTAAGAAAAGCACCCAATAGTAAAATAAATTCGTTCCTAGGGAGAATATTAAATAGGACAATGATTAGGCAATTTCATTCCTAATAAGTTGCACAATATAAACGTTTTGAATTACATATCCTTACACTAAGCTTAATTGCTTTCTACACTCCACTCTTAAAGGCCACAAGGGTAAGAATTGCTTCCATTATTATATTCTTAATCTTTAAATTAATCTTCCTTTAGCTTTTCCATATTCAATTCTTTATTCCCTTTCATTAGCTAAGCTTTCTCCAATTTGGCTTCACAGCATCCAAACGCAGTTCCAATTGGGCTTAATAGCCTATACAGCTTGCCATCCAAATCGGCTATCCGCAACAGAGCACCAAATCGGACTTTTCCTTCATGCACAGTGAGAATTGCCCAAATTGACTTTCTTCTGAGAACTAATTATGGCCCAAATCTATTACATCCACTGCTATTCTTTTATTATTGACATCTTCCTTCCTGATTCCTCAGCAGTCTTTACTTTTAACTTTACAAGACAACATTCAAACTTTATCTAATTCAATTGATTCCATTACATCATTGAGTTCTATACCAAATAGCTCTCAAATCAAACACACAAGGTAGTGTCCTTACGTCTTCCACTCTTCCACTTCCCAATTGATAAACACTCACGTGCAGACTCAAACCAAACTATTAAGACAGCCTAAGCACAAATGACCAATTAGTTCATACACATAAATTTGCAACATTTTCAAACCCCATTTGGACTCATTCAATTGAAAGCATCAAATCTCAAATAAGAATAAATCATGATTGTATTCCAACTTGAATCCACATATACAAAGTTCCATACACAGCAAATAATGCAATCGCAGACCAATTAGGAACAATTACACACACAACAAAAGATCCTTCACTATAACACATTAATTCCCATTTGACAAATCAATCAAAATCAATTGACAAAATTCCAATTAGACTCACATCATCACACGTACATAAGCACACAGCAAACACTAAACATAACCAATTTATCAACAAAATATTCCATTACACAACTAATTGGGTACAAACCACATTTAAGTACAATTTGAATTAACTCCAAATATTCTAGATTTAAACTTCCAAATTGTTTCAATACAAATCACCTTCACTCCTATCCATTGAATTTCACAGAATCTCATCCTATTAGTACTCAAAATTCAATCACAACTACAACGACACTCACAAACACACATGTAAACGCAGCCAAATTGGACTGGGACTCCACTCGCACTCAGCAGTAATGGGCCTGGCACAAATCAAAATAATCAACCAAGTAGGCAGCCAAAAACAGTGAGCTCCCAATCGGCACACCAATTGATTGCTGAATCAGTTGGTCATTAATTCCAACTGCATTATTCAACTTGGATACCCTTGGTTCACACTAGCCTTCAGCTCAATTACATCCCAATTAATCATTCAACTGATACTTAACCAAAAAGCATCCAAAAACGCATATTTAGCATCCAAATTGGCTAAATACAACACAAAAGGCGAACAATACCTCAAAATTAGCAAAATTAAAACAATTTGGAAATTCATACTATCTACACATCCGTAGGAGATTGAATTGGATTATCATCAAGGAGATCAATAGTAGGAAAGGTGGTACTAGAATTTATTGGAATGTGAGAATTAAGGTTTGTGTCCTTTTTGGTAATAAGACCCTCATCAAAAACCACATCCCTACTAATTATAATAGACTTTTTCTAAAAAACATATAACCTATAGGCTTTAGTAGTGTCACTATATCCTACTAATATGCCTTCCTGACTTTTGCTATCAAATTTCTTATGTTTTTTACTTGGAATTTGATAAAATACTTTACTACCAAAAACACAAAGGTGAGCAACAATGGGTTTAATACCACTCCATAATTCTTCTATTGTGATATCTAGAAATGCATAGGTAGGTGATCTATTGAATATATATGACACAATAGCTATGGCTTCAACCCAAAAAATAATAACAATTCCTTCTTGGAATAACATAAATTTTACACTCTCAACAAAGGTCCAATTCATTCTCTCAGCAACACTGTTCTGTTGAGGGGTATATGTAGCAATAAACTATTTAAGGATTCTATAATCATTACAATACTTGATAAATAAGTCAAAAATATATTTCCCTTCATTATCGCTTCTTATTACCTTCAATTTACCTTCAATTTGGGTTTCAACCATATTTTTGTATTCAACAAATTTGTCAAAATCTTCACTTTTCTTGGCTATAAATTGAACAATTGTTCTTCACGAAAAACCATCAATAAAAGTCACAAAATATCATGCTTCATCATGTGAAAATGTTTGCATTGGTCCTTAAACATCTGAATGAACAAGTTCAAATTTATCAAAGGCCTTATGTGCTTTTTCTATATTGAACCTAGATTGTTGTTGTTTTCCTTTAAGACAACTAGGATACAAACTTAATTTATGGGATGATGTCAAATGTAAACCATGAACTAGGTGTTTGGCATGCATAAGCTATAGTTTATGGAGGCATATGTGACCTAGGCATTGATGCCATAAATCAACATTAGTCATGACTTTCATTGAAGGTATCTTAGTAGTAACGAAGCT
This sequence comes from Rhytidiadelphus loreus, assembly GCA_947034895.1. Lineage (NCBI taxonomy): Eukaryota > Viridiplantae > Streptophyta > Bryopsida > Hypnales > Hylocomiaceae > Rhytidiadelphus > Rhytidiadelphus loreus. The sequence continues at coordinate 22,165,394 of OX344763.1, forward strand.
TGATCATTTTGATCTTTTGGAACAATGTTTCCAAAAATGCCTAAGCTATATAAATTTCCTTGTCTTTGTCCGGAAATAATTACTAGATTATTGGTTATATCTTTTATAAGACATAAATTTGTATTAAACTCAAGTTTATAACCAACATCAGTGATTTTACTAACTGAGATTAGGTTCTTTTTAAAACTGGGAATATGATACACATTCTCTATGTGTCTTTTAGACCCATCTTTTAACTTGGTAGCAACCGCTCCATGTCCTTTAATGACATGATTGGTGTCATCACCTAACAATATCCTTTCGTTTGAGGGAAATATGTGAGAAACCAATCTTGATTGGATTCATGTGTTGCGTGGTTTTTGAATCAAGATACCATTTATCACTTTCTGTGATGTTGGCTGAAAAAGATGTTATAAATAGTAAAAGAGAGTCAATGACATTGTTGACCTGTTTCCTTCCTTCCTTCTTTTGCAATTCTTTACCAACAGTCTTTTATGTGATGACCTAGTTTTTGACAATAAAAACATTTTCCTACTCTCTTAGAAAAATTTTGTGGTTCTTTATTCTCATATTTCTTCTTAGGAAAAATTTTAATTTGCTTTTAATGAGAGAACAATGCTACAAGCTTTCCTAAGTTACTAGCTCTTTCCATTGACTTACTTCTTACTTCTTACTTCTTCACACAAAAGTAGGCACACTACGGTTTACAAAGTGAAAGTAGTTTGTCCACTTAAGGAAACAACAAGTCCTTTACTTGACTCTGGAAGTGTGCTTCATAGAGCTACAACACTACCTTCATTAGATATTGCTACACCAACAGTAGCTAATTGTTCTATAATTGACTAAAAATTGTCAACATGATCTGTTATTGATTCTTCTTCGGACATTTTCATGCTGTATAATTTTTGACTAAAAAAGACTTTGGTTGCAACATGTTTAGTTTCAAACATACCACACAAACCATTCCACATTTCCTTAGATGTTTTTAAGCTATTGACTAACAATAACTATAAGTCTTTCAAATGTAAGAGGATGCAAGCTCTTGCCTTGCCATCCTTTTTGTCCCAATTTGATGGATCATTTGATGGCTTGGTTTCAAAACCATCAAGAAGCTTCCATAGATCTTTATCAATAAAATGCACACTATAAAAAACTCGTGTTTTACATGATGGATTTAGTTGACAACTACTATGACAACCTATGTTTTTATGTCAACTATGACATCCAAGGTAACATCAAGATGTTTTGTTGAACCTTATAGCTCGGGGAGGTCACTTAGAGTGTCCATTTGAAACCACGTGCCAACAAAACTTTGGACCCCCTATATACTTTTTGAATTTTAAATAAAACAAAATAAGAAAAATATGAATAGATTTTTCTACTTTGAAAGTTTATGTTTTGAATTATTGATATTTTTATTTGTTAATAATAATTAGTTACAAATTTTTGAAGTAAAAAGATACACTACAGAACTGAAAAATAACTTTCACACCCCTATATTATATAAGAAAAAATTGTCTAAAAAATGAACAAAAAATTCTTAAAAATAACTCTCTATTGAAAGCTTATTTTGAGTTGAATATTGATTCAATTGTCATCTAAATGTGTTCTCTATAATTATTTGAGTTGAAAAACATGCCATTTTAGTTCATTTTCAACCTCTTCTAGAAATCATTTCATATTTGATTTGAGTTGGAAATTTTGGCAATAGAAATCTATAGTCATAATTAAACAATGGTCAAAATTTTAGATTGAAATTATAGTTTATTAGAAACCACTTGTTCGCACGTGGTTTGTTGTAGTAGAACTAAGTGACCTCCCCGAGCCGTATAGTTGACATAAAAACATGGGTTGTCATTGTAGATGTCATATAAAATCCATCATGTTAGACATGGATTTCTTATAGTGACATCTCCATCCGAACTTTCTATATATGAAAGTTATTTCCATCAAATCTATCGAAAAGACAAGAACTTGATGGATTAGCCATTATGATGGCTTTATTTTTATTTTCACACTAAGATTGCAACGTCATATAATCTCAAACTAGCTATAATACCATGTTAAACTATAACTAAAACAATGAGGCAAAGAAGACAAGAGTCAAATCATTCTTGAATAACTTCTTAATTATAATGCTCAACATTTGAGCCTTTAAATAGTACATGAAAGGTTTTTGTGGTAGCACAAAGAAGCACAAATCTTCCTATTAGATGTTAAAATGGTGTAAAACACCCTAAAGTGACTTGTGTATCATTCCCAAAGGATTTTACTTGTAGTTTCCGGAAGATTACCAAAACAGGATGCGGAAAAACAACCCAAGATAACAGGAACCGGAAACGAAATCCGGAAACTGGCTTTCCACACCAGGATTCCTAAAATCTTCTCTATCTCAATTCATACAATTTTTCACAACTTCACCAAACATATAGGAGTGTCATTATCATGTACCTCTCCCTATCTGATCCAATATCTTAGTATCCACCTGGTCGGATGCGGAACCAGAAAGAGTGTCGCTATCTTGTGCCTCTTCCAAATCCGAATCCGGATCCAGTAACAAAAGTAACTAAATTAGAAGTTTAACCTCTATATCAGAGGGGTCTGCTCTTGGACTTAAGGAAGGGAACATAAACCCTACCTTTTATAATATTTAAAATGAATGAAGGTCCATTCAAAGAAAACAACACAAAGACAAAGAAAATAGGATGCAAGTTCTTCTTCAAAACTAACCTAGATGTTAATCCGCACTAGTAGGTCACTCAAGAAACCCCTACAATCTCCACATTACTACAACGACAGATCTATCCAGACAAAATCCCAAAAGCTGTATATGGTACCCTGGTAACTAAGAGCTCCCACTACCTTCCCATTCCTCTCTTCCGGATACAACAGGACCTCATTAGACGTCAGCTAGCATTTGTCCTCCAACCCGAAGAACTCACCTAACCTAAGAACGGCTATCCCACTCAAAAAACACCCAAGAAACATTAGTAGACGGAATTTCCTCTTAGTACACAAAGTTCCTTTAACCAATCCCAAATACTTCAAGAACTGGATCCAGACAGAATCCAGGGGTTAACTATTCCGATCCCACACCTGCAAACCAACTATCCGCATTAAACAATGGTTCTAGCATTGTTGGCATATCAACACAAAGCCAAGACTTTTCAAACCAACATTTATGAAGTGGAATTCTGTAATTCAATTTGCAAAAGTGAAGAAAACACAAGTAAGAACACCCGAGGCTTCAAACTAACTTCAGCCCCTAAATACAAACCCATGGAATCCTAAAAGGCCCCATGGAACAAAAGCACAGGTCCAGAGAATGATAGGTGTCATTCCCTATCCAAAACCTGTTCATGCGTCAACTTCCTAAAAAAATGGATCTTAAATCCGAAAAATCCGGAACCGGATGACTAGGTGCATTCAAATCAAAAGCAGCTAACTAATAGCTTCCTACATCCCAAAAACTTGAGTTTTGGGCCTTCTGGCCTACTCCTACCCTCTGTACTACCTACTTCTCAGGCCTCTTAGGAGAAGGTTCTTCATGCTTGGTGGATCCCTTCCAAGGTGGTTGTTTTCTAATGGCCAACGGTGTTGCACCAACTGCACTCGTTCTTTTTGATGGCATCAAAGTCTTTTTCTTGAAGCTCGAAGGAGAGATGGGGATTGGATCAAAATCCTCTTCCTCGTCTTCCTTGTGATCAGATTTCGGTTTGGAACCAGATTCTAACTAGCTAGCCTCCAATCCCGAGTTGTTTGGTGGCTCATCCTCCTCTTTGAGGAAGCTCTCAAGCCTCTTCCTGACTCCTCATCTGGTTCTTCTGTCCTATTCTCACTTTCCTGTTCCCGGGGTGGAGAAATGTTGAGTTTCAACATGGTGGAGGCGGCCTTGTATGCTACCCTTTCCACACTCCTCAACGTCCCTAGGTAGTCATAAAGGTAAAAGATAAACCGGCCAATAGAAGTAGCCTTCGTGTTCCTGAGCGACAAGTTGAGCGAAGAAACCATTTTACCTACGAGATTCTTCACAATCTCTCCCCAACACACCTTCCTCTCACCACTCAGCGCTCCAAATATTGTATTGGCCCAAGTCACTGTAATCTGGGTTGGCCTTTCCGGATACATGATAGGGACCACAAATTCTAACATCCTCCTTTCCCCAGCATTCTTACACTCTACTACTGCATAGCCATCCTTAGGGTTGGGAGGATGCAAAAACTTACCCTTTGCAAACTTGTCCACCCGAGATGCAAGCCTTTCCCCCGCACGTGGAAAGTCGTAAGTCTTCTTCCATAAGTCGATAGTCCACTGACTGGGCATTGCTCTCAATGTCTTGTCCCACTCGTTGGACTGTTTCTCCATCAACTCTCATACCATCTCGTCGTCCCTCAGACTCCAAGGTCAACTCAGAAATCCGGTGCATTCGAGTTGTCTCAAATCCTCATCCAGTTACTTGCGCTCTTTCTCCTCCTTTGGGATGACCAGGTTGACCGTCTTAAACTTGAGGTGAACCAACCTACTCCCCTCTACCTTTGTCATGGCTCTCAAATGTAATGCTCAGCTCTCAAATCCACACCTCATAGAGCTAGAAACCTTTTCCTTAAAATTGTCCTCTTCCTCACCATAGGATCCGGAAACTCGAGCTCTTTCTCTTTCTCTTGAACTCTACCAACTATGTATTGAGCTCTCAAATAAATTAGAAGCAAAAAATGAAAGTGAGGGTCCCAACCCTGATTCTTTCCTTCCCACTTCAGTCCTTCCGTAGTTTTTGTTTAGGTTAGCCGTTTGGTTGGTTCCGCCATTAAACCAGAAGATCGGACCGTTGAACAGTCGCCCATTACTTCCGAGAGATCCGTTTGATCTTTGAGCCGTCTAGTTGGATCCCGATGAAATTTGGATACTTTTCGGTAGGCCTCCGGTTCTATCCTCAATACAGTCTAGGATCCTCAAGTGACATCTGGATCCTAATCTAGTTCCAGTTTTAAAAAATAGGAAACTCAAATTTCCCTTTAACCATTTTATCTATTTACCACTACTCTTATCTGGCATAAATCTTAATTTCGGTAAAATCTTTAATTTTCCTTTAGAGAAACAAATTTTTTAATCCAGATCTATCCTTTTGTCTAGATTTCTAAGTAACTAGTCCCAACTTTCATTTCCAGGTTTCCACAGTTTCTAATCTATTTCTAAAGACACATCCTTTGAGAAGAGTTATATTTTCTATGAAAGGTAACACCTTTTTCAGACTAATTATATTAAGTTTGATGTTACTACATCCATCACATCAAGGCCACCTATGACATATATAAATTTCAGACATCTAAAAATGATAAAGATTTAAGAAATTTATGACAATTGTACATTTGAGACCACTTGGTTTGAACTATAAAAACTACCAAAGTTGCAGAATTTTACCATTTTAATGCAATTGCCCATATATCTAAAAAAAAACCATACACACACAAAACACCAAAAAAAACATGAGAGAAAGAAGAGAGAGAGCTCATAATCCTATTTTTTATAAACTAAATTGGATCCAAAGGTTCCTATTGATTCCCTCAACAAAAAATTTAGTGCCTCAATTGAAAAGACATTGCGTTCTCTATGGGTTTAAATTTTAGTCACATAACTTTGAAATTCCATAATTTTTGTTTGCCACTATTTTAATCATGGCTTCATTCCACCATTTTTTTAGTTGTGAATTCAAACAAAACCTATGGTCACAAAATGGACCCTATATTTTGTCAATGACAAAATTCCAAAGGTCACTCTAAAAATTGTCTAAAGTAGTTCCAACTTAATTTTCTTTTATAGCAATTTGAACTTTGGGTCTATAACCATGGAGATCTATTCTTCTAATTTTGAAGTGACAATAAAAAATTTTGCACCATGATGTTGTACACTATAAAATAAACCCAAGGAGAAATTTTAAGAGTTTTTGAGCATCAATTGCATTTGATATGAATTGTTTTACTTTTCATTCAGAAATTCATGCTAATAATAAAAAATTTACATAAAATTCAAATTCTTTACAACTAATAGAAGACACATAATGACATCTCTAAAAAATTAGAAAAAATCACATTCATAGGTGCTAGCAAATAAAGTTTGAAAAAATGTTAATGAACTCATCTTTTGAAGGTTATAAATCTATAAACTTCACTTAATGTAGAAGTCTTGGTAACTTGTGAACTTGTTATGGTAAGCTTTGGAGGTGTACGTTGACTAATAACCAATGTTGAATCCTATCTTCATCAAAGATTTGAACCCAATTGATTGACTTAAAAACCTTTTAGCTTTCATATTCTTTTTTATTCCAAAATTTTTAGGCTTGGTTTCACAAATTAATTGAATCCCAAATGTCTCCAATAGTTTCTTCAAAATCTTTAAAACTCCTTCATTTATAGTCAATTTTGTTAAAATGGCGGTATTCAGCACGCCATTTTAATGGAATATCTTCTACAAAAGAGAATAAGTGTGCCGCGATAGCCGATAGGGTCATACATGAGGAATACCGCCATTTTTAAAAGACACTATGGGCTTCAATTTTAGTCTTGTGACTTTCACTAGGACTTTCAAATAAACTAGTTCCCACCTAAAGGTCATTCATGGAATTTTGTACTATAGATTTTGAATTAATTTTTTTTTGTATTGAAAATTTTCATTATTGAGAATCTAGGGGAGAAAATTCAACAAAAAATTCTCCATTATCATTTAAAAAAAAATGTTAAGTAGAAGTAGATACAAAATAGAAAGAAAAACTAAGTTGTTGACATTTCTAACTCCCCTAAGATGGAATTGAAACTTAACAATACCAACATAGAGATTGGTCTAGCAAGCAAATTGATCCTTGTGAAACTCCTTCTTTTTTAAATTTTTTGAAAATTGAGTTAAAAAATAAATCCAATTTATTATTATCTCAAGAAGATGCAATGATTGCCCACAAATAAGAAGCTCCATAACTTTCACATCACTTATACAAATGGAATGATACAAAGCTTTTCATGTAGAGAAAGACATAGTCTATAAGCAATAAATTTCCAAAAAATTTATTTCAAGTTTTGGTGGGTTATTTTGATATCCAACAAATTTCACTTTGAACTTAGAATGGTATCATTTTTGCACCCAATCACCAATTGAAATAAAAATAATATTTGTATAAAGCTAATGTGTTTTATATCTTTTAAAAAATCCCAAAAAATTGTATAAAAAATTGAGGTCATATGAGCATACTGAAAATCCATTTTGACCCTTGACTGGACTTTGGTCCTTTAGGGGTTAAGGAAGGAATCAAAATATATCAATAGAAAGAAGTATTCATATTCTCCTACTTGAAAATCAAAATATATTTTGGGGGATTTATTATAATTATCTATGAGCTTCCAAAGCAAAATTTTCATATTTAACTCAAGTACTTCATGGTTAAATGATCCAAATGAAATTAACAAATACATATCTAGGTTTTAATCTAAAAGCACCTCTAGAAAATGAAAGGTGTCTAAATTTAAAAGGGTGTCTAAATTTTTAGGAAATTATTAATCTAGTTTGTCCTCTTCCAAAAAAAAATTAAAAAATTGGAATTTTTATTTATTTATATCTATATATATGAGTGTGCATGTGTGCATGCTAAAGGATTGCTTAATTCATAAAAATTCAACTCGCTATGTGCTATAATCTAATAAATTAACGTTTGACTTGTGTTCTAAAGTTGGCACAAGTATTAGTAACTATGTCCTAGCATCCCAAATTACGTTGACAAGCACTAGTCAAAAAATTGATGAAGGATTGAAAGATCATTGGGTCAAAGGATTTAAATTTGTAGGTGAGAGTTTGAGAACAATGGAAACCATGATCATTTTCTTTTCAACAAATTTCAACCTTATTTATAGACCTATATAATTAATAAAAAAATATTATAAATTATAACTAAATTTTCGTCTTGTAACTAAAAATGATGAAGAAAAATTCAATTTTTGATTTAATATGTTGGTATGAATATCATGGCTTCATAACTCTAACCATATGTGCTGAATTTGAGATTTATTTGTTAATTCATTAATTTCCAAATTCAATTTTGAAGGACACTTGGGATTTTGGGCAAGCTTATCTAACCTCAATTTTTGACATGATTTTTTGAAACTTTTGTTGATTTAAAGATAGAAAAATATGTTAGCTTTATGGAAATATTTTTAATATTTTAATCGGTGCTTGGGAGCAAAAGTTATGCCACAATAGCTCCGAAAGCATTTTAGTTGGTCAGAAAAAAAAACTTGAAATAAATTTTTAAATTATTTTTCTCATAGATTATTATTTTGCCCACATGGAAGTCTTTGGTTCATTTCATTTGAATTCGTGATTTAAAAGTAATGGAGCATCTTGTTTTGTGGGCAATCATAGAAACTTCTAACTTGAGAAAATAATATATTGGATTCATTTTTTAATGCAATTTTCACAATTTTTGAAAAATATTGTTTGACAAGGTTAATCTTGCTTGTTAGAACAATCTCACCATTGGAATTATTGTGTTTCATTTCCATCTTATAGCTATTAATAGTGATTTAGTATTTTGTTTAATCTCAAAACTACTTCTAAGTAATAAATTTTTAAAGAATGAAAATCAAGTGTGTGTTCTTAGAAAAAAAATTCCACTATTCACAACTCAAATCTTCAATATAAAATTTTTTTAACTTCAAACTCAATTATAGAGCAAAATATTTTAGTTAAGAAGATTCAAAGCCAAAAAATCTAGTCATGGAAGGTGCAAACAAACTTGTTTTCTTCAAACACTTTAAATACAAACATCTTGCAATCTATGTAGTGAATTTTTTTGAAATTTTTACCACACATTTTATATTAGTATAGTGCTAGATCACACAATTAGATATACGAAAAAATGAAAATTTTAAAAGTTTTGCACTTTACAATAGAAATGGCAGTTTTGAATGATTTTTGATAGAAAAAGCCTAGGACTTTAGGGGTTAAATAATATTCAGTTTTTATTGATTGTAACTTTGTACTGTCCACAAATAAAGAGAATCTTTGCTTCATGAAAAATTGTGATTGTTATAATTTTGTTGCAAAATATTCAAAAATAAAATAATTACTTTGAAGTTTTTTTTATCCTTAAGTTACAAGTAGCAATGGAAAATAGGATAAAAACTTCATGGGTAATTAGTTAATGTTTTTGAATCTTAGTTATACATCTTTAAGTCAATTTATCACTATCGAAATAAATTTATCATTTTTATAATTGATTTTTTCATTTTGATATTTAAAAAATAATATTACTTGATTTTCCAAAGGAAGGTGTCTTTTTCCAAAAATCTACCAAAATGATCCAATGACTATGATTTTTCAAATTTAAATGAGTAAAAAGAATTATATTGATTTTAGTATATAATAGAATACTTTTGAGTTTTTTTTTATCAAAATAAAATGAAAAACTGCAATTTGATTTTGAGAAATTATAACGTCTCTTATAAAATACAAGAAGAAATATAGAATATTATATGATTTGGATTTTAGTACAGAGAGTTGCAATTGCAATAAATCACGAGATTTTTTAATCTAATTGTATTTTAAAATGGAGTAGAAAGCAGGCACTACACTTGTGAAGACTTCACATGTTTTAGTTTAAATTGAATAAAAAAATGGAAATTTTGAAATTCATCATTGAGTTTGTGTACAGCGTATTAAGTTTTTGAAATGTTTGTAGTTTTATTTAATTGTTGGTCATAAGGTGGGTACCCCAAACCTGCCACTTTTTGCTATTGTGCCTATTTATTATTATTAGTTTGGTTATATTTTCTTATTGACAAGTGAAAGGGCATTCCAACATACTAAAAATCACGATATTTGGATACCATATGCAAAGTTATTAAAAACAAAGTTTGGTTCTAAAATAATGGGCAATTTTGTTAAAATGGAGCCATTCCATTACTTTGGTAGTTTTTATAGTTTAGACCAGGCGGTTTGAAATGTACAAACGTCTTAGATGTTTGAAATCTATACCTTTCCTAGATGTTTGAAATCTACACCTATCTTAGGTGTCACTTTCACAATTCAAACCACGCAATCTGAAATTTGTACCTCTCCTAGATCTTTGAAATCTATATAAAACAAAGATTCCTAAAATCTATACCAATCCTAGATGTAATTTTTACAATTCAAACTGAGCAGTCTAACAATCGCACATGAAATACAACCATTTTAACAAAATTGCCCATAATAGTTTTTTCCACATAGATACATAATTGATTTGGGAAATGTATACAAAGTGAAGATGGTAGTTTAGAGGCATTGGTGCATTTGGGGTGCCCACATTAACACTAACCCTTCAATTGGATCTCAAACTTTCACTTGTTGAAAATTTTGAATATTCAAAAATTATTCTTAAGAAAATATAAGAAAAAAGGTATACATTCACGTAGGAATAGAAAAAATAAAATGTTTTCATCAAAGTGTCCAAAGAAGAAGAGCAACATGCCCAAAGTCAATAAAATTGGATGGAACTGCAAATGCCAAAATTAAATTATTTTGACACCAAGGTGCCAAATCTGACCGGAACTTACAGTGAATCCCGTTCCCCTCCAGTTCCCCAACCCGTGCACCCAGTGGAACTGGAATCAACGGAAGGTCAATCTTTTCGTCCATCCTGTCACGACACACGTTCCCTTCCCGTCTGGCTGACGTCCGGGCCTCCCGTTCTGTTCTGGAATTGGGCCTGTTGTCGGAGAAGCAGTACAGTAGTGCGTGCCTGCCTACCTGCTGGTGGTGATCATGACGGCGAACATCACGAGGATTTAGTAGACATCCCTATTGGCGACGCTCGCGTAGCGCAAGCTTTCGTTCTCTGGTGCTAAGTCCTCTAAGCCTGCTTCGGCTCGAAGAAAAAGGCTCCCGGAATCATTCGGCTTAGGAGGTTTTCATCGAAAGACATATAGCAGCTCGCTTGGTTTCGAAGAAGGGAATCACAGGGGTACTTGGTTTTGTTTTCTCTATCGTTGTAATTCATGGAGAATGGTGATAGGATCTCTGCATTTGAATAATTTTGAGTGGACTTTCGGGATTCTGGACGGAGGACGGAGTGGATGCTGCGAGTGGATAAATTAGTGTGAGGTGGTGAGTTTTCTGAAGGAACTGGGAAAGGATTAGTTGTTAATCGATGCTTTTAACGTTTTATTCTCGTTTGTTCAGTTACGTTGAGAATTCTATGTTCTCCGCAATGATCTGGACACGCGCAGCCGCGACGGTGACGCTCTTCACGCTGCTGATTTCTGAAGTCGCAGGCCAAAACACCAACTTCACCTTCAACTCCACCTCAGGGATCGCCGACGCTCAAGGAGCACCCATGTTCCTTGTATCCGGAGACGCCATGACAGATGCGCAAGGGAGGTTTTTAGCACTCAACACCGAAATTGCGCACCAAATGACCGCACCAAACGAGGGGGATTGCGGCCGCGTTGTATACAAAGACAAGGTGAGACTTCTGGACAAAACCAACGGCGTTCTTACTTCGTTCCACACTTCCTTCACGTTTTCCTTCGCTTCCTTCGACAACAACTCAGCCCGGTGCGAGAGCGGGATGCTGTTCATGTTCTCCCAAAACTCGACTGTCAGCACCTTAGAGACCAACCTTGCTGGTGGCTCCTTGTGCGAATTGAACTGGAAACAGGTCGATCTTCGCTTATTCGCAGTTGAAATCGATTCCCACAACGACCCTCTCATGTCGGACGTGAGTGACAGTCACATTAGCTTAAACGTGGGCACCACAACGTTGAGGACTCATGACCTTTGCCTCCCCGCGAATACCAATCAGACGTGTGCGTTTTTTTGTAAGGATCCCAATGCGATGTACACAGCTTGGATTGATTATGACAGTGGGAATCAGACGCTGCAAGTCTGGTTTCGCAATGGCTCTGGTGTGGCGAAGCCTAGTATTCCAGTCATTAGTCACCCCAACTTGCGCCTTGACACCATGTTGGACGAGGAGATGTACGTGGGTTTCATTGGCAGCACAGGCGGCGGAAGAGAAGTTCACACGATCTGGGCTTGGGAATTTGCAACGACTGGAATCTCCTCTGGAACCACGTCGAAATCTGGTTCCAAAAGTTCAACTAGTTTGATCGGCGGGATTTCGGCAGGCGCACTAGCAGTACTTCTAGCTGCAGGAATCATTGTGTACTTCGGCTGGATCCACCACAAGATAAACAAGGTACAGGCTTTCTCCGAGATGCCATTGGATTCCTTTCCCGATGAGTCGCGGTCGTACACTTTCAAGGAGCTGAGTAAGATGACGAAGGGTTTTAGTGCGAGTGAGAAACTTTCCAGTGGGGGTTATGGGGATGTGTACAAAGGGACGTTGCCGTCCGGGCGTTTGGTGGCTGTGAAGCGTATTAGGGATGATGATGAGCAAGCGGGCGAAGCGAGTTTTCTTGCGGAAGTGAGGAGCTTGAGGCAGACGAGGCACCGGAATTTGTTGCAATTGCGTGGGTGGAGCTATAGTGCGGATGGGATGTTTCTTGTGTACGAGTTTATGTGCAATGGGAGTCTTGATAAGTGGTTGCATCCAAATGGGGAGCTCAACTGGGATGTGCGACGAGCTATTCTCGCAGGTGTTGTTTCTAAACACTGCCCCTAGTTTCACTTGTCATGAGATCTCGAAACGCGTAGCTTGAATCGCCTTCCTTCCTTCTACTAGTTCCTTAAATCTTTAAACTGAACGGGTCTCATCTAATTAAACGTCAATTTCGTTAAAGTGGCTACCAATGCACCCATCCCTGAAAAAAACAAGAATACGTTCGCAGTTAGCGTAACGCAACCGCTACTCTCTTTCCAAAACCAAAGCATCTCGAAACCAACCCAGATTCCAATGAAACTTCACCTGTCGGCAGTCGCAAACGCGTCTTGAATTCACGCATTCTCATGTTTTATTTTCTCTTGCTTACCTCATATACCTTATGTTTACAGTACTCGGACTGAAGGCTGAGTTCATTTCTGCAACGGTTGTGGCACGATCGTTAAAACCCTACTAATAGTTTTGCAATGGTTTCATACAACATTGTGCATCTTGTTTGCAACTATTTGAGATTGCAATAGTAATGTTTTGCAACAGTTTAGGCAATGATATGCATTGATTCCGGGCCAAAGACTTTTGCATCGAGTTTGCATCACTTTTGCAAAGCGGCGGTTTGCAATTGAACATGAGACATGAGTTCAACTAAGGGCTGAAGGCAAAGTACGGAACCCCTAGTGAGTTCAATAAGTTCATTAACATGGCGGTGTTCCAGAAACTTGGCAGACCGTGCGGTCTAAAATCTATACCCGTCCTAGAAATGAATGAAAAAAATGGTGTATGGAATACCACCATTTTAACAAAATTTCCCAGAATTATTGATGATGTGCTGCAACCGTTACTTCCTGTTGTACTAGTGCAATATGTCTATCATGCCTCCTGTGTACAGTACTGGGGATCGTAAGTTTGACACTACTACAATATGTCTAAGTATCATGCTTCGTATGAAAGCGTCATTCTCTTTAAATTAGCATTAAGTTTAGTTCTTGCGACAGTTTAGGCAAAGATATGCGTTGATTCCTTGCCCAAGGCTTTTGCAACAGGTTTTGCAGCACTTTCACAATGGTTTGCAATAGACCATGATGTCAACGCTAATCAAGTACAGAATCCCTGCAAAACCATTGCAATACAGTTGTTGATGTGTTATATTAACCGCTGCCTGCCTCCTCTTGTAGTGCAGTCTATCATGCCTCATGTTTGCAGGGGTTCGTAACTTTCAGTCTCTTACAACTTGGAATGCATTTCACTTAACGTACCCTGCCACGGTTAATTTGTACGCATGCAGGGATCGAAACCCATGTTTAGTAGAAACGTTGAATGACTGTCAACTTTGGAATCATATCTGAGTGTTATCACCTACAAAACAGTACAGCTAAAGGGTTTGAGTTCTAACAGCGTCATTCTCTTAAACCTTGCGTTTCACGTAACCATGGTTTGTATGCATCCACGTAGGCATCGCATCTGGACTGGAATACTTGCACGAAGAAGGCATGAAATGTGTTCTCCACCGCGATATCAAATCCAGCAACGTCCTTCTCGATGCCGACTTCAACCCTTTCCTCGGCGACTTCGGCCTGGCTCGTTTAGTCGACCACCGTCGCACGGAGAAGACGACCAGGATGGCCGGCACCTATGGCTACATGGCTCCGGAGATGCTGCACACGGGAAAAGCCACGAAAGTAACCGACGTGTACGCGTTCGGCGTGTTAGCCCTGGAAGTTGTCACAGGCAGGAAACCCATGCGGATGCAGGACGACGCAGGGTTGGAGAATTTGGTGGACAGCGTGTGGAGAGCGCATGAAAGTGGAAGCTTAGAATCCATGGTGGATCCACGACTGAGGAATCCAGGTAACAAGCAGGCAGGCAACCAGGGGATCCATGACGAGGCGGAAGAGCTTGAGCTTCAGGATCCTGAGATGTTGCCTGAAAGCGTGTTGAAAGTGGGGTTGTTGTGTTGTTTGCCGGATCCCAGCCATCGCCCGTCACTGCGTTTGGTGAATCAGTGGTTTCAGTCGAAAATGGATATGGCGTTTCCGGAGTTGCCTGAAGTTCAGCCGCCGTATGCAAGGTCGTCAATGCCTCAGTTTGTGGGGAATTTGGAGTTGTCGACGTCTTCCAGCGATGTCTCGTGGTCTCTCCCGTCGAACCTTTCGGGGATTGCCAAGGGTGTGAGCGGGCGCTAGCACTACGCAATTAGTAGTTACCAGCAATACAGCAGACAGGAATTATGGACATTAGTAGTGGACTAGTAGTTGCAACACATCATAAATTATTTTGAAGTAGTTTTGTGTGGATTCTGTATATTGTCTTAAAACCTTGGGGGTCAATTAGAGTGTCTATTAGAATCCATGTGCAAACATAACTTTGGGCCCCTATATACTTTTTGAATTTTAAATAAAACAAAATAAGAAAATTACATATGAATAGATTTTTCTACTTTGAAAGTTTCTATTTTGAATTATCTATATTTTTATTTGTTAATAATAATTAGTTACAAATTTTTGAAGTAAAAAGATACACTGTAGATCTAAAAAATAACTTTCACACCCCTATATTATATAAGAAAAAATTGTTTAAAAAATGAACAAAAATTCAAAAAACTCCTAAAAATAACTCTATATTGAAAGCTCATTTTGAGTTGAATATTGATTCTATGATCATGTAAATGTGTTCTCTATAATTATTTGAGTTGAAAAACATGCCATTTTAGTTCATTTTCAAGTTTCAACTTCTTCAAAAAATCATTTCATATTTTATTTGAGTTGAAAATTTTGGCAATAGAAACCTATAGTCATTATTAAACAATGCTCAAATTTTAGGTTGAAATTAAAGTTTATTAGAAACCACTTGTTCACATGTAATTTGTCATAATTAAAACTCATGGTCTTTTGGAAGTTAATGCAAAAAAACTTGCATACTTGTTGTAAAAGTCTTGAACACCAATTTCGTGATAATAAAATAAGATACACATACTAGGATATACAAGAAATGGAATTTGGACACGAATTGCATGAGGGTGGAGATCTAATGAAGAATTCAAAATGCCCATCTATAGAATTTTAGAAAATTCTTATATGATTTCACAATAGCTTCTATTCAGAGCAAATAGGCCATGACATGTGCATCCTTATGGTTCTATAGTAGCTTTCATTTTGAGAAGCAAGGCTTTTTTTACTTCTTTATAAGCTGGAAGCTCAATCATTAAAGGAAATTTGGACCCTACGTAGGGCCGTTTGACTATATGAAAATGTACAATTACAGAAAGAATTTTTTTATTAATAAATTAATGTAAAAAAATATTTTTTGAGGCCATGTGATCACTTAGTGTGTCATACAGGATTAGGGACTAATTTTTCTTCTTAAAACAAAACAAAACAAAAAATTCCCCAAGATTTGTACATCGATTGAAAGTCAAATGGCCTTCTACAGAGGTCAAATTTTCTCTTATGTTTTTTGCTTTTTTATTTCATATTGTGACCATATATTATCTATTCATTTTTTACTCTTGGAATATAGCTTTCTAGTTTTGGATTACTTTTTCTTGAATCTAAGTTTTTTCTAAAATTATAGTGGTATTTAATAAATGGAATGTATATTCAAAATACACACATCTATTCCCTATGTAAATTTTAGTAATAAATTCTTTAATTCTAAAGAGAAATAGAAAGCTCACAATGGGGGTAAAAAACACAAATGTAATTATGAAATTGTTTTAAAAAGAAATTGTTCAAGAATAAGAACTCATCATTTCTACAAAGTACAAACAATAATAGCATTCATGAAGATATATAGAAGTTACGAGCACTAGGTATATCAATTCTTTAAATTTTTGACAAAATTATTAAATGATTAAAATTAAAAAGTTTGAGTTGTAAATGGATACTTCAAAAATGATTGAATTATCTTAATTATGTGTCTTTATGGAAGGAGAAAAATATTAGACATCTATGTTCATAGTTTTTTACCAAATTAGAAGTGTCAAGAATATTATTATCTTTTGGAAATTACTTATAATCATGGAAGATTTGTTGAACAAGGAGAAGAAAAAAGTGGTGAGGACATGGTAATGATTCATTAGAGGCTTGATACTTTTATTGATAGTGCAACTGTGTAAGTACTAAGTACATTCCATTTTAAATAGACAAGTCTATTACCTCTTTGATTAGCAATCTGAATATCTTGGAGTCAATTCCAAGAGGAGGGTAGTTGCAAGAAACACTTCATGTTTTTCGTTCAAAACTGCATTTTTTGGCCATAGGACTGGCAGTACTATGCAATACTACTAATACTATGTTTTAGAAGCGCCCCGACAAATCTGCACCGTTGATTGAAGGCAACTGCAGATCTATACGGTTGATTTAGTACTATGTTATACTATGCAGTACTACGGACTACTACAAAGTACTGCAGAAGCTAGTGGGAGTAGAAAATAGTAGAAAAGGGGTTTGTAGAGATTTTCATTTTTAGTAATTCAAAAAAAATTTAAAAACTCAACGTTAGCCCTTTTAGTGTTAGTAGACCTCCAACATGTCCAATTTGTGGCTTCAAATTCGCATTTTTGGGTAAAAAATAGGACTAAAAACCTCCAAAATGGCCAAGGTAGACACCCAATCAGGGATAGATTAAAAATAGTAAACTAATTTTTTTAAAAATTTAAAAAATATTCAAGGTCTGTAACTTTAGCATCTACCTTCATTCCAAATTTCATGCCAAATGGACAAACAACGCAAAAGTTATGAGCCAAAAACCAATTTTTAAGGGCAAGGGGACAAGAAATAGGACAAGTGTTTCTTGCAATCACCCAAGAGCACATATTTTTCAGAGGTGTGTGCTTGTTTCACCTAAATGGAATTATAATTCTCTAATTAAAATTGTAATTCTATGAATTTTTAAAGTAGTCAACCCTAAAATTACAAAATATTCATAGGTGGAATCATAAACTTCCTATAAACAACCCATAATCGCCTTTCTATATGTTAATGGCACTTCAATATGATGCAATTTACAAAAGAGATATGATACTAAACTTTCACCACATAGGTGAGATTAATGAAATTAAAGAACATGGGCTGCATATATCCTTGTAAGAAGGCAAGGGAAAAAACTAGCAAGTAACTAATGCTAACAACCTATGTATCTACAAGTTAATGATGAACTATATACTATCGTATTTTCCTAAGTGGCGTATCTATCACAAGAGCAGACTATACAAAGGATCTGACACTGTCCCTTAGTTTGTTGCTTCGATAATCCCTGAACTATTGAACTAATTCAGAAGTTTTGTTTCTTTCTATTTAAACCTGGCTCGGTTTTATGAATCGTTCTTCACTGGTTGTCCCTTCAAAACTTGTCCAATGTCATCATGTGTAGGTGTCCTCTTAGTTCTTAGAACTTAGAAGTGAACCTTGCTCAACAACTTCATGAGAATGTCTATAGTTCGTTGTTGTGAACATATGAACTCAAGGGAGATCCTTCCTTTCTTTACATGGCCCCTCATCAAATGACATGTCTTTTCAATGTGTATGGTGTGGTTCTAGAAGACCAGGTTTTGGGCCATCTTTATGCAACTTTGATTATCGCAAAATATATTAATGGGTTGTTTGATATGCAAATTCATCTCTTCAAACAAATTTCGTACCCACATTGCTTCTTTGGTTGCTTTTGCTAATGCTCTATATTCTACTTTAGAGATGGATTGAGCGACTTCATTCTGTAATTTTCTCTTCCAAGAAATTGGGGATGTTCCTATGCTCATTGTGTATTCTAAGGTAGACCTCCTTCCATTGAGTCTCCCAAATAATCACTATTCAAGTAGCCAAAAGGCTTGAGATCTCTCCCTCTCGGATAGTGAATCGCAATATTGGATGTGCCTTTAAGATAGCGGAAGACTTGAATAATAGTGTGAAGGTGAGCATCATGAAGAACAGAGGTAAACCTAGTGAGTATACCAAAGAAGCAATGCCCCAAGATACCAAGTAAAGAGACAATGTCCTGAGAATGGTCATTGCAAACTCTTTACAAAGTTGGTCTTGAAGTCAAGCGATCCATTGAGAATTGTTGTCAATTATCATCAAATCATCCACACATATGATAAGTAATAAAGTCGATTCAGTAATGGTTCGCATGTAGAGATTGGGATCTGTTATGTAGGGATGAAGTCCTAAGGAGGTAAGGTAACAATCAATTTGATCATGCCATGCTCTAGAAGATTGCCTAAGTCCGTATAAGGCTTTGTAAAGTTGATATACCAAGTGCTCGTGGTCAGGCTTAACAAAGCTTGGCGGTTGTTTGTGAAAGATTGTTTCAATGATGTCCTTGTTAAGAAATGCAATTTTCACATTGAGATAATATAGTTTCCAATTATGTATGGCAGCCATGCATACAAAAATTATCATGCACTACAAGAAAATGGGGGTATAAATGACTTGTCCACTAGGGGAGGACACTCTCACTACATTTGGGGTACCTACGTGCGGCGGTGGAAAAAGTAATTTATGTAATTCACCTTGAATAAACTATAATTTCATTCTAAAATTTTGAGCTTTGTTTAACAATGACTAAAGGTTTCTATTGACAAAAAATTCAATTCCAAATAACATAAGATATATTGTCTAGAAAGGGTTGAAAAATGAACTAAAATGGCATGTTCTCCAACTAAAATATTTATAGAGCTCACATGAAGATGACTATTGCATCAATATTCAACCAAAATAAACTTTCAATAGAAAGCTATTCTATATAAATTTTTTTTCATTTTTCAAATTTTTTTTCTTATATAATATAGAGGTGTGAAAGTTATTTTCAGCTTTACAGTGTATCTTTTTTCTTCAAAAATTTATAACTAATTACTATTAGCACAAAAAAATACCAATAATTCAAAACATAAACTTATAAAGTAGTAAAATCTATCCATAATTTTCTTTTTGAAAAAGAAATTAAATTTTAAGGTGTATTACTTGTTTTACTTTTTCCGCCGCATGTAGTTTGCTAAAACATAGGGAGTGTCCTCCCCGGGCTTGTCCACAATGACTCCATCAACAACAATGACTGCAAATTAGTCATTTTGCAATCACTTTGAAGTCATTGTTGTTGGTGGAGTCATTGTGGACAAGTCATTTATACCCCCATTTTCTTGTAGTGATGGTGGACCACTTGACCATTGGTGAAAAATGTCTCTTGATCTAGTCAAAACCAAATTGTTGTTGATCACCATGAGCCACAATTGTTGCTCACTGTTATGAGATGGCTTCAACAGAGACAATAGATGCACTTGTTGTATTTGACGTGGTGTGCTAGTATCAATGCTTAGTAAAGATTACATCTCCATTTGTCATAATCGTTTGAGAAATTGGGTTATAAAGCTTGTATGCTTTGTTGCAATCCGAATAGCTAACAAATATGCACTTGATATTGTGTTTGTCCAACTTTGTTCTTTAGTTCTTCTTGCAAAGGGGACGTGGACAAAGGCCACACATCCAAAGATTCTGAGATGTTGCAATCCTAGAATACTCGTGTGAAGTTGTTGAAACATACTGACATCAAAATTTGTGTGAGTGGGTGATTGGTTGATTAAGTAGTTGGCAATGGTAATATCTTCTGACCACAAGAATAATGAAGTCCGGAAGTTAGAAATCATGGTGGCTGCAGGCTTTATTCAATAGAGTCTAATTCTTTTTGTTCACTAACACTATTTTGATGGGGACTATAGGCTTGAGTGAGTTCATGGCATATTCCCGCTTCTTCAAGTATTTTTTTGAATTCCAGTGATAAAAACTCTCCCCCTTTGTCACCATGAAGAATTTTGATTTTGGCATTGAGAGCCAATTCCACCGTAGCTTTGAAGTATTGAAAATGCTTCAACGTTTCTAACTTGTTTCTTATGAGATATATCCAAGTGTATCAAGAGTAACCATTAGCAAATGTGACTATGTAGCAATTCCCGCCAAGCGAGATTGTTTGGATTGGTCCACAAAGATTTGTGTAAATCAATTGCAAGGGTGTCTTTTCTTGTGGTCTTGATGCAACTTTGGGAGCAACGGCGCAAGCTTATTTTCCTACTATGCAACTCTTTTAACTGTCATATGAAGTTGAAATGAGAAGAACTCCTTTGGCAACCCCATGAGAATCTATAGATTAAATACTATGAAAATTCAAATTTCCTAATCATTCTTTGGTACCACAAATGTGCAACGGAAAGTGATGCAACAACGCAAATTTTAAATTTTGGATTGGGCACTATGTAGCGATATAAACCTATTTCAAGGTCTCTTTTTCCTTGTCCTACTATATTGTCAAGTCTTTGGTATATAAGGCACTATTTGTTGTTACAGACAATCGTAATTCCCAAATCAACTATTGATCCGATAGAAAGGAGATTAAACAAAAGACTAGGCACGAGGAAGACATCATTAATTTTTATTTCATCTTGGTTTCCAAAATTAATAATACCCTTGCCTTCAACTGCCAATTTGCCAAAAGCTGCTTTCCAACTATTTGGACCATTGCAAGATTGGGTGCAACTGTGCAATCTCTAATTTTGAAAATTGATGAAGGTCCCCACTTATGTGTTGGGAGCACCCAAATTCAAGGATCTAGGAACCCTTGGAGGCGAGATCGTGTTCCCATGCAACAAGACGATCTCACAATCGTTACCTAGGATCTTCAGTGAGGTCAATTGGAATGGATGACTAAACCCGTTTGCTCCTTCTTGATCCCATATCCATTAGTTTGTCTTGCGTGGGCTTTGCATGCCAATTCTTTCCCAAATTTGTAGCAGTCTCGGAGAAAATGTCCTTCTATTCCACACAAGTTGTAGGCCCGTGATGTTCCTGCATTGTGATAATGACTTGGATGGAAGGAATTCGGTGAGGGGTACCTTGGTGCGTTGTAGTATGGTGGTCTATGGTGCAAGTTAGAGTACAGTCACTACAGTGGTCTCGTTGGTTGTTGAAAATGTGATGCCAGTATGTTTGTAATTTTGTATGTTGAGGCGTCAACTTGGCCGTTTTTCAAAACTGCATTCTTTGCTCGTACTGGAGCAAGAGTGTGGTTAGGGCCTTGAATGCAGATACGTGAGCAAGTGTGTTGACTTGGTTATACACCCACTATAAGAAACATGTATTTTATGTGACATTTTATAATTTTTGATGACAAATTTTAGGTGACATCTAATAGAATATACTTGTGTTTTTATGTCAACAACAATGTCCAATGTAACATTTGGATGTTATATTGAACATTATTATCAACATAAAAATACAAGTTGTTCTATTAGATGTCATCTAAAATTTGTCATCTAAAATTATAAAACGTCATATAAAACGCATATTTCTTATAGTAACTACCTCATAACTGGGAGAAAGGGTGTTTAACATTTCTTCGCCTAGGTTGGTGTTAGATATTGTATGGCCGACTCTTTGTAGTTGCAACCTTTGTGTCTTGAATTTTTCGTATGTAGTCGTTCACGGCCCCTCCCTCTAGTAGTCTAATTGAGTTGAGCTTATCCATTAGCATTAGCCGTAAAACATTGTTTGTTCTCTTGAAGTGGTCTTTTAGAGTATTCCTTGTTGTTCATGGATTAGTCTCTTTTGCTAGCTCGTTGAAGATCAAATTGCAACACGACATTGTGATTGAATAGAGAGGCAGCCCTTGCTCTCCCTCTTGACGTGTCCTTAGATTCACTAATTATTGGATGATTTGTCCCGACATGATCAATATATTTTGAAGTGTTCTCTTTCATCAACAAGAATCAGCACTGAATCTTCCATGTCTGATGATTCTCAGTCATTAGCTTGTGTGCTTTGCTCAAAATATTTGAAGTAGACATGACTCGTGTTAATGATTACGTAACGTGAAGACGTGATATTGATACTTTCAATGTGATACTCTCAACTTGAAGACTAATATTGTTGGCTACGAAGATGGTCGTTAGTCGGACTCTATGGTCTCTTTGATCTTCAAGATTGGGACTTGTGTGAAGAATGGTCTAGATGTCAAATCTCTTTATATGCCTAGTTTGCTTTACTAACTAGTTGGTATGCTTCTTCCTATACTCATACGTTAATACGACTGATGACTAATTAAGAAAATCCATGACACACAAAGGTTATTGCATTGCTCTATATATGTACGATGATAACACTAGTTTTCTTCCATACACTCACAACACTCACACTCACACAAAATCAATACTCAAATGTAAAGATCGTCCCCTTGGGGCTCTGATACCATAATGCAATTCACAAAAGAGATCTAATACTAAACTTTCACTACACAAGTGAGATTAACAAAAAGAACATGGGTTATATATATTCCTATAAGAAGGCAAGGGAAATAACCAACAAGTAACTAATGCTAACAACCTATGTACCTACAAGCTAAATAATAATGAACAATATACTACCGTATTTTCCTAAATGGCATATTTGTCATAGGAGCGGACTGTACAAAGAATCCTACACAATATTCACCAATAAAGTATTGACACATTATCCCTTGTTGACATTAACCTCTAAAGGACCAAATGGCGTTTTAGGGCAACATATCAGTTTTAGGCAGCTCACTACGAACGGAATCTTTATTTTCTTTCTTTGAAATTTTCACAACATGTAGCCCATGCCATGAGTAGCTTTAAGGTGCACAATTTTTCATAACTTTTGACTTCATGGTAAGAAAAAGTTATTGCATGATATGTAATTTTCAACAATCTATGGTTAGCTTGGACAGCCCAAAAAAATTCTTAAAAAATCACTTATTTATGAAATGGAAATTTGAAATTGGTTTTCTAGATTTATATATATGTGTAAAGCTCTGAATCATTCCATTTTGATTAACAAGATGAAAGTTACGAGGAATTTTAGTTTACAAGTAGTTATTGATTTTCTATTCTAAAATAAACTTAAAAATCCTTTATTTAATTCAACTTTCAATATTTTTTGAAAAAAACAAAATCATGGGAAATATATTTTTTATTACAACATTAAAACCATTGGAATTATCATTTTTCAATTCCATTAAATACATTGTTAACAATTTAATATTTTGAATCATTTTCGACTTTTTTCTATTTAATATTTTTTTCCTATATGTTGTACAATTCTAGATGATCTAAATTTTTCAAGCATGTAGCAAGCTTGCCTTGAAGAGTGAATCCTAAGAAGCACCAATAGTATAGATATTTTTTCATACAAATGTGACCTTGTGAAGTGCAACTACCCTATTATTCGTAGGGTCCAAAAAAGGATTTTTGTCACTTCAAACCCTAATATCCTGCAATGTATACGGTAGAAATTTTTGAATTTTTTCCACATATTTTCAAACCAAATTACTACAAGATCTTATGATTACATGTGTCCAAAAATGGATTTTTTCTAAAATTTGGTATTTGTACTAGAAATGGCAATTTTGGAACAATTTTGGTAAAAACATAGTAAAAAAACTTTAGAGGTTGATGTACTCATTTTGTCAAAAAATGAACAAATTTGGATGAATTTTGGGGCAAAATTGGGGCCAAAGTAAGATGACAAATATAGGTAGTTGGCAGAAATGGGTTGGTCTACCTTACTTCTTCATTTGTTTAACATATATACAAAATAGAAATTTTAACCCTTAAGCGGCAATGGTCATGCAGAACAGTTCAAACAACCAAGGATTATGGAAATGTTTGAGGTCAAATTGTAGCAACAGTATTGAAATTAGAAGAAATTTAACCACATGATCTGGACTATCATGCTCGCATCATTCAATCAAGACAGAGATGTAGCAATACTATTCGCCCAGTTGGCAGATCATGAGGTTTGACTGCGGAGTTTGGGGCGTTGACTGGAACGGGCAATGCCTACTAGATTCACTTACATCCACTTTTTAGGGTTGCCTAAGGTGCAAATTTCTTAGGAAAAATAGTGAGTGCAAAGCACAGCTTGTCTGCTATGCAATACAAGTTTCAAATCATAAAAATTGATCTTGCATAGGTAGATGTTGAACTTGAAATTGCAAGTTGCTTGTAGCATTGCAGAAAAACAGGTTGAACAGGTAGAATATGTTGACCAAGCAAATTGACCCTGTTGCAGAAGTACGAGCCATAATAGCTTGCCCTTGAACAGAAAAAAGCTTCGGGCACTGTAGCACATAGAAAACGCCAAAAAACATGACATGCGGTCATCCGGTTTAATGTACAACAAGTTTGACATCGCGAGCTTATACTCATATTATACTATTGTTGTGCATGAGATTCTACTAAGAATGTGATTGGGAGAATGTAAGTCCTCGGGAGTGATGGTGACAAATGAAAGCAATTGTGCATTTCAAAAGTACAGTGCCGCGGCTACTCACATGGGATCAATGCATTGACTAATTGCATAGTGCTAAAGACGATGCATGTACATTTTTCATAGAATTTACATTACGTATGCACTGAAAAGTATACAATGTGTGCGCCATTCACATAAGCGTCGAAGAACTTCCCCCTCATACAGAAGGTCATTTTCGTTACTAGGGCTGCGACCTTACATGTTCAGTGGAAACACTTCGCACATTAGCCTAAGCAATGCCAATGCAGTTGTGCACAGTGCGCACTGCCGGACTTCTGTACAAGACCAAAATTGAAAATTTGTCTACACCTTGACGCTATACAAGTTGCAGTCCTGACTAGGATGGAAGTGTCTTCCCGCCTACACCAAAAAGCCTCGATCCGTAACTATGTGTAGTTACACTTCCTCCACTCTTCCACTCTGCATATACTGTTCGTCTATAGACAACTATTGTCGACTCTACATCACTACAACTTTATTATGGTTCACTTTATATACTAGCTATTGATAGTTGGTTTATACAAATGCTACATGCAAAGCACAAGGCCTATCACTACGGCCCTTCCAAGTACTTCGTCATTGCTTAGTGATGAAGACTGTAATGACTACGTTGAAAGCAATCTCCAGAATGTAAAAATATCTCGCCACATAATTGTGGACAGACGAGATTAGTGCGAGCACGGCCAAGGCAGAAACAACACTTGCAACGTCGAAGTGTTTGGACCAAGTCGTGAATTCCTAGAATAGCCAATCAAAACTGGAAAACAGCACCATGTTGCAACTTCCAAGGCTTGCTCAGTTTGTCTGCAAATTCAAATTGAAACTACAAATGCAATAGCAAATCTTTACCCAGTTGTAAAGGATGAAACTATTCACAACAGAAGTGTCCACCAAGAAGAAAAAAACCTTGTGCCACCACTCGTAGCTGTGATGCTGCGTGTCTAGCATGAATAGCTACTGCTGTCGTGTTGAGAGCGTTTGCCTTGGGAAATCACGAGGATTCTAGCTACGACCAGAAATGACTTGGGAATGAAATAAATCGTGACTAGTAGAATCTTCAAATCTTCAAGTCTTCAAATCTTCAAACTGCTACTTGTTGTCATATCCTATTGTGTTTCTAAATAGGCCAAGGGTTAAGGTAAGGTGATAAGAAACCACGGGCTTCGAACATGTAAAACGAGATGGCCAGACCACGGGCTAAACCGTCCGAGGGATTGGATCCTAAATTTCAAATCCACGGTGACCAGCAAACTTGCCTCACTAGTGGGAACAACATAAAAGTCTCGACTATGTGGGCAATTAACTTCACTTCGTCGCATCCACAACACAAAATGAGGCTAGTATTAGTGTAAATCAAACCGCTCGCAACAATAAAATTAAATTTACAAAGCCACAAGCCACACACACACACAAGTCTTCAACACCTCCTTCAAACTCCAACTTCAACTTCCAATTCTCAAGTTAGACTTTGTTTGAGTGTCACCATTGCTCTACAGCTCCAAATGAGGTGAGTGATAGCTTTTTGAAAAGTTAACACAAACTTCTACTTTTCTTCCAAATTTCAAGCAATTTTAAAACTCTGTCCAACTTCTATGGCCGTCCAAAGTTTCAGTCTTGAGAAAAGAAGGGCAACAGACCCTCCTTCACTTCCACACTCACAATTCACTCATACAGACTCCAAATAGAATAAGTGATATCTTCATGCAAAGCTAACACAATTTCCTACACTTTCTCCAAATAACATTTCAAATAAAAAACTTATCCGTTTTTAATGGTCGGTCGAAGTCTCTGCCCTTTTATTTCAAAGGCAACAAACCTCCCTCCACTCAAACTAGCACAACTTTTGATTCACAACTCCAAATCAAGCAAGTGAAAACAATTTAGAGACTACGCACCATGATACACAACTCTTCTAAATTTCATTTCAAAATTCTTCAAAATCACAACACAATGGCTCTCCAAACATTCGGGTCTTCCCTAAATTCACAACGGGAGAGAAAATGAATAGTGTTCACCTCTTCTCCACCTTATCTTCACTCTAACCATACAAACAAGTGGGGTCAGCCCCTAACTCACTTCCAAAACTACAACATGAATAATTAAGCACTTATTTGGCCCCACAACTATTTCTTTATCTTTAACTTTGAAGGAAATTCACTTCAAGTTCACCTAGAAGAAAAAATATTTGAATAATTCTTCATACTACTTCACAAACACAAATTTATTGTAATAAATCACTTCAACTACGGAATGAAGAACTAAAATCCAACATATATCTAATAGAGGTAAAAAAATAGAACTTCAATTGAAATGTCACTCCATCTGTAAGAATTTGAGGATGCGTTTGATGGTAGCAGCAACGTAATCGACACGATCTGCCTTGGTTAAAGGATTAATTGGCCCTTCCAATTATCGTTGATGACCACAACTCCCTTCGATAGGCCTCACCATGCAATAGTATTGTTCGTCGTTTAAGCCCTCAAAACATCCTTCAAATGTTACTTCACGACTGTCGGAGTCAACACATCCAACCTGCAATAAAATTACCAATGCCCGAGCGTCACGCTGAAGGTTACCATGCCATCGTTTCTCCACGCGAGGTTGTTTCGATGGTCGAGATGGCCCAGCTTCGTCTTTTGGTCACCCATGTAGCAATGAAAGATTCAGTGGCAGTTGTGGTTGATCCGACAGTTGCGATAAAGAAAATTCAAACTCATGCTCCAGTTGAGATTCTTCATCTTGAGGCTCAAAAAAACCCCTCTAATTCGACATAGTATGATCTAAATAAAATACAAAGAAGAAGAATATCAAATGAGATGAAGCTTTCAAGTAAATCCTTCTCTATATAGTCGGAAAGAGAAGGCGTCACCTTGAAGCCACTTCAAATGACGTCATTTTATTTATAACACTACAAATATTTAAATCTATCTAAATCATGTATATATACATATTTTACATAATGTTTGCATTTGCAGCACAACACCGCGAAGGTGATCTGCAATTTCAACGCCACGCATAAAATCTGAGTATCCCTTGTGTATAGGACTGGTGTCTAAGTTTGTAAATTCACCATTGACTCTGCGTGGTACTATTGGCCACAATTCCTCTGGACTTGGGATTGGTGGGTAGTACGTGGATAGTAGCCCTACTGCTTTATGGTCTACAAATACTACACAAGCAATCTGACCACCTCGATGCATTCTCTATAGTAGCGTTCCTTGAGGTTGCTTCAATAGTGTCTTCATCTACTGAAAGCAATGGGGCAAGCCCATACGATTGGAACGGACTATTCCTACACCATATGTGCCCAATGAACGCAATTCCAATAGTAACTTCACAGAAGTGAAGTAATTGTCAGTACAAACAATGTGCTCAAGGCCTTGTAGACCATCTAAGGCATCTATCAATTGTAGAACAACTTCATGTCCAATTTTTGCATCACCCGTTGAACCTCTAAGCACTAACTATCGAAACTGTGAACCCATATAAATTTGGAAGTCATAAACATACTTTTGACAAGCATCAGCAAGACACCAAACTTTAACGCCCCACCTTGTAGGTTTCCGTGGCATACACTGACGCCCTAGACAATATTTACCTTTGTACGGAACCATAGTTTCATCCACTGTGACCTCTGGATTCAAATTCCAGTTGCTTTAAAACAATGCTTCATTTCAGTGACCAACCACCTCATCTTACGCAATCTATCAAACTCAGCATCGTTACTAGGTACTGTTGGGATGTTGTCATCAGTAATGTGTAGACAACGTGTTATGTCTTCATATCGGTGATAGGTCATAATGCTAGAGATACTAGAACAATGAAGAAACTGATTTCGGCGACTCTAGTAACTGCAGTGGTTTGGCAGCCACTTAATTCCCATCAACAAGTTCATTGCAATAAATGCTTTCAATTTGTCTTTGCCAAGTGGCCACCAACTTGCCCCCCCAATTGGCAAGTTCGACTCTGTGTTCACCTCGCTAGCGTAGCGGTTGTTGTCCACGCAGATTCTATGAAGTGTTTGTTTACTCCAGAAACGTCCATACAACAAAATCTTTGTTGGCATTCATAGGATGGGGAAGTTTGGACCGCTTGCAAGACCGATGAAAGCATGAGGGCGCTTAGCGAAGGTCGTCTGGTCCATGGATCATGTCTCATCGTCGAAAGACTGAAGAAAAGCTAGACATGCTGTTGCAGCTGATTGTCTATGAACTTCTCTACTAGAGGCACATGACCGCGACGCTCTAGCCGGCAAAGTAGGATTATGAATTGTTGCAGAAGAAGACTTGCGACTTATTCCTGAGTTGGTTGTTGAAATTGCATCGTCATGTGCTTTGCTACCTTTTCCTCGTACATGTGACTACTACGCAGAAGATCCCTTCATCGCCTTCGTCATTCGCTGCTGCTTTACATTGCAGCCACGTCCAACCTTATTGCTGTGTTCATAGTCTGAATGCACGTCCAGTTGTGACTTTGACCTTGTGTCGAAGATGGTAACCACATCAACACCATCAACGACAATGTCGGCAAAAACTTGCATGAACAGTGTGTTGCATGGCATAGTGGACCTGTCGACTCCTTCAACAAAATCTGCATCTGTAGTCATCATAAGCATAGGCAAGGACGGCATGGCCTCATGGTCTTGTCTGAACTCAACAACGCTAGAGTGTGAGTGGGGAGCAACGAGCATTGAGCGATGAGTGATTGGATTTGAGTATTCATTGCGAGGATTTTTACTAAAAATAGATATATTAGAGTAATAAAATAGTATTGTTAGACCCCAAAATAGAAATGTCAAAAATCCAAAATAGAAAAAATTACAAAAAAATTTGGAATTTTTTAATTTAAAATAACCAATGTTGAAATCAAATGTTGCATGAAGGGACATTCATTCATCCATGTACAAATGAACTTCATTCATGTCATCCATTCATCATCCATTCATCATCCATCCAAGAAAGGCTTGATTTTCACATTATAGTAGATGTCCTAGAAAATGGAGTGTAATTTTTTGAATATTTATTTTCAAAAACAAAAATTTACAAAAATCATTAAGATTTGCATTGTTGACCACAAAACTTTGTTAACTATTTTGAGGCTGGTTTAATGCTCCTCGGAACCGAATAGCATCTTCAAGGTTCATTTAGAAAAATGTAACAACTAATCCTATATTGTAGTTTGATTGTGGTTTAGGGGTCCTTGGAACCAAATAATACTGTTAAGGTTCATCTGGAGAAATATAACAATCAATTCTACAACGATTCATTAATTTCTTTTTGTGATTTCAAAACCTTTCATCGAAGAACATTGACTTTATAGACCAAATTTTTTTCCACCACCTCCTCATGAGCCTCAGGCTTCCCTCTATATATTGGGGTTAGCTTTTTTGTTCTTACGATGAGACTCTTTGAAACCTAACTTTTACTTTATTGAAGATGTTGGTTTATTAATTATTCTAAGAATACGTACATCCTTGGACAACAATGCTAGAGCAAGGAACAACAAGCAATGAGTGTTGAGCGACAAACATTTAAATTTGAACACTCAATAAGACTTTTGTTAATTAAAAATAGACATATTAGAGTCATAAATAGTGATGTCAAATCCAAAAATAATAATGTCAAAATTACTAAAATATAAATTATTACAAATAGAATTTTTTTAAATCAATTTGTTGTTACAAAACCTTTATTTTAAGGCAGTTGATTTAGCTTTCAAATATTGTTGGTAAGTCCAAGAATAATAGTCTAGCCTCTCTTGCAACAAAAAAGGTACTACCAAAGGGATGATGTATGGATTACTTTCATCCATGTCATCCATTCATCATCCATTTAGGAAAGGCCTTATTTACACATTGCAATACATGCTTTAGAATCCTATTGTTCTCTCCATTCATTTTTTTATGACTCCCATGCATATGGAATGCACAAATTATATTACCATTGTCCACACATTCGTCTTTTTGTATGTATTCTTTTTATGTTTACAATTTTACAAATGATTTGAGTCATCCTTAGGGTGCCAAATACTACTCCCACTTTGAACTAATTAGTCCAATAAGGCGTATGTCACCTACTCCAATTGACCATTATTTAACCAACTCTAAACACATGTGTCTTGACTATGAATAGTTAGACAGATATCATTAGGGGAAGAATAGGGTCAGAATAGGGCTACTAGATCTAGACTACTACTAAATAGTAGATGACTCCTCAAATATAAGGAGTCAATTTTAGGTGCAAAAAGACCTTCCCTCTATTAATTTGAAGAGTTTATAGAATTGCAATTTTGGTTTTAAATTAAATTTTTCTTTTAAATTAAATTTTTTTTATGCAATAGATGGCTTCTCAGATGGGAGGAGTCATTTCTTGGTGCCAAAGACCCTCTTCTTGTTAATTTCGTGGATTATAAGAATTATGATTAAATTTTTTTTTCAAATATTTAAAACCCTAAAAAAATTCATCATATGACTCCTCAAATCTAAAGAGACAATTTTTGGTGCTAAAGGACCCTCTTTTTATTTATAAAAAAGATTATTTGAAAATCTCTAATTCATTGTGGTTTGTGAGGGTCCCTTCAAGCTAAGAAAAGGCTCTCTAGAGCTCTCATGAGTGTCAAAAAGACCTTCCTTGGTGCCAAAGGGCTTTTTATTTTATTTTTGGTATGGCATTACATAGACTCTTGGTGTCACAGAAAGCTCATGATATCAGAGGAGCAATTTCTTAGTATCAAAGGGTTCTCTTATAATTTTCTTTCGTATGTTATTATATAGACTCTAGGTGCCATAGAAGGCTCCTCAAGAATCTAAAGAAGATTCCTTGGATATGAGAAGTCCCTCTTTGGTACCACAACGACTTTCCTAAAAAAGGCTCCAATAAACCCAACGAATGATCTTTGTATCCATAGAAATTTTAACCTTCCTTTGTGCAGAAGACCTCTCACAAGGATTTTTCCTTAGATCCAAGGAGCCCTTCTTTGTTGCCAAAAGGCTCTCCCAAAAAAGACTCTCCCAAAAAGGCTCTTTAGAACTTAAGGGCTCTTCCAAAAAAGGCTCTTTGGATTTGGAGGATCCCTCAGATTTCCAAGGGCTCATCCAATTAAGGCTCTAAAGAACCTCAATAGACTCCTCAAATCCAAAATCCTTTTTTGGATGCAAAAGACTCTTCTAGATAAGGCTCTTTAAATCTCAAGGAAGGCTTTTTAGATTCTAAGGATCCTTCCTTTGGTTCCCAAGGCTCCTCCAATGAAGACTCTAAGGCACCTCTAAGGGCTCCTTGTATCTAAGAGTCTTTCTTTGGTGTCAAAGGGTTCTTCTAAAGAATACTCCTTAGAACCCAAGGAGAGTTTTGGATTTCCAAGAGCCCATTCATGGTGCCAAAGGGCTCTCCTAATAAAGGCTTTAAGGAACTCCAAAAGGCTCCTTGAATTTAAGGAGACTTTCTTTGGTGCCAAAGGGCTCCTCTAAGGAAGGCTCTTTGGATTTTAAGGAGCCTTCCTTCAATTTTCAAGGGCTCTCCAATGAAGACTCTAAAGGACCCATAAGGCTCCTTGAATTCGAAGAGCCTTTTCTTAGTGCTAAAGAATTCTCCCAAAGGAGGCTTTTTGGAACTCAAAGAAGGCTCCTTGGAACCCAAAGAAGGCTCCTCAATTCTGAGAAGCCTTCTTTTAGTTCCCAAATGCTTTTTTAATGAAGACTTTCAAGGACAAAAAGGGCTCCTCGAATTCAAGGAGCCTATTTTTGATGCCAAAGGATTCTTGCAAGGAAGCACTAGTAGAAAAATAGTGACTACCATAACAAGAAATCAACAAAAAAGTGTTGATGTCGTTTGTATCCTCGGTTGCGTTGTCTTGGATAGTACTTAACAAAAAAACTGCTGTCCATTTTGTTAAGGTGATCAAGTCAAAAAAATAAAATAATAATTGATTTATAAATGTGCTCAAAAAATGGCCGCCACATGGCAAACCAAAAATTAGTCCAGTAGAGAATGCTACATAGGCAAAAATTGCAATGTAGACAAGAGAATTAAATTAATTTTCAAACTTCAATAAGAAAGAAAAAGACAAGTTTATATTAATTTGATGATAGAAGAGAGGTAACTTTGGTGATTAAAGAGAGGAGAAAGCAAGCTCTTTATACAAGCAGGGTGGTAGAAAGTAGAACAAACCATATGGGATATGTGAATTAAGACTATGAGTGGTTCACATATCCCATATGGTTTGTTCTACCTTCTACCACCCCATTTGTATAAAGAGCTTGCCAAAATGAACAAAAAAGTGTGAACTTTTTTATTGATTTGGATGTTGTACTATCTCAATCAACAAAGAATTGTTAAAATGGTCAATATTGTATGCCAATCAACAAAAAATTGTTAATTTTTTGTTGATTTGGACACCATTTTCTAGTAGTGAAGGCTCCTTGGTTCCGAGGAGCCTATTTTTGGTGTAAAAGGGTTCTTACAAGACAGGCTCTTCGGAACTCAAGGGAGGCCCCTCGGAACCCAAGGAAGGGTCTGAGATTCCGAGGAGCCTTCTTTTGGTCCCCAAAAACTCTTTCAATGAAGGCTTTCAAGGACAAAAAAGGCTCCTTGGTTCCGAGGAGCCTATTCTTGGTGCCAAAGAGTTCTTACAAGAACCCAAGGAAGGCTCCTTGATTCCAAAGAGCCTATTTTTGGTGCCAAAGAGTTTTTATAGGGAGGCTCCTTAGAACCTTTGGAAGGCTCCTCGGTTTCAAGGAGCCTATTTTTGGTGCCAAAGGGTTCTTTGTAAGGGAGGCTCCTTAAAAATCAAGGGAGGCTCCTTAAAAATCAAGGGAGGCTCCTTAAAAATCAAGGGAGGCTCCTTAAAAATCAAGGGAGGCTCCTTAAAAATCAAGGGAGGCTCCTTAAAAATCAAGGGAGGCTCCTTAAAAATCATGGGAGGCTCCTTAAAAATCAAGGGAGGCTCCTTAAAAATCAAGGGAGGCTCCTTAAAAATCAAGGGAGGCTCCTTAAAAATCAAGGGAGGCTCCTTAAAAATCAAGGGAGGCTCCTTAAAAATCAAGGGAGGTTTTTCAAAACCCAAAGAAGGCTCCTCGATTCTAAGGAGCCTTCTCTCGGTTCCCAAAGGCTCTTTCAATGAAGTATTTCAAAGACAAAAAATGTTGGGTGATTTTGAGGAGCCTATTTTTGGTGCCAAAGGATTCTTGCAAGAGAGGCTCCTTAATTCCGAGGAGCCTTCTTTTGGTTCCCAAAAGCTCTTTGAATGAAGTCTTTCAAAGACAAAAAAGGCTTCTCGAATTTGAAGAGTGGCCTATTGTTGGTGTCAAAGAGTTCTTATAAGGGAGGCTTCTCAAATTTGAGGAGCCTATTGTTGGTGTCAAAGAGTTCTTATAAGGGAGGCTTCTCAAATTTGAGGAGCCTATTGTTGGTGTCAAAGAGTTAGGTGGCTCCTCAAAAACCAAAGGAGATTCTTCGAAACCAAATGAAAGCTTCTTAGTTTGAGGAGCTTATTTTTGGTGCCAAAGATTTTTTGCAAGGGAGGCTCCTTGGAAACTAAGGGAGGCTCCTTGGAAACTAAAGGAGGTTCCTTGGAAACTAAGGGAGGCTCCTTGGAAACTAAGGGAGGCTCCTTGGAAACTAAGGGAGGCTCCTTGGAAACTAAGGGAGGCTCCTCAAAAACCAAGGAAGGCTTCTTGGAACCCAAGGAAGGCTCTTTGGAATCCGAAGAGCCTCTTTTTGGTTCCTAAAGGCTCTTCTAATTTAGGCTCTAAAGAATCCCAATAGAATCCTTGAATCCGAGGAGCCTTTTTTGGGTGCTAATGGGCTCTTTGAAATAAGTCTCCTTTGAATGCCAAGAAAGGCTCCTCAGATTCTAAAAAGGCTTCCATTGGTTCCCAAGGGCTTTCCTAATAAAGGCTCTAAAGAACTCAAGAGTGCTCTTCGAATCCAAGGAGTCTTTTTTTGATACTAAAGGGCTCTTCCAAAAAAGGCTCCTTGGATTTCGAAAAGCCCTACTTTGTTCCCACGGGCTCTCCCAATGAAGGCTCTAAAGGACCCCTAAAGGCTCCTTGGATCCAAAGAGGCTTTCCTTGATGCCATTCAGTTCTTCCATGGAAGGCTCTTTGGAACATGAGGACAGCTCCTTAAATTCCAAGGAGTTGTTTCTTGTTTCCTAAGAGCTTTTTCAATGAAGGTTGTAAGGGACCCTAAATGACTACATAGATCGAGAAGCCTTTCTTTGGTGCCAAAGGCTTTTCTAATTTTTTTCCACTTGTCATTAGATAGACTCTTGGTGCTAGAGAAGGCTCTAGATTTTGAATTCAAAAAGTCATTTTTTAATACCATTGACTCTCTCTTAATTTATTGGGTACATCATTAGATAGACTTTTGGTGCTAGAAGAGGCTTTTTGGATCCAAGAAGTAATTTTTTGGTCCTAGTGAACTCTACGCCTTTGAGGGGAGGGGAGTCATTTAAAGGCTTTGGAATCTTTGTAAAGGTCCCTCTGAACCAACAAAAGGCTCTTTGGAACCCAAATATGATTCATTGGATCCTATAGAAGGTACCTCTTAGCCCAAAGAAGGCTTCAAAAGAACCCAAAAAGAGCTCTTCCAAGAAAGGATCTTCATATTTGAGGAGCTCTTCTTTATTGCTAAAAGGCTCTCCAAAGATAGACTCCTCCAAACCTAAGGATGACTCCTTGGATCCGAGGAGCCTTTCCTTGGTGGTAAAGAACTTTACCAAGAATCCAAGGAAGGTTCTTCGAATTTGAAGAGCCTTTTTTTGTGCCAAAGGCCTCTCTTTTAATTTTTTTGGTATATCATTGGATAGACCTTTGGTACCATAGAAGACTCCAAACCTTGGATCCAAGGAGCTTTTTTAGAAGATGTCATTAGATGACTTTTGCTACATAAAAAACTCTTGGAATATGAAGACTCATTTTTCGGTACCAAGAGACTCTCTTTGAGGGTGTTTGAGAGACTCTGGTTCATTTTTAAGGTCTTTTAGTGCATGGGAGTCTTTAGAATCCTAGGAACCTCCTTTGGTGCTTAAAGAATCTCTCTTTAAATTTTTTTGGTTGTCCTTTTAAGGATGGAGGATTTTTTGTAAAGGGTCCTAGTGCCATAGAAGGCAACGACGCTAGAATGTGAACGAGGAGCAATAAAAACAATTGAATTTGAATGCTCCTTGCAAATATTTTTACTAAAATAGATATGTTAGAGTAATAAATAGGATTGTCAAATTCAAAAATAGTAATTTTAGAAAACAAAAATAGATTTTTTATTTTTTTTGAATTCAATTTTTTTATTTTAAATAATCAATTATACAATCAAATGTTGCATTTAAAGGGGCATGAATGAAAGTTAAGCAACTCCTGCAATAAAAAGAAGCTCAACCATACATCTAATGAATGAATGAACTTCATCCATCCAATAAATGTTTTACTTGTATATTGCAATACATGTCCAAAAAATTGAGTGCAATTTTTTATTTAAAAAAAATAGAAAAAAAAAATTTAGGATTCTTGACATCAAAATTCATCTTACTATTTTGAACTTTGAAGCTACGCAAGGTTCATTTCAATTGGCAACTTGAAAGAAACCTTGGCTACTAATTTGGAGGGTTATTTCCATTGTGATTTTTTTTCTTCTTTAAATTCAAAAGAATTTTTTTCAAAAGAATATTTTTGATAAAATATTTTGATAAAAAAAAAGAAAATTCAAATTTTTTTTAGTGAGTAAATTGCTCCTCGGATCTGAGGAGCAATTTCTTATTGCCTTCTCTTTGCACCAAGAGCTCCTCGGAATCCAAAGAGCCTTTTCTTCACACCGAAGAGCCTTCTCTTCATTTTGAGGAGCCCTAATATAAAAAATATTAATTTTTTTTAAATTGATAAAAAACTAGATGTTTTTTTTTAATTTTAATTTTAATTTTAATTTTTTTAAGGTATTTCAAATTTTCTCTCAAAAAAGATAGCAACAAGAAATCGCTCCTTTGATTCAAGGAGCTATCTATTGAATGTTTTTTTATTTTTTTTTAAAGATTTTTTTTGAAAATACAAATTTTCTTTTGAAGAAAATAATTTTGAATTTTTTTCATTTTAATCACAATTTAAATAACCTCCCAAATTAACAAAGGGAGGGTCCTTTGGCAACCTCTCTACCTTTGATTTAAGGTACTTGAACATCAATCTTTACCTTAAACAATTGAGTTTTAAATCCCATTCAATAGACATCCATCATCCAATGAAATGAACAACAAATGTATTTCATCCAACAAAGTCAACTACAAAAAATTTATTCAAATTCATTCATCCCCATTCATCCCCATTCATCCTCTTCAAACTCATTTATAACGATAAGTATCTATCCTAAATAATGGATATAGGCATCTCATGGTGAAAAGTTTAAAATTTTTCACAAGATTTTTTTAAAATGGCCACTGTTCACAACTCATTGCTCGTCGCTCAATGCTCAACGCTCGTCGCTCCCTGCTCATACTTTAGCAACCCTGGTCCAAATTTTGCCCACGACAACCAGAACTCATTGGTAGGGTCGTTGAAGTTGTCGTTGTCGTCTGTCATTATCTGCATGAATGTGGAATGCACTGCTGTTAGAGAGGGCCCACTTTCTTGTGGTTGTTCTTGCAAGGACGCATGCCCTCCTGATAGTCGGAAGTTAGAGACATCAACACTAGTCTTGGAGTCAGCGATGTCCACTACTTGGTTGAGAAGAATGATTCGTTCGATGTCGCCGCAACAAAAGTGATGTTCATGGCCGTCGTCCATGACGATGACGTACATGAAACATGAGTTGTTTTGTGTCACTTCGAATATACAAATGAATTACAAGACCTAGAAACCAAATGTCTATGTTAGCAAGTGCTCCACTATCAGTACTAGCCGTAGTGGTTGAGGAGCGGAAGCGTACTGGCATTGGGGTGCATGCGGGAACATGCACATTTTGTTCGAACGTTATGGTCTGTACATTCCAACAAAGACCTCACTAGAGCAAACAATTCGATTTTGGCGACTAATTGACCGCAGTGGAAATTTTTTATTCCTTCTCATGCGGTGCACTAGACATTGGCGGAGACACTATAGTACTAGGTACAATACTAAGCCCCACGACTGGGCACGTCTGCATGTGTACAGTTGTTCTCTCTTCCACAACATCCATTGCATCTACTTTTTTTCATTTCCGACCTTTACAAAGGACGGCATCAAACTAAGTGTCAATAATGTATGTTGTTGCTAATCTAGTGTTGCTTCGTGTTCTGTAGTGGTGTACTGGAAGTGCAGCAACGTCTTTGGTACAGATTTAGTCATAGCTTTGATGGCAGCAGCTACTAGGGTGCAACAGAGACAACGATCCAATACGTCCAAATTACCGCGACGTGTAGATGTGACAGAGACAATTCACAGCTTTAGCTTCAGGCCACAATAGCACACGCAAGGCATGGTTCACTTCTTCAAAGAAGCCTTGCGAGTGACCTTCATGTATCCTTTCTTTCCAACCGAGAATGCGGGCATAGTGATGCATGAAGAGGAAACATAGTCCTTGAGGACTATCTATGCTCTTGATGCCCTTCTTCAGTGTCTTTCGAAGTGGTTGTCTCCTATCAACAAGGAACACGATCTGTCGTGTTTATTTATCATTGGCCCTAATGGTGGTGCACCAATCTTTGATCATTTGACGAATGTATGGCAAGTTCAAATTGTGAGTGTGAACTAAGGGAACGGCGTGGTGACGAGGAATTGCACTCATTTTGGATGACAATGTTGCATGACATCGTAGACACAAGGCAAGGGGGACTGTACATACAATGTTCCAAGACTACTGGTAAGTGGACACAAGAGTGGCCTTCAAGCCAACTGTTTGAGAAGATACATAAGACTTTTTTGGAATGAAGTTGTAGTTTTCATTGACAGCATGCAGAAACTGTACAAGCAAGTAGCGCTAAACTTTTAAGAATGTCTACTAGTATGAAGAAAATGACAAAGTGCTATCTTGGGGGGTGCACTTAGTTCTACTATAACAAACCACATGCAAACAAGTGGTTTCTAATAAACTATAATTTCAACCTAAAATTTTGAACATTGTTTAATAATGACTATAGCTTTCTATTGCCAAAATTTCCAATTCAAATAAAATATGAAATAATTTTTAGAAGAGGTTGAAAATGAACTAAAATGGCATGTTTTTCAACTCAAATAATTATAGAGGACACATTTAGATGACCATTGAGTCAATATTCAACTCAAAATGAGCTTTCAATAATGAATTATTTTTAGGAATTTTTTGTTCATTTTTTAGACAATTTTTTCTTAAATAATATAGGGGTGTGAAAGTTATTTTTTAGTTCTACAGTGTATCTTTTTACTTCAAAAAATTTTAACTAGTTATTATTAACAAATAAAAATATCAATAATTCAAAACATAAACTTTCAAAGTAAGAAAATCTATTCATATTTATTTATTTATTTATTTAAAATTCAAAAAGTATATAGGGGGTCCAAAGTTTTGTTTGCATGTGGTTTCTTATGGACACTCTAAATGACCCCCCCGAGAGTGCTATGAAGAAATGAAAACGGAAAAAAAAGGCTATGGCAATGTTACAATTGACTTTGCAAATGTATAGTTCTACACTGCTTTCATGATGCAATGCACAGTACATACTCATTACAACGTACAACTTCAATTGTTATAGAAGAGGAATGTGGAAAATGAGTTGACGTTTGTAGTTGATAAAAGAATTCTAAAGGACCGATTGCTAAGACAAATAAGAAACGGACCCTACAGTATTAGAATGAACTGATAGGGAAGTTACAGAGAACTGAGACACTGCAGAACGTGGTGAGTATGTTCAGAACAAATTGAAAAGTGTAAGGAGGAGAATGCAAATGTGTAGCTCTATAATGAAGAGTATGACTTTTTATTTATTACAGAGGAGTATTCTACAAGGTGTACAAGACGAGCTTCATAAATGAAGTTGCTGTTATTTTTGCTAAATCCATAGAATGAAGTGGAGCGCATTCATGATAGGCTAAGGTTCAGTATAATGTTTTATTAGCTCACGTACCTAATTTGTGCTGAAGGTGTTCTAGTAATTCAGGAGGAGTAGGAGTTGCACAGAGATCCATGATTCAATGTGCACACTGTTGGTTTCCTTTAGTAATCTACGGTCCTTCAACAATATTCATACGCATTTTTTATTTTATTTTATTTTATTTTTCAGGCTATTTATTCAGTGGAGAAAAATGTATAGCCTTCTAGAAATCGCAGCTTCTAGCATTCATGTTTCAGCCGCTTTTGTTCAAATTTTTTTTCTAAATTCTAAACATGCCTTGCGCACAACTGATGAATGTGCATTTTGTACAATAAGCTACGAAGTTCTTTGTGTCACTGCTTCTAGAAGTGCCGAACACATTCCGTAGCTTAATAAAAAAAGATAATGTTGGGACCTTAACTGACGTCATGAGGTAGTGTTGTCATGCTCTGCCCACATGGATGCTTTTATTTTGAAATTTTTGTATGGATCCCTCATTTCTTTTAGTGGGCAAGCAAAAATTTCTTCATTTCTAGACATGTCATGCCATTTTTATTTTTCAGGAATTACCAATGCTACAATCCACTAGCAGCATGCAATAGTACATTACCAAACCCTACCACCGACCTCCACAAAAAAAGATGGATGAAAAACTGTAACAACGACTGAGATTTTGAAGTTCCCTTCTATCCATTGTCCAAAAAGTGGACACCGGTGTGCTTAAGGTTAAGGGGACCTATACTAAATAATCAACATTACACACTATATAAATATCTACCTTTATTGTATGTCAATAGTTATTGAAGTGTCCTGGGCTATATATCATGTTTTAAACATCTATTGTTTTCCACAATAAGTCCCTTTAATTTTTTAGTCTCCTTAATACCCATATTCAATGTAAACAATCCAATCGATTATTTATTGACAATCTAGTTGTGTCAATACATTGATTTCCATTAATATATGTAGTCTGAATTTCAATTTTTAATTTTGACCGATTGGTTGTTTATATGTTTATTTGTAGATTTTGCCAATCGGTATAGTAACTTAGATTGAGGCTTACTAGTCACAATTACTGATGGGGAATGGATTTCAAGTGAATGAGACTTAAAAGGATTTAAATGTCTATTGGTAGTTATAACTCCTATCAGTTTGTGGGTACTTAGCCTTTTTAAATTCCCAATTGTAGTTCAGTTGTCTTCAACTTAGTAGGCACTCCTTCCAATCACTGAAAGTAAAAACAATTGGAATTTTTGTATTTGTTTTGTATGTGATTAATGAAGTGAATTTTTATCAATTGAATGTGTATGATTGTTTGGTGATTGATGGTGATTTGTTGTATATGTGTAAATGAAACCAATTGGAATTATGTGTGTATAGAAGTATTTGAAGGAGTTTGTAAGAGTTGGCTAAGAGATTGATCGGAGTTAATTGAGTATTTTATATGAGGAGAGAGATCAATTGTGAATGAGAATTGTGTGTGTTATTAGTGTGAGTAAATGATTGGAAGAAAATCAATTAAAAAAAATGAATGTGAAGGAATAGTGAAATTTGTGAGAATGTAATCAATTGAGAATTTAATAATATAAGAACCAGATTGTAGAAAAGAATTGTAATGTGAGAATTGAAATATTAGAAATATACCAATTGGGATAAAATATGACTGTTGTATGAGAATATGAGTATGTGATTAGAAGAATGGAGTCAATCGGGAATATGAATGAAATACTGAAGAAAATGTTACGGAGAACACAACCAATTGGAATTACTAGAGTAATGGAGGGGGTCACTTAGAGTGTCCATTAGAAACCATGTGCAAACAAAACTTTGGACCCCCTATATACTTTTTGAATTTTAAATTAAATTAAATTAAAAAAATATGAATAGATTTTCCTAATTTGAAAGTTTATGTTTAGAATTATTGATATTTTTATTTGTTAATAATAATTAGTTACAAATTTTTGAAGTAAAAAGATACACTATAGAACTAAAAAATAACTTTCACACCCCTATATTATATAAGAAAAAAATGAACAAAAAATGAACAAAAAATTCCTAAAAATAATTCTCTATTGAAAGCTCATTTTGAGTTGAATATTGACTCAGTGGTCATCTAAATGTGTTCTCTATAATTATTTGAGTTGAAAAACATGCCATTTTAGTTCATTTTCAACTTCTTCTAGAAATCATTTCATATTTTATTTGAGTTGGAAATTTCAGCAATAAAAACCTATAGTCATTGTTAAACAATGCTCAAAATTTTAGGTTGAAATTATAGTTTATTAGAAACCACTTGTTTGCACATGGTTTGTTATAGTAGAACTAACTGCACCCCCTAAGCTAGAGTATATTAAAGAGTGTGCTATTGCTATCTTACAGAGAAACGATTGGAAAAATTAACATTGTGATTTGTTGTTGATTACTAAAGGAAAATCAATTGGATTTGAAGTTGTATGTTGGAGATCATTTTTTTGAGTTAGATTTAATTAGAGAAAGCTGAATTGGAAAAAAGTTAAAATTTTAAAGATTCTTATAATGTGATAAGTGGTCCTATACCATAGTCTATTGATATATAGTAAAATAATTAGACATTCAAGATCTTGCAATTGGATCTTTTAGATGTAATTTTCAGATTCAGATTTGATGTAAATTTACCTCGTAGAGTTTGAACTCTACTGTAGGTGTTTTATTTTTAATATAAAAACAATTGAAAATACCGTTCACAATGTATCTTGTTGTGTAAGCACATTGATTTCCATTTAATATATCATGTTCTTTAAGTATATTGATTTCTATGTAATATATCCACTTATGTGAGTAGATTCCATGTACTTAATTATTTATTAGACATGTACTTGACAATTCATGTTTGATGTTTTTTAAATGTCAATATTGGTATGATTGAAATTGTTTGATTTTAAATTGTTTGGATGGTATTGTAGTCTAGATTTTGCCTACCTCGCAAAAACCCAAGACTATAGTATAGGGGTTCAAAATCTAGAGAATGGTCAAATAGTCTAACGTATTGTGGCTAAAGTCACATGTAATTTAGAATAAAATGGGATTTACATACAAATAACATATAATTCTACAAACAATAAGAACAAACTGTTTCCAATCTTATATCCAGTCTTTAACATATTGACAACCAATTTTATGCAAACACTACAATTTCAACATAACCAATGCCACAACTAGTCAAATTGAGATTGTAATCAAACAATTTGACTTCTAAACCATGATCCCAAAGTACAACACTTGAACCTTAAACAAATAGTCTACACATAACTTGACAATTCTCCATATTCACTACATTCAACCGTGTACTTGACTAATTGTCCAAAATGAAGACAATTGGTTTTAGAATAATTCAGCAATACATCTTTGAACTCAAAAGACAACTAGACTCAATTCAAATCCAACTAACTCAAAACAATTTCAAACATAGTAGATGCAATCACTGCATCTTTCCAATAAATTCATTTTCAATAAATTTAAACATAGCAAGGAATAGTCATCTTGCCTACATTCGAGCCACTAACAATCATTGCCAATTCTACGGTCTCCATCACATGTCCATCTCGGATTTCATTTCTAAGTTCTTTACTTGACAAATTGTTAATCACACACTTACACTGGAGCATCACATCCACAACCTCTATACTAAAAATTATGAATTGCCTTACTCACCAGCAATCCCACATATACAAACAATATCTTAGCCATCACTCGGCATTTAACACATACAAATTTGCAATCACTGCAATTTGACAAAATAACAATTTGATTGAAAGAATTCAATAATAAATATACAATTTGTCAGTGAGCCATATGCATCAATTTAAACTTTGATATGAACTATCTCTATATCCAATTGACCTTAGCTTTATAGTATTCTAAAAGCTTCAAGACAACCGATTCAATCTTTAATTTGAAAAATCGCGAAGCCTACTTGTTGCTCTTCCCATCCAACCTAGTTGCCTCCATTCATATCTAATTTTAGTTTCTTTTTACACTAACATGAAATATTCAACAACTTGACTCTTCAAAACTAGGAAAGATCAACTTGACTACATAAAAACAAGTAGAAAGGCAAAAAGACAAATTTCTTCACATTGTGCTGTCTACAGGTATATAACTTCAGCATTAGTAAATTTGTTTGTAAGAAAATAACTTTTCTTTATGTTTTATTCATTATTATCATGATATCAATTTTTTAAATTAATTTCTAATCCTTTATTTACTATTTTCATTTGTAGAATATCCATATGGAATATTAAAAAAAAGTGGAGTATTTTGTCTACAAGATTACGGCTATTACATCAAACCTAAAGTTTGATCAATGTTATTACTAAATTCAAAACATGTGAGGTAGCGACACCCATAAGCATCACTGTATTCATAACCAACACCTCTAAAATCTTGAAAAATCCTAGGAAGTAAATAGATGTGATTACAAGGATGTACCTCATCTAAATATCAAATCTTAGTGTTGGTATTAGGTGCATATGTAGTGGGCTCTTTAAAAATTTACAACTTATACTCACAATGTCCAAAAAATACATTTCAAAGTGCATTGGAATTCTTTTTCTCTTGCTAGTAGGATCCAATAATTTGTTGGATGTCTATTAATAAACATCATATCTAAAACCCTTAAGTTGATGGTTATGGAAACTGCTACCTTAAGGCATATAATTATAGCAGATAGTGGATTTAGCGAAAAGGGGGGTGTCAGTCCTCAAGTTAACAATTAGAACTCTGGATCTATTTTTTGTGATTTTTAGTTAGTTTTTAGGTTATTTTATGCAAAAACACATAAAAAAAAAGTTATTGAGAGTTTGGTAGAAGTTCCTACCAAATTAGTGATAAATGATCTTAAAAACATGGAGCACATAAAACTTTATGTTTTCACTAATTCTAGGTCTTATTGGTAAGTTGAATGAATAGTTAGTAATTCCGAGAGAAGCAAGAATATGAGAGTAGTCAGTCCTAGTGTCCTGTTCATACAAAACAACATCTATAAGAATGCATGTGACAAACTGGCTAAGTAATAGAGTCTAGTTATATTGAGTTAAAAT
This sequence comes from Rhytidiadelphus loreus, assembly GCA_947034895.1. Lineage (NCBI taxonomy): Eukaryota > Viridiplantae > Streptophyta > Bryopsida > Hypnales > Hylocomiaceae > Rhytidiadelphus > Rhytidiadelphus loreus. The sequence goes on from OX344763.1 coordinate 22,210,381, forward strand.
CCAATTCGTGAAAGAGTTGGATTTGAATGGCAATTAACTTTGAGAGTCTAAGTAGAAGTCCGACCAAGATGGATGAAAAGGTGATTAGAGCAAAAAATAGGTTTAAAGGTTCCATTATGAACTCTACTAATGACCCACAAACCATTATTTTTTTCCTCTTTTCATTAAACGTGTTTGTTGGAAACAACTAGTGACCCAAAATGTTCCATTTATTGCTTCATTTTCATTAAAGAGAAGCAAACTTTGTCATCAAATTAAATCACCCAAAAAATTAGACTAAGTTTGCTTTTTTTGTTTTATTTTAGTGGCTTTCATTTATTTATTCTTGTTTATTTTCTTTAGTTTACTTTGCTCATTATTTTCCAAAAATTCCCAACCGAGGCTGGAAGAGAGCTAGTTCGAGCTTCAAAACCAGATTGATTGACGAAAGAACCAACCAATTACAAGGCGCCACGTGGCAATTGCAGAGGAGCCGTTCAACGAGGCCTGGTTGACGAAGGGCCCGACTGACGGAGGAGCCACGTGCCACGTATCTCAGACCAAGGAGGGATCCAATTCGGGAACCCTACTTTAGACCGAGGAGAGCCAGTCCGAAGCTCCAAGCTTCCAAACTCCAGGCTTCAAGCTCCACACTTAGTGACTACTCCACACTCAAATAAAAAAAAAATTAGTAAGCCAAAACTTAATCTAAGTATGGTTTTATTAACAATTAAGATTCTTTAAAAGAAATTTGGTTGGCCATTGCTTGCCACACCAACTATTTTGATTTTTTAACTAAAAATTGACATTCTCTCACCTCTTTGCTACCATTCTCAATTCTCTCCATAACTCCATCTCCCAACTCACTAAGATCTTACAAAACAAATGAGAAAAAAACTAGGGAAGAAGAAGAAGAACAAAGGGAATTTAGAATAGGCCCGAGAATAGGAGAGAATTTGCACACGTGATAGAATTAATATTAAAAACTAGTTGTTAGGAATCTCACTATTGAACCAAATGCTTTGATTATTCTATTCTTTATTGGTTAGTTATTAATTAGATTCAGGAGGGAATTTAAAGGATTTGGATTGTAGCGGGTATTTGTTTTATTAGGCCTAAAAAGACAATAGAAAAAGACAAAGCTGCCAACTAATAATCCAAAACTAATTAGAAGATTAAAAATTATTTGGATATTAACAATTTGCTTGGATTTGATTTGAGTTAGTGGATTATTATTGTTTTTGGCATTCAAATAATTTTTAAGAAACTAGGAATTATCCAAAATACTTCCAAAACATTAAGAAATTCTCACAAATTAGGAAAAAGAGGAAATTACAACAAGTACAAACTAATGGTGGAACTTAAATGGATTAGTAGGCATAGAGATCAACAGACCATACGAGACCATCCATTTGGTGATCCTCAACAACAAGAAGGCTTCTTGGTCCCGAAGAGCCAATTTTTGGTGCCAAAGGGTTCTTGCAAGGAAGACTCTTCGGAAACCAAGGGAGACTCCTCGAAACCCAAAGAAGGCTCCTCGAATTCGAGGAGACTATTTTTGGTGCCAAAGGATTCTTGCAAGGAAGCACTAGTAGAAAAATAGTAACCACCATAACAAAAAATCAACAAAAAAGTATTGATGTCATTTGTATCCTCGGTTGCATTGTCTTGGATAATAATTAATAAAAAGTTGTTGTCCATTTTGTTATGGTGATCAAGTCAAGAAAACAAAATAATAATTCATTTATAAATTTGCTCAAAAAATGGCCATCACATGGCAAACCAAAAATCAGCCCTATAGAGAATGCTACATAGGCAAAAATTGCCATGTAGACAAGAGAATTAAATTAACTTTTAAACTTTAATTAGGAAGAAGAAGACAAGCTTATTTTAACTTGATGATTGAAGAGAGGTAACTTCGGCGATACAAGAGAGGAGAAGGCAAGCTCTTTATACAAATGGGGTGGTAGAAGGTAGAACAAACCATATGGGATATGTGAATTAAGACTATGAGTAGTTCACATATCCCATATGGTTTGTTCTTACTTCTACCATTCCATTTGTATAAAGAGCTTGTCAAAATGAACAAAAAAAGTGTCAACTTTTTTGTTGATTTGAACGTTGTACTATCTCAATCAACAAAATTTTAGTGACTATTTTGTTAATTTGTACCAAATCAACAAAAAATTGTTAAAATGGTCAATATAGTATGCCAATCAACAAAAAATTGTTAATTTTTTCTTGACTTGGACACCATTTTCTAGTAGTGAAGGCTCTTTGGAACCTAAGGAAGCCTCTTCGATTCCGAGGAGCCTATTTTTGGTGTCAGAGGATTCTTGCAAGGGAGGCTCTTCAGAAACCAAGGGAAGCTCCTTGGTTCTAAGGAGCCTTCTTTCGGTTCCCAAAGGCTCTCTCAATGAAGACTTTCAAGGACAAAAAAGGCTCTTCAGTTTTGAGGAGCCTATTTTTGGTGCCAAAGGGTTCTTGTAAGGGAGGCTCCTCAAATACCAAGGGAGTCTCCTTGGTTTCAAGGAGCCTTCTCTTGGTTCTCAAAGGCTCTTTCAATAAAGACTTTCAAGGACAAAAAAGGCTCTTCAAATTTAAGGAGCCTATTTTTGGTGTCAAAAACTTCTTGTAAGAGAGGCTCCTCGGTTCCAAGGAGCCTATTTTTGGTGCCAAAGAGTTCTTGCAAGGGAGGCTCCTTGGAACCCAAAAAAGGCTTCTTGATTCTCAAAGAAGGGAGCCCAAAAAAGGCTCCTTGATTTTGAGGAGCCTTCTCTCAATTCCCAAGTCTCCTTGGATTTCAAAGAGCCTTACTTAATTAGGTTTCCATGGGTTCTCCCAATGAAAGTTGTAAAGGACCCTTAAAGGCTCATTGGATCTGAGGAGGCTTTCCTTGTTGCCATTTGGCTCTTCCATAGAAGGCTCTTTGGAACATGAGGTCAGCGATTCCTTAGTTTTCAAGGAGTCCTTTCTTGTTTTCTAAGAGTTCTTTCAATGAAGGTTGTAAAGAACCCTTAATGGCTCCATGATCCGAGGAGCTTTTCTTTGGTGCCAAAGGCTTTTTAAATTTTTTTTCCATTTGTCATTAGATAGACTCTTGGTGCCAAAGAAGGCTCTAGACTTCAAATTCGAGAAGTCATTTCTTAATACCATTAACTCTCCCTTAATTCATTGGGTATATCATTAGATAGACTTTTGGTGCTAGAAGAAGCTCCTCGAATCCAAGAAGTAATTTTGTGGTCCCAATGGACTCTATGCCTTTTGGGGGGAGGGGGGTCATTTGAAGGTATTTGGATCTTTGTAAAGGTCCCTTTGAACCAACAAAAGGTTCTTTGGAACCCAAATATGACTCATTGGATCCCATAGAAGGTACCTCTTATCCCAAAGAAGGTTCCAAAAGATCCCAAGAAGGGCTCGTCAGATCTATAGAGCCTTTATTTTTCGCCAAAGGGCTCTTCTAAAGAAGGATCTTTATATTCAAGGAGCCCTTTTGTTGCCAAAGGGCTCTCCAAAGATAGACTCCTTCAAACCTAAGAATGGCTCCTTGGATCTGAGGAGCCCTTCCTTGGTGCTAAAGAACTTTACTAAAGAAGATTCCAAGGAATCCAAGGAAGGTTCTTTGTATTTGAAGAGCCTTTCTTTGGTACCAAAGGCCTTTCTTTTAATTTTTTTGGTATGTCATTCGATAGACCCTTGGTGCCATAGAAGACTCCAGACCTTGGATCTGAAGAGCTTTTTTTAGGAAACGTGATTTTCCATTCTTTGTGGGGATATGTCATTAGATAGACTTTTGCTGCCATAGAAGGCTCTTGGAATATGAAGAGCCATTTTTCGATAATAAGAGACTCTCTTAATTTTTGGGGTGTAATTTTAGAGACTTTTGGTTCTTTTTTAAGGTCTTTTGGTACCATGAGAGGGTCTTTAGTATCCTAGATACCTCCTTTAGTGCTTAAAAGAATCTCTCTTTAAATTGTTTTGGTTGTCCGTACAAGGATGGGGGGTTCTTTGTGAAGGGCTCCTATTGCCATAGAAGGGTCTTTGGAAGTCTAGGAACCTATCCTTGGTGCCAAGGGACCTTCCCTCAAAAAAATCGGTGTGTCATTTGAAGAACTTTTAGTTCTTAGTGAAGGGCTTGAGGTGGCAAGGGAGAGGCTCTCAACTCCAAGGGACCCTTTATTGGTGCTATTGGTACTACTTACAAAGCACAATTTTGTATTGATTTAATCATTGTTTGTACTTTTTTAAGTACTAAAGTGCAATGGAATCAAAATACTTTTAAAAAACTTAAGACGTATTGTTATAAAATGTATCAAATATAAGATTCTATTACACTTTAGTCCTCCAATATATTTAAAGTGAATATTTTATTTGTATAATGCAATTTCTAAATTTGACTTTTTCTTCTAATAAAGTAAGACTTTCAAAAACCAAGGACTTATATTCACATAGCAATTTAAATTCACTTCAAGGAAGGTATTGTTTTCCTTTAAAATTTATAATTCCTTTCAAGCATTTCTAAGGTTTAAGTTTGGCTAAATTTATTCCTATGCTAACACCAACATTTGTGAGTTCTAATTACATATTGCCATCTGAGAGAATTGACATGTTGCTAGTTGACATCTAAAGATATGTTTTTTATTTTATATGTACAATTTTATTTTCACAATCTTTCAAATTGAATATCATTGAGTTCTTCATTGATGTAAGATGCACACTCTATATTAATTTCATATCAAAAAATATTTTTTCCTACAAAAAAGTATGTTTGAAATTCAAAAGTGCATTCTCTATGTCCCTAAACATATAAAAATGTTTCTTTTAAATGTCAAAAGCAGAGAACATCTGTAGAGGTTGATTTTTTAAAAATTTAACCCTTAGAAAAAAAAACTAATGAAATTGATAAATGACTTGAAAATGAAATATTATCCAAATTTGCCCTCAAATTTTTTTAGTAAATTTTTCACTTAGAGTGGCTCCTTAGATTGTAAACATATCCTCTAAGATCATGCATACTGCTCTTTTTTCAATAACAATTCAAATTACTATTAGACAATGTCATTCCTCTAATAAAACACCTTAAAGAAGGTGATGCGTTGTTGCCTATATCACTATGGCATCCTTCAAATGTCCACTCAAAAAATTTTCTTGCTTTATTTAGTATTTAAGCTTCACCTTAGTATTTCAACTACTCTTGTTTTTATCTAGGAATGTTTTGACCCTGTGAGTATTCATTCATCTCCAACTAATGACACGTTAGTTTAAGTGTGGGTCTTAAAGTTTAGTCATTAGAAGAGATTCCTGCGTTTTAGAAGACTGTGAGTTCCCGGACTATGGGAACTGTGGGAACGCTGCAGGAACGCTGTGGGAACGCTGATCTGACGTGGCCAGGAGACGGCCACGTCAGATATTATTTTTTAATATATTTTTAAATATATTTTATATAAAAAATCTTTTTTTAATCTTTTTTTAATTTTTTTATTAAAAATTTAATCTTTTTTTTAATTTTTTTAATTTTTTTAATTTTTTAATTTTTAATTTATTATTATTATATTCTGACTGTACAGGACTGGTTCCCAGCAATGGGAACAGCCCTGAAACAATCTCCCAACTAGCTGAAATCTCCCCTAATGCTATGCAGACCATGTTTCTCTTAGTAATTAACCAATATCCATGATTTTTATGAAAATAAAGAAGAAGACAAAGTTCTAGTAGAAGCTCAATCCAAAATTGAAAAAAATGTAAGATGAAGTATGAAAAGAAATTTGAAGGCATGCACAAAAAGAGCAAGAAGAAGTTTTGGATTGTATCATGTAACTTGTCACATAAATACACAACTCCCTTAAGGAGTCGAGGATCCTTGAATCTTTATTTCTTTTATAAAAAAACTACATTTTTTTATGAAGAGATTATTCTATCATTTAGCTTCTTATATTTTTTTGAAAATAATACTAAAATGTCAGATTTGTATGTGAGGTAAATTTTATTCATTCTTAGTAGTGGTTAAACCTCTAAAGTCCCAGGGCCTTATTTTCATTAGAAAACACTTAGAACTACCATTTCTAATTTGAAGAGAAAAAAAGTTTTAAAACTCTTTTTTTTCCAGATCTAACTATAAGATATTGCAACAAACTATTATAAAAATGTGTGGAAGAAATTTCAAAAGCTTTGATTATGTAGATTGAAAGATATTTGCATTTACAATGAAGAAAGCAAATTTTTTGTTACCCGGCTTGACTAGAGTTTTTGGCTTTGAATCTTTTTAATTAAAAAATTTTGCATTATTGATTTTGCATTTCTAATTTTCTTATATTGAAAAATTGAGTTGAAAGTCTAGGAAAAAAATTCCAAGAAAAAATACTTAATTTTCATTCATAGGTGGAATTTTTCCTATCCTAAATTCCAAGAGTCTCCCATAGGGACTTTGGGACTTTAGGACTTTAGGGATCAACACATATGATTGAGGTTCCATATACAATGTGAAAAATTCAAGATTTTAGCTCATAGCTAGTACTAGGACATGAATCCTTATCTTAAACAATTGAGTTTTTAGTCCCATTCAATAGTCATCTATCACCTAATGCAATGATCAATATATGTATTTCATTCAACAAAGTCAACTATAAAAAATTCATCCTCATTCATCTTCATTAAACTCATTTATAGCCATTATTTTTCACCCTAAACCATGGATATAGGCATCTTATGTTGAAAGTTCTAAATTTTTACAAATTTTTCTAAAAACACTCACCACTCACCCTTGTTGCTTAATGTTCAATGCTTGTCACTCCTTGCTCATATTTTATTAACTTTGCATTCTTGGATTCAATGACGAATGAAAGACTATTTTATTTTCTCTTCCTTTCTTTTGAGCATCCCCTAAACTAAGCAGTCTTCAATTCCCAAATTGTTAAGATTTTTGCAACTCACTAAGAGCCTCCTTGGAACCGAAGAGGCTTATGGGTCCATATGTGGTTATGTCTTGCTAGTACAAGAGAGACTCTTCAGAACCAAGGAAGCATTTAGGCCATCTGCCTTACTTTTGAATATCATCTCTATATAAGCCTCCTTAGAATTTGAGGAGGCGTTTAGACCACCCTTGCTCTTTATTATTGTCTCCCACTAAGCCTTTTCAAAATCAAGGAGGCTCATAGGAAAACCTTGTGAATGTGGTATATAAAATACTTTAATTAGTACCCAATCAATTTGTAGGAGTCTTTGGGAGGGCTTTGCTAATCCAAAGAAAAATGCATCTAAGTTTAGGATTTCACTAAATTAGTTCAAGCCATCCATGCTTATAATTATTGTCTTCCTAAGAGCCTTTTAGGAACCAAAGAGACTCTTAGGACCCCACATGAGGTTGGTATGTAAAGCAAACAATTTACATCACTTGCATCCATATCAAATGAATGCGCTTTATTTGTCTCTAAATTTGATGCTTTACGATGCTGGTGACTTCATTTAATATAAAAAATTTAGAGCCAATTTTTTTTCATCCATCAACTTTCATTTACATTCATTCATCATCATCTTCATCCATCATTATTGATAATTATGAAGCCTAAAAAATTTAATAAATAAAATTTTTATTGCTCAAATGCAATTGCTCATCGCTCAACGCTCATTGCTCCCTACTCATACTTTAGCAACCATGGCCCCCAAATTGCTAAGTTTTTGGATTTTTGGGCAATTTCGGGTCTAGGGTGACTTCTTATAGGAGAACGCGGGTCTTGGGCGACCTTTTTTAGGCGACCTCTTGTGTGGGGTGGCCGCGGGTGGAGGTAAAAGTCCTTGCCTTCTCTTTGCCCCCAAATTGCCAATTTTTTTTTGGAAGGGGGGTCGGCAATTTCGGGTCTAAGGCAACCTTTTATAGAAGAACGCAAGTCTTGGGCAACTTCCTATGGGCGACTTCTTGTGTGGGGCTACCACGGGTGGAGGTAAAAGTCCTTACCTTTTTTTTGTCTAAAAATTGCCAATTTTTTGGATTTTTTGGACGATTTGGATCTAGAGCGACCCCTTATAGGAGAACGTGGGTCTTGGGCGACCTCTTATGGGCGAACTCTTATTTGGAGCAACCACGGGTGGAGGTAGAAGGCTTTGCCTTCTTTTTGTCCCTAAATTGGCAATTTGGGGGGGGGGGGATTTTAGGTCTTAGACAACCTTTTGTGGGAGAACGTGGGTCTAAGGCGACCTCTTATAGGAAAACGTGGGTCTTGGGCGACCTCTTGTGTGGGGCAATTGTGGGTAGAGGTGGAAGGCAAAGACCTTGTCCCAAAATTGACAATTTTGAGGGGGGTTGGGCAATTTTAGGTCTTAGGCGACTTCTTGTAGGAGAATGCAGGTCTAGAGCGACCTCTTATAGGCAACTTCTTGTGTAGGGCGACTGCGGATGGAGGTAAAAGTCCTTGCCTTCTCTTTGCCCCCAAATTGCCAAGTTTTTGGATTTTGGGGCGATTTCGGGTCTAGGGCGACCTCTTATAGGAGAACTTGGGTCTTGGGCGACTGCGGGTGGAGGTAATAGGCTTTGCCTTCTTTTTATCCCAAAATTGGCAATTGGGGGGGGGGGCGATTTTGGGTCTTAGGCGACTTTTTGTGGAAGAACGCGGGTCTTGGGCAATCTCTTATGGGCAACCTTTTGTGTAGGGCGACCGCGGGTGGAGTTAAATGTACTTGCCTTCTCTTTGTCCAAAAATTACCAATTTGTTCGGTATTTTGGACAATTTCGGATCTAGGGCAACCTCTTACAAGAGAATGCGGGTCTTGGGTGACCTCTTGTGTAGGGCAACCGTGGATGGAGGTGGGAGCCATTGCCTTCTTTTTGTCCAAAACTAACCAAATTTTGTGTTTGGTGGCAAATCCAAAATTAGGGAACCACCGGGTGGGCAAACTCTTGACTTGGGCGACCTTTTATGTAGGGTGACCTCAGTTGGAGACTTGGAGGTGAGAGCCATTGCCTTTAGAACATATTTTTCTTGCAATTAGGAAGAAATTAGGAAGAAATTAGGAAGAAATTCCAAACACCTTTATTCTTCTTCCTTTCGACTTGGAAAGCTTTTTATTCATATTTTTTTTCTTAGAGCCCTAATATGTCATAAAATTTTGAAAATCAATTATTTTTTTAATTTGTTGAAGTCATATTCTATTTATTTCCCTTCCATTTCTTTCATTGGATTGGAGAAGCTAATATGCCTTGATTTTTAGGAACTCTAGTTTGGAAAAAAAATTAGAAATTCTTCTTGATTCTTTTGGTCTTTATAAATGGGGTCTTATAAAATTTTCCTTGCTTACTAAATCTTCTCTATTTATAATGCAAAAATCATTATTATGATTTACAAGTTCCTTCTAGTAAATATGCACAATTGGGTTGGCCAACTAAAACTTTTGATGTTATTTATGAATAAGTGCTCCCCCCTAAAAAATGTATTGGCTAACTATATGGATGTACTTTTAAGTGCCTTGATATCATTTTTGAGTCTCCTAGGATTCATTACAAATATCCTATTAAGGAGAAAAAATTGGAGAACATAAAAAACTAATGGTGGGTGGCTCTAAAGTTTTTCCTACATATATGGGCTGCAACACTCAAAGAGGAGCATAGAGAAAATGCAAGAAAAGCATAAATAAACAATGGAATCTATCTTGTATTCTACTAGAAAAATTGACCACTTGATGTCAAAAATGAATGCTATGGAGAAATATAACAATGAAGTATTTGAAAATACTTAAATACATTGATAGTGACGTACTTTGTAAGGAAGTTGGGTGACCTTACTAAGCCTAATTTGAAGAAGCAATTGATAGGTGGATAGGTGGCAAACTTGCTCATTGATAAACCATGGTTGATGATGCCCCTTGAAGTAGTTTTCCGCACTGATGTTTTGTAATAGGACATGATGTTACTAGGTTAGTATGAATGAAAACGTAGGTCACATTGCATGCATCCAAATTTTGAAGAGTAATATATATATATATATATATATATATATATCAACTTTTGCACACAATAGCTTAGAAGCAAACAATCTTAGAGATATTGACAATTAATTTTTTTGTTCAAACTTGTACCTTCTTCTACTTAACAATTTCTTAACCTCCAAAAGACTAAGGCCTATTTCTTGCCAAAAAACACTCAAAATTGTTATTTCTATTGCAAAGAGTAAAAAAAATTGAATTTTTTTTTTTTGCACATCTAATAGTAGGATCTTATACCTATTGTAATCAGTATTAGAATGTGTGGAATAAATGTCAAAAATTTTGGATTGCACAAATTGCAAGATATCTATGTTTAAAGTCACTACAAGGGGAATTTTGTTCGTAGTGACAAATATTTGACAGAAATTTGTCAAATGCTTTGTCAATTAGGACGTATTGATTAAGACGTCTTGATTAAGACGCCAAATTAACAAATTTATGTCATTTCTTAGTCAATTTAGACACCCAATCGTCAATTTTTAATTAAAGTAGTGTCGAGATATTTCAAGGTTCAAGAAGGCATTTCCAACCTAATATTCAACCACATTGTGAAGAAACAAATTTTAAATGCAATTTGCATTTCTTTTAATTCACAACACCAAACCCAAATGCTAAACCAAACTCATGCCATACTCATGCTATACTCATACCCAAGTACTCATACCACACTTACTTCCCCACCTGTTTTTGTAATTTTAGAATAATAATGCTTTGACAATCAATATGGGACAATGGATTTGTATGAACAGCAAAGATTAGACGCTCTGAATGGATCTACGGCTGACGGTTTTTGTTCCAACAATTGATGTGATGGAAAAGTAGGAGCCACTTTTTTTTCAAATTCAATCTGACGGTAGAAGATTTTCCAATGGGGTTGGGGGAACCTCAAGGCTAGACTTTTTTTTCATCAAATAGTCAAAGAAAATTGATGATTTTTTGGTTCAAATTGTTTCTAAACAACAAATTAATTAAGCTTTACCACTTTAAAATATTACTAATCAAAATTCGGCTTCACATTCAAATCTACCTTCTAAAGCCTCTACAAATGAATTGAGAAGATAAGACAAGTGCTTTATACAAGAAGGATAGTAGTAGGTAAAACAATTCATATGGGAGATATATGAATTGGGATTAGTAGGATCTCATTTAACTCAAAAGCAGGAATTTTGTTCAAAGTAGAATTTCAAACCTCATTTAGGCATAGTAGAATACTTTTTATCAAAAAACTTTAAAGAAAGAAAAGTTGGGAAATAAATTTAAGTTTCATCTCCAAAATTCTTTTTCAGATTTAGATACTCCAATAAAAAGTATAGACGAAATTTAGAAACAATGTAAAAAAATAATGTCCCTTCCAAATCCTCTCTGAATTTTGTTCATAACTTTTGATTAAAGGATCTAAATCTAAAATGGAATTTTGGAGGTGAAACTTAAATTTATTTCCCAACTTTTCTTTCTTTAAAGTTTTTTGATAAAAAGTATTCTACTATGCCTAAATGGAGTCTAAAATTCCACTTTGAACAAAATTCCTATGTTTTGACAATGAGCGGTCAAGCTCTCATCTTCAAATTATCCCATAGTTTTTGAGAATTCTTGATAGACAATACATTTCACTATAACAACAACCTCTCTACCTTCCAATCTCACAAAATTTATTTGCCTAAATTTATTTAGTTGGCATTTGTACATTGCCTACACATACTTATTGTCAATTTAGACAATTTAGTGTTAAAATCTTATTATTTCAGACTTGTTTCCCTTGTAGCATGTCTAAATTGACAAGAAATGATAGATAATTGACATTATTTTGACAAAAACAAGGAAATTTACAGTATCGTACTGCTTATTGTCATTTTAGGCAGTTTTGTGTCAGAATTGTGTCATTTCAGACCTGTTTTCCTTGTAGTGAGTGAAGAAAACTAGTTTTTTTTCACATTGCTAGACTAGGTTATTTGACTTGGAACCTTCTTAACTTAAATTTTTTGAGGCTTAAATATTTATGTTGGAGAATTGAGTTGAGAGTCTAGGAGGACAAAAAATTCAAAAACCTTAATTTTCATTCTTAAAAGAAATTTTAAGTAGAAGTAAGTACGAGATAGAAAGAAAATCTAAATTATTAATATCTCTAAGATGGAATTAAAATGCACTAATCCCAATGGTGAGATTGTTCTAGCAAGCAAACTAAACCATGTGGAATTTCTTTTCTTTTAAATTGTAAAAATTGCATTCACAAATGAATTTTGCAAGTTATTTTTTGAAGAATATTCACATTTTGCTAGAAAAACAAGATTGTCTATAAATTTCAAACACTTATCCAAATGAAGTGATCAAAGCTTTCCATTGAGAAAAAATATAATCTATAAAAAAAAAATTAAAAATTAAAAAATTTTAACTTTTTAATTTGTTGTTGTTGCCCAATCTCCCTTGCTTTGAATTTATTTGGGCACTACTTGAAAAAACATTATATTCCCACGAAGATAATTAGTTTTTCAATCTTTGAAAAAAGTTTCAAAAAATCATGACAAAAATTGGTCCTTTACTCCTTTAGGGGTTAAAGAGTGTTTTTTGGAGGAAATTTTTTTCTTTAGACCTTCAACATAATTCTTCAACATGTTTATTTTTTAATTCAAAGTTTGTAGTGGAAAAAATTTCCTCAAATAAGTCAAAATCAACCGGAATTGCAGGTCAAAGTCCAAAAAAATTCTTTCCAACTTTGAATGTTGATATCTTCCAATCTATACGGTCAAACTTCATGAAATTTTTACCACGTGATCTTAGACAAGTGAAGTACAAGATCTTACGGTTAGATTCTAAAAAATATTTTTTTTCTGTTTTCTTGGATGAATGCAGCAGAAGTGACAATTTTGAATTGTAGTGCCCGAGGTCGCCCCTACCCGCACTTGCCCATCCTCATTGGACCCGCACATGCCCCTAAATGTACCACATGGATGCCAAATGGCATCTAGGTGGCCTAAATAAGAGGGAGGTAATTTTTTGAAAAGTCAAAGGTAAATTTGACTTTACTAGATGTCTTGGGGACTCTACTTGACATTGTCTGACGTCTATTTTTTTGAGTTGTCGCGATGTCCGCTAGTACAACCTTGGCAAAGACATGTTTTGAGGCAAATGACATTGGTTTTTAGGCTACCGATTTCTATAAAATTACACTTTGGTAGCATTGCATTATTCTTTTCTTGTGTACACATATGGTCGACAATTTCAATGCCCACTCTTCAACCTAAGGCTAAAAATTGTGTTCATGAATTGTGTTTTGTTTCATTTCACAAGGCTATTTCAAGTATTGTCCTTTTCTAGGCAATTAGAAGCTGAATTTGTACTTTGTGGACTTTATTGTCTAAAATTGCTTCTTACTTCAACAGATTTACACACTTTTGGAGCTTTGCTTCATACAACATGCTTCCTATTTTTGCAAGGTGGTGTGAAATTCAATTTGTCATGTTCATTACATATGGATTGCCCTTCTTACAAATTCCTTTACCAACTATATAATGTGCCAAAATGTGAAATTCTCTTTCTATGTAGCGGTTGAAGGAGATTTTTAAGGTTAGCTATGTTTTACCTCAAGTCTAGTTATTGTTGTTGTACCTTGTCCATTGTAGCCTCTTCCTGCTCAAACATGTCTGTTGTGTGAGTTGTTTGTCGATGCAAGTTCAAGATTCGAAGTCGTCATAGTCCCACCTCCTATGTACTTCAACACTCCTACATATAGCTATTGTTGGAATCGTCACTTGCACTCTGCAGATCCTCTTAAAAAAATGGACATCTTCATCTTCTGAGAGCCCTTTTGATCCTAATGCCATGCTATTGTGACGACTTTGATGCTGCACCATGAATGACAAAAGAATTTAGGATGATTGATCCTTTCAATTTTGCATGCACAAGTATGAAACAAGTGTAGACAATGATGGATTCTCACTTCTATTGACAAAGCTACAAAAGTTGTTCACTTCTTCTAGTGACATTGTTAACTCCCACAAAAAGCTAACAATAGTACGCTCTTGCATATAACATAAAACATGAGGATGTAAGAGTTTACATTTTGACGTAGCTTACAAAGTTACAAGGCATGCTTTGACAATATAGTAATGACAATAGAAATTATGTTCAACAAGAAGACTTGAAGACATGTTTGTATCTATTGAAAATCAGTCGAAACCACATCTCAATTAAGTTGAAGAAGCTCCAAAAACTACACAATCATATTTCTATTTCCATCACCATGCACGTGTCCATATGATAAGTACAAAATGATAAATACAATACTTGAAGTTTGTGAAGCACTACACACGTAATTACATTTCTAGTAGTACATGCCTCCATTTCCCATATACCATGCTTACATTCACGTTACACTTGGCATTTTTGCTCTACCACAAGTATAATTCCAAGTTGCCCAACTGCCTATCTAATTATGAGATTCATCCTCCAAAAAATAATGTAAATCACTCTTACTATCTGTTGCATTTGTGCCACCCTAGTGATTGTTCATGGTGTGTTGATTGGAAATGGGCGGCTCTACCTTATTAGGTTAACTTTCACTTTCATTCAAAAGTGCACTATCTTTGATTTTCAAGAGACAATTAATTAAGCAACTTTCCATCCAAGATTGGAAAATCAAGACAAATCCAATATCACCTCAGTCCAAAGAATGAGAAAGCATGCTGAATGAGAGAGAATTTAAAGTGCTGGATTTCAGATGATCTTTTGCACTAATGATCCATTCAACTACCTAGATTGCACTCATCAATCTTGTTCCGTGTACACTTGCTACGTTACATCCACAACTTCTCTAGATACTCTTGACCAACTTCATTCTAAAAAGTTGGTCACCAAAAACATATGAGATTAAAAATCAAATTTTTGATGCAAAATCTAAACTTCAGAAAGAATTTTTCAAAAATATAATGATGCAACTTGGTTAGGTTTTATTTAACTTCAAAGTATTGTTGACACCAAAATTTGGTGCCTTAGGCATTTAGGGGTTAAATGCATACATCTTGCAATCTATGTAGTCAAAGTTTTTGATATTTTTATCACATTTTACACTAGTATAGTACTAGAAGCTAGATCACATAGTTAGATATGCAAAAAAATGAAAATTTTGAAAGTTTTGCACTTTGCAATAGAAATGAAAATTTTGAGTAATTTTTTGACAGAAAAAGGCTTGGAACTTTTAGAGGTTAAATAATATTAAATTTTTAAATTAAATTTTTTATTGATTGAGACTTTAAGTTGTCCATGAATAAAGTGAATATTTTCTTCATGAAAAATTGTGATTGTTTTAATTTTGTTGCAAAATATTCAAAAATAATATATTTACTTTAAAATTTGTTTTTCTTAAGTTACAAGTAGCAATGGAAAATAGGGTGAAAACTTCATTGGTAAATAGTTAATGTTTTTGAACCTTATACATCCTTTATCATTATCTTTAAGTCAATTTACCACTATCAAAATAAAATTAGTATTTTGAAAATTGATTCTTCTTTTTTATATTTTAAAAATAAAATTACTTGATTTTTCTAAAATCTACCAATATGATCAAATGATTATGATTTTTCAAATTTAAATGAGTAAAAAAAATTATAATAATTTTAATATATAGTAGAATAGTTTTGAGTTTTTATTTTATGAAAATAAAATGAAATCTACAATTTGATTTTGAAAAATTATAACATCTCTTAGAAAAATACAAAGAAAAATATAGAATATTATATGATTTGAATTTAGTACAGAGAGCTTGCAATTACAATAAATCATGAGATTTTTTAATCTAATTGTATTTTAAAATGGAGTAGAAAGCAGACACTACACAGGTGAAGACTTCACATGTTCTAGTTTGAATTGATTAAAAAAATGGAAATTTTGAAATTTTTCATTGAGTTTGTGTACAACATATTACGTTTTCGGTCATGCATGGGATGTTTGTGGTTTTATTTAATTGTTGGTTAGGAAGTGGGTACCCCACAAACTCTCAAATCAATCACAGACTACGTGTAGGTCGGTTTTGTAAATAATTAGGGAAAATTTGGAGCATGTCTAAAATATGAAAAATTGTACAACTATTTTTGAAAATCTGAAAAAAATTTATTGTTAAAAATTCTGAATATCCAAAAATTATTCTTGGGAAAATTTAGAAAAAAAGGAACACGTATGAATAGTAAAAATAAAATAATTTCGTCAATGTGTTGAAAAATTAGGAAAAGCAGCATGCCAAAAGCCAATAAAATCGGATGGAGCTACCAAATTTTCCAAATACCAAAATTAAATTATTTTGACACCAAGGTGCCAAATCTGACCGGAACTTACAGTGAAACCCGTTCCCCTCCAGTTCCCCAACCCGTGCACCCAGTGGAACTGGAATCAACGGAAGGTCAATCTTTTCGTCCATCATGTCACGACACACGTTCCCTTCCCGTCTGGCTGACGTCCGGGCCTCCCGTTCTGTTCTGGAATTGGGCCTGTTGTCGGAGAAGCAGACCAAGCAGTCCAGTAGTGCGCCTGCCTACCTGCTGGTGATCATGACGGCGAACATCACGAGGATTTAGTAGACATCTATTGGCGACGCTCGCGTAGCGCAAGCATTCGTTCTCGGGTCCAAAGCTGTCTAAGCCTGCGTTGGCTCGAAGAAAAAGGCTCCCGGAATCATTCAATCGACTTCGGAGCTTTTGAAAGAGCTAGCGATCGAAAGATAGCGGCTTGTTTGGTTTCGAAGAAGGGAATCACAGGGGTACTTGGTTTCGTTTTTCTTTATCGCTGCAATTCTTGGAGAATGGTGATTGGATTGCTGCTTTTGAATAATTTTGATTGGACTGTCGGGATTTTGGACAGAAGATGGAGTGGATGGCACGAATAGATAAATTAGTGTGAGGTGGTGAGTTGTTGCGTCTTCCCATTACAAGAAAGTGTCGTTCTATGATGAATTTAACGTTTTATTCTCGTTTGTTCAGTTACGTTGAGATTTCTATGTTCTCCGTCATGATGTGGACACGCGCAGTCGCGACGGTGACGCTCTTCACGCTGCTGATTTCTGAAGTCGCAGGCCAAAACACCAACTTCACCTTCAACTCCACCTCAGGGATCGCCGACGCTCAAGGAGCACCCATGTTCCTTGCATCCGGAGACGCCATGACAGATGCGCAAGGGAGGTTTTTAGCACTCAACACCGAAATTGCGCACCAATCGAGCGCACCCGCCCACGCTGATTGCGGCCGCGTTGTATACAAAGACAAGGTGACACTTTTGGACAAAAGCCACTGCGATGTCGCTTCCTTCCAGACTTCCTTCACGTTTTCCTTCGCTTCCTTCGACAACAACTCAAACTCATGCGGGAGCGGGATGCTGTTCATGTTCTCCCAGAACTCGACTGTCAGCGCCTTAGAGACCAACCTTGCTGGTGGCTCCTTGTGTGAGTTGAACTGGAAACAGGCCGATCTTCGCTTATTTGCAGTTGAAATCGATTCCCACAACGACCCTCTCATGTCGGACGTGAGTGACAGTCACATTAGCTTAAACGTGGGCACCACAACGTTGAGGACTCATGACCTTTGCCTCCCCGCGAATACCAATCAGACGTGTGCGTTCTTTTGTAAGGATCCCAATGCGATGTACACAGCTTGGATTGATTATGACAGTGGGAATCAGACGCTGCAAGTCTGGTTTCGCAACGGCTCTGGTGTGGCGAAGCCTAGTATTCCAGTCATAAGTTACCCCAACTTGCTTCTTGAAACCATGTTGGATGAGGAGATGTACGTGGGTTTCATTGGTAGCACAGGCGGCTCAAGAGAAGTTCACACGATCTGGGCTTGGGAATTTGCAACGACTGGAATCTCCTCTGTAACAACAACGTCGAAACCTGGTTCCAAAAGTTCAACTAGTTTGATCGGCGGGATTTCGGCAGGCGCACTAGCAGTACTTCTAGCTGCAGGACTCGTTGTGTACTTCGGCTGGATCCACCACAAGATAAACAAGGTACAGGCTTTCTCCGAGATGCCATTGGATTCCTTTCCCGATGAGTCGCGGTCGTACACTTTCAAGGAGCTGAGTAAGATGACGAAGGGTTTTAGTGCGAGTGAGAAACTTTCCAGTGGGGGTTATGGGGATGTGTACAAAGGGACGTTGCCGTCCGGGCGTTTGGTGGCTGTGAAGCGTATTAGGGATGATGATGAGCAAGCGGGCGAAGCGAGTTTTCTTGCGGAAGTGAGGAGCTTGAGGCAGACGAGGCACCGGAATTTGTTGCAATTGCGTGGGTGGAGCTATAGTGCGGATGGGATGTTTCTTGTGTACGAGTTTATGTGCAATGGGAGTCTTGATAAGTGGTTGCATCCAAATGGGGAGCTCAACTGGGATGTGCGACGAGCCATTCTCGCAGGTGTTGTTTCTAAACACTGCCCTAGCTAGCTTCTCTTTGTCATGAGATCTCGAAACGCGTAGTTTGAATCGCCTTCTACTAGCTCCTTTACCCGTAAACCTTCAATCTGAACGGGTCTCATCTGATTAATTAAACGCCAATTTCGTTAAAAGTGGCTACCAATGCACCCATCCCTGAAGGCAGACAAGAATACGTTCGCAGTTAGCGTAACGCAACCGCTACTCTCTTTCCAAAATCAAAGCATCTCGAAACCAACCCGGATCCCAATGAAACTTCACCTGTCGGCAGTCGCAAACCCTTTTTAAATTCACGCACTCTCATATTTTATTTTCTCATGCTTACCTCATATACCTTATGTTTACAGTACTCGGACTGAAGGCTGAGTTCATTTCTGCAACGGTTGTGCGACGATCGTTCAAATCCTACTAATAGTTTTGCAATGGTTTCATACAACATTGTGCATCTTGTTTGCAACTATTTGAGATTGCAATGGTAATGTTTTGCAACAGTTTAGGCAATGATATGCATTGATTCCGGGCCAAAGACTTTTGCATCGAGTTTGCATCACTTTTGCAAAGCGGCGGTTTGCAATAGAACATGAGACATGAGTTCAACTAAGGGCTGAAGGCAAAGTACGGAACCCCTAGTGAGTTCAATAAGTTCATTAACATGGCGGTGTTCCAGAAACTTGGCAGACCCTGCGGTCTATAATCTATACCTGTCCTAGAAATGAAAGAAAAAAATGGTGTATGGAATACCACCATTTTAACAAAATTTCCCAGAATTATTGATGATGTGCTGCAACCGTTACTTCCTGTTGTACTAGTGCAATATGTCTATCATGCCTCCTGTGTACAGTACTGGGGATCGTAAGTTTGACACTACTACAATATGTCTATCATGCTTCGTATGAAAGCGTCATTCTCTTTAAATTAGCATTAAGTTTAGTTCTTGCGACAGTTTAGGCAAAGATATGCATTGATTCCTTGCCCAAGGCTTTTGCAACAGGTTTTGCAGCACTTTCACAATGGTTTGCAATAGACCATGATGTCAACGCTAATCAAGTACAGAATCCCTGCAAAACCATTGCAATACAGTTGTTGATGTGTTATATTAACCGCTGCCTGCCTCCTCTTGTAGTGCAGTCTATCATGCCTCATGTTTGCAGGGGTTCGCAACTTTCAGTCTCTTACAACTTGGAATGCATTTCACTTAACGTACCCTGCCACGGTTAATTTGTACGCATGCAGGGATCGAAACCCATGTTTAGTAGAAACGTTGAATGACTGTCAACTTTGGAATCATATCTGAGTGTTATCACCTACAAAACAGTGCAGCTAAAGGGTTTGAGTTCTAACAGCGTCATTCTCTTAAACCTTGCGTTTCACGTAACCATGGTTTGTATGCATCCACGTAGGCGTCGCATCTGGACTGGAGTACTTGCACGAAGAAGGCATGAAATGTGTTCTCCACCGCGATATCAAATCCAGCAACGTCCTTCTCGATGCCGACTTCAACCCTTTCCTCGGCGACTTCGGCCTGGCTCGTTTAGTCGACCACCGTCGCACGGAGAAGACGACCAGGATGGCCGGCACCTATGGCTACATGGCTCCGGAGATGCTGCACACGGGAAAAGCCACGAAAGTAACCGACGTGTACGCGTTCGGCGTGTTAGCCCTGGAAGTTGTCACAGGCAGGAAACCCATGCGGATGCAGGACGACGCAGGGTTGGAGAATTTGGTGGACAGCGTGTGGAGAGCGCATGAAAGTGGAAGCTTAGAATCCATGGTGGATCCACGACTGAGGAATCCAGGTAACAAGCAGGCAGGCAACCAGGGGATCCATGACGAGGCGGAAGAGCTTGAGCTTCAGGATCCTGAGATGTTGCCTGAAAGCGTGTTGAAAGTGGGGTTGTTGTGTTGTTTGCCGGATACCAGCCATCGCCCGTCACTGCGTTTGGTGAATCAGTGGTTTCAGTCGAAAATGGATATGGCGTTTCCGGAGTTGCCTGAAGTTCAGCCGCCGTATGCAAGGTCGTCAATGCCTCAGTTTGTGGGGAATTTGGAGTTGTCGACGTCTTCCAGCGATGTCTCGTGGTCTCTCCCGTCGAACCTTTCGGGGATTGCCAAGGGTGTGAGCGCGCGCTAGCACTACGCAATTGGTACCAGCAAATGAATACAGGAGACAGTAATTATGGACGTTAGGAGTGGACTAGTGATTGCAACACGTCATCAATTATTTTCAAATAGTTTTGTGTGGATTTTGTACTTTGTCTTAAAACTCATGGTCTTTTGGATGTAAATGCAAAAGAATTTGCATACTTGTTGTAAAAGTCTTGAATGCCAATTTCGTGATAATAAATAAGTTATACATAGTTACTAGGATACACAAGAGATGGAATTTGGACTGGAATTGCATGAGGTTGGAGATCACAGTGAGGAATCCAAAATGCCCATCTATAGAATTTTGGAAAACTGTTATATGATTTCACAGTAGCTTCCATTTAGAGCAAGTAGGCCATGACATGCGCATCCTTATGGTTCTGTAGTAACTTCCATTACGAGAAGCAATTTTTTCTTCACTCCTTTGTGAGCTGGAAGTTCAGTCATTAGAGGAAATCTAGACCTTGCGCAGGGTCATTTGACTGCATGAAAATATGCAATCATAGAAAAAAATAATAATTAATAAGTTAATTAAAAAAATTAAAAAAATTGACCCACATGATCACTTGGTGTATCACTCAGGATTGGAGACTAAAAAAACAAAAAAAAATATTCTCCTAGATTTATACATTGGCCAAATGCTTTCTACTTTTTTATTTCATATTGTGGCCATATATTATCTATTCATTTTTTACTCTTGGAATATAGCTTTCTAGTTCTGGATTATTTTTCGTGAATCTAAGTTTTTTTAAATAATAATCGTATATAATGAATAGAATGTACAATATTCAAATACACACATCTATTCCAAAGCTTTGTAATAGAATCTTTAATTTTGAAGAACAATGGAAAGCTCACAATAGGGGTAAATAATGTAATTATGAAATTGCTTTAAAAAAAAAAGTTCAAAAATAAGAACTAATCATTCCTACAAACAATTATAGCATTCTTGAAGATATATAGAAGTTACAAGCACTAGGTATATAAAATCCTCTAATTGTCAACAAAGTTATTAAATGTTGAAAATTCAAAATTCAAAATTGTAAAATGGATATTAAAAAAATGACTGAATTATCCTAATCATGGGTCATTATGGAAGGAGAGAAATATTAGACATCTATGTTGATATTTTTTTCCCAAGTTAGAAGTGCCAAGAATATTATGATCTTTTGAAATTTACTTATGGAGCATAGAGGATTCATTGAATGAGGACAAGAAAAAAGAGTTGAAGAAGCATGGTGATGATTGATTAGAGGTTTGATGCTTTTATTGATATGCGGAAAGATTTGAATCATTCCATTTTGATTAATGAGATGAAAGGTTTGAGGAGTTTTAGTTTGCAAGTAGTTATTGATTCTCTATGTACTCTAAAATAAACTTTGAAGTCCTTTATTTAACTCAATTTTCAATAGTTTTTGAAAAATTAAAATCATGGGATGTAAATTGTTTATTACAGCATTACTACCATTGGGATTGACATTTTTCAATTCCATATATAAATTCTTAACAATTTAATATTTTGAATCATTCTCTACTTATTTATATTTACTATTTTTTTCCTATATGTTGTACAATCCAAAATGATCTAAAATTTTTCAAATATGTAGCTTACTTGCCTTGAAGATTGAATCCAAAGAATCACTACCATTTAGGACATTTTTTCATACAAATGTGACCTTGTGAAGTGTAGCTACCTAGTTTTTTGCATGGCCAAAAAAAAGATTTTTGTCACTTCAAACGCAATCTTTGTAGTGGAAATTTCTTAATTTCTTTCACATCAAACTAGCATACTACAAGATCCTACTATAACATGTATTCAAATATGCTTTTTTTCTAAAATTTGGTACTTGTATTAGAAATGGCGATTTTGGAACATTTTTGGTAAAAACATAGTAACAAACCTTTAGGGGTTAGTGTAGTGATTTTGTTAAAAAATGAACAAATTTGGATGAATTTGGGAGTAGAATTTGGGCCAAAAGTAAGATGATGGATTTAGGTAGTTGGTGGAAATGGGATTTTCTACCTTATTTCTTCATTTGTTTAACCCATTAAGGATCGTGGTTGATTTGGGGGGCAGGCAAGATAATTTGTGGTCTTAACCCCTAAGTGCCTAGAGCAAATTCAATGAAATCCAAACCATTTCAACTTCAATCCGCTCAAGCTTTCTCTTAAGAAGAGATTCACATAATCCAGCGGTACCGATTGGTAGTCAAAAGAGACCCGGAGGTGTAGAAAAAAAGACACATCTTTTGACCGTACTATTCAAAAGATTATAGTAGTCAAACAAGAACGTTTTTCAAAATGGAGAAGCCAGATTTTGGCCTCTAGGGCGCTCAGGGGTTAAGCGGAACAAGGAAAAAATACCAAACAATGATGCATTTTAGAGATTTGACCCAACTAATGGATTTCGCATAAATACTTGGGGTTTTGTAGTAAATGCATGACAAATTTTGCGTTGATTTCTATATTGATTTTTGTATTTTTAGCCAATATTTTGTTTGTTTTTTACCCCCCAAATCTCATATTAGCACAAATTGTTATGATTCTTGCCCCAATGCATTTGATTCTCAATTCCCCACACCTGTCTTCTTTTGTCCGTATCCAAATTCATTGTAAAACTCTCTCTACTATTGAAAAAATGTCAATTTCAACCAAAAAGTGGTAGACCAGTCCTTAATGGATTAATAGTACATTGAATAGGGATATTTAGGGGGGCCATACTAATTAATCGACATTACATACTATATAAATATCTACCTTTGTTGTATGTCAATAGTTATTGAAGTATCCTGGGATTGTACATCATATTTGAAACATCTATAATTTTCCATAATAAACCCCTTTAATTTTTTAGTCCCCTTAATATCCGTATTCAATGTAGTTAACAATATACCCAAAAGAGTAAGCTAGGGGTATTAATTGCCCCCCTCCTCTCTAAACAATGGGATTGATTGTTTATTTACAATCTAGTTGCATTAATACATTGATTTCCATGAATATATATTTTGTTGTGTAAGCACATTGATTTCCATCTAATATATCATGTTCAATAAATATATTGATTTATGTGTAACATGTTCAATTGTATGAGTAGAGTCCATGTACTTAATTATTTATTAGACATGTACTTGACAATCCACATTTGAATCTTTTAGATGATTGAAAGTGTTTGATTTAAAAAAAAATTGGATGGTATATAACTTTAGCATGAGTAAATTTTTTTGTAAGAAAATAACTTCTTTTTTATGTTTTATTCATTATTAATATGATAATATTTATTTTTATTCATTTTTAATCTTTTACTTACTTATTTTCATTTGTGGAATATTCATATGGAATATCAAAAAGAAGTATTGAATTTTGTCTACAAGATTATGGCTATTATATCAAACCTAAAGTTTGATCAATGTTATTACTAGATTCAAAAAATGTAAGGCATAGAACTATAGCAAATAGTGTTTTTTTCCAAAATGGGTCGGGCGCTCTTCTTACTAAGAAATCTACTTTAAATTCTTTTGAAAGAATTACACAAGAAATAGATGAGATTCAATGAGCAAAAAGAAATCAAACAAACATTTATATAATGAAATTCTAGGAATTATAAAATGAAAAAATAATAAAATGTAGTTTGACATGAAGCAAATACCTTGGAAATGGCCCATTTTGCATTTAAAAAAATTATTTCACTATTTTTAAATAGCCTCCAATTGGATGTCTACCTTGGCCATTGGGGGGGTAGTAATGTTCCCCCCCCAAATGAAAATTTGAAGCTCAAAATGGGGATATAAGGACTTATACTAAAGTTACACAAGCCCCAAAAGATATTTTTTTTAAATAATAAATTGTCCACCTTCCACATGTGTTCAAAGTGTACTACCTTTGTGCAAGTGTAGAGAACACAATTTTTTTTCTCAAAGATGAAAATGATTAAGAAGGAGCATCTTCAAGTTAGAAAAAATGAATTTTTTTTACTATTTTCTAAAAATCAAACATCAAAGTGTCCATTTTCTTTAGTGATGGTGATGGAGTTCTTGCTCAATACAATAGGGACTTGTTGTGGCCATGTTTGGAAATTCTTTGATTGTTGTAGTTAGCATTGCAGGTGATCATAATAATTAATAGTATGAATTTTTAAAGAAAAATATAAATAATAGAGACAAACATCATGGTATAATTGATGTGCTCCATGTGCTCACATCAAGAGAAATTCAATAGAAAAAGTCATTCAAATGTAGTATATTTTGAGCTTTCAAGATGCTATCTTCAAATTGTCACAAAAATTACAATTTTAACAATTTTGAAAAAAATTCAAATGGAGTAAAAAGTAGATTATTGGAGTTTCATTTTTTTCACTTAAGCTTAACAGCATTTGAAACCAAGAACTATGTGAAAATTCAGATTTTGGCTTTCAAAATGTCCGTGGGGCTTGCAATGTGTTTTAAAGGTTAAAGGATTAATCGACAAATACACTGGATTTACTGGATTTGAGACCCACTTCATTGAATGTCCAAACCTTGTACAACTCAGTAACTAATGTGCCAGACCATAGACCCTTTCCTTCTTGTACACGTGTCACTCCCAGTGCATTTCCCTCCATGGCCTCATTATTTTACATTATTTCAGAGGTGTCAAAAAAATCAAATAAATGAAGGCCTTCCATGTGGATTGTCAAGTAATATATTGGAATTCCAAAATAAACTTAACATAGTATATGCAATATTTTTACAATTACCTAACATTCAGAATTCCTTTTGAATGGGACATTTCCATCTGAATTTATATTTCGGGCATGTCCTTTTGCTAAATTTGGGCAAGTTGTACAATTCCTCATTTTAAAACAAAAGGAAACATCTGGGTGACTTCAACTCTTCAAAAATCATCAACAAAAGGCTCCATAGGTAGACAATGAGTACACAAATGTTCTTTTGTTATGAGATATACAAGAACTAACCATATCAATTTAGGTTTGGTATTTGATGTGTCATAGTACTACAAGAGAAAGGGGTATTTTAAATATAGTCCTAGTAGTATAGTCATATAATTTATGACCTTTTAGGAGATTTTTAGTAAAAATTTACTAAAAATACATGTGTTTTCAATAAAATTTTACTAAAATTCTCCTAAAAGGTCATAAATTATAGGACTATACTACTAAGACTATACTTAAAATATCCCTTTATCTAGTAGTGTAGGTATCCATTAATTCTAGTGGGTTCACAAACTACAATACCACCCGAGGGTAGAGATCCAATGAAGAATCCAAATGCCCATTCATAGAATTATTGAAAAATGACATAATCTAAAATTATATGTCCAATGATAGACTAATGGTAGAATAGGATACACTAGGATACATGCAAAATGAAACTTGGATCTAAAAGGTTGGATATTTGTGGTAGTTGAGAGTTGTAATCTTGAGCAATGTGTATGTTGAGGGTGGAGATATATGTGTGTAAGTATTTGAAGACCATATTAATTTCAATAGATGGGAGGTGGAAAACTAGTGGAAGTTTAGTTTGCATAAATCTTGGAAATGATCCATAAGAACTCAAAAAGATTCACATGATTAATTGAATCTTGTTTGTTATTTTCCTAAGGTCATAGCTTTGATGTATTGTACATTGACCATGTATGGGCTATTGGAGATGTGTGAATTTCAATAGTAGATTGAATACCATAATCTCAATAGTTATCTATGCATTGTGTATGGAAGACTAGTAGAAAGACGACATATATAGACCTTGGAAAGGATCTACAACTTTGTGAGAAAAGTCAAAGAGTTGTGGCTACAGTAAGTTGAGATTGACAAAGAAGAATCAAGTTAAGACTCATAATGCTAGAATTGAGACAATGGAATTTGAGTCACAAATACACAATTATAGAAATATTAAAGTATGGATACAAAATGTCCATGAGAAGACAAACTTAGGTTTCTAAAGGAAGAGATAGAACTTGGTATTCTGTGGCAAAGGATAGCTTTGAAACTGGTCATAGAAAATTAATGCGTACATTTTTGGAGACAAACATAGAAGAACGGAAACATTGGAATTCGTGACATCAATTGTGCTTGTTTTAGTTAAAGATTAACATGATCATGCATTCATGCCTAAATCCAAGTGAAAGGATTGAAGATAATTCTCAACTATTAGGTTAACTTTCACTTTCATGCAAAAGTACATTTTTGATATTCATGAGATAATTAGGCAGCTTTCCAACCAAAATTGAAAAATCTAGACAAATCCAATATCAACCCAACTTGAAGAATGAGAAAGCATGTTGAATGAAAGAGAATTCACTGTGTTGGTTCTCAAACGATCTTTTGCACTGATGATCTCATTGAACTAGACTACACTCATCAATCTCATTCCATGTACACTTGCATTGTTACATCCACAGTTTCTTTGAATACTCTTGATCAACTTCATGCAACATACAAGGTCTAACTTGTCTAAAAAACAATCAGTAGTAAAAAGAAATATATAACAACAAAATGATTTCAATAAAGAATGCATAATCCATTTGATCCACTTCATTACAGGGGGGTTGGTGTAAGCGAAATAAAGAAAATATAAGACAAATGAAAGAACAGTCTAAGTTTTAGAAATAGAAACAAACTTTACACCACATGTTGTTAGATAAGCATTATCTTACCTTTTAGGACTTTAGTTCTACTACTAGTGATTAGGTTTAGTTGCAATCTAATCTATGACTTAGAGCATGGCACACATCCAATGCCTTGATGCGTGGTGTACATATTAATATTGAGAAATGAAACAAGAAAGACAATCCTTCCAAGACAGAGATCATTGCAAAGCAAAGTAGCATTAGAATTATTTTACATGGTATTGGAGCTTTAGGGAGAGCTTTACATACATGTGGTGTGACATTGTAGAAAGATGATGGTAGACAACAAAAATATTTTGATAGGAGAATTAAATAAGCTAGAAAGAGTTATCAATTATCAAGCATGGCGGATCAAAATGAGTGCGCTATTTAGCAAAGAGAGACTTTGGGACATCACCCTAAATTTAGTAAATCCTCTTGTCTTTCTTGCACTCATAGGGGGAGAACCAATGATTGAAGGTCAGCTCAAAGATAAAAAGTCCATAGCTATGACTGCAATTATTCTATCTGTCAAAGACAATTTGCTCAGTATAATTGCAAATTTTCTAGACCTTGCACTTGTATGGGTATCATTGAGGAATACTTATGAACAAGGTAGAAAGTCACAAATTCTATTGGCTACTAATTAGATGAATGCATTAAAAATGCCAAAGGGAAGAGTTATAGAAGAATACCTCAATATTGCTAGAGAAGTAAAGAATTGGCTGTAAAGATGAGGAGCCAACATCATAGAACAAACTATTGTTCAGCAAGTTCTCAATGGTCTACTACACTACTACAAATACATCATTCCTAGTATGACTCTGGGTGGAGTATTTCCAGCCTTCGAACAACTATTAGGATTGCTACTCACTGAGTACTTTCGAATGCAACACCAAAATGCATTACTTGGTGATTCTGAGGAAGTATTAGCAATCATGACTTCATCTACATGAGGAAGAGGAAATTGAGGATACCAAGGGGGACATAATGCAGCTTGTGGACAATGAGACAATCAACGAGGACGAGGTAAATCCATTGCTTCTACAGACTCCAAGAACCAAGAGTTAGTAGTTTATTGTTATGTTTGTGGCAAGGCAAGGCATGTTGCTAGAAACTGCTATTTAAAGAAGCTCGTAAAGAAGGGACCACCTTCAACTAAAAAGTCTATCAATTTAGTAGAAGAAAATATAGATGAAAACGAAGAGAAAGATGAAGCAAATTCTCTTGAGATTGCATTAACAAAATTCCAGAATCTCGATGAGTGGTATATGGACTCTAGTTGCATTGTTCACATTATTGGACAAGAAGATGTTGTCTAGAATATGAAATTAATAAGTAATTGGACTCTTACTACAACCGATGGAAAATGACAAAAAATAGCTGGAAAGGGAGAAGTCATGTTCAAGGCCAATGTTGGTGAAATAAAAGTTACAAACATTCTCTACTCACCTTCCATCAGACATACTCTATTGTTTTTAGGGTCTCTTGTTGACACAAGAAAAATCATAGTCTTTACAGACAAGCATGTATATATGTTAAACAATCTAATAAAGATAAATGTATTAGCCAAAGGACATAGAGACAACAACAATGGATTATATTATTTCGCCGATACTATACTAATGGAAGATCAAGCAAATTACGTCAATAAAAAACCTTCTACTAACCAAGTTAACTATATTTCAGTAGAAGATCAAGTTAAACAATGGCATTGGAGATTTGAACATTTATCTTACGGAGGACTTTATCACCTATCCAAAGAAGATTGAGTCAAGGGAATGCCATCAATTACAAATATTCATGAAAATTTGTAAAACGTGCTTGGTGGGGAAGCAATACCGACAACAAGCTCCAAATGAATCTACAACTAGAGCCAAAAATGTAAATGACTTAGTGCATATTGATCTCATGGGACCAATGAAAATAAAGTCTCTCAATGGATCCAAGTATGTGACTGTTTTTATAGATGATATGAGTAGAAAGAGTTTTATTTATTGTTTGCGAACTAAGGATGAGCCTCTGGACAAGTTTAAGCTTTACGCAACAAGAACTAAAACTAAAACTCGTAGAAGAGTGAAGGCACTACGCACTAATAGAGGTGAGAAGTTCATGTCTAAAGATTTTACAAATACTGCAACAATTACGGCATTCAAAGGCAGCTAACACAAGCAAGAACCCTACATCAAGATGGTGTATTTGAGAGGAGAAATAGATCCTTAATTGAAAAAGCTAGAAGTCTACTATTTGAAAACAAACTACTTGGCTATGTTTTTATGGACTAAGCTGGTAAATACAACACATTATTTGATTAACAAGGGCCTACAAAGGTTAACCAAGGTCAAACTCTAGAACATAGATATAGTGGAAAGAAACCTAGTGTCAGTCATCTAAGGATTATTGGTAGTCTTGCACTTGATCACATTGCTAAGGAAGAAAAAACCAAACTTGACTTCAAAACAACGAAATGCTCAAATGCATCCTAGTAGGCTTTAATGAACAAAGCAAAGTATATTGACTGTTTGATTCACTCACTAGGAAGATTCTATTAAGCAAAGACGTAATGATAGATAAAACCAAAGTTGGATATCAACACATCAAACAAACAGCTCAAATAGAACCATAGGATCTTGAATTCTTTCCTATCACTACAAGAGAAAATGGTGTTTTAAGTATAGTCCTAGAGATAACATTTTACTAGAAAGACACAAATATCTTGTAAATTCTTACTGAAAATCTCCTAAAAAGGTCATTACTTAAAATGTTATCTCTAGGACTATACTTAAAACACCCCTTTCTCTTGTAGTGTATGGTTGAAATAAAAATTCCAAAAGAGCACGAGTTCGCAAATCAACATGACGAAGAAAGAGTAGAACTACCGCAAGACAATTTCAACGTAGTAGATGAAGACAGAGAACAAACTACCAACAATGCTTCGACCAACCCCACATCTCTACAAATTATGTACAATAGATGAAGAAGAGTACTTGAAGCTATACTGTTGCCACCAAGAGTTGGAGTTCAAAGATCTAGTCGTAACAGAAGACTTGCAACAAAGTTGAAGGACTATTATGTCCTATGAGTCAAATCTTCAAATATATAGGAACAAGTACATTATAGCAATGCTATTATTGACAAAGATTGGCTAGAGTGCAACAATCAAAAGGGAGATCAATGCTATCAACAAAAATGAAACTTAGGATATTGTAGATCTTCTAATTGGTAAGAGAAAGTTCTATAAACTCTAAGTGGATATTTAAAGCAAAGAAAGGATCATCATGAATGGTAGATAAACTTAAAGCAAGACTCATGGAAAGAAGTGATAAGCAGATTGAAGAAATTGATTTCTTTGAGACATTTGCACTTGTAGTGTGATGGTCAACTATTTTGACTAGTTTTGGCTCTAGTTGCTAGAAGGGGATGGGACATATGACATCTTGACGTTATCATTGCATTTTTAAATGGAACATTGAAGGAAGAAGTATTTATAGACATACCTGATGGATGGAAAGGACCACATACTCAAGGCAAAGTTTGCATATTGAAAAGAGTTTTATATAGTCTTCAACAATCATCCAAAGCTTGGTATTCCAAAATTGACTCTTATTTGAAAGAGCAAAATCTGTAGCGAAGCAATGAAGATTATAATTTATACTTTAGCATTAGATATGGAAAGTATACTATTATACTATTGTATATGGATGATTTGCTCATTATTGGGGTTGATGAAGGAAACCTCTAAAATATAAGCAAACAATTAATAAAGACATTTGAGATGATAGATTTAGGAAGAGCTACCTTATATCTTAGAGCTGAAATTGAAATTGACTCCATTGGGATATGGTTACATCAACGGAGGTATATTCAGAAGTTTCTTATCAAGTTTGGAATGGACTTTTGTAAAACTGCTTTGGTACCTATGAGTTTGGGAGTAAAACTACAGTGTGACATGGGAACTCATCCCTACAATGCCACTCATTATCGATCCCTGGTAGGTAGCCTCATACACCTACGAATTAGTAGATCAAAATCACTAGATGTTATGCTTGCTGTAAATTCTTGCTCAAAATACATGCAAGCACCACAAGAAGCTCATCTAGCTACTACAAAACATATACTAAGGTATTTGAAATGAACTATGATTTATGGAATTCATTACGAAGTTGAAGACAATGGAGAGCTTACAATGTTTGTAGACTCAGACTATGCAAGGGATCTTGACATAAGGAAATCTATCTCTGGGATCCTTCATAAATTTGGAACCGCTTCGATTCACTAGAGTAGAAAAATGCAAGAAACAATTGCACTCAACACTACAAAAACAAAGTATCATACTTTAACTAATTAAAGGAGAAGAAGATTTGACATACCTTTGAAGACTATTTGAAGAGCTTGCCATCTGTGAGAGTAATCCAACAACGATGTATAGTGACAACATGAGTTGTATTAAGCTTGCAAATAATCTAGTGATGCACTCGCGTACCAAACATATAGAACTACAACATCATTATATATATGAAAGAAAAGGTTGAAGACGAAAGTGTAGAAATTTCATTTATTTCCACATATGAACAAGAAGCGAATCTTTTGATGAAGCCACTCAATAGAACAACTTTTGAAAAGTTGTGGAAAATCTCAGGTATTCAAAAACTACCGCAATGCTATAGCTAAAAGAGATTAGCTATTAGTCACTTTATTGCATTAGAAATTCTTGGGCTTTAAATTTTGACCTAAAAGTCTTAAACTTAGTTCCTCTGAATCTTAAAACTTCTTGATTACATTCTACCCACGTACTATAAATTCTAGAATGAAATCCATGTCAAACAACATAGTACTTCACAGACTTAGAGGAAGAAACGGAAATTTAAAAAGAGTGGTCATGTGGTAAAGTTGTGATATAATGAGGAGCTAGGGTTTTAGTTTCTTTGGGCTCTAGGATTTTGACTTCACCATCTGATTCAGGAGCGATGCCTAGAATGCTTACAAGATTACTAAAGATTACATGAGTTACACCTTTGACAAAGCCTTCCATCATGACTTCAACTATCCATGGCAACATAAGTAGAAGATGGACCTGCAGACAATTTGAATAACTTAGTACGGTAAATAAATCCTAGAAGTGCATGTACATAAGTTGGTGGATTAAACAAAACAACTTATTTTTGTTAAAGAATCAAGCTTCAAAACAGATTCTTTTAGGTGTTCGATGAAATTTACAAGGGTTCCAAATTGCAATATTGAAATCAAAGAAATAATGAGGTGTAAGGTTTGAGGATGAGTGTTAGAAATAGAACAAACTTTATACTACAAGTTGTTAGATAAGCATTATTTTATCTTTTAGGACTTCAGTTCTACTACTAGTGATTAGGGTTAGTTGCAATCTAATCTGTGACTTAAAGCATGACACACAGCTAGTGCTTCGAGAAGCCTACTTTGATGCATGGTGTATTAATATTGAGAAATGAAACAAAAAGGACAATTCTTCCAAGACAAAGATCATTGTAGAACAAAATAGCATTAGAATTATTTTATAGTAAAAATGGACCTAAGAAAAATGAATGAACTTACCTAAAAGACCAACACTCTAATGCTCAATTATTCACCAACTCGATGTAACTATTACATGGATAATCACAACAATGGGAAATCAAGACTCTCAACCGTGGGTTATGGAGAGAGATCATTGCCACAGTCAAGTTGAGGACGTGTGTTGCACAATGATAGGATTCTTTTAAATGAATTTGGGTATGTTGAATTCACTTTGCTAGAATCACCACTAAGACCAAGAGCAAGTATACCTTAAAGGCCCTAATAACCCAAAGGAGATGTATTTTCAAAATGTGCAAAAATTGCCAAGAACTTGAGCAATTTCTTTTTGAGATCAGATAGAACATAACCAAAGGATCTTGAATTCCACATTGAGAGTGAGCACCTCAAAAAAAATCGTATTATTTGATTGCACGGTTTAGGAGATATTTTAATTTGAAATTTTATTTGACCACATGGTTTAGGAAATATTGGGAAGTGCACTTTGAAAGAGCATATCTTTGTAAGAATATTTTAAAATGATTCCCTTTTTGAACTCAAAGAAAGATAAGAGAGTTGAAAATGTACGTGTAAAATTTCACAACATTTCAAGCATTTTTCAATTCATGTTGGAGCTTGCAATGCATGTCGTGGTTACTCAAATGAAAATAGTGTTTGTAAGAGGAAGAAAAAAATGGGACACTTGTCTTCACCTTGAACTCCTTGGATCTGCATAACATTCAGAAGCAACATTGACACATGGCCTCCCTCTGAAAGAATGGTGTAGAATATTCCACAATCCACACCATCAGTAGCTAAAGAACACGTGTCGATATTTATTAGAGTGTACAAGGCAATGGGTTAAAAATACATTAAAAACTTTATTCATGCATCTGACAAAAACAAACACCTAGATCTTCCCATCATGTGAACTAAATGGGAGATAAAACTATAAACAAAATAGCACCTATACTAAACAATATGGCAATCAATTTACTAAGATCAATATTCTCAATACTTGAATTACCTCACACAAATTTGAAAGCTATTCACTTTGTGAGATCACATTCGTGAAGAGAATCTCTTTATATTCACATCGGGTGGTAGAAGGTAGAACAACCCTTGTGGGTATGTAAATTAGAATTAATAGTTTCTCAACTGCTCATAGTAAAGTTAAAAGTAGGAGTTGTGTTTGAAGTAGAATTTCAAACCTCATTTAGTCATAGTAGAACATCTTTTTTAAAAAAAAATTGAACTAAAAAAAGGTGTGAAATCAAGTTAAATTTCATATGAACAAATCCATTTGAGATTTTGAGTTTCCAATAAAAAGTTATGGCCAAATTTCAAAGAAGGGTTGGAAGGGACATTTTCTTTGATATTTTCAAACATCCTCTCAAAATTTTGCCATTAGGGTGAAAGCACACTACGGTTGTCCAAAATCGTAGTCACGGTGGAATTTCTGCACATGATGAAAGTTTGGTATCAATTTTCTTATAGTTTTTGTGACTTAAAAAAATAAAAAATAGATCAGAGTCTTATATCTTGCATACATTGATAATTGCATAACAAAAAGTGAACTTCATCTATTAATTTAATGTACGGAGTACAAACATTAAATGTTTGTACTGTTACAAATTCAGCTTGAGCATTGTTGTACTTTTTTTGCATAGCTTAGGGGTTCGTTTTTACAATTCAAAGAGCTAAATCCAATGTTCTTATGTTTAGGTACTTAGACTAGGCATTTAATGAGTGTTTTAGGATCTATATAAAAAAATATCCTAGCAAATGTGTGATTTTAGCATGAGGGCCAAATTTTAATTTTAAATTGTTTTTATTTTATTTTAAATTTGAGAGTCTATGAAAAGACCTTTTGATTCAAATGGGCCAATATCGAATTTTGGTATAAATGGCGTTTTGGCTCCATTTAGTACCAATTAGCATACATTTTGTACCAATTTTGATACATTTTGTACTAGTTTTTACTCGATTGTATATTTGGCAAGGGGGCGATTGTAGTGTGCGATCACCCATTAACTTTTTATTGGAGGCTTAAAATCTCAAACAGATTTTTGGGTATGAAACTTAACTTGATTTCTCACCTCTTTTTAGTTGAAAGGTTTTTTGAAAAAAGCTATTCCATTATGAATAAATGAGGTGTGAAATTCTTCATCAAACATCATTTTGACATTTTGACAATGAGCGGTCAAGCTCTCATTTTCAAATTATCCCATAACCTTTGAGGATTCATGGTTGAAAATT
This sequence comes from Rhytidiadelphus loreus, assembly GCA_947034895.1. Lineage (NCBI taxonomy): Eukaryota > Viridiplantae > Streptophyta > Bryopsida > Hypnales > Hylocomiaceae > Rhytidiadelphus > Rhytidiadelphus loreus. The sequence goes on from OX344763.1 coordinate 22,245,268, forward strand.
GATTTCAATATAAAAATGACATCTCCAACCTTCATTCCCACCAACATCATTGAAGCAAATCCTTCATTGGTCTATTAAGACTCTTTTTTTTATGGTAATAGGTCAAATGACATTGGTGTTTTTTTATCAAAGAATTCTTAAGATTTTTGCAAACCATTTATCATTTTACCATTTTTTTGTTGATTTATTTGCTTGGTTCGAGATTTAGCAAATAGGAAAGAGCACACTATAGATGTACTCATACGATCTTGGTATGCGATATTGAAGCTTACTATAATTTCCCCATATGGATGTTTTTCGTGGATGAGGCCTCCAGAGAAGAAAAGGCAGCCTCTTTGAAGGCTACTAAATGTTATGTGCCCTTTTCAAGGTGGATTTACTCTTTTTGAGGTGGGCAAGAATCACATTGGTTGGTTGACTTTTAGTCCATGCCCAAACTCCCCTCCCCAATGAGATGGAACCTACACTACACCATTTAACTTTGAAAAATTCCACAAGGTGAAGTTTAACTCGGAATTTGATGAAACTGCTGCCATTGGATTCATAATGCAGTCTATTTTTATTTTTTTTTAAACCTCAAAATTTGAGAACATGGTGCTAAAAAAGAGGGGCAACGACCAGAAAACAGTCGCTTGGGTCATAACGGGTTAATGCAGTGAACTTCGAACTAGTCAGTGTCGCATTGAACTGAAAGCCGTTCCCCTCCAGTTCCCCCAACCCGGGACCCGTGAACGACCAGTGGAACTGCGGCGAGGGTCAATCTTTCTGTCCATCATGTCACGAAACACGTTCCCTTCCCGTCTGGCAGGCTCAACCCTGTTCGAGAGTCCGAAATTCCGCCGCCCAAAACCGAACCGAACCAAAGTCCGGGTCACCAATTCTGTTCTGGAAGAGCAGGTCAAGCCTTGGACTGGGCGTTTGGCAAGTAGTGCCCGTCTGCCTGCCTGCCTGCTCGGTGGTGATCATAACGGAGAACATCACGAAGGTTTACAACATCGATGGCGCTAGTAGCTTCATGGAGATATCCCTATTGGCGACGCTCGCGTAGCGCAAGCTTTCGTTCTCTGGTTCTAAGTTGTCTAAGCCTGCGTTGGCTGGAAGAAAAAGGCTCCCGGGATATATCATTCGGCTTCGGTGGTTTTGGAAGAGCTAGCTATAGATAGTGGCTCGTTTGGTATCGAAGAAGGGGAATCACAGGGGTACTTGGTTTCGTTTTCTCTATCGCTGGAATTCCTGGAGAATGGTGATTGGATCGCTGCTTTTGAATAATTTTGAGTGGACTGTCGGGATTTTGGACGGAGGACGCGTTCGATGGCGAGAGTGGATAATTTAGAATGAGGTGGTGAGTTTTGTGAAGGAACTGGGAGAGAATTAGTTGTTCCTGGTTTCGTTTCTTAGAGCGAGCCAGCGAGGTGGTTTGTAATCGATGATTTTAACGTTATATTCTCGTTTGTTCCGTTTCGTTGAGATTTCTATGTTCTCCGTCATGATGTGGACACGCGCAGCCGCGACGATGACGCTCTTCACGTTGCTGATTTCTGAAGTTGTAAGCCAAAACACCAACTTCATCTTCAACTCCACCTCAGGGATCGCCAACGCTCAAGGAGCGCCCATGTTCCTTGCATCCGGAGACGCCGTGACAGATGCGCACGGGAAGTTTTTAGCACTCAACACCCAAATCGCGAACCAAGCGAGCAGAGTCGCATATTCGAATTGCGGCCGCGTTGTATACAAAGACAAGATCAGAATATTGGACAAAACCAATGGCGTTCTCACTTCCTTCCACACTTCCTTCACGTTTTCCTTCGCTCCCCAAGACAACAACTCAAATTCATGCGGGACCGGGATGCTATTCATGTTCTCCCAAAACTCGACTATCAGCGCCTTAGAGACCAGTCTTGCTGGTGGCGCCTTGTGCGAATTGCATTGGAAACAGGCTGATCTTCGCTTATTTGCAGTTGAAATCGATTCCCACAACGACCCTCTCATGTCGGACGTGAGCGACAGTCACATTAGCTTAGACGTGGGCACCACAACGGTGAGTACTCATGACCTTTGCCTCCCCGCGAATACCAATCAGACGTGTGCGTTTTTTTGTAAGGATCCCAATGCGATGTACACAGCTTGGATTGATTATGACAGTGGGAATCAGACGCTGCAAGTCTGGTTTCGCAATGGCTCTGGTGTGGCGAAGCCTAGTGTTCCAGTCATAAGTTACCCCAACTTGCGTCTTGACAGCATGTTGGACGAGGAGATGTACGTGGGTTTCATTGGCAGCACAGGCGGCTCAAGAGAAATTCACACGATCTGGGCTTGGGAGTTTGCAACGACTGGAATCTCCTCTGGAACCACGTCGAAACCTGGTTCCAAAATTTCAACTAGTTTGATCGGCGGAATTTCGGCAGGCGCACTAGCAGTACTTCTAGTTGCAGGAATCATTATGTACTTCGGTTGGATCCACCGGAAGATGAGGAAAACCCCGGGGAAAGCACAGGCTTTCTTCGAGCTGCCCTGGGATTCCTTTCCCGATGAGTCGCGGTCGTACACTTTCAAGGAGCTGAGTGAGATGACGAAGGGTTTTAGTGCGAGTGAGAAACTTTCCAGTGGGGGTTATGGGGATGTGTACAAAGGGACGTTGCCGTCCGGGCGTTTGGTGGCTGTGAAGCGTATTAGGGATGATGATGAGCAAGCGGGCGAAGCGAGTTTTCTTGCGGAAGTGAGGAGCTTGAGGCAGACGAGGCACCGGAATTTGTTGCAATTGCGTGGGTGGAGCTATAGTGCGGATGGGATGTTTCTTGTGTACGAGTTTATGTGCAATGGGAGTCTTGATAAGTGGTTGCATCCAAATGGGGAGCTCAACTGGGATGTGCGACGAGCCATTCTCTCAGGTGTTGTTTCTGAACACTGCCCCTAGCTTCTCTTTGTCATGAGATCTCGAAACGCGTAGCTTGAATCGCCTTCTTCCCTTCTACTAGCTCCTTTAAATCTTCAAACTGAACGGGTCTCATCTAATTAAACGTCAATTTCGTTAAAGTGGCTACCAATACACCCATCCCTGAAGCCAGCGAAGAACACGCCCGCAGCTAACGTAACCTAGAACTGCTCCTCTCTTTCCAAAACCAAAGCATCTCGAAACCAACCCAGATTCCAATGAGACTTTATCTGCCTGCGTTCACAAACGCGTCTTGAATTCACGCATTCTCATGATTGTTTTATTTTCTCTTGCTTCCCTCCCGGGGGTGGCAACTCACAATACTAAGACAGGTGCTTTCTTAACTTTTCTAATCCATAAGAAGGGAAATTATTTTTTATTTTGTACGTTATAAGATCAGAGTAGGAAAGAAGACATTGGGAAGAATCAAATGTTATAATTTTCATATCAATCATAATAGTTTTGGGCACTCAAATGTCATTTTTAGAACCTATAAATAAGAGATTTTTTTTCAAATGGGGGGGACCAATTAGACCCCGTAGGTGGGTTTTTTAATTATTAAATTTTCTTATTTTTTTAATTATCTTCTAGAAAGATCCTTTTAATAATGTTAGTTATTAGACTTCACCATTGCATTCACTACATTCAACTATTTATGCTTTAGAATTTGTATATTAGTATTCATCACCATTCACCACCTAAGTGACCTAACTATTTTAATGAAGTATTCAATTAATTGGCATTCATGTTGCCTATGTGTTGCTAGAGATAATTAACCCATTGAGCTAACTTGAAAGCTAAATCCTTTAACTTGAAAGCTAAAATTGAAGAGTAATAGCATCATGGACACAGGCATGGACATTGCAAACTTTGATCATTTGTCATTCTTGCAAGACTAGCTATGCATTAAAAGTGCTTGAAACTCTATCATTAATAAATAATTGGTAGAATTAGAATTTAATAAAAAAGATCTCACTTTCAAAATTTTAATGTTTCTTATAAAACATAAAATGAAACATACACTACTAAAATTGGACTTTCCTAGATAAAGTATTGAAATTTATTAGAAATCTCCACCCTAGCTCCTCATTGTAAAAGCTTTATTAGAAGCTCTTTTAACGTTGTAATAAGTTATCGAGTACTTAGCTATTTTTTCTCTTCTCAAAACGGTCCCCCCTGCATATTATACAGGAGTTGCCACCCCGGGCTTCCCTCATGTATCTTATGGTTGCAGCACTAAGACTGAAGGTTGAGTTCATTTTTGCAACGGTTGTGCCACGATCGTCAAAAGTCTATTGATAGTTTTGCAATGGTTTCAGACAACAGAGTGCATCTTTTTTGTAACTATTTGAGATTGCAATATTAATTTTTTGCAATAGTTTAGTCAGTGATATGCATTGGTTCCGTGCCCAAGACTTTTGCATCGAGTTAGCAGCACTTTTGGCATGGGCCGTTTTTCAATAGACTAGGAGTTCAACTAAGGCAAAGTATGTAACCGTTACAGATCGAACAGTTGATGATGTGTTGCAAGCAACCGTTACTACCTGTTGTAATAGTGCAGTGTGTCTTTTTTGCCTCATGTGTACAGGGGTTCGTAAGTTTCACACTAGTAGAAATTTGAAGACTTTAGCGACGGTTATCAACAACGTTTTTAGCTACATGCTTGAGCGATGTTTTTCTGTTGACATACAGATTTTCCGGCAAAGATGCTCCAAAACGTTGTTCACTTTGGACGAAGTCCAGTAGAAACGTTCAATGTCATCTTTGGTATCACATCTGAGCGTCATCAGCAGTGTCCAAGCGTTGCTAATGGGGTTGAATGAATTCTAGTAAAACCACAAACTTGCCACTTTTACATGGCGGTATTCCACAAACTTGCCACTTTTACATGTAGATAGTGGGTCTTAAAGTTTACAAACTAGCATCAAGTTTAGTTCAGTTCTTGCAACAGTTTAGACATAGACATGCATTGATCCTGTGACCAAGACTTCTGCAACAAGTTTTTCACAACACTTTGCAATAGACCATGAGGTCAACGCCAAGCTAGTACAGAACCCCTGCAAAACTATTGCAATTCAATTGACGATGTGTTGTAACCGCTACTTAATTCCTCTTGTAGAGTTGTAGTGAAGTCTATCATGCCTCATGTTTGCAGGGTTGGTAACTTTCATTCTCTTACAATTTGGAATGCGTTTCACATAACCCTGCCTCGGTTTGCACGCATGCAAGCGTCAAAACCCATGTTTAGTAGAAACATAACCATGGTTTGTATGCATCCACGCAGGCGTCGCATCTGGACTGGAATACTTGCACGAAGAAGGCTTGAAATGTGTTCTCCACCGCGACATCAAATCCGCCAATGTCCTTCTCGATGCCGACTTCAAGCCTTACCTCGGCGACTTTGGCCTGGCTCGCTTAGTCGACCACCACCGCACGGAAAAGACTACCATGGTGGCCGGCACCTTGGGCTACATGGCTCCGGAAATACTGCGCACCGGCAAAGCCACAAAAGAAACCGACGTGTATGCGTTCGGCGTATTAGCCTTGGAAGTCGTCACAGGCAGAAACCCAATGCAGATGCCCGACGAAACAGGGTTGGAGATGTTGGTGGACAGCGTGTGGCGAGCGCATGAAAGTGGAAGCTTAGAATCCGCGGTGGATCGACGACTGAGGGATCCACATAACAACCAGGCGGGGAACCAGGTGGGGGACCAGGGGATCCATGACGAGGAAGAGCTGAAGCTGGTGGAACCTGGGATGTTGCCCGAAAGCGTGTTGAAAGTGGGGTTGCTGTGTTGTTTGCCGAATCCCAGTCATCGCCCGTCGCTGCGTTTGGTGAATCAGTGGTTTCAGTCTTCCTCGGAGAAAATGCGTATGGCGTTTCCGGAGTTGCCTGAAGTTCAGCCGCCGTATGCAAGGTCGTCTATGCCCCTGTCTCTGGGGAATTCGGAGCCATCGACGTCTTCTAGTTGTGACTCGTCGTCTCTCTCATCAAACCTTTCGGGAAGTGCTAAGGGTGTGTGAGCGGGCGCTAGCACTACAGCAAAAGGAAGGAAGTCGAGGTTGCAATGATTTTGAATTGTCATTAATTTTGAATTGCAATGATTTTTTGTAAGTTCTGTGCATTGCCTTAAACTCTGTGGACTATTGTAAACCATTGTAAAAGTGCTGTAAACTTGTTGCAAACCTTTCTTGATGTGCCAAGGGTGGGAGCAGGCACTAGCACTACAACAGACAGGAATTACTAAAGTAGTGGTTGCAACACGTCATCAATTATTTTGAGTGGTTTTGTGTGAATTTTGTACACTACCTCAAACTCATGGTCTTTTGAGAGCCCTTGCAAAAAAGTTTTGTAAACTTGTTGCAAATATCTTATCGTCAATTTCGTTAGATTGGCAATTTGGCACGATTCTAGCGTCAAAAATTGTGACTCAAAATTGACACTCTTGATCAACTTCATGCCACATTCAAGGGCTTGTCTGGAAACGATCAGTAATAAAAGGAAATGACAACAAATGTCAATAAAGAGTGCATGGTCCATCCGATCCCTTTCATCACAGGGTGGTTTGTGTCTCAAGTGAAACAGAGAGAATAAAAGACAAATGAAAGAACTTTCAGTCTAAGAAAAATTAAATGATATATCTACATGCAGAAAAGAGCAGCAGTCTGATGCACTGACAGTTATTCACCAGACCGATGTGCCTGTTACAAGGATAATCACAGCAACGAAAAAAACAAGAATCTCGAACGTGGAGTATGAAGAGAGATCACCTCCAGATCCAAGCAAGTGCATGTTGCACGACGGTAGGATGATAGTTGCACTCAGAGAGACTTCTGTTAGTGCTGAGCGGGTCTGCTGCCATGGGGCATTCCGGGAGATACAGAAAGAGACAACGACAGGGAGAGAAGCGGGTTGCGGCTGAGTAGCTGCGTTGCCCCAAACTACTTCTGCGCTTGTCGACTTCCCTGGTCATCAGAGGTAGCGTTGGCAAAGAAAACAGAGGTACCATGGCCGAGCAACCAATCATCGTCGCCATGGTCGCGGACACTTTCGATTCCACAAAGACCTGGTGGACATGTTCACAGGGGTCATCGGTGAAGACATCGGTATCCCCAATGAAACATCCCCAGAGCCACCTTCGAGTACCTGCAAGTCCTCTGTCTGCTCTCGCCTAGAAGGATTGTTCATCGGGAGGACTTGAGTGACATTCAATATGCTGGGCCACAGAAAACTTCCCGGGCGGCGGGCGCAAATGGTGAATCCGGTGGGCTGGCTTGTAAACGTGGGCTTGAAATTCTGCGCTAGACTAAGAACCGTGACAGGCCGCTCACCATCGTGTGATTTCATCGTGCTCTACGAGTATTTCTTTTTCTCATTCAAATAATCTGGTTGGTTCACAAAATTGTAGTTCGAGAGAGTCTGTGAAAGTCCGTCTTTGTAATGAGCCGAATGACCCACCATATAACCGCCGTTAGCCCGTTACTGCTACGGCTTGCATTCGAACACTGTCTCATATAAGCATCTTGCTTTGGAATCACGAAGTCACGGATTACCGGCTTCGATGTATCTGAAGGTTGAGATTCAGGTGACCGTCTTTCAGTGACGGTGACGGTTTCATCACCCACTGAGAGAACGACGGGCAGAGCGGAAGCAGGATCCAATTGATATCTCATCGGTTTTGCCTTTAACGGATATTTCGTTAAAATGGCGGTATTCTTCTGATTTTTCCATTCATTTACTAGGACTGATATTGATTTCAGACCACATGGTCTAAAGTCTAGGACAGGTTACAGGTTTATATTTCAGACCACATGGTCTAAACCTAAAAGTGCGAAGTTTGTGGAATATTTCCATTTTAACGAAATATCCGTTCTTCATGGGTGGCACGATTCCAAGTTCATTTAAAACGTCGCTAACGCCCACCTGCAGTAAATGTAATCCAGCAATTTGTGTCCTTAAAGTTTCAGGATATGTACAATTCAGAAAATATCAAAGAGATGACTTGAAAATGAATATACCTACAGGCCCAAGTAACCGATCGCCGTAGGAGATCCTTACGCTGGGTAACGCACCCCTCTGGTTGGATGCGGTGATACTCCCGCAAAGAACCTTCATTTCACTGAATCACAGCTCCACGTTGTCAATTGATAATTAATTCGATATCACAGAATGACAGCCTCAGAAAGAGTGGTGGAGACCCATATACATACGGTCTTTTCAGTCACTCCACCGTCTCCTTCAATTTCTTCATCGATCTCAGCAGCTTCGGCGGAAGTCATGCCACGATTCAATTGCCAGTTTCGGTCGGGCAGCTTGTCCTCCACTTTCCATCCCGCCGGCGGAATTCATGACGGATCCTCGACTCCAGCTGCTTTTCGCAATTCCATCAAGCTGGCATGCTCAAGCCAATATTCCATTGCCCCCTCCGAGTTGTGTCTGCGACGAAAACATTCACCGGCATTGACTTCTGTGTCCGTCATGTGTTTCAGTAGGTGATCAAGTAATCCAGTGACGTCGCCAATGTGTTTGCGTGCTTCCTCACGTAACGCAGGTCGATCTTCCCAGGGCAGGCTTTCGCTCGTGCATGATTTCGATGAGCTTCAGCTGGGCGATTTTGTACCTGCCAGAACATTCTTCTTCTTAGGAATGATGTGCGTAGTACCCTAAACCAGATTTTCAGTTCCACTTGTAGCTTCAGATCGAGGCAAAGCCGCAAAGCCCACCAGGTGGTCATTTCGAACGGCAATGTGGCACCAAAGCTCAAAGGAGACATCTGGATCGCAGTAAAGCTACAAGTTCAAGAAAAAAATGAAAAGACAAGGAACAGACTTAAAAGCTATGATCTCCAACATATTTCAAAGAATTAAAAAGAATTAAAAAATCATTGTTTGAAAAAACACAATAGCACTGAAATAATAGGTATGTGATTATTCAAAATTGAAGAGAGAGAGAGAGAGTATGTATTTATATAAGGGTTTTTTTCCTTAAATTAATAATACAAATATCATGTAGTCCCTGAGTCCCATTAAAATCTTCCAAATTGAAATAATGCATCATTCTACTACTAAAAAGCTCCATTTGTTGATTTTGATTATTGATCCTTGAGTAAGTGATGTGAATTTCTTGAAATTGATTGAGTGGGAATTGATTTGAAATTCACATTGCTTGCTCACCGATTCAAATCAACGATGATGGTAGACTGAGATGTGAGTCTATGAACCTTGAACCTATAACATAGACACCTATAACCATAGAAGATATCTATAATATAGACTCTTAGGTTCATGGACTCGTAGATTCCATGTTCACATGCTAGCACTTTCCTCTTACAAACTTCAAAAGTAACTACAGGATATTCCTAACTTCTCTCCTAAGTCTGTAGATATTATTTTATTTTGCCATTTTTATTTATCTAAATGATAGTTACATCCTACAAAATAATTCTCCTTTTAAAGAGTAGATCTCATTGTCAAATCCTTCCAGTAAGTTAGATCGCTTCTATTGTAATTTATATTCTATAGCAAAGCTCTCACATTACATGTATTTTGGCCGTTGTGAAGAGCTCCAAGTTCCCAACTCGAAACCCACCTGAAAACTGCCGAAAATTGCCAAAAACCGCCTGCGTTGACTTGACCGAGAGACTACCAGGTCAGTTTTTTCGGAAAAAATAATAATAATAAAATTAATAAAATTAATAAAATTAATAAAATTAATAAAATTAATAAAATTAATAAAATTAATAAAATTAATAAAATTAATAAAATTAATAAAATAAAATTATATATATATATATATAACTTTGTTTCTCATTTTAAGGACTTAAAATTTATTTATTTGAAAAAAAAAAAAATCTGACACTGGAGTTCGAGAAGACCGAGGGGAACAGAGCTAAGAAGAGGCCCAAAACGGCCCTCCACCCCCCCCCCCAATCTCATCTAAGGTGGGTACAACTAAAAGCGCCAGTTATTGGCACTATGTATAGTTATTGTTGTTAGGCTGATTAGATTTTGATTTAGTTGTGTGGGCAAGAACAAGCACATTCCAACGCACCAAAAAACATAAGATTTGAATACTTTATGCAAAAGTTATTAGCAGTCAAAGTCAGTTTCTGAAAGCGCCATCTACAACCTATGAAGATGACTGATTTTGAAAATGTATACTTGTTCTAGATGGCGCTTTTAGGTCAGGTGCCATTTTAGGTGTACCTACCTTAATGCTTCAAAGATTGGCTTGGTTCCAATGAGTATGAAGCAAACTCTGACATCAGTGTGCCAAAGAATTGCCTCATGAATCATTCCACATTTTTTTCCCTTTTAACCCTAGACCGCCCAAGAGGACAAAAAGTGTCCTCACATAGTTTTAAGTTAAATTCAAAGTACTGTAACTTTTGCATCCGATGTCCAAATTCAATAAAAACTTGTTGGGAAAGTTGCACCTTTTCTTCTAGTTTGTGTTTTAAAATTTTCAGATCAATCCAAGAGGTAATGATTTTCTGGAAGCCAATCAAAGTTCACAGGCTCAATTTGATTCACCAAAGTGCACTTCATGGCTGCAACTTCGGGGGCTTGCATCTCCTTCATCTAATGTTCGATTTCAATAAAAATTTGTTGGTTTGTGTTTCCCTTGAATTCTAGTTATTGTGGTGAAATTTTCATGTCAATCCAAGTTGTTTTAAATGTTTGGGAGCAATTCAAAATTCAAAATCCCGCCATTTATGGACTATAGTCACGACTATAGTGAACTTCGGCGGCTTGTATCTTCTTCATAAAATGTCCGTTTTCAATAATAAAAAATTGTAAAAGTTGCACATACTAGTCTAGTTTGTGTGGCTAAATTTTCATATCAATACAAGAATTTATGAATGACTGAGAAGCATTTTAGTAGAAGGAGGTTCAGCCCTAAATGTGTTTTTTGCAACTTTTCTTGCCTATTTTTGACATTTGCAAGCCATTTTGCAAACACATTGAGTCAATTGAATGATATTTTTTCACCAATGTGTTTGTATCCTGGTTTTGAATCACTTTGTAGTTTAAAGTTTTTTCATTTCATTAGGTTTAGAAATCAAATTTGGCCTCTAAATGTGTTTTTAGGAAAATTTCAGCATTCTTTTTCAACACTAAAACATTATAATCTTGCAATCTACACGGTCAAATGACTTCAAATTTGATACATGACATCTACAACATGTGTACTACATGATTGTACGGTTAAGATCTTTATTACTTAGTCACATTTAGATTTATAGCACTTCAAAAGCTAGGATGTTTTTTACCCAAAACGGCCATGGGTGGTCTAGGGTTAAGTTATCTTTTGACAATTTATTTAGAACTGAAAGCGGATTGTGCAATTTAAGAATTTTTATAATAATCTTTACGCAATTAAAAGTATACTATGAACTGTACAGACAACATTAGGAGAAGTATGGGGCCTCAAGAAGGCCCCTTCCCTTTGATAAGTTGAAATGAGCTGATTATGGCGGGAAACTTATTAAAAATAAAAAATAAAAAGTTTTCGAACCTGCAGTCCGATGTGAGCAGTCCGACTTGAGCAGTCCGACTTGAGTAGTCCGACGTGAGCAGTCCGATGTGGCCTATCATCGGCCACCTCAGATTTTTTTTAAATTAAATTTTTTTCTTCCAAATAACTTATTTGTACTCGATCTTCATGGCATGTAGTCTTCCGTGTCAAATCCGCACCTGAATTTTTTTAATTTTTAATTTTTAATTTTCGAATTTTTTTTTCCAGCTGTGTGGGCTGTAACAGATCTCGCGGCCTTCGGGACGCCTCATTCTTCTCCTAATGGTCCTCCCCACACAGACCACGCCAGTGCAGTGATGCTGCGACAGACACTTTGATTGAATGATGCAGATTTCATTATCTTAGGGACGCTTTACACTAAGAGGCGAGGCCATTCACCTTTGAGGCTTGATTGCACAAATTTCAGGGCTTTTCTCCAATCACAAGTAAGGATTTCCGGTCTCTTACCCAACGAATTGGTCTGGCCTCTAGATGTAAAGCATCCCTTACTGACATTAGAATCTAGAGTTTCCATATCTGAAATGGGTGGTGGCTTGTGAGTGTTGACTGCTGACAAGAGGGGTAGTCACACTTTCTTCATTCCATTCTCAATCTTTTTAGAATGGGGACGTGGCACTCTCTCGTTGGCTCTCTATGACTTGCAAAGGTTTCATTCTCTGAAAGATTGAGAATGACCATTGAGGGGAAGAATGAGTGTGAAGAAGATTTTGTTGAAGAATTTTTCACTGGTCCGCTACATGCTTTCACCTTGCCTTGTGCATTTCGGTATTTATGTATCTCATCACCTATGCTTCTACACATTTTGTGCGTCTTGTCGCGTTTTGTGTGTTCATGGCGTGCTCTACGTCCCAAGTTTAGTGTAGACCCGCAAGTTCTCTGCATTGGAGAGTTTTGTGTTTTGCGTTGGTAAATCTCGTTGTCCATTCTCCATTAGTCTTATTTTTTGCTCACGAGAAAAGAGGCTCTACACCTTCTTCATGGATTCAACCTCCTAATTGGCTCCTCTTTTCTCTCCACAACTTCTCACTTTTTATAGAAGTTTCATTCTTGGACAAGGTGTGACTACCCCTAATGGAATTCAATGGTCCTTGATCATTTCCTAACAATGGAATTGTACAATACAATGATGTAGGCACTTATGAAAGAGTTTAGAGTTGGTAATGATGAAGAATTGCGATTATGCATGTGCCACAAAAAAATTGGTCCAACTTCAAGCTTAAAGAAAAATTTACCATTTTCAATAATATTTTGTTATAAATTGCTAGGAATTAAATTGTACCTCTTCAAAGAACAAAAACTATACTCGATTTGCCATAATTGGTACATTTTAAATGTACTATACGCGTACACAATGCCTACAAAGTGGCACAAATAGGGTCTCTTACATACATACAAGGTAAAGGCACCCATTACTAACAGGTGCCCCATCAACAATGAATAGGGTGCAATATTTCCAACCAAGGTTGGACAGATTTCCATTTTTTCCTTGGAATGCATGTTTTTCTCCTTTTTCAAGGTTTGGACCAATAAGTTCATAACCCATAAGTGAGTGAGAAATTAGGAAGCAATGAGCGGGAAAATAGGTCTTGAATGATCAAAATTGGAAGAGTTTAGACATTGGCTATGGGTCACTTAAACACTTTTTGCCTCCCAATATTCTTAGTAATTTCAGTTGAAGCAATAAAATTTCCAATTTTTTTGCAATCCCTGTCATTTTTGTCACTGCACCTCTGAAAATATTTGCTTTGCCTTGCACTACCCCAGATCATGTCCAGAATAGCTTATTTGATTGGTTATGGGTGCCTTCCAACTTAATGGCATTGCAAGTTTTAAAGATATACAATGAATGTACAATTACACACCTCTCCTGTTCCAGTGATCCAATCACAACAAACTCTAACTCGAAATGTAACTAGCCACAAGAGCATTTCCAAATCCAAGTTCAATCTCATTTTTTCTTTCAAAATCCACGAGACCTTTTACTCAGAGCAGGAGATAGTTAGTGCGACTGGCCTTCCAACAACATGCACACAAAAACAAGCACCCTTTTCTCAATTGAAATTAAAGTTTATCAATTATTCAACCAAACAAAACCGAAGTGCCTTCCCCCAAAAAAAAGAAAAGAAAAAAGAAAAGACTGAGGAGGAATGCACACATTTTGCCAATATGGGAAGACATGGTAGTTGGCAGTCTGCTACAGAAAAGCCGAAAAAATAGTGATGCTCACACTAGACGCTACGAAACTAGTTTTATTCCTCCATCTATCCAAGGGAGGGGCAATGAAGGGGTCAATCCCCCTGGCTATTTTAGCTTACTTTAACTTTTTGTCTTGATGAAACCAAGTTGTTAACCCCTAATGACCTAAGTGGGGTGTACTTTCAAAATGGGCCAAAACTACCAAGAATTTGAGCAATTTGTTTGCTCATTTTTTCTTGAGATCAAATAGAATGTAACTATAGGATCTTATGGTTCACATTGAGAGTGAGCACCTCAAAATAATTTACCAGATAGTTTAGTAGATATTTAGATTTGAAGTTTTATTTGGGTCAATGAAAAAACAAGGTAGCAATGCACTTTTAAGGAGTATACCTTAGTGAGAATATTTTGAAATGATGATTGTTTTGTGCTCAGTGAAAGACAAGAGAGTTGAAAATGTTCATCTAAAATTTCATAACATTTTGGTCATTTTGCAATTTTTTAAGGGCCTTGCAGTGCCAATGGTCACTGAAATGAGAGTAGTGTTTGTAAGAAAAACAAGAATGGACATACTTGTCTTCTCTTTGAGCTCCTTGGATCTATCGTTTTTGAGATGGAAACAATTGCAATAGTTGGCTAACTTTTTAGCTCATGTCCAAATTAAACCTAAAAACATGAGCCATGAACTATACTACACCCTTCAACTTAAAAAAATCCACAAGGTGGAGTTCAACCCCTAAAAGACCTGCATGTGTTTTTTGACAACATAGAAATTTTGGGCAAATAACTATGACTAGAGATTTGCATATTTTTGAGCTAAAATTTTAATAGAAGGTGGGGACAAGGAATATCTTTCATGTGCACTAATTTCATGACATTTGGAAATATGAGTCAAAAGTTATGGCCTAATGTGTTAATTTTTTTTCTAGCCAGGCAATCCGGGTGGATTAGTAAAAATCACTTTTTGTAGAAACAAAGATTTGAAATTGGTTTTTTAGAGTTATATATAGGTGGAAAGCTTTGAATCATTCCATTTTTATCAATGAGTCAAAAGTTATGAGGAGTTTTAGTTTGTGGATAGTTATTGATTCTCTACTCTAAAATGAACTTTGAAGTCCTTTATCTACTCAATTTTCAATATTTAAAAAATAAAATAAAATCATAGGATGTAGATTGTTTATTAAAACATTGCAACCATTAGGATTGGGTATTTTTCAATTCTATAACTAAATTCTTAACAATTTTGTATTTTGAATCATTCTCTACTTCTTTCTACTTACTATTTTTTTCCTATATGTTGTACAATTCCAAATGATGTGAAATTTTTTAAACATTTAACCAATTTGTCTAGGAAAAAGAATCCAAAGAAGCACCACCATTTTGGACATTATTTCATGGAAAATTGAGCTTGTGGAGCACAACTGCCCTGTTTTTCGTAGGGCCAAAAAAATGATTTCAATGAATTTGAATGCTTATATCTTGCAATCCATGTGGGGGAAATTTTTGAAATTTTTTCCACATCTTTTCTAACTAGTGTACTACAAGACCCTATGGTTACTTGTGTACAATTTTTTTTCTTTCTAAAACTGGTACTTGTACTAGAAATGGTAGTCATTAGATGAGATTCAGCCCTTGTTAAAGGCTACAAGTTCTCCCTATGTTCTCTTGTGTTCTGATCTCTGCCATGTAGCCTACTAACGTGGTCGAGAGACTTCTATGTCATCAAGCATTAAAATTTTAATTAAATCTTTTTTTTTAATTATTTTTTTCCAAACAATGCAAGTTAGTTCCCAAAAACTGGAACCAACCTGAAACGACCCTCCCAACAGGCCCCCCAAAATGTAATGTTTTGAGCATTTTTGGTGATAACATAGTCGAGGAACTTAAGAGGTTAGTTTATTTTTATATTTTTAATATAAAATAATTTGATTTATCTATCAACATCAGTTTTTTTCCTTTAAATCTACCAAAATGATTAAGGTACTTTAATTTTTTAAATTAAAATGTGTAAAAGAAATTAAATTAATTTTAATATATTAATAGTACAATAGTTTGAGTATTTTATCAGAATAAAACAAAAAACAAAAATTTGATATAAAAAAATTATAACATAGATCTCTTATAAAATGCAATGAAAAAACATAGAATATTGTATCATTTGGATTTGAATAGAGAGAGCTTGCCAATTGCAATACTGTAATTCATCAGATTTTGGAATGTTAAGGTATGTCAATACTTGATGTTTGGTAACAGCGGTTGTAAAATGATAATACATCTAACAAAAACAAAAAGATGCATGTTCCAAAGAAACATTTGGTTTGAGTTGGTTTGGCATTTGTTTGTCAAGATTATGGTCATCTTAATTTCCCAATCGTTCAAACCTAGGGCCTAACATTCAATAACATAGCTGTTGAGCAGAGGCAACTAAACACAATTATTTAGTGAAAATGAAGGGTGAAGAGGTTGTTTTTATAACAAAATCAATTGTCCATCATGAATCCTCAAAGGGTATGGAATAATTCGAAGATGAGAACTTGACCGCTCATTGTCAAAATACAAAAATTGTGTTCAATATAGAACTTCAAACCTCATCGTGGCATAATAGAATAACTTTTTTCTAGAAATTTTGAACTAAAATAAGTTGTTAAATCAAGTAAAATTTCATCTCCAAAAATCCTTCTATGATTTTGAATCTCCAAAAAAATGTTATAGACAAAATTTAGAGAGGATACCTGAAAATGTCAAAAAAAATGTCCCTCCCAACCCCTCTCTAAATTTTGTTCCTAACTTTTTATTGGAGTCTTGAAATCTCAAACAGATTTTTTAGGATGAAATTTAGCTTGATTTACCAACTTTTTTCAGTTCCAAGTTTCTTGAAAAAAGTTATTCTACTATGCCAAAATGAGGTCTAAAATTATACACTGAACACAATTCATACTTTTGACTTAACTAGGTATGAGCAATTGAACTTGTACTAATCCTAATTTACATTTTCCACATGGGTTACTTTAACTCCTACCACCTCACTTGTATAAAGAGATTGTTTGTACATCTACATTCACTCAAATCAAAACTTATATGCAAGTCTATGTGAGGTGTTGCCGAATAATTTCACTTTACAAGGTTGTGCCCTTTAATTTTTGCCTTCAGCAACCTATGTCCTTACATAATGGGCCTTGTGAGGTTTAATTACCTAAAAATGCCTGTAATTTCTGAAATCTTAATTTCTTGAAATAAATAAGAACCTTTTGACAAACAAGTACCTTACGGTTTTTCAAAAAATAATGAACATAAAACCATTTCTTTCTACATGCCACATCAAACGCCACGCAAGTTCATTGGATACCAAAGAACGCAGGTGAGAATGTGTTGTAATCTTATAGCTAAGGAAGTACGCTCTAAAGGCACACATCTTCTTCAAACCACCCCTATTTTGGAGTGGAGAATGGAGATGGGGTGATCTATAAATGAACTACTTTAGCAATTGAATGCATTGAGGAAAAATTATTTTTCTATTGCAAGAGTCAATCATTGTCTTTTATTTTTATTTTTTTGGAACAAATGAAACGGAATTTCATTGCAGAAAATAAAGTTACAAACACCAGCTACAGGTGGTCTGGTGGGGACAGACAGATAGAGACTAAGGACTAAAGACCGGACAGACGGCAGGAAAACAATTCCAAGGCCAGTATAGTGCGAGGCGGTCGACGACGGAGACAGGAGTCCACCGAGCCGGAGACGAGTTATAGGAGAGGGCTCATAAACCACGTAGGCTTTTGCACCTGTCCACTAGGAGGCTCTGAAATGAATAGTTGATTGTGAGAAAATGAATTGTGGATTACATTGAAGCATGTTAAGACTTGGTTTTTACTAATTGAATGGATGGTTTTAGAGTCCCATTGGGTTCATTCTTAACTAAGTGGATAGGTATCTCCTCATTTTTTCAAAATAAGAATTGGTTGTTGAACCACCTTTTCTCAAGTGTTAAATTTTTTGAAATAATGATTTATTGAACCATCCATTTTAGTTTTAGAAAGGGATGCATTTAGAAACAAATTCTATTCCTTTTTACATATAGCGGTGCTAGTTATTGAACAAAGCCAGATTTTTTTCAAATTGCGTGTGTATGGGTTTGCAAGGCCTCCTGATCACAACTATGGGCCCCATGCCAAACAGTGTTTGAAAATTCATAACTAATTCAATAATGCTTCAAAAAATATGGAATGATTTGTGTTAGATTCCTCATCTATTTTTCCCTCACTGAAAAATATACTAAAAATATTTCCGTCTCAAGAAATACATGGAAAAGGGAGACCAGCTCTTGAATGAGCAGTTTATGAACCTCTTACCTTAGACTTTTTATGTTGAGAACCACCCATCCAAAGTGGTTCATTCTACACTGAATAGTGAAATTAGGTTGCCCCACACTAATTTCTCATATCCAACACTTTCAGACATGGTCAACTATAGTCTGGGGCAACCTAATTTCACTATTTAGTGTAGAATGATTTCAAGGTGGAAAAGGTGATAGTACTGTATAGTATTTAGTAATGAATGAATGATGATGTACCTCACACTGGAAGTGAAGTGTAGTTAATGAGATGTAGTAATGTTTGATTGTAAGTTGGAACAAAACTAAATTAAGATGTGTTTTGCATGATTTAGGGTGGCTCCACCCAATTCCAACCAAATGAAAAGCCCTCATTGATTGTAGAAAACAAATCTGTGACTATGGTACATGCCTTAACTTGCATGTGTTGTAAAGTTAAGGCATGTACAACAATCACACATTTGTATTCTGAAATCAATTTAGGCTTTTCATTTGGTTGGAATTGGGTCATGATCGGAATTGGGTACAATTACAATAGAGAGTGCCATGAACACTTTAAGTTGTCATTTGATCCATTCACTGGTGTTTTTATATTCTTTACAACTGCAGTCTATGGGCGTAATGAGTGACTAATGCACTTTTGCCTTGTAAAAATTGCCAAAATTTCATTTTCACTGTGAAAATTCTGAAAAAAATTGCTTTTAAAAATGGAGTAGAAAGTAGAAACTACACTAAATAGTGAAATTAGGTTGCCCCAGACTATAGTTGACCATGTCTGAAAGTGTTAGATATGAGAAATTAGTGTGGGGCAACCTAATTTCACTATTCAGTGTACACTACTATAGTGAAGACTTCACTGCACTGGCGGTATCCTAGAATCCGGCAGGACGGATCCGGAGTCTGACAGCATCCCACCTCTCAGGAGCGTGCGAAATTTGGTGGTATTTGGGAAGGACGGAATCTGACAGGCGCTCACCTGCCCTCTCGAGTTAATAGGGGGTATGTCGTCCGGGCTTGTGGGGCTGGCCCACTGGCTTTCCCCTGCCGGGGTGGCCCTCCAAGACTCCCTACCCAGGCCCTGTTCTATCCGTCTTCTGCCTTAGACAAATCACGATCGCAAGTCTGAGTGAGTTTGCTAGTGTCTTGAAACCATCGAAAGTCAGTCACGTTGCAAAACCGTAGGTGAGAGGCACGGTCTGCACTTAAAAATCATAATTTTGATAATTCAGCATCACACTAAATTAATCCAAGAAGTGCGTCACACAAATCCAACAATCACTTGCTTGGGTGTGTGGGAGTAGAAGAAGACAAGATATTTATACAAATTGGATGGTAGGAGGTAAAGTAATCCATGCGGGATATATTAAGGGTTAGGATTAAGCTTAGTAGGAGTTCAATCTTCAAGTTATCCCATATCCTTTGAGGGACGATTCGAAAGGAACAATGGATTTCATTATAAAAAACACCTCTCCACCTACGATTCAAACTAAGCATTCTAACTAAGCATTCTAACTAAAGGCCCGTTCCCACTTGGACTTAAAGGTGGCATTAAATCAGCTGTGAATTGTCGACCATTCCCACCTGAGTGCTTACTTCTTTGCCGAACCTACTTGGCAGCCGAGGTGGCATCGTCGTCAGAGCACTCATTAAGCAGTTAATCGCCCAAGTATCACTGTCCCACCACTGAGGAAGTAGTCCGTAATAATAACTTGGAAATCTTCAGTAAATAAAGATTTCAGCAGCTGGTGGACGTTCTTATCAACATGCCTGGTCGAGTGCCCATTACATAGGAATGGTGGCTGCCCAAGGCAGAAACTAGGGGATCCAAGCCATCCAACTCGAAAAAATACAAAACCTTGGATTTTTCCAAATATCACTTCACATGATTTTGGATGTCACTATCAATGTGAGTTTATTGCGGGGTATAGGCAATCTATTTATACAAGTGGGGTGATGGGAGGTTAAGCAATCCATGAGGGATATTTGAATGAAAATTAATAGAAGCTCAACCACTCATACCTAGTGAAGTCAAACGCAAGAATTGTGTTCAATGTAGAACTTTAGACCTCATGTAGGCATAGTAAAATAATTTTTTTCAGAAAACTTTGAACGAGGAAAAGTTGGTAAATTAAGCTAACTTGGATTTCCAAAAATCCATTTGAAATTTGGAGTCTCCAATAAACAGTTAGGAACAAAATTCAAAGAGGAATTCGGAGGAACATGTTTTTAGACTTTGTGCAACAAGAAGTGCAATTCAATTCATCATTTCATCCACAAAGTGCACTTATTTGGTATCTTTAATCCTAGAAAGGAGAAACTTATCACAAAGGTACTCTATCAAAAATGATCTAATTGATGAATCAAAAAG
The DNA here is from genome assembly GCA_947034895.1 of Rhytidiadelphus loreus. Taxonomy (NCBI): domain Eukaryota; kingdom Viridiplantae; phylum Streptophyta; class Bryopsida; order Hypnales; family Hylocomiaceae; genus Rhytidiadelphus; species Rhytidiadelphus loreus. The sequence goes on from OX344763.1 coordinate 22,265,633, forward strand.
TACATTCTTCATTTTTGCAATGATCTAAAAATTCATTTTTTGGTCACTTTTGGAGTGTTTAGTGTTGTAGGATTAATGGAAATTGTGATTTGCAATAGGATTTACTTATTTTGTATTTTAGGTGCAAGTGATGAGAAAATGATTCTATTAAAAAAAGGACAATACAAGGAAGATTGAAGCAAGAGAATTTTATAGTTGAAACCTATAAGCAAAGGGAGGGACCAAAAGAATAAATTACAATACCTAGAAGACAAATTTAACAATCCCTATTGAATAATGATTTAATCGTTGAAAAACCTATTGTCCCCTTGGAAGATAAATGAGTATTTTGGTAGGGTTATGTGATCTCAATTTTTAATTAGAGTTTTTGAAGATAGAAAAATACATTAGTTTTATATGGACATGATTTTTATTTCAATTGGTGATTGGGAGCAAAAATTATGTGACACTTTGCTTTAAATAGAGTTCATCAAGGTAGAACAAAAAAATCTACAAAATTTACAAATATTTAGAAAACATTTGATCTTCAAAAAAAAAACTTTTGTGTATACGGAAAGATGGGGTTCATTTTAGTTGGAGTAGTGATGAAAAAGTGATGAAGAGATTTGTATTTCAGGAGAAATTTGAGCATCTTTTTCCAAAAAATACTAACAAAATTTATTTTTGAACTCAATTTTCAATTAAATTAGAAAAATGTTCCAAGTGGTTTAGTTATTTTCTAAGAACAATCTCATCATTGGGATTAGTATCTTTTTAATTCCTTCTAAGAATCATTAGTAAGTTAGTTTTTATTTCAATCTTGTATGTACTTCTACTTAAATAAACTTTTGGAGGATGAAAATCAAAGTTTGTTTGTTTTTTAAATTCTAAAATTTTGAACTCAATTTTTGAACATAAAAAAATATTTAGGGGTTAATATGCAATCTATGTAATCTTAATTTATGGATAGCCTTCTATCAACTAGTAGAAATATGGGCCACATAGATTAGTGAAAAGCCCCATGAGAAGATCCACATGGCCAACTAAACTAGATTCAAGTCTTCAGGAACATGTTTCCCAAATCTATGTAGCCCATGTTTCTACTATTTATCTATTTATTATCTTTTTTGAAAGAGACCCTATTACTAATTATTGGTGTTTTATCATAATGAACTTTAGAAGTGAATACCTCTCTATTATGGGGTCAAAATTCTCTATGTCCACTTCAACATGGTTTTCCTTCCAACCGCTAAAATCAATTAGAAAATCACGGAATGTAGACTTTTCATCCAAATTCCAACTAGTTTTGGCTAAATAGGTAATACATGGTGATTACATGTACACATAGCTTAGTGACAATGAAAAAGAGATAAGTTTAACTCTCATGCATGTATCTTTTTTCCAATTTAAATTTTAATAAATTCATGCATGAATTTGATATACATGCCACATAAGACATTGGATTGGTTGTTTAAAAGGTAACGTAACATCTTGCCAAAACATCTACCTCTTATGTTTCTAAACTCTCAAGCCAGAAGCTTTGGATTTAGGACCTTTTAAAATGCACTTTCTTATTGCACTTTTGTATTTTGACAAAAGACAAGGAGCCACATGAAGGAAAATTGCATTGAGAATGATATTTAGTATTATGTTACCTCCCGTGTTACCTACAAAGTTATTTACCACATCAGTGAATTCATAATAATTCTCATTTTGTAGTTGGTGATTGGTATTCATGTTGACATTTTAATTTCTCCACCCAATATGAAGAGCTCATGTTTGAAATTAAATTTTACCCCAAACTTTTGATTGGAGGCTCGAAATTTCAAACGGATTTTCGGAAATGAAAAAAGATTTCATTTAACAACTTTTCTTAGTTCGTAGTTTCTTGAAAAAAGTTATTCTACTATGCCTACATGAGTTTTGAAGTTCTACATTGCACATAGTTCCTACGTTTTCACAATGAGTGGTCAAGCTCTCATCTTCAAATTGTCCCATATCCTTTGAAGATTCATGATGTACAATGAATTTCATTATAAAAACAATTTCTCCACCCAATGTAAGGAGAACATGATTTGGAATTAAATTATAACATCCGTATTTCCAATACGTGAATTTCTTTACAATTCCTTGGATTTGGGAGAGTGTCTTCTTAATTTTCGAAGTCTTTCAAAAATTTGAATTTTGGTCATTTCTGTTCATCAGATCAATATCGGTAAGCGGATGTGCCGGGGTCCGTGAGGTTTCGTAACTGCTGAATAAAATACCAGCCATGTGGGAACAGCACCTGTTTAGGAAACAATTGGTATACTTCCGATCCTGAACTGCCGGAATAAAAAATGATTTCCTTTTAATGCTGAAGTTTTAATTTTAAGCACACGCTGTTTGCAAACGCCAGGTGGGAATGGGCCTTAAGCATTCTAACTAAGCATTCTAACTAAGCATTCAAACTTACTGGGACTGTGGTAATGCTGCGGCTGCTGCATGCTATGACGAGGGTTAGCAACATCCAAGGCGCTGAGTAGCTTCATGGAGATAGCCCTACTGTATTGACGGCGCTTGTGTAGCACAAGCTTTCGTTCTCTAGTTCGTCGTAGGGTGTCGATTGAATTAAGCCTCCGATGGTTGGGTGGAAGAAAAAGGCTTCTGGAATCATTCGGCTTCGGAGGTTTTGCATGAGCGAAAGACAACTTGTTTGGTGAACAGCATGTGGCGAGTGCATGACAGTGGAAGCTTAGAATCCGTGGTAGATCCATGATTGGGGGATTCACATAACAACCAAGTGGGCAACCAGGGGATTCATGACGAGGAAGAGCTGTCACGTCAAGAGTACTTGACTTCAAGGCGACTTACACTCACTAGGCAAAGTCATAGAAATGTCTCCATGTTGTATCTATCATGTAAATCCCCACGTACTTCGTTTTTGGTTTGACTTGAACGACCCATGTTCCCATTTGTGACGAGCCCTAAAGTACGGGACGTAGCTCCACAGTATGTGTTATAAAATGTATAGGTTGGGTGATCGCACACTACGGTTGCCCCCTTGCCGAATATACAATCCAGTAAAAACTAGTACAAAATGTACACATATTGGTACAAAATGTATGCTAATTGGTACTAAATGGAGCCAAAACGCCATTTATACCAAAATTCGATATTGGCCCATCTGAATCAAAAGGTCTTTTCATAGATTCTCAAAATAAAAATAAAAATAAAACAATTTAAAATCAAAATTTGGACCTCATACTAAAATCACACATTTGCTAGGATATTTTCTTGTATAGATCCTAAAACACTCATTAAATGCCTAGTCTAAGTACCTAAACATAAGAGCATTGGATTTAGCTCTTTGAATTGTAAAAACGAAACCGTAAGATGTGCAAAAAAAGTACAACAATGCTCAAGCTGAATCTGTGACAATACAAACATTTAATGTTTGTACTCCATACATTAAATTAATAGATGAAGTTCACTTTTTGTTATGCAATTATCAATGTATGCAAGATATAAGACTCCGATTTATTTATTTATTTAAGTCATAAAAACTATAAGAAAATTGACACCAAACTTTCATCATGTGCAAAAATTCCGCTATGACTACGATTTCGGACAACCGTAGTGTGCTTTCATCTGGTCATTTAGGATTTGTACTTGTAAGCAAATTTCTAAAGTTGTTTATGCAATGCATTACTAAATGGTATTGCCTAGACCAAGAAACCACAACCTTCTTGGATGTCAATTGGTGAAAGTCACTTCTCAATCGTGTAGAAGATGTGACTCAATCACGTCCAAGTCACTGTAGTAGTGTATGATTTGAAGGCAACTTCCACCTCACTAGGCAAAGTGAGGCTACACTTATCTGAAAGATTAGGTATCAAATCAATCGTATGAGTCCCCAATTGAGTCCCCACATAATATTTAATTCGCACATTGACTGAAACCAATCATGTTCCTTGGGTAGCTCACAATGGAATGTTAATGTAATTGTAGGCAATGGAGTGCCAAGTTACGAGGGAATCCAAGCACTCCTACACTAGAAGACTGGATTCAAAGTGTTGTAGCAGATTTCAAGTTGGATTTGAGGAACCCAAAGGAAATAGACCGATTGTTGTTGAGCATGAAGCCATTGCAGAGAGCAACTCGATATGCAAGGGGTACTACCATTGGTAACCACTTTTGTGTGGAAGACAAGACTACTTGCCAACTCCTGAGCTACTGTAGGTTGGAATTTACTATGGATGAACATAAAATAAATTCCTATAGTTTTTAAGTTCGTTCTCAAGGAGGCAAAGTGCTATGGGTAATTCTATAAGGTAATGGATTTAATCCATTTCCCAGGTTATGCACAATTGAAAGGATTGGGAGAATAATTCAATTTTTACCCAAACAATAGATTAAGCCATATTATTATAATTAACCCAAGGTGGAAGAACTTATCCCATCATTATAAATGTCATTCTTTAGTCTCTATTGAATTCTCCTTCCATTTACAGGATCTATTGCTCTTTAGCTTTCATCTCCGTCTTGACAACATCAATAGATATTTCCTTCTGTTTATTTCGCTCCTTGCTGCTTCAGTCTCAATTGATCTTCAATTCCATCTCCAGATTCTCCACAAGTTTTCTCAATGTAATTTCCTCTACAGCAGAATTTGCACTTACTGCAATTGCTATTGATTCTGCTCATAACTATATTCTCATCACTTAAGATCATGAACTATTGCATTAAAACTATTGATATAATTTCTATGTTATTTCTCATACTGCATGCTCCGGTCATACACGATGGATAATCCAGTTGAAAACAACCAACTTACAAATGTATTTCTTCTTCACACAATAGATTGTAAATTCTCCAAATCTATATCTATAGATCTAACACTCAGCCCTCATTACAACAACCACAATCGATACATACTCCATTGTTCACAAACTCAGTCGCCATTCAAACACCACTAAACATCAGCCCACTACATCATCACTTTAATGCACAATAGATTCCAACCACATAGATTCACACCATAACTTCAATTCTAGACAATTGAACACAAAACACTTAATCCATAATCTCCACATTATATTTCATTACATAAAATATTACAATAGTTCACCGCTCCTATCCAACTCCACTCCGTAAAATCTATCGGTCCCAGCACAGTACAAACATCCGAAACCAACACAACACAAAATCAATTACCAACACAATAGAAACTCACACTAGAAGAAAATGGGGGTTTTTGCAACTACAGTATGCAACTCATTTTGTAGTTGCATAGGACGTTTGCAACTAGGTGACAATGTAGAGTCCGTAGTTGCAGTGGACAAGTCGCATTAGTTGCAGTCTAGTTGCAAGGTTTTTTGTCATCCGACACCATACAAAGAACTTCATCCTTGTGTGCAACTTGTAGATTTGTAAATTTTAAAATATAAATCTCAATGATTTGTAGATTTCAAATTTTCAGATCTACCTCCTTTCTAGATTTTAGAATTTCAGAACTACCTTTTTCTTAGATTTTTGAATTTCAAATCTACCTTTTTCTAGATTTCAAAATTTCAAATCCATCTTCTTCCTAGATTTCAAAATTTCAGATCTACCTTCTTCCTAGATTTCAAAATTCAATTTCCTAGATTATAAAATTTCTTGAATTTTAATTATTTTTAAAATTTTTATATACAAAATCTACAAATTCTAGAAATCCACAAATTAGAGAGATCTTAGAATTCTATCAAAAGAATTCATTACATAAGACTATAACAACTTACAAGTCTTATATGTTCAATCTAATGGTACTCTTTACAATTGATATGGGTCAATTGATATAACACGAATGGGAATGAACTTTGAAACTTAAGCAACTAGGAAACAACTAGAGTGCAACTAAGAAACAACTAGAGTACAATTAGGAAACAACTATGGTCATTTTACAGTTGCATAATAGTTGCATAGGACACTAGTTGTTTCCTAGTCTTTTTTTGCAACTACAGAATGACTACTTTGCAACTAAAACAATGAATGAATGTTGTAAAACAATGACACAAAACAACTACATTAGATTTGGTGCAAATAGAGAGGAAACTAGTTGCATGACAGTTGCATAGGGCACTAGTTGCATAGTAGTTGGTTGTGCCGGACGTGTTTTTCTTCTAGTGTCAACTCCCTGAATACACACACTTTCACAACTATCGATCACACACACTCTGCCGGCCAACCACCGCGCAGGAGCTCTGGACTCTCTTCCAGACTCTCCGACAACTCCGCTGACAATTGATCTTCACCACCTCCAAGGAATAACCGCTAGTAACCACCACAATCAATTGCACCCCATTCATCCGCCACAAATTAACATCCATTGATCATAAACACCATAAAACCCCACTAAAAGAATACTAACCGGATTTAACCATCGCAACCACACTAGTACTATAGCAAAATTGGAAAATTACCAAAAATTTACAACTATATACGTTTCCACTATAGATCGTATGACTATAGCTACAAAATAGTGTGGCCTCAGTCTTCTAATTGTCATTAGACAATGCGGGGGAATCGTCTAATATGAACTATGTGGGAGTTTTGAAGGACATATTGCAATTGGATTACGGAGCATTGCATATGCAAATCAATTTGTAGCAATGTGAGTGAGTGTTTGAGTGAGTGAAGACATGGGACAATTGAGGGAATTCCACCTATACAAAGGATGATGTTGGGTTCCTTGTGGTAAACTTTAGACACAAACTTCTTTGCATTGCGGAGTCATTTATTTTTCATGGTCAAGTCACCCAAGTTTTCTTCTTAGATGTTCCAAACAAACTTGGCTAGAAAATTGTATTGCACAAAGAAGTAAGAGTAAGAAGGGAAGTGGTAGACACCATGGATGCCTTTATTACGACTACCGTAGAGATCGAGCGCAGGATTGACTGCTCCCTAGAGGTTTCCAGTTTTAATAGAAACAATAAATCTAATTTGAGCTATCAAAATGTTAGCAGAAAAGAACTTATTAGCACAAGAAGAGTACTAGGATTTGTATGGGCATAGGCCATTCTCCACTGTTTGCTTTAGTTATGTGAGCCCTTTGAATTTTCTACATGTAGAATGCAACAAAATTCATGTAAGAGTAATGGGACCCTACACCAAATTTAGAGTATTGGTTACTTCTAAGAACTAGGCTATGGTGTTGTCTTAGTTTGTGACTTGTGGAGTATCTATTGCAATCACTACAAGTCATTCTATAGTGACTTCTGAAGTACCTACCACAGTCATTTCAAGTCATTTTATAGTGACAATGTAGAGTCACCGCAATTGTCTAGTGAAGGCATCAACAAATCGGAACTATGGTGTAGGCATTTAGTTGCCGTTGCATACCTAGATAGTTTTGTCGCCCCAATCATGTGAAGCCCTACAATTTGTCAGACTAGCTATCAAGACCACAATCTCAACTAATGCATGGCTCCGTCATAGGTGAGGTAGGTTTTTATCTAGTACTCGGTAGTGTCTTGTACCAAACAACCGATGTGTAGTAAGGAGTGCACATCGGTTGATGGAGACTAAATGTAGCCACCATATACTCTTGCCAACCTAATCATCTGGTATTCGTCCCAAAGTTATTATTCTTTTGCAATGTCTATGTGTAATTATTGTATGTAGTACTTGAATGTGACTATAGTGTGTCTTAGTCATTATGGGAAGTCACAGTCTAGTTAGTAATGGAAGAACAATTTTGGTCCATGTCGTCATTTCCCTCTACATTAGTTGCACGGAAGTTCTTGCTACTTTATGTCCCAAAAGTCATTTTCAAGTGGCTTTGTAGTCAATTGTAGTCACAATATATAACAATTGAGTAGTCGTTCTCCAATAGAGGCTTCCATGTTGGATATTACAAAAAATCTGAGGCCTCCAAAAGGCTACAAGTTTTTGATTTTCAGTAGCCCCGCAATGCAAGTACAAAAAAAATTAAAAAAATTATTTATTTATTTATATTATATATGTATATTAAAAAAGTTGCCAGTATGACATGGCGTTGACATGGCACCAATAGTGCTATGTCAGATTTGGAAAAGAAATCCCTAATTGCACATGGGAGGAGGGCAAAATTGGCAGCCCTTTAGAGGCCTCAAATTTTTTGTAATGTTTCCCACTTTCCCCACCAGAAGGTCAATGATGCAATGAACAAAAAGGAACACAATCATCTAGCACTTCGTCACCTATTCATTTCCTAATCCCTGCTACAATTGCGAAATGACTTAGACATTTTCCTAGAAGTCACCCTAGTGCAATTATAGAAGCAGTACTTATTTTGAAGTCAAACTGGACCTATGGTCATTCCCCTACAATCACAAATGTACCCATTTTCTTGTAGTGTTTGTACATTGTACAATATGTTATTGTATTGTATAAGACTATATAGTATATTGTACCATAATGTATAATGCATTCCGTACTATATTATGTACTACCTCCATCCCAAAATAATCTTCTTGTTGGACAAAATGTTTTGGATTAAGGCTAAAAATAACATTTTAAGGACTTGTTTTCCATTGTAAGTAGAGTTTGGTGCACTCTTAGCATCAAAGAAACTTTGAGCTTCAGAGCCCTTTTCAAAGTGTAGTTTTGGAGTATTGAAAAGTGGAATTTTGGGGGCATTTTCAAAGAGCACCACTGGACATTTAATTGTTGACTGTGAGGTTTTCATTTTATGGGCATTTAGTACATGCCCAAAACTATGTTTGGACCTCTATTTTGCCTCCCAAAGCTTCATCTCCTTCAATTGGGAAATGCTCAAAGACATGCAAAAAATAAGAATGAACAATGATGATCGATCCCTCCAATCATTTCATTTGTCTTTCAATTGATAATTGCATGAATGGAGGGGGAATTACTACTCAAAGTTGTTTTGCTAGTCCCCAAAAGCAATCAAAAGTCAAATTTGACCTATTCCAACATCACAAAGTGTGACAAGAAGATCATTTTGGGACAAAAAATTAAAGCCAATAGGAAGATCATTATAGGTCGAAGGGAGTAGTATGGAATATATAATAATGTATACAAACATTGATATTCTCACCTCTCTATACATGGTATTTTGTCCTTTCTTAACCCCATTATCATGAGAAAATCCATTACTAAAATACCATGAAAATACACCCAAAGTTCTAATTGCAATAAAATATTGGATATTAGGAATTTTTTCAAAATTTCAATTGGAGTAGAAACTAAAGTAGATGACCTTCATTTTGTTAGTTGGGCTCAAATTCAAAAGATATCATTTTTGAGGAGAAATTTCAGATTTAGAGCACGGAGAAACAATCTCCTAAAATACACTAAAGTAGCATATTTTGTGATCCATTTTTTTTATAAACATCTCATTTATGTGAAGACAAACATTGACAAGACTACAAAGTCAATTGGATTCTCTTCATAACCCATCATGAAAGGTCAACAAGAAGAAAAGGGAATGAAAAAATGCTTATATTAGCTTTCCCCTTCACAGGAAAGTCATCCGAACGCCACAAAAAGGCGTCCGCGGCGTTCCAGGGTTAAGCTATGAAATTCCGTTTCATTTGTTTCAAAAAAAAGAAAAAGAAATGGCCATTAAGAGCGTGGACCCTCGCATTTCCCTATTCTGGGACCTTGGACTGGTAGTTCGGCAAATGGTGCCTGTCGGAGGTATTGAATGAACCAAAGATAACCTAGTTTCGTTTCCTCTAGATCGCTGCTGGTCTTGGTGAATGGTGATTCAAGCACTGCTTTCGAATAATTTTTATCGAGTGCACTGTCGGGATTTCGGGTGGAGGATGGGTTTGATGGCGCGAGTGGATAAATTAGTGTGAGGTGCTGAGTTTTGTGACGAAACTCGGAGAGGGTTAGTTGTCACTGGTTTCGATTCCTAGAACGTAGCGTTTTGTTCAGTTACGTACGTTGAGATTTCTGTGTTCTCCGTCATGATGTGGTCACGCGTAGCCGCGACGGTGATGCTCTTCACGTTACTGATTTCTGAAGTTGTAAGCCAAAACACCAACTTCATCTTCAACTCCACCTCAGGGATCAACGACCTTCAAGGAGCGCCCATGTTCCTTGCATCCGGAGACGCCGTGACGGATGCGCAAGGGAAGTTTTTAGCACTCAACACCCAAGTTGCGCACCAAGCGAGCGCACCCGCCGCGGGGGATTGCGGCCGCGTTGTATACAAAGACAAGGTCAGACTTCTGGACAAAATCAACGGCGTTGTCGCTTCCTTCCACACTTCCTTCACGTTTTCCTTCGCTTCCTTCGACAACAACTCAAACTCATGCGAGAGCGGGATGCTGTTCATGTTCTCCCAGAACTCGACTGTCAGCGCCTTAGAGACCAACCTTGCTGGTGGTTCCTTGTGCGAATTGAATTGGAAACAGGCCGATCTTCGCTTATTCGCAGTTGAAATCGATTCCCACAACGACCCGCTCATGTCGGACGTGAGTGACAGTCACGTTAGCTTAGACGTGGGCACCGCAACGCTGGGTACTCATGACCTTTGCCTCCCCGCGAATACCAATCAGACGTGTGCGTTTTTTTGTAAGGATCCCAATGCGATGTACACAGCTTGGATTGATTATGACAGTGGGAATGAGACGCTGCAAGTCTGGTTTCGCAATGGCTCTGATGTAGCGAAGCCTAGTGTTCCAGTCATAAGTTACCCCAACTTGCGTCTTGACACCATGTTGGACGAGGAGATGTACGTGGGTTTCATTGGCAGCACAGGCGGTGGAAGAGAAGTTCACACAATCTGGGCTTGGGAATTTGCAACCACTGGAATCTCCTCTGTACCAGCGTCGAAATCTGGTTCCAAAATTTCAACTAGTTTGATCTTCGGAGTTTCGGCAGGGACACTCGCAGGACTTCTAGTTGCAGGAATCATTGTGTACTTCGGTTGGATCCACCGCAAGATGAGCAAGGCACAGGCTTTCTCCGAGCTGCCGTTGTATACCTTTCCCGATGAGTCGCGGTCGTACACTTTTAAGGAGCTCAGTGAGATGACGAAAGGTTTTAGTGCGAGTGAGAAGCTTTCCAGTGGGGGTTATGGGGATGTGTACAAAGGGACGTTGCCGTCCGGGGTGGTGGTGGCTGTGAAGCGTATTAAGGATGAGGAGGAGCAAGCGGGCGAAGACAGTTTTCTTGCGGAAGTGAGGAGCTTGAGGCAGACCAGGCACCGGAATTTGTTGCAATTGCGTGGGTGGAGCTATAGCGCGGATGGGATGTTTTTGGTGTACGAGTTTATGTGCAATGGGAGTCTTAATAAGTGGTTGCATCCAAATGGGGAGCTCAACTGGGATGTGCGACGAGCCATTCTCGCAGGTGTTGTTTCTAAACACTGCCCTTAGCCTCTCTCTGTCATGAGATCTCAAAACGCTTAGCGTGAATCACCTTCCTCCCCTCTACTCCTTTAAATCTTTTATTTAAACGGGTCTTACCTGATTAATTAAACGTCAATTTCGTTAAAGTGGCTACTAGTGCACCCATCCCTGAAGCTGGTCACGAATTCGCTCGCAGCTAGCGTAACGCAACTGCTAGTCTGCTACTCTCTTTCGGTCTTTCCAGAACCAAAGCATCTCGAGACCAACCCAAACTCCAATAAAACTTTACCTGCCTGCGGACACAAACGCGTCTTGAATTCACGCATATATTCACATGTTTAATATTCTCAGGTTTTGCCTAAAATACCTTATGTTTGCAGCACTAAGACTGAAGGTTGAGTTAATTGTTGCAACTGACGGTTGTGCCATAATCGTCAAAAGTCTATTAATAGTTTTGCAATGGTTTCGTACAACATCGTGCATTGTGTTTGCAACTATTTGAGATTGCAATATTAATTTTTTGCAACGGTTTAGGCAATGATATGCATTGGTTCCGTGCCCAAAACTTTTGCATCGAGTTTGCAGCACTTTTGCAATGGGTCGGTTTGCAATAGACCATGAGTTCAACTAAGGCAAAGTAAGGAACCACTAAAAAACAATTGATGATGTGCTGCAGCTGTGACTTCCTGTTGTAGTGCAGTATGTCTATCATACCTCATGTGTACCGGGGTTCGTAAGTTTCACACTACTAGAATCTGAAGAATTTAGTGACGCTTTTCAGCATTGTTTTTAGCTACATGCATCGTTTTGGTACATACTTGAGCGATGTATTCCAGCAAACATGCAGATTTTGGAACACGCTCAAGCAAATATGCAACATTTTTCAGCAAACATGCTCGAAAAAGTTGTTCCCTTCGGACAATGTTTAGTAGAAACGTTGAATATCGGCATTGGAATTACATCTGGGAGTCATCAGCAGCGTCGAAACGTTGCTAAAGGGGTTGAATTCTAGTACCTTCATTTTCTTAAAACTAGCATTAAGTTAGTTAAGTTCTTACAACAGTTTAGGCATAGATATGTATCGATTCCGTGCTCAAGATTTTGCAACAAGTTCTGCAGCACTTTCACAACGGTTTGCAAAAGACCATGTGGGTGAACGCTAAGCTAGTACAGAACCGCTACAATACCCTTGCAATACAATTGACGATGTGCTGTAACCGCTACTTCCTCTTGTAGTGCAGTCTATCATGCCTCATTTTTGCAGGGGTTCGGAACTTTCATTCTCTAACAACTTGGAATGCGTTTTACTTAACCCTGCCACGGTTTGTACGCATTCAGGGATCGAAACCCTTGTTTAGTAGAAACTTAGAATGACCGTCAACTTTGGAATCACATCTGAGTGTTATCGGATACAAAACGGTGCTAAAGGCTTGAATTCTAGTAGCGTTATTCTCTTAAACTTGCATTTCCCGTAACCCTGCCATCAATGGTTTGTATGCATCCACGCAGGCATCGCATCTGGACTGGAGTACTTGCACGAAGACGGCTTGAAATGTGTTCTCCACCGAGACATCAAATCCGCCAACGTCCTTCTCGACGCCGACTTCAACCCTTACCTCGGCGACTTCGGCTTGGCTCGCTTAGTCGACCACCGCCGCAAGGAGAAGACGACCATGGTGGCCGGCACCTTCGGCTACATGGCTCCGGAGATGCTGCACACGGGCAAAGCCACGAAAGAAACCGACGTGTACGCGTTCGGCGTATTAGCCCTGGAAGTCGTCACAGGCAGAAAACCCATGCGGATGCAGGACGAAGCAGGGTTGGAGATGTTGGTGGACAGCGTGTGGCGAGCGCATGAAAGTGGAAGCTTAGAATCCGTGGTGGATCCACGACTGGGGGCTCCACATAACAACCAGGCGGGAAACCAGGCAGGGGACTACGCGGGGCCGGCGGGGGACCAGGGGATCCCTGAAGAGGAAGAGCTTGAGCTTGAGGATCCTGGGATGTTGCCCGAAAGCGTGCTGAAAGTGGGATTGTTGTGTTGTTTGCCGGATCCCAGCCATCGCCCGTCGCTGCGTTTGGTGAATCAGTGGTTTCAGTCTTCCTCGGAGAATATGGATATGGCGTTACCTGAGTTGCCTGAAGTTCAGCCGCCGTTTGCAAGGTCGGCTATGCCTCAGTCTCTGAGGAATTCGGAGCCGTCGACATCTTCCAGTTATGTCTCGTCTACTCTCTCGTCAAACTTTTCAGGAAGTGCTACGGGTGTGAGTGGGCGCTAGCACTATGGCAGCGGTTGCAAGCCAATGTCAATTATTTTGAATTGTAACGGTTTCGTGTGAGTTCTATGTATTAATTTGAAGTCTTTAAAATATTGTAAACCATTGTCAAAGTGTTGCAAACCTTTCGTGAAGTGCCCAACGGGGTGGGAGCAAGCGCTAGCACTACAAAGAGACAACGACAGTGAGAGCGCTGGGTTGGATTGTTCCGCGCCTAGGAAGCGGCATTGCCCAAACTGCTTCTGTCCTTGTCGACTTCCCTGGTCATCAGAGGTAGCGTTGGCAAAGAAAACAGAGGTGTCATGGCCATGCAACCAAAAATCATCGCCATGGTCGCGGTCACTTTCGACTCCGCAAGAAACCTGTTGGAATGGTTTACAGAGGCCATTGCTAAAGACATCGGTAACCCGAATGAAGCATCCCCGGAGCCACCTTCGAGTACCCGCAAGTCCTCTGTCTGCTCTCCTCTAGACATGGAAGGATTGCTCGTCGGGAGTACTTGAGTGAAATTCAGCATGCTGGGCCATAGAAAACTCCCCGGCGGACGGCAAATGGTGAATCCGGTGGTAAACGTGGGCTGAAATTCTGCACTGGACTAAGAACCGTGACAGGCGGCCCACCACCGTGTGTTTTCATCGTGCTCTCCGAGTATTTAATTTCTTTTTCTCATTCAAATGCTCTCGTTGGTTCACGAGATTGTAGTTCCAGAGAGCCTGTGACAGTCCGTCTTTGCATGGAACCCAATGATCCGCCATATAACCGCCGTTACTGCTACGGTTTGGATTGGAACACAGTCTCATCGAATTATCTTGCTTTGGAATCACGAAGACACGGATTACCGGCTTCGATGTATCTGAAGGTTGAAATTCAGGTGACCGTCTTGGAGTGACAATGCCAGTGAACTCTTATCTCCCGCTGAGAGCAGAACGGGCAGAGCGATTCCAGGATCCAATTGATATCTCATCGGTTTTGCCTTGATGGGTGGCAAAATTCCAAGCTCATTTATAACGTGGCTGACGTCCTCCTGCAATATATGTAATCCAGTAATTGTTAAAGTTTCAGGAAATGTACGATTTCAGGAAAAATCGAAGAGATGACTTGGAAATGAATATACGTCCACATTGTAACTGCATTTCTGAATCTATTTTCGGGACTTTCAGGTTCACATTGTAAGCATGTATAGAGTTTTCGAGCTGAAGCAATGCGATAAGGGGGAACCAGAACTCAATCAACAATCTACCTGCATCATAGCGACGGTCTTGCGAACAACTTGGAGCTGACATTCCAGGTCTAGTTGGTTGCCAGACAGTGAACCAATTTCCTTCGGTGGTTTTCTATCCTTTCGACACACCATATTCCACAATGGTGAGGACTATTCTGTGTTGTCAGCTGTACCGCAGAGTGTTCGCATCAAGAAGGAAGCACAAATGATTTGAAACCCAGACGACCCCACACTGGAGACACCCCACATAGGAGCATGATCAATACTGAGGAGATTTCGTACCTCATATGTCTTTGGCACTGTACTCACGAGATTTTGAGGCCTCTCCATCGTGATGCCCATGATTGTTGGCGCGGCCATTTCACGAAGATTCGATCTAGGAGTCAGTATACAGAAATGGAAAGCACCAATGGAAAGTGGAATGTAGTTGAGCTTAGTTGTGCAGCGGTCGATGCTGCGGGTGTGTAAGTCCATTGATTTAACACTACTTAAAGAACTGTTATTCTTAATCCGACCCTACGCTCATGAATTAATACGCAAAAACTTTAGGTCACTCGGTGGATGTTCCTGCCGAGGACTGGTCCCTAGCCTGTCTGATGATGTTCAGAACGGTTGGAATCTTGCTACTTGCGAATCAATTCCTAATTATTGTTCCGAGTAATTCGATTCCTCACCCTGATTTTGAGTTCCTCATGACATGGCTCCTGCATGCTGTTCATACCGCTTTTGAATTGAATCATTTCCATCCGAATCGAGCCCTGCCAAGAAAATGCATTGTTCCAATGTCAAATCCCTCAGTCTGTTGAACTGATCAGTGTAAAAGAAGCTAGCTTAATCCAAGTGATTATTCAAGGGTTTCAATTCTAAGTTCAAGCATATAATTAGGAAGGGATGTCAATTGATGCAGATCTTTTGAGCTGGATTCGACATCTTGTCACAAATTACACTTTCATCTGGTCTTTGAAGGTTTTAAGGCCAGGATATCAAGCAAGCTCAACTTATGAATCGACCTCATTCAGTATTACCAAACTCACCTGAATCGGATTTCCTTCCTCTTTGACTCTTTCAGGCGCACCTAACCGATCGTCGTAGGAGATCCTTAGGCTGGATAACGCACCCCTCTCGTTGGATGCGGTGATACTCCCACAAAGAACCTTCATTTCACCGAATCACAGCTCCAAGTTGTCAATTGATAATTGGATGTCACTGAATGACAGCATCAGAAAGAATGGCGGAGACCCATTCTATACATACCTTTTCAGTCTCTCCACTGTCTCCTTCAATTTCTTCATCTCAGAAGCTTCGGCGGAAGTCATGCCACGATTTAATTGCCAATTTCGGTCGGGCAGCTTGTCCCGCACTTTCCATCCCACCGGAGGAATCCATGACGGATCCTCGACTTCAGCTGCTTTTCGCAATTCCATCAGGCTGGCATGCTCAAGTCAATATTCCATTGCCCCCTCCGAGTTGTGTCTGCGACGAAAACGTTCACCGGTATTGACTTCTGCGTCTGTCATGTGTTTCAGTAGGTGATCAAGTAATCCAGTGTCGCCAATGTGTTTTCGTGCTTCCTCACGTAACGCAGGTCTCAGAATGGGTCTTCCCGGGGCAGCCTTTCGCTCATGCATGATTTCGATCAGCTTCAGCTCGGCGATTTTGTACCTGCCAGAATATTCAAATTGTTAGGATGCAGTACAAGCAACATCATAAGTTCCTTGAGAGGCATAGCCGCAAAGCCCACCATGCCAGGTGGACATTTCGAACGACATTGTGGCAGCATAGCTCAAATTAAAGGAGATGGATCGTAGTCGAACCCACTGAGAAATGACCAGTGAATATCATGCATCAGCAAACTATTGCCCAGCAAGGCGTAGTATCAACTTCGTTTCCAAAATCCATTGTGATCCCTCAGGTTTTCAGCAGGCTTCGTTGAGTCAATCCCCTGGGAAATCAAGAACTAACATTGAACAAATCTCGAACCCAGTGATCCCGTCGTCGACAATTCGCCCCCGACACCTTAAGATTTAGCGAGCAAGTCTAGGACGATAGAAAACATTCGTTGGTTTACTTAGAAGTACGTAACTAGGGAAATCGGAATGGAAATTTTCTAGCCGTTAGAAAATTAAGGAGCGATCTTTGGTAATCTAATCATGACGCAAGCCCTCCGAGCAGAAACACACACAAAGTGGACGGAATCGACCAGCAGTTCAAAGGACTCGCACTGGCACGAACCTCTCACAAGACCATCGCCCCTGCATTTCTTTCGGCAACTTCAGAATGTTTTCCTGGACAGGGCGGGGTCATCGGAAGTATTTTTTCTGCCTCTCAGATCTTGATCCTTGATAATTCAACCCCGGCGACTGAAGACTGGAACTCGCACCGCCATCTCCGGATGACTCCCAGTCTTTGTGAAGTTCCGAGGATGCTGCAGGGAAATTGGGATATGATGGATCCCAGCTCGCGACGGGACTGTGAAATGCATTCGGGTCTGGCGTTCTGGCAGCAGGCTTCTCTTTCTAGAAGTATCAAACCCGTGCAGATGCCAAGATCGCAGGAGTCCACACTTCTCTTACTCTCATACGAGACCTTCTTAATTCTTGACCCCTCAGCGAATTGAATTGGTTTTTCCAAGGCTTGCGTCGACAGCTCGGTCGCACTTCGGACTGTATCTGCGGAGTCGTTGTCAATAGCACCGCGTGTCGTCAGATCCTCCTTCCGAAGTCGTGCCGCTCTGTTGCGGTGTCTTTGCCATTGGGAGGATTGCTGGTGCTCCTCCCGGGCACGACACTACCGAACTCCGTGGACTTGCACAAAGGTTCCGAGTGACTTGCTGCTCCTCCGCATCCACCCCGACGACGAGCCTAGCATATTTCCTCTTCTTGCGAATAGGTTCGGTATCGGTCCCATGAGCATCCTTGACCAATGCAGAACCCGCTAGTGCCACTTGAATGGAGGATGAAGACCCCGCGTTGATTGGAGGATGAAGACCCCGCGCAGACGTTGGTGGTGCCAGGCCGCTTTCTCACACAGGAAGGTAGCAATCCTTACCCGATGCAGCACGGCCACGGTGAACTGACCCCCTCATTGCCCCGGCCCGGGGTTATTGTGAAAAAAAGCCCCCTAATTTTCGCTGTGATTTTTGTAATTTCCACACCTCCCCTAGCTAATTAGGGGCCTTTGATTGCAAATATGAATTCAGAATTTGCAAATTTTATCATCTGATTGCAAATAAAAAATTCCACAATGTTTTCCCAAGGGCAAAACATGGCAATGAGGGGGTCAGTTCACCGTGGCCACACAAGACCAGTCAAAGTGTATTATGTTTCCCACATTCTACTATTCATAAAAGGGCAATGTGGGTTCACCGTGTGGTAAAGTGCAAACACGTAACACACAAACAGGCAAATCTAGTATCTTTCCCACATAATAATACATTTCAAAAATAAAATTGATTTGACCATGTGATTCTGTGTTGAGGACATTATCCCATAAATGGGCAACTTTGTTAAAATGGCAAAATTTCACAACGTTGGCAATTTTTACAGTCCTCGATTTCGAGCGGTCTAAAATGTACAACTCTCTTAGATTTCTTAAATCTACATCTTTTCTAGATGCTTGAAATCTAAATGTGTCATAGATGGCACTTTCACAATTCAAACTTTCAATTCATAGATGGTCTAAAATCTACCTAAGTCCAAGATTTTTGAAATCTATATCTATCATAGATGTCATTTTTATAATTCAAATTGAGTATGTAGTCTAAAAATGGTATACGGAGTACTGCCACTTTAATGAAATTCTTTATATAAACATTGTCTTTGGTGAGGTATAATACACAAGTCTCTTGCACATACTACTATGGTTCATATTCTTCATCTCTATAAGAGTATAAGATAAAATGTATAAATAGTTTTATACATTGTACAATATGTTATTGTATTGTATAAGACTATACAATATATTGTACCAAAATGTATAATATATACCATATTATATTATGTAGTACAAATCTATAATAATGTATACAAACGTTGATATTCTCACCTCTCTGTATATGGTATTTTGTCCTTTTTTTACCCCATTACCATGAGGTTATCCATTACTAGAATACCATGAGGTAATGATCAAATTCATACCATTATCATGAAGTAATGGTGTAAGTCATTCATAATGCATTACTATGAGGTAATAGTCATATTTTTACCCCCATGGAATTATGTTGTTAATCAAGGAAAGAGCAGGGAAACTATTCATTAAATCCCATGAGGTATTTGACTCTAAGGTAGTATGCTCTAAAAGCGCTCATCTTCTTCAACCCGCCTCTATTTTTGGGTGGAGAATGGAATGGGGTGATCCTTAAATGGACCACTATAGCAATTGAATGTATTGAGAAAAAATTATTTTTCTATTGCAAGAGCTAATCAATGCCTTTGATTTCAGCACATCTCTTTACAAGTTGCAAGTGACTGATTTTGGAAGACCTATAGTCTCAAATAGGTGTCTATGGCCTGAATCTTTGAAAATTTATAAGTAATTCAAAAATGCTTGGAAAAATACAAAACCACTTGAGTTAGGTTCCACATCTAGTTTTCATTCTCTGAAAAATGATCAAAAAATAATTCTGTCCACGGAAGCCTATGAAAAAGGTGGACCAGCCCTTAAATGGTCGCTTTCAGAGCATAGTACCTTCCCTTCCCTGTGCTTGGTGGTGCCCCCTAAAACGGATCATTGGCTTTCACTCGTCAGGCTTTCAGTGGACCAGATTTTCAGATGAATGTGCAGACTTCCACTTGTGCAGAGTAGCCCATTGGTCGCAACTGGAAATGGCAATTAAGAGCGTGGACCCTCACATTTCCCTATTCTGGGACCTTGGACTGGTTGTTCGGCAAATAGTGTCTGCCTCGGAGGTATTGAATGAATCAAAGATAGTGGCTCGTGTGCTTCTGAAGAAGGTGAATCGCAGGGGAACTTAGTTTCGTTTCCTCTATCGCTGCTGGTCTTGGTGAATGGTGATTTAAGCACTGCTTTCGAATAATTTTTATCAAGTGCACTGTCGGGAATTCGGGTGGAGGATGGTTTTGATGGCACAAGTGCATAAATTAGTGTGAGGTGCTGAGTTTTGTGATGAAACTGGGAGAGGGTTAGTTGATACTGGTTTCGATTCCTAGAACGTGGCGGTTTATGACGATTTTAAAGCTTTATTCTTGTTTGTTCAGTTACGTACGTTGAGATTTCTATGTTGTCCGTCATGATGTGGTCACGCGTAGCCGCGACGGTGGTGCTCTTCACGTTGCTGATTTCTGAAGTAGCAGGCCAAAACACCAACTTCATCTTCAACTCCACCTCAGGGATCAACGACCTTCAAGGAGCGCCCATGTTCCTTGCATCCGGAGACGCCATGATCGATACGCAAGGGGAGTATTTAGCGCTCAACACCGAAATTGCGCGCCAAGCGGGCACACCCGAACAGGGGAATTGCGGCCGCGCTGTATACAAAGACAAGGTGCGACTTTTGGACAATACCACCGGCGTTGTCGCTTCCTTCCACACTTCCTTCACGTTTTCCTTCGCTTCCTACGACAACAACTCAAACTCATGCGAGAGCGGGATGCTGTTCATGTTCTCCCAAAACTCGACTGTCAGCGCCTTAGAGAGTAGTCTTGCTGGTGGCTCCTTGTGCGAATTGAATTGGAAGCAGGATGATCTTCGCTTATTCGCAGTTGAAATCGATTCACACAACGACCCTCTCATGTCGGACGTGAGTGACAGTCACATTAGCTTAGACGTGGGCACCACAACGGTGAGTACTCATGACCTTTGCCTCCCCGCGAATACCAATCAGACGTGTGCGTTTTTTTGTAAGGATCCCAATGCGATGTACACAACTTGGATTGATTATGACAGTGCGAATCAGACGCTGCAAGTCTGGTTTCGCAATGGCTCTGGTGTGGCGAAGCCTACTGTTCCAATCATAAGTTACCCCAACTTGCGTCTTGACACCATGTTGGACGAGGAGATGTACGTGGGTTTCATTGGTAGCACAGGCGGCGGAAGAGAAATTCACACGATCTGGGCTTGGGAATTTGCGAGTACTGGAATCTCCTCTGTAACAACAACGTCGAAACCTGGTTCCAAAATTTCACCTGGTTTGATCGGCGGAGTTTCGGCAGGGGCACTGGCAGGACTTCTAGTTGCAGGAATCATTGTGTACTTGGGTTGGACCCACCGTAGAATGGGGAAAGCACAGGCTTTCTCCGAGCTGCCGTTGTATACCTTTCCTGATGAGTCGCGGTCGTACACTTTCAAGGAGCTCAGTGAGATGACGAAGGGTTTCAGTGCGAGTAAGAAGCTTTCCAGTGGGGGTTATGGGGATGTATACAAAGGGACATTGCCGTCGGGGGGGTTGGTGGCTGTGAAGCATATTAGGGATGATGAGGAGCAAGCGGGCGAAGCGAGTTTTCTTGCGGAAGTGAAGACCTTAAGGCAGACGAGGCACCGGAATTTGTTGCAATTGCGGGGGTGGAGCTGTAGCGCGGATGGGATGTTTCTTGTGTACGAGTTTATGTGCAATGGGAGTCTTGATAAGTGGTTGCATCCAAATGGGAAGCTCAACTGGGATGTGCGACGAGCCATTCTCGCAGGTGTTGTTTCTAAACACTGGCCTAGCTAGCTTCTCTTCGTCATGAGATCTCGAAACGTGTAGCTTGAATCGCCTTCCTCCATTCTACTAGCTCGGGTAGTCTGTAGCAGCGACGACCTCGCCAATGGCGTCGGAAGAATCACCGGGCGACCCATGCCGGAAAAAGATGAAGTTCATCGGGTAACGGACCGATCAGGGTAACGGACAGGGGTTGATCGCCCCTGTTCTTTTGGTTTTATTATAAAATATTTAAAAAATTAGAACATTGGGGGGCTGGCCGGATGTCCTTCGTTTGTTAGACGGAATGGAGGGGCAGGAAGGCGCTCACCCGGCCATTCTTCCGGCAATGGCGACCAAGGTCGTCGCTGCTACAGGGTGTCCCGAAACTTTCATTCTCTAACAACTTGGAATGTGTTTTACTTAACCCTGCCACGGTTTGTACTCATGCAGGGATCGAAATCCTTGTTTAGTAGAAACTTAGAATGACCGTCAACTTTGGAATCACATCTGAGTGTTATCGGATACAAAACGGTGCTAAAGCGCTTGAATTGCAGCAGCGTTATTCTCTTAAACCTTGCATTTCTCGTAACCCTGCCATCAATGGTTTGTATGCATCCACGCAGGCGTCGCATCTGGACTGGAGTACTTGCACGAAGACGGCTTGAAATGTGTTCTCCACCGAGACATCAAATCCGCCAACGTCCTTCTCGACGCTGACTTCAACCCTTACCTCGGCGACTTCGGCTTGGCTCGCTTAGTCGACCACCGCCGCAAGGAGAAGACGACCATGGTGGCCGGCACCTTGGGCTACATGGCTCCAGAGATGCTGCACACGGGCAAAGCCACGAAAGAAACCGACATGTACGCGTTCGGCGTGTTAGCCCTGGAAGTCGTCACAGGCAGAAAACCCATGCGGATGCAGGACGAAGCAGGGTTGGAGATGTTGGTGGACAGCGTGTGGCGAGCGCATGAAAGTGGAAGCTTAGAATCCGTGGTGGATCCACGACTGGGGGATCCACGTAACAACCAGGCGGGCAACCAGGCAGGGGACTACGCGGGGTCAGCGGGGGACCAGGGGATCCCTGAAGAGGAAGAGTTGGTGCTTCAAGATCCTGGGATGTTGCCGGAAAGCGTGCTGAAAGTGGGGTTGTTGTGTTGCTTGCCGGATCCCAGCCATCGCCCGTCGCTGCGTTTGGTGAATCAGTGGTTTCAGTCTTCCTCGGAGAAAATGGATATGGCGTTACCTGAGTTGCCTGAAGTTCAGCCGCCGTATGCAAGGTCGGCTATGCCTCAGTTTCTGGGGAATTCGGAGCCTTCGACCTCTTCCAGTTATGTCTCGTCTACTCTCTCGTCAAACTTTTCAGGAAGTGCTAAGGGTGTGCGTGGGCGCTAGCACTATGGCAACATAAAGTAAGCAGCGGTTGCAACCCAATGTCAATTATTTTGAATTGCAACGGTTTCGTGTGAGTTCTATGTATTAATTTGAACACTTTAAAATATTGTAAGCCATTGTCAAAGTGTTGCAAACCTTTCGTGAAGTGCTCAACGGGGTGGTAGCAAGCGCTAGCACTACAAAGAGAAAACGACAGCGAGAGCGCTGGGTTGGATTGTTCCGCGCCTAGGAAGCGGCATTGCCCCAAACTGCTTCTGTCCTTGTCGACTTCCCTGGTCATCAGAGGTAACGTTGGCAAAGAAAACAGAGGTGTCATGGCCATGCAACCAAAAATCATCGCCATGGTCGCGGTCACTTTCGACTCCGCAAGAAACCTGTTGGAATGGTTTACAGAGGCCATTGCTAAAGACATCGGTATCCCCAATGAAGCATCCCCAGAGCCACCTTCGAGAACCCGCAAGTCCTCTGTCTGCTCTCCCCTAGACATGGAAGGATTGCTCGTCGGGAGGACTTGAGTGAAATTCAGCATGCTGGGCCATAGAAAACTCCCTGGCGGACGGCAAATGGTGAATCCGGTGGGCTGGCTTGTAAACGTGGGCTGAAATTCTGCACTCGCTAAGAACCGTGACAGGCGACCCATCACCGTGTGTTTTCATCGTGCTCTCCGAGTATTTAATTTCTTATTCTCATTCAAATGCTCTCGTTGGTTCACGAGATTGTAGTTCCAGAGAGCCTGTGAAAGTCCGTCTTCGCATGGAACCCAATGATCCGCCATATAACCGCCGTTACTGCTACGGTTTGGATTGGAACACAGTCTCATCGAATTATCTTGCTTTGGAATCACGAAGACACGGATTACCGGCTTCGATGTATCTGAAGGTTGAAATTCAGGTGACCGTCTTGGAGTGACAATGCCAGTGAACTCTTATCTCCCGCTGAGAGCAGAACGGGCAGAGCGATTCCAGGATCCAATTGATATCTCATCGGTTTTGCCTTGATGGGTGGCAAAATTCCAAGCTCATTTATAACGTGGCTGACGTCCTCCTGCAATATATGTAATCCAGTAATTGTTAAAGTTTCAGGAAATGTACGATTTCAGGAAAAATCGAAGAGATGACTTGGAAATGAATATACGTCCACATTGTAACTGCATTTCTGAATCTATTTTCGGGACTTTCAGCTTCACATTGTAATCATGTATAGAGTTTTCGAGCTGAAGCGGGAACCAGAACTCAATAAACAATCTACCTGCATCATAGCGACGGTCTTGCGAACAACTTGGAGCTGACATTCCAGGTCTAGTTGGTTGCCAGACGGTGAACCAATTTCCTTCGGTGGTTTTCTATCCTTTCGACACACCATATTCCACAATGGTGAGGACTATTCTGTGTTGTCAGCTGTACCGCAGAGTGTTCGCATCAAGAAGGAAGCACAAATGATTTGAAACCCAGACGACCCCACACTGGAGACACCCCACATAGGATCATGATCGATACTGAGGAGATTTCGTACCTCATATGTCTTTGGCACTGCACTCACGAGATTTTGAGGCCACTCCATCGTGATGCCCATGATTGTTGGCGCGGCCATTTCACGAAGATTCGATCGAGGAGTTTGATCTTAGTTGTGCAGCGGTCGATGCTGCGGGTGTGTAAGTCCATTAATTTAACACTACTTAAAGAACTGTTATTCTTAATCCGACCCTGCGCTCATGATTTAATACGCAAAAACTTTAGGTCACACGGTGGATGTTCCTACCGAGGACTGGTCCCTAGCCTGTCTGATGATGTTCAGAACGGTTGGAATCTTGCTACTGGCGAATCAATTCCTAATTATTGCTCCGAGTAATTTGATTCGTCTCACCCTGATTTTGAGTTCCTCATGACATGGCTCCTGCATGCTGTTCATACCGCTTTTGAATTGAATCATTTGAACCTTTCGAATCGAGCCCTGCCATGAAAATGCAGTGTCAAATCCCTCTCATCAAGACATGAATTTTAACAGTGGGCTGGTTCAGGCTAGTCCCTCAGTCTGTTGAACTGATCAGTATAAATGAAGTTAGGGGTTAACCCCTAACTGCGTCGACGTCCAGAAAGTGGACGATGAACAGAGGGCTTCAAGGCGCTGTTTTGTCCAACTAACTTTTCATTCATCCAATGTAAAACTTCAATTTTGAAAAGAAAACCTTCCTTAATGATCAATTTCATGAAATTCTGGTAAATGATATTTCTGTAGAAAGATATAAGCAAAAATGTGTCAAAATTAGAAAAAGGATCGAGGCATTAAGGGGTTTAACCTGAATGCTTGAACTTAGAAACCCTTGAGCAATCACTTGGAAGAGATGTCAATTGACGCAGGTCTATTGAGCCGGATTCTACATCTTGTCACAAATTACATATGCATCTGGTCCTTAAGGTTTTAAGGCCAGGATATCAAACAAGCTCAACTAATGAATCGACCTCATTCAACATTACCAAACTCACCTGAATCGGAATCTCCTCCTCTTCGGCTCTTTCAGGCGCACGTAACCGATCGTCCGGTAGGAGATTCTTAGGCTGGGTAACGCACCCCTCTCGTTGGATACCGTGATACTCCCACAAAGAACCTTCATTTCACTGAATCACAGCTCCAAGTTGTCAATTGATAATTCGATGTCACAGAATGACAGCATCAGAAAGAATGGTGGAGGCCCATATACATACCTTTTCAGTCTCTCCACTGTCTCCTTCAATTCTTCATCTCAGCAGCTTCGGCGGAAGCCATGCCACGATTCAATGACTACTGTATCCGTGGTGTGTTTCAGTAGGTGATCAAGTAATCCAGTGTCGCCAATTTGTTTTCGTGCTTCCTCACGTAACGCAGGTCTCAGAATGGGTCTTCCCTGGAAAGCCTTTCGCTCATGCGTGATTTCGATGAGCTTCAGCTGGGCGATTTTATACCTGCCAGAATATTCTTTTTCTTAGGATGTAGTACAAACCAGATTTTCAGTTTCACTGGTACCTTGAGAGGCAAAGCCGCAACATCCTTCCTCGAATATCCGATTCTCCAAATTAATGATTGAACTATAAACCTTGCAACCGATTCTAGAGCTAAGTAGACCCTTGCACTCGGGAAGTAGGAGGGGTTACCATGTGGGGAAAATATGACCATTACCATCACTTTACCACCTCCTAAATGCTAAACTGCATGAGTTTAGCACTTATCATGTGGTAATGGTCATATTTTTCCCACATGGTAACCCCTCCTACTTCCCCTGTGCTTGGCGACTCAATTATCGACGCACGAGTTCCCCGATTGAACCGTAAAATTGTCGCGAATTTTATTTATTAATAAGAGCATAATCGCATGGCACACAGGAGTTGGAGCCATTTCCATCCAACATTCGACCATCATAATGCACGTCATGGCTGCAATGAATTTCAAGTCTATTGGTGCACAAGCTTCGCTACCTTTAATCTCTCTGTTGCGATTCGAGAGATTTCCAAATTAGTGGAAGAAAACGCACGATCGAGACCGACACAAAGCGCGCGCGCGGAGCTAAATAAAGAACTAGTCAATGAAAATCGTGCGGCGAGCAAGCATTTTCTATTCACTTTGAACGGCAAGTACCGCGCCGCGATCATTATATGTACACAAATCAAACAGTGCAGGAGAAACTAAGCTAAAAAATTGAGTTCTAAGAAATTTTCCTACAACGAACGTCAATGCTACAGATACTTGCCGCCGCTCAATTGCGCGGGCGTGCTGTAACTGCTTTAGCCGGATTGCACTCGCACTCTTGGAGCTTCCTCAGGACGACGATGCAGCATTCGTACTGAGTGTGCTTGAAACATCCCGTACTCCGAAGTGGACAGCTTTTCTATGGGCATTTGTCTTGACGTTGAATCTACACTAGCGGAACATTGGACCACCATCAAACGAAGATTATGGAAATTTTGGTTAAAACTCAAGAATGGTTATTTTCACTTGTATTTAATATACTCCGTATTTGAAATCCAATGTAGAATACATGTATTGACAAGAGTGTGAGTGGTGCACATATTATATATAAAAAGTATGCATTTGACATTTCACAACTACTATCTTTTTCCTCTAATTTTCTTCCGGAAGAAGTAATGTATCTAACTTTCTCTTTTTTTGTCCTCTAGCACTTAACTTTGGCTATGAATTCCTTGTCTTACATGTGCTGACAAAGATGGCTCTATTGAAAATGCATTTTTAGACATTTGTTATCATGTCTTTGGTGACATTAAGGTAACTCTACCTATGATAGGCAAAATGGGAGGGAGCCCGTTACAAACAAAATTATACTAATGGTGTAAATTTTAGTTTTGAAATGTGCACCATTAGAATAATTTTGCATGTCATGGTTCCCTTCCAATTTGCCTGTCATAGGGGCAATTATCTTAGAGGAGATCTAAGACCATTAGAAGATCACAAGTTCTCAAGATGTCCCCATAAGCCCACCTTGTTGTTGGTTTATGTGGGAACAAATCCGACATGGTCAAGATACTACCACGTTATACAAAAAAATTATTATATATAGATAACAATGTCGACATAAATTAATTAAAAATGAAGGACAATACAAAAAATTCATCAAGTTAGTTACCCATCTTACATTTGACCATCTACCTTGAAGATGTATATTGATGGCTAAATGATAGAATGAATTCAATGAGATTTTGTGATAGAAGGTAGTGGAGAAGTTGTTTTTATGATAAAATGCATTGTTCATCATAAATCCTGAAAGGCTATGAGATAGTTTGAAGATGAGAGCTTGATCACTCAGTGTCAAAACATAGGAATTTTGTTGAAAGTGAAATGTCAGATCTCATTTAGGCATAGTTGAATAAGTTTTTTCAGAAAACTTTTAACTATGAAAATTTGGGAAATCAATTTTAGTCTCATCTCCTAAAATCCGTTTCAAATTTAGAGCCTCCAATCAAAAGTTATGGACAAAAATCAAAGAGGATGATTGAAAATGTAAACTAAAAGATGTCCCTTCCAATCCCTCTTTGAATTTTGTCCATAACTTTTGATTGGAGGCTCTAATTTTGAAACGGATTTTAGGAGATGAGACTAAAATTGATTTCTCAACTTTTCTTAATTTCAATTTTTCTAAGAAAACTTATTCTACTATGCCTAAATGAGGTCTGAAATTTCACTTTCAACAAAATTCCTACTTTCTAATTAAATAGTAGTTGAGATCCCACATGGATTGTTTTACCTATTACTACCCCCACTTGTATAAATAGCTTGTCTTCTCTACTAAAACCACTCTCAATGAGAGGCTCTTGAAGTTGTGTTTCTTGGTTTCTAGATTTGAATGTAAAGTTGATATTTGATAAGTGATATTTTGAAGTGCCAAACATTGATTAACTGGTAGTTTAGAAAATAGTGAGGCCAACAACCCACCAATCATCAACATTCTTGAGATGTGTTCTTGATTTTTCCACAGAGAATCTATTAAATAAAAACTTTAGAAATTTCTGAAGAGAGCAAGGATAGGAATTTCTAAGGAGAATAGTCTTCCAAAGGCCTCAAATCTCTTCTAATGAATTTCACCATCCGCATTAAGCTATTAATAAAGGAATTTAGTTTTAGTTTTTTTAGTTTTTATAAATTATTTTTAATCATTTAAACACCAAAATATGTATTTTCTAAAAGTTTCCATTAACTCTTTTTTTGCTTAACTTTTATAGATTTTTTTTCTTTATTGGCCTAATATAATATTAGCAATATTTTATTAATTTTCCATGTTTAATTTTTTTTTGGATTTTTTTTCCAATAGCTTTTGGACTCCCTTTACTACACCCCAAATGCAAAAAACAAAAACAAATCAACAAGTGTTTCATGCTTCTACCCTTTCATCTTTTTTTAAAACACAAATTCTCAAAAAAAAAAAAATAATAATAATAATAATTGGATGAAATGAGACAAATTAGATTTTAGTTCAACAATAAATTTTTTCAAGTATAACTTTAGCAACTATGTATAATGTAAGTAATTTGATAATTTGATAATTCTCATTTTGAACCTATATATGAATTTTCATATATAGTATTCAATTTATAATAAAGCATTAAAAATTCTTGAATTTTAATTTTAAATTTTCTTATAAAATATTAACCCTTAAAAGTCAAAGACTCATTAGATGTTTTTCAACTGCACTAGAAGGCTGTTTTAGGCCTGTTCTCAAATTTGTTCCCAATGCAGTGAGGGAGCGTCGACTGTTGTATTACCAAAAAATAAAAATAAATTTGCTTCTGAAATGAATAAATGAAATTTATTTTATTATTTATTTTTCTTCCAATGACGTGGCAGTCGCTTAGTCACGTCAGAGTATTGCGCTAGCTCAGTGCAGCTCGTTCCCTGTAGTCGGGAACTCATGGCCCTCCGGATGGGCCAAATCCCATCTAATGATGTTTTCACCAAAAACTCTCCAAAACTGCCCTTGCATTACAAGCACCAAATTTAAGATGAAAATATTTCTATAGACACATGTAACCGTAGGATCTTGTAGTAAAATAGTTTTAAAAGATGTGAAAAAAAATTCAGATTTCTTCATTGAGTAGATTGCAAGATATTAACATTTGAAGTGACAAAAAAAAATTGGGGCCCTGTGAAAACACAAGCAGCTGCACTTCACAAGGTCACATTTGTATGAAAAAATGTCCAAAATGGTGGTTACTCTTTGGATTCATTCTTCAAGTCAAGTTGGCTACATGCTTGAAAAATTTTAGATTGTTTGGAATTGCACAACATATAGGAAAAAAATAATAAATAAAAAGAAGTACAAAGTGATTCAAAACACTAAATTGTTAAAAATTTAATTATAAAATTGAAAAATTCCAATACCAATGGTGGTAATGTAGTAATGAACAATCTACATCATATGTTTTTATTTTATTAAAAATAAATTAAAAATTGAGTTAAATAAAGGACTTCAAAGTTTATTTTAGAGTAGAGATTCCATAACTACCCGCAAACTAGAACACCTCATAACTTTCATCTCATAAATCAAAATAGAATGATTCAAAGTTTCCATGTATATATAAATCTAGAAAACCAATTTCAAATTTTTATTTTTTAAAAAGTGATTTTTAAAGAATTTTTTTTGGACTGCCCAGTCTGCCCATCAAAGAAAAAAAATAAAAATTCCATTTGTAGTAAGCTGCCCAAAATCACTATGTTGCCAAAAAATAGTGTTTGGTCCTTTGGGGATTAATTGGTATGTGAAATAATATGTTCAAACTTGTAGACATGATCTATGGTTAATTGAGTAGAACTTTTATATGATATGATAATTCACCCTTGCATGTTCAAAAGTCTTTGCATGGATTTTTTAGGATTTGGGGTAGGTCCCTATGATGCCAATTTTTTTGTAATTTCCTTAAACCTTTTTAGAAGATAAGAGAATGTACTAACTTCTTTGGGAAGGTTATTGCAAGAAACACTAGCTAATTTTGTAGAGTTTTCACAATTTTCATGCTTTTTTTCAAGAATACTTTAAATTTAGAAAAAAAAAATTTTAAAGATATAAAAAAAATAAGGTCAATGTGTATACCTTTAAAAAGATGGTATCCCCTAAAAAGAAAAGTATAGACAAATTCTCTAAGTGCAAAATCTCAAGAAAATAGATACTTTGACATTTTAAATTGTAAAAAATAGGAAAAACAATTTACAAAGAAACTAAAAATTTACAATTTGTAAGGACTTGATGGTGATGAGATTTCACCAGAAGAATGAATTTGAAACCATCTTCAATGTTCAGAAGTGTGCCCACAAGAAGCCCTATTTACACAAATGTAAAAGTGTGACAAATTAGCAACATAGACTTTTAAATATAAACTAAATTATTTTTTATTTTTAAAAAATAAAGAAATCATTGAAATAGAAACAATTATCTTTAATCAAGAATTCAAGTATATCGGATTCATGCTTCAAAAGTCATTAATAGTGGATGACAAGTCTGTTATGCTACATGGGACATAAAATTATTATAGAAAATCAATGTGTTTGTTTTTTTGCATTTTTTCCCTATATTTTTACTACAATTCTAAGCCATAAAGATTTAAACTTCAAAACTCATTTGAGCAAAAACTTTATATTAATAGCCTTCAAAGTCTGAAACCCAATACGACAAGGTAAGAAAAAACTTTTTATTTCACTTTGAACACTAATATTTTACAACCTATTTGTTCAAAGTTTTCTTGAATTTTTTCCAATAACTTTCATACAAGTCTAATGCAAGATCCTATAGTTGGATATGCAAAATAAACAAAATTCTTTCATTATAGGTCTTTATACTTTTATACTAAAAATGGTAGAATGATAATATTCTTTTTTAGTAAAATTTAGTCTTGAACCTTAAGGGATTAACCAAACTATTCTTTCATATTCTACATTTTATTACTTGAGACATCTTCATATTTAAAAAATAAAATTATATCCTCTATCTTTTGACTTTTAGAAACTATAATTATTTTGGAACTATTTACATTATTATCAAATTTACAATATTTAATAATCATCAGAATGCTAAATGTTCACTAATTTTAGATTCCTAAAAACAATGGTTTATTATTTTTAATCATAATTTTTCATAAAATATTCTTAAAATGCTCAAAAATTATGTTTTCTTGTCATTTGAACTACAAATCTCCATTTCTATTATCTTTACAATTGTTTTAAAAACACCAGCTAAACTGTATATGGTATCAATTGCTTGAAAAGACAAGAATTAGCAGATCCTCTAATTTAGATAGTTTAAGGAAAAAATGAAGTATATTCTTATCAAATAAATAATTGATTCAAAAAATCAAAAAATTTCTCCACGAGTTTATTTTATATGATAATATAAAATATTATGGAATAAAAATATGTGCTATATTCATCTATAATTAGACAATCAAGCTAGCATGGTTATAGGTATAAGTATCAGCTAGCTTTTGTTGATTGCAACAAACACAGAATTCGTAATTTTTGCACTTGGCTGTATAAAATTGCACTTATGAAGCGTTTGGACAAAATTGACCTCATCTCCGTAGGGGGGGGGGTCATTTTCCAATTATTGATTTTTTTTAAAATACGAAATCGTAGAATGAATCAATAATTCTTCTCCATGCGATTGATTGTATGTGTATCAAATTCTTTGCATTCATAGTGCAAAATACAAGTTTTTCTTAAAGAATCCACGACTTCACAAATGCTTTTCAATACTCACTCTGAAAATTTATAGATCAATATTACAATTCAACAAAAAAGTACAAATAGACTCACACTCTACTAGGTCAAGCTGTAGTTCAGAATTGCAATGCTTGTGTACTACATGTACAACTACTATAAATCCTCCTACGTGTAGTGACATGCTTTAATATGCATGTATGTCATTCTCCAATTGTTCATTGTCCAACTCCTCCATCTGCATTGCAATATATTCCAATAAATGAGGTTTTGCTAATGTTGGAATATTGACTTCCTTCTCTGTAACCTCTCCATGAACACTGGTACATTGTTCTGTACCACAAACCCACTTCTTGATTTTGTAGGTATATCTTCCCATGAGAATATAGCTGCTTCTTTCTCCACCCATCCATGTCTCTCACAGGACGGCTCCCAAGATCCTTCTAGACAATTAGCATACCGTTCTTTGCTTGAATGTCCTACCATACCAACTCTGGCGCTCAGAATTGGCCAGTACCATATCACTTTCATCTTGGTTGCCCACTTCCGTTGACCGAACTCCAAAATCTTTCCAAGATAAAATGGCACGCCTTCTTTTACTTCAATTGGCTCCACAGTGAGGGCTACAAACTGTCCAACTCGTAGGTCTTTTTCTGGTTCAAATACTGGAAATGGATCTTCTTCTTCGTTAGTGCTTCGAACTGCATTTGTACTTGTCCCTTCATTTATCCTTCTTCTTCTTGGAGCCCTTGTTCCAAGAGGTTGTTTTGTTTTGTTCCTTCGCGGACCAAAGTAGCCTCGTGCTTCTGGATTTGGCATTGTTGCCATGATTGAATCCACTGCTGCTGACATCATGTTTGACTCTTCACTTGTAGTTGGAATTGTATTCAACTCTGTATTCTCCCCTTCATCCACTTCAGTTGTTGATGGCCAGAAAGGTAGTTCGCTTTGTACTGTTCTATCCATATTGGGAAATTCTCTGAGGTGCTTCATGAACTCTTCTGTGTCCTTGATCGCTTGAAGGTTCTTGAACACATTTATTCCTCTTTCCACACATTTTTCCTTGTACACAATAAAATCTTCCAACGCCCTGAGCTCTCTCTCTCATCTGCTGCAAATACCTCTGCTAGAGCCGGTTTCTCCATTGGAGTAGGTAAAGATTGCAAGCACATGTGCCCCTCTGTCGGTCCCCATGCATCTTTGCTGAAGTGCTTGTGTTGAACTCTCGGCATTCCGTTTTCCATGTAGAACCTCATGTGGTGTGGAAATGTTATCCTTGTTAATTGATCCCCTCCCCTCAAAAGGTGTGGTGTGATGAAAGACTTCCAATCTCTAACGCTCTCGAGTTTTCGTGTACTAACAAAGGACTCTGTATATGATGTTCTCTTCTCAACCAAAGACAACATCTCATCGAGAGAGTCAATATTGGTCCTCTTCAAAGTATTTGAAATAATACTGAATCGTTGGTCTATGTCTTCATGGGTGTGCCCAACAATGAGAAAACATAATTGCACCTCCTGAAAGTAACCCATGCCCACTAATGCTGCACATAATGCAAACATGTATATGTTTTTGTTCTCGCAAGTTGTGTTGTCTGCTTGGATTCTTAAAGTTGGTGGTAGCTTTCCCTTCCGCCTTCGTACATCAGATATCACATGCATTATTGTGGTTATCACTTGATTGTTGTCATGCTTGTGGTGCGCGTCAATCCACACATCTGCATACAATCCAATCCCATGCACTAGTACTCCACATAGATGAGTTTTCACAAACCGAGACTCTATGTTCTTCACAGTTTGCCTCATCTTCGGAACCATCGTCGTATTCTGGTCCATACCATCCACTATCAAACACATATATAAGTCCGGTGTAATCATTGTTGACCTCTTGAACAACCAATAATCGCGTCTCTCTTCCATTTGATGTTGAATGTGTATTACATACCACTTCTTTATCTCCGCACGCGCTGCTGCATTTGTTGTACCTTCCATTCCACACTTATATTCCCAACAATGGTAACATTTTGAAAATCGGGAGTACGGTGGAATCTGTACGTGTGAAAATTCCTTGCACCACAGTCGATGGAAAGAAGCAAGCGACAATGGCTCTCCATCTACCATCTTCTTCACTTCTTCATTGACATAGTGAAATACATCCACCTTTGTTGTGTTCATGGGTAACAATACCAAAGGCACTATGATGTTGTCAACCTTCCTTCGTACTTGACGGTGAGGTTGAGTGCATCCTGCTTCTTTCACAAATTCTTCAAAATTCTCACGTGCTGCAGACATTTTTGCTCCTTCTCTCAAATGACATGTGTTTCCATGTACTGCAGACACTCTTCCATAAACTTGTTGTGATTGCTTCAATTGTTTGAACCGATGTTGCGAATAACCCAATGCTACTGCATAGCATGCATTGCAAATATGGATGCCATCCAATTTGGTCTCATATTTGTCCCTCTTCCCTCCTTCTACTCTTTTGTAGAAAGCACTCAACATTTGTAGCATCCATGTTGATCGAACCTCATACTTCTGCCCCCATGCCATATATCTTTGGTTCAAAATGTATTTTTTGTCTATCTTTGTCAAACAATTCTGTTTGCATCCACCTCAACTTTTGGCTGTTAGTACACTTTGCAAAGTCACTTTCTGAGTCAATGGTTCTCCTCTTATACGTGGTCCTCGTTCTCTTCTTCTACGGGTACCCATTGAATAACTTCGAGTAGTTCTGCATTCCGGTAACCCATCCCTCACTTCTCCACTGTCTCCAAAATTGTTGAACCGTTCAATTCTTGGAGTTCTTTCATGAAGGGTGCTACTTGTACTAGGAGTACTGTGAGATATTCTTGATGGAGTGGGACTACTGTTGTTCTCATAGAACTCAAACTCCGGTGTGGCTATTGCTGGAAAGGTAAAATTCTGTCCTCCTTCTGATTGGATAGAAACTGGCCTTCCATCTTCTGTACTTCGAATTCTTGATTTTTTCCAACGAATCACCAGCCCCAAACACTGCCCCAAACGCTCTCCTACTAGTTCTCCAGTCCACACTGTTCTATCCAGAACATGCAATACTCGCACAGCAACTTCGTGGGGGAAAAGTTTAACATGGTGCAACTCCATTCTACATTCAATACTCTCGTCTATGACTCTAGTTGCAACGAGGGCTCCTAGTTCTGAGATGAGTTCCACAGTGTCTCCCCTCCTCCCCATTGTCACCTCCTGTCTTTCAACATCACTGCCTCCAAATAGAATTGCACGACGAGCTCGGACTATTCTTTGCCCAACACTCCTTGTTGGAGGCCCTCCTACATTAGCACTTGCTGGTAGTGCTACGGGACTTCCGAAACCTCGAGCATCCATATTCATCATTTCTTTCTCCAGGGGTTTCTCCTATAATACCATTTACATTTAAAATTCACAGTATCAGAATAACAAACTACGATGTATATGAAATTTTTAGACTACATAAATATTGTAGAACATCCATTCCTTTCAATTGATTGAACTATAATTTTGAATTGACATACTATTGTGTAATTATAATAAACACGTCGAACACATTATCAACAATTCATAATTATTTTTTAAAATAATACAATCATTTACCCAATTTATTATAATTCACTTTGAATCTAAACATGGTCAAATGCCTACAACATCTTCCACTACTATACAATTCCATGAAATCAGGCTACCATTCTTTCATAGTAATCTACATTTGGTTAAAGGTTTGTTAGTACAATCATAAATACAAAATATAACACTCGTACTTTTTTTGTGTACCATGAAATAATTTCAAAATCAATATACACGTACAAGTACTATACACACATTCCAAGTTTCACTAATTGATCATCAAACACTTAGCATAAATCACATGTACAACATGCCACAACATAAAATAAATGTATAGTAACATGTACTAAATATTTGTCTGCACTTTCATACTGCATAGTACTATTGTTCATTTTAAACATGTGTGCAGAAGATGTATTACAAAAAATCTAGTACTTTGAAATTGACTTCATGAAAAATAAAAATAAACTTCAGCACAGTCTAATTTTGGTGAACTCGATATATAGCACATATCGAAATATTCCTTTACAAGATAATAATAATATTGTTGCGAAACAAAATCCATATCCGCTATGCACATTCAACCATTTCAAAATATAGCTCACTAGACTTTCCAACTACTTTCCATATTGTGTGTACATATTGCACACCACAATTTATTGTAATCCTCCTTCATTTGCCACTATGATGTAGAACAACAATTACATCATGCAAGTCACATTGTTTGCAGCTCTTCTTGTCTCTATCCATGAGATTATAAAGAACAAAATTTCAAATAAACATCCTCAATTTTCATTTTTATTCAAAACATGTGCATATGAATACCTTACTATGCTAAAAAACACACATTGTAATCATCCCATATAATATAATTTACATATGTACAACGTCAATGCATATCTTTAGAATAGGAACAACTACAAGTCCTACCCCTTAAATATTTTATTTATTTTTCAAC
The DNA here is from genome assembly GCA_947034895.1 of Rhytidiadelphus loreus. Taxonomy (NCBI): domain Eukaryota; kingdom Viridiplantae; phylum Streptophyta; class Bryopsida; order Hypnales; family Hylocomiaceae; genus Rhytidiadelphus; species Rhytidiadelphus loreus. The sequence continues at coordinate 22,302,195 of OX344763.1, forward strand.
ACATGTTATCAAATTGGTTTTCATTCAAAAAAAGGGTTTAGATGTTATTATATGAGCCCTGAAGCTTACAAGGCATGTCAATTATTAGATTTGTATCTTTGATATTCTGTATTTAAAAAGTTTGATATTGGAGTGTTCTTTTACGAGTCTGACTTTGCAACTCATTGTGATAGATCTTGTATTAAGATGGAAAACAAAAAAATCTCAATGTAGTAAGGAAACATTTGGAGCTCGGGGGGGTCATTTAGAGTGTCCATTAGAAACCACGTGCAAACAAAACTTTGGACCCCCTACATACTTTTTGAATTTAAAATAAATTAATTAATTAAAAAAAATATATATATATATATATATATATGAATAGATTTTCCTACTTTTAAAGTTTATGTTTTGAATTATTGATATTTTTATTTGTTAATAATAATTAGTTACTAATTTTTGAAGTAAAAAAATACACTGTAGAAATGTAGAATTGAAAAATAACTTTCACACCCCTATATTATATAAGAAAAAATTGTCTAAAAAATGAACAAAAAATTCCTAATAATAATTCATTATTAAAAGCTCATTTTCAGTTGAATACTGACTCAATGGTCATCTACATGTGTCCTTCATAATTATTTGAGTTGAAAAACATGCCACTTTGGTTCATTTTCAACCTCTTCTAGAAATCATTTCATATTTTATTTGAGTTGGAAATTTTGGCAATAGAAAGCTATAGTCATTATTAAACAATGTTCAAAATTCTAGGTTGAAATTATAGTTTATTAGAAACCACTTGTTTGCACATAGTTTGTTATAGTAGAATTAAGTGCACCCCCCGAGATTGGGAGTTTCCTAGCAAACATGGCAAGAAGGATAAGATATCAAAATTACTTATTTCAATATCCTATTTCATGATTGTTGGAATGCAAAATTTTCATGCCATATATCATGCCTTCCATTTTAACACCCACTCTGGTTATTATAGACACCAACTACTACTACAACACTGTTTAGGACAAAATATCTTTCATATGCACCAAACTTCATGACATTTGGAAATCTGAGTCAACAATTATGGACCAATATGTTACTTTTTTCACCAATAAGGCAATTTGGGCACATAACAATAAATCAATTTTTATAGAAACAAAAATTTGGAATTCATTTTCTAGAGTTTCTTATACATAAAAAGCTTTGAATCAATCCGATTTGATCAATGAGTCCAAAGTTTTGAAAATTGTTTGTTTGCGGGCACTTTTGGATTTCCATGAACTTTGAAATCCTTTCTCTTACAAAATTTTCAATATTTGTGGACAAAAAAGAATCGTACAATGTACACACATGATTACAACATTTCAACCATTGGGATTGAAAATTTTCAATTCCATATTTAAATTGTAAACAATGTAGTATTTTTAATTATTCTCTACTACTATCTACTTACTATTTTTTTCCTAATATATGTTGTACTATTCCAAATTATCTGCAATTTTTCAAGCATGTGGCTAACTTGTCTACCAAAAAAATGCAAAGAAGCACCACAATTCAAGTCAATTTTTCATAGAAATGTGAGCTTGTGAAGTGCAACTGCTCTGCTTTTTGCAAGTCAAAAACATGATCTCCATTCATTGGAATGCTTGTATCTTGCAATCCACCAAGTGGAAATGTTTTAAATTTTTACCACATGTTTTTCGTACTATATTATACATAATCCTATGGTTCAATATGTCAAAAAAAGTTTGTTTTCCAAAATTTTGGTACTCGTATAGAAAATGGCAGTTTGGGAGCATTTTGGGTGAAAAAATATTGATGGTCCTTGAACCTTGGAGCGCTCCAATGTCCATTTTCTAGACGATGAACAAGTTCAAATCCATATTTCTGTCTCATTCATGCTCGGATGAAAGTCACCTTATTTTTTGGTGATACTTTATCAAGATGTTGTTCTTTCCATCGTTTGGATTTGGTGTTACTAGAATATATACATTTCTAAAATTACAAATGTGGAAGTATGTGAAGTGGTCAACTTGCATTGACTTTAGTTCAAAACAAGATGTGCAAAAATGAGGTAAAATATGTAAAGGTCACAATAAATTAATAAAATCACCATATGAAGAGAACCTTATTTCAAAACCATTCCAACAAGTTATATTCAAAAAATGATAATATTTGACTTGTAATAGAATTTAGAAGGAATTCCAAAATTTTCTTTTCAAAATATGTAGAAAAAGATTGGTGTTAGCACTAGTAGATGTAACCGTACTGATAGAATTCAAAAATCAAAATCTACAGCTTTCATTTGTATACCAATTTCAAAATATTCTTCCTAATTGTAGTTCATAATGTTTTTTCTGAAATCGTCAATTATGGAGATGAATCCAGACGTTCAGGGGTAAAGTGTTAAGTCTGAATTTATTTTCTTTTCATTGTGCATCACTCTTTAAAACCCGGTTGCCTTACACTGCACCAATCTAAGAGCTGAAATTGTCAAAGATTTAAAAAAAAAAAATTTTATGCCATACAACTCACAAAGTTTCCTATATTCAAGCCAAATTTTGCACCAAAAATAAATTTGAAAGAGCCTAACGTATAATACTTAATTTTGCCTTGGAGCCCACATCCAGTTTCCCTTAAAATTTAAATAAAAAAAATGTCTTCAAGTGAAGACAAAGCGTGCCAGTGAGTACATGATCTACCTAATAGGACCAGAGATTATGTGCCTTCGCTTCAAGACATAGACACAAGTAGATTGGATGTAATTGCAAACTATCATCCATTTCATCCAAAATGAGCGATCGTTCAAAATCCAGACCCCGCGGAGCTCCGTGGGGTCAGTTCATGGTCTATACCTCCGACGCTCCTTCGACGACTTCCGTTCTTCTTCTTCGCTCGCTGGGCTCCGCTCTGGCCTCCTGTGTTCTGCCCCTCCTGCTGTGTTGTGCCTTATCCTACGTTGTGCTCCTGCTCCATCGCCCACACAGTGGTTTGTTCTCCTTGGCTCCCTGGTCCGTCGCCACAGCAGTCACTGCATCAGTCGCAAACCTCCATCTCCTACATATACTGCGCGGGTAAGTAAATTTTAGGGTTTGTTTCCCGTTCAAAACGCTGGTGCATTTCCGAACGCTGGTGCATTTTTATTTTCTGAATGCTGTCCACAAATGTTTCCCGTTAAATGCGGTCCACAAATGTTTCCATGCTGGTGCACTTGTATTTCCGAACATTTGTAGACAGCATTCAGAAAATACAATTTGCACTGCAGCACTGAAGCCGTCGAAGCCAAGCATTTGTTCTTCATGTGCAGGAAGACAGGTTGTTTCCGTGTTTTTTTATTTTCTTCATTAGTCTCCCGTGAGGTTGCAGCGTCTGCTGGACGAAATGAACGTGCAACACCCGTCTTATGTGTGTGTTCATCTGGTGTCACAGGTTTGATAAGCTGTGGGTCCCAGCATTCAGCGTTTTAAAAAAAAATTGATCTTGAGTTCGCCTCGCGCTGTGGAAGTATCGCCTTCGGCTGGACGTGTGCTTCTCCGACGTTTCCCGCGACCTGCCCTTCTTCGACGTGGTCGATCCCTCTCCGACGCGGCAAGCCCTGACTGCTCCGACGTGCTCGACTCTTCTCCGACGCGGCGATCCTGCACTTCTCCGACGCTGCGAGCACAGACTTCTTCGACGTGGCGGGCCCTTCTCCGACGTGGCCTGCCTTCTCCGACGCTTCTTTCAGGTGTGCGGCCCGACACGGCCTGCCTTCTCCGACGCTTCCTTCAGCTGCGCGGCCCAACACGGCTTGCCTTCTCCAACGCTTCCTTCAACTGCGCGGCCCGACAATCTGGGTAACCCTTTTTTCAGCATCAACGCTTCAAAGCATCCAGGTAAGGTTGACACTCTAATTTTTTAGAATCGCGTTAGTTGTCAGTCCTTGGAATAAGGGGATTCTTACAAAAGTTGATGACCGAGAGTTTTTCGCAGTAAAGATCGTTTGTTATTGGTAGCTTCAACAGTTTACAAAATCAGGAACAGGTGAAACAGAACGATGGGATTTAAATGCTACTTCATTTGTAACATTCAATTGACAAAGCTAGTGCTCATCATGGCACATGGTTTGTTTTTCCACAGTCAACCAAGGGAACTGTAATTGCAAGTCTTTGTGAATTGGGCATGGAATGTGTTTGGCGCTTCTTGAGGTGTTCGATTTCCAGAGTTCAAAAGCTAGAGATGTAGAAGTTCTCTCTTTGTTGTTTTCTGCTGTTATATGTACAAAGGATTGTTCTCGTGCATTCCAAAAAGTCTGTTTAAAAAGGGAGAGGAGGAGGAGGGTCTGCAAGTACATAGAGCTCTTGTGATCATCTTGGCACACTGCAGTAAGTTGTGCTTATCATCCCGTTCAGCTCTTCTATTCACCTTCTCGTCATTCATATGCTGCAATTCAGCACAACAAAAATTCAGTAAAGAAAATTGTCTTCTACTTCGAAGTCATTCACTTCTCAGGCTGATTACTATGCTAATGTCTATGAAAAGGATTATAAATTTTATTTCTCTATAGAAAAATAAAAAGGCATACCAATAGTTCAAGAACATTCAAACATTGAAATACGTGTGTCATTGTGATTGGGCATCACAGCAACAGGCTTAGAATTTGTAGGCTACTTCATCACAAAAGCAGCGTCAATGATGAAAATAGTAGGCTCAAGGATGATGACAGCAGGCTCAATGATCATAACAACTTGTCTAAGAACGTTGAAATTTCTATTGCCCAATCATAATGACACATCTATGAATGTTGGGGCCAGCATTGCAAAGATTCAAAGTGTATTAATAGAATACCTAAGAAACTTATAAGTTTCAAACAGGGTTACTTTAAAAGTGTGCCATTGCATGCTTCCAAATTGATAATAGAGAGTGTAACATTATTTGTTGATACTTTGTGTTTGGCATGTTTTCAAATCGAAATTCCATCATTATTTATTTATCATGATTCTTGAAGAAGGCCAGACTGAACTAACTTATTGTTCATCCCTTCACGAAAACAATGAAATTTATCATTTTTTGCTAATGAATTTTTTTTCACCATTTAGAATTCATATTTGCAATAAAATGCCCTAAACTATTTAGGAGAGATGTATAAGGCATGTAATGTAAAGAAGAACAAAAGTGAAGGCAAAATTTTTGGAAAAAAAATATATGACTAGGATTCGAGAGTGCTTTTTGGTCCAAAACATTCATGAATGGAGAAATACAATGTTTCATTAAATTAAAATTGATCACCATCTTTCGAATTTGTCAAATACTTTTAAAAACAGGGTTGGTGAAAGTAATAAAAACGCACCTCAAATGACACGGTATATTTCTTTTTTGTTTTTCCTATTTGTGAACCCCTAAAGTCTATAGGCAATTTTTCAGTCATAAATCATTTGGAACTGGATTTTCTATTGCATTCACGCACAGAAGCTGAAAAAAACATTTATTTTGGAATTTAGTCATAGTATTTTATACTTAATTTGTCTGATACCATGTTGTAAAAATATCATCAAATTTGACCGTATGGATTGTAGAATATTAGCATTCACATTTGGACAATAAATTCTTTTTAGAGCAAACTTAGAGTCCGCTCAAAATAATATTTTCCCTAACTTTCTCATAACTAGTCTAAAAGGAAAGAATCAAAGCTTTAGATGTCGACAACAACATAATCTTTGACAATTTCTTTGGTTGTCTGTCAAGTTTAGTTGTAGGATTGATGTGGTATAGCTTCTGCTCCCAAGCTCCAGTACAAGAGAACATTATATTTTCAAAAGTCTAATCATTTTTCCTATCTAATTAGAAAGTTTCCAAAAGTTTCACTGAAAATTGAGATTATAGGAACGTGCCCAAAATTCCATTTGTCCCTTGAGGGGACAAATGGACTGTAGGGGTTGAACTTTGTTGTTGGTGGAATTAGATGTTTTTGGTAGGTATTGTTCATGTTGTTTTCACAAGAACTTCACAATAATTTTTGGCTTTTGATTCTTTCGAAACTATTTTCTATAGTATTAGATATTGTAGTTTTCTTTTACTAGTCCTAGTTGCATCTAGTGCTTTCTTTCTTTTAATGGAGTTAAGTTTATGAAAATGTGGATTATGGTATTAATATTTGTTTGCCTCGAATTCGGGTGTACAATGAACTCATTCTATTAAAGCATGTACGCTACTATAAAATTAATGGGCACTACTAATTTATTTTGTTAGGCATTAGTAGATTTGACAATACATTTGCAATATCGTATGATGCTAAATGAATTCCCATAAATGAATGATTTAACGTCTTCTGTATCATGAATTTTGGTATCTAAAAGAAAACACTTCCTTGAACAGTGTACGTGCAATTCTGCAAATGTCCATTGTCAGTAGTGGTTAATATTGAGTTCGAACAAATAAATGATGATTTAATTTATTTGACTTCTAGGTTGTTCATGAACTTTGGTGAGATCATGAGTGGTTGATCCTATATTTTTTTAATGAAAGTGCAATATGAATTTGAAACATTAGTGTACTTTTTTTAGTCATATTTTTTTTTTAAATTGCATGATTGCTTGAAATGTGACACGAAATTTGGAATAACTGAATTGTTATTCAACTAGGAGATGGAAGCACAATCTTTTGATTGTTTTCCATACTCGAGTGCTCTTGAGGAACTATATGAGTTTTCATGTAAGTTAGAGAGTCTTGTAAGTTGTTCATTGAAAACTATTAGAGAATTTCTTCTTTCCTTCTCAATGAATAATAATGTATGTAAAAATGAACATTGTGACCATAGTCTAGAAATTTGAATTTGCATGTACCATGATAAGGAATAGAAAGAATTTTATTTTGATTAACTATTCATAGAAGCTTCATAATTATAGAACATTATAATTAAAAGTTAAAGTAAAAGCTAATTTGGGAATCTTTGTTCTAAAGGAATCTTATAAATGCATTTTGTGATACTTGAAACACTCAGTAGTCATAAACCAAGATATGATTTGTTTCGTGATTCATTGTTTGTTTGCTAGGAGACATATGTTGTATTTGACTATTTCATTGAATTTGGTGTTTATGAACATTAATAATTTCACATGTATGACAAAAGTACTGGTTACTGAATAGAAGAAGAGAACCATAGGAATTCATAGGAATTTTTTATGAAATTTGGCATGAGTAGGTAATATTTGGTATAGTAAGGTTGAATTCTATTATTCTTTTTTGGGGGGGAGGGAAGGATAGTTCGAAGCGAGGAGCATTGAAAATTCCATATGCATTTACAAAAAAATAGTGGTATATGGTTATTTAATATAATTATTGTACAAGAGTGCAATATTTATGTCTTCAATGTTTTGCAAAGTAACTTTGTTATAGTGAGGCTCCATGTTATTGTAGGCAAAATCATTGTACAATCTGTATAGTACATATTCTTCTAAATTAAAAGATTTAAATTGTATTGAAGACTTTTTGAAATGAACTATATGGAAAATAAAAATTCTCATTTAAAGATTAATGAACTCACTTTGTACATATATTTCAGAAATAAAATGTATTCCACACATTCATGTACTACTTACATAATAATTTTATATTTTAATGTGAGAAGGAAAGAATTTGTAAATTTCAAAAGTGAGTGCATGTATATGGTATTTCTTGCTTTTCAATGACTCTTAAAAATGTAGTCTTCGAAAAGTAGGTGACAATCATTGTTTTGTTCCAATACTAACACTTTTTTATTTGATGATGATTTCCTACAGAAACATTATGGCTACTAAAACATACAGTGAATGGGTTGAACATGGATGGTGGATTGTCGTAAAGGACACACCAATGGACGCACCAACGAATGCACCAACGCACACACCAACAAATGTACCAATGGACGCACCAACGAATGCCCCAACGGATGCATCAACGAGTGCACCAACGGATGCACCAAGAAACGCACCAACAAACACACCAACAGATGCACCCACGAACGTAGCAACGAATACACCAACATACACACCGACAACAATGTTGTGGATCACAGAGCACCCTATGCAAGAAGGGAGGCATTGGACAGCTTTGGGCATGGAACATGGGAAACTTACATCCATTACCACTGCACCTGACGATGTCATATTCATGAATGTTCAAATGGAAGTAGGGCACAATGCAAGGTACAAGTTGCAGAGGAATTTGATGATGGCACCTATTCCACCTCCTTGTTTGGAGGTAGACCAACCCATGAGGGTCATACGAAGACTTGCAGAGCATTGGAATACTATGCCAGAATTTCTTCAGAAAGCTCGTAGTGAAGCAGTGTAGAGGATCATGGAATTGAGTCCTGAAGATGTTTTGAGAGGGAGGCGATATGTAGTGGAGGCCTTGGCTTACGAAGAGATGAAAAGAAAAGATCCCTCCAATGCTAGAGATAAAACTCCACCACGTGAACCAGAAGAAACGGATTCTGTGTACAGAATACTTGCAGCTCCGTTGAACGTGCATTGGTTGCCTGTTCAAGACCGTGGTAGAAGGCGTTCACCACCAGGAGCAATTGAGGAGAATGAGTCTTCTCCTATTTTTTTTGAGCAACGAAGAGTGAGAACTAAGCATGGAAAGAGTCCACATGGGGGAATGGGAGAAAGGTCATCACCTAGTGCAGACACATCTACGGGTGCTATTCAACATAGTGGTTCGATATCACCACGTGTTGGACCTAGTACAACGATGACCACAGGAGTTGGTTGGAACACCTTTCTAGTTTCAGTATCCACAAGAGCAGAGTCATCCAAGAAAGGTGCCCAACGGAAGAAGGGACCACGAGGTTTCGAAGCACCCAGAATTGTTAATCCACGTGGAAGAGGAAGAGGAATTGTGAGACAAGTACATCCACAAATGCCACCAACCACCCAAGGTGCTACTAGAGTAGTAGATACAAGCACAATGCAAGAGGAGGTTGAGAACGAAGAAGCACTTGAAAGTATGGAAGAAGGCTTTGAAGAGGAAGAAGTAGAGACTTACAGAACTCACGTATCAAAAAATGCAGGTCCTCTTGTAAGGTTTCCTTCAAATGACGATTTTCTGGCAGGATACATTTGGGGTATGGGCTTAGTTTTCAATGCGAAGATTGAAATCATCCGAGTTGTTGGACACGTGGAGACGAATCACCGAGCACTAACCGATAGGCGTGTTTCAACCATGTACAAGCGACTTTGTGGAAGAGAAGAGCCTAATATGTCACCTCTAACTTTACGTCCGATTGTTTATGTTGTGGAAGGAGTAAACATGGAAGGTGGTCCCAACGAAGAGAGATCCCATTTTCAGAAGTAGATGTTGCGAAAGAGTTTGACGCTGCATACCTACATAATGCTAAAGTTGTTCCAGGGAATCCCGACATGTCGAAGATCAATTGGTTGGAGAACAACATCATTTGGGAGCCTGTTGATGGTCAACATGTAGTTGCAGCATGCAAACAAGGTGAAATGCAACACATAGCAGGGTTGGTGGAGGATGAGGAGTACCTAAACATATTTGCCAGAAGGAAAGCACGATTTGTTGTGTACAATGATTCGAAGGTGTATATCGAAGCGTCTGTGCGAATAAATGCAAAAGAATTTGAGAGAGAGTTCTACACAACAATGGAAGAAGATCTGGTGAAGCTACGAGCAATTTGGGAAGCTTGTGGAAGACCTAATCCACAATCACGTGCAGATGATGCGCAACGAGCAAGAGCAGTAACGATGGCAGCAAGTGCGTTGCATTGGACGAGGTCATATGTGCAGAATGTATCGTTGGGTGGTATTTCTAAAAGGATGGCAGAGTATACCCGCCATGCATGGCAGGAAGATGAAATTGCATACGAAGTTGTTCTGCAAGTTTTCCGGGATTATGAAGATGGGCTTCTTTGGTATAGTAAGGATGATTTGAAGAAGTGGAAAAAATATGCAGATCAGAAGTCATTGGATCCAAATGTTGATGTGAGGGAAAACAGAAAGAAAATGGAGAGGCTTTGGTTGAGGCCACTGGTGAGGGTTCCTAAAGTACATTACTTGCGATTGGCAAAAGAAATGTCTGCTAAAAATCTTGTTGATGGTGAACGTCCACAACAAAGATTTTTCTTCAATAGTGGTAGTAGCAACACTCCAGCGAAGGGTACTTTGACTTGGACGACGGAGCGTATTCAACGAAGGGAAGCAGTACGAAATGCAATAAGGTGGTTGATGGTCGAATCAGGGCAAAAACATCCAAAGACTATGGACAGTTTTTTCCTCATGAATGTGCGAAAATTTGAAGGACAGGATCGCAAGCAGTTGCAAGTGCTGGCTGAAATAGTTGACAAGAAAATGAAGGTAGCTTGGTCATCCCCAACAGTGAAGACTATCGAAGCGCTGCGGAGGTTTGAAGCTCTAATACCTCCAATGATCAAAGATCATTATGTGAACATTGAACGTGGTGGATCAGGGTACCACGGGTATAACAGAGTTGTGACGAATTTGGATGAGGGGAGTTGGGATTGGCAGTTCACAATACCGTGTAATACACATGAAGTGAATGTTGGAGGTGTTTCAATTTGATGCGGAGGAGGTTTCTTTACGGAAGGTGTTGTGGAATTGGGAATGCCTTGTTTGTGGATATTTGATTGTAGACGGTGCGGGGCAAAAGGTGAAGATGAAGCTTGGACAAATGTTGAGTACAGTATTGTCTTGCAAAAAGTGCAACAGTGGATGGCAGGCATCCACAAGTGGACAACAATATTTTTGTTTCCACCAGGAACATATTTCGAGGAGAGGATGAGAGAGAATATGGTATTGCCATCAGAGTGTACATGGTGGAAAGGATTTTGGGTGTTTCAACCACAGACAGTGTCAACATATGTATATGACCTACGACACGAAGGCCGAGCTAATTGGAGTGTACAAGTGGTGGGTGACATTGCAATTTTAATGGTACATCCTAATGCATCGAGGGTGGCAGACAACGTACGAGGAGGTCTTCACCAAGTACCTGTAGTATTTACAGATGCATGGAGCAAAGGAAGGATGCCTTGTACTGTGGATCCAATGGAGAGGACCCCCATGGAGTTATAGAGGTTGGTTACATCATATTTACCTGAGAAATGGGGGCTTGTTACAGTGGGCATTACATCAGCCGTATCGAGTATACTGCAGTCAGCTTTTGTGGGTACAGAACTGATTGTATTAGATGGTTCAATAGATCGAACTCGTTCTCTATACAACACATTGCAGGAACAATTTCATACAAGAATCCAAATGCGACAAGCTGCATTGCTAGTGAATGAAAATGCAGAGGTAGGAGAACCTCAAATCAATAGGGCACCTTCTGCGCAACGTTCTATAATGCATGCACAACAATCTATGGCAGAAGAAGAGGAGGAAGAGAGTCTTGGTGATGAGGAAAAGGATGTCGAAGATGGGGAAGATTTTCATTCAGAAGATACGCCGATACGAGAAGGATATGAAGTAAGACAACCTCGAAGCCCAAATGATCCAGAGTATTTCGAAGAGGAGGAAGAAGACGACGATGAGGTAGAGGACGAGAGTGAAGAGGACACAGAAGAGACATCTACCTCAGGAGACGAATCATCAGATGACTCTTCAGATTCATCAGAAGAAGAGGAAAATGAAGCAGATGAAGTTGTCTTCGAAGACAAAAGAAGGAAGAGTATCGAGAAGACAACAGACCATAATGCATCAGTGGAGTTAGAGACTACCAAGACAGTGCAACATAGTGTTGCTCAAAGCATTGTCTCTTCTACGCCTGAAGTTGAAAAAGAGGATGGATCCCCAAATCAAGCAAATCCTGAGAGAGAGACTGTTACACAAGGCAAAGTTGTGGAAGACATGGATGTAGAGGAAGTACAAGAAAGTCTTCCTATTGCAGAAAACGAAAGAAGTGAAGTCACTCACGGAACAATACAAGAGATACCAAATGAACTTGGAGTACCTGCAGAAGTGGTGACATCTATTGAAGAAGAAGCAATAGAGAAAGAGAGGACCATATCAGAGGCGAAAACTCCAATTCATGCAGCAGAAGAGGTGGATGTAGAGATGGAGGATGGGGTGAAAGAATCATGTGAAGAGGTTTTGGCTTCGACATCTGTGACTACAACTTCACAAGATACGACAACAATAGGTTTGACAAATGAAACGCATTTGAGTATTATGTCTTTTGCATGGGCCTCTCAAGAGCAAGCGATGACGGAAGGAGCGGATGGACTTTATTATGATCCATAGGGTATTAGATATCATCATATTGGAACTGAGGGAGAATATAGGTTTGAGCAAGTAACATCAGTTTTGGAAGAGCCAGTGCACATGGACGAAGAACCTTCTCCAAGAGCTCAAGTTGTGGTCGATACGACTTTGGATTACGATGAAGTACAAATTCCAAATGAGGTTCATGCAATCCTCACAGCACGAACTATAAATAGTACAGGGGGAGAAACACTTGGAAGTCAATCTCCGAGGGTCATTGCAGAGACACCATAGCCATTAGAGTAGTAGATTGATAAAGTTCATATGGAGAGTGTTGTTTAGTTTGACAAGAACAAAGGTGGACGTCTTGTATGAGAATTGCTTTGTTCTATTGTAGTTTTCAATGATAATAAATTGATGGTGTGCTTTTTTTTCCAACTAAGTACCAATGTTTTAAAATATAATGTAAATGATTGTTTCAAAATGAAGTGAACAAGGAACATCAAGCGTGTTGTATGTATGAGCAATTGAGCTTTTGAATGATTTCATATTGGAAAATTACAAATTTGTCAATTAGTTCGTGTGTTTTTAAATAAATCTTGCATACAAGTGTACTATAGGTAGTAGAAATGGAAGGTTAATATCGTACAATGAACAAGGAAAAAAATGGATAATTACTTGTGAAAATGGTGTACCATTTTTATAAAAGTCCAAAAAATGCACCTATTTTGCGGTACAATTAATGCACTTGGCCAAGTGCAAAAATTACGAATTCTGTGTTAACACTGTTTTCTACTAGTGAAGAGATCATGGTTATAGGTATAAGTTCAATTTGCAATAAAACTTTCGATTTTAGGAATTTTTCAAATTTCAAGTTATAGTAGAAATCAAACTTCATTGACTATATTTCAATGGTTGGGTCTAAATTTTTTAAAAACTATTTTAATGGCTCAATTCACATCAAGAGAAAGAGACTTGAAGTTGCCAAAATACATTGTATAGTGATCCATGGATTGAGCATCTTCTTATGTGGAGAAGTCAACATATGCTACAATGATAATGACAAAATATCCATTTTTCATTTATTTTAAAGCATCTCTTTAAAAATAATTGGATTAAAAACTTAGTTAAAAATTGTTAAGTAGAAATAGGTTCAAGATTGACCAAAAAAACTAAATTGTTTATAGTTCTAAGATCAAATTGAAAAACAACAATCCCATGTCTCACTATCAAACAATTCCTTGTCATTATGTTTTTTTTTTAATTGTGAAAATTGAATTAAAAAATGAAAACTTCTATAAGTTATTTTTCAAGAAGATGCTTAGATTGTCTATAACTTTCTCATCACTAGTCCAAATAGAATGAATCAAATCTTTCCATGCAGACAAAAATACTTTCTATGAGAAGAAAAAAATTGAAAAATTTATTTCGACTTTTTGTGATTTTTTTGGTGTTGCCCATCAATCCCCTTTTTGGACTTAGGGTGGCATGAATTTTGCTTTTGGGCACCAATTGAAATAAAAATTATATTCCCCAAGAGCTAACATGTGTTCCTATCTTCTTAAAAAGTTTCAAGACCATAGGACCATACCCAAAATTCATTTTGTCCCCCAAGGAGACATTGGGACTTTAGGAGTTAAGAGCATTTTTCTATAATCCATTAAAAGAGTTGATAAATTTAACTTTTTTTTAAATATCAAATTGAAATTCAAACTCCAAAGGCTCTATTACTAAAATCACATTGAAAAAATTACATTAAATTGACCTAAGAAAAATTGGATAAAGACATTGGATGCTTAACATTTTTTTTATATCATTATTGACTCTTGGACATCGCTAAAAACCCATTCTATAGGGTTGTATGTGATATTTAACCCCCAAAAGAACAAATAACATTTTTTGGCAATATAGCAATTTGGGGCAACTCACTAAGAACAAAATTTTCATTTTTTTCTTTGAAATTTTGACACAACATGTGTTCAAGGAGTGTCTCTAAGACACAACAATTTCATAACTCTTGACTACATGTTTAAAAAGTTGTTGTATGATATGTAGTTTTTTGAGCAGCTCAAAAAATGACTTTTGAAAAAAAATTAAATTTAAACTTGGTTTTCTAGATTTGTATATATACAACAAGATTAGAATCATTCCATTTGAATAATGAGGTGAAAGTTATGAGGATCTCTACTCTAAAATAAACTTTGAAGTCCTTTGTTTAATTCTATTTTGAATATTTTGAAAAAAATAAAAATAATTGAATGTAGATTTTTTTATTATAACATTACAACCATTGGTATTGGAATTTTCAATTCCATAACTAAATTCTTAACAATTTAGTATTTTAAATTATACTCTACTTTTTTTCTACTTATTATTTTTTTCAAAGATGAAAATGAAATATTTTTTGTTGAAATTTTTTATATGTGTTTCCAACTTATTTCTTCAACACATTATGGAGTGTAACAAGTTTAAGAATCTACACTTTTTGTGTAAAAAGTTTGAAAGATGAAACCTAACCATTGGGGAAAAATCGACAATATTTCTTTCTAAAATCCAAGCATAATGATCTTGCAAATGGTAAGGTTTTTTATTCTGAAATTTTAGGAGTGTGTACTTTAGAAAATTAACTAAAGGATCCTATGGTTGGATTTGTTAATGAATAAATATAGATGAAGATTTCAGCCTTGCTTTGGATTTTAGTACTTTGAAGCAGTTTTACACCTAAAAACATTATTCCTATAGGGGTTAAGAATTGAATGTTTTAGTGGCCTATAAAATTCTAGTACATAGCTTGTTATGGACTCTATGAACTATGCTTAACCCCTAAAGAATTAAGGGGTAGTTGAAATTTTCAAAATTGTAAAGATGTAATATAAAATACAACTTAGAATAATAATTTAAAGATGACTTTTAAACAAAAGTTGTACAATGTAATCCAAAGATCATCTCCATATGGCTATATTTGACCTCCAACTAATTACTCATTTACTCTCTATAATATGTTGAAGAAATAAGTTGGGAATACATATAAAAAATTTCAATATTTCATATTTCATATTCATGCTTGAAAAAATAATAAGTAGAAAAAAGTAAATTATGATTTGAAATACTCCCTCTATTTCTAAAAAAGCCATGTGTTTCCTTTGTAAAACACAAAAGAAATACATGCCTTTTTGAGAAATAGAGAAAGTACTACATTGTTAAGAATTTATTTATGGAATTGAAAAATGTCAATCCTAATGGTTGTAATGTTGTAATAAACAATCTACACTCAATGCTTTTATTTTTTTTCAAAAATATTGAAAATTGAGTTAAATAAAAGACTTCAAAGTTTATTTTAGAGTATACTACTTGCAAACTAAAACTACTCATAACTTTCATCTCATTAATAAAAATGGAATGATTCAAAGCTTTTCATGTATATATAAATCTTGGAAAACCAATTTCAAATTTTTATTTCTTAAAAAAGTAAACTTTTGTGAGTTGCCTAAGATGCCTAGGCTTCAAAAGAAACTACATAACATACAATAACTTTTTAACCATTTAGTCAAAAGTTATGAAAATTGTTGTGCATTAAAGCTATTCCTTGCACACATGTTTAGTGAAAATTTTAGAGAAAAATAAAATAAAAATTACATTTGTAGTCATTTATCCAAAATCACTATGTTGCCAAAAACATTGTTTTGTCCTTTAGGGGTTAAGAAATTAAATGGTTCTTTATTACTACTGCCGCATAGAAGATCTAGCAACCATTAGTTGAATATTTAACTTTTTTTGAGAAGTTGGATTTGGCATCTACAAAATTAATTTACTTTATTTCAACATGTGCTTTATTTACATTTCTTGAAATGCCATTGTGAGAAAATTGGACTTACAACTTGACTACAAAAATGGTCACATCAATTCTAATATCCCTTGATACTCAATAGCTAAGTCACTTTACAACTTGTATTAACCCCTAAATGCTCAAGCCTTTTCAAGTGTGTTTTTACTATGAAAAAAAAGCATGGGCTTACAATAATCCCCATTGAAGCAAATTGAATTCTTTTTCAAAATCTAACCGTATGGATGTTTAAAAAAGCTTGCTCATTAGTATGCACACCAATTTTGAGTGCAAAATTGCATAAGAGTTGTGAGATTATAACAAGAGAAATGTACATTTTCTATTTTTAGTTGCCTCTCCCCACAATGTTTCAGAAATTTGCACATAAAAGTTTTTTGGGATTGGAGGTGACATGAACAACTACAAATTGTCGAGCAAATTGTGTTAGCACACTAAAATGCCCTTTAAAAAAACTTAATATCACTTGAAAAGCTACTAAACTCATTACACAATCCACCTTGCAATTGTTGAGATGTAATTATTTTAAATAAGTATAAATTACAAATAACTCTAAATCAACACTTGCTTGTTTAAATTTTTAATAGTGAAAATCATGAAATATTTTTTTCTTTCCATTGGGACCATTTTCAAAGCAAATGGATAACTACAAGTTTTTAGATCTCAAATCAAGTGAAATTGCTCAAAGTTGGAAAATGAAGTAAAATTAGCAAGCTTTACTCTTCCACTAATGGACATATATAGCTTTGGAGACTTGTCAACAATCAAATATGTACCTTTTTTGGTGAAAAATGAAACTTTTCAATAGTTAACCCTAAAAACTACCCCTCCAATTTTTTTAAACGGTCAAACGAATTTAATTGTCCACTACAAAATGAACCTGAAATTTTAGATTGACCGTAATATATATCGCTCAGGCAATTAGGGGTTAAAGCTCAAATGAATGAATAAGGCTTTAGATAGGATCTCAGTAATATTTATTTTTTCAACATATAAGGCTAATCTTTTTTGAATAATTTTCAACTTAATTTATTTGAAATAATAAGTATTGACCATGTTATAGTTGCCTACTATAGTTGAATAAACAAAGTCAACATATTTGCCACCTCTTAGCATCAAGAAAAAAAAAATCATCAAGCTATACGGAACTTAGTTGCAATGTTCACCAAAGCCGACTCACCTAAATTAGCTAATCTTCTAAATAAATGCAAATGTATATTTTTTATCCTTTCCATATTTGTGAAAAAACAAGAAAAAAAATTGATCTTCATACAAATATTTTTTTTATCTCCACTTTGTCATCCTACTAGAAGCTACTTAAATTCGTCAATGATGTGTTTTAAAGACATAAGAAAACCATTTAGAAGAAGAATTCAATTATGATTTTTGAACAAAAGTTGGAGACCATGACTTATACATCACCTCCATACAATTGAATTTACCATTGTACTATCAAATATTCATAAAACAATTTGAAACCAAAAATTAAATATTCCATCATTTTTGGGCAGATTTTTGGTAGAGACTTTCCCCTTGAGTTTAGAATTTTAAGTTTTAATCAATATGATGTGTTTTAAAGATTTTTTCTTATGTGTTTTTTGAAGTCATTTTTGAAACAAAGGCTGATGAATGAACCTTAGTATGAACTTAGTTGTCATACTTAGTATTCATTTACAGCAAGCTAAATATTTACACTAAACATTACAAGTCATACATAGCCACCGTGATTTTTACATTACATATTAATTGGGTGGCTTGCCCTTTACTTCATCTCAAGTTACTTAGTGCTTTTTTTTGTAGCCATTCATACATATTGTAGTAGAGCAAGAGACAAAGGAAACATGTGCATGATGAATCATAGGAATGCTAGATGTGCTCTAGGTTTTCATCACAAATGTGAGATGAAATAATTGGATGATATTTCTCAGGGATGAAAATGTGACAAATTTTGTGACAAGAGTTGTAATAGGGGTTGTGACACTATGTATTTACTATAATAGATGTGTGCCCAAAACTAAACTAAAAAACAAAAACAAATTATAATGAATATTTTTCATAATTATTCACTTATTTTTCTATATTTTGAAATACAAATTTATGTCATCCAATCCATCCAATCAATATGCTACAATTCAACAACATCTATATCTTAGATGAATTTGTTTGTTTTGTTTGTTTATTACAGTGAGATCTTTTGGACTATACATCCCTCAGTTGTGTTCTTGGTACCATTGGAAAGCTCTTTGTCATAAAGGGTACATTGGTTTTGTTTCATGGCATTCCAACCTACAATGTAAAAGATATTGAATTTCAAAGTTTTTATGAATTAAAAAATTAGAAAATTACTTTTACTTTTATTTTGATTGTGGCAATGGCACAGGCATAGTAGTCTATATCTTAAATGAAGTTGTTTGTTTTGTTTTGTTTATTATGGTTAGATCTACTAGACCGTGTGTCCCTTAGTTGCATTCTTGGTACCGTTGGAAAGCCCTCAATAAGGATGGGTGTGTGGGCTTTGTTTTGTGACATTTGAACATATCATGTGAAAGATATTGAATTTTGAATATTTTATGAATTAAAAAATTAGAAAAATAATTTTACTTTTATTTTTATTATATTGTGACAATGACACAAAGCACAATAGTCTATACCTTAAGTTAAGTTGTTTGTTTGTTTGTTATCGTGAGATCTCCTAGATAGTGTGTCCCCAGATCATATGTTTAGTACCGTTAGAAAGCCCTCCACAAGGAAGGGTACTTTGTTTTATGACAATTGGACCTACAATGAAAATGTTATTGAATTTCAAAGTTTTTATGGATGAGAAAATTAGAAAATTACTTTTACTTACATTTTGGCTGTGGTAACAGTGCACACTAGTTTATTTTGAAAACACAATTGAGGCTGAAACAACCACCTACATATGATAATCATTCACAAATGACATATTAAGAGAAAATAGACCCTACCTTGTGCTTCTCATTCTCAACCGGATATCAACCCCATGCATTTCCGGATATCAAACCTTATCTTGGAGAATCCCCCAAACAGCTTTCAATTGGCCATCATAGCTTGAACAATTTGGCATGCAGCCTTTGAACTCAAACGCCCCTAACTCAAGATTTGTTAGATGTCCTTGTCCAAATGAATAGGGTAACTTCTCCATGGCCGCAGCATGGGGGTGGTTCAATCAAGGCCGCTCAACTGATTGCATATAAGGGAGGAGGTCCATAAATCTGAATCTGAATTTTGTTTTGGGGAGGTGAAGTTTCTTAAAATATTATTTCAGCAAATTTTCCTTGAAAAATAAGTGCAATTGGCATTTAACCCAAGTCGTTTCATATTTTTTGGAGCTCGGTGGAATTAGTTATGAAAATTCGAAGTTGAAATGGCATAGGGCTCTAAAATCGTCCACCTCCTAAAATGTACACTAATTGTACATTGTTGAAGGCTACAAAAAAATAACATGTACAAATAGTGTACATTTGAAGAGGTGGGTGATTTTAGAACCTCCTACCTTAAAGCTCTCTGATAAACTAAACAAATGATAGCTGCATTTTGTTTTCCATAACTCAAATTTAAGGTGAGGTGCCCCCCGGCCCCCCTCCCCCCATAAAAGATGCTACCTTTAGGTATTGTGCCTAGTTACTATTATTAGAATGGTCAAATTAGTCCATACTTCCTTATTGTTGTCAAGTTGAAAGGAGGTTCCAACATACCAAAGAATATGACATTTGGATACTGTAAGCAAAAGTTTTGAAGGGTCAAAGTGGTTTTTTTTGGTAGGGTTTCTAGAATCGTTTCTTCTACATATGTACATATTGATTTTGGAGATGCATCTAGAGTAGTGATGGCAGTTTGGAGCCAATGGCATATATGGAGGTACCCACTGTAAGGGTACTCCAAAGCGCTATTTGATCAAATGCTCTCCATCTATACATCTTGTAAAGTAATATGTACCTATTATCAAATATACAACTTTAGAGATTGACTAAAAAAATTTGATCCTCATATTGTAATTTTAGTATCTGGTATTCAAATGATGCATTCTTTGATGCATTGAAATGTCTTTTTCACATGCCGATTAGAATATTAAAAAGAATTGAACCACTTTAATAATGGAAAATATGCACAATAGAAAAGTAGCAGTTTTAGATATTTGTATCTTGAGTACTCCTAATTTTGATCATGTTGTGTCACTAAAATTCATCCAATCATCTACATTTTTTGCCTAAAATGTAAACTATTAAAACACGAGAGTTTCAGATTAATTTTGAATACACCTATTGGTATAATTTGAATGCTGTACTAACTCGTAGTTCATTCATACCATATAGTAAATAAATAAATCTCAAGTCTTCTTTCAAATTGCCAACAAAATCTGAACAAAATTTAGGAGCTTCAAAAATAAGAACCATGCTAGCATGCCTATTTACACAATTTTTAGGAGAATTTCCTTTCCTTTCATACCTCTTTCACAAAGTAACCACCAGCATGGAAGTAAGCGTCCCATTACTTAAAAATGAAATAAAATAAAAACTAAAATCTCAAAAGATAGTGAACTCATTCAATTTCAAAAAATAATAATATTTAAAATGATTATATATAATTTCACATAATTGCAGACTCTCTGTTAGGTTACTTTATATTTTATGTTGTTTTTCATAATGATGCAGTACACTTGTCCCCTAAATGCCGAAGGCACCAAATTTTGGTATCAATAATACTTTGAAGTTAAATAAGCCTAACCAAGTTTCTATTTCTAGTAGTTTATATTTTTGAAAAATTATTTTTGAAGTCTAGTTTTAGCATCAAATATTTAATTTTGAAAATGATAGATTTTGATTTTTTCTATTCAAGATTTTGTACAAGGGTGTCCATTGCAATTTTGACTTTCCATAATGTTGAGGGCTCTTGGAAATGAGTTTCAAATACACTAAATCTTAGAGAAAAAATCACATTAGAAATTCATTTAAAAAATTTGTAGAGTAGATTCTGAGAAGCCATGAATTTATTGGCATTATGCATATTAGGCCCTTCATCCTCATACTTTTCTAGTGACCAACTTTTTAGATTTGACATGTGAAAAGAGGATTTAAAGACTTCAAATTACTTTTGCAGTATTAATACCCTCATGATCAAACATTATGATCTTTCAATCTATAAGTAAAAAAATTTGTGTGTTTTCTTTACCTATGTGATCTCTAATATGTTTAGTTTGAATTTGTACATTACAAATAAATAAAAATCAACACAACTTATAAAATACTGACTTTTTGTTCAATTTAGAACAAATTCTTAGAGCTCAATAAAGGCCTTGGGCATTTAGGGTTATTAACCTAAAGGTCCAAACACTGTTTTTTTGCAACATAGCAATTTTGTGCAGCTCACTATGAGTGGAATTTTTATTTTTTTTCTTGGAAAATTTCACACAATATGTGCCCAAGGAGTAAGTTTAAGGCGCAACAATTTTCATAACTTTTGACTACATGTTTAAAAAGTTATTGCATCATATGTAATTTTTCAGTAGTCGGCGGGCAGCCTAGGCAACCCAAAAAAATCTTTAAAAAATACTTTTTTAAGAAATAAAAATTTGAAATTGGTTCTCTATATTTATATATATGTGGAAAGTTTTAAACCATTCCATTTTGATTAATGAGATGAAAGTTATTTATATATGTGTGGAAAGTTTTAAACCATTCCATTTTGATTAATGAGATGAAAGTTATTTATATATGTGTGGAAAGTTTTAAACCATTCCATTTTGATTAATGAGATGAAAGTTATTTATATATGTGTGGAAAGTTTTAAACCATTCCATTTTGATTAATGAGATGAAAGTTATGAAGAGTTTTAGTTTGCATGTAGGTATGGTGTCCAAAGATTCCATACCTTCAGGAGGAGGACAAATTTCCAAATGGTATTATTAATTGTTTTGGATACTCAATAGTACTATCCCGTAAAACCAAAAGTGTGACAAGTAGGGCAATTGAGTAACAATAATATTTTAAAATTATACAAAAATACATATTGAATTATGTAATGTATCATTCACCTACAATTTGAATGTCAAGTCTATTGAGCAATTTTTTTTTAAATCGTGGGTAATTTTGTATTGGGCACACAACTATTGGAGTAATGCTAAACATACACATGTATGTTGTGCTTTTACTTGTTAGATGTTTATTATTTTAACCCCTAAAGTCCCATTGTCCCTATGGGGGACAACATGGATTTCAGGCAGGCTCCTATGATCTCATTTTTTACTGAAACTTTTTGAAACTTTCTCGTAAGATAGATAAACTTACGAGCTTTCTGGGAATATAATTTTTATTTCAATTGGTGCTTAGGAACAAAAGTTATGCCACAATAACCTCAAAATGGGGGAGACTAGGGAGCGAAAAAAAAATACAAAAAAAATTAAAATTAAAATGTTTTTTTCTTGTATATTATATTTTCTTCTACATGGGAAGCTTTGATTCATTCCATTTGGATTAGTGATGTGAAAGTTATGGAGTTTCTTGTTTTACAGGCAATATAGCAACTTCTTTGACCGTATAGATTGAAAGAAATATTTTTTTCCACTTTGAATGCTAATATCTTTCAATCTATACGGTCAAACATCACAAAAAATTTATCACGTGATCTAAGACAAGTGTAGAACAAGATCCTATGGTTAGATTCTAAAAATTATTTAAAAAATTATTTCATAGGTGAACGTAGCAAAAGTGGTAGTTTTGAGTGATTTTGGCAGAAAAATGGCCTTAAGACTTTAGGGGTTAAAACACAAATTATTAAACTCTCCTTAGTGCAAATATTATATTTTGCAAAAAGCACAAGTATTTTACAATTCAAAGATGAAAGTTTTCAATCAAGAAAATGTCTTTCATAACCAAGTGGTATAAAAAATGAAAAATAAAAATAGATAGGTTCATTATGGTATATATACAACTACTATTCAAATGTCATCATTTCATTAATATATTTTGAAGTTGTAATTTACTCTCTACACACATGATTTTTTTTTAAATTGTATATTTTTGTTCATATTTTTGTAAAAAAATGTTAGTTATCTAAATTTAATTAGAGTCATAAAAGAAAGTTGCCTTTTAAAAATTTGAGTACTATTTTTGATAAATGAGAAGTTATTTGGACAAACATTGCACAAAAGCACTCTATTCATCATCCAAAATATGTACTTTTGAATGCTTAGGAGTCACAACCAATGTTCACTTTTCCTGAAATTTTAAGGATTTTAGACCCACTTAGTAATTAAGATCCAAATATATATAAAGTTAAACTTAGCTCTTTAAAAAATTATTCTTTTTCTATGAAAACTATTTTTTCATTAATGTTTGTACATTGTGTATTTTAGAAAGGATCAAGGTCAAGATTAAGATATAAAAAATTGAATACTCCTAGATCTACAATAATGTCATAGACATATTATTTGAAAATCAACAAGTATTTGGATTTGAAATACCACATTATATTAAATGGCATATTGTCAATATAGACATTTCTAGTATGACTTCCTTGTGTCATCATATTTTATGACAAAATTCAATCACATGTCTTTACTTTATCTTCCTCATTTCTTGGAAGTTGACCATAACCAATTTACTTTATATCGTTTGTTTTTTATTTTGTCATGACAATATAGTATACTTGGTAAGCATCTTTGTACAATTATTGGTATTTTGAGAGTTCTATAAATTGAAATCATAATTTGATTAGTGCAAAATGCATATACAATTTGTGACCACATCTAAGGTGGGTACACCCAAAATCATTTCTTGCCTATTATTGCCATCATCACTCTATGTACATCTCCAAAATCAATATGTACGTATGTTGAAGAAATGGTTTTAAAACATTTACCCCAAAAAACTTTACCTTTCATAACTTTTGCATACCGTATCCAAATGTTGTGTTATTTGGTGCATTGAATCCTCCCTTCCCTTGCCAACAAGAAAATATGGAAATTCGACCAATCTAATAATAATAATAACTAGGCAAGTGTTGGAGTATCCACCTAGAATGTCATACTTTGCACCCCATTTCCTAACACTAATTTGTTGTAACTTAAAAAGACTTTAATCCTAAGTGCCCAACGTGTGTTTATTAAAATCCAAATTCTTTTGAACTCATTCCAATCAAACTATCACCTAAAAAGAGATTCACCTAAATTGACCATACCGATTGGTAGTGGAGATAGGGCTGGAGCTCCATGGAAAGGGACATGTCGTCTGATTGTATCATTGAGAATATTACATAGTCAAACAAAGAAATCTTTCATTTTTTTTTGTTGAAACAAATGGATGAACCACTAGGACCTCCCGGGAGGTCACCCATTCCAATACTATTCTAGGCCAAAGGCACAAATCTTTCAATTTTGAAAGGCCAAATTTTAGGCGCTAGGGCGCTTAGGGGTTAACTACACCACTATTCATGAGACTCTATGATTGCTTTTAGGAACACCGATTTTCAACACTTTGAAAATTCATAATTTATTCATACAATGTCCAAAAAATGCATTTCAAGAGGATCTAGAATCCCCTTTTCACCACCAACATGACCCCATAAAATAAAAAATTTGATATAATAATGGGAACCATGCTAAATTGCTTATTTGTGCAATTTTAGGAGTACTTAAGTTACCTTAAATGGTTACTGAAGTACTCTGGATTTGTGTTAACAATCTGTTAATCACGAACTGCGGTTTGGCCCTGCAGAATGATGCCCTGGTAAGGGTGCTTGCTAAGGGCGGTTCTGGGCCTATTGTGTCACAACTGTCATTGTCAATATCTAACACTTTCATTGATTCTAATATTCCATGTACTTCGTATGTCAATCAATCATTCTTCTAGAATCAATGATCTTGGAGGAGTCACATCTACGGAGCCCAAACATGACTCGACATCTTCACTGTGGGTGCCCAGGAAATTGGAACCCATTGTGAGGGTGAATGTAAGGTGTGGGCACCCCCAAACCGCCACTTTTTGCTACTGTACCTAGTTATTATTATTAGAATGGTCAAATTTTCATTAATTTTCTTGTTGGCAAGTGAAAGGAGGCTCCAACGCAACAAAAAATGTGACATTTGGAAACCAAATTCAAAAGTTATGAAGAGTTTAAAAAAAAATTGAATAGAGGGTTCAAAATCGTTTCTTCCTTGTAGGTACATATTGATTTTAGAGTTGTACCCAGATTAATGATGGTAGTTTTGGGTTAGTGGTGCATAGTGGAGGTGCCCACCTTATCATTGTAGCAAGGATTATAGTCAGTTGTAAGCTAAGACCAAACATCTTATTGTGGAGTCCCAATTTTTGTTATTTAAGGTCAAATTTTTTAAAATTATTTTATATATAAAAAGATGGATTTAAAATCCAGTGCAAACATCTCTATTATTCCTTTATAATAAAGTGTTGGTAAAATTTTAAGGTAGAACTACCCACTAGCATATAGATTTGGAGAAGTTATTTATCACCTTCCATATTTTTCAAAGATTGAAAAGTTTGAGAAAAGTCATTTGCAAAAAGAATGAAGACGTTTTGACAAAAAGTTAATTTTCTATGATTTTTCAAAGGTGAAATGTTCAAGCATGAATAGACCCTTGTTGAAGTATGGGCAAACACTTGTTAAACCGTTAAGGACCGGTCAACTACTTTTGGGTCTTTTTCATTGGTAGAGAGAATTTTACAATGAATTTGGATACAAACAAAAGAGGACAGGTGTAGGAAATTGTGAACTAAATACATTGGGAGAAGTACGCGATTTTGGGGTAAAAACGAATGAAATATTGGTTGAAAATACAATAATCAATGCAAAACTTGTCATGCATTTACTACAAACACTAGTAGAAATCAGGCCCAATCTGTTGTTTTGGTCGCGTTGATCATCAACAAATTTCTATTAATCAATAAAACTTTGTTAATAATCAACGCGACCAAAACAACAGATTGGGCCTAATTTTCTACTAGTGAAAATCCCAAGCATTCATGCAAAGTCCATCAGTTAGGTTAAATCTCTAGAATGTAACATTGTTTGGTATTTTTTTTTCATGTTTTGCTTAACACCACAAATCGTCTTGCCCACCCCCCAAATCAACCATGATCCTTAATCCTTTACTTCCTAAGAAGCCCATATTGGGCCTCACATTTTTTTGGCAATTTTGAAGAGTTTATATGGAATTTATTTATTTATTTTAATAATTATTTATTTTATACCAATGCATGCAATGTTTTTCACTCAAGCTAAAGATATAATAAAATCTTCCATTTAGATTATACTTTCTACAATATGATCAATCAAAGTTTGCAACTTAAAATCATGAATTCTTAGGAAGTAAAGGATTAATGGGTTAAAACATAGACTAATGTGTCCACTTTCCAAGTGCATTGCCATTATGATAAAAGATTGGTAAGATTGTGGTAATAAGTGTCTCTCTAATGCAAATGGGAGTGTTGTGTAGGTGGCAGAATTAGATGGATGGCGGTAATGGGCAATTCTACCTTAGACATGGTTTATGAAGTCAATAACAACATAAGTACTAGTCCCTTGGATAGGGCTAGAATTCATCTAGTCTTAAGGTTTATTCACCCTTGGAAAAAACATAGAAACTAGTTATTTATCTCTGGATGATCAAATTTGGAATTGGAATCCTTAAATTAGCTAGGAGAGGTTACAAAATTCAAAATTAATAGATTAAAAGAGGGGTTAGGTTTTTACAATTATCCCCTTTCATCCCTCCAAGGTGAAAGAAATTGCAAGACTACGTGAGCTCTAGATCTTGCCATGTATACTAGATTTTTATTGACAGTCTATTAAAGCCAGAGTTAATATTGACACATTTAGAGAAGAAGTACATTTTGGTCATCCAATGTCTAAATCCAAATTTCCTTGTGCCTATTTTGGGCGATGTTTTGATTTTCTTCCAATGATAGTAATCTTAGGTTTTAACCCTTGAAGGACCAAGTAACCATTCAATGTCCACAAGAAATCTCGAGTAGTTGTACATGAAGTCAATTTTAGTTGGATGTTTACAAAATTTTGAAACAAGGTGTGAATACGTAATCCTTAATGAGTTAATGGGAATATAATTATTTTTCTTATTAGGTACTTGGATTAAAAGTTATACTATCCTAAGCTTCTTGAGTAGCTTGAGCAACTTTGGGCAACATGTCTAAATCTCTTCCTCTACTTCTAAAGATTTGGTAGGAATGTAACTAAAATGATACAAGATGAAACTATCAAAAAAGAACCATGCGTGGGTCAAAAATCTCATTCTAACTTTGTCAAGCAAGGTCAAAAAACCTAAGTTCAATGCTATAATCTTTCAATTTGTGCAGTCAAAGTTTTGAATTTGTTTCTACACATTCCCATAGTAGTCTAGTACAAATGTATATGGTTTATTTTTTAAATTGTATTTTTTTCTTAGTGTCCTAAAAAGTGGAAAATTTTGACAATTCAATTAGAAATGTACCTCTATCCTTCAGGACTTAAGGACTTAAGGACCATTCTCTCAAACTTGAGGGGAAAATGAATATTTAGGTAGGTGCCTACAATCTCAATTTTGACATTATTTTTATTTTTAATATAAGAGAACAAATTAGTTTTGGAGGAACGTAATCTTTATTCCTTTTGGTGACTGGAACCCAAAGTTAAGCCACTCAAAGTTGAAATAGCAAAGCATCAATGGCAAAATAATCACAAAAAATTAAAATTTTTTTATTTTATTTTTTTAAACAAAATATTTGTCTAAATGTAAGGCTTTGGTTCGTTCCATTTGGATTATTAATGTGAAAGATATAAATAATCTTGTTTTGTAGGCAATAAAAAAATCTTTATGAAAAATTAATACATATAATTTGGTTTTAAATTCAATTTTCAAAATTTTCCAAAATATAAAGTTGAAAAGGATCTCTTCATTAGGGTTGACATGTACATTTCAATTTATCTTAGAATTTTTTTAAATTTAGATTTCTTCTCCATCTTGTACCTCCTACTTCTACTTCACATGGATAACAATTTTTTTGGTCTCTTCATCCCCTTTTCCTTGACTTTCACCTCAATTCTCCACTATAAAAATTAAAACCTCAAAATTTTGTAGTTCAAAGGATTCAAAGTCTAAAACTTAGTATGGTGAGGTGCAAAAAATGACATTTGTTTTGAAATGGTTGAAATCTTGCAATTGAAGTAGTCAAAATCTCAAATAGCAATCTTTAGATGTGTTGTGAGAACATTAAAATTCCAAGTTCTTAGTATATTCTAATGAATAGGCAAGACATACACACATTGGATGTGATTTTAGATTATTAGAATTTGAGTCACAATTGTGTCGATTACACAATTTATATTAATTTAAACTAATATTATTAAGACCACAATGATCAAACTCCAAGTTATATTATCATTAAACAATATAGTCTCAAATTCATTCAAAAATTAATAAATCCAATCTTAATAATTTTGAATTAAATAATTACATTCTTTAAAGTTTAGCAACTCATGTTCAAAATTTTCTTAGATAATCATGTTCAAGGCCCTAGTTGGTCAAGTGCATCGAGGAAGAAGATGACTTTTTAGTTGAGACTAGCTTGAAATTACATAAATCCTCAAAACTCCTTGCACTTTTGGAGTTTTGTTGCATGATTCTCATCTTGTGTAGTTTTAATGGACTGTACAATACTCTCTACTGAAATCAATCGTTGAAATCGGTCACTATATTGACATTTAGAAATTCATAAAAGATTATTACATTGATTCACCTTTGTAGGTGAAAACTTCTTTCGAGTTTCCATTCTCTATGCTCTACACACCAATAAGGGATTTCACACCTTCTCTATGGTTTTTGCCACCTAATTGGCTCCTCTTTTTTTTCTACAACTCTTCATTTTTAATAGAAATTTTGTTTTCAAAGAAGGTGTCACTACCCCTAATATTTCAAAACTTTTATATTTAGTCTCCAATACTTATATATGAATGATTGTAAGAAAGACTTATATTGGATATAGATTTTGCAATATATAGAATTGTCCCTTGTATTGAAGTATAGTATAAAATAATAATTTGGTTGTGATATTAACATAAGAAATTTATACTATGACCATAAATCATATCCATTTTGTTGAATGTATTTTATTGTACTAACTAATGTTTAATAAAAAAATTGAAATAAAAATTATGATTTTTTAATATTCAATTATACATTTAATACTAGTGGTTTTCATTTGAAAATTGTTGCTTTAAGTTTAAAATAGGAATTTCCAAATATAAAAATTCTAAATTTTTTTTATTGCATTTGCTAAAGTCATATTTGAAAAACTAAAAAAATCAATTTATAAACTAAAATGAAATATTTCTCTTTTCAATGGATTAAATTTACAATAATATTTTTCAAATCTGTATTATACAAAAGATGAAAAATTTAAATGAAAGAGTACAAAATTTGGATGTATGAAAAAATTAGTCAATTTTTTGTCAAAAAGTCATCTAGTGTATACAATAAAAAGTCATACAAATATTTTAACCATTAATTTTACATGGGGCCATATTTTTACATGGCCCCATGTAAAATTAATGGTTAAAATGTTTGATTTCTAATTTAATAATTAAGGCTTATCATCCTTACTCGGCATCCTTACTTTGAAATACCTTCTCCAGTTTAAAACCTAAAAAGAAAAGTCCTCATTAGGGTTCAAAAAGAGATGAAGAACAACCACATGTAGAGTAAACTTGCCATTCACCGCACACATCCAATAACCACACAACAATAGTTGCCAATTACCACACGCCAACCACGCACCAACCGCACGATGCAACTACCAATTCACTTGGGATGGAAGCATAATTTTGTATCACCGTCCAATGACCGCACACCGTGCGGTCAAGGGGTGCAAGAAATTTTTAATTAGTTTTCAACTTCATCACCTTTTAATTGCAATAAAATTTGTATGAAGAAATCTTTTTGCATTTTGTTTGTTGAAGGTGAATCTAATCATGACATTTAATAATCACACCAAATTTCAAAACATATAAATCTCTATATTTATGTGGAAAAGGGTTTGAATTTTGTCCGTGCGGTGATTGGCAAGTTTACTATAGATTGCAAGATTCCACTATGTAGATTGCAAGATATTATTTAGCATTTGAAGTGACAAAAATCCTTTTTTGGGCCTTGTGAAAAAATGGACAGCTACACTTCACAAGGACACATTTGTATGAATTTTTTTTCCAA
Organism: Rhytidiadelphus loreus; assembly: GCA_947034895.1. Taxonomy (NCBI): domain Eukaryota; kingdom Viridiplantae; phylum Streptophyta; class Bryopsida; order Hypnales; family Hylocomiaceae; genus Rhytidiadelphus; species Rhytidiadelphus loreus. Next base: position 22,332,448 of record OX344763.1, read on the forward strand.
AATAGTAGTGCTTCTTTGGATTCATTCTTCAAGGCAAGTTGGCTACATGCTTGAAAAATTTCAGATAATTTGGAACTGTGCAACATATAGAAAAAAATAGTAAGTAGAAAGAAATAGAGAATGATTCAAAATACTATATTGTTAACAATTTATTTATGGAATTGAAGAATGCCAATTCCAATGGTTGTAATGTTGTAATAAACAATCTACACCTAATGTTTTTATTTTTTTCCAAAAATATTGAAAATTGAGTTAAATAAAGGACTTCAATGCTTATCTTAGAGTAGAGATTCCATTACTACTTGCAAACTACTCACAAACTAAAACTCTTCATAGCTTTCATCTCATTAATCAAAATGGAATGATTCAAAGCTTTATATATATATATATATATATGTAAATCTAAAGAACCAATTTCAATTTTTTATTTTTTTAGAAAGTGATTTTAAAGAAGTTTTTTAGTTGCCCGGACTACCTACACATCGCTAAAAACTACATATCATACAATAACTTTTTAACCATGTAGTCAAAAGTTATAAAAATTGTTGGGCCTTAAAGCTACTCCTCGGACACATGTTGTGTGAAAACTTTAAAGAAAAAAAATAAAAATCCCATTCGTAGTCAACTGCCCAAAATCTCTGTGTTGCCAAGAAATGTAGTTGAAGGCTTTAGGGGTTAAGGGTTAAAGAAGACATCCAAATATTTTGGAAGAAAACTAGAGGGAAAAAATAGAGCCAACTCGGATTATGAAATGCCAAATGTCTTTCAAACATATTATATATGTATCCACCCATAATCTAAATTTCTTACACATATTCCAAATACATAAACTACATGTGAATGTATTTCAAATTCACAATACATGTGCCCACTCACACTCTTGTGAGTACTTGTATTGTACCGTATAATGAATACAAGTGAAAATAACTATTAGTGACTTGAAACCAAAAAATTCCGTAACCTTCTTTCGTTGGAGGACATATGTTCCATAAATGTAGATTCAAGGTTAAGCCAAATGCCTAAAGAAAAGCTGTCCACTTCGAAGTGCCAGATGTTTTCAGCCACAGTACTAATGCTGCATCGTCGCCCTTGAGCTCTGAGGCAGCTCCAAGGGTGCGAGTGCGATCCAGCCACAGCAAATATAGCACGCCTGCGCAATTGAGCGGCGGCAAATCTTTGTAGGAGAATTCCTTTCCAATTTTTTAGCATTCTCTTGCATTTAATTTAATTTTGTATGCAAATATTGATCACAGTACTTGTCGTTCAAAGTGAAATAGGAAATGCTTGCTCGCCGCAGTAGAATCGTGAGCTCCGCGCGCTTTGAGTCGGTCTCGATCCTTTTCTTCAACTAATTTGGAGATCTCTTGAATAGTTGAATCGCAACAGAGTGATTAAAGGTAGCGACGCTTATGCACCGATCGACTTGAAAGTCATTGCAGCCATGATGTGTATCATGATTGTCGAATGTCTGATGGAAATGGCTCCAACTCCTGTGTGTCATGCGTTTGTGCTCTTGTTAACAGAGATTTCCGCGACAATTTTATAGTTAAGGGAACTCGTGTGTCGGTAATTGAGTCGCCAAGGGTCTACTTAGCTCTAGAATCGGTTGCAAGGCATTTAGAAACTTGATTTGTACTTCATTTGGAGAGTTGCCACCCTGGATATTGGGGAAGGAATAGATAAATATGTGGACGTGTTGAATTCAGGTGAAGCGGGCGAGGTGCACGGGGGATTCCTTTTCGTACTAACTTTGAGCGCAAGACTGCACTCCGGTTGTAGAAGGATCTTGCCATGAGTCCAAGGACGTCCAGGAGATTTTTCGGCTCAGATGACCTTCCGCGGTTGCCCTTGAGAAAGCGGCCTGGCAACTGGCTAACACCATCTAAGTCTGCTGTAAGCTGCGCGGGGACTTTATCTTCCATTCAAGCGGCACCAGCGGGTTCTGCATTGGTCATGGATGATCGTGGGACCGATACCGAACCTATTCGCAAGAAGAGGAGATATGCTAGGCTCGTCGTCGGGGTGGATGTGGAGGAGCGGCAGGTCACTCGGGACCTTTGTGCCAGTTTCTTGAACTTGGAGTCCACGGAGTTCGGTAGTGCCAGCAATTCTCCCAATGGCATGGATCCGCAACAGAGCGGCACGACTTCGGAAGAGGATCTGACGACACGTGATGCTATTGACAACGACTCCGCAGATACAGTCCGAAGTGCGGCTGAGCTGTTGACGCAGCTGATATGCGGGCGAAACGCTGGAAGCAGCTATGGCCAATTGCAAGGCCCAGGCGGGCCGCATTCCCAAGACCCTCAGCGGCAAGCCTTGGAAAAACCAATTCGCTGGGGGGTCAAGAAGAAGGTCTCGTATGAGAGTAGGAGAAGTGTGGACTCCTGCGATCTTGGCATCTGCAATGGTTTGATACGTAAATTATCCCATGATCAAGAGAAGCCTGCTACCAGAACGCGAGATCCGAATGCATTTCACAGTCCCGTCGCGGGTTGGGATCCATCATCGCCCAATTTCCCTACCTCCTCGGAACTTCACAAGGACCGGGGGTCATCCGGAGATGGCGGTGCGAGTTCAAGTCTTCAGTCGCCGGGATTGAATTTTCAAGGATCAAGATCTGAGAGGCAGAAAAAATTACTTCCAATGACCCCGCCCTGTCCAGGAAACATTCTGAAGTTGCCGAAAGAAATGCAGGGCCGATGGTCTTGTGAGAGGTTCGTGGACGTGCCTGTTTGAGTCCTTTGAACTGCTGGTTGATTCCGTTCACTTGGTGTGTGTTTCTGTTCGGAGGGCTTCCATCATGATTAGATTACCAAAGAACGCTTCCCTGTTAATTAGATTTCTAAGAGATTTCCATTCAGATGTGCTCATGCCAGTTAATTCTAAGTAAACCAACGAATGTTTCCATCGTCCTGGACTAGCTAATTCATAAGATCGCAGGAGAATAGTCCACAACGAGGTCACCCCGAGTTCGAGAAGTATTCAATGTTAGTTCGCGATTTTTCAGAGGATTGACTCCAGTTAGCCAGCTGAAAACCTTGAAGGGACGACAATGAACTCATTTTGGAAACGAAGTTGATACTACGCCTTGCTGGGCAATAGTTTGCTGATACATGATATTCACTGGTCTTTTCTTAGTGGGCAGCCATCTCCTTTGAGCTGTGGTGCTCATTGCCGTTCGAATGATCACTTGAGGGGCTTTGCATCTCAAGGTGCCAGTGGAATTGAAATATTTTTTGTTCTACATCCTAAGCGAATATTCTGGCAGGTACAAAATCGCCCAGCTGAAGCTGATCGAAATCATGCATGAGCGAAAGGCTGCCCCGGGAAGACCCATTCTGAGACCTGCGTTACGTGAGGAAGCACGAAAACACATTGGCGACACTGGATTACTTGATCACCTACTGAAACACATGACGGATACAGTAGTCAATACCGGTGAACGTTTCCGTCGCAGACACAACTCGGAGGGGGCAATGGAATATTGGCTTGAGCATGCCAGCCTGATGGAATTGCGAAAAGCAGCTGGAGTCGAGGATCCGTCATGGATTCCTCCGGCGGGATGGAAAGCGGGGGACAAACTGCCCGACCGAAATTGGCAATTGAATCGTGGCATGACTTCCGCCGAAGCTGCTGAGATGAAGAAATTGAAGGAGACAGTGGAGAGACTGAAAAGGTATGTATAGGGGCCTCCACCATTCCTTCTGATGTTGTCATGTAGTGACATCGAATTCTCAATTGACAACTTGGAGCTGTGATTCAGTGAAATGAAGATTCTTTGTGGGAGTATCACCGCATCCAACCAGAGGGGTGCGTTACCCAACCTAAGTAACTCCTACGACGATCGGTTACGTGCGCCTGAAAGAGCCGAAGAGGAAGGAAATCCGATTCGGGTGAGTTTGGTAATACTGAATGAGGTCGAATTATAAATTAAGGTTGCTTGATATCCTGGCCCTAATATGCTTCTGGACCAGAAGATTACGTCCACTCAGATGTGTGATTCGGCTCAAAGTCACTGCTTTGACATCTCTTCCAACTAATATGCTTGAACTTAGATACCCTCGTGCAATCACTTGAATTAAGCTAGCTTCGTACATACTGATCAGTTCAGCAGACGGAGCCTGAATCAGCCATTGATAAATTGAAGTCATGATGCAAGGCATTTGACATTGGAACACTAAATTTTTTTGGCAGGGCCGGATTAGAATGGACATGATTCAGTTCAATAGCGATTTGAGGAATATGGAGCAGTCATCTCATCAGGAACTCAAATCAGGGTGAGAATGTACTAGGAGTAATAGGCACTGATTCGTCAGTAGCAAGATTCCAACCGTTCTATACGTCATCAGGCTAGCGGGACTAGTCCTTGTCAGGAACATCTAACATGTGACCTAGAGTTTCTCCATATGAATTCATGAGTACAGGGTCGGAATGAGAATAGCAGCTCTTTGATTATTTGGCTTTCACCCCGTAGTATTTGCCAGTCCACAACTAAGATCAACGACATTCCATTTTCTATTGATGTTTCCCATTTCTGTGTACTGACTCCTAGATCGAATCGTTGTGAAATGGCAGCGCTATCATGGGCATCACTACGGAGAGGTCTCAAAATCTCGAGAGTGCAATGCCAAAGACACATGAGGTACGAGGTTTCATCAGTATTGACCATGCTCCTATCTTGTCCTGGCCTCAGTACCTATGGGAAAACACATGATCAGGAGTGTCTCAAGCGCATGGTCGTCTTGGCTTAAAATCTTTTTTGCTCGCTATATGCATGATGCAAATGATCTGATGGTAGGTGACAACCCAGAATATATAGTGCACAACATTGTGGGATTGTGTGTCGACAGGATAGAAAACCGCTGAAGGAAATTGGTTCACCGTCTGGCAACCAAGATGACCTGGAATGTCAGCTCCAAGATGTTCGCAAGACCGTCGCTATGATGCAGGTAGATTGTTTATTGAGTTATCTTTTCGCATTGCTTCAGCTCGAAAAGTCTATACATTACAATGAGAAGTTGAAGAGGCCAGAAAAAAGTATTCAGAAACGCATTTATTAAGTCTGTTTGCAAGTCATTCTTTCCTTTGTTTCTGTATCGTACTTTTCCTGAAACTTTAATGACACAAATTGCTGGATTAAATATACTGCAGGCGGACGTCAGCCACGTCATAAATGTACTTGGAATCGTGCCACCTATAAAGGCCAAACCGATGAGATATCCACTTGATCCTGGAAACGCTCTGCCCCTCGTGCTCTCAGCAGGTGCTGAAACCGGCAGCATCACACGAAGGTCACCCGAATCTCAACCTTCAGATACTTCGAAGCTGGTAACCCACGACTTTGTCATTCCAAATCAAGATGCTTCTATGAGACAGTGTTCGAATGCAAGCGGGAATGCAAGTCGTAGCTGTAACGGCGGTAACAGGGTAGGGAATTCGGCTCCATACACAGATGGACTTTCACAGGCTCTCTCGAACTACAATCTTGTGAAGCAACCAGAGCATTTGAATGAGAAAAAGAAGTACTCGGAGAGCACGACGAAAACACTCGATGGTGGGCCGCCTGTCAATGTTCTTAGTCGAGCGCAGAATTTCAAGCCCATGTTTACAAGCCAGCCCACTGGATTCACCATTTGCCGCCCGCCGGGGAGTTTTCTGTGGCCCAGCATGCTGAATGTCAATCAAGTCCTCCCGACGAACAATCCTTCCATGTCTAGGCGAGAGCAGACAGTGGATTTGCGGGTACTCGAAGGTGGCACTGGGGATGCTTCCTTGGGGATACCGATGTCTTTACCGATGTCCCCTGTAAACCATTCCATCAGGTCTATTGCGGAATCGAAAGTCGCCGCGACCATGGCGACGATGTTTGGTTGTATGGCCATGGCACCTCCATTTTCTTTGCCAACCCTACCTCTGATGACCAGCGAAGTCGACATTGCTAGAAACAATTTGGGGCAATGCAGCTTAGTAGGTGCGGAACAATCCAACCCAGCGCTCTCCCTGTCGTTGTCTCTTTCAGTATCTCCCCATGGCATCAGTCCCGCTGTGCACAAACAAAAGTCTCTCTGACGGATGCGAGAGCAACTATCATTCATGCACTTGCTGCGATTATCCTTGTAACAGGTACATCGAGCTGGTGAATAATTGTGCATCAGACTGCTAGTCGTGTCTTCATGTAGATACATCCATTGATTTTTCTTAGGCTGTTCTTTAATTTGTCTTTTATTCTTTCTGTTTCGCTCACACAAACCACCCTGTGATGAAGTGGATCGGATGGACTAAGCACTCTTGAGATTCTTTGCCATTTCCTTTTATTACTGATCGTTATCCAGACTAGACATTGAATGCCATGTGAAGTTGATCAAGAGAAACTGTGGATGTAACGTCGCAAGCGTACACAGAACGAGATTGATAAGTGCAGTCTAGTTCAATGTGTCACGAGTGAAAAATATCGATTAAGAAACAGTGGAATCCTCTCATTTGACAAACTTTCTCTCTCTCCAGGGATGATAATTGGATTTGTCTAAAGTTTTATCTTAGATGGAAAGCTGCCTAATTGCCTCCTGATTATCCAAGATGCACTTTTGAAATGAAAGTGAAACCTAACAGTTGTGAATTTATGTTCAACCCTTGCACACATAGATTCAGCCATGATGTCCATGTTAAAATAAGACTCAAGCACAAAGTCACTGATTCCATGGCTTCCGTGCTTCTTTGTTCTTCCATGTTTTTTCCATGTTCCATGTTTTTTGTCTCCAAAAACGTACGCATTAATTTGTCGTGACCAGTTTCAAAGCTTTCCTTCGCTCCGGGATACCAACTGCCGTCTCTTCCCTCAGAAATCCAAGTTATTATTCTCATGAATGCTTCTGATTTCTATATTTTGACACTTCTAAATGTAAATGGCTAGTGCCTATTCTTGCATACCCTTGGTTTTTGCAAAAAAAGTGCCTGTTGAACATTGTAAAACAAGCATCTACATCTTCTCTAAATTTTGTAGAACATCTCGCTGGATTGATCCTTCCGTGAACCCTAATAATTATCATCTTGAATGCAAAAACCTCTCCGACCGTTTCTTGGAATCAGAGCTCATCGTGAGTGTTGCACATATGGATTCTTTCTTAAACCCTAACTCTGCAATGCAACACCTTCCCCGATCATCTCTTCCACCTTCAGAGTTCCTCGTGCCCCGTCCCCGCTCCAACCACCACCTTACAAATCTTATACTCCGGAAACACAGGCGACGCCACACACGCATGCCTCTCCGCACAATGCTCATCTTCTTCGCAGTAACACCACTGCTTCAACGCACACAACTTCCCATACTCCGGCCCTCTCTTCTTCAAAATCATCTCAAAAAGCTCCGGCTCGAACACCCTCTCCGGGTCATGCTTATCCTGCAACTCCCTTATCTTCTCAAAGCTCTCCTCCGGGAAGTTCTCTCTCACATGGCACTTCGGATGCCTAAAAATCCTCTCATAGTTCTGCCCATACGACGGTCGTCCTTTATACTTACACAGACTCAACTGTTCAATCGTCTCCCACACGGGGGCGTGTTTCGCTGGCTTCCTCGGAGTCCTTGCGGACGCCATGGGGAGCCATTGCACATAAACCACGTCTTCACTACCCGTGGTGGTGGAGAGAGGGGATGAGGTTCCGGAGCCGAAGCGAAACATGAAGGGACCAGGTAAGCAGGACTTTCCATGTCCAGGGATGCGGGAAGAAACTTCGGAAAGCTCCGAGAGGATGATGCGTTTGACGTCGCGGACCCAAGAGGACAAGAGGGAGCGTTTGATGGCAAACTCAACAGCGGGGACCGTGGCGCCGGCGTGGTGAGGGTCCCAGAAACAGTTGGGGGAGCACTCGGGAGAGAGGGGGACGCGGTTGGTGGGGAGAGTGGCGTGGGTGGTGGGGTGGTGGTTGTTGTCGTGGAAAACGGGGAGGCGCATTCCCGATTGTGCTACGCTGCATGCCGCTGCACGGGAGAGAAAGGGGGGGGGGGGGCAGGGTTAGCAAGCAGAAACTTCAAACAGGAAATGGAAAATTTCAAACAGGACGATGAGGATTACACTCACCTGCATTCAAACCATCCGCGGCCTCCGAGTCATCCGCCACATCATTCCCCCACGCCGCATGCAACTCACTCACCGCCCTAGCAACTTCCCCTCCAATTCCCAACAGCAACACATTTGTTCCATTCAATTCTAGCGCCGGCACCCCTTCGTCTCCCTCTCTCTCCCCCTCCCGCACAGGCTTATACAAAACGGTTCTATAAATCCCAAGATCCGGTTGCCAGAGCGTCATCACAAACTTCGTCTCCTTCCTCATAACCCTCTCCAACTCCACCACCATCCCCTCATCATCCAAATCGTCTCTCACTTCCACTTCCGTCCTTGACCACGGCTCCAGCTGCAACGTCACCTCCGTCACCACTCCCAGCAACCCCAGTCCCCCAAGTAAGCCCTTCCCTTCCTCTGTTCCCACATCACTCACCACCACTTCCCCCTTGGCGTTCACCCATCTGAGCTTCGTCACGATTTCAGAAAGACAGGAGCCTACCCCATGCGCGGAGGCGGAGATTACGCCCCCAACGGTGAGATTCGCGTACTCAGAGGGCGCGCCTACTGGTACCGACATGTTGTTTGCTTCTGCCGCTTCTAAAAGACTTAGCAGCGTCATGCCCGCTTCGACTGTGAGCTGGTGAGCTTCCTTGTTGACGTCCACCACGCGGTTCATTCTGTGGAGGAGCAACTGGATTCCTGTAACGGATCCATGATGATCCTCTGTGGGTTCCCTCTTCCCGTCGAATTCGAATTCCAGCTTGCTGCTGGCGCGTTTCCCTGGGCAGACGAACCCTGACGCGGAGTGCATCCCAGGGCGCGTGGCGCGGATCTTCACCCGGTTGCCCTTGGTTGTGTACTCCTTGATGAGGGAGCTGATTTCGGCGGTGCTAGTTACGGTGATGTGCAGATCTGAAGTGCATTTGAAGAAGGTGGAAGCCCCGTAGAGCGTCGTGCTGGTGTCGCGGTGCGTCATGCGCTCACTCACAATTGGGTCCTCGGCTTGGGCTACCTCCAGGACTGACGAGAGGTACAGTAGTACTGCGATTGCGAATACCATCAACGCAGCTTTTCGAGACATTTTGCTCCAAATTGTGACTGTGATCACACTCAGGCAGCTGTGAATCTAACTTACACTTCAAGTGACACAGGAGCTCCTTGCTAGAGTGCAAATCTGGGATGCAAATTTATGTCACTCTGGTAACGATGGACAATTGGCAGAGGCATAGAAAGCATGGCAGCTGGTTAGCTAGTCTAAGCTAAGCTAAAGCATGCCTGCTGATTGACTTGAGATCAGGCATCAGAAGTCGGAGGTTGGATTGTTGTCTGGAAAAACACGATTCGAGGTGTTTTCTTGTCAGATTTTTTTGGCATGAGAGGGATTTGTTTGGTGCCGAGAGGGATTTCTTTGGACGAGTGGTGTTTTTCTATGGGGGTTTCCTCTTCGGATGCGGATCATGCGTCAAATGCTCATCATTTGCGTTCAGATTGTGCCCCACCAGTGGATACCGTAAAGTAATAACAGGCTGCAGCTGACGTCAAACTGTCAAACTGTAGGCAGCGATGACAGCGATGATGTCTGGTTCAGACTTCAGACTCTTCTCCAGAAATGAGGAATCCGTTTCTCCATGTCTTCGGGCCCACGAACTTGCACCTGAAAAGGTTGAGCCAATCGTCATGGCCGCGCATAGAGTGACCTCAACAAGCAGTCAACGCACGTAACATTGTTTATCATTGAGGCACAATGGGTTCCTTTTTGCATCCTTGGAAAGGGGACTCCAACAGTGAACAAAATTGTCTTATAGAGCTCCTCGGACAAACCTAATGCTTGGATGCATGGATAGGATTTGTCGCATGCATCTAGGGAGGCATAATATCTTCCAAGCAAAGGTATAACATTGCTAAACCAGTTGACAGACCTCCCCCCCAGGTGGAGGTATAATCCCACCCAAGATACCTTGGGGGAGGATTGAGTTATAATATTGAAAATTTGATTGGCTGGGCTCAGCTAGAGATTCCCTAGGTTGTCAAACTTTCGATTATCGTTGGCTAGGGGCTCCTGATTAGGGGGGAGCAAAAGGGCCCCCCATGAGGAAAGGTGAACAATGTTATGGGGAGGATAATGCAGAACTGGGCCCAATAGAGTGAATTTATCCTTGGGGAAAACAAAGGAATTTTTTATTTGCCACACTTGATAATATTTGCAAATTTTGAATTCATTTTTGCAATCGGAGGCCCCCAAATTAGCTAGGGAAGGCGAAGAACATATATTTAACATGACACAAAATAGGGGGCTTTTTTTCTCACAATTCCTTTGTTGAAGACAAAATTCACCTTGTTGGGCCCAATTTGTAGGACAGGTTTAGCGTCTTATGAGGACCATTGCCCTCAATATACAATGTTTTGGCATGTGTGAGACTGTGAGTCAACTTCAATATATTAACCCCTAAAGTTCCAAAGTTCCCTTAGAGGACACTTGGGATTTTAGACAGACTCATGTGACCTCAATTTTTTACATGATTTTTTGAAACTTTTATTGAAGATAGAAAAACAAATAAGCTTTACGAATATATATATATATATATTTGAATCAGTCTTTGCAAACAAAAGTTATGCCATCCTAAGCCCAAAAAGTAGTTCGTCTAGGCAGGATAAGAAACACAAAAATTTGAAATGAAAATTTTCCCATAGATTATTATTTTGCCTACATAAAAAGCTTTTATTCATTCCATTTGGATTAGTAATGTGAAGGTTATAGAGCTTCTTTTTTCACAAGCACTGTTTCATAGCATCTTCTTCAAAACACAACATTGATAGGATTCATTTTTTAACTCAATTTTCAAGATTTCACATAGAAGTTTCACATAGTTTAGTTTGCTTGCTAGAACAATCTCACCATTAGAAGCAGCGTATTTCAATTGTGTCTTAGAGATATTTATGATTTATTTTTTCCTTCTATTTCACACCTACTTCTACATAACAATTTTTCAAGAATAAAAATCAATTTTTTCTTTTTTTCTTTTTTTCCCCCCAACTCTCAACTCAATTCTTCAACATAAAATATTTTAACCTCAAACTTAATAGTGCACACGGGGTAGTGCAAAGATTTTAAGTTAAGAAGATTCAAAGTCAAAAAAGCTAGTTATATGGAATGTGCAAAAAAAATTGTTTTCTTCACTTAAACATAGATATCTTGCAATCTATGCAGTCAAAGTTTATGAATTTCTACCACACATTCTTACTCTAATTTAGTGCAAGATCCCATGGTTAGGTCTAATTTTTTTTTTAATTTAAAAGTTGAGCACCTTGCAATAGAAATGGCAATTTTGAGTGTTTTTTTGATAGAAAAAATGCCTTGGGACTTCATTAAAGAATAAAATGGACCTTCTAGAGGGCTACTAGAAAAAACTTAAAGAACCCTGAAGATTACATTTTATTTTGCACTTTCATTAATTTTCCCCCTATTGCTACTCACTATATATTGGGATGTCTAAAATTTAGCATGTGGAGCAATTCCGTCGAAATTGAACAACGAATCAATTAGTGAAATTGCTGAGGGAGCTAAATCATCTTCTTTGTCTTCTCGCTCCATGTTTGCAAAGTAAAGCACTTGATTGACATTTGGCGGTCTGAATTTTATTTACATATTTGCATCAAAGTGTTGTGTAGGATGGAAACCACTAAAATTCAAATTATTTGTGGCAAACATTTTGGGAGTGTATATTATTAACGACATCAAATGAGAACTCAATAGAAGTTTTCGAAGGTTTTCAGATTTTCAATAAGATAAATTAATAAATACCTTATAGGAACATCCATATAATTATTTATAATTATAATTATAGTTGTAAACTACAATTATTATGAAGTTACAAATAGAGTTTTATTCATGAAGATTATGTGTGATCGCATTGAGATATTAACAACCTAAAAGGAACTTATTAGGTCTTATCATTTCATTACCCAAGCTGGTACCATAAGAATAAGAATTCATTAGATGGAATTCAGCCATCGGGGAGGGCTGTGAGTTCCCCAGCTGAAACCCAGTTGAAATCCGCCGAAACCCGTTGTTCCCCGCCTGTGCTGACCTGGCCAAGCAACTGCTAGGTCAGATTTTTTGAAAAATAAAAAATAAAAAATAAAAAATTTAACCTTGTTTTTCATTTTAAGAACTTTAAAATTTATTTTTTTATTTTTTTATTTTTTTGAAAAAAAAAATTCTGACACCCGCGTTCAATGGGGGCCGAGGGAACGAGCTTGAAACGACCCTCCAGCCCCCCGAATCCCATCTAATGGCAAGAGTTGAGTCCCATTTTTGAAGGTGTGAAGAAAGTAGACCCCAAAATTTTTTGGAGACAATTCAAGCAAGCATATACGACTAATGGTGATAGAACTGAATTAGCATAGTTATCTTTATTACCTATCCATCTAGAAAATGAGACGCCTTGGTAGTACAAAAGTCAAACTAAAGAGAGCAAGAAAAGTTGGAACTTATTGATCAAGGCCCTTTGAAGAGAAGAAGGATGATAACTTCTGATGAGTCAATCAAACTTGATGCAGCAAAACCACAATCTAGATGGAATTGCGGTGGAGTTGGTGTGGTAATATTCTACATGGTTGAAAGAAATCCGAGCATGTATATTGTGGAGTCAATCAATCAGAGGTTTGATTCCTTTGATGTGGCGGTGCCATCGGATGCAACAACAATGGTGGTTGACATCGTGAGTGTAGACATTCAAGTTTACATTATTTCATCAGAGGTTTGATTCCTCCTATTTAAGAGATTATCTTGTGGAAAGAGCCATTGTTCTTGGAGTTTGCTTTGGCCTAGAAGAAGGATGATAACTTAGCCAAACTCGCCATGTCCACACCATAATTGTAGTGGTGGTCGTCAATCCAATGGCTAAAATTTCCACACCTTTAAGCCTTGCAATTCCAAGAGCACCGGTCCAATCAAAGATGGAAGTGATGGAAGACCCGGCTATTGCCACTACAAGAGAATGGGGTCTTTTAAGTAGTGTCCTAGACATCATGCCTTTTAAGTAATGTCTTTTAATGCAGTTTTTAAGTAAAAATTTTCTTAAATGACAGTCTTTTCAGTAAAATTTTACTTAAAAATTGCATTAAAAGACATTACTTACAAGACAAGATGTCTAGGACACTATTTAAAAGACCCCATTCTCTTGTAGTGTGCAAAGTTCACAAAAATGATGGAAGAAGTTAAATTGTATTTAATCCAAGATCGACAAGTAGATTGTAGAGCCAAAAGCCATGTAGTTGACAAACCTATTTTTACAAGATTAGTGCAATTCATAACATGCCACAATTGTAGGATCTATGGACATTATGAAAGAGATTGCCTACACAAGGAAAAAACACTAGTAAATTTTTCTAGTTCAAAAACATTTGAGATTAAGATAGTGGAGATTCACACGTTGGAACATATGAGTGCCCTTGTTTTGGAACCAACACAAGAAGTCATGGCAACCAAGCATTACCTTCCTATGCAAGGTCTAAAAGCTCATACTTGAATCCACTACAAGCAAGCAAAATCAGGGTCTTCTCATGAAAAAAAGCCTCAAAAAAGTATCGGTTTAGGGGATTGTGAGCCCTGGAGTTGGCACTCTGGTCTCATGGTTATTTTTTCTGCTTTTGCTAAATTTTAGTAGAAAATATAGGAAAAAAATCATGGAAAGAGTGTTTTAATTGTAATTGATAAAAGTCCTTACTAATACAATAGTTTGTCCCCTTAGAAGCTTAGAGTGCCTAAATCACTCCAATTCTCTCCTAGGATTTGATTTAGTGTCTAGAAGATAGATGAGGTGTTTGAGAGATGTTAAGTGTCTTAGAGATATTAAGAGTTTGAGGGATAGTCAGGTTTAACTACTGCGAGATTCCCATTACAGATTGAAATTGCATCTACAAGTGCATGTAACAAGTTTGGCTAAAACTAAAGTCCATAGTATACAATAGATAATCTATTAGTCTTGAACACACTAGTAGTACTACTAAAAAGGGGGGTCCAAATTGCATCGATGCTACTTTGTAAGCCTAAAAGCATGAGCTTAGGAGCTGTAAGCGTATGTTTTGTGAACCTAGAGCATCAACTGAAAAAAACTTGAAATTTTTGAGGCCAACAAAGAAAAAATGGAGACATTTCAAAATTTTGATTTTGATTTTCATCCCTATGACCGTGGGGCCTTGCTAGCATGTGCACCGCGCTTGGCTTAGCACGTTGATAGACGACAACTTTAATCTACCTCAAGATCCATTCTTGTTCTTCTTGTGAAAATGTTTGTTCATGATCAAGCTTCGAAAGAAATTCCAAGGAAAAACAAATATTTTGGACAATTGATGGAGGGCTAATGCAGTAAATACCATCTTGTAAGAACGAGGAAATTTTTAGAATGTCTTCCCCCCCAAACCCCCAAAGGGACTTCTTAGTGCCTAGAGGGTTTTTGGAAGGTGATGCAGTTGTGACACACATTTACACACTCAAAAGAAAATGAAAAAATGAAAAAAAGAAGTGTTTTCAGAGTCCCCTACCCCAAAATCTGCAAGAGGATTCTTGAGACGGCGAAGTCATAGAAACAAACAAATAGTAGATTTTTTAAAATTTAAAATTTAAAATTTTGAGAGTACAAAACTTTAGATTCCATAATTAAAGGGTCCTTCGGTAACAAAATGGGGTTTTAAGGGGTTACAAAGTTGTGATAAAGGAAAAATAAATAAACGTAAAACCTTTTAATTATTCTTTTTTTTTAGAGTCCCAAACCCAAAACCCCGCAAGGAATTTCTTGATACTGAAAGTGATATCTTGGGGTGATTAAGTTGTAGAAAAAATACAATAAATTTTATTTAGTTTAGTTTAAATTTTTTTGAGAGTCCTAAATTTTCAACCCCACAAGAGGTCTCTTCGTACAGAGAAGGGTTTCTTGGGGTGACAAAGTCCCAAAATAAAAACTTAAGAAAAAAAGATTCAAAAAAAAAAATTTAATTTAAAAAAATAATGAAATTCCCAAACTGCAAACCTCGCCAAGGGTCTCTCTATACCAAAAGGATTTTTGAGGTGGCAAAATTGCCAGAAAAAATTGAAAAAAAATAAAAACTTGGTTAAAAAATCCAAATTCCAAACCCTATCAAGGGTCTCTATATCGAGAGGGTTTTGGGGGGTTGACGAAGTCACAAAAGAAATTCAATAATTTTAAATGATTTTTTTAAAATCTCTTTTTTTATTATTTTTCTCTGAAATTCCCAATCCCAAAACTCTGCAAGGGCTTTCTCGGTACTGAGAGACCCTTGACAAGGTTTGAAGTTTGGAACTTTCAATCTAAAATGAGTTTTTTTTGTTTTAATATTAATTTTTTGTCGCGATTTTGTTACCCCCTAAAATCCCTCTTGGTACAGAGAGACCTCTAGTAGGATTTGGGATTTGGGACTTCCAACCGAAATTTAAAAATTCTTTTACAAAAAACAAACAAAAACAAATCAACACTTTTTTTTAATTTTTTAATTGGGCATGCCAAAGTTGCAAAAAAATTAATTATTTTATATCTATATTTTTATAATTTTTGTAATTTTAAATTCTTTTTTGAGAGTGTCAAATTTGAAAGCTTCCAATAGTTCCTTCGGTACAAGACAAGTTTGTAGAGGTAATGAAGTCAAGAAAAAAAAATGAAAAAAAAATGATTTTTTTATGAAAATTTTGAGAGCTTCAAACCCAAGGGATCACTAGATATCAAGAGGGGTTTCTAGGGGGTGATGGAGTTGTGAAATAATAATAATTATTATTATATTAACAAAAATAATAGAATTTTTATTGAAAAAGAATTTTGAATTTTTTTGAGAGTTCCAAACCTCTGTCTTTCAAAGAATCTCTTGATATATATGATATTGTTTGTTGTATTTTATTATCAAGAATCTTCCATTTTCCTATTTTTTTTCAAGATCAACCTCCAAAACACCCTCATCCTAATCCACGGTAGTAGGTCCTAATCCAAAAAAAATTTAAATTGGAGGCTCACAAGCTCATGGCTCTTGGGCTCATGCTTCAAGGCTCACAAAAGAGTACCCCTAGTTCAAATTGACACAATTTGTGTTGATTTTTGTTGATAGTAACTATCCGCTTTGCGAGGTTGGTTGATTTTGCATGATTCATTTTGGAATTAACACAGATTGTCTGAACATGTTGTTTGTGACATGTCAATCAACATTATTGTGCTGATTAGACAAAAATTTGTTTTGTTCAATTGTTTAGGCAATCCTCTAAACATCATTTTTATTTTCCCACATATTGTAGTGTACGGAAGGGGCGACAGAAAATAATTATTTCGAAATAAACCAAAGAATTAAAATAATGAATAAAATAAATTGTCGAATTCAAGAAAAAACAAATGACCAAGATGGTGTCAAAAATGAAAATGTCCAATGTTAGTAGGAAAGTCCAAAATAAAGTCCAATGACCATCTACCATCAAGAAATTTTTAGATGGAAAAGTGAAGGACTTACTTCATTAATATTTAGTGAGAATGAAAGGTGGAGAGATCGTTTTTATAGTGAAATCCATTGTCCATCATGAATCCTCAAAGGGTATGGGATAATTTGAAGATGAGAGCTTGACCACTCATTGTCAAAACATAGGAATTGTGTGCAAAGAAGAATTCTAGACCTCATTTTGGCATAGTAGAATAACTTTTTTCCAAAAAAAGGTTTACTAAATTTTTTGGAAAAATCAAGATAAAATTCAATCTTCCAAAATCCATTTGATATTTTAAGCCTTTAATCAAAATTTATGGACAAATTTCAAAGAGGATGTTTGACATTGTTAAAGAAAATGTCCCTTCCAACCTCTATCTGAAATTTGTCTATAAATTTTGATTGGAGTCTCAAAAATGAAATTTAGCTTGATTTTCCACATTAACGAAGTTCATAGTTTTCTGAAAAAAGTTATTCTACATTGCCTAAATGAGGTCTGAAATTTTACTTACACCACAATTCCTACTTTTGACTTAACTCTTTAAAGAGGTTGATTTTTTCTATATCCAAGGATCTAAAAGGGTATTTAGAATATCAACTATATATAAAATGAATTTCCTAGTGGAAGAAAATGGCTTTTTGAGCCATGGTTTTTGCAAGTGTGAGCTAGTAGATTGTGCAACACATTGGTGTTGTAAGAACATAGTTTTTCACTATTAATAATTTTTGAAAAATCCCCAACTACAAAGAGCTTCATTAGTATAGGAAGTTCATTGATTTGTCAATATTCATGAGCATACAAGACAATGGTGAGGACAGAGGGACTGCTTGCTAACAACCCTAGACAATGATGTGACGCCACAATACAAGTCTTTGGGTCATATAGCAACGAGTGACACCTATTCACGCTACCATGA
Organism: Rhytidiadelphus loreus; assembly: GCA_947034895.1. Lineage (NCBI taxonomy): Eukaryota > Viridiplantae > Streptophyta > Bryopsida > Hypnales > Hylocomiaceae > Rhytidiadelphus > Rhytidiadelphus loreus. The sequence continues at coordinate 22,349,903 of OX344763.1, forward strand.
GATCAAATGCAACACCAATAACAACCATGTAGTTGAAGATATTTTAACCTTTGGAGAATGAATTGAACTTCCAAATTATTTCTACCAACTTTGAACTTCCAAATATGATTGCAATTCTTGATCACATATTGTACAGCATCTAGGCATACTACATCTAGGCATATGAGTAGGTGAAGCAACTGCTAGCATTAGAGGTAGGCAAGGAGATTCATCAACTTGCAATTGGCAACATCTTGGGAACTTCGCTAGAAGGGCATCAAATGATGCTACCACGGCGGTTGCAATTTCACTCACAATCTTGATAAGAAGGGAAAATTCTTTTTTCAAATGGAAAATAGGATTGTAATTTGTAAACAAGAACAACAACAAGTGGATGCCATTTGTGCACTAGTGACCTCCTTCATGGCATCCGATCAATGGAAGCAAGCACAGTCCAGGACCTTCCAAGCTAACTTCCACCTCTACCACCACCTCCACCAAAAGAATTTTCTATTCTAGAGCTACCCCTTGACTCATTTCTACCAATTCCTAGTTCAGCAACTTTCCATCTTATCTCCATCAACTGTTGCCTAGGCATGTGATGTAAGTTTTGGAATTCTCAAATCAAGATCCTTCACTACAACAATTATTTGCCTAGCTATGGGGCCACCTCACCATCACAAGTCAAATGTTTATCTAAACTTCAGTATACTACACCTCCATTTCAAATATCCGACACCAAATAGGATCACGTTCTACTAAATTTCCTACTCCACTAAACTACAACTTCATGATGATGATCCATTATCCTCCAAATTCAATCATTCATGTTGTGCAAGAATCAAATTGGCTATATACTTCCATTAGCAAGAGAAATTGTTTTTTGCAAAATGGTGAGCATCATGTGAAAGAACTAAATCACATGTCAAAGTATATTCGTCCAATCCAAATGTTTCAAATTTGATGACTCAAAAAACAAGCTTTTCAAAGCTTTGTTTTGTTAGAATGTTTACATATGCAGCTAGCTACATCTTCAATTTTGTTAAATTGATATATTGTGCTTATTCTCAACCTCAAATTACTAAACCCTAACATCAATAAGTGAAGGTCACTCAAACAAAACTCCACAGGAACAACAAACAATGAAAACTTGACTTCAATCTTGACCAAACTTGTAACTTGTTTGGCAAACTCATTCTTAGTAGTTTCTCAATTTGCAATGGCTCTTTTCGTAAGTACTACACCTATTCAAATTAAACTTATAGGCTAACTAACTAACTTATGTAGATCTTTTCTACACAAGATCTATAAAAAATTCTAAATTTTATTCATAGTTGTGCCAAAAAGACAACTGTCCAAATTTGCAAAATATGACCATTCTTGTGACCTAAATTGTATCCTCATTGTGGGCCACAAACACTTAAAGGGGTTACCTATGAGCAACTGAGCTCCTACTAATCCTAATTTACATATCCCACATGGGTTGTTCTACCTCCTACCACCCCACTTGTACAAAGAGCTTGTCTTATCCTTTCTCCATACACCAAGGCAAAGTTTGATTGCTAAATATAGCAATTTATTTTGAATATACTATTGAATTGTTTATCCTAAATTTTGAAGTGAACAACCTACTTTGAAAACTTTGATTAATTATTTGGTATCAATGTGTTGACTGTGCCCTATGGGTAGGGTCTATTAATGTGGCAGACCTACTTTCGTGGCAAATTTTGACTATGTGGTGGATTTCAAATAATAATAATAAATTTGTTGATATTGATAATAATAATATGTTTTGATGATGTGGCAGTTGATCTTAATTGACATGGCACATTCATGAGGACATTCATCCTACTTGGGATGATAACAAAACTATGTTAAAAAGTATCCAAATTAAAACGTCCTAACCAACTTTGTTTATTAACAAAACTATGCTAAATCTATATTAGAAAGGACATTGATTTCTCTAGTTAGATGTCATCATCTAATTCTACAAAGTCCTATAAAGTTAGATTTATACTTCACCAATAACATTCAAATGATACAAGATGGATTTTCAAGTAGTACGAGGGATGACACTTCCAAAGATTGAAGAGAGGTCATTTTAGCATAAAAACATGCTAGAAGCTCAATGGCAAAATCGATTCGTCAAAATTCCTCTTTAGTTAGAAGATTCTTCTTTCAATGGGATTTGAAGGAGGTAATTAATTTACTTCTTCTCGTGAATAGTGCAAAGTAAAAATATGAGTTTGCACTTGGTATTTGGAAGGTTCCTAAAAGTTATCCAAATTTTCTTGGATTTTTTCAAAATGCAAAAGATGACTCCATGGGCCCGTCCATGGGAAGTCAATTACTTTTATCAACAATGGAAAATTCCTAAAAATTACCTAGGTAGCGGAAAAATTCCACTAAAAATCGTGATATAATTTTTTGTGATAATGATGCACCACAATAAGTTTCAAAGCATTCCAACACAGACAAGTATATGAACCAATAGCTACATCAAATTTAGATGGAATTTTAAAGTATTTGACACATTGACTAATGTACTAGGAGCTTATGATCTCCAATCGAAGTCAAAGAAGACTCATAGAAGTTGTCACAGATCAAGGTTCTCATTTTACTAGTAGATTGGTGACAACACTACTTAAAAAACTATTAATTAGGTACTTAAAAACTACTTTCTATTGATTTATTATCCTCAATGCAACAACTTTATTGAAAAAAACTAATTTATTCTCAGAAGGATCATTTCCAAAGTGATCTTAAATCAATGGCAAACTTGGGATGAACATTTGAGGGAAGTACTTTCGGCTTATAGAACTATCTACAAACTTGTGACGGGCTACATCCCATTCCAATTACAATTTGACTTTGAACTTGTTATGCCAATTGAACTGCAAATCTCTTCTTTACAAATGGCAATTCAACATGGTTTGGGAGATAAAAAATCCCTAGCCAAGAGTTTATTGGTGCTACGTCTTTCCACTAGAGAGACGTAGATGAGCATTGTGGAATAACAAAGTGGTTTAAGCAAGGCGAAAGCTCCATCATGATAAGTCAATGAAATTGGCAGACTCCCATTATGGAGACCTAGTCATATTGATAGACAATTGGTTGTTAAAATAGCACAGCCAAAAATTTAGACCTAAGTGGAAAAGACCCTACATCATCTATAAAAATTTAGCAATGCCTCTTACATCTTGAATTCACCTAATGGGGCCTTAATCACAAAATCACACAATGGGTTCAAGCTAAATTTGTATAGCACTTACAAGATCCTATAACCAAGTTGAGCAAGATCCCTGACCTCCCAATGGGAAAAATAATGCCCCTCAATTTTATCCAATAAAATGAATGCCTCTACTAATCTGTGGAATCCTAGTTGGACTAACCACTTACCACCTAAGGTATATATATATATATATATATATATATATATATATATATTCATAAGAAACCAAAAAAAAGATAAACTACCAAAAGAAGCCTAACAGCTAAGAGAATAGCTATTAAAGAAGATTTATAGACAAGAAAGTGCATTAGCTTAGAGATGACAAGAGAAAATGATATAATTGAAGGTAATACAAAATAAACGTCTTTCTTTCTTCCAATGTAGTGAGATTGGAGTTTCTTATACAATTAAATTTAAGTATTATGTTTCTATGAAGCTAAAACCTAACTCATTATTGAAAAAAACTCCAAAATGCTTTCAATGCATAGTGAAGGCAATTTGAAGTGCAATTTCAGGATTCATGAAGGAAATGGAGAAGATGGGGGTGCTATTCTGTGAGCCTTAAAGCATGAGCCCAAGAGCTCTAAACTTGTGAGCCTCCGATTTTAGAATTTTTTGCCTAGGGGAGATTTTTTGGATTAAGACCTATTACTATGGATTAGGATGAGGGTGTTTGGAGGTTGATCTTGAAAAATAATAGGGAAATGGAAGATTCTTGATAATAAAATACAACAAGGAATATCGTATATATCAAGAGATTCTTTGAAAGGCAGGGGTTTGGAACTCTCAAAAAAATTCAAAATTCTTTTTCAAAAACAATTCTATTATTTTTATTAATATTATTATTATTATTTCACAACTCCATCACCTCCTAGAAACCCCTCGTGATATCTAGTGATCCCTTGGGTTTGAGGCTCTCAAAATTTTTATTTTTATTTTTTCAAATTTTTTTTCCATGACTTTGTCACATCTAGAAACCCCTCTCGGTACTGAGAGGTCCTCAGAGATTTCAGAATGTGAGACCCAAAAAAAATTAAAAAGTCATTTTTTTTTCATTTTTTTTTCTTGACTTCATTACCACTACAAACTTCTCTTGTACCGAAGGAACTATTGGAGGCTTTCAAATTTGACACTCTAAAAAAAGAATTTAAAATTACAAAAATTATAAAAATATAGATATAAAATAATTAATTTTTTTGTGACTTTGGCACCCCCAATTAAAAAATTAAAAAAAAGTGTTGATTTGTTTTTGTTTTGTTTTTTGTAAAAGTCCCAAACTCCAAACCCCACAAGACATCTCTCTGTACCAAGAGTTATCTTTTGAGGTGACAAAGTTCAATTTAAAAAATAAATTAAATTAGTATTCTTTTAATTTTTAAATTTTGGTTGGAAGTCCCAAACCCCAAACCCTACTAGAGGTCTCTCTGTACCAAGAGGGATTTTAGGGGGTAACAAAATTGCGACAAAAAATTAAAAACAAAACAAAATAAACTTGTTTTGGGTTGAAAGTTCCAAACTTCAAACCTTGTCAAGGGTCTCTCGGTACCGAGAAAGCCTTTGAAGAGTTTTGGGATTGGGAATCTCAGGGAAAAATAATAAAAAAAGAGATTTTAAAAAAATTATTTAAAATTATTGAATTTCTTTTGTGACTTCGTCAACCCCCCAAAACCCTCTTGATATAGAGACCCTTGATAGGGTTTGGAATTTGGATTTCTTAACCAAGTTTTTATTTTTTTTCAATTTTTTTGGCGATTTTGCCACCTCAAAAATCCTTTTGGTATAGAGAGGCCCCTGGCAAGGTTTGAGGTTTGGGAATTTCATTTTTTTAAAAATTAAATTTAAAAAAAAAAAAAAAAAAAAAAAAATTCTTAAGTTTTTATTTTGGGACTTTGTCACCCCAAGAAACCCTTCTCTGTACGAAGAGACCTCTTGTGGGGTTGAAAATTTAGGACTCTCAAAAAAATTTAAACTAAATTAAATAAAATTTATTGTATTTTTTCTACAACTTAATCACCCCAAGATATCACTTTCAGTATCAAGAGATTCCTTGCGGGGTTTTGGGTTTGGGACTCTAAAAAAAAAGAATAATTAAAAGGTTTTACGTTTATTTATTTTTCCTTTATCACAACTTTGTAACCCCTTAAAACCCCATTTTGTTACCGAAGGACCCTTTAATTATGGAATCTAAAGTTTTGTACTCTCAAAATTTTAAATTTTAAATTTTAAAAAATCTACTATTTGTTTGTTTCTACGACTTCGCCGTCTCAAGAATCCTCTTGCAGATTTTGGGGTAGGGGACTCTGAAAACACTTCTTTTTTTCATTTTTTCATTTTTTTTTGAGTGTGTGAATGTATGTCACAACTGCATCACCTTCCAAAAACCCTCTAGGCATTAAGAAGTCCCTTTGGGGGTTTGGGGGGGAAGACATTCTAAAAATTTCCTCGTTCTTACAAGATGGTATTTATTGCATGAGCCCTCCATCAATTGTCCAAAATATTTGTTTTTCCTTGGAATTTCTTCCGAAGCTTGATCATGAACAAACATTTTCACAAGAAGAACAAGAATGGATCTCGAGGTAGATTAAAGTTGTCGTTTGTCAACGTGCCAAGCCAAGCGCGGTGCACATGCCAGCAAGGCCCCACGGTCATAGGGATGAAAATCAAAATCAAAATTTTGAAATGTCTCCATTTTTTCTTTGTTGGCCTCAAAAATTTCAAGTTTTTTTCAGTTGATGCTCTAGGTTCACAAAACATATGCTCACAGCTCCTAAGCTCATGCTTTTAGGCTCACAAATTAGCGTCGTTGATAGAGAAGAGAAGAGAGGGATTCTTTCTCCAATTAAAATTTTTCAAGTATGAGTGAATATTTTGGAAGTAACTCTTCACAATGCACATATTTCATATCTCCTTTCATATATCATATGCAAAAGATGGAAAAAATCCAAAACAAAAAATTATAAGAATAAAAATAAATTATGAATTATGAATCTTGCTTTGATTAATAACCTTGAAGTATGAGGGAATGGTTTGGAAGTAACTCTTCACAATGTAGACATAAAGGATGGAGAAAACCTAAAACACATCCTTCCAAAAAATAAATATTGAATCATTAGTCTTACTAAAAATCCAATGAAAAAATATTTATTGTAAAAATAGAACCCTTAAATAATGAATGTAGATTACATATCATTTTTTTATTTACATAGGCAAAAAAACTCAAATTTTTATATAACAAAAAAAAGGTTGTATATTTAAGTTATGTGTTGCTTATTTATAGTTCTATCTATTTGTATTCAAGCACCTTAATCTATTTAAATTAAGTATTTTTTAAATATATTACGAAATATAGCAATAAATAAATTAAAGGTTGTGCATTTTCTTGTTGTGTTCATTTTTTACAATTTTATGTATTTTTATTTGTACTAGAAATTTCAATGTCAATTTTGGTATTTACTAATTTTTCTTAAAACTAAAATCTCAATTTTAATGAATTGTTTTGTTGAAAATAATATTCATTTTATTGTGTACAAAAGTTAAAGTGGTAATCCTTGGTGGAAGATGTATCTATAGAGCTTCATATTATGTTCATTTTAAAGAATAATACAATTTCATTAGTTTATTTATCATTAATTAAAGGTTGTATTCTTAATTTCTTATAGCAATTTTTTTAAATTGATATTTGTAAAGTGAAAGAAAATATGTAGATATAGTTAGTATAAATAAGGCTCAAAACAATAGATCTTCTATACATGGCTTGGAGTGCCAAACAATCAAAAGACGAATAATCAAAAAAAATTATGGGCAATGGCAATTCTGGTGGGGTTCCAGGGTGGATATGGCTAGAGACATTACATATTTTTTTGCTATTCTGGAGGGCTGCGAGTTCCCATCTAGAAACCCGCCGAAACTCGCCATTTGCAAGCTACACTGACCTGGCCAAGCGCCTGCCAGGTCACTTTTTTGGGAAAAAAAAATTAACTTTGTTTTTCATTTTAAAGATTTAAAAAAAAAATTGAAAAAGAAAAATATCTGACACCGGTGTTTGATGAGACCGGGGGGAACGGAGTTGGGAACATGCCTGAAACGGCTCTCCAGCCCCACCGGATCTTGTCTAATGATTAGTCCCATGTGGGTCACTTTTCCATTTAGTAATCCAACCACTTGTAGTTCCCCATGTTGATTTTTCAATGAAAGAGTGGATATGCTCTTTTTCATATGACTTGGCAACTTTGTTGTAATAATATCTCAATTTTGAGTTAAGCTTGTAGATGTGAATGTACCTTCATTGACTCATTTTTTGAGGCAAGGTTTCAAGTAACTTCAGATGAGTGAAGAACCTAGAAAATCTATCTTTTTTGGTGAATTTTTTTATGTTTTCCCTTCTCTTCTCTCTTGCAAGACATACTTTGGAGTTTGGGAAGTAAAATTGGCATGATGAAGCCAACTTCAAGAGAGAAAGAAATAGACATTGTCACTCTTGTGATGAAAGGTAAGAGTACAAGAGTGGTTGTAATGTCTCTTGGTTTCTTGCAAAGTACAGTGAACAAAGTAAAGAATAAACATCGTAGTGTAGAATTGCCAAAATAGGCCATCTAAAGATTCTTACCGCATCAAAGAAATGACATGCAATGCACTTGGTCATTGTTGTAAGGTTAGAGATAGAAAATTGTTGAAAGTGGATAGGGAAGTAGGATTTTGTAATAACAAATTGCAATATGCTTTGAAAAATGTTGGATTGAGAGCTTGTCAAAAGGTGCCAAAGTCTTATTTGTTGTAGAAAAATGTACAAGAAAGGCTACATTTTGCAACAATATACAAAGATTGGACGATAGAGGATTGGAAGAGAGTAGTATTTAGCAATGAGGCAAAGATAAATTGTTTCAATACAAATGGAAGGTATTGACTCTTGTAACTTGAACTAGATCACATTTAATTCAACTATAGGTTTTTATGTCTCCTTTGAATTTGGATCCTTAGTTACCTATGTTGCTAGCCTAGCAAAATTGCGTAGGGAGAATTGATCCCCTCATTGCCCCGGTCAACGTTGGTTTGAAAAAAAAGCCCCCTATGTTGTGCCAATTTTTTGGTAATTCATGCATGTCCCTAGAGTAATTTGGGGCCTCTGATTGCAAATATGAATTCAGAATTTAAAAAAAAAATTAAGCCTTGCAAATAAAAAATTCCAGGGTTTGCCCTAGAGAGGCAATGAGGGGGTCAATTCACCCTGGCCAACGAAACTCCATTTTGGATGTGAAGTACTATACTAGATTCAATTCCTACCAAGGATGCAATAATAATTAGTACTTTCAAATTGAATTTTTTTTGCATTACAAGAATCTAGAAATTCAACCAATACATATTTAGTTTGGAGGAAATTGGCTGGTAAAAAATTGATATTGTAGGAAATAAACTGATACTTTTTTGTAATTGAAAAGATGCAACTAGTAACTACTAAAGAAAAAACAATCTATTTTTGTGGAAGGAAGAAATGAGATGGAAGAACTCCAAAAAAATTATGAACACTAATTTATATAAAGACACCTTTAAGAATTATGAAACAACAAACAACAACATTATAGTTACAAGTTGATTTGTGTTTGTTCTTCTCTGTCCCTATTTCCCAATAATTCCAATATCTATTTTCCAAGAATATTTTTTGCCGACCCTAACCACTATTTATGATCATTCCTATAAATAATCCAAATAATTTCAAAATGTTGCTTGTATAATCTTCGGTGCTAAATTGCCTAATAATTATTTGAAGTTTGAAAATAAGATTTGGCAAGAAAAGAAGCAATCGGTACGCATGTTAATCTACATAGTTTATCAACCTTGAAGACCTGACAAGTGTACCATAATGCAAAAATCTTGGGATTTACTTAGTTTGAATCAATTTGTGTGACTGTACCATAAGATTCAACAACTGGAGATTGTAATTTTCAAAATATTCAAGCATGTACATTTTTATTTTTATTATTTTCTGCCATTTACAAAGACAGCACGCATGTGGGTACGATTAACCTTCATAGAGTTGGGGAGAAAGATGAAAAATCTCCAAGAGTAATACAACAAATCCATCAACATTTCACTGTCAACTCTGAAAAGAGTGCCCAAATCCAAAAACAAATGAATTTGATAAGCATAAAAGATAGTCGACCAAGACACAAGCTCAAGACAGATCATTCCTGTGGATGCATATGCGCTATTTACTGCAGATTCTCACAACTTGAACAGTAGAGTACACACACAATAAAATCATAATCCAATTCCACAATTAGATAGTCACATATTCTCAAATTTTATCATCTCAGAATGAAACCTCTACATGGACAAAATCTTAGAATAGACATAAGGCATAAAAGGATCTCCATTCGAAAAGAGAAAGCCCCCATCTGAGCTACACTCACAGTTAAACGTGTAGCCGAAGTAAAGATCAACACAGGAATAATGCAAACCCCTCCTGATTGAATCAGTGTCCTTATTACAAATGAATCATCGTCATTTTTCAATAAACGACCATAAACCATGTCCAATGGAATGGGTTGGATGGCTAAAAGATAACTGTCACAACGTCTATGAGGTCTCTGATGTGAGGCCTTCCCAAAGTGCAATAATCTCTTTCAAAACCTGATTGCATTTCTCTCTCTCTCTGCGAAAACAGAAGAGCTCAGCAATCAAGAAGAATGTTCTAGTTGCAGAAAACTACATGAAATACACTCCGCCCTCCACGATTGCCGATATATGATCAACAATGAAAAACTGATTTGATGTAAAAACATCCACCCGAATATCTCTGGAGCTGAAAGAATAATAAGCCTCAAAACACCGGATAGAGGTGGCATAAGAGACTCAATTCTTTCGATGAACCTTCTCCTTGATCCAACGTAGGCTGGACGAAGTGCCTGACTTCACTTTCTGTGCACTAACTGTTGCAGCATCCCTCGTCTTCTCCACACTGTGAGTAGCTGCTTCCTTCACCTTCGCCATCTTACTACTCTTCCGCCCTCCCTGCGTCCCTTTCACATCCTCATCGAAGTTCCTGTCGTACTCATCTGCCCAACCAAGACCGTTTGAATCCTGCTTCTCGTAAAATGCCATCTCCGCTAAGTCTAGAGCGAAAAAGCACCTCGAGATTGACGGAGAACGCCAAGAGACAGAACCCAAAGGCTGACCAAGCGCAAAACGTCAACAAAAGAATCCTGCGCACAAAACGATCTTGATCCTTAGAACACAATTCGACACAACCAAAGAAAACCCTTCACAACCACCTTCACAAAAAACTTCGTAACCACAAAAAACCCTCCTCCTCGAATCCGCTTCCCCCCACCAACCATACAAAAACTAAAAGACAAACAATAACAGAAGACAGCTAAACTCAACGAAACCACTCCTGAATTAGGATCTTAAAAACTACTGCAAACGAGGAATAAGCAACAAAGACATACGTAGTATAAATCAAGAAGCGCCAGAAAGGGAACCACCACAGTCTGCTCTACAAGGCCATAGAAAAAGAAAAACCAACCAGGGAGTTAGGTGCAAACCTTCTCAATGCAAAGCGAAGCGCAAACCACGATCTAAGCAAATTTTCACCTTCACCGTTTCGATCCGCGTCGCCCAATTTTCAACAACAAACCATTATGCATTTTAGCAACAAGTACTCTGCGCCTTTTGAAGAACTAAACCCTCGGAAGTGATGCTACAGTGCACCAAATTCAACACGGTTTGTTTCTCCCAGTTGATCGTAACGAGGAAAGAGGCAACGGACGGTAAATTCGGGTTAGCGGGGTGCCATCTGGGAAGGTACTGTAACTTAGTACTGCAGAGCTGTAGGGAAAGCCACGGTGTGAAGACGAAGTTGAACGGAGATTGCGGAGCAGGTGCCGCGTGAACGAAGTGAAGGAAAGACAACCTCGTGGGACCGTGGGAGACAACGTGGCGGATCTGACGTGCTGGACTGACTTCCACGTCGACAATACACGTGGCACTATGTTTATTACTGTAGCATAGAAATTGGTATGGCGGACTGTGGACGTGACTCCAGTGAAATTCTATTATAATTAGAGTGGCTACTGTAGTGTAACAAGCAATTTTTGTCCGTATAGTAGTTCTAAATTTGTTTCTAAGACCCTCATTAACAACACTTTCTAACACCAAGTACCTTTATTTAGTGATCTTATTTCTTTCCATTTAGCAAAAGTAGCCAATTATTTCTTCAATAAACATGTGATAATTAGGTGATGTTCTTTGCTATCTATTAGAAACCCAGAAGATACCTAAGTAAAATTTGGCTTTTGGTTTTAAAATATAATAGGAATTAGGTTTAGGGTAGGGGAAAAAAAGTTAAATTTCCTATATAAAAAATAGCCTTTGTGTTTTCTTTACAACAAAGTGGTGAAAAATTGTGCAAAAAAACACATTGCCTTGGAGCATATGCTCTTTGTTCAAGTTAGGTAGCTACTCAAATTTTCATAGGGTAGCTTTTGTTGAATCAAAGCTTCGATTCTTTAACCAACAAAGTCACATTATTTTAAATTATTGTAGATTGAAATATAATTGGATTTTCAATATATACACACACACACACATACATACATACATACATACATACATACATACATACATACATACATATATTAATGACATTAGTTTTCTTATCATTAATAGAATAAATCATTGTAAGCACAATTGCAAAGTGGTTGCAAAAAGATATCTTTAACAAATGCTCCGGGCCAATGCTTGTCTGAAAAAATGGCTTAGAAATAAATGAAAAGAAAGTCTAGAAAGTTTATAAGAATTTTGGTGAAGGATATGATATTAGAGAAGGTGCCATTGACCTATAAATGTCTTGATTCATTTCTTTGTTTGAAATCAATTGTTAAGATATTTTGGAAACAACAATCCCAAGAAATAATTGAGCATTTATTGAAGTTTCTCAATTAATTTCACCATTGTAGAGGGATCATGGTACTACAAAGCAAATAAGTAGATTTAATTCTTGAAATCCTATAGTATGATTTTAGTCCATTTTTCACTTTTGGACATGCCCTTTCTAGTGCAATATTTGTTGAATTTTTGTGATTTTCTTTTTATCAAAGTTAAGTTAAACTACTAGCTTGGTGCCTACAAAATTTTACAACAACCCAAGTTGTGATTAAAAAGTTATGCCTCAAAAGGATATTTTTTTTAAAAACAAGGGCAGTTCAGATACCTAGGGAGATCACTTAGTATATCTGTAAGTAATCATGTGCATTAAAGTGATTTTTTGACCCCCTATTTACTTTTTAATAAATTATAATTTCAACCTACAATTTTGAGCTTTGTTTAATAATGATTGAAGGTTTCTATTGCCAAAAATTCTCAATTTAAATAACTTGTGACATGATTTGTAGAATACGTTGAAAAATGAACTAAAATAGCATGTTTTTCAACTCAAATATTTATAGAAAATACATTTAGATGACCATTGCATCAATATTCAAGAAAAATAACTTTCAATAGAAAGTTATTTTCAAGAATTTTTGCTCATTTTTCAAACAATTTTTTCTTATACAAAATAGGGGTGTGAGTTATTTTCAGCTCTACAATATATTTCTTTACTTCAAAAATTTAGAACTAATTATAATTAACAAATAAAATTATCAATAATTCAGACATACACTTTTAAAGTAGGAAAATATATTGATATTTTTCTTTTACTTTTATCTAAATTTAGGATATAAGATAGGAGGTTTAAAATCTTAACGCATGTAATTTCTAATGAACATTCTAAGTGATCTCCCCAGGTTCAATAGCTATGATAGATAGATTCCAATTGAACTTAAAAAAATTCTACACACTCTCAATACACTTATTATCATAATCTCAAAATTAACCCCTAAAGTCCCATTGTCCCCTTGGAAGACAGAATGAATTTTGAACAAATTCCTATAATCTCAATAATTGTCATGATTTTTTAAAACTCCTTGTGAAAATAGAAAAACACATTTATTTAGCTTTGGGGTAATATAATTTTAATTTCAATCAATAATCAACAGCAAAAGTTATAGCACAAAAGCCCTTTTTTAGGTTTGGTGGGTAGGAATCCCATCCCCATAAAAAATTTAAAATTAATTTTTTTTCCTCATAGATTGTAATTTTATCTTGGCATGGGAAGCCTTTTATTCATACCAACTCATGCAACTTCTACACTTCTACATTTGGAGTTAAAAAAAAATCAACATACTATATGTGACAAAATAATACATGTGTTTCTTGCAATCACCTATACTGACTTTTTTAGGAGGGAGTCACAAAAATATTAAATAAATAAAAGTATGATGAAACAAAAATTAGAATAGCTAGGAGTGAAAAATTAATTATAGCATAACAAATATTTAAGGCAAAAAAATAAAAGCTGAAAGATTTGAGATTTGAAATTTTCTAAATTTATCTATAGTTTGTTCTTCAAGCCATGTCATTTGGATTTGCCAAAATTTATACATATGCTCTCTTAATTTATCTAAAGTTCTCCTTTGAACTATGTACCAATTGAAGCTACCTATACATGTGCAATGCTTTTGATTTGTAAAAAATTGTATCTATTTCATCAAGGAGGGCATTGGTAGAAATGTAGAAAACTATATCAGTAAAACTCTTTGGTGCATTTTAATCCTCTAGCCTACATATTATATATATTTTTTTATCTACAAAAGCATCATTTTAATGAAAATTCCAGAATATAAATATGAAAGGGTTTCAAAAAATATGGTCATTAATAGAAATAAAATACCTTTTCTTTCATTGAAAAATAGATTTTTTTAGGGTGGGGTGTTGTCCCTCTTCCCTCATTTATGTACACAGTTGTAAAGCTTGGGATGAAATCTACCAATGACTAGCAGAAGCACTTAACAAAAGTCGGCTAGAGTTGGAGGTTAGGTTTCACTAGAAGAGAAAGTGTGGTATTTAAAATGACCAAGTAATAAGAATTGCTAAAAATGTTGTTTCTAGTGTTAAAAGGTTAAGTTGGTTGCATATAATAAGCATACGTCAAGTTCACAATACTAATTAATCAATCATTACATTACTAAATTTTTTTCCTTTTTAGTCATTGGTTTACTTACTAAAAGGTTAATTTGGTTGAGTATAATAAGTACATGTCAAGTTTACAGTACTAATTAGTCATTATATTACTCAAAATTTGTCCTTGTTGGTCACTGCTTACTCAAAATTTGTCCTTTTTGATCATTGGTTGCTAAATAGACACCTCATGTCATATAAATTTCTAGAAGATCTTTGATTTCACATATGAAGAAAAATCGATGTAGCAAGGTACTAATAACGTTTCTCACCACTAGTCCACTAACCATTAGGTGAGGAGTTCAAACCCCATAGCTTGAAATTTTAACATATCTATTTTGGCAGTTAAAATTATCTTTTAAGAATTTAGTAAAGGTATTTTAAGGTAAGTCCTAAATACATATTTTCTCAGTAAAAGAATTCAATAAAAATATTTCAAGGTAGGTCCTAGATCCATGTTTTTTCTTTAAGTTTTTGTTTAAAATACGTCGTGACCTTTGATTGATATGCAATTTGTAACTCAATATTGCACTGTGAGTCCTTCGACGATTCCGTCCACTTTTTGTGTGTGCTGCTGTTGGGAGGGCTTGCGTCATGATTAGATTAGCGAAGATCGCTCCTGACGTCTTAAAACCGAAGTCCCTTGCTAGTTATTTTAAGTAAATCAACGAATGTTTCTATCATCCTAGACTTGCTCGCTAAATCTTAAGGTGTCGCGGGCGAATTGTCGACAACGGGATCACTGAGTACGAGAGTTGTTCAATGTTAGTTCTCGATTTCCCAGAGGATTGACTTCATTAAGCGAGCTGAAAATCTTGAAGGGATAACAGTGAACTCAATTTGGAAACGACGTTGATACTACGCCTTGCTGGGCAACAGTTTGCTGATCGTTACATGCATGATATTCACTTGGTCATTTCTTAGTGGGCTTTACTGCGATCCAGATGTCTCCTTTGAGCTTTGGTGCCACATTGCCGTTCGAAATGACCACCTGGTGGGCTTGGCGGCTTTGCCTCGATCTGAAGCTACCAGTGACACTCAAAATCTGGTTTATGGTACTACGCACATCCTAAGAAGAAGAAGAATTATTCTGGCAGGTACGTACAAAATCGCCCAGCTGAAGCTCATCGAAAGCATGCATGAGCGAGCGAAAGGCTGCCCTGGCCGGAAAGTCGACCCATTCTGAGACCTGCGTCACGTGAGGAAGCACGAAAACACATTGCATTACTGATCATTGCATAGAATTGGCGACACTGGATTACTTGATCACCTACTGAAACACATCATGACAGATACAGTAGTCAATACCGGTGAACGTTTCCGTCGCAGGCACAACTCGGAGGGGGCCATGGAATATATATTGGCTTGAGCATGCCAGCCCGATGGAATTCCGAAAAGCAGCTGAAGTCGAGGATCCGTCATGGATTCCTCCGGCGGGATGGAACGTGGGGGACAAGCTGCCCGACCGAAATTGGCAATTGAATCGTGGCATGACTTCCGCCGAAGCTTCTGAGATGAAGAAATTGAAGGAGACAGTGGAGAGACTGAAAAGGTATGTATAATTTGGGTCTCCGCCATTCTTTCTGATGCTGTCATTCTGTGACATCCAATTATCAATTGACAACTTGGAGCTGTGATTCAGTGAAATGAAGGTTCTTTGTGGGAGTATCACCGCATCCAACCAGAGGGGTACGTTACCCAGCCTAAGTAACTCCTACGACGATCGGTTAGGTGCGCCTGAAAGAGCCGAAGAGGAAGGAAATCCGATTCAGGTGAGCTTGGTAATGTTGAATGAGGTCGATTCATAAATTAAGGTTGCTTGATATCCTGGCCTTTAAACCCTCAAAGTCCAGATGAAAGTGTAATTTGTGACAAGATGTAGAATCCGTCTCAAAAGACCTGGCATCAATTGACATCTCTTCCAAATTATATGCTTGAACTTAGAAACTCTTGAGCAATCACATGGATTATGCAGCTTCATACATACTGATCAATTCAACAGACTGAGGGACTAGGCTGAACCAGCCCACTGTTGAGTTCAAGTCATGATTTGAGGGATTTGACATTGGAACACTACGTTTTTTTGGCAGGGCTCGATTCGAATGGAAATGATTCAATTCAAAAGCGGTATGACCAGCATGGAGTAGCCATGTCATGAGGAACTCAAATCAGGGTCAGACGAATCGAATTACTCGGAGCAATTAATAGGCATTGAATCGCCTGTAGCAAGATTCCAACCGTTCTGGATATCATCAGGCTAGGGACCAGTCCTCGACAGGAACATCCACCGAGAGACCTAAAGTTTTTGCGCAACAATTCATGAGCGCAGGGTCGGATTAAGAATAACAGCTCTTTAAGAGTGTTAAATTGGCTTACACACCCGCTGCACCACTAAGATCAACGACATTCCACTTTCTATTGGTGCTTCCTTCTTGATGCGAACACTCTGAGGTGCAGGTGATAACACAGAATAGTGCTCAGCTTTGTGGAATGTTGGGTCGACAGGATAGAAAACCACTGAAGGAAATTGGTTCACCGTCTGGCAACCAAGTTGACCTCGTAGGTCAGCTCCAAGATGTTCGCAAGGCTGTGGCTATGATGCAGGTAGATTGTTTATTGAGTGATTGTTTACCGCTTATCGCATTGCTTCAGCTCGAAAACTCTGTACATGATTACAAAGTGAAGCTTAAATTCCAGAAAATAGATTCAGAAATGCAGTTATAATGTGGCGGTATATTAATTTTCAATTCATCTCAAGATTCGATTATTTATGAATCGTACATTTCCTGAAACTTTAAGGACACAAATTTCTGGATTACATACGCTGCAGGTGGACGTCAGCTACCTTATAAATGAACTTGGAATCGTACCACCCATAACGGCAAAACCGACGAGATATCAATTGGATCCTGGAAACGCTCTGCCTCTCGTGCTCTTAGCGAGTGATAAAACCAGTAGCGTCACTCAAAGACGGTCACCTGAATCTCAACCTCCAGATACATCGAAGCCGGTACTCCGTGACTCCGTGATTCCAAACCAAGATGCTTCTATGAGACAGTGTTCGAATGCAAGCCGAAGCGGTAACGGCGGTTATATGGTGGGTCATTCGACTCCATACACAAATGGACTTTCACAGGCTCTCTCGAACTACAACTCGTGAAGCAACCAGAGCATTTGAATAAGAAAAAGAAATACTCGGAGAGCACGATGAGAAAACACGATGGTGGGCCGCCTGTCACGGTTCTTAGTCGAGGGCAGAATTTCAAGCCCACGTTTACAAGCCAGCCCACCGGATTCACCATTTTCCGCCCGCCGCCCTGGGAGTTTTCTTTGGCCCAGCATGCTGAATGTCACTCAAGTCCTCCCGACGAACAATCCTTCCATGTCTAGACGAGAGCAGACAGAGGACTTGCGGGTACTCGAAGGACAGCTCTGGGGATGTTTCATTGGGGATACCGATGTCTTCACCGATGGCCCCTGTGAACATTTCCAACAGGTCTATTGCGGAATCGAAAGTCGCCGCGACCATGGCGACGATGTTTGGTTGTATGGCCATGACACCTCTGTTTTCTTTGCCAACGCTACCTCTGATGACCAGCGAAGTCGACACGGCTAGAAGCAATTTGGGCAATACAGCTTCTCAGTCGCGGAACAATCCGACCCTGCGCTCTCCCTATCGTCGTCTCTTTCTGTATCTTCCGGAATTCCCCATGGCATCAGACCCGCTCTGCACTAACAGAAGTCTCTCTGATGGGCGCGAGTGCAAACTGTCATCCTGTCGTCATGCAATATGCACTTCCTTGGCTATGGCGGTGGTACACCACGTTCGAGATTCTTGGTTTTCCGTTGCTGTGATTATCCTCGCAACAGGTACATCGGTCTGGTGAATAATTGTGCATCACACTGCTGCGTGTCTCTGCATGTAGATACGTCCAATCATTTTCTTAAACTGTTCTTTCATTTTGTCATTTATTCTCTCTGTTTCGCTCGCACAAACCACCCTGTGATGAAGTGGATCGGATGGACAATGCACTCTTTATTAAGATTTATTTTTATTTCCTTTTCTTACTGATTTTTTTCCAGACAAGACCTTAAATTTTGCATGAAGTTGATCTACAGAGTCCAGAGAAGCTGTGGATGTAACGTCGCAAGTGTACACGGAACGAGGTTGATAAGTGCAGTTTAGCTAGTTGAATGAGTCATGAGAGCAAAAGATCGTCTGGGAAGCAGCACTTTGAATTCTCTCTCATTCGACATGCTTTCTCATTAGGAATGGTTTACAATAGTCCGAAGTGTTGAAGGCTAGAATTCACACAAAACCATTGCAATTCCAAAATAATTGACAATATGTTGCTACTGCTGCCTACTTCCAGTTGCCATAGTGCTAGCGCCTGCTCCAACCCGTGGCACTTCCGGAAAGGTTTGACGAGAAAGACGACGAGACATCACTGAAAGACGTCGACGGCTCCGAATTCCCCAGAAACAGAGGCATAGGCATAGACGACCTTCCATACCGCGGCCGAACTTCAGGCAGCTCCGGCAACGCCATATCCATTCTCTCCGAGGAAGACTGAAACCACTGATTCACCAAACGCAGCGACGGGCGATGACTGGGATCCGGCAAACAACACAACAACCCCACTTTCAGCACGCGTTCGGGCAACATCCCAGGATCCTCAAGCTCAAGCTCTTCCTTGTCATGGATCCCCTGGTCCCCCGCCTGGCTGCCCTCCTGGTTGTTAAGTGGATCCCCCAGTCGTGGATCCACCACGGATTCTAAGCTTCCAGTTTCATGCACTTGCCACACGCTGTCCACCAACATCTCCAACCCTCCTTCGGCCAGCATCCGCATGGGTTTCCTGCCTGTGACGACTTCCAGGGCTAACACGCCGAACGCGTACACGTCGGTTTCTTTCGTGGCTTTGCCCGTGTGCAGCATCTCCGGAGCCATGTAGCCCAAGGTGCCCGCCACCATGGTCGTCTTCTCCGTGCGGTGGTGGTCGACTAAGCGAGCCAGGCCGAAGTCGCCGAGGTAAGGGTTGAAGTCGGCGTCGAGAAGGACGTTGTCGGATTTGATGTCGCGGTGGAGAACACATTTCAAGCCGTCTTCGTGCAAGTACTCCAGTCCAGATGCGACGCCTGCGTGGATGCATACAAACCATTGATGGCAGGGTTATGTGTAATGCAAGGTTTACGAGAATAACGCTAAGTACTAGAATTCAACCCCTTTAGCAAAGTTCGGACGCTGCTGCTGACGCTCAGATGTGATACCAAAGATGACATTCAGCGTTTCTTCTAAACATTATCCAAAGTGAACAACGTTTTGGAGCATGTGTGCTGAAAAATGTTGCATGTTTGCTTAAGCATGTTCCAAAATGTGCATGTTTGCTGAAATACATCGCTCAAGCATGTACCAAAACGATGCATGTAACTAAAAACGATGTTGAAAAGCGTCGCTGAATTCTTCAAGTTCTAGTAGTGTGAAAATTACAAATCCTTATGTGGCATGATAGACATAGTACACTAAAACAGTTGCACCACATCATCAATAGTTTTGTAGCGGTTTCGTACTTTGCCTTAATTGAACTCATGGTCTAATGCAAACCGACCCTTTGCAAAAGTGCTGCAAACTCGAAGCAAAAGTCTTGGGCACGGAACCAATGCATATCATTGATGGGCAATTTCGTTAAAATGGCAACATTCCGCAACTTTGGCAGTTTTTACAGTTCAGATCAGGAGGTCTGAAATCGACAACTATTCTAGATTTTCTAAATCTATATCGTTCTTAGATGTCTGAAATCTACGTGTGTAATAGATGTCACTTTCACAGTTCACACCATGCCGTATGAAATCTATAAAATTCCTAAATTTCTGAAATCTATACTCACCCTAGATGTCATTTTAGGGTTCAGACCGGGTGGTCTGAAAATGGCACACGGATACCGCCATTTTAACGAAATTCACCGTATTGCCTAAACTGTTGCAAAAATTAATATTGTAATCTCGGATAGTTGCAAACACGATGCACAATCATGCTGTGCGAAACCATTGCAGAATTAATAATTGATTTTTGACGATCATGGCACAAGCGTTGCAAAAATTAACTCAGCCTTCAGTCCCAGTGCTGCAAAAACATAAGGTATATGAGGCAAACATGAGAAAATAAAGCATGTGAATGCTTGAATTCAAGACGCGTTTGCGACTGCTGACAGGTGAAGTTTTATTGGAGTCTGGGTTGGTCTCGAGATGCTTTGGTTTCGGAAAGAGAGGAGCAGTTGCGTTACGCTAGCCGCGGGCGTATTCTTGGCTGGCTTCAAGGATGGGTGCGTTGTGAGCCACTTTAACGAATTTGAGGTTTAATTAATCAGATGAGACCCGTTTAGATTTAAGATTTAAAGGAGTAGAAGGGACCGGAGGAAGGCGATTCAAGCTAAGCGTTTTGAGATCTCATAACAAAGAGAAGCTAGGGCAGTGTTTGGAACTAGACCTGCAAGAATGGCTCGTCGCACATCCCAGTTGAGCTCCCCATTTGGATGCAACCACTTATTAAGACTCCCATTGCACATAAACTCGTACACAAGAAACATCCCGTCCGCGCTATAGCTCCACCCACGCAATTGCAACAAATTCCGGTGCCTCGTCTGCCTCAAGCTCCTCACTTCCGCAAGAAAACTCCTTTCGCCCTCGAGCTCCTCCTCCTCCTTAATACGCTTCACAGCCACCAAAAACCCCGACGGCAACGTCCCTTTGTACACATCCCCCGAACCCCCACTGGAAAGTTTCTCACTCGCACTAAAACCCTTCGTCATCTCACTGAGCTCCTTGAAAGTATACGACCGCGACTCGTCCTGCAAGGATTGCATGGGCAGCTCGTAGAAAGTCAGCGCCTTGCTCATCTTGCGGTGGATCCAACAGAAGTACGCAATGATTCCTGCAACTAGAAGTCCTGCGAGTGTCCCTGCCGAAACTCCGCCGATCAAACTAAGTGAACTTTTGGAACTAGATTTCGACGTTGTTGTTACAGAGGAGATCCCAGTGGTTGAAAATTCCCAAGCCCAGATCGTGTGAACTTCTTTTCCGCCGCCTGTGCTGCCAATGAAACCGACGTACATCTCCTCGTCCAACATGGTGTCAAGACGCAAGTTAGGGTAACTTATGACTGGAACACTAGGCTTCGCTACACCAGAGCCATTGTTAAACCAGACTTGCAGCGTCTGATTCGCACTGTCATAATCAATCCAAGCTGTGTACTTCGCATTGGGATCCTTACAAAAAAACGCACACGTCTGATTGGTATTCGCGGGGAGGCAAAGGTCATGAGTACTCAGCGTTGCGGTGCCCACGTCTAAGCTAATGTGACTATCACTCACGTCCGCCCTGCCAGGGTTGTAGTGGGAATCGATTTCGACTGCGAATAAGCGAAGATCGGCCTGTTTCCAATTCAATTCGCACAAGCCGGGACCAGCAAGGTCGGTCTCTAAGGCACTGACATTCGAGTTTGGGGAGAACATGAACAGCATCCCGCTCCCGCATGTGTTTGAGTCCTGGTCGAAGGAACCGAAGGAAAACGTGAAGGAAGTGTGGAAGGATGCGACAACGCCGCTGGTTTTGGTTTTGTCCAGAAGTCTCACCTTGTCTTTGTATACAGCGCGGCCGCAATTCGCTGGGCCATCTTGGTGCACAATATCGCTGTTGAGGGCTAAATACTTCCCTTGCCAATCGATCATGGCGTTTCCGGATACAAGGAACATGATTTCTCCTTGAGGGTTGGCGATCCCTGAGGCGGAGTTGAAGGTGAAGTTGGTGTTTTGGCCTGCGACTTCAGGAATCAGCAAAGTGAAGAGCATCACCACCGCGGCTGCGCGTGACCACATCATGACGGAGAACATAGAAATCTCAACGTAACTCAACACACAAGAATAAAACTCTAAAATCAGGAAGCGAAACCAGTAACAACTAATCAGCCAGGCAGGCACTAATAAAGCTTACTTGCAAAACGCCCAGTCCAAGGCTTCTCCGACAACAAGCCTGGTTACTAAGGTAGAACTGCCCATTATCACACAGATTTGCTATCTAGGTACTTTGGGGAAGCTATTTGTCAACTCCCATATTTTTGAGAGATTGAAAAGTTTGAGAGAACTCAAGTCAATTGCAAAAAGAATGAAGACATTCTGACAAGAAGTGAATTTTCTGTGATTTTTCAAAGCTGAACTGTTAAACTGTGAGTAGACCCTTGCTGACCAGATTGACGGTGCTCATCGTTGCCCAAGTGGAAAAGTTGTTGCTGGAAACGTCAGGGTTACAGGGAGGGAACGTATGTCAGAACAATTGAATTCCATCTTAGATCTATTGCGTTTCAATCTTGGACCTACTTGTGCTCAACAATTTTTAAAGAATGAAAATCAAGTGTTTCTGTTTGAAATTTTTTTTCTACACTTTCAACTCAATTCTTCATCACGAATTTTTTTTCAATTAAAAGTCCATAGTGCAAAAACATTCCATAAATGGCAATCAAAGTCATCTAAAATTGTAAGTCAATGTTCAAAAAATCCTTTTTTCCATTTTTGAATGGTAATATCTTCCAATCTGTACAATCAAACTTCACCACATGACCTAAGACAAGTGAAGTATAAGATCCGTGGTTAGATTCTAAAAAAAATATCTTTGTTCTTTTAGGTGAATGCAACAAGAAATAGAAGTTTTGAGTGGTTTTTGACCAAAAAAAAATAGCCTTGGGATTTTAGGGATGACAAGAAATAGTTGATGAAACTCAAAAATACCACAAACACTAATTCATGGGTCCAAGATTGGAATTGGGAGGGAATGGTTTTTAGTTCAATGTGACATTGACTAGTTCAATGTTCTTTAGGAGAGAGAGTTTGCAATTGTCTTTCTTTATATTTATTTATGAGTGAAAGTTTGTGATCCGCTTAAGGGGTAGTGCTATGACCAACAATAAAAAAAACTATAGTCCATGCATGGCCAAAAACTCCATATATCACAAGCAAACTCAATGATGAATTTCAAAATTTCCATTTTTTCTATTCAATTTAAACAAAAACATCTAAAGTCTTTATAAGTATAGTTTTTACTTTCTACTCCATTTTTAAAACAATTATATTCCAATATCTCATGAATAATTGCAATTGCAAGCTCTTTGTATTAAAATCTAAATTAAACAATATTCTACATATTTTTTTGTATTTTATAAAAAATGTTATAATTTTTAAAAATCAAAGTGCGGTTTTTCATTTTATTTTGATAAAATACTCAAATTATTCTACTATATATTAAAATCAATATAATTTCTATTATACATTTAAATTTTAAAAGTCATATTAATTTGATCATTTGGATAGATTTTTAGAAAAAATACCATCCATAAAAAATCAAATAATTTGATATTAAAAATATCAAAATGAATTAATCAATTATATAAATACTAGTTTTATTTTGATATTGGTAAATTGGCTTAAAGATAATGGTAAAGAATGTATAAGGTTCAAAACATTAACTAATTACTAGTGAAGTTTTCACCCTATTGTGACATAGAGTCTACATTTAAGAAAAAAAGTCTTACATAAATGTTGACAGATTCTCTTTTGAATTTTGAATAATTAGTAGGGCTTGAGGGACTAAACTTCTAATATTTGGTGTACTTGTTTTCAATCCAAGCGCATGCATTGCACTAAAAGATGAAAACTGAATTCCTCCTCCTTTCTAGTTTTCATTGAATTTTGAGGTTGACACATATAGAAGGATATACAATGAAAAACAAATAATTTTCTACTTTGAACACTTAGGGCTCACAAAAAGTAAAGTACTCAATTATGAAACATTTTGCACATATTCTACATGAAGAAGAGATTAAAATCTTCTTGTTATAATTTTCCATTATGCACATTTTTTTCCATCCCAAAATCTTGACCATTTTTGCTTTGTTTGGGCTCAAAATGCAAAGAAGCAAACCTTTAATCCTAAATTCAAAATTTGACTCATTTCTTTTTAGATTATCTAATACTCAATGGTTAAAGATTGAGATGCCCTACCATGAGATGAGTCATCTCATCTTGATTACATGAGTCTAGTCTTGAGGAAGAAAGATGCATAAGCTCCAAAAATTTCATCTTTGTGGATTTTGTAAAAAAATTGTAAAATTGTACTCCTTATTTTGTAGTAGATTAAATATATAGACTCATTGAGCTCTTGCAAATGTACTCCAACTTAATGAAGAATTATTGCTATTAGAAAAACAAAAGAAATATGACACACAAGGCATCCAAGAAAATTAATCTACACTAAAAATGAATGAATAAAAGACTAAACAAAAAAAGAGTGGTTTTAGCTACTTGTTATTATTGGTTACTAGTGACTAGTTACTAGTCCTAGGTTTGTGACCTAGAGTCTATTCTGAAAGAAAGGAGCAAGGGTAGACCTCACTTCCCATATTTGTGAGACATGGCTAGTTGCACTATTCCTAGCATACTCTTCATTCCATTACAAGAAAAATGGGTCCTCAAGAAGGCCCCCAAATTTGGACTACTAGTGATGTCACTTTTGGAAAAAAAAAATAGAAATAACAGTCCTAGCTAGTCAAATTTCCTGCAATTGTTAAATTATTAAAAAAAATCGATTTTTTTGGGTTCTTTTGAAAATTCAGTTTTTTTTTAAATTAAAAAAAATTCAACAGGTGACATCACTGCTGGTCCAGTTTCATGACCCTCTTCAGGGCCCATTTTTCTTGTAATGATGATGGTCTTTGGAACAACATTAGGAAGCCAAAGGGATTAAATTGTATTTCATGACTTCTCCATCTACTTTTGGGTCTCTAAGAGTGGACTTCTGTATTATGTATATTGGAATCAGAAATTGATTTATGAGTTTTCCATAGTGGGAATTGTCTTTTTAGGGTTCCTTGATACTTTCGCTTCTATGTTAGTGGCAAGAACTATATGTAAGGATTGGAATGGCTTTGTCTTGTTGTCAAACTAATATAAAGGCAAACCACAAGTTCAAGTCCATCGTTTAAAATAGTTTATGAGAAAGTAGAAGGTTCTCTCCCCTACTTATCAAAAATGGCTTTGTAAGTCCAAAACAAGGACTTACGAGCCTTCAAAAATTACTTGTCAAACAAGCCTTTCAAAGTTGTCTCCGCAAATAGTAAGTATTGTTCACTTCTATGTAGAATTCCAGAATTTATTTTTGTCTTTTATGCAAAGTTTGGCTGATTTTTATACATGGAAGTCCGCTCTTCGATATGGACCCCACCATGGACAGTAAATTCAAAGACGAATTCAAGTTTTCCATACCATCCGTGATGAACAGCAAGTAATTGTGATTTCCTTTGGATAAATAAATAAATATATGTATATGGAGTTGAGTCCTCAGTTGTAATTTCCAGATGGCTTGATTTTTATTTGTTTTTTGGTCACACTGAATCAGTTTTACTTCAAAGGGCGACGTCAGACAGTGAATAGTGAATAGTGAGAATGGCTTGACTTTTGTCGAAGGTAAGGTCAGACCAAACATTCCCGACGGAGGACCGATACCGAACCTCTAGGATGCAGTTATTTTCAACCAAGGCTGGAACAGATTTTCAATCGAAGCTTGGAATGTTTTTTTTTCTCCTTTTCAAGGTTGGGATCAACCCTTTTTTTTACTTTTTGACAAAGTGCCAGGATGGCAATCACTTAAAATTTGGTGAAGCATTGTATTTCTACATTCATCCATTTCTAAAACCAAAAAAACACTTCTCCATTGCATTCATGCATTTTTTCATCCAAATTTGGTGATTTTATCCACATTATCAATAGAAATGGAAAAATTTTGGCAAAAAAATATTACTTTTATGTGGTGAAAAGTAGAAATTTATTTTGAAATGGTGTAATTTAGCCCCATGGTGCCAAAAAAAAGGGTTAGTTCGGATTAAAGAAGACGACCCATTTCCAACTAGCATCCCATTCTCAGAGCTTAGGCTATTGAATTTCCAATTAGTTGTGTTGTAGGTGAAAACGCATGTACAATATGGGAAGCAGACATTAAAAGAGATTCCTGCGTTTTAGAAGATTGTGAGTTCCCGGACTATGGGAACTGTGGGAACGCTGCAGGAACGCCGTGGGAACGCTGATCTGACGTGGCCAGGAGACGGCCACGTCAGATATTATTTTTTAATATATTTTTTAATATATTTTTTATTATAAAAATATATATTTTTAAAATTTTTAAAATTTTTTTATTAAAAATTTAATATATTTTTTTTAATTTTTTAATTTTTTAATTTTTAATTTTTAATTTATTATTATTATATTCTGACTGTACAGGACTGGTTCCCAGCAATGGGAACAGCCCTGAAACAGTCTCCTAACTAGCTGAAATCTCCCCTACTGAGTAGCAGAAATGTCTAGAAGGTCTACATTGAAAGCCACAATGATCACGTACATCGATTTTGTAACCAACCTATGGTTGGAAATTGGTTTGCCTGTAGATTGAAAATGGGACAAAAAGAGTCTTCACGAAAAAAATCATGGTAATTTTGATTTTGAAGAGAAAAATGTCAAAAATTATGAAATCCTTCTTCATGATCAATCTATTTCTCTACACCGGGATATTTTTCCCTCAACCTTTTCTATGCCGTAAATTGCTTAAGTGGTTGGAAATAGCTCTTCATCTTGATAATAAGGTTAGACACATGTCCAAAAGTATTGAGTAGGAAAATAGTTCTTGAATGATCAAAATTGGAAGATTTTAGACATCAGCTATAGATTATGAGCACTTTTGGGCTACCAAAATTCATAGTAATTCATCTTCGGGAATAGAATTACCAAAAAATTGCAATACCTATATTTAATTTCCATCTTTCTACATGGGAAAAACTTGCATCACCTCATATTGCTCATGATTTGTTCCATAATTGCTTAAGTGATTGGATATGAGTTGTCCAACCTTAATGTGGCCACTTGGCTTTTCCTAAACTTTTTTAAAGATAGTTAGTAAGAGTGGCAATCAACAATAATGGTTTGTACTTGAAATTTGATGAAAGGTTGTGACTGAATTGGATAAAAAATGCTCAAATGGATCAAAATGATGGCAATGAGAAGACAAGATTCCAATTGAAATTTTGGATTTCTAAAAATAGATTTTACAATTTGATGCTATTTTGTTAGCTAGAAAAAGGTTGTGTATGACACTTAATCCCATCAAGATGTTACATTGGATGTCATTGTTGACATAAACACATGAAGATGTTACATTGGATGCTTAAAAAAATCCGTCAACTTTGATGCAAGAACATCCAATTAAACAAGGCTTCCTACTAGTGTCTAATAATCTACTTTTTATTCCATTTGATTGTTAAAACTGTAATTTTTGTAACACTTTAAAGATAACATCTTAAAAGCTCAGAATACACATTACATGTTATTTCAGGCCTTCGAGAGACTGTTTGAGGGTTGTTCCCATTCATTGTTTCCCCCGCAGTGAAGGACGGCCAGCTGTCACAAAAAAAAATAAAAAATAAAAAATAAAATAAACTCTTCAAATGCAAAAAGAAGTTGAATTTTTTTTTCCAGAAATGTGCTGGCAGCCTCTCGGCCACGTAGGACCGTTGAGGTGTCA
The DNA here is from genome assembly GCA_947034895.1 of Rhytidiadelphus loreus. Classification (NCBI taxonomy): domain Eukaryota; kingdom Viridiplantae; phylum Streptophyta; class Bryopsida; order Hypnales; family Hylocomiaceae; genus Rhytidiadelphus; species Rhytidiadelphus loreus. The sequence continues at coordinate 22,377,783 of OX344763.1, forward strand.
GACTAGCAGTCACGTTCCCTGGGTTCTCATAGCAATAGAACCTACGGGCTTTCGGAGGCCCAAAAAACATTAGATGATATTTGGGGGGTCGGGAGGGCCGTCTCAGGCCTGTTCCCGGCGCTGTTCCCCCGACAGTCTGGGAACGGCTGCTGTCAGATTTTTTTTTTTGAATTTTTTTGAATTTTTTTAAAAAATGACGTGGCAGTCGCCTTGCCATGTCAGGCAGCACTTGCGAACTACTACGAACTGCTGGGGACTGCTGGGGGGTTGTTCCCAGACCAAGGGAACTCACAGCCCTCCCAAGAGGCTGAATCCCTTCTAATGCCATCTAATGATTTTGAACTTTTTCTATTGAAGTTCTCTTGGAGTGACTTCAAAGAGTGCATCAATTATACCATGATGTTTGTCACTTGTTATTTGAATTTTTCTTTAAAACTTAAGCATTTTTGTAATTGCTATAATTTTTGCAAAGTTTTTTGTATTTTAAATAATATGAAATTCAATTTGAGTTTTTATACTGAGAAAATGAGATTGAATTTAGATATATACTTACTACATTTATAAGGGTTATGAGTGCTTATGGATGACTTTTTTGGATAACAGAGTTCTAAAAGACCAAATTTCTACTAATGTAGAGAGGCCAACTCTTGTCAAAAATCCACTAAAAGACGTGAATAAGGTGACTAGCTTCTAAGGTATGTATACCCCAAATAGCCCCCCAACCCAATTGTGATTCCCTACTGTTGGGGTCCAATTGCGCCTTCTTGCTTTCTAATGTAGTAAAGTTGTAAAGGACTGATATTATGACAACTTCAAAGTGGAATTGGGGTTGAAAAGTCACATATCTATAACTTCAAAGAAGTCCACAATGTTGTTTAGACACATGGCAAAAGGTTCTTTCATTATTCTAAAAGTTGAAGGGATGCTTTTGGATTACCATTGCAACCATGTAGGGAGTCCAAAGAACCACAGTGGAATTCAAACGGACAAGAATATTCCCCCTAGGAACAACAATGGGAAGTTATATCTTTTGCTTTGACCACCTATAATGTGTTATGTTTTTACTAAAAAATGAGTTGACCAAAATATGTGTAAAAAACTCTCTACTTTGCCATTCTATTGCAAAAATGAAATTGTAAAACCTATTAGTCTAAATATATGTAATGACCAAAGGGACCACAATAGGTATACTTATTTTAGTTGTAATTGTAACATGTTCTAATTGTGAAAGGATGTTGATGACATTAAGTGGCCAATGAATGACTTCCAAGATTAATGTAGAAATGAAATTGTGGTATATCCATCAATAGAAATCATATAACTTCACCAAATAAAATGTTCAACATCTTCCACATTGCATTGTAAATTAATACAAATAAATTTTCGTAACATTAAATATCCACTCTATGGAATAACAATCATTCTTTAAATGTAAATGCAAAGTATTCTTCTCCTTCATTTAAGCTTTCAAATTGCCAATCTAGCAAACTTATACAAATCTTATCAACCATACTATGATATACATTTTGTAATCACACAATTTTGCACATAAAGACACAATTACCCCCAAATAATGAGTTCTCTAACATGTTGTGCACTCAAATTGTTTTGCACTTTTTCAATGTGGTTGCCTATAATGCCTTCACAATGTAGGGGTGGCATAAAAACAAATCACAAGTCTACAAATTGCTCTTAGTCCAAAGTTGTTGAATTAAACTAATCTCATTGTTCTCACAGGGGACAATTGAAAATGGATTTTAAACAAGCTCCTATAGTCTCAAAACTCGTCATGATTTTTTAAATTGTTTTTTGAAGGTAGAAAAATGCATGAGCTTTCTAGAAGTATATATATATTTTTCCAAATGAATCAATGCATAGGAGCAAAAATTATGGCACAGTAAGCCCAAATTTTAGTTCGACAGGTAAACCCCTCCCCCAAAAAACTTGGATAAAAACTTAATTTCTTTTTCTCATAGGTTGTATTTTTATCTACATTGAAAGCTTTGATTCATTTCATTTGGATTTGTTACATGAAAATATGGACAATCTTATTTTTCAAGCTATCAAAGCATAATCTTGAAAAAATAACTTATAGGATTCGTTTCTGAACTCAATTTTTACAATTTATCAATGATCTCATCATTGAGATTATTTAGGTTAAATTATATCTTAAAGCTATTAATGGTTTAGTTTTTCCTTCAATCTCGAATCTACTTCTTTTTAATAAATTTTTAATGAGTGAAAATTAAGTTAAATTTTTTTTTATTACATACAAATATTAAGAAATTAGAAAAAGAACCTTAGAAAGTATAGATGATTGAAATTGAATTTTTAATATTATGCGCATTGTTACTTAATAAAGATAATAACAAATTGATTTACATGAAGTCTTAGATACAAGATTTTGTGTAGCAAAGGAACCTTGCCAAGATTAAGGTAGGGTGTTCTAAAAGCAACCCTACTCTATAAGCAACTACTAAGACAAAGGTACATTTTTTCTTTCCTCAATGTACCAACAATGTACAATCAGGTACTAAAAACTTACAACTAACCAATTTGAGTCATTCACATTTTTTGTGCAATGTGCAATATAATTGGTATATTTTGGTGAGCATATTTATCATTTCATCTTTATGAAATCTCAATCAAGCATACCAAATTTCAATTTCAAAAAATCAAAACTCCATTTTTGGTGAATTTTTAAAGTTCATTTTCACAATTTTACATAATATTTTATTGAGATGAATCGGTGATGAATTTTTTTAATTTGATTTCATAGATATGTAGGTAACATTCATATGCACCTCCTTCCTTCAACAAGCATCTCCAAAAAAGTTTCACAATTCCTTCTATAGAGATTCCATGTTTAAATGACAATGCCTAAAATGTTGTAAAATAGATATCTCTTTTTTATAATTAGATTTTTCTATTTGCACCTCACATTGTAACTAATTTTGTACATTTGAGCATGATGGTACAATTACTTTGCTAAAATCAAGTTAAAATATAGAGATATTCATTTCTTCAAAGGTTGATCATATTTTTGTTACTTAAGTATTTCTTTTAATATGAAAGATGTGTGTATGGATGTTCCCTACATATCCATACAATCAAATTAAAAAAATTCATCACCAATTGTATTCAATGAAATATTATGTAAAACCACTAAAATTGACTTAAAAAATTTACCAAAAATGAAATTTTTGATTTTTGAAACTAAATTTGGTATGCTTGATTGGGATTAGGTAAGAATCAAGTGATAATTATGCAAGACCAAAAAATTCAATTTTATTCTATTTTATGTACAAATCTTTGAATGGTTCCAAAAAGTAGTTTGTAAGCATTTCAAGAGGTGGTCGCTTTTAGGGACCACTGTGTTTCAACTTCAAAAGTTTGTACCTAATTCCACAAAGGTCCAAAAAATATGAAACAACTTGGGTTAAATGCCAATTCCATTTTTCTTTCAACGAAAATTTACTGAAATTGTTTCTTCCCCACAAATGAAATCAGCTCTTAAAGAGATCACTTAAAGAGCAGACTACCTTACTCAAGAATGATATGTAACCATCTCTAATGACACTCTAATTTCACTGACTCTCTAAACTACAGATTGTATACACATCTGATTAGACAAGTTCAGAACATACATGAGAGTGCAGATATGATACTAGAATCGACAAGCCTGGAGCTCATATCATACACATTATACAAGTTTCTAAGTCTTCTTGATAGAGAAATTGGAACTCAGAGAGTAGAAGAGGAGCAACAAGGTACAGCAAAAAATTAGGTAATTTCATAATAGGAACAATGCTCAATTGCTTGTTCAGATGCATTTAGGTATGCATTTAGTTGTAGTTAACTTACAAAAGTCCAAAGTTCTGTTGACAAGTTTTCAAACGTCAACAGGAGGTCAAAATGTACTTTACAGATATGGTACTATCCAAAATCCATATGCAATTGATTACTGTATTCCAGTGGACAATATACGTCCCATTTGTAGGAAATACAAGTAAACAAACAGAAAAGCCCTTCTGCTACTAGAATCGTCAAGCGCAGAGTTTATATCTTACAAGGTACCTCTACAAGTTTCTGCAATGCCTTCCCAATCTCCGCTTCTCATTTGCACGAAGCAAAGGAAGCAGGTAAATTCCCCGGAAAGCTAAGGTTTTCCGGAACTAAAGTCCTTCATAAAGCCGATAATGAATATCAAGCGAAAAGAAGAAGAAAAGGCAAATACAAAAAAATAGAAAAATTGGAAGCCAAGAGTAGAAGAGTGAAAAAAGAAATACCAATATCACATTACCGGGAGTTCTTTTTTCCCAGTCGGAGTTCTTCTTTTCCTCTGAATCTTTTTCTGAATCTGTTCTTCTTCCTCCCCCCAAGGTTTGAGATCTCCAGGAGGCCCCTCAGTCCAATTGAGGAATTTGTGTCCCGGTTTGAGAATCATGCCCGGGTCATGAGGCAGCTTCCGAGCCAAGCCATTGAGGATCTGGTGAAACGCATCCCCAGGCTGCGCAGGGCGAGGGAACAGCATGGCTTGCTTCATAGCCGGGTTGGCCAGCAACTTTTGCTTCTCCAGTACGTCCTCAGGACTAATCGTGGACAGGATTTTGTCCAAAATGGGCACATCCTTCTCCGCCACGAACACGCCAATCTTCTCCCACGGAATGGCATCAGCGAAGGGAAGCACAATGTCGTCGGCAATTATGACGGGAATGCAACCGAAGATGACGCCTTCCACTAGTCGGGGACTCCAGGGAGCCCAGCCTAAGGGACACAGGCAGAAAATGGCTCGTTGCATGTCCTCGTAGTAGGTTGCTGGATGGTTGGTGGAGATGTCGAACAGGGGATTGTCCTTGAAATTCTCCCAAATGGCGGCTCTGGCGCCCCTGCAAATTAGCAACAACCACTCAATCGTGTTTAAAATGAAAACAGGAATAGAGAAGGATAATCAACCCCGGGAAGCACTCGGGGTAACGACTTCATGTTGAGGAACATGTCTACGGCCGCTGATGTTCGCGATAAGGTGGTCAACGGCCGCTAAGCAAAATGTCTACGGCCGCTGATCTTGAAATGGATATGGGGTAGATCACTGTGTATGAATTTCTTATCCAAATCCTTCAATAGTGGTCTGCGACCTCCCACTTTGAATGATTGCATAAGAAATTCATACACAGTGATTTGGCTCTTATTTCCAAAGTGACCTCTCCAGTGAGCCCTTTAGAGCGATCTCTTCACTGAAAGAACACTCCTACACATTAATTAAAACGCTTAAAGTTGACGCAAATCGTATCCTCTAACTTAAATGTGAGAACCCTTACCGAGCATAGTATCCACCTTCCGGGTCGTTCCCATAATCGTAAAACAAGCCTCTGAAATAGGCAAAAATCGAGCGTGGGGTGCTTGGTGGAGTCAACCGAGTTTGCATCCTTTCAGGTGGAGCGTATGGGGGAATCACAATAGAATCCTCCTTGAGACAGACGTGATGGTTTTGACCAAACGTTTGAACCAAAGTGGCTCGCTTCAGCAGTGGGAGGATACCTCTCTCAATGGCCTTCTCTTCCTGTTTTAAGAAACCATGACACAAAGTAAATGCTCAGATTCTGCGTGGATCGACTTCAAGCTAGAGTACAAGCCCTGACAGACTCCAGGGTGAAGGAATTAAAGCATGAGAAGATTGCAAACACTCTGATAAAGTTACGTACTACAGGCAGATACGTGGCGAACCCAACACATGTTGTAATTGCAGACACCTTAAGATTATTAATAAGCATCAGGGCAAAAGACCAGGATAATCAACAAAAAAGCAGGGTGTTCAGTAAAATTAGGTTGTTTCAGATTCACAGAATTTCGGAATTACTTTTAGACATCATGCAGAGAGTCTTTCCCATCATACATTAACAGGTCTACCAATGGTCAGTTATTACAAAAAAAACCCTCTTTGATTCATGGGAAGGTCTCCCTAGGGAGCCTCTTCGTGAATCATGAGGAGGATTCTCTTTATGGTGTTGTCTTAAAACTCCTGAAATAGTCTAATTCTACTCGATTTCAAAGGCTCTGAAAAAAGCACTCAAGGCATGCGAAGGTGTTTCTGGGAATTGCGCCAAATCTAAACATACAGGGCAACGGGAATTGAGCGAGTATGAAAAAGAAAAAAGGGAGAGAAAGCTTGGTACCTGATAATGGAAGCAAGCAGCAAAATCATGTGGAACAACAAAAAAATGGTCGGCTCCCTCAGTCCGGTTCCAGTACGGCCAGTGTTTGGAAATGTAGTTAATAGCACTTCTCATAACACGCGGTGACTTGAAAGGCAATGGGAGCCCATTTGGAGTCAAGTCACATGTTGTGTACACGGGAGCATAAAACCAGTCGGCCTCTTCAGGAATCAATGTGCGAACAGGACTTTCCATCAAGAAATCGTGAAGAAACTCCTCCACAGCAAACATGTGTGTCAGGCAGCGAGGGTCCTTTTTCAACCAATCTGTGTTGTACTTCCTGAAATGGTTACCAAAATACACACAGTTGGATCAGACAAGCTTCACTGTTGTGCGCTGTAAGGTCGAGGATACTAAAACTGTTGGTGAGCTCATCCTGTCTCCTGTACTAACCCCCAATACCAACAGCAATTCATTTACTCATACATTGGGTGACCTTTATTTGCAAATGGTGTAAGCATGATTTGGCTAAATATCTATGCCCATGATTTTTGAATGAAAATGTGGTTGTCTACTACTGTCACATGTAACTGCAACTCCCCTCTTCGAATTGCATAAGAAGTGCATACATAGTAATGAAAATCTGATCTCAACAGGTTTGGTTCATGTACCCCAGGATCACTCCCAAAGCTCGGACCCCTACATCAGTCGACATGCTTAAAATGACGCAAACTGTGTCCTCTAGCTTAACTCTCAAGAGCAAACTCTCTAAAAGACATTACAGTAAAGCAGCAAACCTCGCAGTAAGCTAAAGTTTTAACGGACCCGAGGCACCAATTTTTGAATCAAACACAAATTCATACACTCAACCACAAAATCGGAGGAAATCATTACGTCGGGATGTCATATATAAAAACTCTCAGACGACCAACAGGATTGTCCTCCAGCACATCCCCCGCACTTCCTGTGAGCCATTTTCCCAGGTTAGTTCCTTCATTTTTTGAGTGTAGAGTATATCAATTATACAGAAATTACTGCAGTGAAGATATGCAATAAGGTAGTAGAGAGTGTACTAAAACCTTTCGTGACCTAATCCCGTCTCCTATTGAGTGACCTTTGTTAACAACAGCAACTCATATTTCCAATCAACACGAAATTGGCTTTCAATTCCCAACCATTCGGTGGTTTCATGACCTGCTTAAATGGCTATGGCCACGAATCTCGAAATGGAAAATGGGGTTTCCTTCAATAGCGGTCTACAACCTCCCAAAGGAATCTCTCCAGTGAGCTCTATGGACTGATCTCCCAATGAAAACACACTCCATCGAGTACATGAATTAAAATGTGTACTTAAAAGAGTAGTACTCTCTACCTTAAACACAGTGCAATTGCGTAAAACTCAAAGCCTCAAATTGTGTAATCCAGCGAGGTTACCTGAAATTCGTTGGTGACCCACTTTCGAATAGGCATCTTGAACGAAACAGAGCAATAGGAACGTGAAAACGCCGAATCGGAAGCCGTAATTCCGCGAATTGAGCTCCATCGAGCTTCCTAGTCTCCAATCCATGGTATTGCACCATTCAAGCAATCAAGAGGTCAAGTCAAAACAACTTGACACATTCCGAAACCCTAAACAGGTCCAAAGCTCCGAAAATTCCACCAAAAATTTCACGGAGAGAGCAGCTCCATAAACAATTTGCATCAATTCCTGCGGAGCAACAAATTCGTGCACCAGAGGTGCAAAAATTTGAAGAATTCGCAGTTGCTGCACGTGTACAAAGGATCGTCACTGTGCTGCAGACCTGCAGTGTTGGGCTTCAAATTCAACCTCTTATGGCTATTGGTCCCGGCAAGGCCGGCATCCTCAATGGACCCGGCATCCTGGACCCGGCAAAAGCATTCCAAGATGAACCTTACAAGTAGGAAGTAGAAGAATATATATACTAATTTATCAAAAAAAATTTGGCTATTCTAACGAGGTATATTTACAAAGGATGTTACAAAGGATATTTATCATATGAAGAATTAGTAACCTTTAACATCTAACATTTCTTTTTGAGGCTCTAGAAGGAGTGAAATTTTGTAATCTATAATTATGAGATTTTAACACTTACCAAAGTATCAAACAGAGAGGCTCATTTGTACTAACTTTTCATAGGTTTATAATTAGAGAGCCCTTGACAAATTATACTTAAAAAAAAAAATCATACGAATGACATGAAAAAATGGCAATAGTAATTTCAAAAACAAATTAAAACCACTATTTTGAAGTGCCTTGAAAATACAAAAGAAATTAAAACTTTGAAAACTTTTGCAATATTTTTTGAAATCTCTTGAAACAAAGCTTCCTATACAAATTATGTCATATTGAAGTTGCATTAAATCATCCAAAAATAATTTAGAAGTATGAAGCTACTTGGACCGACCCAAAATCAAAGAAAGACTAAAATAGTCTTCAAAAGTCTTTAAGGTTTGACTACCTTGAATTTCATTTGCTAACAAAGATAAGATTGACAATCATATTTTTATTTTACTCATAATAAAATACCACATTAGCTAAATGCTATGATTGTCAAAAAACTACCTTAAGACAATTGCACCTAAAATCATCCAAACGGACATTTGAACTTGGTTTATATTATTAAATTGTCTAAATTTTTGTTGGATCTCATTGAGAGTCAAAAAGAGGATTCCACATTATCTTTGCATCATGCATTTTTTCGACCCTTCATGAATAAACTATAAATTTTCAAAGTGTTGAAAATAGGCGTATTGAAAATAAACTCTAAATTTTCATGTTCAATGGACTTATATTTTAGGGCAAAATTGAAATGGGATGGTTTGGGAAGCAAGTCACAATCAATTGCAGTTAAAGAAACTACACCTAATTATCACCGTTTTCTAAAACCAACCTCTATATTTTTCTTGCCTAAACGTGTTGTCTCTATTCATTTGAGCTCACACTTGCTTTTAGATACATTTATTTTCAATAGTTTGAAAATTCATACAATGTCCAAAAAATGGATTATAAGAGAATCTAGATATTCTTTGGACTAAACAAAAAAATTAAGTAATTCAGATGCAATTAGTAAGAAAATTCTTCAGTTTCTTCATGAGCTTTGTTCAGAAAGCAAAAGACGAGGTTTAGGGTTTTGCGCTATCACATTTCCATCCACTGAGATCGCCTGGATTTTTTTTTGCGTGTGCTCGATTGAGTACAAATATTTTTGGGTTCGCATGTTTTGATGTTGCAGCGTCGTACTATAACTTTTGCCGAGGTTGGGTTTTGCAGAATTTCTACCGAAATTTAGTTGGGCAGATTCCTGGTTTTGAATTTGAACATTTGAAGGGTTGCGTTCTATTTGCAGAGTACCGTCTTGCTACTAAACTGAGCTACCGATAGTATTGCAAAGGTTCAACTCTATTTTTTCTCTTCCGAATGGTTCTTCGATGCTGAGATTATGAGGGTTGTTGCATGATGAAGCAACAGTTCAAGTTTTCAAATAGTGTAATTCTGTGATTAGGGTTTGGAATTCAGGCCTCCATTCTTGTAAAATTACAGGCTCTTGTGATCGCATGGTACCTTTTGTCATTCGTGTACGAGAGAGAAATTGCTGGTGTTCTGTGATTCAATGAGTTTTGGTTAATGTTGGTTATGTGACAATTTGGATTTTCTGTCTGTAGGACACAAGGTTTGTGACGATGATTTTCACTTCCAATTGATATCATCAGAGCTGCTGTAAAATATCTTTCATTATGGTAGCTGATAAGCAGGACCAAACAATCTCAGAAGGTGTGCAATTGGAAGGTTGGACGCAAATGATGGCGAGAAGAGAGTCGCAGAATTTGAAGGGGAAGCTGTTGTCGGGCTATTGCAGCAGGTTGGAGTTAAGGATGTCAGTCACTGTGTAGAAGAGGTGTGCTTCTGAACCCTAAACCCTAAACCCATTAGGCTGGAAGACTTTTGTGCTCTTGTGCATTAAGAGTGTCAACGGCGAGGGGTGTGGAAGATTGGGAATCATCTCGTTCTTGCTGATATTGAGAGTGTGAAGCTATTGAAATGGTTATTTGCTGTCTATTCTGTTCAATTGTGTGGGTGGTTTTACGTTTTCTATAAGGGAGACAGTACTTGACTTGTTTGGATACTATTATGTTTCTATGGTAGTCCCTATCCTTTACATGACCAAGGATTTATGGTTTGAAAATGATCAATTTGACTTGTCATTCTGTGAAAATACAATTGCGATGGACTCACGTTTTAAATCACCAGAAGCAATGAGGAATATTGCACGTATTGATTAAAACATAGTGAATTGAACACAAGGAAATCCCCATTCAACCTACCCAAAAATGCTAAAAGAAATACGTGAACCAATTCGGGCAATCCAGCTTCATAGTCCTTTAGGTTATTGTTCCTGCTGGTGTTTCATTCGTCAATGCATGTACCGGAAGTTCAGTAAGACCGGGTATTGAATGGAGTTGTAGCACCAATTCACCAAATCGATTCTCTATGTGACATGTCAGTAGTTTTCTAGGGTTTAGGGTTAGGATTTAGGATACCATGTCATCTGCATAAATTAGTCGAGTGTCATCTGCTAATAATCAATGGTCATCCTTAGAAAGAGTGTGTAAGGATCTTTTACACTCGACTAATTTATGCAGATTTACTGGCTAGAATCAGCTACTGGCTAGATGCTGGTGACAAGAGTGACTTGGAGTTTGACTAATGATTGTGTTTGTTTGGTATATATTAACAGAGGCAATATTGTCTCACATTCTACACGGAGATGGGGGTGCTTTTAATATTATTCTAGAGCCCTCCGTTTACGGTTGCAGTCTGTGTCTTCAGAGGAAGCGAGACTACCGTTTCGATGCTCTCTTCAACCTACCAGCCTGCACTGCGTGATTCTCTTACTGGTTGGTCTAGTAAATCCACCAATCAGCCGGTGCCCGTGAAAGTATGTTTGAGAGCATCTCCGCAGCATGTAGGAGTTACCGACGAAAGGGAACGGACCAAAGATGTGTGTCGACCAAAGAAATATGGAGGACATTTGCTGAAATGCTCTAAAGTAGACGAAAGCACAAGTGTTGTGGCACCCTCGTTGTTGTCACTTTCTATTCGTAATGAACTCTCTCTTGCCAATGTGGGTGACACCACAACTCTATGTGACACAGCAGAAAAGGATTCAGTCAAGAGTACCACTAAGAAGCCTGGCAAGGACGTTTGGCGCTCTAAGAAGAAAGAGGGTATGGGAACTGGAGCCTCAGGAAGTCAAGTAGATGATTGGATGGCTAAGAAATGCAACAATCCTGTAGGTCAGGTCACTCTACCTCCAGGTTCCAATCTCTTGACTGAGGATCTCTTGGCTGATAAACCCGGCGTTTCAACATCATCTCCCAAGCCTAGGAAGAGAATGAGCTCCGGAAAGGATGTTTGGAGATCAAGGCAAACTGAAGATGGTCCGGCCCTGAATCTACAATCCTTAGGCAACATGAACAAGAGTCGGAAGCGGTTATATCTCGTGGATATCCATCCTCTGTGTTATAATGGTAGCCGGGTGCAGCCCAGGAAGATTTTGGAGTGGATGAATCTACTATTCTCTGAAGTGACTCAAGATGACCCTATTATAGCGATCATGGACGGTGAGAGGGGAAACGAATATAGGCGAGCCTTGTTGCCCAGTTACAAGGCCAAACGGAATTTGTTCAGGCCTCTTATTGGAAACAGCTCCTCATGCGCAGCCAAGGACTTCAGGAAAGCTTTACCGTTAATCCATGGATTCTTCACCCTATGTCAGATCCCCGTGGTGAAACAGGAGTTTGCAGAAGCAGATGATATCATAGCGACTCTGGCAAGGCAAGCTCGAGATCGAAATTTCCAGGTGGTAATTGCATCCCCAGACATGGATTTCCAGCAACTTCTGACTGCCGATGTCCATATGCTACTGCCACTCCCTGAGCTTGGGCGCTGGTCGTTCTACACGTTGGACCACTACGTCAAGCAGAACGCCGTCACTCCTGATTTGGACCTGGGGTTGAAGTGTATGCTGGGAGACCTCAGTGATAATGTGCCTGGCTTGTCGGTGGTGGCACCAGGATTTGGGAGGAAAACGGCGTTGAAATTGATGCAGAAGCATGGCTCATTGGAGAAGCTGCTAACAGCCGCAGCTTCTCGGACAGTAGGGAGGGAATACATACAAGAGGCGCTGACCAAACATGCAGATTTATTACGGAGGAATCTGCAAGTGCTGAGCCTACGTACTGATGTTGATGTGGCTCTCGAGGAGCAGTGGTGTCGACCAAGGTGTGTTGCTAATGATGGACTGGCTTTAGATCTACTTAACGAACGGTTGCGAAGTGGATGATGCCAAGATTTGAGATCGTTTAATTGACTCATATTCTGAATTCGTGTTCATTTATTTATGATGGCCAAATCAAAGACAGAAACTGTTATAGAATCTGGCCCTCAGGGGTGAACGCAAGGATCTAAAAGGTTGATGGATAAATGGGAGGAAAAAATGAGAGTTTTGAGATCCAGAGCATTGACATCAATGGGAATCCGTATGCCATTCTTTAGAGTTGTATGATTTCAAACTGGAATGAGCAACTGAGAACAAATGCTGTGAAAACAATGTCATTAGTTGAATATATTCCAATTGATTATTGATGAATGACTATTGAAAATAAGAAAGGGGCGAGAGTGTTTGTTGCATAATGAAAACGCAGACGTGTATTTAGAGACTTTGAATGATTCCTGAACAGTATCTTAAAATTGAAAGTAGTGCAGAAGAGACATGATTACTTCGGTTGGACCATGATTACATAGATTTCAGGTCGGAGACATGATTACATAGATTTTGGGCCTGTTTCCATACACCTCCCAATCCGCAATTTTGGAAGGGACAAGGAAAGGTCATCCACATGTGGGAATAATTTGTCGCCAACCCGCAAATTGCTTGATGGGTCTTCCTAAGAATTCCAGTTTGTAACCCTTGAAGGACGCGATCCCCATGACCAAGGTAGTCATGGGGCGGGAGGCATCGCAGGGGAGGGAGGCACTCGGGGCAGCCGGCAAGGTGGAAGTCCTCAGACTCCAAGGACCAATTATTAGAAGGCCTTGTGCTCTGATGTCGACAGGGTCTTGCGGAGCGGCAGAACTCGAAGTGAAGCCCACATACATGTATTCATTGAGCACATTAGAGAGATCGACCTGGACACTGAAGGAGTTGGAAGGAGTCCCATTCCCATATGCATCGTTCCACACCATAGACAGTCCCGGTCGTTCTTCGTCGCTCACAGGACAACCAAGAAAACCGGTGTGAGCCGTGCGCGCTAACATTCAGAATCTGCGATGAAGCTTCATAATCGATCCACACTTGCAAATGCCAAGTTAATCTGATGTCACTGATGTCACTGGGTGCCTCTAAAAGGTTGCATTCATGGTGTTGATGTTGATCCCGATGTGAAACCCTCCATCCGGGTCCGAGAACTGGGGGCCCTTCACGAAGTCGAAGTCGACTGCAAAAGTATGCGATTTAGGTCGCCATTGGATGTGGCGTTGAGCAGGCCCAGGTAGCCTCCATCGCCACCTAGATCAGATGCGTTCGGATGAGGAAGCATGGCGAAGGTGAAGCCTTCCAAGACGTTCCCTGAGAATAGTCCATAGCCCAGCTGACTAGGATGGGGCAGGCCAAGAGTTATTATCGCGGCTACGAATTTAGTGCTGAAGGAGAACACGGGACCAGTTGCGTTCTCCTTGAGCCGGATCGGTGCAGAGTAGAGAGACACTGCTGCGACGACGGTCCTGTCTCACTCGCAGAGGAATCCGTGCTGCAGAAGCCCAGACCGTCCATCATGTTGACGAAGGGTTCGGACGTCTGCTCAGCATCGGCAACGAAGTTGTCCCGCAGCAGCATTACAACACAAAGCAGCACCACTCTACTCACGCGTTGAAGGAGGAGCCCCCATGAAGCTCTCTTACTCCTTACTACTAATGGCCTTGTTTAGAATTCGATTCACACCGGAATTTGACTAGGAATGACGATGACAGCTGCTACAATTCGTCCCTACCTACAAACTCTACCTTCTGGAACACAGTCAGACCCACTTTGATCGATATATGATATTGCCGAGCTGCTCACATGTGTCAAATCCACCTGCCGTCTGCTCTCGTCGTGATTCTCCATGATAAGGAACAAGGAACCGGAAGTGCATCTAACTTCTGGTCGTCACAGAGATACCAGCAAGCAGCAGTTACACGAGTGCACTAGTTAGTCAAACTCCAGTGTCGGCGCAGTTTGCATTCTTGCAGGATCGCAAGCCTTTCGAAATGTAGCATCGAAGTTACTTTACCAAGCATTTTAAGCATCCAAGGAAATTTTTCTAAATTTTTCTTCTGTGCCGGACGTACGACCAAGCAAGCACGCAAAGTTAGTCGTGGATCACAACAAGACAAGCAAGCATGAATTTGGCGGATCCTGAAATGGTAGGTTGCTTGAGCTAGCTCCGCGTCCTAGCCTGGAGTGTCCGTCGGGATTCCCATTTTTCTTCCAGTAGTATCCCTCGCTTGTAAAAAAGTACAGAATCAGTCACCGTAACACCAATGATTCGAGATAACTGTGTACTTTGCTGACTCATTAGCACCACGAAAACTATCAGTTCACATACGGTTCCTGAAGGCCCGGCTGTCTTGTGGTCAAACATCAAATCAACAATGAATACGTTGCAAACACCTAATAACCGAAATTCAGCATAGTTGGAGGCAACTTTTTCTAGAAGAAAAAAATTAATTTAATTTTGCAGTATTAGCAATTGAAATTCATGAATTAAAAATTAAAAAAAAAAAAAAAAATTGGATATGGAAAGTAATTTTTATGAATTTTTAAAGTAGAAGCACCTTAGGCCACTAAAATGGTCATGTACCCGGTCTAACCCAGGAAGGACACCGCAAACAATAAGTGTCTGATGAACGACAAGAAATTCTCCAGTGTAGGAGAGAACTACAACTATTCATCCTTGGAATTTTTTTGTGGAAAGTGGAGAACATCTATAGTAGTGTGACTTCCAATGAGTACTTTTGGATTTTTTTTATTCCAATGACTCTCGCGGTCATAGAATGCATGCATTAGAGAAAAAATGAAGCCTCCGAAGGGCTGCTTTGGAGTGACCAAACAAGGCGATTGTTTTCAAAGTAGTCCCTAGCCAGAATCTAGCTGCAGAGGAAAGTCAGCTTGGGTGAATATTGCAGGAGTAGTCAACCTCGGCAACTGGAAAAAAAAATTAGTTTTGTTTTTAGTTTTCTTTTCTTGCGACTAGATTTTTTTTTTTTTGAGAGGAAAAAAATATAAAATTGGGTTCCTGTGCCACTGCCAACATTGAAAACTACAAGTTTGAAGTGGGTGATTTTAGGAGAAAAAAAACATTTTTTGCCAAAAAAAAATAATTAGTTCCTATAGTTCAGTTGCTGCTGGAGTAGCCCTCTGGAGGCCTCATTTTTTCTCTAATGATTTCCAAGGGCACCCCTTGCATCGTTCCAAGGTTAACCCTTAAAGGACCGTCACTATACTTTCACCAAAAACGCTCCAAAACTGCCATTTCTAGTATAAGTACCAAAATTTTGAAAAAAAACTTTTTTGACATATCTAACCGTAGGATCTTGTATTATATAGTATCAAAAACATGTGGTAAAAATTTCAGACATTTCCACCAAGTGGATTGCAAGATATAAGCATTCAAATTAACTAAAATCATTTTTTTTACCCTGCGAAAAGCAGGGCAGCTGCACTTCACAAGCTCATATTTTTATGAAAAATGACCTAAATGGTGGTGCTTCTTTGGATTTGTTTTCCTAGAAAAGTTGGCCACATGCTTGAAAAATTTCAGATCACTTGGAATAGTACAACATATAGGAAAAAAATAGTAAGTAGGTAGTAGTAGAGAATGATTAAAAATACTAAATTATTTACAATTTAAATATGAAATTAAAAATTTCCAATCCCAATGGTCGAAATGTTGTAATAATGTATCTACATCCTACAATTTTATTTTTGTCCAAAAATATTGAAAATTGGGTAAGATAAAGAATTTCAAAGTTTATTTTAGAGTAGAAAATCCAAAACTGCCCGCAAACAAAAAATCCTCATTACTTTTGACTCATTGATCAAAATGGAATGATTCAAAGCTTTTTGTGTATATAAAACTCTAGAAAATCAATTCCATATTTTTGTTTATGAAAAAATCGATTTTTTCTGATCTGCCCGAACTGCCCGGTTGGGAAAAAAAGTAACATATTAGGCTATAACTTTTGACTCGTATTTCCAAATGTCATAAAATTTGGTGTTTATGAAAGATCTTCCTCGCCCCCGCATTCTATTAAAATTTCAGCCCCAAATATGAAAATCTCCGCTTGTAGGTACCTGCCCAAAAAAATTTTACAGCCAAAAAACACAGTCCGGTCCTTATGGGGTTAATGAAAGTCTACTTGTTAGGAATGGATATAGGGACAGTTTGGGGTGTCTTCACTTTAGTTCACATTTGAAGCTTAACTCATTTATTTACCAATCTTTGTGGCACTGAAATTGAGGGCTAGGTAGGATTGACTCCCTCATTGCCCTAGCCAAGGGTAAATGTGAAAAATTGTCCCCTATTTTGTATTGCGATAATTTTGTATTTCTTCACCACTCTTTACTAATTTGGGGGTCTTTGATTTCAAATATGCATTCAAAATATTTTCAAATTTTATCATGGGTGGAAAATAAAAAAATTTAGTGTTTTTCATATGGATAAACTCTATAGAACAATGAGGGGGGCAATCCTACCTGACCCTTAAAAAGAGTTGTAGAATCTAGACTTCCTTGTATTTAGGCCTTGTAATAAAAATTGGAAAATATATCTACAAAGTTGATTTGCTACACAAAATAGTGAAATTAGGTTGATGCACTACAAGAAAACTGCCAAATATGTGACTGCGATATGTGAATGTAGAAAAAATGCAACTGCACTGTGACTAGCACCTCTCTAATTGCACCGGTGATTATAAGGGAGAAGAGTCGAGTCGCGGAGTAGTCGTGCTCATGACTGCGAGATGGATGAGGCCTTGAGGGGTACCATTTCATCCACAACTGCGTCAGGGAACGACAAAGATGTGCTGATGTGGCTGCGCAGTCAGCAGGCGGTTTTACACAGTCGGGGACGACTGCGTGGTTGTCACAGGGGGTCACTTGCGGTGACTTCTGAGAAACTTGGGGGTGACTTCACGGACACTGTACTGCGACTTCACCACGACTGCACAGTAGTGTAGGATTCTACCAAGGAAAAGGGCTACAAAGAAAGGGTTGGGGATTTCATGGGAGCTGATGATTATACGATGGGTGGAGTTCTATTTGGGGCAAAGAGAAGTGACTCCATTACTGAGATACCACATTCAAGTAATTATTGCATTGTTTCTTTCACAGAGCTCTTGCTAGAGGGGTGGCATGAATTTGCAGAAATTGTGAAATGGCCACGCAGTGTAGTAATCAAGCAATTGCACAATGGACATTAATTTCAAGGTCATGCTGAAGGGAGGCAGAAGCCAATTCCAAGGGTAAAAGGAGATCTCAAAATAGAATTCAGCAAGTTCAAAATGGGCCCTATGTCCGGGCTTAAAGTCATACATAATAAGTGACTTCTATACAACTTTATTGCAAGTCCGCCGTCGCTTGGTAATGACTGAGCGACACTATGTGACAGTTGTCCATGGAATAGTGACGCTAGTATGCAACTTGTGCTAATAAGTTGTCTTCTACAGACAACTCTATAGCGCCCACTAAGTTCACATTTTGTACTGTTCGAAGAAGCTGCCTGGGGGCTACTAATCCCACACTGTCCACTGTGGTGCTAATGAAGGCGTCTGCGGTGTCAACCACTTCCCGCTTTGCTCTTGCTTTTTTGAGTAAGACAATTTTCCAACCTGGTCTCTCGACCACATATGAGAAGAAAACCTGCGTCGCCTAGCTAGGAAAGATGAAGGGCTCCGACAAGCGAGGGAATTTGTGGCGGAAGTTGAAAACCAAAAAGCCGTCGTCATTTCGGATGTATGTTGGATTCCCATGATTGTCGAAGGGCTTCACCCACTCACATTGTAGCAGGATGACGGGCATTTGCAGTGCTCCGTAATCCAAGAGCAATATGTCCCGGAGAACACCAACATAGGGAACTGATGCATCCTCATCACTTTCAGCGGGCAGGGAAAACACCAATGCAACGCCATTGTTGTAGCTCACCATTCAAATAGTTATGTCATCATCAACCCGGAACTGGTTACCAAATGCCAAGATCCGTGTATATCGAGTGGCCACTCGGAATGGCTTCTTGCTTAATAAGAGGCGATCCATGTCGTCCGGGTTCCGGAGGTTCAGCTCAGACTCATCCATAGTATTTATAATCTACTCTACCAATGCTGTAGTAGACGGATCTTGCTCAACCTCGGTCTGCCATTTCCTGCACAAACATACCAAACACACTCATTGGCCTATCTGTAGCTGATAAGGAGGTACAGAAAAAAGGCAATACTAAAACACTTAAGGAACATTGCGGGGGTTCCGTCACTAGCGTAACTAAAATTTTACTACAAATAGTTTTGCGGGGGGCGGAAAGTTACTGAGGCACGACTGGTAAGTGATTGAGAATTAACTACAAAGCCACTTTTCAACTACTGCAAGGCGACTGCGAGCCGACAATGTAGAACCGACAGCCACTGCCCGAGAGAGGCACAGATGCATAAAGGGGGCGGTAACAACTATTGCCAAATCCTAGGGACCTAGCTTGTGGTTCTAGGGTGTACCAAGGACTTACAAGTTCATATCCTCCATAACGGATACATTCATTAGCACGTACTGGTTAGCGATGGAAGTTAGCTCGAGGCTCATCACATATGGCCTTCTGGCTCCTTGCAGCACCTCCTCAGCGTCATCATATTCTTCATCTTCGTCCCAAACACGTCTTTGTGTGGGCTCAAACCGCTGCAAGTACTCTGTGATGAAACCCAAGCACTCTTGAAATTACGGTCGGGGCGCGGCATGGAGTCTCAGCCAATGGAGAAGGGAGAATACGAGCTGGCATGGGATAGGCGTGTGGCGGAAGTGCAAGCAAAATTCGGGCCTCTTTTCATCTAGCAACTGGCGCCGTGAGTTTCTTCCTTACTTTGGTCTATAATTCAATTATTCTTGCATTCTTCGGTGCATGGAACTTGATTGCGATCACTGTGTCCTCCACGCCGCATGCTCCTCCACAACGTGGAGCCTGGACTCCTCAATTTGGCCGCGCATCCAAAATTGCAGATTTGGCCGTCTCTCTTGCTTGGCCAGCGCGTATGCTTTTGTGCACAGACATGGTGCAAACCGTGGCTCTCTGCAAGAGACATTGTGTTAGGGTTCACAATTTATTAGCTTTGGAAAACGCGTCGCCCATATGCCTCGGACACTAAGCAGTTGTGTCGTAGTTCTGCAGGAGTCGCGGCGTTCGATGTGTATCTTCTATGTCACTTCATTTGAGTGAAGAAGCAGTCGTGGGGAAGTAGCGTCGGAGTGCAGTCAGTGAGCCAAAACCCTAAATCCCTTTTCTCGCTAGTCGGCCACGTGGAACTGGTGGTGGCGCCACAGCGTGGCCACTCAAGTACATCTCTCTTGCTTCAAGAGACCTCCGTAACCCTAGCGGGCGCTTTTTGTTTTTTCTTGATTTTGTCTTCTCCTTCATCACGGTGGTTTGTTTTGATTTCCTCTATGCTTGTGCGTCTCCTTCTTCAATTGGGCCATTGTATTCTGAACCCCGCTGAACCCTAAACCACCGGCGCTGCATAGTGATCAGGATTCATGGAAGCAGCACGACCGTGGAGGGCCAATTCGCCGAGAAAAGGGTAAAGAGGTTGTGTGTAGGAGTAGCATGCAGCGGGGCCTCCGAGGACGGAGCATGAGGGGGAAGCGTTGTCATGGAGCGGCGGACGACGACTACAGAATGAGCAGCAAACGCAATTCCTCCTTAGAGGCGATGGAGTCCAATGAAGAGGCCATCGCAAGAGGTATGACGCATTTAGCTATAGCTTGTACACATGTAGAGCGTCTTTCAAAGTTGGAGGACGCTACGGCAGGTAAAAATTGTCTCCCATTGTCTTTCAAGGGTGTTAGGGTTTGGGATTTAACCCTCCTACATTCGTGCGTCGGCTTCTGGAAGTAGAAGCGTGCCCCAAATCACAAAATCCCGCAGTAGGTAGTCCTAGAAGTTGAATCGCCTACATTGTTCAATGAGGTCGATGCCTTGTATACGCACTTTTTGCATAATCTACCATCATGAACCCCAAGGACGGGTTTTCTTTGTTTTGCACAGCCGGGGAATGATGGGGTCAATTGTGGGACAACTTCGCCTTGTTTTGCGCAGCTGTGGATGCATGGGATCAATCATTGGACAACTCCGCTTCCACCCTAAACCAAATGGATGCCTAGCCTCCTGTAGGTTAGTACATTTCTTTTTTTGCAATATCGTTGATTCTGTGTTATACACTGCTGCAGAAGATGCATTATTCGACTCTAGTAGTGAGGAGATGGAGGAAGCAGAGCCCTTGGTAGACAGAAGGGCAAAGCGCCTCAAGTTGCCGGAAGAAGCAAACAGCTTATAAGTTTGGGAGAGAAGAGACCCCAGAGGGTCCCTCCAAACCCAACTCTGTGCAAAGTATCCTGAAATTGTCACCGACTCTGTGGCCCAAATGCTTGACAAACGCCACACAAGCTCTGCCTATGAATTTCTTTCACAGTTCCCAGGTGAAGGGGTGGGCACAGCACGTGCCCGTTGTCCACTGGTCTGCTCTCCCTAAAACTGCCCTTTTGTTGAATGTCTAATGGGTTTGGTGTATGTGCAGGTTAGAAAGCCGTCGATGAGGGCAAAGGCTGCGACAAACAAGGACGCCAATCCAAGGAGGGTAAGCTCCAGTACTTGCAAAATCTTTTGCCAAACCGCTTCTTGTTTTTTTTATTGTCTAAGTGAAATTTCAGTCACGTGCCAGTTGTGCAGCAGTTTCGGGTAGAAGTAGCAAATCACAGTGTAGTTGATGGCAAGTGACGTGCCAGTGATTGTTACAGGGGAACCGTTTGCGCTAGAACACTGGATTTTGCAAGGCATGGTTCGAGACTCTGAGGAACCGTTAATGTGGTGTCCTTTGCAGTTCAAGGTAGGGGACGAAGTATTTGTCATGAATCCGAGGTCCCTGAAGCAGAAGTGGCGTTGGGGACCATCAGCGGTGTGCCGGGTGAATACACATTCCACGGTCAAGATATCCTAAGTGGGTGGTGGAAGGTGGACGTGCAGCTTGTTTTGCAGGAGGGTGTTTTTTTTATGTTCCCCAACGAAAAAGGAGATCAATATATGATTGAAGACGTCAAGGGTGCCCCCGCAATGTGGATTGAAAAGAACTTGAAGTTGGTGGCATGAGGCCCTTTTTTGTACTTTCTCAGTTATTGTTTGAGTCGGGCACCTATAGTTTGTGTACATTGTAGTATAGCGTGGAGGATTTTGGTCGACTATGTTCACAGCAGTAGAACATTTGCCTTCTAAACTAAACCCATTCACAATTTTGTTCCTAAAATCTCCTGACTATGAAATCCTCCATTCCAGCAACAATTCTGAGTATGTGGATGTGGGTATGTCTATTCCGCTGAGGTCATCCATGTTTTAAGTTGTCTGTGTGCATGTTAGAGTTAGCATGTAGATATTGCCCACTAGTATGCTTGAATGGGTTGCTTATTGGCTGGCTGAGCCATCGCTGTGTAGTCTAGCAATTGTCGACGCTAATGTATCTTCCATTCCTCCATAAGAAAAGAATTTAACGCAACTGCACATTAATTTTAACAATACAGCTGACTCACTACTCCGTGATTGATTAGCAACTTCACGACGACTGCCTTGCAACTTACTCACGACTGCCTCACGACTTACCCACGACTATAAAGTGACTATAAGGGCACTGCTAATACCCTTCTAGGACACCGTAAAACACCCCCCACTAAACCGCTTATATCGTGCCACGTGTCAAAATTCGATTGGCTGTCCAAATCCGTACCATGACTAGAAAGTGATTGCGCCGTGACTGGCACTTCGGAACACTCCGGCGAATGAGCGCCTGCCACGTCCCTGTTCAAACGACGTGTGTCGGGCACACGCCCTTGTCCACTTCAGCCAAAGCTAGTGGATGTCTTGTCCATTCTATCATCCGTCCTCCGTATGCCCTCTATTGGATGGTGCTAATAAAATGTGGCCCGTGACTGGAATACGACTCAACTAATATGACTGCAGGGCCTGCAGTCGTATAGCAGTCACACGACTGGAATACGACTAATTTGCAGTTATATGTGCCAGTCACGTTTTTGGCAGTTTTCTTGTAGTGATGGGCAATTTCGTTAAAATGGTGCCATTCCACTACTTTGGCAATTTTTACAATTTAGATTGGGCAGTTTGAAATGTACAACTATCCTAGATGTTTGAAATCTATACCTTTTTTAGATGTCTAAAATCTATACTAGTTCTAGATGTCACTTTTACAATTCAAACCACATGGTTTGAAATCTATACGAATCAAAAATTTCTAAAATCTATACTAGTCTTAGATGTCACTTTAAACACAATAGTTAGACTAGGCGGTCTGAAAATGGTACATGGAATACCACCATTTTAACGAAATTATCCATGTTGCCTTAACAATTAGGTTGCCTTACCCCAAGAAAGCTACTATACAAGCCATCAAAGTCAACAAATATTTCTACACATGGAGACTCATGAACCACAATAATTACAACAATATCTAATTCAAAAGTAGTACATTCTTGTATAATAACTAGAAAACATTTATATAGTGTCAAATGTTGAGAAATTAGTGAGGGGCAACCTAATTTCACTATTTTGTGTACATGAATGCCACTGGTTCCAACATGACAATTACATATATAGGCCACACAAGTTCCCTAAAGAATGAGTTGCATTGTAGAAACTTAATCCTTAAACAACACTAAGTCCAAAAAGTGGCCGATGGGTGACTTCACTACTCATTGTAGAAACAAAGAATGTACCTATTGATCCAATAATCCAAGTATTTTGGTAACTACCTTGGTCACGGGGGTCGCATCCTTTAAGGGTTAAGTGATAACGATGAAATCAGTAGAACTTAAAGCAAAAGAGGAGTCAGTCTAACCTTATACTTGGATTGAATGCGTCTTAGTTTTCGCCTCATACCATTTATCTTTTATGTCTTCCTGCTGAAGCACGCAACACCACCCTCCGATCAGAAAAGGCAAAAACGCACATTATTAAATGACACTAAGTCCAAAAAGTGGCCGATGGATGACTTGTCGACTACTCATTGTAGAAACAAAGAATGTACCTATTGGTCCAATAATCCAAATATTTTGGTAACTACCTTGATCACAGGGAACTGCACCCTTTAAAAGTTAATAAGCAATAACAATGAAATCAACAGAACTTAAAAGCAAAAGATGAGTCAGTGGCTAACCTCATACTTGGAATCATGCGTCTTAAATAGTTTTCGCCTCAATCATACCAGAAAAGAGAAATGGATCCGATCAGAAAAAGGCAAAAACGCACAATCATTATTAGCAAACTGACTCGAACTCTTCAGTTAATGTATCACAAAGTTTTCAAAGTTGTCCGATCCTCCAGGTTAACATTTCGTGAATAGCTCGATCGATCGCAGGATTGTTATAAAAAAATGACAGCACAATATTAAGTAAGTAAAACACATCGGTCTGCCAGTGCTTACAGTACGTGAAGGAGGTCCTGTGACTCCTGAGTCGTCTCGGAGAGGTTCAGCAACTAGAAAAACGTACTGCGAGCTAGAAGCACGCACAATTAGAAGTACAGGATCTTTTTCTAGTGAGGATCGATTCCAAGGAACCCAGGTGCATACTGAACCCAACGACTGTATGCGAACACAGATTTTACAAGCACAATGCAAATGTGGAGTTCACTTCAAATAACGTAACTATCGATCGCATCCCGGCCCGAGAATTCCTTCTACCGCTACGAATAAAACTCAACAACTTAACATTCATCACCGTAGAGCTAGAGTATGCACGATCGACACTTGGTGAGTGGCCATTCAATGTTTGTCTTCCTGTAGCTTTTGGTACCTTCCCACCCACCTAAGACGAGTTCACGATTGTGTACAAAAAGAACGCAGAGTCCTTTTCAAAAAGAGCTTTGAGGCAGCTAGCTCTCCAAAATGTTATGATCGATGCGATGGGATGGTGCACCGGTAATGATAAATATCGTCCTTGTTGCTTATTGTTTTTCAGGGTTGTGTTACCACGGACGACCAGCAGATGTCTGGGCGTTGGGTTGCACCCTTTAATTACTGCATGATTTTTTGGTACAAGGTCTGGAAAACAGACTGGGTTCTAAATGCATCTTTTATCTAGAATTCGTGACATGTTTCTTGAGATATCTATTACTATCATTGATGAGGTAGGTAGGCTTAACCCCTAAATGCCCAAAGACTATTTAGAACTTCTTGAAATTTACTCTAAATTCAACAAAAAGTCAACATTTTCATAAGTTGTACCAATTTCTTTTGAATTGTAACCGTACAAATTCAAACTACCGGTAGACATGTTAAAGATCACAAAGGAAAAGAAAACATAACAATATCACTTACAGATTGAAAGATTATAATGTTTGATCATTGTGGGTGTTAAAACTATGAAAAAAAATTAGTTCCCTTTTTGCATGTCAACTCTAAAAAGTTGGACACTAAAAAAAATATGAGGTTATAGGGCCTAGCATGCACAACCCCAATCAATTTATGGTTTTTCAAAGTCTATTCTACAATTTTTTTGAATGAATTTCTAATGTGATTTTTTCTCCAAGATCTAGCTCATTTCCAAGAGCCCTCAACACTTCAGGAAGTTAAAATTGCAATGGGTATCCTTCCACAAAATCTTAAATAGAAAAATCATAATCCTTCATTTCTAAGATCATTTTTTTTATCCTAAAACTAGACTTCAAAAAGAGTTCTCCAAAAATATAAACCGAGATATAAACTACTAAAAATAGCAATTTGGTTGGATTTTGCTTAACCCCTAAAGTCCCATTGTCCCTGTGGGGGACAAATGGATTTTGGGCATGCTCCTATGATCTCAATTTTTACTGAAACTTTTTGAAACTTTCTTATAAGATAGATAAACTTATGAGCTTTCTGGGAATATAATTTTTATTCCAATCGGTGCCCCAAAGAAAAAGTTATGCCACAATAACCTCAAAATGGGGGAGACCGAGCAACAAAAAAAATCCACAAAAAATTGAAATATTTTTTTTATTGTATATTATATTTTCTTCTAAATGGGAAGCTTTGATTCATTCCATTTGGATTAGTGATGTGAAAGTTATGGAGTTTCTTGTTTTGCGGGCAATCATGGCAATTTCTTGAAAGAAATTTTTTTCTTCCACTTTGAATGCTAATATCTTTTGATCTATACGGTCAAACATCACAAAAAATTTATCACATGATCTAAGACAAGTGTAGAACAAGATCATATAGTTAGATTCTAAAAAATATTTTAAAATTTTATTTCATAGGTGAACATAGCAAAAGTGGTAGTTTTGAGTAGTTTTGGCAGAAAAATGACCTTGGGACTTTAGGAGTTAACTTCAAAGTTTTTGAAACACCAAAATCTAGTGCCTCAAACAGTTAGGGGTTAAAATGACAGTATATATATGGACCTCCTACCTTTGTGAGGGACAAGACATTTCCCTCCATTTATGATGAAGTAATCGAGCCCTCTAACTCTACTATCACGAGCTTCCAAATTCCCTTACAAATTGATTCATATCTTACTTCAGTATTAATTTGTAGTTAGACCTCTATTGATGACCCTCCTACGCATTTGCAAATTGTGGATCAAGCTTTTGTTCATCCCATTCTAGATTAGGGGGCCTTCCGTGCAAATGTATACATTTTTCTTTGCCAAAACCCAAACAATTCCTTCTTGAAGGAAGGTATGGATTACTTTGTAGTGTTGATCACAAGTAGAAAACAATGTCCAAATCAAGCAGACAATGTCCAAAGCAACAAATCGCATTTGAATCAACACACCTTTTGTTAATTCATGTCCGAATCAAGCCATCCGAAGAAGCAACAAAATGTGTTGATTCGAGTATTGTTTTCTACTAATGTGAGGTGAAAACATTGTTTGGAAATGAAACTGTCACAATATGTGATTTAGAGGTTGAATGCTCTTTCATTTTTTTTCCTTCTCAGAAAGAGAGTAGACAAGGTTGAAAATTTTACTATGATGACATCAATCACTTGAATGAGGTAGAGTTTAGTTATAATATTGAGTTGTGATCCTTTGGTCAAGTGGTTCAATTTTCATGAGGAGAGTAGGGATCCAACAACAAGATGGACAAAGTCCATGGCCCCATGAAATCCAACGACCCTTGAGAAATGTCTTTCAACAATATAACCAACAAATGGTGTGCAGGGTTCTCATCCTCCTTGTTACTTGTTTTGTACCCAAAAGTTTCAACGTCAATCTCTGACAAAGTCTCAACATGATTACAATATGGGTTTTTTCAAACTTTATTCAACTCAGTAGGTTCACACTAACAACTTGATTCAAAACATAGAAGATAATGCATTTATACTTTTTTGACAAAAAGAAAGCTTCCAAATATAAGGTAACTTAGCCTATGACAGGCCAAATTGGAAGCAGCCTAATGCAAGCCAAAAGGTTCTTGTAAAGTACATTTCACATGACACATGTACATTTGAAGAAATTATGGACCTGCATTAAGCTAGTCTAAACTTGGTCTTTCATAGACTAAGTTACCTTAGTTCATGATTCATATCCACAGTCTTGACTATTTGGAGGCTTCTCACACATGTTGTGTGGTACATACATGTTTACACTTGATAAAGAGTGGGAATGTATTCCTAGGATCACCTATTTGTGAAGGGAACACGATTCACTTTTCTTTACACAAGGTTATTGTTAGGTCTTATTATTCAAGCTTGTGGTTGCTTTTGTATGCATGTGGTATTGTTTGGTTAGAGTTGGCAGTCAATTTAGTATGGAGTTTGGAAGAAAACATTAAAGTTTGACATAAAAAAATATTATATTCTTTTTCTCAAAATAAAATAGAATAATAGGATTTAAATACTTGCAAATTATCATATAGTGTTAGATTTCATGATTAATTTTATAATTTTGCAAGTAAAACTCTATTATTGACCAAATGTTTTCTTTATTGTCAATACAACCTACAGCAAGGGTCTATAATACACATTAAATTTGGAGGGATTGCCACTTATTGGCCTCTTGTTGAACATTGTATTGTAAACTAAGAAACAATGTGACAAGTACTTATGCAGAAACTTTCTCAAATGAATTTAAAACTTTTAGGCAACAAATATTGTATGATAGGGACAGAGAATACTAAGCAAAAATTGCGGTAGGAAAATCAAAGAAGATTTTTTCTCTCAAATTGACACAAGAAGCTCACCATCATGGCTTCACTATAAATGACCTACAATCCAAGAACATATCCCTCATGTAAATAAATTTACTCTTACAAGGAATTCCTTAAAATTTTACTAAAATTTTACTAAAATCAAATTTGGACAAATTTAAACTCTAAATTTCTATGTTTTGAATAAGGACCCAATGGAATGTACATGCCAAAGAAACAACACTAGGAGAGAAATTGCCACAGTCCCAAATGCAAGAGACTGCATGGCATTATGGTAGATTGAACTCATGTACTTTAGCCTTGTGATGCTAAGAATGATTGACAGTGTACATATGACCTTACTTACTATGACAACTCAAATTATTGAGGTTTATTTGCTAATGATATTTTTACATTTGGACACTAAAAGATCACCAACTTCAAGCAATAATATCATTGATGTAAGGTAGAAGTATCCAAAACTATTACTTTAGTACATAGCAAGTTTGGACATCAATGAAATTGTTTTCTATGCATCCCCATTTTGAAGCGGATTCCAATGTATTTAAATATACATTGTTTGGAAATCATACACAACGATGAGAGAGGCAAAGAGCTCAAAATCAACAACAAAAAATATATTCTGGTGGTGCACAAGCTTTCAAGCAACGTATTCAAGATTTTTAGTGTATTGAAATTTAGATTGTTGGAATTCACTTATTCTATGTCATGTAATACAAATCCTTGTAGCAAGCAAACAAATTCTATTTTTATTTTTAGATAGAGTGATGGTTTACACAAATTTATCTTAAGGACCTTTCATTTGGTGATTTAGTTGTTCATTGCATGTGAAATTGATTGGGCACTATAATAAAGAAATTATAAAGAAATGACCCCTCACTAGCAATGGCCTAATTGGATTGGATAAAGACAAGTTATCTTTCATATCACAATTGAAAAGTCAAAGAAATATTTCATCAAATACTATTGGCCATTGTTTCCATTCATTTGATACATCAAACTTCATGATTTATATTTTTTGGCAAACACAAGATCCTTGACAAATTAGAAATTCGCATGGACTCCTATAACTCTTCCTTTTGAATCTACGTTAGTATACTCCTTTACTAAACTCATACTAAGTTTTTCAAGGAGTAATGTTGGTGAAAAATTAGCAATGCAAGAATGGTAGTCAATGTGTCAACAAAATAAATAAACATGGTTATTACAAATTGATTTGTGAATGATCATTTGTTGTATTTGGGATCAATATTGAAACCCACAATTATTACATAAACATGTGTTTAGTTGAATTGAGAATATTTTGGTTAATAAAGCATGCAATGGAAAACAAGACAAAAAGATCTCTATGGGATTTATGTAAATCAAATCAAATTGGAACAATTGTCTTTGGAAATGAATGACAAATCTTATATCATGAAATAATATTGATTGCAGCTCCACAAGATCATTGTACAAACCTATTATTGAACAAGTAAATGTAACTATTACCCATAATGGTGTTTCTCAAAGTGCCCTTTTTTCTCTAAGTGTTTTTTAATATATATGCCTAAAGGATGGACCACTTGTGTTCTTCTAATTGGAGATTTTAGGCTGGAAATAAATAAAAGAACATAAATGGTCCTCCCTACAGGTGCATTCATTTACAAAAACAAAGCATGCCTCCAAGGTCAATGTGGAAGAAGGGCAAAAGGGTTGACACATTAATTTTGAATAATTAAAAGAAAAAAGGTTTGGTGTATCATTTTTTTCCTATCAAACAAAAAAAATTGGAAAAAAAAATCCTCCTAACATTTTGACATCTTTTGTTAGAACTATTTTTCATAGGCGGGGTGAACTGACCCCCTTACTCGTCCCCTCCAATCAGTCGAGGGTGTGCAAGTAAAAAAAAGACCCCCTATTTTGTGC
Source organism: Rhytidiadelphus loreus (assembly GCA_947034895.1). NCBI lineage: Eukaryota > Viridiplantae > Streptophyta > Bryopsida > Hypnales > Hylocomiaceae > Rhytidiadelphus > Rhytidiadelphus loreus. The sequence goes on from OX344763.1 coordinate 22,407,350, forward strand.
CCCAAAAATGTATGCTCTACATCTCTCTTAGCTAATTTGGGGGCTCTAATTGCAAATATGAATTCAAAAATTGAAAATTTTATCATGTGTGGGAAATAAAAACTTTCAAGGTTTTCTTGCGGAGACGAGTGAGGGGTCAATTTACCCCAACCTTTTTCATGGACCATGCTTTCCATCCTCCTACAATAGACATTAATTCTCCTTCACATTTAGAAGACAATAATTTATTCGTGATCGTAGAGTTAATCATAAAGTGACCCCTAAGTTATACCAAGGGTATCAAAGGAAGGCTTAACTAAGAACAATGCAAAAGAAACACATCAAATTGTATCAGATTTGAGTTTTGGTGCTTCAATCCTCAATTTTGTCCTACATTTTTCTCAAACTCGAGCTCTTTGTCCCTCATTGCACACACTTTATGATTAGTTCTAATGAATTTTATATTTATATTGCACATCCATTTTATATTCCACTAATTCACTAAGGTAGAAGCACCCAATGGCATGAGTGTACCTAATGGCGTCACTTCCTAGGTAAGGCAGTGATTCTACAACTTAAATGTAAGTACAACATAGATGGCTTATCATTTTTATCAACAAAAATAAACCATCTACAATCCACCTACATTTAAGTTTTGAAATTACTATCATCTATAGAAACTGATGCCATTAAGTGCTCCTACCTTACTTGAAAAAATGCAAATCATTGAGCAAGCGAATCTGAAAGGCTACGCCAAATTTCAAGGCGCAATACTACCAAACATATTTGACATGCACACAACTAATGACTTGTAACTGCATGCAGACACTGCATCTTTTGAGCTCACTGCATCTTTTGAACTCATTGTCATTGTGACAAACTGTCACAATGAGCACAAAAAAAATTAATTAATTAAATTTTTTTTAACTCCCTCCCAGATCCTCCAGGTTTAAGAAAAATTATTAATTAAAATTAATTTCTTAATTTTTTGTCCCCCCCTCCTCCTTATTTGTAATTTTTTGAACAAGTACACAATGGCAAACAATATGGGACAATGAAAATTGTATCCTGTATCAATATATCATATCCGTATCTATACACATATACGTACACGTATTTTTACTGTATTCTAGTATCAAATATTGTATTTGTACAATATCCGTAACCATACTTTGATTTGTATCCGTATATCGTATTTGTATTCGTATTTGGATGGATGGCTCAGATTAAATCTCAAAGATCAATGGCTTAAATTCTTTTGAAAAATCAACAACGATTTTGAAGGTAAGCATTTTAAAAAGAATCAATAGCCTTAAAAAATTTTGAGAGAGGAGAGGGGCAACTAATACCCTTGCTCACTCTTTTGGCTACATTGTTGGTGTATTCTTGAAAAGTGTGACAAATTTCAAACCCAGTAATGCATTTGAAGTATATGATTTTGAAATTTTGAATTGTATTTGACCAATTTGATCCACTTCTCAAACACTACGATATGGTAGATGGCTCTAATTCAAACCCTCTTCTTCAAAATATCCTATAGGTGGCTTCAAAAGCAATAGGATGTGAGTTGGAATGCTCATAATGTCAAAGCATTAATGTTATTTATTCACACTTCTTTAATGGATGAAATAAGAGCCGAGGAGGGTCCATTTCAAAGCCAAGGTGTGTCCACTTAATTTTTCTAAATGGGAATTGATTGCCTAATTGCCTTCTTACACATGTTAAAAGAATGTAGGGTTTGTTTAAGTTTAGTAAGGGTCACATTTAGGAACCTTGTGTATTACTTTTTGAAGGCCTCACTGCTTGTTTTTGTTCTAGCCATATCCTTTTTCAAATTGTGCATGTGTGGGTTTTGCAAGGCATGGGATCAAGAATAGGTGCCTATTGCAAAATCCTTTGGAAATTTATAAGTTATTCATGAATGCTCCAAAAAATATGAAACCACTTGTGTTAGATTTCACATCAAGTTTTCTTCAAGTGAAAAATAAGTGAAAATATTTTCAGGCATCTAAAAAACATCAAAAAGGCCCTACAGCCCTTAAAGTGACAGTTTATGAGCACACTACCTTAGTAGAAATCCACATTGAAACAATCCATTTCAAACGATGATTTTGTATTAACCCCTAAAGGTAGGAGACTATGTTTTCACCAAAAACGCTCCAAAACTGTCATTTCTGATACAAGCACCAAATTTTACATGAAACTTTTTTTTTGGACACATGTAACCATAGGATCTTGTAGTAAAATAGTTTGAAAAGATGTGGAAAAAATTTCAGAATTTTCTACCGTGCAGATTGCAAGATATTAACGTTTGGAATGACAAAAATCATTTTTTTGGCCCTGTGAAAATACATGCAGCTGCACTTCACAAGGTCACATTTGTATGAAAAAATGTCCAAAATGGTGGTTACTCTTTGATTTCAGTCTCCAAGTCAAGTTGGCTACATACTTGAAAAAATTTAGATCATTTGGAATTGCACAACATGTGGGAAAAAAAATAGTACTCCGTAAGTAGAAAAAAGTACAAAGTGATTCAAAACACTAAATTGTTAAGAATTTAATTATAAAATTGAAAAATTCCAATCCCCAATGGTGGTAATGTAGGAATAAAGTATCTACATCATATGTTTTTATTTTTTTCAAAAAAAATAAAAAATAGAGTTAAATAAAGGACTCCAAAGTTTATTTTTGAGTAGGGAATCCATAACTACCATCAAACTAGAACACCTCATAACTTTCATCTCGTAAATCAAAATGGAATGATTCAAAGCTTTTCACATATGTATAAATCTAGAAAACCAATTTCAAGTTTTTATTTCTTCTAAAGTGATTTTTAAAGAAGTTTTTTGGGCTGCCCAAGCTACCCGCCAACTACTGAAAATTACATATCATGCAATAACTTTTTAACCATGTTAGTAGTCAAAAGTTATGAAAATTGTTGTGCCTTAAAGCTACTCCTCGGGCACACATTGTGTGAAATTTTCAAAAAATAAAAATAAAAATAATGTCTATAGTGAGCTGCCCAAAATCGCTATGTTGCCAAAAAACAGTGTTTGATCCTTTGAGGGGTTAAATTTGAGCTGAAACTAACACAATTGGGCTTCAAATAACTCCAGATGTAACACAAAACCATCATCTGGAATGTTGTTTTTTCAGTGTGGATTTTTACTAGAGAAAAAATTATGTGTTGAATTTCAATTTCAACCTACTGCTTGTTTTCACATGGAAAGATGAATGAATGATGAGGAACTGACTGAAGTGGAATCCCAGAGACTGAAGGACTTTGAGACCACGCTTCCCACTTTGGGCAAAAGGAAAGGGAAAGCATCAGTGAGCACTGGATTTGAAACCTGAACAATATCTGAGTGACATGGAAGGTAGGTACAGACATACAAACATCATTATTCAACCTTAGAAAACTTCATAGGTTTGATTTTTCTTATAAGGTGAAAACACCCCAAAGTGTCAAAATAAGCAATATTATTCATCGAAGTTGGAGGCACCTTTCTCTAATTGAAAATCACAAATTTAAAAAAAAAAAATTAGAATTTTTGGATAAGACATGTAATTACATAACATGTTCACCTTTGCTGGGGGGGTCCCTTTTGCTCCCCCTAATCAGGAGTCCCGAGCCAATGATATTCTGCGGTCTGACAACACAAGGAATCTCTAGCTGAGCCCAACCAATCCAATTTCCAGTATTATAACTCAATCCTCCCCCAAGGTATCTTGGAAGGAATTATACCTCCACCTAGGGGGAGGGCCGTCAATTGGTTTAGCAATGTTATGTACTATGAAGATTCAAAATGGAATTCCCTAGGTTCGACTAAAACCACCAAAATAACTTGGTCATAATACCAAAATCTAGAAAATCAGCAGTCAACTAATTGAAGTTAAGTATGGGAATGGTTTAATTGCACTCTGGAGGACACTTTGAATGGAAGTCTACTTGTTAGGAATGGGTACATGGACAGTTTGGGGTGTTTTCACCTTAAAATTCGATCTACGGATACCATGGAGAATAACTTTACCCAAAGTCTTCAAAAGCCTCAAATGAAAGGTTGAGTTTTTTTTCCAATAATACTAAATAGTTCATATTAAAAATTCTAATTTGAAAACAAACAATTTGATATTGGTAATTAAAAAAATACCAATGTTCTAAGTAGAAACCGACAACAAATTACTATAAGTGAAGGTTTAATTTGGCAACTGAGTGCTGAAATTGAGTTTCCATGTTAGATTTTCAAGGATCCACATCACCTCAAACTATTCACAAGATGACACATGTCACTTTTTTTTAAATGACTTAATTTTTGCTAAATTTGACCTTTGCGTAGGGTACACCAGAATCTGTGAGGGATAAAGTTTGGCACATTGCTATCAAAACGTAATTTGCTCGGCACTTTTTATATGGTTCAACCAATCACATGATGATGTGATGTGAGTTCATTTATTTATTTATATAGTGCCATAGGATGTGCATATTTAGCTTTATTGGATTCACAACTTTATCTTAGTAATAGAACGATAAATTTGAAAATTTTCACAAGTATTTTAGTCCATTCATTTTTTCAGTAAAAAAACACATATTATAGGTGGTCAGAGCAAAAACATATAGTTTCCCATTGTTGTCCCCTTGGGGACTATTCTTGTCCATTTGAATTTTGACTCCCTACATGGTTGCAATGGTAATCCAAAAGCATGATTGTATCCCTTGAAGTTTTAAAACTATGACTTTTTAACCCAATTCCAACCTTTACAATCCCAATTCTACACTAAAGTTGTCATAATGCCAATATTTTATAGATTTGACATAATTGTATCGAATCATCATGTAGCTAGCTATGAATTTTCTAATCTCCTTTCAATAATCTCCTTTCAATGTAGTTTAAAATTTCAAAAGTCAAATTTTTTAACCTTGGAAACATGTTTGTTAAATTTTTTCTTACTAAATGAGGTAAAATATATTGCCTTTGTCCTTGGGATCTTGAAAACAATCAACCTACATGAATAATATTATTATGAAAATTCAACATTGAAATATAAAATATAGGATAATTCCAAACGAATCAACTTGGGCACTTCACTCTTATGAGGAGTTGGAGGATTTGCCTCAACAACTTTGAAACCATGCAAAAGAAAATATGCATTTCTTTGCACACAATTTTGAACACAGTATTTGCAAAGCCATCTTTACAATTGTTTAGAATTTCCTAACTTCATGATGTACTACCTCTATCTCAAAACAAATGTGTGGTCTCTAGTGGAAAACTAGTTTGAATACCACAAATTTATTCTGAAATAGAAGGAGTAATAGTTTTCTATAGTGATTTGACTTTTTTTTCCCACTTTGAATCTTTCTTGGAAAGAGGCAGTGGTTCCAATTGCTATAGAAAAAATGGCAAACCACAAAACAATGATTGACACCTCATTATGTTCCAAAGCTATAACTCTTAAACATCTAACCCAATCCAAGTGACTTATTTTGGGGGGAATCTTGAGGATAGCATTTCAAATACACAACTACAATATAATTTTTTATGAACATTTTTTTGGTATTCAAGAAATGCATCTATCAAACCAAGTTTTGTATTTTACATACAACTTGAATGTGTAATTTTTGCATTAGAAAGATTATTAGAATTTTTAATCAATAGCTTTGAAGTTGCCAATTGCATTGAAGAAGGCAAAAAGTCATAATTGCTTTATACAAGCTTCGTGATACTTACATAAGAAACTTTTTCAAATCCAAGGTTTGGCTATTCTACCACAACCTAAGATGTCTTTCAAGGATTAAGCTACATTTCAAAATCTTGAACAATGAGTACATCCTCAATTTGGGATAGTACACCCCTTCACATGAGAAGATCATCCATAAATTAAATTATCATTCCTTATCAAAATTGCATATGGTATTCAAATAATGCATTCTTTTATATGTTCGAATCCTTTTTAGATTTGCTAAGAAGAATATTCAAATTTTTCTTCTTTCTAATAATATAAAATATGCTCACCGCTTAAAGTGTTGCAATTAGGTTTGGTTATGTGTATCATTGACAACTTACATTGATATAATGGTTGTGCAAGAATTGCATTGCAAGGTTACCTAGTAGTGTATGACATTGAAGAGAGCCATGTAGGGTGGATGGAGAGTGATTGCAATGAAGATGAGCTCCTTCGATTGAATAAAAACAAGGTTGTATCCTCACGTGTATTTGCTAACCACAAGATTGTAACATGGTGATTTTAGAAATAGACTCTATGTCCCAAAGGAGTTGAGGACTTGTCTATGGCCTAGCTCACATGAGATTGTAACTTTGTATACAATCAATAATGCATTGAATTAATACCTGAAGTCTTTGAATGACAAAAATAGAATCTTATATCTGTAGGCAAGTTTCTATCAATGCAATTCTTGATGATATTTTTTGAAACCTTTATATTGAGTGGGAATTTCTTCAAACTTTCTAATAAGTCAATTTGAAAAAGGAACAAGTTTATGGTTAGAGATTTATGTTAGTTTTTTATATCCCTAAACTTTTAAGGAGCTATGAAAAGCATTTTCAACAACCTAGATTTTTTTCTTGTAGAATAGATCCATATTTATAAGATTTTTTTTCATTCCATTTCTAATGGATGAAGTAAAAAATAAGAGGTATAATGTTTTGTAGCCAATAACAATGAGGTTTATTATGAAGTATCTCCCCAAAATAACAACGAGGTTTATTTCCTGATTCAATTTTTAATTTCTTTAAAAACATAAAGTAAGTAGAGTTTAGAGTTTTTTTGCAACATTTTCACTATTGGAATTGGCTTCTTCCAATTCCATATTAGACATATTAGAAATTTAGTTCTTTCTATTATCTTATACACTTCCAAATAATGATTATTTAAAGGATGGATTATTTTTTCTTGAATTTTTTTCATAGATTTCCACCTTAATTTTTTAACATAATATCAAACTCCTCACATTGCCAAAGACAATTTTTTTTTTAAATGTTTCAAAGTTGAAACTTCACCATTTGGAACAATTGGAAAGCTTATTATTCTACTTTGAACATCATGATACTAAAGAATTAGGCTTTGAAAATTGGTGGAGAAGTAAACATTCAAGTTAGGTACAACATCCTATAATTGTAGATTGTAATCTCCTTGCAATTTAGTTGCTATTAGAGACAATTATGGGTACAACTACTTCATACAAAGTAACTCTCATTTATTGTATAGTTAGTACTGGGCAAAAATTCATGTAATTTTACTTCAAACTTTGAATTCTTCTATACATTAGAAACTTGGAATCATAGTGCAAAACTTGAATATGTTTTAGTCTACACTTCACACTTCACACTTTCTTAGTTTTGATTTTAAGACTTTGCAACTTGATTACTTTTTAGTTCTTTGAAGTTGCAATTTTCAAGCCATTTTTCTATAGAAGATTGAACATTTTTTAATCTATAAAAGAAACACAAAGAGTGTTTTTCTGGTGGTTTATTAAAAGTTCCTCCACAAAAAATATTGTGTCCAAGAAGAAAAAATGGATCAATTGTGTGCCCCACCTATGCGACCAATGATGCTAGTGTGTGAGCTTGGAGTGGTGAGCTTGTGAGCAGGGAGCCTTGGAGTTAGATTTTCCAGACTTTTATACTGAAAACTTAAATTGTTTGAAAAAAAAATCAAAATTTGAAGAATTTATCATTGCAGTTATCAATTGAAAAAATTTGAAGTTTTTATCATTGTAGATGTAGAGGTTTGGAATTAGCCTTCTTGTCAAAGATTTTGGTGAGAAAGGGAAATCCAACTTTAGTTTCAAACGCACATCACTAATGAAAAGTGCTGGTGTGGACATTGGTTGAGATGACATGTTGATGAACTACACCAAGGAGGATGTGTAAGGTACTTTTTCACTTAAACTTTACTTTTTCCACAAAGCACCTTTAGTATAGGGGTTCATCCAAGGATAAGCCAACGTAGTCTATCGTATATGTGTCTAATGTCACTTTTTCAAGTAGATGTAAATAATATGTAAACTAATTTCAAACAACATACTAGGAAACATATTTTGTTCTTTTTCTCTTTCTTCCCCCACCTTTATTCCCAGGTTCTCTCAATTTAGTTGTCAGTCCATTATCCCTAATGCAGACACAATGTTCTAAGAGTCTCGGTCCTATATAGTATTCTAGGGTGGGCAACACCATGGCAACACGTCAGGCTGGGCAACACGTCTTATACATGGATGTTGCCTATGACCTAATCATATATATACAAGATAATATTTTTAAAGTATACAAATAATTCGTTAATTAATACCTTTTTATATGTTGGGGCAACAGGGCCAGTAAGTGCTCTTCATGAGCTTTCTCGAATCTATGTGCAAAATGACTACACGTGGCAGTCTCAGTAGGCAACACGACCAGTATGCAAAGTATGAGATGTTTAGGACAAAGTACCAGATTCTTGGTCTTTGAGCTTTCTCCTTTCTTCTAAGATTGGGCAACAAGTCCAAAACCACGGGGTAAGTTGTTCCTAAAACATACAAAAAATATTTATCAACCACAAGGAATACTAATTCTACAAATTCTGTCCTCCCAATTCTATGCAAACTAGGGGCACGGCCCTTGGGCCGTTCGAAAAATTTGAACCTTTACTCATAAAATTCTCAAATCAACCCCTAAAACTCTGAAATTTCAATTTAAATGGCCAAACGGCCTGAAACCGTGGGAAAGGGGCCTATAGCTGCGCGATCAGCCTATGGCCGTGGACCATATCCTATTTCCGAGACTCAAATCCCTAATTCAATTTCTGGAGTCACAGTGCTGCCGCGGCAACTTCCAATGTGAGTTCTGAATTGCTAATTTACACAATTTGTTTGGAATTTCTGGTTCAGCTCATTAGCCAGATTACTATCAAAGCGAGAAGATCATGCACTAACTTGAATCTCAGTTTTACTTTCAATGGCAAGGTCGGCAGAACCTCGCAGCAAGCAAAAAAAAAATAGTCGCCCAAAACGCCCAGCAGCATCCGATCACAAACGAAGTCGCACAATCAGCGCACACATAATTCCAATTTCAACTCGTACAGACTGCATCCGTCTGTGATCAATTCGGGAGAAGAAGCCAGTTGGTAGAGAATCGATCCGTTCTTCAGAATCGCCAGATCTCCGAATTTGAGCGCAGATCAACACAACGTCCTCAGGCTCAATCTCTCCGATCACAAGAAATTTCAGAGCCCGATCCCCTCATTGAAACCGCCGCACTGTATCCCGAACAGATCAGTTCTTCACTCGCAAAAACGGTACACCAACACCAAATCAGACACAGAATCTAGCATTCACCTCTGATCAAAAGTGTAGCTCAATCTTTCAAGCCATAGTCCACGCTTGTTAGGGCCAATTGGGATTCAGTCCACTTTGTCGTAAATTTGCAAATCATTCACATTCCTGCAGCCAAGCCTCCTTGCTCCAATCTCGACTTAAGACTCCGATCGCCGAACCAGTTTGTCGCTTCACGCTTTGATGCAATTGTTAATTTTGAGATTCACAATTTTATAGATTCAAACACACCAGAAATCACTCGTATAATCACAAGAAGCGCAACAAAAAGTCTATTTCTCAATCACACAATTAATAACACAAATTTGTACTGCAAAGTTGTTGTTTTTTTAATTAAAATCACGAAAAATTACATATGACGAGTGTTTCTCTCTGAATACACTGTAGCTAAGAAAGAAAAAATTTAGTCTTTTAAGAGTTGGGAAGAAGGTCCCGTGCCTCTCCCAACCGGTTTTGTTTTACTTTTCATTCGGGTTTTTTTGTTCTTTTACGCTTCTTCCATCCATATTTGCAACCCATTCATCCTGTTGGCACCTTTTGGAATTTTCCATCCATATCGCATCCCATTCATCCATTTTCACTTTTTCATCCGATTTCAGATTTCATCCATCCAAATTGTCCCATTTACATTGCAGAAAGTTTGAAAACTGCTTTTTGGATTACTTTTAGCTACTTTGTGCTTTTTAGTGCTTTTAGCCTACTTTTAAGCTATTTTTCTTATTTTTTTAGACTACTTTCTATATACTTTTCCAATAAAAACTAAAAAGTAACCTAAAAACCAAAATCTTTATTCTACAGGATGACATGGCGATGAATGATGGGAAGCCATGTGGGAGGCTCGTGAAAAAGACCTTCGTTTTTTCCAACTACTCATCAAAACTACAACCATCGAGGGAGATTTGGTTCTTGATTGCATCGCATCAACATGTGAATATTCAATTGCATTATTGTCCATTCAAGTAGCAATTTTGAAAATAATTCATTTCACTAATTCATTTTGTATTGCCTTGACTTCATGTGCATCTATTACTACTTGTCGTGGTACAAGCCGCCACATTGTGGCTTTGGAGGAGAACATTGACAATTTTGATGCCCTCCTCAAATCCATGAGGAAGCCTACTCCAGCTTCGATGAAGGCACCACCTAAACCACCAACACTTCAAGCACATGATTTGGATGATATGCCCGTGGTGCCTCGAAAATTTACTCGAAGGGAAAAATTCAGTAAGTAAGTTTGCATTTTTTTTAAGTGTTTATTTCTATACTAATTTTTGCGTTCTACACTTCTAATATTATGTCATATTTGTTTGCAGCCATCGAGGATTGATGTCATCAGATGTGATGCTAAACAAACGAAATCTTTTCTACAGTCCAGAAAAGAGTTTTGATCTCCTATTCTATGCAGAGCACATGGCAATAGCCTTTGCGGATTTTGGTTGCCTTAAACCAAAACGACGTAAAGATACATATGCTCTAAATGTTTTACAATTCATAGATGGATTTGCATCTGAGGGTAGAGAGACTTCAGAATCCTCTACCAATGAGGATTGCGACTGAGTCCACTGCAACATAGATTCATGAGATAGATATATCTCATGAGTCGAACTATTATGTATGGATTTGTGTGTTTTATGGCTACATATGGAGCATCATTTATTTTTCTTAGCATTTTTTAATGGTGTTATTTGATTCAAAATGGACCACTCTTATTTGTTGCAATGAAGTTTCTTAACAAAAGTAGTAAATGACTTTGAATTTCACTAAAATGAACTCACTTTTGGGCTACTCAAAATTTTCTAAACCCATAGTCATAGGATCCTTGCATTTTTCTCTCAAAAAAAAAATGGAGGCTCACAAGCTCATAGGCTCATGCTCACATGCTAGCAACCCTGCCTATGCGACTCACTATTGCAACTTCCAACCAATAGCAAGTCTCTCAGTATGCAAAAGTAAAAAAGAATTCATCATTGATTTTCATTTTGATTGATTTTGACCAAAATGTGACACCTACATTTGGACCAAGAAACTTAGACACTTAAACCTAAATATTTATTGTACAAGATCATGTACACAATCCAAACATAAGCCCCTGTGAGAGCCTACTATCGATTTTTGATATACCCAAAGACAATACTTTGAAAACTCACACTTGGGCCTTCTTTACTCCAAAAATGAGGGGACTAGAAAATTGAGAAGATTTTCCTTCGCCAAAATCCCCTCATTTGCCATTGAAAAGTCTTATTTTGGAGGTCATGACCTTCAGATTAGTGTAAACTGCCAAAAAGGCATGAAATGGCAAATTTTTTTTATTATTAATTAAAAAAAATAACACTTTTCAATGAGGACTCTAGAATTTTAGTTAGATCCACATCCTTGAGGTGGGTCTAACTATAGTTTTGGAGGTTCAAAATTTGAAGATTTTTTCTACCACGTATATTGGAAAAAAAAGTGTGCTCCACATCATCTTAGAAACTTGTGACCACTTATTTCATGGTGTAAACTCATTTTCCAAGGACTTTTTGATTTCAACCAATCTAAAACTTTAAAAATTTGGCTCCTTAGCCCCTAGATTTGGAATAAATTGAGTCTCATTCATACAATGTTGAAATAATACATGCTAAGTGCATGAAAATTCTCTTGATTTTGCCAGCAAGATCCAATATTAATAATCTATGTTTCATAGGTCACCTAAATACTTATTCTGTATAGGTGACTGATTGGTTAGTATGAAAATTAGTGTGAACAATCTAACAATGTCGCCCTTATGTTACACACCACAAATGCTACAATGCCACCACTATAACTATTGTGGAATAGTATGTCCTTGTGATAAACAATATAGACTATACTAAATACAAGTAACCATTTTTGTGTAGTTTGATGTGGTATAGTATATCCTTGTGATAAATAATAAGGTAGATGGCTCTAAAAGCAACTTCTAACACAAAGGTACATTTCACTTTCTTCAATGTACCAAGAATGTACATTTTAGGAGGTCACTTTTAGAAAACACAACATTTCAACTTCAAAAATTTGTAACTCATTTCACATAGGTTCAAAAATATGAAACCACTTGGAATAGATGCCAATTTCATTTTTCTTCTTACCAAAATTTACTGAAATTTTTTTAAAGGAGTTTAGCTTCCCCCCAAATGCAATCAATTCTTAAAGGGTTGCTTTAAGAGCCTCCTACCATATAGATCATACTAAATACAATAACCATTTCTGTGTAGTAGATATGCTCAGTTACTATTTGTGATGATTATATACGCAATTATGCACTTGCCTTACCCAAATTTCAGTTGATCTCATTCACTGTAGATAATTGAGTTATTGGCTCCGGAAACGAAGGGGAGTACAGTTCCAACTTCCAACAGTTAAAAGTCTTGTAGTGAACAAGTCAACAAGGGCATTCGAAAGGATTTTTTTTTTTTTTTTAAATTTAAAATTTAAAATTTATTTTAGGCAAATGCAGAAAGTAATAATCACTGGAACGATGAAGCTATTCACATCCGTGAAAACGGATGAATCTTGCAATCTATGGATGAAATTTCATTTATTAATCCAAAATACTATACATTAATCCAAAATAGAGTGAAATTGTCCCCAATTTGATAGCAAATTGACAATTTCATCCATTGGAGAGCAAGAATATTTCACCCAAGACTCCCTACAAAAAAAATCATCTATTTTCAGTGAAAAATCGCTCAAAAACACATCCTGAGTGAAGGCCATTATTTTATCTGTGAAGTCAGCGCCATTCCAGGGGTAGTTCTTAAATTAGGACATTATTGTGTCACAATTTGTCAAATCCATTTTTCCTGGAACTGGAACTCTCAAAGTCCCCAATCTCCGGCCATGGACTGATAGGGGAACGAAATTACAGGGAACCTCCCTACAGTGGGGAACCAAGCTTGAAGGTAATAACTGCCCTGGGACCACCAACCATCCACTCTCCATTCTTGCCTAAAACTAATAAAATGTACAGTATGTGTACATGAGAGAGTCTAGGGTTGATGATGACGACGATATTGTGCACCCCCATTTTCAACCCCTTTGAAAATGCATATGGATGGAGTCCCCAAAAGATGTATTCTACAAGAATGTAGAATCTCCTTCCAACTCCCAACTACAACAAATAAAAAAAAAGAGTTTTGACAATTTAATAATAGGAACCATCCTCAAAATCTGATTCTTCAGCCGCATTTCCGTGTTTGTTGTGACCCGGAGGTAACCCAATCTCCAAGGTTGTTTTTTTCCACTCATTTTTGGTATAGTGTAGAAAGCGATCTTCAATGGAGCAATGAAGCTATTCACATCCATAGAAATGGATGAAAAATCACTTCTTCATCCAATTAAATATACATGCATCCAAAATAGAGCAATGTTGTCCTACAATTTGGTAGCAATTTACCGATTTCATCCGTTGAAAAAGAAGAATATCTGAAAAGGAAGAATATCTCACCAAATATTCCCTATGAAAAAAATTGTATTGCTTTTTAACAAAGATTTGCTCTGAAAAAATGAATGCCTGCACAACCTGAGAAACGGAGGTTGGTAGGATCTTTTAACGGCGTTCCTTCTTTATCTTTATCTTTTTTCTTTTCCTTCTTCTCCTCCTACTTCTTTCTTCTTGTCCCTTTTTGACACCCCAGCGACGACTTCCCCTAAAAGACGCATGTGCCTCAAGACCCTGCCTGACTCGATGGCCATGGAAGCCCCCTTCCGGAACGATTCTCCCCGGCCAGGGTCTTGAGCAATCAGTAGTCTTCCCTGTCAGGTGCCGTAGAACTTCGCCTCCTTCCCCACCAGTAGCCTGCTGCTGCTGCTGCGCTTCCCCAACCAGCCAGCTCTAGTCTCCTGGTGTGATGACCCAGTCGCAGCTCTTTTCCAAGCTTTTCCAAGCTTTCCAACAAGTCCAACAAGTCCTCCCCACACTACTACTACTACCCATCTCCACACGGCAAACCAAACGCACTTCCTGCAACCGAAACGCGTCACGAGCTGCCTGCTAGCTAGCTCATCGATCTTCACGAATTCGGAACAACAACAACAAGCAGCAGCAGCAGCCGCCGCTAAGTAGGCTGAGCTTTCGTTGGAAGCTCCCGTTGTGTGTCTCTCGAGTGGAACTGACGGGCTATGTTTGGGAGATCGCGAGTGGGAGATCGGGACAAAATTAGCGGCGACGAGATTGACGAGGCGTTGAAAATTGGGGGAGGATTTTGGTTTTGATTATTACTTGGAGGAGAGGAGAGGAGAGGAGTGATGATGGCGAGTGCGGGGAGATCGCGTGGAGTAGTAGTAGTAGGGAGGAGGAGTACGAGATTGAATTCGTTGCTGTGGAGAAGGACGAGTTTAGTGTGGGCGGTGTTTTTGTTGGGATTCGTGGCGCAGGCGTTGGCGGAGAATCCCAGCTGTGGTGGAACCTCGCGGAGACTCCGGTCGAGAGAATTTGGTGGATTCCCAGTGGGTGGTGTGTCCCTCGGTAAGCTCAGGAAATGTTATTTTACAAATTGGGTTACGAAACTTTGGAAAGATTGTTGCGAGAGATTGTTGCGAGAGATTATTGCGAGAGATTGTTGTGGAAGACTGTTGCGAAAGACTGTTGCGAAAGGTTGTGGCGAAAGATTGTTGGCGAAAGAATGTTGCGAAAGATTGTTGGAGGTTTTGGGTTGCGCGGATTGATGAAAGTCACGTCTTAGGGGCATTGACGAGTTAAATCTAGACGAGAAGTACCTAGGATTGTGTTGTGGTGGATTGAATTGAGTACACCCGGGATTGCTTGATGGATTGTTTCATTTCTTGATGGGGGTAGTAATTGAAGTTGCTTGCTTTATTTGAAATGCTTGAAATTTGCAGTTCGCGGAAGAGCGCTACTTGAGAATTCGAGTTTTAGTTACCGGCCTTTGGCGCCACGGGACGATCGCGTGGATCCTCTCGATGATTTCCACCATTATCGCAACGGCTACGATGTCAAGAGCAAGCATTACTGGGCGGTGAGGATGGCAGCACTCTACTCGTAGTTTCTAGGAAATGTCATGATTTTCATACTTTGGGATTGGCATCGACTAAACCCAATTCTTTTGGATTCTGTGAGTATCTCGACTCGCAAAGAGCTGGAGATTTCGAAGATTTTGTTGTTGGATTATAGGGGTTATATCTGAGAACGATCGCCGGAGCACAAATGCGCGCAGTCTTCAATTATCCTGATGAATTTGGGGTTGGCTTTGTGGGGTTTCCTGTCATGGAATGTCGGTGGCGTTCACACGGTTTCCGTACTTTGTGATTAGTATCTACATAACCCCAATTTTCCCTGAACTCTCGGAGTATTCTTACTCGCAAAGAAACTGTAGATCTCGAAGATTTTGTTGTTGAATTTTAGGGGTTATGTCTGAGAGCGATCGCCTGCGCACAAATGCGCGCAGTCTTCAAGGATCCTAATGAATTAGGGGTTGGCTTTGTGGGGTTTCCTGTCATGGAATGTCGGTGGCGTTCACACGGTTTCCTTACTTTGTGATTAGTATCTCCATAACCCCAATTTTGCTCTGGACTCTCAGAGTACCCTTACTCGAAAAAAAACTGTAGATCTTGAAGATTTTGTTGTTGAATTTTTGGGGTTTTGTCTGAGAACGATCGCCGGAGCACAAATGCGCACCATCGTCAAGGATCCACTTGAATTAAGCGTTGGCTTCGGGGAGTCTGTCAGAGGTGACTGCTGTGGGTGCCCTAGCCAGTCGGTGTTGTTCACACAATTTCTATACTTTGTGATTAGCATCTCCATGAACCCAATTTTCCCTGCACTCTCAGAGTATCCGTACCCTCAAAGAACTGTAGATCTCTAAGCTTTGATGGTCGTATTTTAGGGTTTATGTCTGATGACAATCTCCTGCATGACCAGCCCCTTTTTTTTTTCGCACCATGGGGGCCAGATTGCACCATTTCAAAATAAATTTCTAGTTTTCGCCAGAAAAAAGTAATCTTTTTTCGCTGTGCATGACTGCTGTGGAGCTTTGAGACCCTGCATTCCCCGAGTACCCATTATCTCAAAAAGCTCTAGACCTTTAAGCTTTACTTGTCGAATTTTTTTGGTTTACGTCTGACACCGATCTCCTTCATCATCAAGGATCCTACTGAATTCAGGGTTTGCTTAGTGAACTTTTGCGCCCTGGCCAGTCTGTGTTGCTCACACGATTTACACAAATTCTGATTACCCCAATCTTCCCTGCACTCTCCGAGAACTCATTCTCTCAAATACTCTAGATCTCTAAGCTTTGATGGTCGAATTTTTAGGGTTTATGTCTGATACCAATCCCCTGCGTCATCCAGAATCCTACTGAATTCAGGGTTCGCTTTGTGAAATTTTGTGCCGCGACCAGTCGTTGGTGTTCACACGATTTACAGAAATTGTGATTTTCTTCTCACAGAATCCCAATTTTCCCTGAGAAACTCTAGATCTCCAAACTTTGATGGTCGAATTTTTAGGGTTTATGTCTGATACCGATCTCCTGGGCACTATGATCCATGATCCTACTGAATTAATGGTTTCCTTTGTGTGTGTTTTTGTGCCCTGGCCAGTCTGTGGTATTCACAGGAATCTCCGGGTACGCCATTGCTGCGGCGTGGCTGTTGCTGGGTCTGCTGCTCCTTTTGTTCGCTTGCTGCAATTGTCTGTGTGGAAGCAGAGACCACTCCAAGCGACCTCGCTCGCGCGCCTTCTTCTGGACCCCTCGACTCATCGTCTTCCTCCTCTCTGCCGTGGCCGTGTGAGTCTCGGAGCCATTTCCACACACCCTGGTTACCAAACCTAAACCTCTCAAGAACACGAAGTTCTGTCCCTTGCAGATTGAGAATTCTCACCACATGTCTTCGGGACTCTCTAGCATGATTTCAAATGTCTTTGTCGCTCAAACATTAGTCATTGCTGTCAGAGTTCGTGATTTCAGTTGTGCCATTCTGTTGCACGTTTTTGAGGTTTAGAATCTTGTCTCAAAGTTTTGAATCAGTGGTGTATGGGTATGGCATCGAATAACTTGTGGTGTACATTAGTCAGTGTTGTCAGAGTTTGTAGTTTCAGTCGTGCGATTCTGTTTCTTGTTTCTAATCTTCTCTCAAAGGTTTGAAATGTGTATGGCATCGAAGAGCTTTGTAGTGTACATTGAAGAGAGGGTTCTTGCTCTGAAATGTATGTCACAAGATGGTTGATGCTATCGCTGTACAACACTGGTTCTGAACCCCTTGTATATTCATCCTAGAATATGGATTCAGATTGATCAGAGGTTAAATTTCATGAAGTCTGCAAACTAATTAAACCTGATATTGGATTGTATTTGCAGTGGCAGCAGCGTGATCTTGCTCATTGCAGCTCGCAGGCTGAACTCGCAAGTGAACAATGTGGAAAATGTGCTGTTGGGGGCAGCGCAGGACGCCACGGACACTATCCAGAACGTGTCCAGCACTCTGTACAATGTGAAGGGCGTGGTCCAACCTTACAACCAACCGTTGTACACCACGCTCGACTCCACGGAGGCCAAGCTCGACAGCCTTGCTGTTGTTGTGAGGGACAAGGCCTTCGTTAAGTACAAGAAGACGTATCAGCTGGTCTTCAAAATTGTGTAAGTAGTACTTGTTCTCTTTTTTATATTGGTACCGCATCAAATTGTAACACTGAGTGTAGTTTTTTTTCTTGTTAGGATATTCAAAGAGGATTGCAATGCAACAAAGAATGCATAGTTTGGTTACCATATGAAAAAGTTATAAGCGTATTGGTAGATGATGTAAATCCAACTCATGTTTTGACGGGAGGTGGTGTACATTCATGCGAGATTGTTGCATTTGGGTAGGTGTTACAATTAGGTGTAGTTACCTTAGAATTAAAATAGTCAAGCACTTGAATTTGTAGTGAATGCTTGTTGAAGGAATTGACTTACAAATCTGTATTGTTTTCGTGTTTTTGCAGAGAGATTATATTGATCGTGGTGACGTCGTTGAATTTGCTACTCATCACTCTTGGTTTTGGTATAGTGTTGCCCCATCGCCCTTCTTATTTTCCTGTCTTATCTTGTTATGGTATTCTGCTCTTAAAACCAAATTCTGCTTTGTGTTGGTTTCAATTTTTTTTAAATCAATTTTGGTGGAAAGGCAAATTGAAGCAGAATGCAACTCATTTTGAATCAAAGAAATTGGAACTCAAATGAATATATTCTGTGAATTTTTTAGGGTTGGCATGCATAGTTGCTCAAGAAGTTGTCCCCACCCTAAAATGTACTTGGAGTACAATATTTATACTTCAAAATTCCTTAGTTAGATACTGGAGGATAAAGATTGAGTGATTTTTTTTCCACATCTTTTACTTGAGGAACATTTGTGACATTCACATGGTTGAAATCAAGAGGAATTTCTAGTTTAAATGGATTTTGCTTTTTTTTTCTGTGTGTATGTGGGGGGGTGCAGCATCAACATTTCTAAGATGGAGGCGCTTCTTCTATTTGTGAGTGAAATACCATTGCAATAGTATAGCGTCGTAGGAATTTATTGCAATTTATTTTTGGGAATGTAGCATTGCAGTATGAAAGGGGGATGATTAAGGTAACTGCACCTTATTGTTACCCTTTTTGAAACCAACCCCTACAGATTCTTGCCTAAAATGTACTACCTCTATTCAGGAGAGCCTAGGTTCACTTTTAGGTTCACCTATTTTCAGCACTTTGAAATTTCATAGTTTGTTCGTATGGTGTCCATTAAATGCGTAAGAAGAGAATCTAGAATACTCTTTTGACTTCCAACAAGATCCAACAAAAAATTGGGCAATTAATAAGAGGAACAACACTCAATTGCATATTCAGAGGAATTTAGGTGTAGCTGCCTTATTCAAATGCTAAATTGACTAATGAACACAGGATGTGTCCAGTTCTCTTTGGGGAGAGGTTAATAACGTATAACACAATGTTTCAATTTGAAGGTTATCTAGTCCATAGTCAATACTGGGGATACCAAAATTGGCAGTTTATTATTCTTCATGCAAATACATGAAATTGGCATTTGAAATTGTTCTCTGAAAGAAGACTGTTTGTTGTGCTGCACAGAATTATTTTTGTGACGTGGATTTTCACTGCCTTGACGTGGGTCATGTTTGGGTTCTTCTTCTCGGTTCACTAGTAAGTTTCTCACCTTTGGAAATATCGCATTTCCTCTATAATACCCTCTTTGAGAGAACTGTAGATCTCGAAGATTTGATGGTTTTGGTGTAGTTTTGAGGAGGGAGGGTCTATCTAATAACTGAGTTAGGCCTAACAATTTCTATTTTGGCATATGTATTCAAAGAAGATGAAGAAGGACTGAAGAACGTTTTCATTGTTGGATGTCAGTGTGGCAGATGACAGTTGTTTAGCTTTCAAACAGTATCTTCAAGACCCCCAAAACACAACTCTCGATGACCTGATTCCGTGCGCGGATTTGGCTTCTTCATCTTCGCAATACTTGCAAGTGCGAGAGGCCATGAAAACTATCATTGCTTCGGTACAACAATCTTTTGTCTTTTCTATTGTTTTTAAATTCATTATTGTAACTGATTTCTATTTTTCTTAATTCATTATTGTAACTGAGTCTTACCTCTGACAGGAGCCATCAAGGGTAGCACTTGCTATCTGTGCCTATGTGGTATAGTTAGTAGAATTATCCTTAACAAACTCTTCATTCAAACTAGTCTTTACATCAAAATTCTTCTTCTATTCTGAATGCTTTAATTGCCTCACACATACACTTGGGATTATACTTTGTGGTAGCTGCTTAAAGCTGAATGTAACATAATGGTAAAGTTGACCTGTCAAAAGGGTGAGGGTGCTGTGTTCAATTTGAGCCCACTAATGAGCCAAAAAGTACTCTTTGACATTCTTGATTTAAAGGTATAACTTAATATTATGTCCATAACCTTCTCAAGCTTTCAAAGATTATCTTGTCAATAACGTGGCTAATTGTAATCCAATTGTAATCCATAATATACTAACAAGTTGTGAATATAATTGTGGATATTAATGCAATGCAGGCAACGGATGAATTGCTGTACTACACCAACGGGTCCACTTCGTTGACAGGTGTTTGTGACCCAATCGGTCCGCCTCCCAACTACACTTACACAGGCGTCTGTGCAAATGATACGCTACCAATTGGAGAACTCTCTAATGTAAGCGATTATCTCTGTTTTTATTTAATATTTTAGCATTTTCTCCCAATTCTCAGATGGCCCGTTTCCATATCTATGCACTCGAACTGCTTGGGAGACGGTCATAAAACTAGTCTAATAGTTTAAATTTGAGACAAAAGTGCTACGGGGAATGATAGTGTGGCAAGCATGCAGGACATTCCAAAATGTCATAGAAGAGAGGGTCGGAGTAAAGAGGTTTGAGTGGAGGAGTTGAAATGAATCGTATACGAACCTTCAAGGCAACAAAATGTGGCAATGGAAAGAAGAATTTATACCTTACATTTTTTGAACTTTAGATATACAATTTGAAAGCTACTCTAATCACTTCTTTCTTCTAAAATGGATTTTCTATTTTTTGTTGGGGCATTGTGATGTTAAGATGATCACTAAGGTAAGTATTTCCTAAACCAGCAAACTAAGAAAAGTGACACTATGTACCAATATCCTACATTTAGATGTACAACAATACAAAGTATTTGGTTTGGGTGCACTATTGATTTTGGGTATAATTACCGTAGAATGGTTTAAACTTGTGGATATTTGTTCTCACATGGAGTTCCTTTCTCGTTTGCAGCTTCTCAAACCATTTGTGTGCAACAACACTCAGGCTACGTGCTTGCAGATGTACCCTTTCTATGTCAACCAATCTACTTATGATGGAGTCGCTGCAATTACCAGTGGTGAGCACATGCAAAACTATTTTTTTCACCCACGTACAAAGAATTCTTTTCTTAAAGATTCATAACATTAATTAGCTAAAGTGATCAAACTTCCAGTTTAGGTTCTTGGGGATGATATGTTTGTGATAAGAGGATGTTGGACAAAGTCAAAATAGGATTAGAATTGTCCCAACTTCTAATGGTTCATGTTATTGAAGAATATACTAATCAACTACACAAGGTCCAAGAGGCTCCCTAGTCAGTTTTGAGACATTACCCTCTCCTCCAAATTAGATCAGCATCATCAGATCTTGGAAATCTGAAAGACTTTCTAAAGGAGTGTGGAAAGGATGGGCTTATGTCTATTTTTTTCCCAATCGCAATGCGACATGAGGCCATGAAAGTAACAGGAGAGGGTTATGTTTTGTTATTAATGGGCTGCATATATGCAGAGACAGCCTGTTGATTGATTTCAACAAACAAACTCGTGACGAATGCTGTGTGCTCTGTTTGCTTGCAGCTTCACAAAGCACTTTGAACGCGTTCCCACTCATGGAGGAGCTCACGAATTGTTCGCTTATAACGAACCCAATCGAGACGATGGTGAAGGAGCGGTGTGGCCCTGCAAAAGTCGCCATTAACCGCATTTGGATCTGTTTTGCAGTCATGTCTTCCATTATGGTCCTGCTCATCATTTTCTGGTGCCTGGCAAACCGAAGGAACACACAGCAACGCTACATCACCAGCATTACACCACAAGACCAATCATTCAATGGCGCCAGGCCGTCGTATAATGTGATGCCCAAGTAAGTGAGGCCACTGTTGTCAAAATGCTGATTCTATGCTCATTTGTTCTTGTTCTAAATGTTACTCCCTCTATCTCAAAATAAATCTGTGATTTCTTGTGGAAAACCATGTGACTTGCTTTACATGTTACTCCCTCTATCTCAAAATAAATCTGTGGTTTCTTGTGGTTTCTTGTGGGAGTATCACGGATTTATTTTCAGATAGAGGGAGTAACATAAAATGCATAACATGTTAACGAAGCATGCATACAGAACATATGAAATCTTACATAACATACTACGTGTACATGTTTTAAATTTCATTACATTTTATAGCTTGTATGACATGTGCCTTAAGAAGTTGGGCTAATTATTGTGCATTCTTATTCTTTTGAGTATTTTCTTATCACAAACATATCATATCTTAGAAATTCTTGTTGGTTTTCATTCAAAGCCTGAAGAATGTTATGTATACTGTATGCAGGTGATTGAAACTCCTATACCACTAGAATATGAAACTACAGAGTCAAGGAGAAAATCATCTTCTTGAAAATGGAGAATGCTTTGAGGTTGCACTCAATTATCATTCCAACTCATATACCGCTTCCGACAAGTTCCGAGAAGCCACTTGTCTTTATTATTAGACCCCTTTTTTTTCATCTTTTCATGGAATCCATTTCCTTGGTGCAAATTTTAGGGTCTCTGGTATTGACCTTTAGCATATTGTACAAAAGGATTGAAATCAATGAACAATCCTTTGCAACTATGGTGTTCAATTTTAAAGGTGAATATTTTTTCTGATTTTGCATGCACACAAGGATCACGTTTCATTTTATAGCTCATTCTTGTCACAAAGGTTGTGCACATTTTGATCTTATTTTGATTCTCAGTCTTTTTAACATGCTCTTCTTTGTAAACATATTGCTCTCTAAGAGTCCAAGCTAGTTTCTATTCAAAGTTTGATAGTTGTGTTTTTTTAATCAGGCTTTATAACAAATTATATGATCCGTAATGCAGTTGAATTTTGTTGCAATTATAATGTCATTAGGAACTTCTTATAGTTCTTGTGTAAGATCAAATCAAAACAAAAGTGTTGTGGAAGAATAATCTACAATCTAGATTCAGTTGAGAAACAAGGATCGAAAGTATTGGATTGCAACGACAAGCGGACCTAATTGCAACCATTATGAACCATGCTCTGATGTTTTTTTGAACACGTCTAGGTGGTACATGCAAATCAAAAAGTGAAAGAACTATACATGCCTACTACAACCATCAGCTTCATTAGGCAGAGTGATGCAAAAATAAGAGGTCAAAATGAGAGTTGAGGACTAAAAATTGGCCAAAATTTGGACTCATGGAAACAAATTATCTAATTATACAAAGAATGCTCTAAGATAGGTTTCAAAGTGCTGTGAGAGAATTTCCTAGCGATTAACCAGCACACATGACCAGGCTGGCCATTATACACGCAACCGCGATCATTCCGCAACCGATCCAGGAACTCGTCGGTGATGTCCTTGTGCACAAAAGTTGCAGGGTGGGAGCCTCCTCGGGACCAATCCGTGTATGTCAGCCCCCTGCCCGCCAGCTTCCACCCATTCGTGATAAACAACATGGTCTGAAAGTAGTGCTCGTCAATGTAGCAATGCGGTCTACAAAAGTCCCGGAACTTGGGATAGTATTTCACATCCGACACCACCTCAATGGCCAGCTCCCGTTGCAGCTCAAACCATTGCCCTCCTTTGCGGAACTGCTCAACGGCAACCTCAGGCATCATGCCCCAATTGTACCTGCCAACAAAATAAAAAAGCTTTAGGCTACCCAGCTATCTTTCATAAAATCTTTGAATTGAAGAAAGAAGACAACATAATGCTCTTCAGCAGGACTGGAAGTTCCGCACAGCACAAGTTACGACAAGTGAGAAGAGACAAAAGAGTTTAATCTGTGCTGAAATAAGGGCCAACTTAAGTTCTGTTCTTACGCAATTGAAACCCCAGCTTCATTGCTGGATAATGTTATGAAGGAATAACTGAGGCATATCAATGAAAAAATGATTCATAATAGAGAACGAAGGATACTCGCTGGTTTGGTTCAAAATCTGGTACCTGCCACGGCCATAGGGAGAAGGGTCATCGAATGCGGAGATGAAGCTCTTTTCAGAGTTTATTATGTAGTCGTAGAAGAATGTGAAGTTGAAGAGAGGCACACAGCTCTCTGATAAGAGGACGAAGCGCTCGTTGGAAAAGTCCAGCAGTGCGTTCGCAAGCAGACGACGCTCTGCGTCCACGATTGATACCTCTCCCCATACCACTGGCTGCATCAATTTGGAAAGAAAACGAATCAGCACGCAAAGAGATCGCGACTCCATTCGGTCATAAGCTGAAAGCAAAATTCACTAGATCAGAAGATTTAGTCATCCTGCCTAGTGCACTGAAGCCAAATACAGTAAGCAGGTCCTCTAGACAGTGAATAGGATTCATCACCTCCCATACCCTGAAGTCTCCAAGGTGGATCTTCTATACTACTCCTGTCCCTATATATAATATGTCTGGTTTGTTCCTCCAAGAAAAATGCTTTCAAGACCCCACAGATGAAGACCTCTCATTCCGATTTCTGGATGCATTTTTCAAGATTCTCATAAATCACAAACCTTAATGAAGTGGGCTTGGGATAAGACCAGGATGGATGCTAGGTCGTGTAGGCTGTCCCGCTCAGGATTTAATCAAAACTTCACAGAAAAAGGGGTTGACCTTTAGTTTTTATAAACACACTAGGCTCCTCTATACTTCAGATAGGACTTCTGGCAGCTTCGATACCGATAGAAACCAGGGTTTGCAATGCAGATCCTCTATACTACTCCTGACTCATATGGTATGTAGCCGCGTCACTTAGTGCACTAGCGCAAATTTCATTTTCAATTGCAGAGTCCTAAAACTACGTGAAGCCAGCACTAATAAAAGAGAGAAACCGGAATGACAATCAGATCATTCCCAACCAACCTAAATAAAACACATGATTTGAGCATATGAGAGAGAGAACTTGAGTTCATGAATTAAGAGTCTGTTTGTTCAAAATGCACAACATAGTGGGCTTACAAGAACTACAATCCCCCTTTTGAAGGGTGGGTGAACTCTATACTACACTTTAATAACCATAACCAAAACTGTAGTCGTGAAATGCGTTTCGCACACTGGTGATTGCAATGATACAGAATTTCACAGAAAAAGAAACGCAATTCTTCTTCTTCTAAGAAAAAGGACTCATCTCATGCTTGATGATCAGCAAACAGACTGGGCTCATGCTTGATGCTCAACAAATAGACTCAGCTCATGCTTGACGCTCAACAAACAGACTCAGCTCATGCTCGATGCTCAATAAAACAGACTCAACAACTAGAAAATTTGATCACAAGAACCAGCACTTACCTGGCTAGGAATGTGCCGTCCAAAGAACACCGAGCCTTTGGAGAATTCCGGCTGATGGTTCGGATGCGAATGAACATAAACCGAGTACAGTCTCTCTTGGCCTCGAAAGAAGGCTTCCCAGATGGACGCCAACGGCAAAGGACCCGCCGTGAGGAACATGAACGCAATCTTCTTCTTCCCTTGGACAGGCTTCTCACGACGCCGGGGTACCATAGACGATCGCCACAGCAGCTCCTCGTCCTCCAAGCCATGCTGCACGGGAAACATGGAGTCGAACACCACGGAGGACGAGGGAGCGAATCCCGTGAAGTAGGAGGACATGTCCGTGTTGAGAGGGAGGAGGGAGGATCCGACCAAGCCAATGAGCACGCCCGTGCCCAGAAAGATGAAGAAGAAGAAGACATTCCGGAGCTTCGACGGCCATTCTCGCTTCTGGGATTGCGCTTTCCCTGCCGCTGACCTTGCTGTCTGTTGCTGTTGTAGTTGCTGTTGTTGTAGTTGTTTTTGTTGCTGCTGTTGTTCTCCCTCCTCTATATCCCGGCTCAACAGCCTCTTGCTCTCCCCTTGCATCCTCCTAACCTAACGAATCCCTGCTTCCTCTTGTTAACGTCCTATTCTTCGCATCTCCCTGACCCAAAGCTGCAGCTAGGGCTCCCTACATATTCTTGTTCTCGATTCCCTCCTTCGATCTTTCGACACCCCCGTGGCTTTATTCCAAAACGAACTTCGCTGCTTTCTCGTGCTAAACTCTGATTCTTCGCATCTCCTTGACCCAAAACCTGCAGCTAGGGCTCCTCCTGCATATTCTTGATCTCGATTCCACCTTCAATCTTTCGACAACCCACCCCGTGGCTCTATTCCTTAGTTTAGATCTCAGATCAATCCGCTGATTCCGCCAATGCAGCGCCTCTGAACGCGCCTCATTCTACCAATGCCATGCACGATCAACTTCGACACCGCTTTCGTCCCAGTTTCCGTGCACACGATCTTGGAATTCAGGGGGGCAAATATCGCGTATCTTTAGGGTTTCCTCTTCTTCCGACTCACGTAGATCCGCAACGAATTTGATACCAAAAAACAGGGGAGAGAAAACAAAAGGCGGAAAAAAAAAAAAAAAGACAAAAAAAAAAAGGACAAGTGCAATTCCTGGAGATCTCCGCCACGGTCGTTCAGGATTTCACTAAACTGCCATTCCCTGCACGCGCTTTCGTGAGAGAGCCTTTCAACGCACGACGAGGAGTGGTTTGCCTAATCTGTGATGAAGCTCACTCGTTTCGGCTTCGTTTCGACTGTGAGAACAAGCGAATCAAAGCTGCTAATAAGTGCGAGAGAGAGAGAAAGACAGATGCTGTGGGGCTACAGTGCCATAGATGCGCAAGGAAAAGAGGAAAGTGAGAAGGCGAAGGAGAAGAAGAAGCGCCTTTGTTTTCTCCGGGTCTACGGAAATCCTGCTCCCGGCTGATGAGATTTCCAGTGTTGTTCCAAGGCAAGCTGGTGCGCACTCGACCACACTGACTGCTCTCTTGACCTGCCACACTAATTTCGACAATTTCACGGTTAAGGAACCAATCACCTGAGCCTATCACCGAGTTAGGCAGTCATAAAATTTCCGATCCAGTTACGAAATGACTAAGGTAGGTACCCCAAAACCGCCACTTCTTGGTACTATGCCTATTTACTATTATTAGACTGGTCGAATTTTCATGTTGGTCTGTGAAAGGACGGTCGCAATGCACCAAAAAAAAAAAACATTTGGATGCTTTATGCAAAAGTTATGAAGGGTCAAAGAACCTCTTTGTGCTACCCAACTAAGAACCAAATTGTCTTTTAAGGAATCAAGATTAAACTGCCCAATCAAATAATCATTTGACCAAGGTTTATTGAAAGCTTGATTGTTGCAAAATAGCTTCATTACTCTAATGAAGATTGTACCCAAAATAAAATAAAATAAAAATCCTACAATGGAGTGAGTGAGGAAAATAATAATAAACTCATAAAAATGGATAAAATGAAAAGAAACATGAAGGCAAATGGTGCATTGGTCAATCAAGGTGGTCCATATTTTTTATTCATTACTACACAAGTACAATTATCTTTGATTCAAAGTTTCAAACATACTCCCTTCATACCATCATTTTTGTAATAATGAAAGTATTAAGAATTTGGCAACAATTTTATAATCAAATGATTCTATAGTGAATCCTCTCAAGTGCAAAACAAGCATACATGAAAAAAAAAAAATAATAATAATAATAATAATAATAATAATAATAATAATAATAATAATAATAATAATAATAATAATAATAATAATAATAATAATAATAATAATAATAATAATAATAATAGGAGGAGGAGGATGCAATATATACAAAGTGTCACACATAAATAAGTATAGACTTTATAGAGAAGGAAGTTAGGAAGACATCCTATTCAACTACTTTGCCCTTACTGTGTATTTAGATTTGCGCAAAAATTTACAGTTTGAAATTCAACAAATTTGATGAAAAGCTCAATGTCTTTTGGATTTTGACCCAAGTCAATATCAAATTGCTATAAATAATTTAATTTTTAGAATTATTTTGATATATAAAGTGAATAATAAATTAGACAATTTGTTGTGTTTCATCTCATTGGTTAATGTCATAAAGAATCATTTTCAAATCTAATATCAAGATTGAAGTAAAGGGGACAAGTAATTTGGGACAAATGAAAAAATAAGAAGGGACTAGTATTATGGGATGGAGGGAGCACTTAATAATATGAGTTTTTTGTTATATGTATTGTACTTCCCTCCATTACTACACTTCTTTAGTGCACGTACTTGGTTCTCATATATATGCAACATTCTTGAATCATGACTTATTTTTCCTCCTTTCTAGACATCTTTATTGAATCTTTGAGTCTTAATTCAAGAATTAGGTGCAAGTATGGAATTCCATCATAACTAATTAACCTAACATCTATTATATTAACTTTTGAAGGATGCAACAAACATTTATTGTGTGATGGATGATAGAGAATCTTTCTATGTAAGATAAAAGTGTAGATGTTCACCCTTAGAATTTTGAGTAGAAAAGTAAGGTCTTGCACAGTAGCTTGACTTCCAATGAGTACTCTTGGATTTTTTTTTAAGCAAATGATTTATATGGGACCCCAATGAAGAAGAAGAAAAAATAAATATTGAGTTTTTTGGATAAAAAACAATCAAATTTTTTAGAAATTTTCTAATCATTTTATAAATTGAGGCAAAAATTTGAGAAAGTATACAAAGAACTAAATAAATATGGTAAATGTGGATGATTATTTATCATTGTATTGAACAATGACAAAATATTGTGCTTATTCAAGTTTATTGTCGTAAACATTGAGAATTGCATAATAATGTTAAAACTTGATTATAGCAACTACTACACTAGCACCTACCAACCCAAATAGTTGATCTTATGAGGCCAGGGGTTCAATCTCCCCCCTTAATGCACCTTTTCATACACCCTGGGGAGTCGATGAAACTTTATTTATTTTCCTTATAAATAATGATAAAAGTTGGAAATTTGAATTCATATTAGGAATAGACTCTAAATAATACAAGATTAACCAAATACAAAAAAAGAAGCAAAAGTTATATGTATCCTCAACATAACCTAGATAGGGAAATCAGAGGTCTTAGTTCCCAATTGTTGTCTTGTACATAGGATTTTTAATTTCAATTTTTAATTTCAATTTTTAAGGGTAATGAACAATCTTCTTTTGAAGTCATAAAACACTTTACATCCATCAAACATGGATAAAATACACAAAATATGGATTGAATGATAATTCATTTATTCATCCAAATGCACATACATTCCAAAAATGGAACAATAGTACAATACTCTCACAAGGTCCAATAGCAATTTAAATAGTGATGTCATCCCATAGTTTTGCACGGCCTTGGGTACCAAAGTAACTCACACACAAAGTGTGGCAAGCCAACGGCACCTACTACCGTACCTCACATTGATTTCTTCAGTCTCAATAAGTTGTTGCAACGATCTCTTCTCTCACGGCTTGAGGTAAACCAGCTCTCCCGCTTTTCTTTCTGTTTAGGGTTTGAAGCTCAAGTTTCCACATGTCCTCAGTATAATTTCTGTGGTGATCCCTGTTGCAACCTGTTTTTGAAAACAACAACATTAAAAACAGCATTAAAAAACAATACCAAAAACAACATCAGGATGTTGTTTTCACGTCCTGTTTGGATCCCAATGTTGTGACTCACTGTTCTTCAATGCTGTTTCAATACCCACATGAATTCAGTTTGTGAATAAAATTTGTAGATTTGTTGATTGTTTGCAACATCAGTGGATTGCTTAGCAAGCTATGTGAGGACCTACAAGGAGTTAGTAAACCTTTGTTGGCTTTTAGACTAGAATGGAGGAGGCTTTGCATTGACAAAAGCTACGTTGAGGAAGTTTGAATAGCTATCTTCAAAACTCGCAAGTAGTGACCTAGTGCTATAGGGACAGAGCCTCTTGTAGTGTAGCTGATGGTTTAATTCAATTGAGTTGTTACTAGGGAACCATTTTTAGCTCCAAGTGTTGATACTCCACAAGGTGAGTTTTCTTGCAAACTTATGTACAACACTTTTTATAAGCTTTTCCAATAATTTCCTCCTTTTTTATTTTTCATTCATTCTTAAGGATTTTATGTAGTATTTATTGCTAATTAACACTCTTTATGGAAGAAGGGCAACTAGAAAACAAAACTTCAAAGAGATTGTATTGTTAGGTGGTTATTTTTGCTTGATCAATGGTGCATGAAATGCACAAAGGTGGCATCACCTTAAAGCAACAATATAAAAATTTTAGTGTCTTTTGTGTAGCTACATGGTGAATGTTTTTGTTCAAAACAAATTAGCAAATTGTTATGAAAGATGTTACAAGTAGGATCTGATTTTTTTTGCCACTCAAAGAATATGTTATAAATTTTCAAAAGCAACACTATAGGATCGTAGACTCAATAGGAAACAACACATTTGGAACCTTGAAGCAATTAAGTGATGAATGAATAAAAGCAACCATGAATTGCCACTTTGCCAATCCACTCAAGTTCTAAGTATAGAACTTGGTTGTTTCACGTGTAAATTTGATTTGCTATGAGGCAAAAAAATAAGTGTTTGTTTTAGGTACTTGTCACTTTAAGGTACCACTACTTTATACAAAATTCAATGTGATTGAATAATAAGTGTTTATTCTTACTTGATCCATAGTGTGTGAAACCCACTATTGATATTGTGCTCCGTAGTTGTTTAGATAAAATTTATAAGAATCTATTTAGGTTGATATACTCTATGTATATTACCCTCCTAATGGAGACATCAAGAATGGAATTTGCTATCTAGGTTCATCAGGTTCATCAAGCTTATATAGTTGAGCCATTCCCAACAATGGCTTCATTCATGAAGGTCTTTTAGACTAGAGTTCACCTTCCTCTTCACCTTCCTCTTACAATAGCAGACAATCCCAGTCCAGAGAAAAGTGGCATTCTAAGTTTGTCAAATAATACTGAACTCTTCAATTACACAATACAATCAAGCTATCTACCAAATGACACTCTCAACAGTGAAAAATGAGCTCCTTGCACAAGTGATCATCAATACTTGACATGTGGATAAATCCAATCAGATGTGTACACAACTTGAGAGATTCTTCAGATAATACTAAGAATATACAATCACAAAGAGTAACATCGAAGAGGAATAGATATGCAGAAGATTAAATGAAAAGAGACATGAAAATCATAAATATCAGTTAGGACCAGAGGCATTTGTTGGGAATCAAGTGTAAAAGTGGAGAAACTGCGATTGTGTAAAGCAGGAGGAAGAAGGAAGAAGGAAAAGCCCCACTCCCTCGATGTCCGCCTACGCCAATGTAGTGGGGGGGAAACTGAAGCTGAAGGGCAAGCCGCTGGATGTGAGGGCCGCGGGGATGAAGAAGAAAAAGAAGAAGAGAGACGCGCAGCAGGAGCAACTTCGCTTGTTGATAGGCCTGGATGAAGAAAAAGTAGTAGAAGAAGAGCAGCCCAACAAGCACTCGCCCTCGGAAGCGGACGCAGAAGCGGACGGAGAAGTCGAAGTTGAAGGGGAAGAAGGAAGAGCTGTTGAGAGGCCACGAGCACCGTGCGAGGACCAGCGGACGGCTGCCGAGAAGAAGTACCACGAGCAGAAGGCGCAGCTGGATGCGCAGCGCATGTCCAAAGTGGCGTGCAAGAGCCACCGGCAGCGCGTGGAAGAGTTCAATCAGTATTTGGCCAATCTTAGTGAGCATTATGACATTCCGAAAGTCGGTCCTGGATGAGATGAAACAAAACAGGGCCGCTTTACCAGCCAAGCAAAAAACTATGAAACACCAACCCAAAATCCCGGGTCCCTGGCCTGCTAAGCATGTGTTGCGATTCTCACCTCAAGCATGATCAATTCCAGCAAAGTTTGCAACCTAACTGAAATGAAGCTCCCACCGCCGTACAGAGTCTGTCCAACCTAATGCACACAACGATACACACACAGGGCTTTCTTGAAACATAGTGTACGAGAACAAGAGTTAAATATCCTCAACTCTCCTCGAGTCATCATCAGCCTCGTGAGAATGCAAATTCATTTCAAAAGTGACTGTTCATTGCATTGTCCTACCTCGAGTCTACAGAGATATGGGGTAGAATAGAACACGATCATGCCGCACCGCATATCAAGTGTCACACTAGCCGCATAATGGTCAAGTCTCTGCCCTAACTTAGCTACATTCGCTACTGTTATACAAATTGGTTAATGAGGTGGAAAACAAAACTTTCCTGCCGGAGGTCATTCTGCACGTCTGGACGTTCTCCAGATGTCGATCGGTCAGCTTCATTGCAACTAAACTAAATGGGAACTAAACAGAAATTTAGGGTCATGTAACTCCATCGAACCTCAACTACCTGTCTCGATCTTACGTTCTTCACAGGAAGACAATACCTTCCTCAATTCGTTACCAGTCACCACAATGTCGCTATCTGTCAAGAATATCACAACGCATAATTTGTTGCCGTAAGAAAGTTCTACAAACCATCCCATGCGCCTGGACGTAGGATGCGTTTCATAAACTCGTAGGTCATAAACACGATGCCCACACTGGGAATGACCTTGTAGTACTCGGGAAGAATCCCCCGGTATAGACCAAAAATACCCTCTTTCGCAACGATCTCTTTGAAAGTGCCCCCAAGTCCGGACGTGTACACCTTGGCTTTTCCTCCGGCTCCTTCCAACTGCATCCGCCTCCTTACCAGATCAATAGGGAATGTGGCTGTAGAAATCAAAACCCCAAGTAACCCAATTAGAACATTTCGTATCAAACAAAAACCTATCTTTACGGTTTAGGATAGGATGTGATATATGCAGCAGAAGAAGCCTTCCAAAAGAATAGATTACTGGACAGTGGAAATATGAGGCTAAGAAATCTGGAAACTTTAATCTGCGGGTGGAAATATTACAAAATGACAATCACACCGAACAAAGAGATTAAAACTTAATATGTTCTCATGAACTAAAAATGGAAATTAGAACTGATTCCAAAAAGCAAAGTGGTGAGGGAGTCAGATCTTTCTATCTGCGACCTGAGGCATACCTGTTGATGAACATATTCCAGCGAAACTGCCACAAGCAAGACTAACTAAGGCTGGTGACATGTCTGGCCTGCAGTCATCAAACCCGCTGACTTGTTAGAACATCTAGCAGCACACAGACCAACGAACTGGCTTATAGGTTGCGATCTGTTTCCCTTAGATTTTTCAACTATTAGTTGCAAAAAAAGACCTCAAATTTCTTTTGATTTCTATTTACTTTATTAAAATAAACTATTCGACAGAGGCTAAACATACGCACAATGCTACATAAAGCATTGAATTCTTGGACGTTTTGAAAAAGCAGAGATAGGATTGAAAGACATAAATAAAAATCGAAGTAGAAGATGGTAAATTGTCGTACCTTCTAGCAACCCACATTGACTTCAAGGTTTCATAGACACAAAAATTGATGGCTATGTTTGGGCCAACACCCTGTTTCAAAAAGGGAACAACACTTTCGTGAGATACAAGCCTTTTCATAACACTTTCAACTTCTAAAGGTTAGACTAAGCAGTAGATATACACAGCCAAAGTTCTTGTAAGTCCCCTAATGTTTCCCACATACATGAAAACTTGCATAGTGGGGCCAGGGATAAATAAGCAACCACATATCAAAGGATAATGTTCTATGATGTCAAATCATGCGTAAACTGAGTGACATCCTCATTGATGCACATAAACTTCAACAGGCCCTCAATTCTTGCACTAATACCATCACGCAGCGTTTACAAAACCCTTCGGTTGAGACCTAGCATTTCAATTATTTGTTGTACTTACAATCAAGTTGCGACCTAAAAGAAAACCAGGTTCTCTCCTGCCATATTCTCAACTACGTCATCTGAGAGCACACTTACGACGCTAGTCGCTTCTCTCAAAGCGTCCACACAGTCACACGCATCATGATCCAACCCTACACGATACATGAATAACACTATATTACTGGTACTTACCTGCCTTAGCACATGGGCAAGCGTCGGTTGGGCATCACTGAAACCCCACCCAAAAATGTTTTGCGATTTCACAACACTCTTCAGCAATGCCCGACCGACCCCAGACCTGCATGTGGTGTGTTCACGCACTTCCCATCAGCCAAGCTTCTAGTCAGGGTGTTTTAATTATAACTTAACGATTAATTATAACTCAGCATCAACGAGAGTGACTGGGACCATATTCAACGCCCAACTGCACTCATTTGAAGGGATTCAAGGGAGGGAACTTCTTATTAGTACAAACTTACCTGAAGCTACAACAGTATTCCATCAAATCTGGAAACCTGGAGACATCCATGGAGGGTTCATTTTCATAGTTCCCTTAATTACCTACTTGGGTTCTCAACACCTTTCTCGCTTGGAGGAACTAACACTCCCAGTAGTTGTAGATTATCATAACTCCCATCTCAGGGCAGGACTTAGTAAATATCTGCTCTACTCATTACTTGGATGATAATTAAAGTTGTAATTTGCTGTTTTCTGAAATGTAAAATTGGAAGGCAATTGCCACAATTGCACAGCACTTCTAAGGATAGTTCAGTGGCTTTACCATCAGTGTCGTCCCCATGCCTTTGTATAGCCCCCGATAGCCCTCATCGCGAGTAATCGTCAGAAGTGCGTGAGAAATGCCTCGGTAATACATTTCCTTCGTCTGCAACGTGCACCAAAAGGAGAACGGTGAAATCAGGCATAAGCAACGCCATTTCAAATACGACCACACAAACTTGTCAGTGACAACTGGTAGCCTTTGAGTCATCGCGTACAATCATGCGAGAGGTCTGGCTCACATAAGAGTGAATAATCTACTTATGAGCTAGATGTGAGCAGAACCGTACAATGGGGATCAACAAAGACTCTGCAGAAGGTGTCTAGCTAGGACCCCAGGCGAACGAAAACACATCTACATGCTTGTGACAAAGTTAAGGAAGACTTACCTGTGCAGCCAAGCGCGTGCGAACTAAGTCCAGCGGGTACGTCAAGGATGCAGCTGTGATACCAGCACCCCCACCAGCTAACAACCTTGTACCCATCCCAACTCCGAGGCTTTCCTGATTGCCTTCAATGCCCATCATCTTCCTAAAGTGCTGCCAACGAGAGGAGCGTGTCACCATCTTTGAAGGTGACATTTCTGATGCGTGCAGAAATTGGAGGGATAGAGTAAAACAAAATGAAAAGATGGATTCAACTACAACCTCAATTGTGTTCATCAAGTCCTTCATCAACAAGCTTCACACTCCAAAACTCTAAAACTTAAGAATAGTATAATTTCGGTTCGTAGGCTGTCCTAGCCTGATATATTACACAATAATAGCTTACCATCTTGTACTGCTCGTAAGCAAAGAAATTTATGGATGAATACGGAAGCCGATGAACTATAGTGACACCGTTGCCCTTCCAGAATGCTCTGAAGCCTTCCTCCCGAAAGATTCGTGTGGCTTCTTTCAAAATACTAGGGCTGCTCATGATAGCACCATCTGCTCGCATCCCTTGGACCTGAAGCATGAACCATAATCATACACGGTAACGGAGTGAGCATAAAAAGAAGAAGACTCGGAGACTCGGAGACTCGGAAAGCCACATTCTCGACTGTGACTTTTCCCAGGATCAGACAACGGCCACACTAAGAGATTCAAAGATCCCACCTGGAAGAGTATCGTAAGTCGAGCAAGCGGGGCCGTGCAGGTTTTGCTGAACGCCCCGGCGATGCCGCCAGCAAGCAGCTGCGAAGCTGTGCTGATTTGAGATGGGGCTCGCACCAGAGCTTCCTGCATCGCTTCGGGGGGTTTAACCTCATTGCTGCTGCTACTCGGTCTGTCGTCAATTGCGCCTGCCAGTGCTCTGTGTGCTCCACCCACCACACCACCTAATTGAGCTTCACCCGCATGTGGTTGCATTCCTCTTTGCTTCCCGTCAACTCTTGTTCATTTGGATTGGCGTGGATGGATGATCTTGGTCAATCTTAACGACGTCCACTAGAGAAGAATCGCAAACTGTTGCTTAATCCGGAATAGAATCTACTTTACTGCAGAGGCTCTTGCGCGTATCGAGTTCAGCTAAAAAATCCCGTGATTGGACCAGAAACGGAAGCCAAATGATTGAGTCTAATAGATTAATCTCTTGCCAGTCACAAACCTGCAAAGGCCCACCTTCTCTCCTGCAATTGAGACCACTTCACTCTTTCATATTTGCGCTTTGAACTCTTCCTCTGTCTATCTCAGAAGGCGGTTCACTTCACAACTTGTGACTACAACCTCGACCCTAGCTTTTACAATTCCGTAGAAAATCTGCACATCCATCAACACAAACCGGTTTGAATTAGCAGAAATAAACGATTCATTCGTTCTCATCGCAAGAACCGTGCAGACTTTAAACATGCACACCTTTGTACTGATATCATTTCCAATTTCTGTTGGGAAAAGAGACTCACAATCCAATGAAATTCAGCTCAGAGGAACAGAAAGAAAATAGAGGAACATAAATATTTTACAAAGTCAAAGATGCTCAGCCGCTGACACTTGCTACTCTCAGTAGTTCAGCTTGTGAAAGTTCGTAGTAACTTAGCCTTACTACATACAAATCTGGATACACCACAACTCAATCGCCGACTGTCTGGAAACTCATTCTAGCTAGTGCAAGTAGACATCCATCGGCGTAATAATTTCAAATCACAAGAATAGCTGACTAGTGAAAACGATACAACCACTCCTTCCCAAATTAGGTCTCGAAACCCTCTCCCAGCATCCACTTAATAGAGGCGTAAAACCCTAGCTAATGCATCAAAGAGTTCAACCTGCGACGCGAAAAACCCACTCTACTCTTCCGCAATAACCTCCTCCGTCAGAACTAAACCCCAAATACACCCTAAAACCTAAAAAATCGACAGCGATCCAAACAAATTATCAGAGCTTGACAATCAACAGCGGCAACATCAACAGACAAAAAAGGGAAAGCGTCCGAGGAAATACGAGTGGGAGATTGAGAAAATTCTCGCTGAAAATGCGCAATCGAGAATCGCCACAATGTCTTTCTCCTCCGTCCACGAAAAAAACTCCAAGGAAAGGTCGATGCTTCAATTGACGAGAGCGAATGGAAACATCACCAAAAATTGCGGAAGACAGCGTGGTCTAGCGGTGTAAGTTATCACCGTACGCGACGATCAATGAGGACGACAACGACACAAAAAGATGGTCAAAAGCAACACGAATTGGAAAAAATTAACTATACAATTTAGGGTTTCCAAACCCTAGCTCCCACGTTTTTCACAGAGTCGGGCTCCAGAATCTAGCAAGGGTGTAGAAACTCTTCCTAATTGGGACATTTCGGGACTCCAATGGATCTGGCACAAAGCGGCGAATATTCCGATGCGAGTAATGATTGTGCGGTGAAATGTTTGGGTGGGGGAGATTTCTTGCGTGTAGATTTGAGCTTCGGAAGGTGTGCGGTGAAATTGTTGTTGTGGGGTCGGAAGATTTTTCTTTTAATATTGTGGATGAGAATCAAATTTAGTTTGGTAGAAGGATCTACAATAAAAATTTATTTTGTTTTGATGTAAAAATAGAAAATTTTATTAATGATATCTTATTAAGAACTTTGATATTTAAAAAAAAAATAGTTCTAATTATGAAAGTTATTTATTGTTGTTGTGGGGTCGGAAGATTTTTCTTTTAATATTATGGATGAGAATCAAATTTAGTTTGGTAGAAGGATCTACAATATTTATTTTATTTCAATGTAAAAGGTCCAAAAATATAAACTTTTATTTATGATATCTTATTTAGAACTTTGATATTTTAAAAAAAATAGTTCTAATTATGAAAGTTATTTAGTGTGATAGGATTAAAATTTCTCCTAAATATTTTACTAATGCTTGCTTTAAGATCTTCATGTGTTTTTAATTTTCTAGTAGATTTAATAATAGGATTTTTTAGGTATTTTGTTCATTCAAGTATATCTTTGTAAAATTTAAGAATAAAAACTTGTCATATATTGCAAGATTTGAATTATTGAATTTTGTAAATGAATTTTTTTCATCCCTTTACCAAAAATGGAGTTTTATCTCTCAAATCATTTTGTTCCAAAAACTTGTGTTATTCCATTCTAGTAGTGATCTTCAGACTATAGTTGTTTCTACATTGACATATACAAGAGCCATTATCCCCTAAAAAAAGAGGAACACTTCCTGCTCAATTAATTAGCCCCCCCCCTCCCCCCAAAATTAGTAGTCATTGATCGTTTTTGAAAAAAAAATAAAAACACCCCCTTCCCTACAATTGATCCTAATACGAATATTATGATACTGTACATATACGAATACAGATTATCCCATATCAATTGTCAAACGACTTCGTTTTCAAAAATACAAGACTAAGGAGGGTACTGGGATTTTGAGATTTTCCGATCAAATTATTTTTCAAAACCCTCCTCCCAAAATAAAATGAGGGGTTTTGAAAAATAAGTTGATCTAGAACTTGTTCCTCACTATCTACTCAAAAGACAACCTACTTGTTCTCTTTTTACCAAATTTCAAGCACCTACAGGGGATGCTTGTAGCTAAGTTATACTACTATAAGCGATGAAAATTTTAAACCCTACAACTAAAGACAAATGGTTTGTAGTCATAACTTTTTGTATCATTTTTCTATTCTTTCATTCATTTCAAGTACATTATGAGTTTGGATTTGTAGCAATAATTGTTTGATTTAAATCTATTATAGCCATAGAATGCACTAAATCTTAATAATTAAAAGTCTATGCCATCAAGTTAATCCTCCTCTTTTATGATAAAATGAGTATATCAATTCAAATTTTTAGAAAATTACAAAATCAAAATTTATATTACAAAACTAGAAATATTAGAAGAACTAAGAAATTGACACACTGAAATTCATCAACTTTTAAATTTATAAATTTAAAGTTTTTAAATTTAAAGTTTAAAATTTATAAATAAAGAGATTCCACCTCTTTCAAATCACATTCAACAAGTGACTTTTATATCAAGTTTTTTAATTTAAAGTTTAAAATTTATAAATAAATAAATTGCACCTCTTTCAAATCAAAATCAAAACTAATTTCATCACTAGATGATTCATGTATGTTGAGAACCTCAAATACATCTTTAAAAGTAGATGTATTAACAAAGTTGATATAGGTAGAACCTCTCTTACTACATATCCTCTTTGTACATAACTTGTAGTAATGGAGTTCATAAGTGCGACCAATTTGAAGGACATTCTTTGAAAAGTAGTGTTGGAAGTTGACATATGTTAGATGGCCATTCATTACACCTTGTAACTATGAAAATAACATCTAAATAGAACAAACCATTAATTAGAAAATAAAAAAATAATCTAACATACCCAAAGAATCATGTGTTGTTTTATTGGGCACACGAAAATGACTCAACCACTTGAGAAAGCAAATCATATGCAATGTACTGTGTGTCTATCATAGTCATCCTCCCTCTATCAACTTGGATAACTTTTCTTACCTTCATTGGATTTAGTACAAGTCAAACTCTTTTCAATTACTAAAACAAAAACTTGATATAAAAGTCACTCAAAATTAGGTACATTTCTTTTGACCATTGTTTTGCCTTATCCCTAAATGATTGCAAATATTTTATTTTTGTTTAGCAACTACAATTTTGAGAATTTTGAGAATTTTCAAAAACTTTCCAATGGTATATTACACATCCGAAAATTCTCAAAATTGTAATTGCAAAATGAAAATGAAATATTTAGAGTTGTTTAGGGATTGCATATAATGGTGGCCAAAACAACCACACCCAATTTTGAGTGCATTTATTTTTTACCAAGTTTTGTTATAGTGGATGGTAGGTATATTCACCTTGTATCTTAGAATATTCCTATAATATTTTGTATGGCTACTTGAAACCTTTAAGTGACTTTTCTAAACTAGATATGTAACTTCTTGAAGCAAGATATTGAAGGCAAGATGAAGGAAACCTAAACTTTGTCAACACTAGTATTGAATACTCTTGTATTTTGTTTTTCAATCTATGAAGTCTATATTCTTTATACATTTCCATTCTTATTCCTTTTTTATACTCCAAGTCTTCTTGATTAGTATGTTGTGAATTGACAATATCCACTGCATTCAAATTTCTAGTTTTTAAGAGTCTTTGGTCTTTTAGAAGTGATTTGTGGTAATACCCATTATGTTTAAATAATTTAGTAGCAATCTCCATCACTCAACTTTCTCGTAGAAAAAAGTGTCTAGAATCTTAGTGGTAGTAACCATTTTACTTAGTTTTCTAGTATTTAAAAGTCTCTAGTCCTTAGAAGGGATTGGTGCAAGTGACACCACCACCTGTATTGCACTTGGTGGTCACTGTCACCACAATTCATTTTGTCTTGGTGAAGATAGTCACCAACACCTATTTTATCCTTCATAATGATTTGAACCTAGAACTCTGAACCCAAATTGAAGGGCATGCATTCTCTCTCTCTATAAGACAAGAACATCTAAAACTACTACTTTTACTACTACTTTCACTATTGTAGTAAGTTTGTATTATTAAATTGATAAAAAAATTTATATTTTTTGATTCGCAAATGATAGGAGATTTCAATGCACCAAATAACACATCATTTGGATACAATATGCAAAAATTATGAATAGTCAAAGCTTTTTTAGTAGATTTTTTTAAACCATTTTTCAAAACCATCTCCTAAACCATATTGATTTAGGAGATGTACACAATGTAATAATCTCATCAAGTGGTGTTTTTTACCCTTAAATGTGGATAGGGACATTTGGTGTCCAATGGATGACAAAGAATCCTTCTAGCAAGACAAAAATACAACTATTCATCCTAAAAATTTTGTTGTGGAGAGGGGAAGTCTTCTACAATAGTTTGACTTCCAATGAGTGCTTTTGCTATTTCTTAAGCCAATGATTCACACGGTAGTGAAAAGGGATGATTTTCAAGGTCACCTATTCATCCTTTGAAGGGTTAAGCACATGGTGTCTTGGGGTGTCCCTACCTTAAACAAAGTATTTATTGTGAGTGTTGTGAAATATACTCCATCATGAAAAGAGCTACTGTAGCTTATACCTTTGCAGCTGCAAATACAAATGAGACAAAGCCTATCGTAGCAAAGCTGCTAAATTTAGAATACTTCTTTGACCTTTAAGCCACAGTTTAGGCTCCAGTCTGTAGGGCTCATGATTTTCATGTTTGATAGTGCAAGAGGTGTGGTGCCCATCCTAATCACTTTTAGACGTACCAGAGCAGAAGTATGAATTACAATTCCTGACAAGAGGTCTAGACTCTAGAGAAAGGAATCATAACATTGACAAAAAAAACTATTGTGAATAAAGAGTCTGTTAGAGGTAGTTCTACTAACTACAGTACCACATGGGCTACACGTACTTACGGCTACGTACAACTTTTAATTTAGAAGTGTGTCCCCTGTGAAGCTCTTGTGATGATGAACCGATACTGGATGTACAAATATAACTGTGGACTTAGACATAAAGGCTTGTAATCAGTTTCTGCAGTAGTTCTTGAAGTACAATTTAGCTAGACTCAAAGTACAATCCCACTGGAATGAATTGAGCGCATAAAATTCATAAGTAGCTTTCTTCGTATAAGAGCTGCAACACCAGCCCAGTGACAGGAAGGTAAGGAAGCTACATGAGACATAACTGATCATGCATTTCTCTTTGAACAAACGGTACTAGTGTGATAACCCCTCTCACCTTTGCTTTTGTGTTGACGCACTTCAGATGGCAGGTGCCAGTCTCGTCAGGCCGTCTCGACTTGGTATACACAGCTCCAAGTTTGGATGTACAGATAATACAAGCAACTCGACATTGCCAGGTGATTGACGAGATGGCTCAAAGCTTGCAGCTATGGTTATGCTGGCCCGTATTCTCCCACTTCCAAGACTTGATATGGATTACATTGGCTACAAGAGTACAATTGTACGAAGAAAGCTTCTAGGATTGCTTCCAGGACTTCAAACCAACCAACTAGGTCCCGACTCTGCGTCAAAAGACACAACAGCAGCTATTCTGAAATTAATCAATGCAAGAAGCTAGAAAATGATTTCACTCAATGCCACTGAAGTAGCAAACTAACACATGGAAAGTGCCTTTCGTTTTCACCTTCTCATGCAAAGCTTTGCGGATTTAGAGAGGTCAAAATAAGCATGGTTTTGGAAAAACACCATACTGCCTTTGAAAGCTCCAAAATTTACAAAACAACCTGAGTTCTGTTCCATTCGCTCTTGGCAACAACCAAAAAATTCGAAAGTAATTCTCACCATGGTCACTTAGGTCAGATCCTTATTTGCAATTACCTTAATGAAGATGACCAAAAATGCATGCCACCAGACATGCATGCCCGAATTCTCACAGGGAAGCTCGGAGCTGAGGATGCTTGGGACTAGCTCGGACGAAATCCACAATCAGTTTCGCAATTTCGTCCTGTTGCAGCTTAAAGTTGTGATCAGCGCCATCGATGATATGCACATTGCTGTTCCGGATCCTTTTGCCAAACTCGTTTGCATCTTCAGCAGGCACAGTTGCGTCCGCTGAGCCATGAACGTTCAGCACTCTGCAATGTTCAGGAATTTCAAGACATGCTTTGTGCATGTCGGTTGCGAACCTCTCCTCCATGTCGCTCATCGACACACGAAACTCAAGCTTGCCAGATCGGTCGAGGATGTCCAAGAAGCCCTCGTCCTTCAGTTTCTGCACTCCCTTCTTTCCACGAAATCGAGCCTCGTAGCCTGGTGAAAAAGCACCCAAGTCAATCACTGCTGAAACCCTAAAATCAGGGGATGACTTCACAGAA
The DNA here is from genome assembly GCA_947034895.1 of Rhytidiadelphus loreus. NCBI lineage: Eukaryota > Viridiplantae > Streptophyta > Bryopsida > Hypnales > Hylocomiaceae > Rhytidiadelphus > Rhytidiadelphus loreus. The sequence continues at coordinate 22,450,177 of OX344763.1, forward strand.
GAAAGGAAGGTAGGGTTGCATAACCTGATCCCCTCTCCTATACTGACCCCTGTTACCAACAGCAACTCATCTCTTCCAAGCAACACTTGGTTGGTCTTCAATTAGCAGGTTGGGAGTAAGAAGTCATGACTTGGCTAATAACGTCTACGGCCACTCACCTTTGAATGGAAAAGGGGATTGTCTACTTCCTTTCAATAGTGGTCTACAACCTCCCATCTTGAACGATCGCTTGATAAACCATCCAATATATTGAGTGATAAAACAGTTAGATCTCAACAGAATTTGGCTCTAGTAGTATCCACAGAGATCTCTCCACTGAGCTCGATTGATTGATCTTCAAGGAAAGCACACTCCTACATATTGGTCAAAATGCTTGCAAATAGTATCCTCAACCTCAGCCTACGACCATGCGTTGGAAACACTAACCTTTGGTCAAGTCGAATCTCCCACAAATATTGACAATACTCCCAGTATCGCCATACTTGGACTCATACAGCACGACGGCGTTGCCTCCTTTGCTATGACCAATCAAGGAAAGGATTCGCCAGTGGCGGAAACGCCAATAATTCACGACGGATCGTATGTCTTCCGCCTCACGCCAATAGCTTCCATACGAGAATTCTCCGTCGCTCTCGCCGTTGCCGGTGAAATCAAATCTGTAGGTGCTAATCCCGGCTCCTGTAAGTGCCTTCGAAACTGAGATTAGGGTAGGATCCTGCTTCGAGGATCGGAACCCATGGCAAAGGATGCAGAGGTCTTTCGACCCTACGTCATCGAGCTCGCCCACCAATTTCAATCCTTTTAGGTTCAAGATCGTCACTTTCGAATGCTTCACATTGGAGTCGATGTCTCCAATCGCCATGGATAAGAACACTATCCCTCGACAACTCTAGAAATCGTGTACGAATTGAATCGTGAACACTCTAATCCTTCCACACAGCCTGCAATTCCACAGCAGAACTTTAGGTTTACAGAACTGTACCAATATTTTCTGTCCCTCTCAGCAAAAGTAAGTTGATTTACGATAAAGTTACAAGTCTTCAAATTGGAAATGGTTCAAGCAGAAACGGACTCTACTGAGTGCATCCGTTGCAATGCGTTCCCCTATATCAGCAAAGTCATTTGACGGTAGAGAATATAAGCAGGGACGCATGATTGTGGAAAAAAACAGATGCGCAGCTGCACCTTTGCTTATTGTTTCAACAGAAAGAAGAAAACTGAGAAGGGACGATTCAAAGATCTAACACAAACTGGCAAACTGGCATTGAAACACATAACAGGGCGGAGAATATATGACACCTGTGCCTAAATTACAGTGTAAAAATTGATGCATAAAAGCCTTCAATTTGAACCCAAGCGTTTGAATGCAATTTTCTTACTAAATCTTTCAATAAGTACAAACCAGATAATGTCCTTTTCCAGCTCTTTTAATCAAAATCGCCTGGTTTGACCACAAAATTTACTGTAGCTGTAACACAAACCCTACACGAAGTTGAGTTTTCTCTTTCCAGTTGGTCAAGGTACAAATATTGAAGCCCTTCAAGGATAAGTGAAAGCAACAGAATAGGACCGTACAGTAATCCACAGCACACGAAAGACTTGACTTACGTTTTATAGCCATAGCTGTCATCAGGTGGTTCACAAGCCCAGGCAATCATTCTGTCATCACGTCACCAACCTCGTATGTTATAACTAGACCAATTCACCAACCGAAATGGTAGGGCCTAAAGCTCACATGCAATATCAAAGAAATTGAAGCTACAAAAGGGGGTGGCCATTACCTTTCTCATGACCTAATTATTCTGCTATTTCACAATTTGAAGTCAGGACCGCACATGACTTCCCTGCAGGGCGGAATGATGAACAGTTAAAACGCTAAACCCTAAACCTTCGAAGTTCAGACACAAAATCATAATTCTCAACTCGTCAACACCCGCAACACGTTAGTTCCACACTCCGAAAGTCCAAAAAGAAAACATAAAAAATAAAAGACCTCATTCAACTTCGTTCCTCACGAATGTCGCGAAGTATCCGCATTATCAAACCTTCAAGGACCATTCACTGAATCTTACTTACCTGCGACTTCGATTTCAAAACCATTACGCAATTTCTTGCCGAACTCACGAGCTTCTTCGGCCAGGAGCTACTCCACCATTTCCTAAATCATTTCAATTCGCCATTGCATGCATAAATCTCCACCGATTCTCCTGAAAATTAGTGCTCTGAACAGGAAAAATCTAATATGCTCCAAAAGAAGCCAGACAAAAGAGAAATTAGAAAGGGAAGGGGTCAATTGCGAGCTCCGGGATTGCTTGTGGAATTCTTGCAGTATTGCCGAGAAGAGAGGCATCGCCGTTAATTGCTTGACCAACAAAAGAGTAGATATCGATGACCTGGTGTAATGCCCCACCCGCAGGTTCTCAACCGGGTATGGTGAGATAGTCACAACTGAGGAATACCGAACTAGTCAGTCCTGAGCCCATTTGAGTACAGATGACTCTCTCATTGGAGAAGGAGAGGCATGTTATTTTAACGTTACAAAGCTCTTCTTTTTAGACCCTTGAATGAGCATGCTTTGACCCAGATTCAACCTTTTTGATAATTGGGGTTGTCTTTTGCAACAAGGAAAGTCGAGGGTCGTTCTTAGAAAAAATATTCCTTGGCATTGAAGAGAGGATTCCAACTCACTTTAGCATATGCATTAGTTGGACATGATATGAACAAGTAATGAATTATTAAGTACAATCTTCAAGTGTACCAAAACCCAACACAAAACTCTCTTAGACTCCCATGTTTTGATTGTGTACATCTTATGTCATCAATATCTAAAATTTTTGTGACATTCTTTGGTGTGAAAATAGGTCAAATTTTGAAGAGCTCTGATTATGGATGTACAGGCCTAGGTTTTTGACATCCTTATTGGATTAGGCATCAAAAGACAGGACCTATCACTAAGGTAGTAATCCAAAAATAATTCAATTTTTGAACCAATGGGTGCATGAGGGATTTATCAATTAATACGAGAATTGTGGTTGAAAAGCAATGTATGACACTTTGATTCATTGTAGTGGAGTCATTTTGAAAGATGCGGCAAACCCCCTACCTCAATGGTAAACAATGTTATGTTAAAGTTAACAAAAATGATCCAATTTTTGAACCACTAAAGTGGATACTCCTCTAAAATACCACTTTTTGCTATTGTGTGTAGTTATTAATATTAAACTAGTCAATTTTACATTTTTTTTTGTTGGTAAGTGAAAGGAGATTCCAATGCATGAAAAAAATGCGAGATTTAAATACTGTATGCAAAAGTTAGGAAGGATTAAAGTTTTCTTGATAACATAATTTCTTCCACATAGGTACATATCGATTTGGAGATGTACAAATAGTGATGATGGCGATTTTGGGTTAGCGGTACATTCTTCATTTCTATAATAAACTTGAAAGTCATCCATTGGGTAGAAGAACCTTGAAAATCATCCATTGGTCACTTTTTGTCCTTTTTCTGGGTCATATACTGACTCATATGGTTCAATTAAGAAAGTTACGCGGAATGGAGTACCGGTACTTGTGTGCCAGCGTGGCGGCAATAATAGCTGCCCTGCCCGGAAAAGAAAAAAAATCCAAAGTGCCAAACCCACTGGGGCAGCGGGCAGCGGGCAGCGCCGTTCCCCTTCCCTTCCACGTATAATGCATTCCACCTTTCGTCTTCCCCTTCCTCCCCCCGGCCTTGTTGCCGTCCAGCCTTTCCACTTCCTCCCCAATCTCGCTCCTCTCATTCCCCTTTCTCCAATTCCCCCTTCCCGCTCCCCCAGTGCTCTTCATTTGGATCCTTCGCTGTTGCAATTTCAAAGGTGAGAGGCTTCCAACGACACCAATATCGAGCTGTGTCGCATTCTGTGGCGTTTAAGAGAGTCTGTCGCGTCGGGTTACAGGTGCTTTTAGTTTACGGGTTCCTGATGGCCAGTTGAGTGCGAAGAGAATGCACAGGTGGGATCAGTTTTAGGTTTAGGTGTTGGATTTCGAGAACTTTCCGTTGGTGGAGTGAAAGAATTGCAATAGGGAGTGGAGTTCGTGTTGGGGCATCGTCATTGGGGAGCTTGCGTTTCTGGTGATTGTGGGATGGTTGGCTTGGCTTGACTTGGCGAGCTCACAGTTTGGGGGAGTGTGGAGATTCTTGGGTAAGATCTTTGGTTGGGGAGATGTTAGGGCTGATTTCGACGTTTTGAGCTACAGCTTCCATAGGCCAGTTGAGTGGGGCGACATTTCACATTGGGAGTAGTTTTAGGTTTTAATGTTGGCTTTTGAGAGCTCTCCGTTGGTTGGGTGAAAGAATTGCAATAGGAGTCGAGTTCGTGTTTGGGCATCGCCATTGATGAGCTTGCATTTCTGGTGATTGTGGGATGGTTGGCTTGGCGAGCTCAGAGTTGGGGGGAGTGTGGTCGGATCAGATTCTTGGGTAGGATCTTTGGTTGGTGAGATGTTAGGGTTTGTTTTGACGTTGGTGGAGGGACGTTTACGAGCTGTGAATGTTTGGTCAAGGGCATGGGCGATGGAATTCTTTTTTTAGGTTAGCTGGAGTCATATGATCTTGATGTTTCGTACTTGGTCTGGTTTCTTGGTGCTTGTGTTTTTGGAGTCAAGGAAGGTTTAGATGTGGGGTTCAGTGTCGACTAGGGATTCTTTTGAGATGATCAATGTGTCGTGATGTTGACTGTATTTTTAATTAATTTGTGTGTGTGTTAGGGGGGGGGGGGGGGGGGCGCGGGTGTGTTTATCCCTCTTTTTCTGAGGAGGTTTTGCATTAGTGAAGTGGGTGGGGTTCTTAACATTTTTGGGGAAGGATTTTCGTGTTCTTAACACGTTGGGCTCCACTGATAATTCAAGGAAGAATCAGGGTATCCAAGATACCCTGGCATCTTCTTTCTTTTGCACAGATCCTCTCGCATCTTTGATTTCAAGATTTTTAGCATTGGTACTTTGTCGATTATTATTGGCCAGTGTAGTTACTGCCAATATGCAGAGCGAAGAGTGGGTAGTCAAATAGGTTGTTGGAATACTTTTTAGGAGTAGCAATCTTCGGTTTTCAGGTGTGACCTAAATTAGTATTCATGACCTGAAACTCGTTGCCTCAGTTGCTACGTTGCAACGCGAACAGAATACCTAAAGGACCTAATATGCTTGCATTTTGACAGTGAGCTGCATTCCGTTTGCATGAACCTGTGAGTGGGAAATTGCGATCGGAGGTGAAGGAAATGATTCTTTGAAGTCGTGATGATTGAATAATGTTTTTTTTTGAGTTTCAGTGATATCGAGTGGGGTGAAATTATACGGTGAGTTGAGAGGGTTGGTGGTGGTGTCCATCATACAAGAAAATGACTTGGTCTCTGGGCGACGGAGATTACGAGGAGCAGAGTGACTTGTCACTACCTAGTTGCATTGCTGGGTAGAGATTTATGAAAGAAGAATTGCTGGCTCTCGCATGCCAGTTCAAGCGAGATTTGATGATGATGATGCCTCTTCATTGGAGTTGAGAGCTTTAGCCTCTTAGTCTTAAAGATTTTAATCAATGGGGGCATACGATGATATCGAGGGCTTTAAGGCCCGGGCGGAGTTTCTGAGGGAGAGTTTGGAAAAGAGCCGTGAAGTGACTGGCACCATGATTACCATTTTAGGTTCCTTCGACAATCGGCTGTCGACTCTTGAGACTGCAATGCGGCCGACTCAAGTAAGTATCGTAGCCCTCCCCAAGTTTAAAATTTAAATCAGTATCACGTGCCCCTTGCAACTAGGGGTGAGATAGCACGCTTGAAATGATCTGTTGCATTTATGATGCGTTTAAGGTAAGGTATGCATACAATACATTAGAGGCTCCATTGACCATACAGGTGAGCTTTGCATTGTGCTAATTGTGAAAATACTTGATCTATTGACATTGTTTTTTTTCCAATTGTTTTGTAGTCAAACACAAGATAAATGTTCTAAATTTTAGATGGTGCAAGTTTGTAGATTGTTGTAGGGAAAGGTTCGAAGTTCACCTGTACTGTGAATGGAATTTCTCCCTTCCTGTATGGTGAATGGTGAATGTAGACCTTACATTAACAAGTCTCAAGTTTTTATTTTTTAGTAGCTTGAATTTTTAGTAACATGTCAAATGTTTTTAGCATGCCACATAGGATCCATGTAACGCGCAATTTCATGTAACTTGGAGCACTGTAAGGTCAACACTGGACAACATGAGGTAAAACGAAATAAATTATGACTTATGCACCAATGGAGGTGTGGGGTTTCTTGTCATTGCAAGCTTGTTGCTTTAACCTCCGCAGTTCAAAGTGGTCCCTAGACGCTAATCTCTGTACACACTTGGGGCTTGAGACTTGAAGGCGTGCCCATTTTTCGTACTCTAATGACAATTCTGAACTAATTTGAAGTGTTGATCATCCTTGAAAAACGATTTGAAGCACAGAGTAGTGGATAACTTCTTACCAGCAGAGTATTGGCTTTGCCGTCAGTTCTTATTCCTCAATGCAAATTGGGCTTATCTGCAGAGTGAGCAATTCTGACAGTTATTATTTGACATGCCTTTGAATGTAGGTCAAGACACATGCTTTCCGAAAAGCACATGACAACATTGACGGCACCCTCGAAGCTGCTCAATCTGTGCTGCATCAGTTTGATGTTTCCCGTCAGGTATGAAATACCATAGTTTTTTGAGGTTGAGCTCACCCCTGCATTCAAGGTAGAGCTGGATATGATACAGTTTTGGTTATTGACAAATTGGTTGTGGTTTTTGGATTCAGGTGGAAAATAAGGTGCTCGAGGGACCCCAAAGCGATTTTGATGGATTTTTGGGCGCTTGTGACGAGCTGCATAAAAACGTTGAATATCTGACGCTCAATCGAAGTTTGAAAGCAAGTGACACGGCTCTGAATCAAGCTAGAGATTTGTTTGGCAAAGGCATGAGCCGCCTTGAAGAAGAGTTTAAGGTGATTCTGACAAGTCACAGGTCAGTGCCACTGGGAATGGGAGGCTCTTGTTCCATTTTTGCTGCTGGATAATCTTTTACTTTTGTTATTTATTGTCTTAGCCCCAAGTGATGCTCAATATGAGACATGTTAGGGCCCATCGTTCACATACTGAATTTGTTATGTCTAATAGAGTTATGACTCGTGGTTCTAGGAATAGTGATATTCTAAATTGTTAAATCAATGAATTTCTGAAGTTGCAATCAATGAAGATCATACTGAAGATTATTGAGAATTATTTCGAGGATTGTATTGAATATTGCAATGAGGATTACAGGGAGATGGACATATGAAAATTGTACTTCTCTGTTTGGGTTAGAAACATTTGTGATTAGGCGCTTGTTTGAGGAGTTGGCGTCTTCGTGCTCGCTAGGGTGACTCATCTGCAGCAGATGAGGCGAAGATTTATGACCAGGATTATATGTGGACTGGGATTATGAGTGCAAGATTGCGAAGAAAATGCTATGTTATGCTGGCGCTGACAGTTGAGATTTTCTTGTTGTTTTGTGCTCTTTTGTAGCAAGCCAGCAGATCCGGATCGACTTATGGAAACTTTGCCGATCCCTGGGAAGCATGTGCCAGAAACGCCACCGAATGGTGGGGGTGAAGAGGTGAAGCTACTGCTGACCAACACTCCTCACAACGACAAGGCTCTGAATCCTCCAGTTCTTCCGGTTCTGATATCACCAAAGGTTGTTCCTCAACTACACGAGATGGCACAACGCCTGGTTGCTGCTGGCCACCATCAACAATGTTTAAAGACTTACAGGTACTAATTTACAATCAGTGTATGCTCCTTATTTGCCCCATCGATATAAAATACAGGCTGTTAGTGACATACATAAGCATGTGAGAATGGACGAGATATTTTATGACAGTAGAGTGTGCTGCAGGTATTGAAAGTGATTCTTTAATCAATATAGTCATTGGCCGTAGGGATGTTGTTAACCCAAATGGTCAAAATGACTGCTTACATATCTACAGGAGTTGAAATATATCGTTTTGAAAGATTTGAGGATGGTAACTAAATGTACTAATAGAAAGACGAAATCATAATAGACAGTATATGTCTTGGAAGTTACTATAACTGGCTGTTAGCTTCCAACGTGGAAATTATATCTTCAGTTTGGGCACACTGCGTTAAGTTCATGGCCGACAAATTTAAGAACTCTATTGTTTAGTAGAAACTCAGTTTGTTGGTCATACGGCATTGTTTGTTTGTTGGCTCAGGGAGGTGAGAGCTTCAAATTTGGAGCAAAGTTTGCGAAAGCTGGGAGTTGAGAGGTTGAGCAAAGATGACATTATGAAAATGCCATGGGAGTCACTTGAGGGCAAGATTACCAACTGGATACAGTACATGCGCATCGCTGTAAGCATCCCTTCCTTCCAACGTTGCATTTCCATACCCCTTCTGGGACTAGTCTTATTCTACCTGCTCTCAAGTCTTAACCCCAAAGTGACCAATGGCCCAAAGGGGTCGCTTCCATATCTATTAGAGTTGAAATAAATTATTTTAGGAGGCTTCAAGTAACGTAACAATGTGTATCAGAAGAAAGAAGAAATCATGTCCTATATTTTTTAACAATGGAAATATGTTTGAAAGTTGCTAAAATTGATTATTAGCTTCCAATTGGACTTCATATTTTTAATTTGGACACTGAAGGTTTAAATATTAATGGCACAGGTGATGTTCTGTAGTTGAGGGCTATTGCAGGATTTTTATTTAGTTTTTGGTGCTTAATGTTGGGATGCTCACTTCAGCGGTTTAATGTATGTTCAGATAAAGCTTCTCTTTTCCACAGAGCGGAAGCTGTGTGACCAGATATGGGTCGGCCTCGACCCACACAGAGAAAAATGCTTTGCAGACGTGACTGATTCTAGCGTTCACATGCTGTTGAGTTTTGGGGAAGCCATCGCCAAGAGCAAAAAAACACCGGAGAAACTTTTTGTGCTACTTGATATGTATGAAACGATGCGTGACCTTCAGCCTGAGGTGATTGATTCTCTTTCCTTAGTCAACCACTAACCTCTGGAGGACCAAGAATTCCAATTGGGAGTCATATTTTATAGCAATTTTGAGGAGATCATAACTTTCTTTATCCAATTTTTGCCCTACACTTGCTCTTCACTGATTCTGGTGATCTAAAATTTGGCCCCATCTGAGTTATTGATTTTTTACAATACGTTTGATGAAATTAGCCAAATTTAGACCATGAATACTTGATCTTGTAGGGGTTATCCATCATTTTAATGGTGGTTTATTATCACGTTGCTACATCTGTCTGGGGTCTATTCTCACTACCCAAGTTTGAAAGTTGTGTGCTTGAGATTCTCTCTTGAAAATTCCCCACTGGTTCAGGGTAATTGTTGGCACTTCTTTTTTGCATGTTTTAAACGGAAAGTAAGATTTTCAAAGGCAAATTTGTATACTGTTATAAGAGTGAAGTCTCTGTGCTAAATCTTACTTTACCGTGTGCAGATTGAACAAGTATTTTCAGGTGATGCAGCTACAGGCATGCGGGAAGCGGCAACAGGCCTTATCAGAAAGTTAGGTCAGACGGCTAAGGACACTTTTGCAGACTTTGAAGATGCTGTGGATAAAGATGCAACTAAAACACTGGTTCTGGACGGGACGGTTCACATGCTTACTAGTTATGTCATCAACTACGTCAAATTCCTGCTGGAGTAAGTACAGATTTGCATTGACTTGTTTTCTTACTGCATCTCAACTCCCCTCTACTTGTAAAGAATTCTTAACCACCTCATCAACGTTTCCTTCTGGGCTTTATAACAAGAATTCATATTCCTCACATGCGTATTATTGAAACCTCTTTCTACTCCGCTTGTGATGATGCAGCTATCAGAACACATTGAACGAATTGTTCTCAGTCGGCAATGTTGACGACAAGACATCACATTTGGCAGCTGCTACCAAGCGCATCATGAAAGTGCTCCAAACGAATCTAGAGGGAAAATCGAAACTTTACAAAGACCTTGCGCTTGCCCACTTATTCCTGATGAACAACATCCATTACATGGTGAAATCTGTCCGTAGGTAATATGCTATTTCTCTGTAATTCACTGCAGTTCCCCTGCTGTTCAGTGGCCAAGTTGGAGTAATTGTTTGCCCTCCATCTGCATCTGCGTTTTCCCGTAGTCTGAACACAAGAAGATTGCCTCTGCAGATCAGAAGCGAAGGATATGTTAGGTGACGACTGGGTACAGATACAACGAAGAGTTGTTCAGCAGCATGGAATATCGTATCAACGACAAGCTTGGAGTAAGGTGCTGCAATGAGACTCTAATCCTTCTTTACAGAAATACCTTTCTTCTGCTTTGTTTTCACTTAATAATGACAATGTGCAGTTCTAAAATTGTTGGGAGAATTGTCTTTTGCTTGTCTAGAATTTTGTGAACTATACTTAAGAAGGCTCTCTTCATGATATTGTCTTCAGGTATTGCAATACATTACCGGATCAGGTGGTGCATCCAGTGGGGACAGCGGCATTTCCAAGTCCCAACTTAAAGAAAGGTCTGAAATAGTCTATATAAAGTAACTTCCATTGAGACGATTGTCAAACCTGGTGTACACTTGCAAGTGAAAATTTTACACACGTAAACGTCTTTTTTATCCCAATATAAAATCTCTTTGCTACTCCACTGAATTATCCTATTAGTGCGTGACATATATGTTTATCTAAGTCAAACTAATTTAAATATATTGAAATTATCACATGCTGAAATGTTACTGTATTGTGCTCATTTTCCTCGCCAATTTTTTCACAGTGACTCTAATTCGCAGTGATACTAATTTCACTATTAGGATAAATAAATGTAGTTTTTACGTGCATGTGTATTTTGTTCTGCCATTCTGTGGTCATTGTTTACTTCTGAGCGTGAATGGACATTAATGTTGATCCTAGAGCCCATGAACTGTTGGCTCACGATGACACCTAATTGTATTTTGGACGCAGGTTGAAGGGTTTCAGCTTGACCTTTGAAGATTTATATCTGCGTCAGACTCAGTGGACGATTCCTGACAATGAGCTCAGAGAAGCAGTTCGACTGCAAGTCCAGGAGATTATTCTACCTGCGTACCGGTCGTTCTTGAAGCGTTACAGGTACCCATGCAAACTTCTCTTTCATTTTATTTCTATATTCCTCTTCTGCTCATTCTTCATGCCTAAGTTTGTGTAATACTCGTATGGCCTGATAGTTGCAAGTTTCGAATAGAAATATGGCCATAGAATCCTCACTACAACCCTCATTACATAATTCCCACTGTCTGAAAAATTCAAAACTGTACTCAACTATCTAGAAATGCCACTATTTTAGTAACCACATCACAATTCTGCTGCTGAGTTCATTCTTGGAAAATGATGAATCGCAACACGCTTCTACTGCTTTTGCACTCGTCTCATTTTCATTGAGCAGAACAGCTTTCATGTTTTTGAACCACTCCTTCGAAAGGACGGAAAACCGACCGCTACAGATTCAGATTCTTGCCTAAAATTTATACCCTCGATTCATGACAGCCTTGGGTCAATTTTGGATACACCGAGGCTGACTCTTGAAAAGATCCAACAAAAACTTACAGAGTTTAATAATACAAACCATTTTCACATGCTTATTTGGGTGATTCTAGGTGCGTTCACCTTATCTGATATTACTTTCTGTGGCATTGCAGCGCTATGATTGAAGGGAAGCAAAGTGTGAGTAAGTATTTGAAATACAATCCTGATGACTTGGAACGTATGTTGAATGACTTATTCGAAGGCAAGTCTCGACAAGAACCTAGAGCGCGACAGTAGGTGACGCATTGATGATATTGCAGCAACAAGAACCAGTATTATTCTGTGAAGATGATATGCTTAAAGTTTCAGGTACATAAAAAATCCGAGGAAGATGGGAATCCATGGGGACATCTTGCACGTACAGAAGTAGATGCTTGTTTTGTTTTTTGGTTTCTACCGTAGGTATAATTCTTTTGTACTCTTCCCTGAAGAAGGTTCTTCCATTGGAGGTCTGCAATGATGTATAAGCGCTTACATTGACATACATTAAATATATTTTTCAATCATTCCAACACAAGTACATAAAATATTTTATACTGCTGCTGTTCTTTTGGCATTATTCTGTGTGTAAATAAAAGTTCTTTGGCTATTGCAAGTCAAAAACTGTCTCAAAACACCTCCCCAAAAACCATGCTCAAATTTTTGTCTTTGTTGGCTCTAGTAGATTCAAACACACTATATCTTCGTTAACTTGTTAAAGTACTTCATCCAAAAATTCCAGAAGTAAAAATCTCTACTTTTGCAAGATCATGACGCAACATACATCACAGCACATACTAGATCCAATCTGAAGGTCATAACTAGAATTTAAACCAATTTTGTAATTTAATCAACTTTTTTCAAAAATCAGAAGTTCCTTACTAGGAAAGAATAGAAATTATTTTCAGGAATCATGTACAAAAATTTCGTAAATATTCGAATTTTCGTCGAATAAACTATACATGTTTTTTCGAAGTTCACCAGTGCATTCTAAGTTGTTGCCACAATATAAGAAAATAAAAGTAAAAGTAAAAGAAATTTTATAATTTTATAATTCATAAAAACTTTGGAATGTGTTGTTGTCAATGTATAATAAAAGAAAAGTAAAAGAAATTTTATAATTTTATAATTCATAAAAACCTTGGAATGTGTCATTGCCAAAGTATAATAAAATAAAAATAAAAGTAATTTTCTAATTCATAAAAGACTTTGAAATTCAATATCTTTTCTATCACGAATTAGAATGCCACAAAACAAAGCCCGAGCACCCCTCCTTGATGAGGGCTTTTTGACAATGTCGAAAACGTGACTAAGGGATGTCACAAAAACCCTCCTTGATGAGGACTTTCTAATGATACCAAAAATGCAACTAAGGAATGTCACAAAACAAAACCCATGCACCCCTCTTTAAAGAGGGCTTTCTGATGGTACCTAAAACATGCACAAACAAACAAATAGCCTAATTGAAGGTGTAGGTTAGGTACATGATATATACAATGACTCTATTTGTAAAAGGTGAATGTGAATATGTGATGAAAAATAGAATTGCAAGTATTCGATTTACAAACTGAAGAAGATGAGATAGATGATGCATATCTTTTAAAGTAGGTCTTGTCTTGTTTTTGCTTTTTACATGAAGTTTGTTTTTAATTCTTAAATTATAACTTAAGTCCAAAAGTTTACCTATTTTGTTTAGCTTCAACTTGACTATCAAAACTATCTATCTGGTACCTATCTAATACTTATAATATAATTGATCAAGTCATTTCATAGAACAAAATGAACTAACAAATATCTTCCAACTAATACACCTTCTTGTAAGAGCTGGTTGCCATTGAACTATTGGACCTCCAACTTCCAGCCATCCGACTAGCTGCCATTGACTTGACTAGAATGGCAAGGCATCTAGCCAAACCTTCCAGCCTCTATTGTAGTTTATTTAAATGAAAATATAGACCTAGAGGGTTTGGAGGGTGGACTAGAGGCCCTTTTTTAAGAACAAAACAGAAAAATTAATGCTACAATCCTAACATTTTAATGCGTTGTTTGTTCATCGCTAAAACCTATGCAAAAGATCTAGGCTACAAGTATCTTTATCCTACAGAATTTGGCCACATAGGCCTAATGGAAAGCCCCCTAGCTCCAATTTACCTTCCACATGCCTCTAGTAGTTAGAAATTTGAACAGTCAATGACAATCGACTCTAAGTAGAATACTATATCCATAATATTGTATAACCAAGCAATGGTCCTCCCCCATACTGGGAAGGTATTATGCTTTGCTAAATATCTAGAAGGGGTTTATCAGTTAATTCAAGGATTGGAGTTGGTTGATTATAAAACATACTACCTCTATTTCTGAAAAAGACCCATATTTACTAAGGAAACACAAGTCTTTTTCAAAAAAAGAGGGAGTATAAGATAATTTTGTTCATTGTAGGGATCTCCTTTTCAAGGATACAAAAGGAACCCCTCTCATTGGTAAACAAAGTTATGATCAATACCGATATCGAAGCATTAAGTTTACTTTTTCATCCGCTCATAACGAGGGGACGAAGTTCATCCATCCAAAGCCCGGTGATGAAACTATAAGCCTAACGAACATTGCCGATCAGTTGGTCGGAGCTCCGTCGGAAAGGAAGAAGATAACAAAGCCACTTTGCTTCCCACGGATTTTGTCAAGTTGGCTCACTGGCTAGGCTATCAATTTCTCTTGAATTTCTCTTGAATTTCATATTACATCTTCTTCTTCGTCTTCTTCAATTTGTTATTGAATTCATCGACAATTCTGCAACTCAGATTCCCCGAACAAAATTCGAGTTGACAGACAGTAGTTTCAGTTGTTTGCCTCAACTGTTCCATCTGTTCCGATTGTTGCCGAGTCGTCGTCACTCTGGTTTCACAAGCATTGCTTCTTTTCTTGGCGGAGAAAATATCTGCTGCTCGAAGTGCAAGCGAGGGCTTCCGTTCTGTCCACAACAAGCAAATCTTTGCCTGCACTTTGTGATTTGCTGCGTGTCTTTGAGGTGGCGGAGTGGTGGCGTTTTTTTGGGTTTGGGGTTTTGGGTTTTGTCGGAGAAAGTGTGTGGTAGTTCTTGAAGAGCAAGCGAGGATCCTCGTTATGACCTTCATTTGCATTCTCTGTTTTACTTTTTGATTTGGTGAGTAATTTTGGAGTGGTGGCGTTCTTTCGAGTTTTGGGTTCTGGGTTTTGGGTTTTGTCGGAGAAAGGATCTGCTATCGTAGTTCTTGAAGAGAAAGGGAGGAGATCCGTCCTGTACTTCACGTGCATTTTCTGTTTCTCTTTGTGATTTGCTGAGTATTTTTGAGGTGTCCGAGTGTTGGCGGTTCTTTTGCGTTTTCAGTGGTCATGGCGCCGCCAGCAGCAGTGGGCGGAGTTGGGAGTTTGCTGCTGCCACCGCCGCCGTGCGTTCTTTCGCTACGAGGCAAGACGACGACGCATTTCGCAAATTGCCCCAATTTCGCGGCTGCTGGACACACCTGGTCGACTAGCGGGGGTTTCTCTCACGGTTTAGATTCACACCACCAAATCTTGCAATTCGTCCCTGTCGGTGTGTCGCCCAAGGTCTCAAGGTTTAGTGGCAATGCCATTGTTGCTGCGGATGAAATTCCCGGAGTGGAGCTCAGTGAAGCGTCCCCGCGTCGCGAACGCGCCGAATTTAGGTCAAATAGAGCTTCAGTGATTGCGCCGAACGCCGACATTGTTGAAGAAAGAGGCAAGTCTTCTTCCCAGGACGTGGAAGAAGCAGCGCGAAGTGGAAATTGGTCCGGAAACAGGACAATGAGTGGCGCCGATGGGGACGAGGGTTTGGGGAGCTTGGCGGATGGCCAAGGCGGCAAATTTAGGTCAAACAGAGCTTCAGTGATCGCGCCGAACAGCGACATTGGCAAATCTCCTTCCCGGGATGCAAAAGAACCAGCTGAGAATTGGTCAGGAAACAGGACAATGAGTGGCACCGATGTTGATGAAGGGTTGGTGAGCTTGCCGGACGGCCAAGGCGGGATGCGCTGGAACATGCTTTTGAGCAAAGAAGCTCTCGAGGACGCGCACCTCCACCGTGCTTCCAGCGTCACCGACGCGCACGTCCTCCGCCGCAAGGGTCGTCTCAAGGAACAAGACGGCTTGATCGAGTTCATCATCTCGATGCACTCGACTCACTCCCCCTTCCAGACCATGGAAAAGTTAGAGCGCTGGGTGCGTGAGCATCTGGAGGATCCGATGCGCTCCACCTTGAGCCGCCTCATCCCCACTCTCGGCCGCTTCTACACGCCCCTCCCGCTCGTGCGCGCTTTCCACGAGTACGACGAGTTCGCGTCTCTTTCCCGACGCCGCTTCGTCCCTCCGAATTTCGCTGAAATTCGACATGTCCTCAACATCGCGCAAGTGCACGCGATTGCTGAGAAGCTGGCGCTCATCACTTTTGATGCCGATGGGACTATCTACGCCGACGGGCATCACATTCAAGGAGACAACAAAATGATCGGGCACATCATCAAGCTCATGGAGCGCGGGGTGCACGTCGCCATCGTCACGGCCGCGGGCTACCCCGGAAACGCCGCAAAATTTGAATCGCGCTTGGCGGGGTTACTTGAAGCTTTTCAGAAGCTTCGGCTTCCGACTACCATCACTTCGCTTTTCCATGTTGTTGGCGGCGAGTGCAACTATCTTTTGAAGGTGAATGAGCATTATAAGCTGGAATTTGTTCCCGAGGAGCTTTGGATGTCGCCGGATATGCTGCAATGGTCGGATTCTGACGTGAATGCGCTGCTCGCGGACGCGGAAAGCGCGCTCCGCGCCGGCGCGGTGCGGCTGCGCATCCCGATTGAGATTGTGCGCAAACCACGAGCGGTGGGCGCGGTGCCGTGTGAGACGACGATTTATGAGGTTTTGGAGGAGCTCGCGTTGACGGTGCAAGTGCAGCTCATCGGCTCACGCCTGCCGTTTTGCGCTTTCAATGGGGGAAATGATGTGTTCGTGGATGTGGGCAACAAGAGTGTGGGATTGCGAGCGCTCATGAGGTTTTTGAAGAAGAAGCCGTGTGAGACGTTACATGTCGGGGATCGGTTCACGGTGAGTGGGAATGATATAGCCACGAGGTCGCAGTGCTCGATTCTGTGGGTGGCGAATCCCGAGGAGACGGCCTTCTTCACGCGCTTGTTGTTGACGGATATCCGGTTAGCGAGACTCCACCCGTACTTGGAGTAGTCGTGAAATTTTTGTTTTCTTTTGCAACCATGAGCTCTAGCATCGATATGACGAAGTCATGGTGGAGAGCAAGAGGTGCCGGCCCTTGCTTGCTGTAAATTCCCAAGCATGTTGAGAGGGTGTTGTCAAACCCTAATTGCTACAAGGGAGCGGGGTGTTTTCAAGCCCTAATTACTCCGAGGTCCTCTTTTTTTTATTGCCGAAGTTTTGCCAGATATAGGTCTTTTAGGAAGCATGAGCGGAGAGAGGTTTCCTTCGACTTCATGTCATGTGCATGTCCAATTCTCTAGTGACGCTCACCGAGGCTGGATGCGCTAGAACGCCGAATTAGAAGGGGCAAGTGCAAGGATTAGGTTTTGATGCACATAGAGCGTGGAGATCTAAAGAGCGCTCAATCACAATTGCAATTATAACTGCTATGTACAGATGTACAATTATTAAACGTTGTCAATTTGGCTTGATTGTATGAATCTTCTTTTAGCCTTCTTCTTTTGGCGCAGTTGAAGCTGCTTCCGTTTTCTTAGTTAGTTGCGTGGTAATTTTGTTATTGACGATGGTTTTTGGAAGTGGCAATAGTGCAGCTTCATCCTCGATTTTTGAAACAGCTGTGCTGCTTGTTGAGAGAGGTCCTGTCTTGAATTGAGTGTTTAGGGATTCGAAATTCATATCTATTGAACAACATTTGATCTAATGTCTAAAAGTTTGCATAGTGGAGTGATTATATCTGTTCCTTGGGAAAGAAAGATTCTTTAGAGGAAGTACTGCAGGTGATCACGGGATTGGCCCCGTTTGCTGTTTGTGAGGACTTCGTTTGTTGATGAGGAGAGGAAAGCTCTCTTGCAGCTCATTGAATATCGCCATATCTTCAATAGCAAACATCATTGTGAAATTTACGGCGACCTGTTAGTTTTGAAGAAGTATTTCTTGTCTCTCCAGACCAAGGGAGCGACGCTGTTGAGTAGACCCAATTGGAAATTAGCTATGGCTCAGACGATGGAAACGTAGAAGAAACTATTTGCATCACTCTACGCATTTTAGAAACTGTGGGAGTACGATTTGGGGGATATCAACTCAACATTGACAAACCCAAAGCACCATTTCAATACCAAGTTCTGCAAGCTTCATATATTCAGAGAGGTAGAAGCAGAGGTTGCTGGAGGCATCAATGATACGCCACAATTGAGTGACGAGATTGACAAATTAATCTTCTTTCATGATAGCCTTGGCATTGGAAGTCATAGTGAGCTTGAACATTGCCGCTTGCTTGACCGACTTGGTCACATTCTGAACTGCCCCAATCTTATTTTTATCACCAAGTTTTGTCTTCAGCTTCTTTTCATAACAATAGTGCTTTTTAATGATAACCATATATGGTAGTCTGCTCTTAAAGTGCCCATTTAAGGGCTGGTCGGCCTTTCCGATGGTTCCTAGATGCAGAAAATTATTTTTCCTTATTTTTCACTTGAAGAAAAATTGATGTGGAATCTAACCCAAGTGGTTTCATATTTTTTGGAGCATTTTTGAATTACTTATGAATTTCTAAAGAATTCTGCCATAGGTAACTATTTTTTGATCATAGGCCTTACAAAATCCACACATGGGGAGTCTGAAAAAAGATATGGCTTCACCAAAAACAGGCATTGTGGCATGCAGAAAGTAATAAACAAAGTTCCAAAATACGACCTTTACTGAACTTAATTCCTAAAGGGTAAGTCCTCTTTTTTTTGACAAAAATCACTTGAAATTGCCATTTCGGCTGCCTTCATCCAGGGAAAATAAAAATTATAATTAAAAAATTTAACTGTAGGATCTTGTACTATACTTGGATGAGATCATGTGATAAAAATTTCATGAAGTTTGACCATACAGATTGGAAGATACTAGCATTCAAAGTTGTAGGGAAAAAGCTTTTTTGAATTCAGGTAAACATTTCAGATATGGATCCACCTTCGCTCTTATTCCATCCACTAGCAAAGTATAAAGGAACATTTGGCAAATGCTTAACCACTCTGATAACATTGACAAAACATTCAATGCTTACAACATATCCATTTTCCAACCTCTTAATGTCCATTTCAGACCCTGGCTAGGGATGGTCTTAAGAACATGGTCGGAATTACAGCAGACTACCATAATGCTTCTCAAAATTCTTTTCAGCCTCAGAGTCAACCCAGTACTGATGAGATGTGCAGCAAGAACCCACAAATGTGAGCTTGTCCACAAACTTCTTAGCAGTAGCTGGCAACAATAAAAAAGTAAAAATAGATATTATCAAAATAGTAAAATCATGTTAGAATATAACCTTGTAGTACAGAGATAAATACTCTCATCCACATGTTAATACTGTAGGTAAGTAGAGATTATAGGTGGCCCATAAGACCAATTAGGGTTTACACCGTGATTACCTGATCATATCAATTCTGAACATATTCAATATGTTCTACTGAACATGTATCTTTTATTTAATATACTCTCATATTCGATCATGGTTTCAGAGTGTAATTCTCAGCCTCTGTACAGTAGCTAAGGTAGTGTGCTCCTAAACCACCCCTCTTCTTCAGATTGTCCTGTAGGTAGCTGTAGAATGGATGCAAGGTGATCCTTGAATGGACCTCTTTGCTCTGTTAATGAATTCAAGAAGAATTGATTTTTTTATTGTAAGAGCCAATCATTGGCTGTGGTTTTTGCACATTTTTTTATAAGTCACAAGGGGACGGATTTTGGGACACCTATGGTCACAAATAGGTGCCTATGACCTGGATCTTTGAAAATTTATAAGTAATTCAAAAATGCTTGGAAAAATATGAAACTACTTGTGTTGGGTTCCGCATCTATTTTTCTTTCTCTGAAAAATGATCTAAAAATCATTTTGTCCATGGAAACCTGTGAAAAAGGCAAATCAGCCCTTAAAGTGATGGTTTATGAGCACACTACCTTAAATCAGCATCTAGAATTAATAGAACCCAGCAGAGTGCATTTGTAGTATTTGCAGTTTGATTGCAAGGGTTTTTAATTTGCAGCAATGTTTGACATCCAAGAAGAGATCCCAGTGGAGGCTCATGTCTCCAAGTCGAATAGGAAGTCCATGAGGTCAGCTACAGTAGTATGACCTCTAAAGCATATGACCTCTACGATGTATGTGGCAAAATACAGGGATGACCTCTAAAGCGCCCATCTCCTTCAAATGGATCCTATTTTTAGCTGGAGAATGGAGATGAGGTGATCCTTAAATGAACCACTTTAACCCCTAAAGGACCATTGTCCCCTCGGGGGACAAAATGGATTTCAGGCAAGTTCCTATGATCTCAATTTTCAGTGAATTTTTTTGAAACTTTCTCATAAGATAGGAAAACTTATGAGCTTTGTGGGAATATAAATTTTATTTCAATTGATGCCCAGGAGCAAAAGTTATGGCATCTTAAACATAATTTTCACGTCACTGGGCAGAAAAAGAATTTTACAAAAATTTGAAATTAATTTGAAATTTTTTTGTCTACATGTGAAGCTTTGATTCATTCCATTTGGATTAATAATGTGAAAGTTGTGAACAATCTTGTTTTTCTGGCAATTTGAGCATCTTCTTGAAAAAATAACTTATAGGATTCAATTTTGAATGCAATTTTCACAATTTTTCAAAAAAAATTGTTTGACAAGGTTAAGTTTTCTAGCTAGAACAATCTCACCCATTAGAGGAGTTTTTGGGGTCGGGGAGGGCTGCGTGTTCCCCTGGCTGCCGTTCCCTGGCCTGGGTGACGTGGATTGGAGACTGCCACGTCACCCACCAAAAAAAAAATCTGTTTTTTTTTGCATTTCAAACGTAAAAAAAAATTTAAAAATTTAAAAAAAAAAAAAAAATCTAACAGCGCCTGTTCCCACAATCTGACAGCGGGACAGGGTCGGGGGAACAGGCCTGAAACGGCCCTCCCAAACCCCAAAACTCCTCTAATGATTGAGATTATTGTGTTTCAATCCCATCTTAGAGCTATTAACAATTTAGTTTTTCTTTCAATCTTGGACCTACTTCTACTTCACAATTTTTTAAAGAATGAAAATCAAGCATGTTTTTTTTTTAATTTTTTTTTTAGACTTTCAAATCAATTCTTCAACACAATTTTTTTTAAATTCAAGGTCCATGGTGCAAAAAATTTCCACAAATGGCAATCAAAGTCATCTAAAATTGTAGGCTAGTGTTCAAAACAACTTTCTTTTTTCAATTTTGAATACTAACATCTTCCAATCTGTACAGTCAAACTCCATGAAATTTTTACCACATGATCCTCGACTAGTAAAGTACAAGATCATACAGTTAGATTCCAGAAAAAATATTTTGTTTTGTTTTCTTGGATGAATGCAGCAAAAATGGCAGTTTTGAGTAGTTTTTTGCAAAATAATGGCCCTGGTCCTATAGGGATTAAAATGGAGCCATTTCATTATTTTGACACTTTTGACAGTTCAGACTGTGTGGTCTGAATTGTATACCCGTCCTAGATTTCTGAAATCTATAAGAGTCCTAGACATTTAAAATCTACATATGTCCGAGATGATTAGATTGTGCGGTTTGGAATCTATAACTATCATAGATGTTTGTAATCTAGACTAATCCCAAATGTCACTTTTGAATGCCACCATTTTAATGAAATTTGATTTGAAAATGGAACATGGAATATTGCCATTTTAATGAAATTCACCATTTAATTTGTTGATTTGGATAGAAATCAATAGAAAAGTGAACCAAATAAATGCAACCAAATCCAAAAAAAACTGAATTTTTTAGTAGTGAAGCTAGTCGTTTTCTAATCACTTTTAAATAGTACATTAGTTGTTACTTAGTCATTTTCTAGTTGTTTCTTAGTTGCTTTCAAAGTTCATTTTCATTTGTCTTATACCGTACCAATTGTAAGGAGTACCATGAGATTGGACATATAACATTAGATGTTTTTTGCCTTTCGGGAGGGCCATTTCAAGTTGGTTTCTATTGTTGGGAACCAGCTTGCATTGTTTGAAAAAAATATTATTAAATATTATTTATTTTTAAATTAAAAATTAAAAAAATAATAATAATGTCTGCTGATGTGGCCGTCTCTCAACCATGCGCGTCAGCAGGCTATGTGGCAAAGATAAGAACGCAGGGGAACGCAAAAAAACTCACAGCCCTTAACAAGGGCTGAATTTCATCTAATGGATCAGTAAGTTGTTGTAGTCTAGTGCAATGAATTTTGTTGATAGAAATCTAAGATTTCTTGAGTTTGTAGATTTCTATAGAATATAGATTTCTAAAATTTATAGAAATAAAAAAATATTTAAAATCCAAGAAATTTTAAAATCTATGAATTGTAAGGTTTCCTAAACCAATGAAATCTATTAAATAGCAATATTTGAATTTTTGAAATCTAGAGAGGTAGATCTAAAATTTTGAATCTAGAAGAAAGTAGATTTGAAATTCTAAAATCTAGGAAAAAAAGAAATTCTAAAATTCTAAAATCTAAAAAAAAAGGTTGTTTTGAAATTTTAAAATCTAAAAAGAAGGTAGATATGATATTTTGAAATCTACAAACCTACAAGTTGCAAACAAGTTACAGTCCTTTACTACTACAAAATTTCCAAATTATCACTAGTCGCAAATTAGTCACAAATGTCCTATGGAATTGAAAAATAGTTGCATAGTGTAGTCACAAAACCCTCATTTTCTTCTAGTGATAAGGATCAACATATCTACAAGAATGTTTGGTATTGTAACAACTACCAATAGAGAGAAAACATCTTAGGAATAACTACATAGTTGTCCAATCAAATAGAATATTAGAAATCTCAATATATACCAAAGTCGAGCAGATTCAATGGTCAAACCAACTATCTAATCTATTGTAGGTGTTTAGAATGAAACGAGCTTTTGAACATTACCGGCTTTGGCACTAGGTAGAAGTACTTATTCTTGATAACTTAAGCATTAGGTGAGATTTGGGGCATCCGGAAGACCGCGAGTTATCATGCAGTGATAACAAACAAATTTGATTGTTGCAATGACACCACAACAGTCCTATGTGGCCAAGAGGCTGCCACCTCATTTCTCAAGGAAAAAAAAAAAAAAAAAAAAAAAACTTTTTTTGCATTTCAAGATTTATTTTTATTTTTTGAAAAAAATAAATTCTGATAACCAACCGTTCCTTCACTACGGGGGGAATAGTGAAGGGAATAGGCCTGAAACAATCTTTTGTTGGCCTCACCCCCCCCCAATGCATTTCAGCTTGTGGGATATAGAAAATTCATTGAAAAAGCTGAGTTCAATGTGTGCAAACATAAGGATGAAGAAGAATGCAAAAAACACAATTTTTTTTTCTATGTGGATTTTTCATTCAGACCCATTCTAGTCCCATAGACTCACCTATTTTGGTTAGCTTTGACACTTCTCCCTATGCAAGGAGGGAAGACAGATGAGTGGACAAGAAGGTACAAACATAGAATCTTTCTCAATTAATGCATCCAATTATTGTCCACAATAGGTCAACCTAAAAGGCCATGATAGAGGGGTTGTCTGAAATAGGTACTTCTACCATCTATTGCCAAAATCCTTCAAGACAGAATGAGTGATAATGATGAGGAAAGACATTAGCTTGTCACACAAGAAATCACAAAGTCTCTCAAAGACTTCATTATCAAAAGATTTTTTATGATCCCTTTAATAAAAAACGTTTTTGTGCATCAAAATAATCTAACCCAATTTTTTTTTTATTGATTGTTGGAGTCACTTGCAGAACAGATATGATTCTCATTCTAGCCCCTTGACTTCATCCCACAGAGTATGGAAGATTTCTTGAGTAACATATAGGCCACTTGGTTCCCTCTGTATGGTCGGTGTATTTTGCTTTGAATGTCTACTTGCTTTGGAAGCACTCAAATTGTAGGAATTTTGCGCCATCATGTGTGTTCAAATCAAGGGGATCAACTGTCTAACGGAGAGGGATGGTATCATGGCGACTTGTAGCCCATATTTTGGAGTCTCATAAAAGTTCCAAATCAAATGTAGACAATGGATGTATTGATGCAGGTTCTTGTTAATTGAGCCTAACATACGAGAGCCACCACACCGACTCACAATTTAGAATGTGAAAAATTTAAACAAAGTAAATGAATTTGCGAGTTAGCAAGTGTTAGGAAGAAAGATTCATACATAACTATGATTTAATCCCTGAACGACACATGAACATCACATGAACATCACAGACTATATTTTCACCAAAACTGCTCCAAAACTGCCCTTGCATTTACAAGCACCAAATTTTAAATGAAAAACATTTCTGGACACATGTAACTATAGGATCTTGTAGTAAAATAGTTTGAAAAGATGTGGAAAAAATTTCAGAATTTTCCACCATGTAGATTGCAAGATATTAACGTCTGAAGTAACAAAAATCCTTTTTTTGGCCATGTATAAATATGGGCAGCTACACTTCACAAGGTCACATTTGTATGAAAAAATGTTCAAAATGGTGGTTACTCTTTAGATTCATTCCTCAAGTCAAGTTGGCTACATGCTTGAAAAATTTTAGATCATTTGGAATTGTACAACATATAGGAAAAAAATAGTAATAGAAAGGAGTAGAGAATGATTAAAAATACTAAATTGTTAACAATTTATTTATAGAATTGAAAAATGCCAATCCCAATCAGGGTTGTCCCCGTCACGTCCTGTCCGTCCGTCAGGATGTCCGGACGGACGTTAGGATTCAACCCCGGCGTCCGTCAAGATGAAATCTGGACGAGAACTGTTCACAGAGGATGAAAACTACGGAAATGGATGGACATTCTTCGTCGACGGGCGCGCCGGACGGGCGAGCTTCCGTCGACGGGCACGGAACGGGCGTGATGGACGGGTATCTGGACGGGCGGGATTTAGGGTATTTGGACGGTTTGGATGGACGGGTATGTGGACGGAAAACTGGACGGGCGGGTGGACGGGCATGTGGACGGGAGGGTGGGCGGTTGTGTGGACGGGTATCTGGACGGGCGGGATGGACGGGTATTTGGACGGAAAACTGGACGGGCGGGTGAACGGGCATGTGGACGGGCATCTGGACGGGTAAGTGGACGGTTCTCTGGACGGGCATGTGGACGGAAGGGTGGGCGGTTGTGTGGATGGGTATCTGGACGGGCGGGATGGACGGGTATTTGGACGGAAAACTGGACGGGCATCTGGACGGGTAAGTGGACGGTTCTGTGGACGGAAAAATAGACAGGCATCTAGACGGGTGGGATTGGATTTTTTGCCTAAATGCCCGAAGCACCCAAATTTGGTGCTGGCAAAACTTTGAAGTTAAATAAAACCTAACCAAATTGCTATTTTTAGTAGTATCCAAGTTGCTATTTTTAGGAAGTTCTTCTTGAAGTCTAGTTTTAGCATCAATAGTCTATTCTTAAAAATAAATGATAGTGATTTATCGTTTCAAGACTTTGTGCAAGGGTACCCATTGCAATCTTGACTTCTTGTAGCATTGAGAGCTTTTGGAAATGTGCCTTGAAAACACAACAAGATCTTGGAGAAAACATCACATTCAAATTTTTTTTTTAATTAAAAAAAAAATATGGAGTATACTTTTAAAAGCCATAAATTGTTTGGGGTTATACATGTTAGGCAATTTAACCTCATATTTTTTGGGTCTAAATTATTTTAAATTTTACTTGTGAAAACTGAAAAGAGGATTGGAAGACTTCACATCATTTTTGTAGTTTTAACACCCTCATGTTCAAACATTATAATCTTTTACTCTATAAGTGATATTGTTGTGTTTTAGCAACCTATGAGATTGCTAACATGTCTTGTTTGAATTTATACGGTTACAATTTTTTGCAAATTGATACACCTAGTCTCCTAATAAAAAATGTTGACATTTTGTTCAATAATGCCATAATGCCATTTGAGAAAAAATGGAAAATGTTAAATACTTTAATTTGTAAACTTTGGATTTAAAAAAAAATGAGGGAGTAGTCAATCATGTGTCCAACTAAAAAAAGATTCAAACTAATAGAAAAAAAGTTACAAAATGTGAATTATTTAGGGTTTAATTCTAAAGACTTAAAGGAGATTTCATCAAATATGAAGCAATAGAGATTTTTGTTTATTATTTTAGGCTTTGGTAAAGAATTTCCATTGTTTTTATTTCTTAGACCCTAAAGTAACATACTCTCATTGTCCTTGCTGCAAGGGACAAAATGGATTTTCGATAGGCACCCATGATCTAATTTTTTACTCAAACTTTTGAAAACTTTTTCATAAGAATGATAAAATAGAATTATAGAATGATAGATAAAATTATGAGTTTATTCATAATACAATTTCTATTCCAATCGGTGCCTAGGAGCAAGGGGTTAGGGATATGCCACAAGAATAGAATAACCTCAAACAGGGGAGATCGGGACACTGGGCGGTCCAGGACTTCGGGTAGACAAAAAAATCCACAAAAAAATGAAATACAAATTTGTATATTTTTTTCTAGTTGCATTATATTTTCTTTTAAATGGGAGGCTTTCATTCATCCCATTTGGATTAGGAATGGAAAAGTTATGGATTTTTCTATGGAGCGGGCAATTCTAGCCACTTCTTTAAAATTTAAATAGATTTGGAGCTTTCACTTCGAATGCTAATAACTTTCAATCCATACGGTCAAACATCACAAATTTATTATCACGTCATCTAAGACAAGTGCAGAACAAGATCCTTTGGTTTGATTCAAAAAAAATTTGGAAAATTTAATTCATAGGTGAACATAGCAAAAGGGGTGGTTTAGGGTGGTTTGGACCAAAAAATGGACTTCAGACTTTAGGGCAACACCCAAAATAAAGATAGAACACTCTTTTACCTACCATCTAAGCATACAAGCTTCTTCTATACTATTACAAAAAGGTACAATAGATTACAAAAATAGACAAAGGCGAAGCAACAATACACAAGGTGGAAAGAAAACGATAAATGCACATACTTTATAAATCCGCTGAAGTACATAGTAAACTAATAAAGGCTTTATATAATTACAAATGTTCGCTTTGTACAACTTCCGGTATTTAATTCTATACATCTATCTAGTTATACACAATCTAGTCCAAAACTATCTATTCTACTTCTTCGATTACAACGCCTCGTGCTATGCTGTTTCGCAAAAATTGTTGCAATTCTCGTCGCGATTGCAAAGTTGTCAAAAGCTGAAATCCGTCGATGTCGTATCTATTATGTAAGTGGGACTAAATGGCACTCACGAGAGCTGGCTCATGGAAGGTATTGTCTTCAATGTACGTCATTTGTTCCTCAAAACTCAGTTCACCCTCAAATCCGACTGGCGCGCCTTGAGAGTTAAACATGATGGGCTGTGGATGTGGCGCACGCACAAAAATGGAGCGGTCTTGGTCCCAATGTCCACCCGCAATCTGACCAAAATATAGTCGATGCCCTGGATCACCCTCTCCAAACACCCTCCTGATCACCTCTGTCACTTGGGCGTCACTCTGCCAATGTATCTCAGCGACCGTTCCTGTCGGGAGGTGTCGGTTGTCGTGGCCCCACTTCCAAAGCCATGTCACATCCAAACCCCAATGTACTCTTTTACCGAGGCCTGGTAAATTTTCTTCATTGTACTCGTAATGTGCAGGCATGTGGTCTTGAAGGCCAAACGTTTTGTACAGTCGTGCATGAAATGGAGCTCTACATTGCGCACATCTCTTTCTGGTGACCATGTGAGGAATGAGACACCCGGGGTGGTATAGATGGCCACATGTACCAAGATTCCATCCACCTTTTGGGCCAAACGGTTCTTGGCAAATTATACATGTTGTTCCATCTTGTACAAAAGCTGGAACGAACGGCCACACTAGTGGTGTAATGCCATCGCGATTGGGTGGCCCGTACCGTTGGCGCTTGATATTGTACTGGAATTCCAAGTCTGCACGGGCATTCCAATCGATGCTTGAATTCTCGGCGAACATTGGCAAATCGTCGGTGAACATTTCTTCCACCCGAGGCCACGAGGTCAAGCCAAAATAACGTTGACCGCCATCATTGAATTCCGCAGCCACTCTCCTCACTTCACGCTGCATTTGCTCAGCCTCGTTTAGCGCCATGCTGCATGTCAACTTCATGTTGCACATTTGAAGCAGCATTTGTTCCTTCTGAGGATTGTGGACCAACCGCATATTTTGAGCACTCATTGCGGTCATGGTCTGTTCCATGTCAGTTCGAGCTGCAGTCAACACCGCCACATCTGCCTCAACGTTGTTGGCACGGAGTTCCAAAGCACGCATGGCGCTTGTTAATTCTTCCATGCTTGTGCGAGTACTTCCAACCTCTGCTTCAGCCCGCTCAGCACGTGCACGCATAATATCCAAAGTGGCACTTTCTACACTTGGAAAAATGGCCCGTGGTCGTACCACAAACTCAGGTGTATTGCTCGGGCCTGCTCTGTCTTCGTCTGCCCCGTATGTAGCACGTTCCACTACAACATCGAGTGGTGGAACTGAGTCTGTGCTGAACCGCCTGTTGCGCTCTACAAGCTTTGCTTCACGTGTGATGAGGCGCACATTTTCATCTACAAGGACCCGCATCCTTGCACTTTGAACTTCAAACTCTGCTGCATGAAGTCGTAGCGCTTCTTCTTTTTCCGCTTGCAGTGTTTGTACTAATTGGCGCAAGCGAATTAGTTCTTCATTGTCAGCTTGGGCTCCACCAATCACATTTTGTTGGTTGACATTTGCACCGCTGCTCTGACCAACTTCTACTTCCATCAACTTCGTCCTTGGCTGCTCCACGGGTGGAACCACATCCATTTGCACATTTTGAATACCAACCAATGGCACGGCAGGAATTGGTGCATTGTCCAGTGGCACGGCAGGATTTGTTGGAATGTGGCGAGTTCTATTTGGAAACTTGTTATTCCGCTGTCTGCCCAAAAAGCTTCTCCAATCTACATCCTTGCCAAGAAAAACCTCCGCATATGCCATTTGGCACAATGAAAGTGTCCCGTCCTTCTTCGATCTTGAACCCCAAAGTGCCAATGACACTTCAATCATCCTCTTCTTGAAGTGTGGATGGGTGCACTGGTCAACATTCACCACGCCAGATTTCACGTGCACCTCGTACCGGTCGTGTGGCCAATGGCGGTTGATGTGGGCCCAATCTATAAACCGCCGACATGTCGCTCTTGTCCATGGTGATTCTGCTCCAACCACCCAGGGTTTGCCATAATCGCTGGGGCATTAACTGTGCTCCAATCCAAAGTTGCTCTATTTCCTCTCTTCTTTCTACCGCTTCCCTCACCTCCAGGTCCCGAACCTCCTGCTACATCCTCTGCATCCATTCTTGATACCTGCACAATGACACACACGATATTGTATGCGAATACAATGACAATTTGCTTTGCCTTTTGTTGCGTGAAGGCAATTGAAATGTGGCAAAACAATGTCAAATGTATAACACTTCCCCTCAAATTGCAATGCGAAGCTTTCTCAAGCTAGGACAGTGCAACTCAAAAGAGGAAGCAAGGGCAAATGTGAAAAAAATGTCACTTATACCCCCCAATTACCGACCCGGTTAGCAAGGGTAATTAACACCTAATCAACCCGTCCCCCCCAAATCCAGACCGTCCAAGGCGGGGGACGGCCTTGGAATGGACGGCCGATCCGTCCACGGACGTCCGGCCTCGGGTCAGAACGCCGTCAACGGGTTCGGGGCGCCGTCTCCAGGTTCGGGGAATGATTACACCGCCGCCCGAGAGTTCGACGGACGGCCTTTCCATCCTCCCCTGGACGGCCTGGATGTGGGAGGGGACGGGCATTCCGTCCCCTGGACGGCCTGGATGTGGGAGGGGACGGGCATTCCGTCCCCTGGACGGCCTGAATGTAGGAGGGGACGGGCAGGCCGTCCAGGGGACGGAAAGCCCGTCCCCTCGATGGCCTGGATCTGGCCTTGGACGGCCTGCCCGTCCCCTCAACAGCCTGGATCTGGTCCTGGACGGCCTTTCCGTCCCTTCGACGGCCTACCCGTCTCTTCGACGGAAAGCCCGTCCAGGAGAACGGTCTGCCCGTATCCTCGACGGCCTGTCCCTGGTCGGGAACGACCTGCCCATCCTCGCGACGGCCTGTTTGTGGTTTGGGACGGCCTTTCCGTCCTCTAGACGGCCCTTCACAATATATATATATATTATTATTTTTTTTTTTAAATTTAAATTGGTTCAGGGTGGAAGTTTTGACAAAATCACGTTAAATAGAAAAGTAATTTTCAGATTTTCAATTTTTCACCATGTGTATATATCACAAGGACAATGACATTAGAATTCATCATAGTGTAAACTTAATTTCCATTTCATGATATATTTGTTTTGTACTCAATGTAGTAGACATTAAAAACACATTCGAAGTTCAAATCGCAATAATGAAATTTCAATTTAGGGTTGTGTTGGGGGATTTTACATAAAATAGGAACTAGAGAAAAGGACCTTTTGTTTGATAGTTAGACTCAAACTCACAAAATATCAATTTTGGGGAGAAATCTTAGATTTAGAGTAAGGAGCAACAACTTCCTAAAATACACTAAAGGAGCATTTTTTTATTTTTTTATTTTTTCTAAACTCGGAATTACTTGGAGGCAAATATTGGAAAGACTACAAAATCAATTGGATACACTTTGTAACTCAACATGGCAGGTCCCAAGAAAATGAAATGAACGCTTCCAACTTCTTTCCATGTCATTGAAGTGATTGAACTGCCATTAAATTGGCACTAAATGATGCTGTTGGGTGTTCAGAGGTTGAAGTTTATTGTAAATATCTTGCAATCTACAATTCTACATAGGTCAAGTTTGTGAAATTTCTTCCGATCAATTGAACACTAGTCTAGTACTCTAGTATGAGATCCTACATACTACAAGCAAAGGTGCACCTTAGAGGCCTAGCCACATTCATTTTTTTTTTAATTCTTTGCTATAGAAAATTAGAAATGACAATTTATTCAGATTTAGGATGGAAAAGACTCAAAAGAGGCCTTGGGACTTCAGTCAGTTTAGTGGCTAACATACGATACTACATAAGCAATTAATAAACAATCCATAAGAAAAACTATAATAATTCACCGCTAGTTGCATTATAATTTAGAAGCCATAAAAAAAATATAGACACCACAAAAATGTCAAGTTCATGTATTCAATGTTGCATTTTGATTTTGAGAATAAAAATAAAAGGCAAATGCCATATGTTATTATGTTATTGTTTTAGAGTTTCCCTTTGTGTGGAAGACTACATGGAACGCTAGAATCCATTCGTCCTTTTTTTTTCCTTTATCTTACGGACTTACACCAATCCTCTCTTATTTGTCATAGTTACATAAACTTGAACATCAAATTCTCTTAAAATTGCAACAACGTTTAGGAAACCCGGGTGGGTGGGAGGGACATCCCTATACAGGGCTTTTCCTATAAATTTCCAAATCATAAACTTTTCAAGACTATTACTTTCCAAACAATGATTGATAGACAAGGCAAATTCCAAGTTTAACCTTTATCAAATCAACCAAGCCATAAAATATACAAGGAAATCATAGAATAAACATAACTATTGATTTCCAAATGATTAATTGATAAGATAGGCACTACCAAATAAAACCTTATCAAATCAAGGCTTAAAATAATTTCCAAACTATTGTTGATGTAATTTAAACCACTAAATCAACAATCTTTCCAAAAGAAATCATAATAGTATTAATAATTTCTAATTTGTGATTGATCATATAGGTACTTTTCAGATTAGGCCTATAGATCATCAGAGCCGTAAAGAAATCATAGAGGATTCACTACTAATGATATCCAATTGCTAAGATAGACATTACAAAGTAAAACTATCAAATCTTAGAGGCCCCTAAAAAGTCTTAATAAAAATGATTTTCAAACATTTAATAAGATGGATACTGCTTTGAGTTTAAACCACCAAATCAATATGGTTCTAAAAACAAAATAAGAAATCATAGTTAAAACACTACAAATAATTTCCAAATTGTAATTTGGTAATTTAGGCATTAGCCTAAATAAAGCTATTTAATTAGAGGCTTTTGAAAACATCTAAAGAAATCATAGATAAAACCAAACTAATGATTTCCAGAGTTTATGATAAGATAGGTACTACCAATTATCAAATCAACAAAGCTCTAAAAAAGATATTCAAGAAATCAAAGACATCGTAGTACTAATAATCTCCATATAAGATTTGATGAGATAGATACTATTAAAGTAAGGCCTATCAAATCAATTAAGCCAAAACTTTAAGTTGGAAAATCATAGTTTAAAATATGACTAATGAATTCCAAATAAAACTTGATAAGATAGGTACTATACAAAGTAATTCTATCAAATCACCAAGGCTTTTAAAGAAAATATAGACTGCAAATCTCCTACCTAAATTGATAACTCCAAATCAATAAGGTTTGAGAAATTTCTCCACAAAAATTATAGACTCAATAGTACTAATAATTTCCAATAGAACTAGCATAACTTTAGGTAATACCAAAAACATTAGAACCAACAAATCATCCTTAATAAAAGATAACAAAATAAAGAAGTGTATTTTTCTAAACCAAATAAGGAATTATAACAAGATCCTTACAAGGAAGAAATTTCCAAAATGTCAGGTAACTTTTTAGAGTCTAAAAAATCATCATGATCAAGCTAATAACTAAAACCAGCATACAACATGATTTAGTAACCCATAAAAATAGTTGTCATAGTCTTTGGAGTAAGCAGTCAGGGTAGAAATACTAAAGAGGCTGTGAACCTCACCTGCACCCATACAATCCAACAAACACACAGTTAGTTAGAATTGCGTATGCAAGGTGTCTTCAGTTCACAGCAGCGTGTCATTGCAATCACAATAGGAAAACTACCCATCAATTAATACTTCATGCAAGAAAATGACAAATAAACCATAGTCCACCAAATTGTGAGTTAAAAAACCTATGAAGATGCCATCCCTCCTCACAAATGCAGTCACTTCCAACAAAAATCACCCTTTGTGAAACTCAACTTAGCAAGCCACAATTAAGCAGGTGTAAGAGGCTGAGGCAGGGTTACAACTAAGCCTTTATACTCTCTCTTTGCCTTGGGAACCAAGAAAGAATTCATTGGGAACCAGGGAAGAAAATTTAGGGAACTTAGAAGAGAACAGCTTGGGCTCCAAGAAACCCTAATTTTAGGTCAAAGGAACATGCCTTGGGTCTCAAGGAAAGGGCCAAGTCAAACCCTCATGTACCATAAGGGCCCCCAACAATTAATATGGGTCCATAAGTCCATCATGCATGGCAGGGTTGACGAATTGGAGCGTCCAGCCCAAAATCACGTCCAAAAAGCGGACGTCCGGACGCGAGGACGTCCAGACGTGACGGACGCAGGGGACGCTGGGTAAAATGGAGCCGTTCGTCCGATTTACCTCGGGGTAAATTCCGGCGTCGAAATTCTGACGCTGCCTCGGCCGTCGGAATTCTGACGCAGTCGCAGCTGTCCTCCTGAATTGCAACCCTGGTTGAAACAGGATTAACAATCATATCATCATGATCCTCTAGCCTTTCAAAAGCCTTTCAATTACCACAAGTATGAAGCCAAATTTTTTAATTTTTTTCATCATCTTGCAATATATCATGCTTCATTGTAGAAAAGCAACATACAAATGACACAATCAATTGATATTTTGGATTGAAATCATCTTTGGTTAAGTGCCCCCTTCAAAAATAATGGTATTACCACCATCAATAAGTTTAGGAGTATTACAATCAAAGTCTCTAACAATCAATTGTCAGTACGACAATCTGTGCTTTATGTAATATGAGCACAATCATGAACATTTAAGCCTATGTCCTTTCTATTTCTGAGGATTGTAATCAAAATCTCCTTTCACCTCTGCCCCACTACTCTCACACCCATTTCCTAATCTTGCGTCTTCGTCGTCGGATGTGTCTTCCATATCATCTGATGAAGAGCCTAGACATGTCGTTCTTCCCTCTTGTACTTGTGTGGATGAAAGGCTTCTTCTTCGTTTGTCCTTTTTGAGTTCTTCTTTTACTCTTAATAAGGATTTCCCATTTTGTTCCTTAATGCCAACAACACTTTTCATTTTCCTCTTTGAAACATGTGGACGTGCATCAAGAGGGTTTCCAATGGCTCTTGTTTTTTTCAACGGGGATATTGCAAAAGGTTGCATGACTCTCTTCTTATTGGCTCTAGGTGATCCCCCGCCCTCTAATTTTATTGTTGAGGGCCCTCCACTGCCTCCATAAATGATTATCTTCGGTGAGATTGAAGATTGTGGTTTAGGCACTGACATTGTTGGGGGCCGTCGTGGTGGTGCATTACGAGAATGCCGAATGAACATTGAAGCCAATGTCTCATCCTTGTCATCGTCCGTGGACGATAAAATACCTTGACTAGGCCGCCTTTCTTTTGAAATATTTGCAATCCGTTTTCCAAGCCCTAAGCTCCCAACGCCATCCAAAATTTGACTAGGGGTTTTCAATTGTGCACGTGGAGGGATGCTAGATGGTGGTACTTCAAAATCTTGCATGAGTTCCTTCTTGACTTCTCCATTGATGCACAAAATTGGACTTCTAAACCCCACCACACATAGATCAACATTCTTCTCCGCTTCATTTGCCTTAGGGATTGGAATACTTGGGTGACCACTGTTCGCACTTGCCAATACAATGGTTGACTCAACACTCGTGTTGCCAACGTTCATTTTGACATTCACCTCCCAAGGCTCACGTCCTCCCGTGCCGATGTGTTTGTCATTTTCTTCCGCTCGCAACACTCCTCTAAACGGAGACTCAAGTGGAAAAAGATCTTCATCCATTCTTTGCGTCCCATCATTGGGAATCGTTCTCTCATTGACCTCTACATAAGCGTCTTCTTTTTCCGATAGAACTTTTTCGCTACTCATGAACCCACTTCCATCCACAAATCTAGCTATGGAAGGTACATCTTCATCATATCCATCATTATCCTCATCCAATGGAAAGTCATAGATGTCTCGATCATTGGCTCGAAGATCTTCATTGGGCCAACTTGGACTATCGAACATTTCATCATCAAAATTGTGCCTGTCGTAATTCATGGCATCTTCGTCATCCAATAGAGGCCCAACTGACCCACCATCCTCCTCGTCGTCCGAGATAAACCCCTCTGAATCTTCCGAATCCACGTTGTCATCGTACCACTTCTTCTCATCCTTTTCCTTTGATGCTGCCAAGACCTTGGAATTGGTGTACACATACACCAAGTCTGCCGCCCTTTGCGTTGTCAACTTGTTCCGAGATTTGTTGTGAACAAAAGAATAACTACTCCAATTTCGTTCACATGAAGACGAGGATACCGGTTGTGCCAAAATTTGCTTGGCTATTGGAGCAATGAGCTTCCCACATGCACCTTCAAAATCCCACCAAGCATGCGCCGACAATTGTTGTTCATCCGGATTCAACATGTTGTGAAACGGAGGTTCCCTATGACGGAAGGCTACAAATTCTTTTACCACCGAGGCGTACTCTCCTTGTTTGCAAATTTTCATTAGAACACGTTTGCATGCGTCCATTGCATCTTGGTCGTCGGCTAGATCCTTATCATGTAGAAGGTATGGATTCAAAAGAGCTCTTGCATAATGTAAATCTGTCTCCTCCATTCCACGGTGTTTGAAAAAGGATCGCTCCAATGGTTCGGTGAGGTTTGTTGCCAAACAAAAAGGAGGCCCTTCTAGGCTAAGGACATGTTTCTCTAAATTCCTCATAATATGCAACACCTTACCCATGCATGGCGTCTTTGCATCCAAATCACGTAGACCATATACAACGGGGGCCACCAATTCTCGCAAATTTGTCCACCGGTCCCAATAATGCTCCTCTAGAATGAACCTCTTCACATCACGAGACTTCGTGCGAGATTTGGCTTTGCCATTGTCGTTGAGTGTATTCACATATGCCACCCACTGTGGATCCACCACACTTTGTTGCAATGCTCTTTTGACTTCCAACAAACGATCAATCATGATAAACATGGAGGCAAACCTTGTTTCCACCGGCTTCAACAAACTGTACTTTGTCTCATACTTCCGAAATATAGCAAGTGGCATGTGTCTTTTCTTGAAGAAATTCACTACGGTTTGGGCTCTCTTTACCGACTCTTCAATCCATTTCTCCTTTCCCCAATCTTTGAGCAACAAATTCAAGGCAT
Organism: Rhytidiadelphus loreus; assembly: GCA_947034895.1. Taxonomy (NCBI): domain Eukaryota; kingdom Viridiplantae; phylum Streptophyta; class Bryopsida; order Hypnales; family Hylocomiaceae; genus Rhytidiadelphus; species Rhytidiadelphus loreus. Next base: position 22,486,215 of record OX344763.1, read on the forward strand.
GCACCACGCATCCTTGAAAAAAAATGTGTGGATATTTAGTGGATACCAAATTCCATGCTGCCGGATTCACTGGAGCATTGTCTGCGCTCACTTGCACCACATTCATAGGACCCACCTGCTCTATGAATTTTTCTAAAATTGTGGCCAAATATTGTGCTGTCTTTTCCACCCCACTAGTATCCACCGATCCAAGGAATTGCTCACCCGCTGAAGATACAAGCATGGCATTAATCAGTGGATGGTTTGTAACTGAGCTCCATCCATCAATGGACAATGTTGCTCTAAACTTCCTGACGCTGTCTTCGGTCCTTCTATGCACCTTCCCCATGACATTTGCCTTGGCTTGATCAAGCAATTTATGCCATAGATCATGATATGATGGCGGAGTGTAGGCCTTACCATACTTGGAGGGTTTTTTCACCGCTTCTCTGAAAGCTACGTTTCGGGCCACTGAAAAGGGTATATTTGCCGCGTAGAAGAAATTGGCCCACACTGCATTCAAATTCTGTTTTTTGGTTTCTTGAAAGCCATCCAAAAGCTTACTTTGTGTTGGAGGCCTACTGCTTGAGGCCCTGCGAATGTCACGTCCGCTACATCTTTGCATACTTGGAGTTACTTCGGAACCCCCTCCAACGACTTCTTCCGGTGTTGTACAAGAATCTTCTTGCGTAGAACGTGGCATGCCCCTCCCATTTGACATATCGCTTTCAACCATAGGCAAGTTGTTGACATCCACATTTTCACAAACAGGTCTTTGTGGAAATGCCCCATTGCATTGAAGAAATAGACTTCGAGTTTCCGCTGACAATTTCGGACACAAACTCACTCCCCTATCACGAGAACCAGGAATCGATTCATATCCTAAGTGACTCAACATACGGCTTGTTTTCTTTGAAAACACGTTGTCGCAAGCCTTGCATTGTATTTTACTTGCCGAAAGGACGACATACCAAGAGGCAAGATCCTTGCTCATGGTCACAAGTTCCAAACTTGAACTTCTTCAAATTCGCAAGTTTTGAAAAATGTAAACACAAGTGAACCAATGTTTAAAATTGGGTTTACGGTCGTGCACAAAGCCTTGAAATTCAAGGCCCCCCTTCCACCAAACGATGCATTACCAAGCAAGGGACACAAAATAAATTGCAGCTCCTAGCCCTTGGAAATCGTAGTGTTCAGTGGATTTGGAGTGCCTTCATACGCCTTGTTTCTTCTACTTATACTTTGCAGCTGAATACAGGTGGCACTGACCGTTATTCAGAAAGATGAATTTTAAAAACAGTATCAACGGACTCATTCTCCCCAGAATGGCCCGTCTGATTTGACCATCCCGTCCGAACATTCCGTCGGATCGGGCCAGCTCATCGGAACAGGCCAGCCCGTCGGAACAAGCCGTCGGATCTGGCCAGCCTGTCCGAATTGGCCGTCGGATCAGCACGTCCGATCTTTTTATCCGGATTCGGAACTTCTCGTAGTTCAGTTTCAAATAGAACTGTTTCACACTTTTAGCACAAGTGTCCAAGGCTTATCCAAACATTTGGACTTGCCTTCTTCCAATCGGGGAGGTCGCGGGTTCAAATCCCGGCTCTGATTAATACCTTCAAGCATGTGAGTGGTGCACAACACTAGTTGTGCAAAGCAATACTAACAAGTTTGTAGGAATTGATTAGAGCCTTTTGTGCTAAAAAATTTTGGAGTTCATATTTTTGCAATGAAATAATGTTACAATGGAAAAAATACTACATATTCTATGAACAAATCATTATATCATAGCGAAAGAAGAAAAAGCGACATTTGACCAACCGATTCAACAAACTAGCATGCATTGAAAGATCCATACATATCATGAACATTGGAATACAAATAAATAAATATAGTTATATATATATATATATTTATATATATGTATATATAAAAAAGACATACATACGTAGATATTAAAGGCAAAACAAGACATGCCGTGATTACAATTATTTACTACTATTTTCACCTCGTGACATTAAAACAAAAGTCTATCGAGTATAGAGTTCTATTTCTTCTATTGCAATAGACCTATTGGTCCATTTCTATTTAATTCTATCATTGTTGCCATCTCCCGAACCACCAGACAGACCAGAGGACCCCTCTGTATTGTGTTGCGCCACTTGAGCAGCAATCCTTGGACTTCCGCGACAAGAAATTCCCCCAGGGCTTGTTGAGCTTAAGAACCGATTTGATTTGGTTGCCCTGTCCACAACGACAAATTGTCGTATTGTTTCCGGTGAATAGTCATCGTCATCTTCAATCTTCCGCTTCTGTTTGCGCTTCGGAGTCAAATCCACATCCATCGCCTTTAAGGCTCTCAGAGCAGCATCCACTCGATTTACCAACACATTCACCATATGGTCATCACTAGGGTTGTTTACCCTAAACCCTTCGGTGACTCCTTCCAATAGGAACGCCCTCCATTGACCTATGATGTCGGCCACCCTCCTATCAAATGCCCCGGCCACCTCCACGAACGAATCCCCTTTGTTTGATTCTCCATCCGTTTCCACCTGAACACGAATTGATGCAGCTTCTTCCAGCTTAGATAAGAATAGTGCCCTGCCTATGGGAACGTGATTGTATGCCTCGTACTGTTCACTGAAGCCAAGAGGATGCTCCACCTCTATCCAATTGCCATCTGGCCCTTTCTGTACTTCTTTTTCGGGAAACCGGAAAAATTTATGGTGTTGCATGCTCCAATGCCCTCCCATACTGCGACAAAACAATTCACGAGCCTCGCCATCATCAATGGCACGAGCCCGCAACTCCACTTCCATATTTTGGGTCATCCACATGAAGGAATCCACCGGTTGCATGGATGCATTATACAATTCATGCTTCTGTTCCTTTGGATCCCATATGAGGGGTTTCCCCCAATGTGAATAATTCTGAAATTTGTATGGCCCTTGGTTAAGTGGAAGAGTCCATCTATTGTATTCGTGGCGGGGGGGCATACCTTCCAAGATGCCAAACATCTCGTAGAACCTCGGACTCAAAGGAGAACGGCACTCGGCACAAGCGGATCGAAACAGAGATGCTTGCACAACGCATTTGATATGAAAAACGTGGCGACAATGGCCCATGGTGAAGGCTCCTTCAGGCCCAAAAGGACCTTGACAAATGCTACAATGACCCTTCAACATTTCATTGCCTGGATTAGAACCATGCACAACTATCTTCTCGTTCTTCTTGATGTGTACTGAAAGCGTTGTGTAAGGAGTCCATCCTTCTTCTACTTCAAAAGTCCAATTGATGTCGCGATTGTGGGCTAGCGATTCCTTCTTGGCGTGGTTCAACCGCTCGTACATGGCATCCATGTCTCCCCAACATGTCATTGGCATAGACCCCCAAGAATGTTGCTCGACCGCACTTTTGAATTTCTTCAAAGCAACCTCAACGACATTGCAATCTTCATCCGACTTCATTGCAAGGGTGCGAACCCCGATCATTGCCCGAGATGCTAAAGACGGTTTGTCTTGAAGTTGTTGTATCCATGTCAACCACCGAGACTCCGATCCACTCGCCGGTAGACATTCATCCATGTTCTCCACTCGTTTCATCCGGTCCAACCTCGATTGAAGAAGGGCATTTTCTTGGTTTACCTCATTCAATCTTTGATTCAACTCGCTCCAAGTTGGAACCTCATCCACCTTTCTGGTCTCAAACTCCTCCACTGCTTTGGCCTTCTCAAATGGAAGAGAGAGTTGATCGCTTTCTTGAGTTTCTTGCGACCTCGGTAGTTGAATCTCCACTGTAGAGAGGCCCTTTTCTTCATTACGTTCCTTCAAATATTTCTCGCTATACTTCTTCCTTGACGCCACCAATTGCCTTCCCAATGACTCACAATTTTCAACGACCCTTCCATACTTTTTACTCCACTCGTCATTCTTCTGCTTCAGCTCCACGATTGTCTTCAAGTAGTTGTACTTCTCATCAAGAAGTGTTAGCGCTCCACTAGCAAACTTGTGAAAAGCCAATCCACCCTTCAATAGTGGATGCGATAATGTGGATAAATTTCTGGCCAATTCCATAGCCAACGGGGCAATTTCCGCTTCAGCTTCAGCAGAACATGTTATTGCTTGAGCGGATGTCACAAAATCGTGAAGCCCAAGTTTGTTTTCGGTTGCCGTAGAGCACTCGGCCTCGTTCACGGGTTCACCTTCTCTCGATCCATCCATTTGAGGTGGGTACTCAACTCCGCACCTAAGTATGATTTCAAGATGCTCCGGATTTGGGATTTGACCTACATATTGCAATCTTCTTGGAGTTAAAGTGCACAAGAGCGGATACTTGCGCACAATCTCCTCGCCATCAATATTGGAGGTCGTTGCCACGTTTTGAAGTCGCTCTACGAACAAACCTGACGGTTGAACTTCACGGATCGGGCTCAATATTGGACTAGGTGGTGTTGGCGAGTCCACGTTTGGAGGAACGTACTTCAAACTATCGAGAGCATCGCTGTCTATAAGCCGTTCAATTGTAGCATTTGCTCTTGCAACTTTGTCTTCATCCATGTCTTCTCGCGACGCGGAAGAAGGGGCAACTTCTTTCACGAGGTTGTGCTTGTTTGGAGCAATGCTTTGCTCACCCGTGATTGGTACATGAACCGAGGTGGGTAAACAAGTCTCCGGATCCTTGAAATTGACCTTCCGAAATACACCTCCCAAAGAGGCATTGGTGGCCTCCGCTCCTAGTTGTGTGGGGTCCAACTGTACTGCGTCGCCTACACCTTATGAAACCTTCATTGTAGGCGTTCTAGTATTTTTTAATACTATTTTAGATTCAGCCGTTTGTGCCCCGTGGTTGTATAAATCGGGAATATCCTTTTGATTTTTCGGAAGTTGAAGCGGCAATTGCGATGTCGTTGGAAACGTGCTCCAATCCACCTTCCGACCCAATATGAGTTTTGCATACACCATAGATGCCGTGCTGTAATTTATGTATCCTTTACTCCTTGCCTTGTTGCCGAAGAGAGCCTTCCACACCTCGTCTGATCGATGTACAAAATGACTATCCTTGCAAGTCCACGGCTTACAATTGAAATATCTTGTGTGGGCTGCGTGGCAATCCCGAGGCCACAACTTGTCAATGTGGTACATTTTGACAAATTGTTTGCACATTTTAGAGCTCCAATATTCAGCCTCCACTTTCTCCCAGTCAGGCTCCGCTTTGATGTTCGGATCATCTAAAATGTCATACTGCAACGCATGTCCGGCCCCCCTTGTTTTAATTTTCTTCGGTGGAGGTTGTGTTGAAGTCGTCCCAATAGCCCCTCCATCACCTTCCGCGGCCATGCTTGGTACTTTGAATTGAAGAGCAATTCAAAGTAAAAAATTCGGTCAATTGAAATATACGTGTAGGTAATTTAAATCTGCCAAAGTCACACCGTAATAAAATATGTTGGACCCCTTCTCTCCACCAAGTAAGAGCAACTAGCGCCAGAGGCAACATCAGCACATCTGACTTGGCAAGCTTGGAGAGAAGAAGTGAAAAGAAATGAAGGGCCCGTCCGATCATATAGCCGTCCGAAACCAACCCTAATACCGGTTCGGTTCCGGACCGCGATCCGTCTGACTTTGGGCCGTCGGATCGGACCTGGTCGTCCGATCGGGCGGACCGAACAGGCCGTCGCCGTCCGATCAGGCCATCGGAAGAGGCCGTCCGATGAGGGCGTCGAAAGAGGCCGTCGGATCCGACGTCACCGGCCGATGAGGCTGTCGGATCGAACGCTGCCGTCGGATCGAACACGCCGGGGCCGTCGGATCAGCCCGTCGGATCAGGGCGTCGGATTGGGCCGTCGGAAGACCAAGTTTCGGAGTCGCCTGGCCCGATCAGGCGGACCGAACAAGCCGTGGCCGTCGGATCAGGCTGTCGGATCAGGCCGTCGGATGGATTTTAGGTCTTCAAGTCTCCGATCAGGCCATCGTCTCCTCTGCACGGACCTGCTGAACTGTCATCCTCCAGCTGTGTACGCACTGTTCAAACAACGGATCCTTGAAATAGTTAAATCACTGTAAAAAATAATCAATGAAATGTAGAAAGCATCCAATGTGTGAAAGCTTATTGTTCATTTTCTTCCCTACATTGTGAGATTGTTTTTAATGCTAAACCCTAGACCCTAAACCCTAAACCCTAAACCCTAAACCCTACAAATTATTAAATTTCCATATAAAATATTCACGTGCTCAACAAAAAATTGGTGCAGCATGCGGCATCACTTTTATGATTTCACCGAGTATTCCCACCATCCCAATATCCACTAGTAGCAATTTTGGCTCGCCCTCTATACATGGTTACATGGATACATTATTACATTGCAATTTGAAGACATTTATTTTTTTAAGATATGATTTAAAAAGTCAATGTGGAAATGTTGGTTGAAAATTGAAATGTAATTTGAATGTAGAGACCATTGTGTAATTGATCCATTGAACTTGTAGTCTACATGTGATAATTTAAATGTACTATACATGTGAACCTTGTCGACTAATTAGTTCTTCATTTCTATGTTTCCGGGTATGAATTATTACATGGCACCGTGGAAATTCATAAAGTGAAAGGTTGTCCCACAAAATTGACAACTGAATATGATGATGAGATGATCACTCATGTACGAGAATTAATAGAAGGAGAACGTCATATATGATCATTTGAAAGTTTTTTATTTACTTGTAAAATGTACTACTCATTCATGAATTCATGACATTGTAATATGGAAAAATTTTCACCATATACCCTATATTGATATATTTTTTCATTTCATTGAGAAGGGGGAGAGAGGGGCCAACTTGAAGGCCTTCACCAATTTTTCTAAAGTTGAATTCATTAATCTATTAATTTAGGTTTCATTAATTATATGTATGACGAAATGTTAAGCTTTCATACCTTGCAATATTGCACAAAAATATATTATATTATAGAATCATGGATAATCTCTTTATTCAAAGTTCTAGCCTATTAGAGCATGTTCTTGAGTGTTGCCAAAATAAATCTATAAATCGGTAGAGTTCATTTCTGCATGCAATTGCTAGTGAGATTGATAACTATTAACTAGAGAAGAAGTTCTACATGTTTTTGTGGAACTGAAAGAGAGTGGGCACATTTGAGCAAAAAATAAATATTTCTTCAAATAAATTATGGAAAGGTAGTTTTTCTACTTTTACATGGTCAACAATTATGGAATCTCTCTTTCTTTACTCAAAAAATGCAGTTGTAAGTGCCCCATAAGGCCATAACCGTCTTGGGGGGTGCACTTAGTTCTACTATATTACTATAACAAATCACGTGTGAACAAGTGGTTCTCTAATAAACTATAATTTCAACCTAAAATTTTGAACATTGTTTAATAATGACTATAGCTTTCTATTGCCAAAATTTCCAACTCAAATAAAATATGAAATGATTTCTAGAAGAGGTTGAAACTTGAAAATGAACTAAAATGGCATGTTTTTCAATTGAAATAATTATAGAGGACACATTTAGATGACCATTGAGTCAATATTCAATTCAAAATGAGCTTTCAATAATGAGTTATTTTTAGGAATTTTTTGTTCATTTTTTAGACAATTTTGTCTTATATAATAGAGGGGTGTGAAAGCTATTTTTCAGTTCTACAGTGTATCTTTTTACTTCAAAAATTTGTAACTAATTATTATTAACAAATAAAAATATCAATAATTCAAAACATAAACTTTTAAAGTAGGAAAATCTATTCATATTTTTTTAATTTTGTTTTATTTAAAATTCAAAAAGTATATAGGGGGTCCAAAGTTTTGTTCGCACTTGGTTTCTAATGGACACTCTAAATGACCCCCCGAGATAACCGTAGTTCATGAATTTCTACAATTATTTCAAGAAAGCGAATTAGAGGATGTACATGATTTATTAAAAAAATTACGCATTTCGAAGCAATGGGATCCTAATTTTTCAAGGGCATAGCCAAACCCTCATGAATTTGGGAATTCAAAAATTCCATACTTCTTTCTTCTTATTATTTTCCTTCTACATGTTATACAAGGGTTTAGTGTGTTACAAGCAACATTTTAGATCGTACGGTTCAGTCCCAAAATTTTTTACGTGCTCACAGGGGGGGCCAAAAAAGGGTACGCTGAATTGCCCCCTTCGTTGCCCCTGCTGCAGGGCAAAGCCTGCAATTTCGAAAGGGGCAAAACTTCCCTTGTTCTCCAAAATTCTCCTCGCCGGACGGCCCCTCCGCCCTTCCGACGCCCCGTCCGATCTGCTGACGCCCCGTCCGATCTACTGACGCCCCGTCCGAGCTGTTCGTCCGCATGTCGGTGCGTCCGCACTTTCTCGGTGACCGTGCGATCCATCGTGCGACAGTTTCGGGCCGCACGATGGGGGCGTCGGAAAACAGGCCGTCGGATTCGGACGGACCCTAAAGCGCCGTCGGAAGCCATAAATAGCGTTTCCGACGCCTCATTTTTCCACAGTCGTTTCCCTCCCGAAGTGGGTTTTCCAGTGCCCAATGTGAATTTGTGGCTCTGCGCGCCCCTTTCGGTTTGGTGTGTGAACGGTTGTGCTTGGATACTTGGTGGTTTTAAGTGATTTGATTTGAATAATTTCTTGTATGCAAGGAATTGTGAATTAGAAAACCGTTTCACTCCATTGCATTTGAATTTTGAAGTGAGAAGAACTTGGTGCACTTGGTGCAATATTTTGGGAAAATTTGGACATCAATTATCTTCATTGTAATCAAGGTTATCATGTCTCGCCCTAAACCATCAAGTAAGAGTAAGAAAGGGAAATCTCAAGATATGAATTGGGTTGACTGGGAAAACCCTAATTGCGTAGCTGAAGATGGATGGGAAGAAGAGCCAAAGAAAGTTTGGGACTGCACCACATGCAAGAAGTACGTGAAGATGACTCACCTCTCTAAAATGTGGTCACGAGAACGTGCTGAAGGCCAAGTTTGTCGATGGGAAGGACAAATGTCCACATGTACAAGCCGACACTTTCTTCACCATTACGAAGAAGTAACGCGTTCAGCGGGTTTACGTGACTCCAAACCTAATATAATGAACTATTCTAATATGGCTATGGTTTGGGCAAAGATTGTACTCCACAAAGATGTGGATTGGCGTACCATTTATGGGAAACATGTGGATAGTTTGAATCGGAATGATGCAATGATTTATACTAGCTGGACTGCTGCAAGTGATTGCCAGCCAGAGTGGTCCAATCGAGGGCAGTTTGGATTTTCTACAGTTGTGGTGCCACATGGAGAAGATGAATGGTCGAGTGACGGTGATGAGGGTGAAGCTCCAGCACCAGTGACATTGGGAGAGGAGCACGAGCGTAAAAAAGATCGAGAAGACATTGAATACGAACAACAAATGCAAGAAGCGATGCGTAGAAGCGTAGAGGACCGTGGTCGACAAGATGGGTATGATGGATTCTACCAACGTGACCGTGGTGCATATGACCCACCACATGGGTCCTATGGTTCACACTATGGCCATGACCCCCAACATGGCTCTCAAAACGTTGGAGGCTCTTATTATGGCGGTTCAACTCAAAGAGGATCACTCCACGGTGATTCAATTCCTCCTCCAACTTTTGGAGGTCATTCCTCCACAAATTATAGACAAGGAGGTGGGCAAAGCGGATATGTTCCCGACTACTATGGTAGAGGACCATATCTCGGTGTTTATGGTGGTGGTCCTATAGGCCCAAGTCAGAGAGATGACACGGATTCAAATTCCGAATGAAGCCGAATCAAACACTAATATACTATTGTATTGTTTGTCTTACAATATGGGCTCTAAATTTAGATGTAGTTGTTTTCCATACAATGATGCAATATAGAATGTAGCAAGCATAGTGTAATGGTGTCAATGAGTGGTCGTCCGTCGTCACGTACAATGCAAAACCGCTACAATTGCGATGTATTGAAATATATTATTAGAATGATAGATTTCTCATGTTCATGGTATTATTGAATGCCATTGCTATGCAATGGATCAAGCCATGGTGTTTTGGAAGCTAAGTATAGCAATGGCCTAGCTTTTACCATTATGTTTTTGTTGGTGTCCGTGCGCAATTTTTTTTGCACCATAACCTATTAACTTCTAAATGGGTGAGACCGAGCAACCCAAAAAATCCACTAGAAATTTGAATCAAAAATGATTTTTTTTTTCTTGTATATTATATTGGATTTTTCTAAATGGGATGCTTTGATTCATTCCAATTGGATTCATGATGCGAAAGTTATGGATTTTCTTGTTTTGTGGGCTATCATAGAATTATCTTGAAAGAAATTCTTTTCTTCCACTTGGAATGCTAATTCATGATTTTAAGTTACAAACTTTGAATGTTCGTATCGTGGAAAGTATAATCTAAATGAAAAATTTCATTATATCATTAGCTTGAGTGAAGAATATTGCATGCAAATTCTCCATTTGTTTCAAGCAAAAAAAAGAAGAATATTGGATGCATTGGTTTAAAAGAAATATTTTTATTAAAATAAATAAAAATCTCCATATAAACTCTTCGAAATTGTTGCAAAAATGTGAGTCCGAAAATGGGCTTCTTAGGAAGTAAAGGATTAACCCTTTAGGGCCTAAGGAGCCCCAAGCAAACTCTTGAATTCTTTTGGAATCAAATTTTCATATCAAAATTTTATCATTTAATTTAAGTTATTATTTTTCACAAATAACCATTCATGTCTTCTATCAGATCTGAATTTTTAAAAAATTTTGGGAAAAAAATGAAATTTATAAGATTTTCTAGAGTTTCTATCTTTGAAAAATCGTAGTAATTACAAAAGAGCTCACTTTACGATGAAATTTTTATAGAAAATAGGAAAAATTATAATGAACATTATGGTGAAGTTTTCATGCTCCCTTTCGTTATATACAAATAAATTTGATAGAGAAACATGTCCCACAGTGTATTTTGAAACTTTCTAAATCCCAACTTCAAATTGCCATAGATAAGTCATTATTGCTCCAAATTTGATGGCCAATGGCTCATTGGAAGCGAAATTCCCGTGCCCTCACATCTCATTTACACCTCACAGTCAAATGAGGTTAGGAAAGTGTTTTAATTTCCAAAATTCTGTTTAAAACGACCAAATTTGGCATGCTCGGCAGCCCTAAAGGGTTAAGGGGTGAAAATACCATTTATCGTAGCCGTCCGATCTGTCGAACTGCCGCGCCGTCCGATCTGTCGCACGGCAGCCCGTCCGCCTCGCGGGGGCCATTGGATCGATCGGCCGTCCGATCTGTCGGCCGCGTCGTGGGCGTCGGATTTCCGACGCGGACCGTGCGTCGGAAAAGGGTGTCGGAAAGGTATAAGAGAGTCGGACGGGCCCGTCCGATCCTCACTTTTGTTTTCCCCCTTGCATATTGCAAGAGTGAAGCGGAGAGCTTGGTGGTTCATGCCCCCATAGGTTCCTCTTCTTGGGAAAGCAAGAGTGCGATTTTGGGGGCCCCTTATTGCCATTTTTTTCAGTTTTGGTTCGAGTTTCACTTGAACTTGAAATTATCATTTCATTTTGCGAATATTCATTCGTACAAGAAGTTCATCATGATGCCACGAACAAAGAAGGCTGCAAAGAGGAAACAAATGGAGCATGAAGGAGGTTCACACAATGAGGCAAGTAGGGACATTCCCTCTGATGCATGCAAGAGATTTTTGATCAAGTTGATCGTCAATTTCTATGAGTCGGAAACGACGATGTCACTATACAACAAATACGTTAGGTACAACAAGGAGTGCTCGCAAAAATTCAAGGCGGACATGTGGCAACTGATGATGAATGCGCTTAGCGTTCCGGAATGGCACCACGAGACGGAGAAGAAAGGCTTTCCAAAATTCTTGGAGAATAGGGTCCACGATGCATTGTGGAATGCATCAATGGTGCTAGCAAGGTACGGCTCTCAATATCGGGAAAATGATGAGGATTTTCGTGAAGTCATTCTGAAAGCTGACTTGTTTGTTGCACGATGCAAGCCGTTTGCAAAGAGTCGTAACAGACGAGGATCTTTGGGTTGGTGGAATAGCACTGATGGAGTGGCTGAACTGGATCGGGGCAGACAACACCTCATAGCGCTTCCCGACACAGCACGAGTAATCGCTCAAGACCAAAAAACCATGAAGGGTGGATATGCAACAATTCGTAGGGTTCAAATTGAAGGGTGTCCAGGGATAGCTACATTTTGGGAGTTTGTAGCAAAGCTATCCAATCAACACCGCACACAACCTCATCTTGCGAGATTGGAACACCAGAACGAGTCAATGGCAGTGCGGATTCCACATCCTGGAGTTATACGGTTTGCTGCAGTTCATGGAACAACAAATGAAGGGTATTCGTATTGGTGGAATGGCGGAACACTACGGCACATGATGCACTTGGATAATGATTATCCAGACAACATTACCATTCGGTTGCACTATTTGAGGCCAACAGAGGTAGAGTTGATTGAAGCTTACCGTCTCGGACGATTTAGGAAGAAGCGCACGCAACTCGCATGGGCATTATTGCACATCATGAATGCGGTGCACATTTCTGGACATCTTCACAATGACATCTCTCCAGACAACATAATGTTTCACTTTCCTGAAGACGAGTCACGCGTGTATATTGGAGTCTACGATTGGGGCATGACTACCGTAGCTTCTGAACCAATGAAGTCTTTGTACACGTTTACATGTGCGAGGGACATGGAGGAGGCTTTGAGAAAGAGGTGGTGGGTGGACCCGAAGATTGCATATGTGCACAAAAGAGATGCAGATGGGTCAATCATTCCAAATCTATCACGTGCATCAGAAGAATATGCGGTTTGTAAACTCGCTCAACGCATCAACAAGGATTGCATGTCTGAAGAATACTACAAGTTGCATCGGGAATCAGCTGAACTGACGAAGTTGAGTCACCACGTTTTGGCCCTTATGTTTCACTCATACATGGAGCGGCCTTGCAGTGAAGGTTCGAATTACCGTGGCGGTTTGTCTCACATCATCAATTTCTTTTCCGGTCGGTGCAATTGGCCTGTGCCGGATGAGCACTTTCGCCATTCATATTAGTAGTTCAACGTACTTTATAGTAGCATAGAACTATAGAGGTATGTAGTAAATATAGAATGAGGATGTACGCGTGCACACTATATAGTGCCTAATTATGCAATGTCAATGTATGACCATATATGTGGAATATGATAATTATATATTTTGAAAGTTCGGTGTATTTGAGTAAGTAATGCTTATGATACATATGACTTGAATGAAAAAGGCACTACTTGTTGTTGTTGAATGCTGAGGTGGCAATTAGCAAGGGTGTGTGGAGATTGTTTTCATTTTAAGCTTTGTAAACCCCATTGTCTAAGCAGCTTCAAACTTCAGAAGGTCATAGGAATCTCAGATTTTGAAATTTTCCCAAACAAAAATTTCTTGCTTGTCAAATATAAGTATGCCTTTGTATCCATCGTTCGGATTTTCAAAATCTCAAAGTATGTGGTGGGAAAACTGATTCAAAGATGACTTAGTGCATTGTCAATATTTGGGACATTGTGGCATAATGGCATTGCAAAATTTTTTTGGAGGTGTTAGGTGTGTTGGATTTCTTTGAAAATTGGTATGCATATGCCCAACTTCAATACCTACAAGAAAATTTTTTAATTTTATGGTGTGTAGTGCAAAAAAATTGAGCATGAGGCGGTCAAAGGCATCTGAAATTCTGGGGCATAGTGAAAAAAAAAAAAAAAAAGACTTTGAATGCAAATATCTCTTTATCCGTACGGTGAAAACTCCCAAAAAGTTTACCACACCCTCTCATACAAGTTCACTTCAAGATCTTACGGTTACATTTTCAAAGAAAACATTTTCACAACATCGTGAATGATCGCAGCTGGAATGGCATTTTTCAGTGATTTTGCACCCAAAAAATGGCTCGGTCCTTTAGGGCTTAAGAAAGAAATGGTTAGAATAAAAATGCGTTGAATTCTACAGTTGGGAACAATACAAAATTTTTAAGAATTTTAATTTTTTCCGAAGTCAAATTACTTTCATGAGTTCAAATGGGGATTCTTTCAGTACTCCCTAAAGTACAAGAATGGGTTAATTTTTGGGCCTAAATCCTTGTTAATTAAAAAAATGACATTTCTATAAAACCCTAAAAAAATAGTACCATCGTGCATTTCGACGCTATTTAGTATTTAGACCTTGACCCTTTTTCTTTTTCTTTTTGTTAGAATAATTTCCATGACCGTCAATAGGGACCTTAAACAAAACTTATTGTATACCGAAGTTCAACAATGGGTTCTATTTCTTTTCATAGCTCATTTGAACCCCTAAAGGACAAAGCGTCCCTTCCGTTGACAAATGGATTTCAGGTTGATACCTATGGGCTGAATTTGTCTCCTGATTTTCTTAAATTTTTTTTTAAGATAGAAAAATGGAAAACCTTTGTGAAAATATAATTTTTTTCTCAATCGGTACCCCTCTACAAAAGTTATGCCCATGTAACTCAAAACTTGGGAGATCGGGCAACACAAAGATTTTTCAGAATTAAAATTTTTTATTTCTAAATTTTTTTAACTCATACATTATACTTTTGTCAAGGAAAAGGGCTGGATTAAACCACGCCGTCGGATCGGATGTGGCCATCCGATCAGACCGTCGGAAGAGGATATCCGATCAGCCCGTCCAATAAGGCCGTCGGATCGGATGTGGCCATCCGATCAGACCGTCGGAAGACCATACCCGATCGGACCGTTCGATTAGGCCGTCGGATCGAACCTGGCCGTCGGAAGAGGCCGTCCGATCAGGCCGTCGGATCAAGAGTGGCCGTCCGATCGGCCAGGCCGTCGGAAGGTAACTTTTTATTTACCCTAGGTAAAAAACAGAAAAACTGGACGTCCGGGGGGGTCCAGACGCGGACGCTGGACGTCCGGACGTATGTCCTCACGTCCGGACGTCCTGGTAACCCTGATGCATGGATACAAAGACCATGTGCATACAGATCCTATTGATTTCCAAATAACAACCACCATCCATAAATATAGAATGGTATAGACAAGTGATGGCTTAACCATATCACTTTTGGACTATTATCTATGAGGGATTGGTCTTTATAATCTACAAAACCGCCATAGCCATTCAAGTGGTAAATTTTAATATACATCCTATTGATGTAATTAAATTAGGACCACAAATAATTTTTCAAACCAACCCAAGGTTTAAAAAGAAAAAGAAATATAGAGTAACCAATGATGAAAAAATCATACAAATTGGTACCAATATTCCTAAAGAATGAAAATGAAATGTATGGCCAATTAATCTAAGAGGAGGGTAAGTTTTTGAAGTGACATGAGGGAGGGAGGGAGGGACTATCTTATCATAAATTGTGAGTAAAACTAACTCCAACCAAGGTTTTCTAAAAATTCCAGCCTAGTAATTAGGTAACTAAAACTTTGGTGAGGGTATACATAAAACAGCCCCAAATCCACCAAAAATTAGTATAAAGCAAGTACTTAATAGCCTTTAACAAAAACAGGCCAGTAACAAACTTAGATCTATTTATAAGGATTAAACATTATAATTCCTTATAAAAAATATATGTTACTCCAAAGGGGAATTTTTCTACCACAGACTTTGGAAAACAATATATCCCACAAGCAATGGCTGAGGGTTTAGGGTTTAGGGTTTAGGGTTTAGGGTATAGGCCTATAGGATTTACTTCAAAACCTAGGTTGGACCGGAAACTACGAAACATGTCCTTCATTTCGGTAGTTGGCATTACAAGTGCAAAACTCAATCAAGATGTAGTCTTTGAAGTTTGAATTGGAAAAAAATAGATTAATGATTTAAATTCAAAGTTTTAGAAAACATATTGAAGACACCAAAAAATGGCATAACAATATCTGTAAAAGGTAAAACATTCTTAAGTATAGATGTATAGGGCTACATTTTTTTAATATAATGTATGAATGGAAAGAAGAAACAATGTTTTACATGAATCAATGATATGCATATGACATATGTTGTTTAGGAGGTCTTTCACTTATTTGATAATTAACCATTTTAGAGTATTAATCTTACTACCTTTAACTAGAGCATTTAGAGGGTTGTTTTTGTCTTGGTCTTTGTATATTTGATCCGTTCTCAGTAAGTTATTGAATGTTTGTACGATTGAGACTTTGAATTGAGTATACTAGTATAGACAGGGTTTAAAATTCAACAAAATACTAAATTGTCAGGTGCACTTACATGCAAGGAAGGATGGAATCAAAATACAATAATTCCAAAGGTGAAATTGTTCTATGTATAATTGATAAAATTCATTTGAATTCAAATTTGAGCCCTACAGATTATAAATTATTTTAAGGGATTGCGAGATTCTGAGGTTTTGGGAATAAAAACATTGCCTAATGCCAACGACTTTCGTGAAAATGGGTGCAATTAGAATCAATAGAATGAATCAAATGTTAACATGAACATCCAAATAGAACATTAAAAGACCGACATTAAGAAGTTTTCAATTTGACCTTCTATGATTTTTTTCTATGTGTCTCCCATTATTTACGTGCAACAAAATAGAATTCCATTCTAAATGAGCAGTAAACCTCGTTTTCAGCATTTGAATGTCATCCCTGGTATTTATTTGTCCTCTAATTGAAACAAATAAATACATTAAGTTAGCACTCCTAAACTACCCGGCCCCGTAGACTAATGCCTGATTGAGAGGAAGGACACCTGTCCTGACAAGTCCGAGAGTGCCGAACCACATAAATGAAAAATTCGTGGAACAAGGATTAGAAATGAATTCCACTTGTTTCGAACGTCCCGCTCGACGACCTTCCCGTCCTCTCGACAGCCTTTCCGTCTCTCGAGAATCTTCCTGTCCTCTCGACAACCTTGCCGTCTCTCGAAAGTCTTCCCGTCCTCTGGACGGCCTGGCCCCCTGGACGGCTGGTCCATGGGGGGGGACGGCCTTCCCGTCCTCTGGACGCCCTGGTTTTAGGCTGGACGGTCTCAGCCCCTGCACGGCCGTCCGTCCTCTCGACGGCTGGTCCGCGGGCTGGACGGCTTGTCCCCCTGGACGGCCTTGGACGCCCTGTCCGTCCTCTCGACGGCCTTTCCATCGACGTGAAATGGGTATATAAAGACTGTTTTTAGGGTACTTTCGCCACAGTCTCTCCTACTCTGACGGTGCTCTCTTGTCTTGGATTGGTTGCAGTCCTTGCTTGCGAGTGCGGGTGCTGGGTAGAGGCTGGTTTGAGGAATAAGGGGGGCGGTTTTTCACTTTGTGGAAGCCGAATTCCTAATTCTTATCATTTTGATTATTTGTTACTTGTTACTGTCACGATGGCTGGTCGAAATTTCTGAAAGAGAAAAGTTGATGATTGGTACATAGGTATTGGAAATGCACCGATGATGGACCCGGATGCAGAATCACCAGAGCCCGTTTCAGAGGTCGTAGTTGCAGAAGGGTCCGTAGCTGCAGAAGGGGCCACAGCTGCTGGAGGGGGTGGAGAGTCTTTGAAGGGGAAAAAAAAAACGAAGGAGGCACAAGGCTACAAATCCGGAGAAGTGGCCAAGCAAGGGTGCAACACGAAAATTGCATGAAGTGGCGTTGGATTTTTTTGAGGAGTATTCGATTTCGCAGTTGAACACAACATACGTCTCGCGCGGATTACAGGGAGTGGATGTCATAAAACAAAAGTTCCACCACATGTTTTGGACAACAATGAGCGCGGATGAGTGGCATGAAGACCGCACGAAAGAATGCTTCGATCATTGGTTGGAGTCACAAGTGCAAATGTGTATCTTCAACTTTGCCCAAGTTGCGGAAAAAATAAAAGGCTTTCAGAAGAGTGTAGTGCCCAGACAACAAGCATTGAATTTGTTGCACAAGAAGGTGTATTGGTGGCATGAAGCAATGCGTGGACTGTCTTCAAACAACATCCGTTCCGCTCCGTGGTTTCAACGAAGTCAAAATTTGGCCTTTGGTCAACAGGCTGCAGGAGGAGTGGTTTTTCTTGAACGCGGAGTGGTGGTGGTTCCTTTGTCTGGCCATAGCAAACAAGGGGGGCATGGGAGGGTTGCCAAAGTATGTGTTCAAAATTCAAAACATATTCCGGAGAATATGGAATTAGCTGGGAAGTCAGCTTTGCGCGTGGATGAATTGAAGAAGTCCAGGGAGAAGTTGTCCATCGAGGCATTGGTATGTCCATGCGAGCATCCAGGGGTCATCAAATTCTTTGCTATAAATGATATGACCATGGAGTGTTATTCGCAGTGGTGGAATGGCGGTACTCTGGGCGCCATGTTTACCCTGGATGAGAAGAACCGAGATCCAGATGAAATTGGAGAGGTGGCTTACGATGCAACTCCACAAACAATGCAAGCCATGAAACGCCTCATGGCATATAGACGCAAGCGCACTGAACTTGCGTGGGCAATGATTTGCATTGTGGATGCAGTGCAACAATGCTCTGTATTGCACAACGACATCACACCGGAGAACATTATGCTTCATTTTCCGAATGATGATGGCAGAACTATGTGGATTGGTCTATGTGATTGGGGAATGGGTAGCCGCATCAACGAAGAAACCCCTTCTCTTTACCAATTCAATTGTCCAAGGAAGTTGCAGGCAACCCGAGCGCAACGTTGGTGGGTGGCTCCTGAGTTGATGTACTTGACTAGAGAGACAAGAACTTCATCATCTCCTACTCGCAGGGTTAAGCCACCGTGTGTTAGTATACACACAGATGGATACTCCATAGGCAAATTGGCTATGAAGGTATGGAAAAAAGATCGCGGAAATCTAGAGATGATTCTGGACCATACGGCATTTGGTGCATTTCAAACCATGTTGGGTGAATTGTGCAAGGTGGAGCCACTACAACAACGCTCGGTGACATACGTCGTGCAACGTCTAAGTGGTGCTCCAACGTTTTGGACACCACCTGTGGATTGCTATTGCGAGGCTCGCAAAGAACAAGACCTTCAAGAAGAGCAGGCGCGCAATGAAGATTAGATAATAGTGTATTACCATATAGTTGCAAAGTTAGTGTTTACTTAGCACATGCGGTTATTATAATGTAGGCTTGAGGACATACGTAGCAATGTAGCACACTTTGTGACTTCAATGCATTTTGTACTCATTTTGGTTTATATAAAGATATAAAAGTATTTTACCTAAACATTGAGTTGTAAAGAACTTATTGTCTTTCCTAACTTTATCATTTAAACTGAGTTTAAACAAAAATCTTATATCTTTAGTACTAAAAACTCTGAATTGTATATCATTACAAGAAATTCCAATTAGTTTTGTGCACAATTGTAATTGTCATCATTTTTGTTGCACTTCGTGCCATAAATAAGTAAAAATAGAAAAAACAACTCACGAGATTCTAAATTTTTAGTTTTTTACAAGAGGTACAAATATCAATAGAGATTTCTAGTCGAACCAATTTTCAATTGGTTATTTTAGTTTTCACACCCGAAACTAATAAACAACCACAAAGAAGGGCTTGAAGTCAAATTTCACTATCAAACCAAATTTATATTTTTATTGAAAATCAGCATAATATTTTAATATTTCTCCCCACTCGCAAGAATTTATTTTAAATTTATTTTATTTTTTTCAGAAAATTTAATGGAAAAATGAATTTATTGTGATTTTATAAAGTAATAAAGCTAAATGTGGAAATCAAATTTTATCAATTAGAATATGTATCAAAATAACCGGAAACTCTTATCATAAAGTCATAAACGAAGGAATGAATGAAAAACATAGTTTTAGAATTTTAATTTAAATTAAATTTGAAAAAAAGAAAACATACATGAAAAAAACACCAGACTGTCAGACTGTGTTATTTGGATTTTAACACATGGAGTTTTCAATTGCAATAACTCTTTCAAATTTTGACCTCGATTCTTTCGTATTCACAAAAAAAAATTCAAAAACAATAGTGCTCCAAACTCCAGAGGCCTAATTTTCCATAAATCGTAGTGAAAGTTAATTTGAAATTGCAAAGCCCGCATTCAGAAAACTAGTTCTTCCAAGTTTGAATGCTAATATCTTTCAATCTATTTGGTCAAACTTCATGAAATTTTTTCCACGTGATAAAAAACATGTGAAGTACAAGATCTTACGGTTAGATGTTGTAAAAAACATTTTTTTCCACATGTTGAGGCAAATGCAAGAGAAAAAACAGTTTTGCGTCCCTTTTTGTGTAATGACTTTGGGACTTTAGGGGTAAATAGTTCCATGAGAATGAAAGGAACCTGAGTCATATTTCATATTAATGCTGATTTCAATATGCAAGGTATTGAGCCTCTAAAAAATTTGCATTTGAAAATGTGAAGACCCTATTGTCTTTTCAAAAACATTCAACGTCTTCCATGCCTAAGAATGCGCACAGAAGTATTTGCATTTGCTTCTTGTACTATTGGTTCATTACCACCAATT
The DNA here is from genome assembly GCA_947034895.1 of Rhytidiadelphus loreus. Lineage (NCBI taxonomy): Eukaryota > Viridiplantae > Streptophyta > Bryopsida > Hypnales > Hylocomiaceae > Rhytidiadelphus > Rhytidiadelphus loreus. Next base: position 22,506,679 of record OX344763.1, read on the forward strand.
TCTTCGAGTGGACCTTGTCGAGGCACCGGCCCCCTGTAATCACTATCTCTTGAAACCTCACCATCTTCACCTATAGTACCACCGATGGATGCACCATCATCATTGGAATGATTGGATGGTGCACTATCACTTTCGCTGGAGGCCTCAGAATTGCGGTTTCGTTGTGGTCGAGCTATAGAAGACAACGTCCGAAGAGGTCGTTGGCCCGTTGCATCCATAATGCTATCTGTATTGGGCCCTCCCGTTTGAACTTCTCTTAAAAATGGTTGGGAAGCCGCTTCTTCCCTCCTCAGCCTTCTACGTGCTCTAGTATTCACACGTTCACTGGTAGTACCTTGTGGTCGGGGACGCTTCCCTTGATTATTGGCATGTACAGGTGGCCGCAATGAATTCGTATTTCTAGTCACACGTTGTGACACCATACCAGCCAATCGTGTACCTACCGACGAAGTTGGTTCGTGTGGACGAACTTCGGAACTAGACGGCCTTGATGAACTTTGGATTTGTAGATTTTCCAATACTGGCATCTGCCGTTGTGCAACCGAGACTCGATTTGGAGGGGGCATATGTGCTTCTCCACCTTGAGGGGGCCCTTCTCTACAAGTGGTCCTCATGGGCAAGGATGGTGGTATTACTACTTCTTCTTCACGTCCTCTTCCAACGTCAACCCCATCTCTGTCTATTGTGGCATCAATTTGTACATCCATAGGGTCTGGACTTAGTGGTCTCGGTGCCACAACGTCCTCATTTGTATTGCCCCCACTTGGCCCAGCATTCCACGTTTGTGGCATTCATGGTGGACTTCCTTGATGTCCCTCGGAGTCATTGTCGTTATTATCCCCCTCTTCAAAGTCAAATACGGATGCATCAATTAGAGGACGCACTCCTCCCGCCCCACGAAATCTATCAAACGGTGGCTTATCATCGTCATTGGAACTATCATCTGAATCGTCATCATCTGGATCAGAGCGAACCGAACCACGGTCTAGACCATCAGATTCATCTGTCATGGAATCCTTTGACATCATGTTTTCAGTGTACCACCTTGTCGGATTTGCTGCAGCCCTTTCTCTTAGAGTCTTGGAATTGGTATAAATGTAAACCAATTCCTCAGCACGCTCAGATGTCAATCTATTGCGTGATTTGTTGTGGACAAACGAATACATGCTCCAATTGCGTTCACATGATGATGCAGAACACACTTGTGCGAGGATCTTTTTGGCAATCGGTGCAAGTGTACGAGCACCGGCTCCGAGAAGGTCCCACCATTCGTGAGGCTGCAAATTCAAGGTGTTTACATCAGGGAGTCCACTGAAAATGCCTCGCCGATCTCTAAATGCTTGGTACTCAGACAAAGCTGACGCAAATGCTTGATCTCCAACCGCCAATTTGCGCAAAACTCTCAATATGCCTTCTCTTGCCTCATCATCATCCATTAGCAAGACTTCGTCAAGTAAAAAGGGATTCAATAGAGCCCCGGCGTAATGCAAATCCGTCCTGAGCATGTCCCAACGCTTGTAGAAATCATCGATGGCGGAAATTGCATACCGTGGCTCTAATGAAAATGGTGGATCCCTCAAAGATAAAACATACTTTTCCACCTTTTTCATCACAAGCCATGCCTTGTCCAAGCACGGGTGCTTTCCATCAAACTCTCGAAGAGCCATCAACACGGGCTCCACTATGTGCACAAAGTTTAAACATCTCCTCCAAAATTCATCCGTTCGCACATATCGTCGCACATCATTAGCTTTTCTTTGCTTTTGACTAGATGCCAATCTCCGCGTGTACTCATTCCACTGCGGATCATGGATTGTCGATTCTACCGCTTCCCTCACCTCCACCAAACGTTCGATCATGAGGAACATGGTTGCAAAGCGTGTTTGAACGGGATTTTTCAAAACGTGATTAGGAGAATGTTGTCGAAAGATTGCAAGTGGCATGTGATGCGTTCGAATGTATTTCACAATTGACTTGGCTTTCTTGACCATACTTGTAATCCAATCTTGTTTTCCCCAATCTTCAAGTAGAAGGTCAAGTGCATGTGCTGAACACCCTTGAAAATATATGTGTGGAAATCTACGAATTAATAGAGTGCCAGCGGCCAACATGTTTGCTGCATTGTCTGTACAAACTTGTACCACGTTTTGTGCCCCTACCTTGTCAATGTAATCACCCATGCAATTAGCCACGTAAGTAGCATCTTTGCATTCGCCTGTTGTGTTTATCGATCCAAGAAATACCTCTCCACTTGTACATGCCAACATGACATTCATCAATGGTCGATGTGTCACATTATCCCATCCATCAGAGCATATTGTAACGCCATACTTGTGGATTGGTGCCCTTGTCTTCTCTGCTACAATTGCTGCCACTTCATCTTTTGTAGATTTTATGAGCTTTGTACGAAGTGCATGGTACGTTGGAGGTTTGTAGCCAACTCTCGATTCCGATGTTGATTTCACTGCATCCAGAAAAGCAGGATGCCTCACTACATTGAATGGTATATTGGCTTCATAGAAAAACTTAGCCCACTTCTTGTCTAGTACTTGCTTGTTTGATGCGTTCATTCCATCTTGTACAGACAATTGCCTCATCGATCGATTGTGGGTCAAATTAGGAATGGGCGCCTCCGATGATCGTACTTGAGAGCTTTGCCCCCCAGTGTTTTCTCCTCCATCATTTCCTGAGATTGAAGCATCAGATTGTTGCTCGCCACGTACTACACTTGGTAGTATCGTTGATGGTGATGTCACTTCCACGTCGCGTCCAGGTCCATGCGAAGTGTCCGTAGGTATATGTCCTTCACAATTCCAAAACATTACCTTCACGGCTGCATTGACTTTAGTGCACGCTCTCACTCCCTGGACGGTGTCATTTCGTCTGTATCCCAAATGGAAAAGCAACCGATCCTTTCGATAGCTTAGCAAAGTTTCGCAAAACTTGCAAGCAACTTTTCCATCTGGCCGTAGTGTGTACCAAGGTTCCCACTGTGATCTTCCTCCACCCATTACTCTTATCTGTCCTCCTCTACCTGCCCCTGCACCAAAAAAAAGATTAGTATTCTGTTTGAAATGTGATGTGGCAACAACACTTGTTGCTCTCACAACAAGTGCCACCACAACACACTCTTCTTGGACTTCGCTCTACCGCAATGGTTGTACTCCAACCAAGTCATGAAAGGCAAAATCAGCAAGGGAAAGTAATCTTGAATAGGCGGAAGTCCTTAATATACACCTTGAAGCCCTCCCTAAAACCCTAAAGCCTAAATCCAGCTAAACGGACTGACAGTTGATGGGGTGGACCCTAAACCCGCAGCCCCGCACCCTAAACCATCCAAGCGGCGACTGTCCCGTCCAGCGATATTCCGGTCCAAGGGACAGGACGGATTTCCGTCCTGTGGACGGTTTCCCGTTTAGAGGACGGATTCGTGTCCAGGGGACGGATTACCGTCTTGGAGACGAGAATTCCGTCCAGGAGACGACCTCTTTGTCCAGAGACGGGCTCTCCGTCCAGGGGACGGATGGGCTCTCCGTCAAAGAGACGGATGTCCATTCCGCGACGGAATGACCGTCCAGGAGACGGCCCAACGCCGTCGCAGACTGGACAGACTTCATCCACGCCGCGGATGGTCCCGTCAATATCGGCGACGGGCTGTGACGCGTCAGGACGCGTCCGGACGGACGCGTCATGACATCTGGACGTAAAAAGCCAACGTCACGTCCGGATAGACAACCCTGATTCCAATGGTTATAATGTTGTAATAAACAATATACACCTTATTTTTTTATTTAATTTTTCCAAAAGTATTTAAAATTGAGTTAAATAAAGGATTTCAAAGTTTATTTTAGAGTAGAGATTCCATGACTACCCAAAAACTAACCCAAACTAAAATTCCTCATAACTATCATCTCATTAATCAAAATGGAATGATTCAAAGCTTACCACATATATAAAATTCTAGAGAATCAATTTCAAATTTTTTTTTTTTTTTAAATGATTTTCAAAGAAGTTTTTTTTTTGCCCAATCTACCAAACACTGAAAATTACATATCATGCAATAACTTTTGAACCATGTAGTCCAAAGTTATGAAAGCTGTTGGGCCTTAAAGCTACTCCTTGGGCACACATTGTGTGAAATTTTCAAAGAAAAAAAATAAAAATTCCCTTTGTAGTGAGCTGCCCAAAATTGCTATGTTGTCAAAAAAACGTTGTTTGAACATTTAGGGATTAACTCCTAAAGCATTGAATTGCATTTTTTTTTTTTTTTTTGAACAAATGAAAAAAACATTGCATTAAAAAGAAACCAAGTACATCGTGGCCAAGCTAGTAGGCTGGAGCATGAAGAGAAGATGAGCAACAAAAGCGGACCAAGAAAAAACGGAACCTAAAAAAAAAAGCAGAGGGAAGGAGGTTCCCCATTCCACACAATTTGCAGGTCCTTGCGATAAGCAAAGGTGGGCGAAGAGAGCCAAATCCTATCAAAGCTAGCCCAGATGGTGTCTGAATCTTGGGAATGAAGTTTAACTGAGTTGCGGGCCTTCAGCTGGGCTGCCCATCCAGAATCGAGGAGTGCACTCCAAATCGCCTGATGAGTAAAGTCTAAAGGCCATTGTGACTGAGAAAAAACCTTATTGTTACGAGAAATCCATATCAGCCACAAGGACAAGCCTCGGAGGAGAGACCAGATGGTCCAAAGAGGTTGTAGCCTCCGTGGGAGTGTCGCCCCAAAGATACAGGTCTTGGGTCCAAACTAGGAGTGAGGTCCTAGAATCGGTTGAATTCCAATAATATGATGTAGGATGGATTGGGTGTTTGATGCATTCATAAAATCTATGAATGGGGGTTTCTTCGAAGCCAGCCACACAATAGGTACATCGAATGTCAATGCCAGGGTTGATACACGCTCGCCAAGATTGGACAGCCACGGCATTGTGCCAGACGGACCACATGAACGTCGCTTCTTTGTGGGAGCGAATCTTGTGCCATATTGCCTGCCAATCGAAAGGGAAAGAATCTGACATAGTACTTGACCATTTCGAGGAGATGGTGCGTCGAAGTTGGCAGTTCTGAGTGAGCAGGTGGCAGCCGATAGTAGTAGTATAGGCAAGAAGGGGGGTACCATTGCTCCATTGCCAGTGACTAGGGTCATATGACAGGGCAACTAATGCCCCAGCAAAGAGGAGAATTGGTAGGGGGGTCTTCCTCTGCTGGGATTCCAGGACCCGAATACGTTTGAGAAATCCTCGGATGGTGACAGGCTGCATTGTGGCCGGGAGGAAAGATAGTCGCCTTGAATTCGGGTTGACTGTTGACTTGGATGTTTGTCCCGACATAGTGTGAATTCGGAGGTGGGAAGAACATGACCTCTATTTTGACTCGGAGTGTTGCCAAACAAGGGCTGGGATTGAGTCCTCTGATTGAGAAAAATGCCGATCTACTCACCAGCTGTTATATGATCGGAGGATTTGGTGAGAAGGTCAAGCCAAGCGCTTGGGACAGTAGAGATAAGGTAGGACCATTGGGGTCTTTCGGAATCCAAAAGGAGGAATCTAGCAGATACTTCTGCCTAGGATTTGAAGGCGTGAGTATGTGCATTCCACAAGTCACCGATGGTTCGCAAGCCACTTCGAGCAAGATGTCTTGCTCTATTCTGAGAAAATTGAAAGTTAGACCCGATGAAAGTTGTGGCCCACCACATGCTGGTTCTAAGTACCTCATCGGAGTTGGAAGGCGGGGAGAGTTCGATGAATTTGGAAAGGCGTCTCCAGGCCGAGGTCACCCTATTCCAGACTTTCAATCCTCTTGTGACAAAGGGAGACCTCACCATGAGCCAGGCTTCGGAAGGAAACCAGTAGCCACCACGGGTGTTCGGTTTCATTTTGTTAATCCTATGGCAGAGGAGAACCTTGAGATTGGAGATCCCTGGTTCGATAGCGAAGATGAGCCACTTGGCAAGTAATGCCGTGAGGGAGGTCTCCGGGTCCAGCAGCTTCAGACCTCCGATCGCCTTGGGGAGACAACAGTCATCCCAGCTAACCCTGGTTCGTGTTGAATGTTCCGTTCCACACCATAGATAGTTACAGAGACTAGCACGGATTGATCTAAATTGCATTTTTTGGCAACATAGTGATTTTGGGTAGCTTACTACAAATAATTTTTTTTTTGTTCTTTGAAATTTTCACACAATATGTGCCTTTTGATTACTTTTAAGGAGCAACAATTTTCATAACTTTTGACTATATGGTAAATAAATTATTCCATGATAAGTAATTTTCGTTGCTTAGCAAGCAACTCAAAAAAATCACTTTTTGAAGAAGTAAAAATTTTAAAATGATTTTCTAGACTTATATATACGTGAAAAGATTTGAATCATTCCATTTTGATTGATGAGATGAAAGTTATGAGGAGTTTTTAGTTTGCGAGTAGTCATGGATTCTCTACTCTAAAATAAACTTTGAAGTCCTTTATTTAACTCAATTTTCAATATTTTTTGAAAAAAATAAAATCATAGGATATAGATTTTTTATTACTACGTACAACATTACAACCATTAATATTGGCACTTTATTAATTCCATAACTAAATTCTCAACAATTTAGTATTTTGGATCATTCTCTACTTTCTACTCACTATTGTTTTCCTATATGTTGTACAATTCCAAACGATCTGAAAATTTTCAAGCACGTAGCCACCTTGCCTTGAAGCATGAATCCAAAGAAGTACCACCATTTTTGACATTTTCTTATACAAATGTGACCTTGTGAAGTGCAGCTGCCTAGTATTTTGCAGGGCCAAAATAAAGATATTTGTCACTTCAAATACTTATATCTTGCAATCTACACGGTGGAAATTTCTGAAATTTTTTCCACATCTTCCCAAACTAGCGTTGAAGTTGATTCCATTTCCTTAATTAGTTGCATGTAATTTTGTTATTGAAGATGGTTTTGGAAGTGGCAATGGTACAGCTTCATCCTTGATTTGTGAAATAGCTGTGCTGCTTGTTGAGAGAGGTCCTGTCTTGAATTTAGGGTTTAGACTCTAAAATTCATATCTACTGAAAAACATTTGATTTCAATATCTAAAAGTTTGCAGAATTGGCCCCAATTGCTATTTGTGAGGACTTCGTTTGGTGATGAAGAGAGGAAAGCTGTCTTGTAACTCATTGAATATTGTCATACCTCTTCACTATGATACAAACATCATTGTGAAATTTACTAAGACTTGTTAATTTTGAACAATAATAACATTATTAACCAAGGATGGGGTCCCTTTTGCTCCCATAGGAAGTGGAGCCCCGAGCATTGCAATTTCCTAACCAACCAATGACTCTTTGTAAATTAAACTAAGTTCAATCCATGGGATCTAGGGAGGAATTATCCCCATCTCCAAGTGGAATGTTTTAGGGTGGTTAAAAATGTTATGATTATTTCTTGTCTCTATATGCCAAGGAAATTAACTATGCTTGGAGGATGGAACGTAGAGGAAACTATGTGCATCACTTGAGGCATTTTAGAAATTGTAGGAGTATAAATGGGGGATATCAGTACTGAGCTGAGGAGAAATCTTTGGAAATAAGAGACTTTGAATCTATTGACATCAAATGTTATTTTTAGTATATATGAATTTCTCATGCAATTTTAACCTCCACTATCCTGTAGGGAATTTTGAGGTCGCTCTCACTTGTCCTATAGCAGGGTGGGATACACGGTCGCTAGCATGTGAGGCTAGGATCTTGAGCCCATGAGCCTATACTCCTCTATTATAGGTACTTATATTTTAGACATCTTCTATAGTTATATGATATAACTAGGGTATTTATATTATAGGTGTCTATGTTGTAGGTATCTATGTTATAAGCACCTTCCATGATTATAGGAAGTTTATATTATAGGTGCCTAATTATATCATAGGTGTCTTTGTTATAGGTACCTATGTTACAGGCACCTTCCATGGTTATAGGATATTTATATTATAGGTGTCTATATTATAGGTATTTATGTTTTAAGCACCTTCTATAGTGATAGGGTACTTATATTGTAAGTGTATATTATAGACACCTTCAATTATAGTTGTAGAGTATCTACTTATACCTAGGCTCAAGGTTCATAGGCTCGCATTTCTAGGCTCACATGCTAGCGTCATTGGGGTGGGACATTGAACTAGTGTTTATGAAGCAATGATCTTTGGAGAATCTAGAAATAATTTTAAATTTGACTACCAAAAGATACATAACCCATATTAGGTAGATTGCTCCATATTTGAAAAAACAAGTTGGCTTTGTGAGTCTGTAATTAGATTGGTTAGTTTGATTAGCTCAAGATTAATTCCTAAAGGATGAGGGGGACTTAAGTAGCTCTTATTTTCTTCACTAGCTCTTGTAATAAGTATAATTCCTCATTTATGTTGAATAATTTTGATGATTGTTGCCCATTGAAATAGAAGAACACTATAGTAGAACCACCCATTATGGATCGGGGATGTAATTCCGACCAAATCTAGGGATGGTGTTCATTTAAGAACTTAAATGTTCCGACATCATAGATTGTTTATCATTTCGGATCAGCCCGATAAGCAATCTATGGTGTCGGAACATTTAAGTTCTTAAATGAGCACCATCCCTAGATTTGGTCGGAATTACATCCCTGATCCGTAATGGATGCTTCTACTATAATGTAGATTTTCTATAAAAAAAAGATTGACAAAATCGCACAATTTTTGAGAAAATACCATCATTGATAAAATTGATGAAAGATGTTTAGTTAGAGGGTATTTTGTACATATGCTGGAATCAGAATGCTCTAAAGTGCTCCGAAACTCTGATTTTTTTCCACGGGGACATATCACTGTGGTTTTGACGTGTAATTTCACTACAAGAAAATAGAACCCTAATCAATAGGAGATCAAGTGCCTTCTGTTGATTGTGAAAAAAATGGAATTTGATATGTTAGACTACATTTCTTGATGAAAATAGAAATCAACACAATTGTGTTGATTTTGACCAAAAACAAAATTTGCTTAGTTGATTCATAACTTTTGATTGGAGTCTCTAAATGTCAAACTGATTTCTGGGTTTGATATTTGGATTGATTTCCCTCCTTAGTTCAAAGTTTTTTGAAACAAATTAATCTACTATGTCAAAATGAGGTCTGAAATTCTACTTTCACTACAAATCCTACTTTTGCACTTAACTATGGAGCGGTTGAGCTTCTACTCATCCTAACAAACCATATACCACATGGTTTGTTCTACCTCCTGTCCCCCTCTTGTATAAAGAGCTTTGTCTTCTCATCTCTCCTATCACCAAGGTAAGCAACACTTAAAGAAATAAAATCAGTATACTTGTATTAAATATTGTCCTAATCAAGATGTCCTAACCCACATATATGATATGACTTTTATGTTGGTTTAACACTGTTTTTTCTTGTAGTGTTTTTTTCAAATCATTTTAAGGTGTGTTAGAGAAGATATGAGGATTTGAAGTGACAGTGCAAAGCGCTTTGTTCATTCTCCAAAAATTCACCAAAAATCGCAAAGTCAATAATTTTTTGATCGGATTGCATCGACAGATTCAACTGAAAAAAATTTCCAGAGGCTTCTTGTTGTTCACAAATTGTTGGTGAGATTTACATTTGCAAATTTCACCATTAAGCGTGAACATAATTTTCACATTCAAAGAATTTTTTTAAGATCAAAACTATAAAATTGAAAGTATTTAAATCAGTCTTTTGAATTTTCAATAAAACCAATAGGCAAGCATTTTAAACACATATTTTTAGGCCAATGGAAAATCTTATTAAAGACACTACTAGAAAAATTGATATCCAATTCAAGAGAGAAATCAAGTCAAGTATGTTGATTATAGTAGTTGGTTAGGACAACTTGATTTGGACAAATATCAACATGTATTTGTTGATACTTGCCATGTCAGCATTTATAGATTTGGATGTGACTAAATAAAACGACTTTTAGAGAAGATCTTATAATGTCCATATGTTGAGAATTTTCAAAAGTACATAAATGTACAATTAACAATAGAAAGCAAAGTCTATATTTTATTTAATAGACTCTGAAAATGTAAATGATTGTAAAATGTACCATTATGTGTTGGCACCTTTATATCATATAAAAATTTATACATTTAAGAATCCTAAATCAATAAGGAATTTTTATTCCAAGAAGAACTTAATCCCTAAAGGATTGGGCAGGGGGTCAAGAGAAATTGTCTAAAATTGCCATTTTAAAGTACATTATCCAAAATTGAAAATGAATTTTTTTTTTTTAACTTATAAAGTAGAAAAGTGTGATATACTAATATGAAAATTTGTTGAAAAAACTTTAGCCCATTTGACCACATGGATTGAAAGTGTATAACATTTGATGAAATAAGAAGACTTTTTTTCATTCTTGTAAACTAGGGTCAATAGAATTCAAGCCATACTGGAGTAAAACTTTTTCTCTTGATGAATTTATGTCTCTCCATTGACTTCTAAATCTTGGTAGGTACACTTATGAAAAAATTCAAAAGCAAATATGAGTCTTGGTACTTCTATTTTGAAAATTGGATTGATTGAAGTTATTTATTTCCTCTCTTTGTACAACTAGCACTCATCAAATCTTTCTTGTACTATTTATTCAACATATACTTGGTACTTTCTTCTTTTCTTGGAACAAATAAAAAGAACTTCATTGGTAGGAGCTTTATTGATGCACCTCTAGTTTGGCATCTGGTTTTCATTCCATTTTTTAAACAAATGGTCAATCATGCTACCATCAAATGTATTCATGAGCATGCTAGACTAGACAAATGAATGACCACCGGTGCTCCTTGAAAACTTCCAAATCCCACTTTTGAATACTTCCAAACTACACTTTGAAAAGGGCTCCAAAACTCAAAGTTCCAAGATGATAGGAGTGCACCTAACTCTACATACAACTCAAAATAAGTTTTTAAAATGTTATTTTCAGCCTTCATTTGGAACATTTTGTCCAATTGGAAGATCATTTGGGGACAAAGTGAGGGAGTATCATTTGCAAACTCAATCAATATAGAGCATTGTGACTTTGTGAGAGGATAAATTGATATTCCTTTGTAGTTGAATTATATAAAATTTTGGTATAAGAACTTGCAAAAATTAACATGCTTCTTCAAGATGATATATCTAATTGGGTCTAGTCTAGCCAACTTGTTTATTAGATTGAACTTTATTTTATCATGTGATTAAAAACGAAACTCTTTGTCCAAAAATTATGAGGATAGAAACTTGGAATTGTGGCTTGTAGTAGCAATGATGTTGGAAGAGATTTAAGAAAATCCCATAGCAATTAGCTCTATTAATGGCTAATGGTATTGAATCTTGCAATAAGAAGTGGATCTTGTGATGAGAACGAAGAGTTCTTGATGGTCATGGAGGATTATTATTAAAAATTGGAATCATCTTAGTTTTGGATCTCCCAAATCTAGATGGACAAATTTGAACACTCTGGAGAAGGAAATATTGAGCCACTCCATTTAAATATTCAAAATATAGTTCATAAATTGATTCAAATTTTATGTTGATTCCTAAACCCCTAAACTTCAGAACATCCACATTTGGGATGATGGATAGAAGAGAAATGCCATTGTGTGTATAGAAAATCAATTTTTATTCATCCAATTGTTTTGTAGGATCATGGACAAGTTTTTCACACACTATGTAGAAGATTTGAGAATTAGAAAATGAAGCCCATATTTTTCAATAATGCAAATAGTGGAGACATATCAAGAATTCTACAAATCTTTGGGTGCCCTAGTTCATTTGCAATGACAAATACCTTTTTTATGGATAAATTCAAGAAGGGTAAAGTATGGTGGAATTATTTGTTCCAATGATGAGCGATGCTATTTGTTCTATTTTAAATGAATTGAAAAAGATAAGATACATTGTGCATAAAGTCCCAGACATGTCATCTACAAAAAATGGCAAACATTTAGGAGTTCACAAGCAAAGAATGCTTGATGAGATCTTTTCTTTTCTTTTTTATGAATTTTGTATACTATTAGAAACAGAAATAGAAGATGTTGTGTCTATAGAAGGGACATCACCAAGGTAAGAATATTTTTTTATGGGCAGAAAGTTGTATTGAACAAGAGGCTTGGCATACTCTAATAGCTTTGTTTCTCTTCAAAGAGTAGTTGGAGAAATGAATTATTGACTTGCCGAACTCCAAGTTTTTTTGTTTTGTAGGCAATTACTCTCATTGCAAGATCAATCTATATGTCGATATACTATTATAGCTCAATTGCAAGTCACTAATAAATCAATAGAAGAGCAAGAACTATTTTTGTGAACACAAATTTTTTGGTAATTTTTCGACATAATCAATTATATCAAAAGATTCCACAATTGAGCTCTTATTCAATTGACCTTCAAAGTCAACCACAAATAAACCATAATCAAACCTTGTAATCTTCACATCTAAATGAGATTTTCCTCATTTGAGATTATTATTGAACACTAAGTTAATTGCTAATTTGCTACTACAACAAATCCAACAATGACTTTGTTTACTATTGTAATGTAAACTTTGCCTATTCGACAAAATTCAAAAACAAGGGATTTAAGGGTCAATTTCCTAAGGAAAGGCCAATAAGTCTAGTATTTTGTGACTAAGGTCACTTCATTTGTATTGTGGATACTTATCTATGTCGCTTTAGGGTTTGATTTCCAAAAGAAACCCAAGGTAATGCACCTAATGTCAATTTTCTTAGTCCAAGTCCAATGCTATAATATAGACACGATGTATGGCGTCATAGTCCTGTTTAGTGTGTGACTCATTGTTAACCCATTATGTTGTTCTTTGAAAGGAAGGAAATATTATTAATTGGCTTACTTTCGATTACTTAAAATAATTATTAATATTTTAGAATCTCAAGATAATGAGATCAAAGGATAAAGTATGCTAGAATACAGGGAAAAAAAGGATTCAAATGTATAAAAAATATTAAAATACAAAAGGTATTAAATTGTAAAGATGACAAAATTGTAACGATTCCTGTATTCTTGAGCACTTTCCATAATTAATTAAAATTGGTAAAACATGAAGAATTGGATTTAATAATGAATAATCTTAAAGTATATACTTCAGACTACAAGATGGAAGTATTAATAATAAGGAAAAATATTTTAATTCACAATTTATTAATTTTACAAAAGACCACTTCAGCACAGACAAGGAAGACCAAAGCGGCAATACAACTTACTTGGTACATAGAGTTACTAGGTTAATTATAGGAAGATTTAGTTAGGAAAAGGTAGTTAGGAAATTATAGTAGGAATAAGTCTTAGACCTATTACCAAAGGCAAAACGGTTAGGGTTTTCCTTAGTTCTCTTGTGACCGCGGGAAACTATATAAAGGGAATTTTTCCCATTGTATTATTATTAATTTACAACTATCAATACAAGATCAACTTACCAAAGACCAACTTTCAAGCAATATTTCAAGCCAATGATTATTACAAGATCAAATTTCCAAAGACATTTCTTAAAGATAAAAACAGAAGATAAATACCATTAGATAGAAAACTAGAAGCATTTAGAAACATTGGAAAGAAAATTGAGATTTCATTAATAAAGTTAATTGGAAAGGAAGTTGGAAAATTGTGTTTCACTCATGTCAAATATCTTGGTCAATTCACAGGGTATCGTCAAGTTGCTTTATGCATGCTTTAGCCACTTAATATTACTCCCTCCGTCCCATAATGATCTTCTTGTTGGCTCTAATTTTTTGTCCCAAAATGATCTTCCTATTGCATTTGTGATATTGCAAATTGGTCGGTTTCAATTTTTGATTGCTCTCTAGGATTAACAAAACAATTTTGAGGAATAGCACCCCCTCCATCCATTCAATCATCAATCAAAAGACACATGAAATGATTCAAGGGGTCAATCAACATTGTTCAATTTTATTTTTTGCATCTCTTTGAGTATTATCTAATTGAAGGAGAATAAACTTTTGGAGTCAATATTGAGGTCCACACATAGGCTTTGGCTTATTCTAAATGCCCATAAAATTATAACCTCACACTCAACAACTAAATGCCCACTGGTGCTATTTAAAAATGCCCAAAAAATTCTACTTTTCAATAATTTAAAACTACACTTTGAAAAAGGCTTCTGAAGTCAGTGTTTGCAGGACACTAAGAGTATACTAAACTCTACCTACCATATGAAATGGGTCTTAAAAAAGTTATTTTAAGCCTTAATCTGGAACATTTTGTCAAACAGGAAGATCATTTTGGGACAGAGGGAGTATTATATACATAGATAATTATAAAAAATAAGACTTATAATATTTATTTATCTATCCTCTTTTCTTTCTCTCATCTGTCTAACAATACTATTTGTATTTGTATTATGGCAATTTTATTTTATTTTATAAGATACTTCCGTATTTCTATCCTCACCTTAATTATATAAAATTTCAAGGAAGAAGTGGATTCTTTCCTGTTGCTTGATCAATCTTCACGTCAGCCACTTTGCTCCATCTTTTGCATGTCAATTAGACTTAGTCTTTTTATTTCAGAGTAGTTAGGTCAATTAGCCTTGCTTCCAGCTTGGGATCACTCGGTAATTGGATCTAGACCTATGACTGTCCTAATGTCCAATTGCTATGACATAGTCGACTTGCCACCAACCACAGTCTATATGGTTGACTTGACTTATACTATAGACTTGGCAATTAGACTTAATAGCAATGGCAAATCTCAACTACTATAGATTTTGTATAAGAGATTTTTGACACAACTTACAGATTTCAAATATGAAATTCTAACGTCAATCCAGTAGACTTAATTTGATTCATGGTTAAATTTGTCAATTCGGTCTACTAACTAACTCAACAGCAACTGGACCACAACAACTTATGGACAATAAATCGGTATACTGTCAATTAGACATGAGTAATTCAGTTGATATACTCACACTTCCTATGTATAAATGTCTTGGACTTAGAACTGGCCAATAGACTTACTTACACATATAAGGAATTGGACTTAAATTTCTTTAGACAATTGACTCAGTTTCAAAGCAATTTAATGTTGCTGACATTTACAAATAGCAAATTATTAATTGATTGTAAACATACTAGACTCTACTAAACACCATGACAAATTCTTGCCGATGTAACTATCTAAGTAGAAATTCTATATGTCAATTAGAAATTATCAAACTACTAATACACAGTTCTGCACACACAGGTTCCGACCATTGATCACTCTCCAAACTTTAGTAATTTAGTAACTATTTCACATACGAAATCTCGAACCAAACACAGTTTGTGACTTGCAGGGAAGACAACGAACACAAGTACTTACATAAGCAACATCAACTAGACTAGGTCAATCAATTAGCTTGCTACAATGCTCTCACCGGCAAGACCAAACTGAGGACATAATTAGAATCACTACAATCCTCGAACACTCACACACTAAGTCACAATCAAGCACCACTACGACTCACAACATAATTAATTACTCAATGTAATCTCATGAGTCGAATTGACCACTTATCTTCCAGCATCTAATACATAGCTTTGTTGAGTGGGAATGCTAGTATGTGAGCCTAAGAGCGTGAGCCTATGAGCCTATGAGCTTGCAATTTCTTTTTTTCTTTCTATTTAGTGATTATAAATCCATTGGGGATCTATGACCGTGGAATTAGTTGAAAGAATCTATAGTCCAACTAAACAACAAATGAATATGCTACTAATGATTTTGCACCAAAACATTGAACCACGGGCCTTTATATAAATTTAAAGCTTTAGAAAATATTCAATCCTACGTAAATCCTCAAAATCGATAATCTTCATATCCTTGAGATTCTCAACACTTGCAAGATTTCCTTCTACTTCAATCATCCTTCAAACATAAATATTACACAAACACAAATTCAAGATAGTATTGCAACCAACCATTAAAGATTGAAATCCAATGTAGTAAGAGATTAAGTGATTACACAGATTCAAAGTTTGAATACTCAATCTTCAATTGCATTCAATCATTCAAATAAAACTCTTCCAGTGATCCCAACATTCCCAATCCGTAAGACCTGCTATCTAAGGCCAAAAAATCATTTCAATCCCAAAATCATCAAAGCCTTGAGATTTTCAAGGAAAGAATTCCCTACCCTCATCTTCAACCAACCTTCAAAGCTATGTGCTCTTAAATATGTCATGTTCGCTATGGCAAGCCGAACCACTTTAAATTATTTACATCCCATGAAATTCAATGTAGTAGGTGAAGTCAAGGATTCAAGGTCAGAATTCTCAATCTCCAATTGCTTGCAATCATTCAAATAAACTCTTCTAGTGATCCCAACTTTCCCAATCCATTGGGCATAATCTCCAAGGACGCAACTCCTTCAAAATCTAGAATCTTTAAAGCCTTGAGATTTACAAATGATGCATTCCCCACCCTCATCTTCGTGCAACCTTCAAAGATAAGCCTCTCTAAACATGTCAGGTTGCCTACGGTTACTGGGATCTCCTCCAATTGTTCACATCCCTTGAAATTCAATGTAGTAAGTGAAGTCAAAGATTCAAGGTCTAAATTCTCAATCTTCAATTGCTTGCAATCATTCAAATAGAGTTCTTCTAGTGATGCCAACTTTCCCAATCCGTTGGGCATAATCTCCAAGGCCTCACATTCTACAAAGCTTAGACTCTTTAAAGCCTTGAGATTTTCAAATGATGCATTCCCCACCCTCATCTTTGTACAACCGTTAAAGCCAAGCCATTCTAAACATGTCATGTTGCCTATGGCTAGCGGAATCTCCTCCAATTATCCACATCCCTCGAAATTCAATGTAGTAAGTGAAGTCAAGGATTCAAGGTCTAAATTCTCAATCTTCAATTGCTTGCAATCATTCAAATAGAGTTCTTCTAGTGATGCCAACTTTCCCAATCCGTTGGGCATAATCTCCAAGGCCTCACATTCTACAAAGCTTAGACTCTTTAAAGCCTTGAGATTTTCAAATGATGCATTCCCCACCCTCATCTTTGTACAACCGTTAAAGCCAAGCCATTCTAAACATGTCATGTTGCCTATGGCTAGCGGAATCTCCTCCAATTATCCACATCCCTCGAAATTCAATGTAGTAAGTGAAGTCAAGGATTCAAGGTCTAAATTCTCAATCTTCAATTGCTTGCAATCATTCAAATGGAGTTCCTGTAGTGATGCCAACATTCCCAATCCGTTGGGCATATTCTCTAAGGCCTCACATCCTTCAAAGTTTAGAGTCTTTAAAGCCTTGAGATTTTCAAATGATGCATTCCCCACCCTCATCTTCGTACAACCTTCAAAGCCAAGCCACTCTAAACATGTCATGTTGCCTATGGCTAATGGAATCTCCTCCAATTGTCCACATCCCTTGTAATTCAATGTAGTCAGTGAAGTCAAGGATTCAAGGTCTAAATTCTCAATCTTCAATTGCTTGCAATCATTCAAATACAGTTTTTCTAGTGATGCCAACTTTCCCCATCCGTTGGGCATAATCTCCAAGGCCTCACATCCTACAAAGCTTAGAGTCTTCAAAGCCTTGAGATTTTCAAATGATGCATTCCCCACCCTCATCTTCGTACAACCTCCAAAGCCAAGCCACTCTAAACATGTCATGTTGCCTATGGCTAATGGAATCTCCTCCAATTGTCCACATCCCTTGAAATTCAATGTAGTAAGTGAAGTCAAAGATTCAAGGTCTAAATTCTCAATCTTCAATTGCTTGCAATCATTCAAATAGAGTTCTTCTAGTGATGCCAACTTTCCCCATCCGTTGGGCATAATCTCCAAGGCCTCACATCCTACAAAGCTTAGAGTCTTCAAAGCCTTGAGATTTTCAAATGATGCATTCCCCACCCTCATCTTCGTACAACCGTTAAAGCCAAGCCATTCTAAACATGTCAAGTTGCCTATGGCTAATGGAATCTCCTCCAATTGTCCACATCCCTTGAAATTCAATGTAGTAAGTGAAGTCAAGGATTCAAGGTCTAAATTCTCAATCTTCAATTGTTTGCAATCATTGAACCAGAGTTGGTCTAGTGATGCCAACTTTTCCAATCCGTTGGGCATAATCTCCAAGGCCTCACACCCTACAAAGCTTAGAATCTTTAAAGCCTTGAGATTTTCAAATGATGCATTCCCCACCCTCATCTTCGTACAACCGTTAAAGCCAAGCCATTCTAAACATGTCATGTTGCCTATGGCTAATGGAATCTCCTCCAATTGTCCACATCCCTTGAAATTCAATGTAGTAAGTGAAGTCAAGGATTCAAGGTCTAAATTCTCAATCTTCAATTGTCTGCAATCATTGAACCAGAGTTGGTCTAGTGATGCCAACTTTCCCCATCCGTTGGGCATAATCTCCAAGGCCTCACACCCTACAAAGCTTAGAGTCTTCAAAGCCTTGAGATTTTCAAATGATGCATTCCCCACCCTCATCTTCGTACAACCTTCAAAGCCAAGCCTCTCTAAACATGTCATGTTGCCTATGGCTAATGGAATCTCCTCCAATTGTCCACATCCCTTGAAATTCAATGTAGTAAGTGAAGTCAAAGATTCAAGGTCTAAATTCTCAATCTTCAATTGCTTGCAATCATTCAAATACAGTTTTTCTAGTGATGCCAACTTTCCTAATCTGTTGGGCATAGTCTCCAAGGCCTCACATCCTACAAAGTTTAGAGTCTTCAAAGCCTTGAGATTTTCAAATGATGCATTCCCCACCCTCATCTTCGTACAACCTTCAAAGCCAAGCCTCTCTAAACATGTCATGTTGCCTATGGCTAATGGAATCTCCTCCAATTGTCCACATCCCTTGAAATTCAATGTAGTAAGTGAAGTCAAAGATTCAAGGTCTAAATTCTCAATCTTCAATTGCTTGCAATCATTCAAATAGAGTTTTTCTAGTGATGCCAACTTTCCTAATCTGTTGGGCATAGTCTCCAAGGCCTCACATCCTACAAAGTTTAGAGTCTTCAAAGCCTTGAGATTTTCAAATGATGCATTCCCCACCCTCATCTTCGTACAACCGTTAAAGCCAAGCCATTCTAAACATGTCATGTTGCCTATGGCTAATGGAATCTCCTCCAATTGTTCACATCCCTTGAAATTCAGTGTAGTAAGTGAAGTCAAGGATTGAAGCTTTGAATTATGAAATTTTAATTGCTTGCAATATGTGCAATTCAGTTTCTTCAAAGATAGCAACCTCTCCAGGCCATAGGGCAAATATTTAAGGGATTCACATCCTTCAAAGTCCAAAACCTCCAAGTCCTTGTGGTATTCAAATGTCGCATGAATTGTTGTCAATTTTGTGCATCTTTGGATGTATATTGATGTCAATGATGTTATATTTTGAAATCCACTTGATATATTTGTAAGGTTATGGCATTTTTCTAAACATATTGTCTTCAAGGGCATGTGTTCAATTGTCATGTCTGGAAAAGTCTTCCCCATTTGAAGATTTTGTAATTCTAATATGGTGAGCTGTTGAAGTTCTTGTAGCTGCAATAGGGTTGACAGTTGGCTAGTGCTGTTGGAAAAGATGTCCTCATCATCATTATAATTTGTTTTGTTTATAATCCGAAGAAACTTTAGTCGATGTGTTTTTTGAATCAATTTTGCAACATTGCTCAATTTAATGGGTGCTTCAATATTTAGAAGCAACAATTCAGGGAAGTTAACCTTTTGAACTGAAGTTAAATCTCTCTCTTTATGCTCTCCTGTAATGCAAATGCCACGAGCATTTTGAAATTCCTGAATCACATAGTATCATTATTAAATGGTTAGAAGTAGATGGGCATTAACAAACTTGATTGTCATAGAAACTTATTCTCACAATAAACATGTACTTAGAGATTTAGAAATGAACCAATATTTCTATAGTACTATAAGCAAAGAAAATTGGAAATTGATTCTCAATTTGCATAACATACCTCTTTTTTTGATGTTTCTAATGAATTGAAAGTTTCCTTCCACTTTCTTCTCTCTCCAAATCTTGTTCTTGAGATTCTTCGCCCCATATCACGTATTGAATCATGCATGCTTATAAATCCATTAGCATCGATTTTGATAAGTGATTTGTCTTTTAGGCTCACAATTATATTTTTGGCATTGTCATCCAAATAGTCAACTATGGTATCTTCTCGAATGTCTTCAAACCATACATCTTTACAAAAAAAGCATGAAATGTCCAAAAACACTTCTTGCTCCTCATCTCTAAGCATATCAAAACTAATCTCCAATCTTCTCCCCACATCCTCAAGGGTATCATATTCTCCTCTTTTCAATTTTTGTAAAGCTCGCTCCCATACACGAAGCCGCTTTTGTCCATTTAAACAAGAGCCCATAACTTCTAAGCTTAATGGATGGCCACCACAAGCTTCAACAATCTTCTTGATGAGTTGATTCATATGTGGTATCATTGAACATTCATCCTTGAAGGCATGTTTGGAGAATATTTCTAAAGATTGGTCATAATCTAGCATTGGAACTTCAAATTTGCTATCTTCCTTGATCATGCCTTTCAAGATCTTCCAATCACGGCTAATAGCAATCAGTTTGCTACCCTTTATATTGAACACTTCTGCCTCCAAAAACATATCCAATTGATGTTTTTCAATGACATCATCGAGGATGAAGAGGACTTTTCCTTGTTGGAGCATTGATGTCAATATGAGTTTCCCTTCAATGAGGTTTTTTGCTTTTTGTTTTTGTCCCAATTCCTTCAAGATTCGATTCATTTCCATCAAATGGTCACTTTTGAGATCACACATAATTGTAGTCCACTTGGATGAATCATTGAATGGCAATGCCTTATTCAAGTGATCCTTCAAAGCCTTCACCAATGTTGTTTTTCCAATTCCACTCACTCCAATAACACCAACCATAGATTTATTCCGAAGAAACTTTTCTAAGGTCTTAATTTTCAAATCAAGACTATGACATTTTTGAAGTACTGATGAATTGGTGATACCCTGTGCACATTAAAATCATCTTAATCAATAAATTGAAAGATTATGGCAATGAACAAAGTTTAAAGATGTCATTGAAAAAATAAAAAAATAAAAATCATCCCTCTAGTATGATCTCTAATTCATGATTTAGAATATGGTGAATAGCACAAGACACTTTTCAAATTAGTACTTACCTCGATGCATTCATCATTCGTTTTTGGAACATATGATTTCCATATGTAATTAATGATAAATACCCATAAATAATGCACAATCAATCTCCATGTGCATAACCACCATTGTTGAATTGTTACTATAGGAGACATAAGTTGCATGAGTAGATTGAAATGTGAAGTTGGTTGATCTTCCTTCATCAATGTGTTGGAAGTACACCGAGTCTTGAAATCCTTCTTCTTTATGTCCATCAAACTTGTGTATATCTTTGCAAATGAAGGTCTTCCATTTGGGTCCACAGACAAACAATCTTCAATCAATGATCGTAATTCTTGACAAAAAGAAATGCCCAATAAGACTGATTTTTGTCGTTTAGCAATTTCACAAGGGCTAGATCCAAAATCTTCATATCTTTTTTGGAGTAATATATCACAACAAATTAATCCAAAACTAAATACATCGGTTTTCAAAGGATCAAACTTCATATCAGCCTTTAATGCTTCAGGAGCAATGTATATAGGAGTCCCACGAACACCACTTGGCATAACAAAAACATTGTTCTTCAATTCAGTTTTGGAAATACCAAAATCAATTAATTTGGCACATACATAACCATCTTCTTTCAACTCTGGACATTGCATTATATTCACCACAACATTGTGTGGTTTCAAGTCACGATGTGCAACTTTCATGTCATGAAGGTATAATACTCCACTAGCAATTTGTAGCATTATATCCAGCTTGGCATGGAATGTAATCTTCCGATTCGGATCCTCAAATAGCATTTGATGAAGACTCATTTCACCTTTTTCCATTCCAAATTGAAGGTGATTTTTTCCAGAAGAATCCTTGAAAGAGCTGCAATAGAATAACTTGACAATGTTTGGATGATCCAGTTGTGCCATAATCCGCACTTCCTTCTCCAATTCAAGAATATCAAGTTCATCACAATCATCCCAATGAATGTCCTTTGTGATATTCTCAATGCCCAACCACTTTGTCAAATATATACTACAAATATTATCCTTTGCCGCAAGACATGTAGGAATTTGTCCAAAATCTGGTAAAGGAACGTTGGGAAGGAATCGAATTACATTGCTTTCTCCACCTTCTACCTTCAAGATGCACTCCCTCCATTGTAGCACATAATTTGCCAATTCATAATCATATGATCCAGGTTGCATATTATGCAACTTGTTCTTCAACACTTTGCATAATTCAACTTGATCTTCTTTAACTTCTACTAGATCACATGGAAGAAAATTAGTGACACATGATTGTGGATTCACAATATTCTCCATCCTTTTCAAATATGAATCAATGTTTGATGCAATGTCAAATATCCCCTTTAGGCAAAGTGCCATTTCCAAAAGCAGTTCTCTAAATGCTTCTTTGTTTTGCATTTGAATTAAAGGTGCTTGAGACCAAGTTTGAGAACAACTTTCCACCAACATCTCCACTTTGGAAGCGACTCTACAAACATCTTTCAATAAAGGTTGAAAGGCTCTTGTATCCAAGTCAAGTATCTCTTGAAATTTTTGTACAAAATAGCTCAAATGATGTACCAAATTCTTGCATTGATTAGCATTGAATACTTGATTTGAATGAGCTTTTTCTTTACAATTTTTCAAAGTTTTCATAAACTCCATTTTTTTGAAAATATCTATATTGATGTCTTACATGACAAGTTTATCCAAAGCGCGGGTCAAATACCTCTGCAAATGACAAATTAAACACCGTCAAAATATGCACATCTCAATAGTTACTTTAAAACTATAAATGTAATTGAACAAATGAACAAATATTTGTAATTGATCTATCTAGTTCAAGCGAGATGGAGCAAGAGATTGAATATTAAACAATAAGATTGTTAATCAATCAATACCTCACAAATTGCATTGGAAACAAGGAAGATATAAAAGATATTCATATATTCAAAAAGTAAGTCAATAAGAATGAAGTACATTTCCATAATATTCATTGTCATTTATGTATAAGTGAAGTCCCTTTGTTGAATTTGCAATGTAGAATTGTGCAAACAAAAAAGGGTTACCTTCCAAGACCACTTTCCATCTAATATTGAAAGATCCAACACTATAAATTCTAGGCTATTAGGGTTGGCATTTCATGCTGAAATAATTAATTTAAAATGGAAAAGTGGTTTGACAACCGCTTCCCAAAAGTAATAAAATTTTCAAATGTTTTGTATTTTTTTGTATTCGGTGCCTTAATTTCAACACTTTAAGTATAGAAACCTTAAAAGGAACATTAAAAAGGTGGTGAATTTATTATTCTAAGATTTGCACGAGGCTCAATTCATATAGTTGGCATTGGAATCACTAATTTATTTGTTTTCCAACTCTCTCTCAAGTAGTTTCCCAAAAATTTCAACTTTAGTTTTCTTATTTAATTTTTACTGACCATAATAGCTAAGTACGGTATATCATGACCACTTTTGTTGACAAAATAAAGATGGGTTTTTTGATTGTAAAGAAAAGTACAAGGTATTGTTTTCTACAATCCAAGATCTCCTTTTATTTCCACATTCAATTGAATGTATATCCACCTTTTGCTTCCAACTTCTACTTTGTTCAAATTGTTGTAACTCTAACAATATACATTTGTGATTGCAATCAACAAACTAATGAACTTGTACAAAATAATATGCATAATTGAATAAATTCACTTAAACAGTGGCATCCACAATAAATCAATGCAACTTACTTGATCATTTAAAACAAAGATAATCTAGAGCTAGCAAAATCAGAAATTTCAATTTCCACAAAAATGACTAATAAATAGTTTCTAATAGGTTGTATATTACTAAGACATTTCACAATATGAATTATAGTCTCATCTAGCCTCCTAATATGCATATATGTATGCATATATACATACAATTCTAATGACCCAAAGTGGCAATACAAGTATTCCAAGCAAAGATCAACATCTTTAGAGGACAATCTTTAGTGACTAAATTACTTTCAAGAATTTAATTTTCATTTCTTAACCTCAAATTAAAGTGAAATGAAATGGAACTAAAAGTTTTAAGAACCCTAAACTTACATTTGCAAAGTTCAAAGTTTAGCAAAAATTGATTAGAATCTTGTCTTGTGAATACTATCTACTCAAATTTATTATAATTGAACAATTGTTCATATGAATCATTGAACAACTTTATTAGGAACACATGCATAATCACAAGAATCAAGCTTGCTGTTTCTATTGTACTTCATGTCTTCTAAGTTTTGTGAAATAATCTATTACCTACACTACTACCTCAAGAAAGACACAAATTTGTAATTCATGTACATTTCTAAATGTACCTTAGTTTTCAATAAGGATGCTAATGAGACTTAAAAATGTTGTGAAAATGTCACAATTCAAAAGGAATATTGGACTATTTAAGAATCTAAATTAGGAATTGAAGTATACTCCAACAAATAGCATCAAAGAGTGCTAGTATTTGAGCATAAAATCTATGATCCCATGAGCCTATGAATCTATATTAAAGACACTTTCTATATTATGGGTACCGATGTTATAGACTCTGTCCATGTTATAGTATACCTATGTTATAGGTGCATATGTTATAAACACTTTCAAATGGTTGTAGGTACATACGTACAATTAGGTTCAAGGCTCATAGGCTTACATTTGTGAGCTCACACAATAGCATCATTGAATAGCTTCTAAATCTTATCTACAAAATCTTCTATTTGCTCTAACATGATCTTCTTCTAGATGGCCTTTTTGTCCAAAGAACTAAACAATTTATATGACATTGAAATTTAATCTCCATGACCTTACACCAAACTTCTAAACTTTGATAAAAAACTAACAATCATTATTTTGCAACTTCTAAACATCCATTTCAATAAAGTGGTGTGATTCCAACACCAAAAATTGTAACAAATATGAACATAAAGGTCTATAATCTAGAATAAATATGGATTTGTGTTTCCAAAGCATTGCATGCTTTTTACCTACTCTAGAGGGCTGTGAGTTCCCATCTGGAAACCCGCCGATACCCGCCAAAACCCGCAGTTCAAAAGTTGCACTGACTTGGCCAAGCGACTGCCAAGTCACTTTTTTTGAAAAAAAATAAAAAATAAAAAATGAACTTTATTTTTCATTTTAAGGATTTTATTTTATTTTATTTTTGAAAAAAAAAAAATATGACATTGGCGTTTGATGAGACTAGGGGGAACGGAGTTGGGAACAGGTCTGAAACGGCCCTCCAGCCCCCCGATCTCATCTAATGGAAGGTGTATTCTACAAGTGCCAAAATAATGGAATACTACCAATTTAATAAAATTGACATTCCAGGCATTTAACTTTGGTGATACATCCAAAATAAAGAACCCAAATTTTTATTGTATTCCCAAAAGCAATTATAAAACTTCAAACACAATGAAACCAAAACACCACCCAAAATGGAAAAGTGAAACAAAATAATATGCAACAATAAAATAGAAAATAACAAACGAGCAATGTATGAAATGTGTTCAAAACCATTCTTATAGCCACATGTAACAATTAATCAACACATAGGTTCAAGTGCATTTCAATACCTCCTATTTCTTGTAATGTTGCTCCGAATTGGGAAAATTGTAGATTGAATTGAAGGTATGAATTGCCCTAGAAAAGATGCAATATTGTCATCCAACCAATGTTGTTGAAAGTATAAAATGTAAGTTGCTCCTTTACATATAAACCTCCATAATTGCCTTGATCATGCACCCACTAGAAAAGATGGCAAGGCAAAGCATCCAAATAAGTTCTCCAAACTCGATTGCCATGTCAATATATCTCCTGTTAGAATCACAATATAAAAATTAAACATGAAATCAATGTGGACTAGATAAATACTTGAAAACTTGAAAGCATCATCAAATATAATATTGTTAATTTCAATAAAGTGCACCACCATTTATAACATACACATACACAAACACAAAATTGTAAAATTTAAGGCATATAAACTTGAATTTCAAAGTAGGCATCTTAGTCAAAGTAGTGGCTACCGCCAATTCAATGAAATTGAGATTTAATGCCAATTAAATTGCTCAATCACAATCTTGTTCACTTCATCAACATTTTAGTTGATATAATGACATTAGATGATATTTCAAGGTTGTAAAAGGCTACAAGTTCCTAGACTATTGAGAACATGGAAACTATGCCAAATCAACAATCTAACATGATCACACTTCGGGCATGTCAAATAACAATAATAAATTAATTCTTTAATATTTACGTATATAATATTAATTAATTAATATTTTAATTTTAATTCAAATTTTAATTTTAATTCATATTTTAATTTTAATTCATATTTTAATTTTAATTCATATTTTAATTTTAATTCATATTTTAATTTTAATTCATATTTTAATTTTAATTCATATTTTAATTTTAATTCATATTTTAATTTTAATTCATATTTTAATTTTAATTCATATTTTAATTTTAATTCATATTTTAATTTTAATTCATATTTTAATTTTAATTCATATTTTAATTTTAATTATGGTTTGGAACGGGGCCTAAAATGGCCCTCCCATGCCCCTAAAAATCATCTAATCATTTAGATAAACTAAGGGTTTAGGTCTTAGGAAGAAGAGAATGGTTATTAGTTTCATGGTAACCTTGTCTAACTAACCAATGAGGTAATTGGATAGTAAATTGGTCAACTATAGCCGACGCTTAAGGTAACTAATGTCACACAAAAGCACTGTAATACACTGTAATTCTTATACTGTTACTCTGAAGCTATCAGAATCATGCTGCTCATATCCGATGCACCTACAAACACACAGCATTAATAAGTATGCAAGCTAGTGCACAATTGCTGAAGGGTCGCTTACACGGGTCGTTTACACAAGTGCAACGTTTCTTGTATGAATGTAGACATGAGCGAACTTGCATCCACCATGAACAGGAAACGGCCTCTGTCACTAGAGTTCACGATCATTTGTAGCATACACACAATTCTCTTCGTAGAACAAGAGGTTTGTCTGACATGAGAAGATGTATCCCCAGCATTCCAGCAACTGATGACTAATCACACTCGAACGTTAGCATGATTCGATTCGTGAACTCTAGTGAGGCCTTGGATTGATTCCGCAAGGCTTGGTCCACATGGTCCACGAAGAATTCAAGGCTCGGGAGTCACATGCCAGACAGAAGGGACTCCACAATACTAGAGCTACGAGCCTCCTTCGGAAGGCAATTAGCTTGAGGTACACGGGATAGCAAAACAAGACTAGCCACTCACCATGGCACTCACCATGGCCAGCTTCAAAAACATGGACAGAAGCTTGAGATAGGCAACACAGGAATAGCAAGACCACGAACTCACCGCAGCTTGAGATCGATAAGGCAGCAGCGCGGAGGCAGACCACGGGAGACGAGAGCAACGTCCGAGAATGTCAAAACAAGCGCAGCTGCACCCAAACACCAAGCCAAGCACCAAACCCTGACGTGTTGGTAGGGTTTCTGGGGTTTCACTGTTCACCGATTGTCATCTGCGACACGTCTGCCAGCCCATCTCTGACTTCGTCTATACCCATATTTTTTTTACATGTACAATTCACGTAGACTTGTGTGGAATGAGTCTATGCACCAGTGGCTGCTACGTGTTGATTTCAGGTTGGGTGCCTCCGCTTGGATTCGAGATTGACTGTACATGCGTGGTTAACCGACCTCACGTTGTTCAACGCCTGCCAAACTGCACTCAAAGCCAGGTACTGTACCAGTTTTTGTGTTTTTTTCTCACAAGGCATGGTCCCAGGAATAAATCATGCCTCGGGGGTCACCCGGCCATGCCAGAAGGAAGCCCACTAGCTACATGAACAGATCACGAGGTTCGGTTTGTCTGCCTTGAGAACTGAGAAGACGTCACGTCAGGTTGGCAGGAAATGGTCATCCTTAGTCGACGCCTGAAGTGTTTGCAGGAGCTGGTGTACGAAAGACCTGAATGGCATCATCAGCATGACCTTGAATTTCTAATACCTTGAATTTCTAATATTCTACGGTACCTCACCCCTTTCCAACCAAGCACCTATGTTGGCATGTCTGGATAAGGTAGAAGGCTCAGTAATGGTGCATGTAAGGAAATATAGGCCTGTTTGGAGAAGGCAGTGAAACCGAAAGTATGTAATTTCTTTTTCATGGCTAGAGAAAGAAGAGGAGCTGTTATTCCATTTTTTTATTTAGAAAATTCACAATAAAAATGAATTTTTGGCGATTTTTGTAAGGCAAAAGTGCATCAGGTGCTCATTACGCACATAGACTGCAGCTATAAAGAATATAAAAACACCGGTGAATGGATCAAATGACAACTTGAAGTGTTCATGGCGCTCTCTAAATCATGCAAAACACATCTTAATTCCGTTTAGTTCCACCTTAAGTACAATTAAAAATTACTGCATCTCATTAACTACACTTCACTTCCACTGTGAGGTATGTCATCATTCATTCATTACTAAATACTATACACTACAATCACCTTTTCCACCCTAAAATTATTCTAGAATGAACCACTTTGGATGGGCGCTTTTCAACATAAAAAGTCTACATCACACAAAACTGCTTCTGCACGATTTTCACAGCATTTGTAGGGGTGATTGTAAATGACTGAGTGGTACCTGTAGCCCCCTCCTATACTATGATTCTGATCAGTTGTGGAGGAGGTGACAGCTTACACAGGGCAAGAGCAACACAAATGTTGGGGAGGTGTACATTGAAAGCATACAATGATCACAAAATTTACATTGGAAGCTATAATTATTACTTACATTGAAGCATTGTCCATTTTGTAATCAACCTATAGTTGGAAATAGGGTGGCCTATATAAAACAAGAATAGGTTGAACAAAAACTTCACAAAAGAACTTCATGATAATTTTGTTTTTGAGGAAAAAAATGTAAGAAAATATGAAATCCTTCTAAAATCTACTTTTTGAACCACATAAAATTTTCCCCTCTCTATACACATACAACAAATACGATGAATTGCTTAAGTGATCAGAAAGGGGTCTTCTACCTTAATGAATTACTATACACGTAGAGGCACCTACCACTCATCAGTGTATTTAGGGGGGCTATCTAGCCCAAATATCCAACCCCTCCCTCAAGTCTTTGCGACAAGTGAATACGAAACTTGGGGCTTTTCTTTTATTGCATTTTGCAAAATCCATCTGAAGGACTGAAAATTCATCAAATCTTTCTTATTATAGTAAAGTATGAAACATAGATTGAAAAATACAGTTAAAAATAGTATAGGATAGTGTCTTTATATAAAAATTAAACCATAGTGACATGTCTAGAGTCCAAAAAAATTTACCCTGCTACCACTGTTACCAAGATTTGATCTTTTGTTCATGATATCAATGTGGCCCCATTACCGAGTACAGTAGAAATGCAAGGCATCAGGCTCATGGAACAAACAATTCACGCAGCCTCCTCCGAGCTTTGTCACTCTCCGGACTGCTCGGACAAAGGTTTGCCAAGCTGCCTTTTTACGGCGCTCCACTCGTACCTGGCTTGTGGAACTTCTGAAGTGAGCTCTTTAGCTCTGTAGTCCAGTTTGTGAGGGTAATCTCAATGAGAACCCTGAGATTGAGTGTCAAAAGAAATCCCGGAAAGAATTTGTTATGAGTTCGAAATGAACTACTCTTGATGAATGGCTGATTTGCCATCCCTGTCGGTTATAAACTGCTTCAAGGTCTGGAAGAGGATATCTGAAATTGAGAAAATGAAGCATCTTCGATCTTAGTGAGGACCAATTATTGAGAAAAATTGATCAAGGGATGTATTTTGAACTGAAGGTTTTAGATCTCCAAGTACAGCACGGGACAGTTGTTGCTAATAAGAAACAAATAATGCAATTTATTAGACAGGGAGTTGGCATTGGCATTCATGGTATTAGTTTTGGGTACCCATGTGTAGCTAAATAATGAGCGACTTGCAGTGTCTAGAAGCCCATCTATTGTTTAAGTGAACACTTCATAATCATAGGTGCTGAATTGTCACAATGACTCTCATCCTTCTAATTAATATTCAGTTCTAAACCTCAGTTGGAGTTCCGAAATTGTGATATAATCACATGTGCTGAATTGGCATACTCACTCTCCTCTTTCCAATTGACATTCATATAGCTTGTTTTATTAGAAGAATAATCATCAATAACTTGATGAGGAAAGTCCACCAATAGTAAATGCAAATAAAATCTAGAATTTGTTTTTTCAATTTTACACAAGGTCTTGAGTCCATTCCAAAATAATGGTTGATAATCCATCATTGTATAGTACGTTTTAGCAATTTATAGGCTCTTCTTGTTGTTCATTTCAATTTTGACCTTCAAATTGCATGTATATGTTATGAACTTTTAGCTTAGCTACTGAATTGAAGCTTACCAAGTCTAGTTCCTTGATCCATTTGATATTTTTGAAAAAATTATTCTGAAGTAGGGTCAAAAATACACTCCATCAGTGTATTTTTGACCCTTCTTAATATCCGGGCAAATTATTCTTGGTTGTTCACCTTCCCTCCACGCTTCTTTAGGCCATTTGACTTTATAATGAAATCCAATCATACAGTAAACTTTCCGTGCAAATCCTTCATTTCACAAACTCCGCAAGCCCATCCGCTCCATAAGTTACACCAATTCCGACCATGGCAATTGGATTGCTCAAGATTCTTAAAACTTGCGAGTATGGTTGGACCACCCATTACCAACCAGGGACCAGTCCCTGACTTATAGAATACCTATATTTCGGGCCAGGGGAGAGTTTGTTGGGAATTGCGTTTTGGAGGCCAATTTAAATAAGCTACAGGACGTGCGTGTCAGGCATATGTGGTATGAACAACTTTTGAACGCCAAGTAGCATGGGAGTTAGAACATTTAATAGACAAATGTGAGGTCCTGTATTAGTAAAATTGGCGGCCTGTACTTACTGGTTCTTCAATGCATACGCTAGTGGTGTACAAAGCTACGGAAGTTAATTTTAAGATTGACGGTGATGAATAAGTAAATATGGAAGGTCACTACTGCTGCTACTAGTGCTGATCAGTTTAAGGAAACTTTTGTGAGTATGATATGGCGAATTCGAGCTTTCTTAGTATGAGAGAGTGCAATTGGAGTGCATGAGCAAGCAGAAATGGTTGCATCTTTGGCTGAGGAGAGTTCATGAGTTACTGTATTTCACAGATTGCTGGTAAGTACATCTGCTTGGCAATACTTTTTCTTTTCGAAAATCTTTGTACACATGAGATGGATTTCGATTAGCATACGAGCAGTGCATGGCTTTGATGATGCTCTGAATGACGGTGCATTGGAACATTAGACTGGATGCTGGTACTTTAGGGTAAGCTTCTGTTTCTTTAAGTTCGCTTCTACAGTCAAGAGAGGCCAGATTCGTAGTATTCTACGGAGAGGGAAATTTCGGCCAAGCTTCAGGTACGTCCTCCACAGACTGTAACGTGCATACAAATTGACTTAGTCACATTACTGAAATTCTTTGCCATCAAGTAGTTCGAAAATGCCAGAACTTCTTGTTCCATTCCGAATTTCACTTAGTACACACTAATAGAAAGAACGGCTCTCTGTTTTCTCAATCGTAGAATTCAGATGTTGAACATATGATAGAAATACAGCTTAACGAATTTGAGCATTGTTGTCTCTGGTATTCATTCTCGCAGACAGAGTACTGATTGACAGATTTAGTTTTTTCTTTTAAGAAGTTATGAAGAAAGAGTGAAATTACAAGTGTACCTTCACTTAGATATGAACTGTACCTATAATAACATCAGAAATCATTGGCCACCAAGAATTTCAGTACATATAAGTGAAGAGAAACAGCATAGGAAAATATGAAATAGAATTCACTCTCTCTTACCCATTGCTCCAATTCCTGCATTCAAAAGTCAATGACAATGCAAATAAACGAAGCATTTAAGATCTATGAAAATCTGAATATGTATATAGGACTTCTTCGAATCATGTTTCATAGTGAGTCCTCTGCATTTCTGCTCCAAGATTGTCCAATTTCTGTTCCCTGTTTGACCTACAGAAGCAAACAACATTGATGTAGCATATTAGGAAGCTTGGACTCACATGGCATACTTCACTTCAACATTCTTGAATGTGCACTCTATGTGTGGCAGATCACAATTTCAGCATGCATACATGTCCTTTATGTGTATAAGCAGAAAAGCTGATTTACTTACCTCATGCATGTTTTCTTGCAGGCGTTGCATGTCAATGATTTACCCATTGCACAGTACCCACACAAATGGCGTCTAACACTGCCTTCTTCGATGGGGACGCGCCTCATGACTACGAAGGACTTAGTCGCATGACTAAGGAAGCCATGGGTAGTACGAGCAATGACGATGATAGCAGCGCTGAAGACAGCCCTCATGAAGAGCAGGTTGTTGACTACGGTGACTTGTAGAGATTGCAAGGAAGTCGACATGAGCGACCTGGGAGGAGGAACGGAGGAATGGGAACGATTCCTCCATGGCGAGCTCCAGTGCAGGCGTTCGGTCAGCAGCCTCCATCGACACAACTTCGCAGCTCCAGGCGCGCGAGACATGCAGTGCCCACATTCACTAATCCGGCCATCGTTGGTTCACGGTCCATGAGAGGGAATCCAGCTTCCTTGAGGCACAATAGACAGTACGCATCAGAAGGTCCCAGAAACGAAGAGAATGCAAACCATATAAGGACCTGTGACATGAGCGGTAGGCAGCGAATTCATGGACCAAGCCGACAGATACCAAAGACAAAAAACGGTTGCTGGACTGATGACCAACTACAATCTGTTTTTGCTGATGTGGACAACGGACGGAGCATGCGAAAAGCATCACAAAAGAATGGCATACCTTACTCTTCGTTACGAGACTGGTGTTATGGCATCCAAACGTCCCAGAAGCGTGGACCTCCACCTGTGCTGAATTTAGAAGAGGAGAAGCTCATCGTGGAGTACTTGCTCTCCATGTGTGATCTTGGCTACGGACTGAGCCCCACCGCCTTGAGGTTGAAGGTGTCAGAGATTACAAAAGACAGATGGACTCCTTTCAAGCATGGCATCCCTGGAAAGGGATGGATGAAATGGTGGCGTAAGCGGCACCCAGAGCTGACCATTCGAGTTGTGGAAGCCTTGGATGCTGCACGGGCACGGGGCTTGACATCTGAAAATGCAAAAACTTTCTATGACAACTTGGAGATTCTATACAATAGACATGCTTACTCTCCAGATAGAATCTGGAACTGCGATGAGACTGGCGTGCAGGCAGGGCGGAGTGGTGGTGCACGTGTCATTGCACGACGAGGTGCAAAACATGTGAACTGTGTTGTCCCCGACAAAAAGGAGTGGCTGTCCATATTGGTATGCATAAACGCTGCCGGAGCATCAATTCCATCTTTCTACATCCTGAGGGGCCAACGTTTCCGAAAAAATTATATTCAGAAGTGTGAAGCAGGCGCAACAATGGCAATGCAACGAAAAGCCTGGATGACTTCGTTCTTGTTCTCTGCTTGGATTTCTCATTTCATTAGAAGTATGGAAGCAAGAGGGGGAATGTCACCTGAAAGACGGCACCTCTTGATACTTGATGGCCACAATAGTCACGTGACATTGGATGTGGTAGGACAGGCCCGAGCTGCTAGCCTTGATTTAGTGACACTTCCATCACATACCTCCCACGCCCTCCAACCTCTTGACTGCAGCATCTTCCGACCTTTCAAGGTGAACTTCTGAGCCTACCGTGACTACTGGAGCAGGATGAATGTCAGTCAAGTGGCATGCAAGGAAACTTTAGCACACTGGGTATCCCTAGCTCTATTGCATGCATTAACAGAAAAGAATGTGAAGAGTGGTTTCCGAACCACTGGAATATTTCCCCTGGACAAAGCGGCTGTCATTCCACACTTGAAACCATCGACAGTGTATGCAGAAAATGACGATGTGGAGTTCGCGGGGACAAGTCCCCAAGGTTGCGATGTATTACCTGCTCAGGCACAAGCTGACCCCGACGAACAGGTTGTCGAAGATGTGCATGCAGGGTCGAATGCCTGCTTGGAGTCGGAGCAAATCGCCTCCGAACTGGCTGCCGAAGGAAGTCCCGACATCACGCATTTCTTTGTGCAAGCTGATCTTGCTGATCCTGACTTGCCGGAGGACATGCGCACCGTCGACCCAGACGTGGAGTGCCTGAATTCAATCAGCCGCTTCTTGACCCTGCCGATAGTGACACCGAGAGTTAGCCATAGACGTCGGGATGCAGTTATTGATTTCAGCAAATCTATAATGTTAACATCTGATGAATACGTCCAGGCTACAGTGGACATGTAGCAGGCTAGAGAGAAAGCAACGAAAGAGAAAGAGCTGCAACGACTGCAGAAGGAGGAGCAACGGAGACGTAAGGCCATCGAAAGAGAGGAAGAAAAAATGGAACGACAAGCACGCGCAGCGGAAGTGGCAGAGGCGCGGGCGTCCAAGGCACGTGAAAAAGAAGAAGCACACCTACAACGAGAAGAAGCTCGAGTTCGACACCAAGAAATCGCAGCTCAACGCGCGGAGGACAAGGCACGCAACGCAGCTGACCGTTTGGAAGCAAAACGGCTAAGGATGATGCATACAACGGAGAGGACCATGGGGCATCAAAATCCTGCTATGCAAGCGGAAGGATTCTTGGAGGCCAGCTTCCAAGACGCTAGTACCGTCTTTGGAATGTCCAACGCACAGACAACAGCGATTTCAACTTCCCCGAACCACTTCCAAAGTCAGTAGCACTTCGGCACCTCATTGCACTCTACGTTGCCTACAACTCCACAACAAAATTTTCAGTACAACATACCTGCAACACACATCTCAGCTCCAATCTGCCCCCAACCTCGCCGACTATGGAACAGCACAGGAGCAACACCGTCGTCAATCTCTTAAGAACTGCAAGGAGCCGTTCGAAATTCCCGCCTGCGCGGCAACGGTCGGGAGGTGCGCGAAATTGAACGGCATGAAGGGGGGATGAATGTGGATACATCACACTTTCCTGGTTGGACAAGAAGTTCCGTAGGGTAGGTATACGTTTGAGGAAGGTTTATTTCAGGGATGCGCCTTCACAGGCTTTACAACCACAGTGCATGCAGATGTCATTCCTGGATTCCCTCTTCTGTAGCATCCTCAACACGGCAATTATTTCAAAGAGGTCCTTCTTACTTGCAACACACTTACCAGGAAGTTCGCAAGTGGCTGAGCGGAATTGCCCCACTCTACGCGTCAGGATAGCCGTAGTCTACATCTCAAGTACAGGTCCGACGTTGTTTTTGGCTTCCGAAATTCGCTGTAATTTCAGTTTTGAGTATAAAATTACTAAAATTTCACAATCGTAATATTTTCTATCGCTCTACATGCCAAAATTATCCATTGCCCAAAATTGCTTGCCGCTTTTCGCAGGAACGCTTAAGTGATCAGAAATAGGTGGTCCAACCATACCTCATGAGATTTTTTGACCTTTTTCTCTGGGCTGTCAAAGAGTTCTGTTGAATTTGCATTCGTTCCATGGTTTCCATCATCGATCAAAACAATGCCAAAGAAGAAACCGTTGATTCGATGGAATCACTTCAACAACGCCATTTGCGTGGAGTTCAATTGGTGAACCTAAAGGCGAAAGATGCCAGCGGGACTGCTACGAGCACAAGCTGCAGCAACCGCCGTCTGATTTTTTTGGCAATGTGCACATTGAATGTTTTTCAATCAAGGATATTCCGATTGATAGCATCAGATCCTACACCTGAACTAATGCCTTTCCAGGTGTTCATGTAATGAGCAGCTTGGGAACTATTAGATGGGTCTGTAAAACTCAAATTTGAAACTTCTCACAAAGTAATGAGCAAGCAAGTTGATCTTGAAAACATTGTGAAGAGCTTACAATTCCATTCTAAACCCTAAGAACTTCTTAGCAACGTCCAAAGCAGTTGGAAAAGATAGCGAGGCTTTAAAATTGAAGCACTCAGAATGGCCCAGAACAAAGCGTCAAAGAAACTCCCCATTTCCAGCTTCAAAATCCTCAACAATCTTCCCTTCCCAACCCGAACTCATCCACTTAATTGCAAAAAACTTCCAAGGTACCCAATAACAGAAGTTATCATTGGATCGCTCCTTCTTCAAACTTTCATAAGGTTCCAATTGGTACTACACTAATACTCTTCTTGTTTATAGCCTGTGATGATGGAAAGTCTACGTAATTCAAACTCACGTCCTTTGCTGAGAAGGATACAAAGATCCAAAAGAATTTGTTATGAGTTACTCAAAGATTCAAACATATGGGGTTTTCTTCAAATAAACTTAAGTAAGGGAATTAAATTAATTGATGGTGAAGAAAGGACAAACTGACCCTATCCAAAAGAAAATGTTGATAAGGACTTTACCAAAGTAGGAGGCTTGAAAACCGCTCATTTAAGGATTGGTCCGCTTGTTTCATGTGATTCTTTGGATAGGAATATTTTTATCTCATTTTTTAGAGAAAGAGAAATAGATGTAGAATGTAACACAAGTGGTTTCATATCTTTTGAAGCATTATTGAATTACTTATGAGTTTTCAAACGAGTTTTTAAACAAGCTTTGTCATAGACACCTATTTATGACCCTAGGTCTTCCAAAAAACATTCACTTGCAATTTGTAAAGAGACATGGGGAAAGCAAGGAGAATGATTGTCTCTTGCAACAAATGATATTTTTTTTCTCAATTGATACATTCAATGATTATAGAGGTCAATTTAAAGATCACCTTGTTTCCATTTTAGAGCTAATTTTGGGGGCAATTCTTAATGCCCAAGCGATTTTTGAGCCTCTTACCTTAGGGGGCCAAGAGGCTAGGCTATCAACCCAACATCAAGGTTGGATGAACTCCAATAAGCTCTAATATGAATATTTATAGCAATTCATATTCCACATTTTTGGCAAATTTAGTTTTTATATTACTCATCTTTGATACCCTATTAGAAAAGTGTAGGTAATACGAGGCAATCTAATTGATTTTTTTGTTGTGGTTTTTCATATTGGAGGGCAAACTAGCCCTTTTTAAAGAGAAAAATGGCTCTATTTTGCTAGAATAAAAATCATTGGTATGAAGTATTTCAATGCATTTTTGGACGGTGAAGTGTATCAATTTTTTGTGAGTGGACATGCATCAATGTTTGGAAAAAAATTAGAAGAAATAGTAAAGGACCTAACAATGTACAAATAGTACCAATATTTCTTGAAATCACCTAGAATTAGAATATTGGTCTTTAGTTGAAGCAACAAAACAAGCGATATGGCTATTAAAAACTCTCTATAATTGTGAACTACGCTTCATCAAACCCTAACCAATCAACTTACACAGAGACAACCAAAATGCGCCATCATAGTCTCCCAAAATCAATGTATTCCATCCATCCAAAAATAATCCTCTCATTTCCCTTGAGTTTTTTGTCCCAAAATGATCTTCCAATTTCTCAAAAATGATCATTTTTGTTCTTGAATATTTAGTGAATGGATAATAACTTCCTCAAAATACTTATAAATGGGTTGAAAAAACGTTAAGTATTCCCTCAAAATACTTAGAAATGGGTTTTAATAAGAATTTTTTCAGCCTTTATCTCAAACATTTTGTCCAATTAGAAGATCATTTTGGAATAGAGGGGAGTATCATTTTAACCCCTAAAGTCCCAAACAACATTTTGGGGCATTATAAATTTTTCGGGCAGCTTACTACAAACAGAATTTTCATTTTCTTTCTTTGAAATTTTCACACATGTAGTCAAGGAGTAGGTTTAAGGCACAACAATTTTTATAACTTTTGAATACATGGTTAAAAAGAAATTGCATGATATGAATTTTCTTTCCTAGGCCAAACAATTCGGGTTGATCTGAAAAAATTAATTTTTTAAGAAATAAAAATTTGAAATTGGTTCTCTAGACTTATATATATGTGGAAAGCTTTTCATCATTCCATTTTGATTAATGAGATGAAACATTAGAAGAGATTTTTGCGTTTTAGGAAACCATGAGTTCCCGGACTATGGGAACGCTGTGAGAACACTGTGGGAATGTTGATCTGATGTGTCCAAGTGACTACCGCGTCAAATATAATTAATTACTATATATTTAA